>CM055118.1:57669464-58979242 GCA_029206835.1 Rana muscosa | reverse complement strand
TAACCTCCCAGTCTCTGGGAACGCGTTGCACAGACCTTTCTGCAAGGCCTCCCGGAGTTGTCCATCCTCTGCTCCCTCTGCAACGGTAACATAAGGTCCGCAACCTTACCCTTGTACCGTGGATCAAGGAGAGTGGCCTGCCAGTAATGGTACCCCCCTCTCCTTGATCCGAAGAATACGAGGATCCTTCCGCAGACTTTGCAGGATCAGGGAGGCCATGCAGCGTAGGTTTGCTGAGGCATTCGCTCCGGAGTCCTCTGGGTCACTAAGGACGACATGATCCGCAGCCACCTCCTCCCAGCCACGTACAAGTCCACTGGTTTCTGGGACTGTAAATCATCCCTAAAAGACTGCTGCTGATGATGCTGAGTGCCAGCCTCCACCTCCATGCTGACACAATCCTCCTCCTCCTCCTCCTCCTCCTCCTCCTCCTCCTCTCCCTGTGCGGATGGGTGGGACAGAAGGAACACTGTCTGGGTAAAGGGGGCCTTGAGAGGCAAGGAAGTCCTCCTCTTCCTGCCTCTGTTCTGCCTCAAGTGCCCTGTCCATTATCCACGCAGCGTGTGCTCCAACAGGTGGACAAGAGGTACAGTGTCACTGATGCATGCACTGTCACTGCTCACCATCCTCGTGGCCTCCTCAAATGGTGCCAGGACAGTGCATGCATCCCTGATCATGCCCCACTGGCGTGGAGAAAAAAAACAAGCCTCCCCTGACCCTGTCCTGGTGCCGTAGTCGCACAGGTACTCATTGATGGCCCTCTGCTGCGTGTGCAGCCGCTGCAGCATGGCCAACGTTGAGTTCCACCTGGTGGGCATGTCACATATAGGCGGTTCTTGGGCAGGTTCAACTCCTTTTGCAGCTCAGCCAGGCGAGCACTGGCATTATAAGATCTGCGGAAATGCACACAGACTTTCCTGGCCTGCCTCAGGACATCCTGTAAGCCCGGGGTACCTGCCCAAGAACCACTGCACCACCAGGTTAGGACGTGAGCCACACAGGGCCACATGGGTCAGTTGTCCCTGTCGGAGGGCGGAGAGGAGGTTGGTGCCATTGTCCGCAAACCACCATTCCTGGCTTAAGCTGGCGTGGCGTCAAGCCACCTCTCGGCCTGGACCTGCAGAGCAGACAGGACCTCTGCCCCAGTGTGGCTTCTGTCCCCAAACACACCAGCGCAAGCACGGCATGGCATCTTTTTGCCTGCGTACTTGCGTAGCCCCTTGAACGCCTACGGAGCACCGCTGGTTCCGAGGACAAACCACAGGAAGAGGCCATGGAGGAAGAAGAAGAGGAGGGGGTGGAGGAGAGAGGTGTGTCACAACCAGTAGTAGCATTTTGGAGGCGTGGCGGGTGGGACAACCTCCAACACTACTGCACCTTGTCCTGCATCCTTCCCAGCTGCCAAAAGAGTGACCCAATGGGCCGTGAAAGAAAGGTAACGTCCTGTCCATGCCTGCTGGACCATGAGTCAGCGGTAATATGCACCTTACCGCTGACCGCCCTGTCCAGCGAGGCCAAGACATTGCCTTTCCACATGCCGGTAGAGAGCCGGAATAGCCTTCCGTGAGAAAAAGTGGCGTTTGGGAACCTGCCACTGAGGAACCGCACATTGCACAAACTCACGGAAGGGGGCCGAGTCTACCAACTGAAAAAGGCAGCAGTTGAAGCGCTAGCAATTTAGCCAAGCTAGCATTCAACCAGCTGGGCATGTGGATGGCTGGGAGTGAACTTCTTTCGACGGTCCAGCGCTGGGGCAGGGAATTTTGCCTGCTAGAATCGGACGTCGGTTGTACTGCTAGCAGAGTGGCCGCAAGTACTTGGCTGTGACACACCTAATTCTACACCTTCATTCCTCTCAGTGCATGTTTCAGAGAGGACTGAAGTTATAGTGGGGTTGGAGATCCCAGCTGATGCGGTGCAAGGAGAGGTCCGCTTTGTTCTTTGGTGTGGGTCTTTGAGGTAGGCTTGCCAACGAGCTGCATGGCAGGTCAACATATGTCTGGTCAGGCATGTGGTACCCAAGCGGCTGATGTTTTGGCCACGCGATATACGCTTGAGACATATGTTGCAAACAGCAGCTGTGCGATCTGATGCACTAGCCTCAAAAAAGGTCCACACCAAAAGAACTTTTTTGAATGACGGGCAGAGGCAGCGCCCTGCACAGGCGGAGCTCTGCGGTGTGATTCCGTAGGTGTACTGCCCTTACGCTGGCCACCAAAGGGCATCCTGCCTCGTTGGAGATGTGCCTCCTTCCTCATCCTCCTCCTACCTCCCTCTCCTATTAGGCACCCACGTGGAGTCAGTGACCTCATCATCACCTCCCTCCTCATCATCGGAGCCATCTGGCAGTATGCTGCAGCTGCTGGAACATGACTGCCAGATTGGTGTCCTTCTTGAGCATCCCCTCTGTCTGCTCTCACGCTACTGCCTTCCTCTAGCTGGGTTCATCATCAGACCCTTCGAAACGCTGGGCATCCTCCTGGAGCATGTACCCAACACTGTGCTCAAACAGTTCGGGGGACTCCTCAGGAGGAGGACATGGTGGGTCCTAGGGAAGGAGTGACTGATGATGAGTCTGACATTGATACCAGGGAAGAGGACGCTTTGGCCAGCTGCTTTTCCCAGTACCCTGAGCCTGGGTGAGAGAGGATGAGGAGGGAGGAGGAGGGCTTGGTCATCCACTCTACCAAGTCTTCGGCATGATGTGGCTCAACATGTCCAGCTGCCGAAAAGAAGGACAAGCGTGTCCCATGGCCATGTGCTGATGACAATGCACCGCGTCCACGACCAGCACTGTTGCCCCAGACACAGAGCCTGCTTGCCATCTTTTATTGCCTCCTGACTGTCTGCCTCTCCTTGTTTTGCCTTCCAGACATTCTAATAGATGGCCTGCAGGGAGATGGGAAAAAAGCAATAAGGGCTACCTTCAGGTGTCCTTCTCTGTCCCTTTACTTAAGATTTCTAAATATGGTTGAGGATGATTGCTTTTGCACAGAATAGCATAACGACAATTTCCCTGACTGTCCAAAAAAACAAGGATTTTCAAAGATGGTTGATGAGGAATGCTTTAGCACACTATAGCACAAGGAGAATTCCCTCACTGTCCTTCCCTGTCCCTAGAAACAAGGATTCGCACAGTAAAAGACACTGACACTCTCCCTACCTATAGTTTTTCTGTCCTAGAAAAAATGTTTTTTTAAAGCACACTATAGCACAAGGAGAATTTCACTCACTTTCCTTCTTTGTCCCTAGAAACAAGGATTATCACAGTGAAAGAAACTGACACTCTTCCTTCCTATAGTTTTCTGTCCCTAGAAAAAATGTTTTTTTAAAGCACACTATAGCACAAGGAGAATTCCCTCACTGTCCTTCCCTGTCCCTAGAAACAAGGATTCGCACAGTAAAACACACTGACACTCTCCCTACTAGGGATGAGCTTCGTGTTCGAGTCGAACATACGTTCGACTCGAACATTGGCTGTTCGAATCGTTCGACGAAGATCGAACGATTTGGGCCGTTCGCGCCAAATTCGAGTGAACGCGAACGGCCCACAATGCACTACGCCATCGCAGTGTCATCCAGGCGCTGTGATTGGCCAAGCATGCACTGTGACCCCGCATGCTTGGCCAATCACAGCGCCGGCAGCGAGGAGAGCAATGATTGGCCACAGGCAGGATGCCTGTGGCCAATTATTGCTGAGGGTGTTTAGTACACGCCCCACACTATAAAAGGCCGCCAGCACGGCGGCCTAGTGTAGTGTGTTCCGGAGCAGGGATAGAGTAGCATAGGCAGGGACAGTGACTGTTATTTCTTTCTTGCTTAACCTGGATTCCTTTAGTTTAGGGAAAGAGAAGGATAGGTAGGGAGAGTGTCAGTGTGTTTTGTGCTTCTGCTATAGTGTGCTTAAAAAAAACATTATTCTAGGGACCGAAAACTCTAGGTAGGGACAGTGTCAGTTTCTTTCACTCTGCAAGTCCTTGTTTCCAGGGACCTGTAAGGACAGTGAGTTAATTGTCCTTGTGCTATATTGTGCTTAAAAAAAACATTTATTCTAGGACAGAAAACTCTAGGTAGGGACAGTGTCAGTTTCTTTCACTCTGCAAGTCCTTGTTTCCAGGGACCTGTAAGGACAGTGAGTTAATTGTCCTTGTGCTATATTGTGATTAAAAAAAACATTTATTCTAGGGACAGAAAAACTCTAGGTAGGGACAGTGTCAGTTTCTTTCACTCTGCAAGTCCTTGTTTCCAGGGACCTGTAAGGACAGTGAGTTAATTTCCTTGTGCTATATTGTGATTAAAAAAAACATTTTTTCTAGGGACAGAAAACTGTAGGTATGGGAGAGTGTTTTTTTTCTTTCACTCTGCAAGTCCTTGTTTCCAGGGACCTGTAAGGACAGTGAGTTAATTGTCCTTGTGCTATATTGTGCTTAAAAAAAACATTTATTCTAGGGACAGAAAACTCTAGGTAGGGACAGTGTCAGTTTCTTTCACTCTGCAAGTCCTTGTTTCCAGGGACCTGTAAGGACAGTGAGTTAATTGTCCTTGTGCTATATTGTGATTAAAAAAACATTTATTCTAGGGACAGAAAACTCTAGGTAGGGACAGTGTCAGTTTCTTTCACTCTGCAAGTCCTTGTTTCCAGGGACCTGTAAGGACAGTGAGTTAATTTTCCTTGTGCTATAATTGTGATTAAAAAAAAACATTTTTTCTAGGGACAGAAAACTGTAGGTAGGGAGAGTGTTTTTTTTCTTTCACTCTGCAAGTCCTTGTTTCCAGGGACCTGTAAGGACAGTGAGTTAATTGTCCTTGTGCTATATTGTGCTTAAAAAAAACATTTATTCTAGGGACAGAAAACTCTAGGTAGGGACAGTGTCAGTTTCTTTCACTCCTGCAAGTCCTTGTTTCCAGGGACCTGTAAGGACAGTGAGTTAATTTTCCTTGTGCTATATTGTGATTAAAAAAAACATTTTTTCTAGGGACAGAAAACTGTAGGTAGGGAGAGTGTTTTTTTTCTTTCACTCTGCAAGTCCTTGTTTTCCAGGGACCTGTAAGGACAGTGAGTTAATTGTCCTTGTGCTATATTGTGCTTAAAAAAAAACATTTATTCTAGGGACAGAAAACTCTAGGTAGGGACAGTGTCAGTTTCTTTCACTCTGCAAGTCCTTGTTTCCAGGGACCTGTAAGGACAGTGAGTTAATTGTCCTTGTGCTATATTGTGATTAAAAAAAACAATTTATTCTAGGGACAGAAAACTCTAGGTAGGGACAGTGTCAGTTTCTTTCACTCTGCAAGTCCTTGTTTCCAGGGACCTGTAAGGACAGTGAGTTAATTTTCCTTGTGCTATATTGTGATTAAAAAAAACATTTTTTCTAGGGACAGAAAACTGTAGGTAGGGGAGAGTGTTTTTTTTCTTTCACCTTCTGACGCAAGTCCTTGTTTCCAGGGACCTGTAAGAACAGTGAGTTAATTGTCCTTGTGCTATATTGTGCTTAAAAAAAAAACATTTATTCTAGGGACAGAAAACTCTAGGTAGGGACAGTGTCAGTTTCTTTCACTCTGCAAGTCCTTGTTTCCAGGGACCTGTAAGGACAGTGAGTTAATTGTCCTTGTGCTATATTGTGATTAAAAAAAACATTTATTCTAGGGACAGAAAACTCTAGGTAGGGACAGTGTCAGTTTCTTTCACTCTGCAAGTCCTTGTTTCCAGGGACCTGTAAGGACAGTGAGTTAATTTTCCTTGTGCTATATTGTGATTAAAAAAAACATTTTTTCTAGGGACAGAAAACTGTAGGTAGGGAGAGTGTTTTTTTTCTTTCACTCTGCAAGTCCTTGTTTCCAGGGACCTGTAAGGACAGTGAGTTAATTGTCCTTGTGCTATATTGTGCTTAAAAAAAACATTTATTCTAGGGACAGAAAACTCTAGGTAGGGACAGTGTCAGTTTCTTTCACTCTGCAAGTCCTTGTTTCCAGGGACCTGTAAGGACAGTGAGTTAATTGTCCTTGTGCTATATTGTGATTAAAAAAAACATTTATTCTAGGGACAGAAAACTCTAGGTAGGGACAGTGTCAGTTTCTTTCACTCTGCAAGTCCTTGTTTCCAGGGACCTGTAAGGACAGTGAGTTAATTTTCCTTGTGCTATATTGTGATTAAAAAAAACATTTTTTCTAGGGACAGAAAACTGTAGGTAGGGAGAGTGTTTTTTTTCTTTCACTCTGCAAGTCCTTGTTTCCAGGGACCTGTAAGGACAGTGAGTTAATTGTCCTTGTGCTATATTGTGCTTAAAAAAAACATTTATTCTAGGGACAGAAAACTCTAGGTAGGGACAGTGTCAGTTTCTTTCACTCTGCAAGTCCTTGTTTCCAGGGACCTGTAAGGACAGTGAGTTAATTGTCCTTGTGCTATATTGTGATTAAAAAAAACATTTATTCTAGGGACAGAAAACTCTAGGTAGGGACAGTGTCAGTTTCTTTCACTCTGCAAGTCCTTGTTTCCAGGGACCTGTAAGGACAGTGAGTTAATTTTCCTTGTGCTATATTGTGATTAAAAAAAACATTTTTTCTAGGGACAGAAAACTGTAGGTAGGGAGAGTGTTTTTTTTCTTTCACTCTGCAAGTCCTTGTTTCCAGGGACCTGTAAGGACAGTGAGTTAATTGTCCTTGTGCTATATTGTGCTTAAAAAAAACATTTATTCTAGGGACAGAAAACTCTAGGTAGGGACAGTGTCAGTTTCTTTCACTCTGCAAGTCCTTGTTTCCAGGGACCTGTAAGGACAGTGAGTTAATTTTCCTTGTGCTATATTGTGATTAAAAAAAACATTTATTCTAGGGACAGAAAACTCTAGGTAGGGACAGTGTCAGTTTCTTTCACTCTGCAAGTCCTTGTTTCCAGGGACCTGTAAGGACAGTGAGTTAATTTTCCTTGTGCTATATTGTGATTAAAAAAAACATTTATTCTAGGGACAGAAAACTCTAGGTAGGGACAGTGTCAGTTTCTTTCACTCTGCAAGTCCTTGTTTCCAGGGACCTGTAAGGACAGTGAGTTAATTGTCCTTGTGCTATATTGTGCTTAAAAAAAACATTTTTTCTAGGGACAGAAAACTCTAGGTAGGGAGAGTGTTTTTTTTTTTTCACTCTGCAAGTCCTTGTTTCCAGGGACCTGTAAGGACAGTGAGTTAATTTTCCTTGTGCTATATTGTGATTAAAAAAAACATTTATTCTAGGGACAGAAAACTCTAGGTAGGGACAGTGTCAGTTTCTTTCACTCTGCAAGTCCTTGTTTCCAGGGACCTGTAAGGACAGTGAGTTAATTTTCCTTGTGCTATATTGTGATTAAAAAAAACATTTATTCTAGGGACAGAAAACTCTAGGTAGGGACAGTGTCAGTTTCTTTCACTCTGCAAGTCCTTGTTTCCAGGGACCTGTAAGGACAGTGAGTTAATTGTCCTTGTGCTATATTGTGCTTAAAAAAAACATTTTTTCTAGGGACAGAAAACTCTAGGTAGGGAGAGTGTTTTTTTTTTTTTCACTCTGCAAGTCCTTGTTTCCAGGGACCTGTAAGGACAGTGAGTTAATTTTCCTTGTGCTATATTGTGATTAAAAAAAACATTTATTCTAGGGACAGAAAACTCTAGGTAGGGAGAGTGTTTTTTTTCTTTCACTCTGCAAGTCCTTGTTTCCAGGGACCTGTAAGGACAGTGAGTTAATTTTCCTTGTGCTATATTGTGATTAAAAAAAACATTTTTTCTAGGGACAGAAAACTGTAGGTAGGGAGAGTGTTTTTTTTCTTTCACTCTGCAAGTCCTTGTTTCCAGGGACCTGTAAGGACAGTGAGTTAATTGTCCTTGTGCTATATTGTGCTTAAAAAAAACATTTATTCTAGGGACAGAAAACTCTAGGTAGGGACAGTGTCAGTTTCTTTCACTCTGCAAGTCCTTGTTTCCAGGGACCTGTAAGGACAGTGAGTTAATTTTCCTTGTGCTATATTGTGATTAAAAAAAACATTTTTTCTAGGGACAGAAAACTGTAGGTAGGGAGAGTGTTTTTTTTCTTTCACTCTGCAAGTCCTTGTTTCCAGGGACCTGTAAGGACAGTGAGTTAATTTTCCTTGTGCTATATTGTGATTAAAAAAAACATTTTTTCTAGGGACAGAAAACTGTAGGTAGGGAGAGTGTTTTTTTTCTTTCACTCTGCAAGTCCTTGTTTCCAGGGACCTGTAAGGACAGTGAGTTAATTGTCCTTGTGCTATATTGTGCTTAAAAAAAACATTTATTCTAGGGACAGAAAACTCTAGGTAGGGACAGTGTCAGTTTCTTTCACTCTGCAAGTCCTTGTTTCCAGGGACCTGTAAGGACAGTGAGTTAATTTTCCTTGTGCTATATTGTGATTAAAAAAAACATTTTTTCTAGGGACAGAAAACTGTAGGTAGGGAGAGTGTTTTTTTTCTTTCACTCTGCAAGTCCTTGTTTCCAGGGACCTGTAAGGACAGTGAGTTAATTTTCCTTGTGCTATATTGTGATTAAAAAAAACATTTTTTCTAGGGACAGAAAACTGTAGGTAGGGAGAGTGTTTTTTTTCTTTCACTCTGCAAGTCCTTGTTTCCAGGGACCTGTAAGGACAGTGAGTTAATTGTCCTTGTGCTATATTGTGCTTAAAAAAAACATTTATTCTAGGGACAGAAAACTCTAGGTAGGGACAGTGTCAGTTTCTTTCACTCTGCAAGTCCTTGTTTCCAGGGACCTGTAAGGACAGTGAGTTAATTTTCCTTGTGCTATATTGTGATTAAAAAAAACATTTTTTCTAGGGACAGAAAACTGTAGGTAGGGAGAGTGTTTTTTTTCTTTCACTCTGCAAGTCCTTGTTTCCAGGGACCTGTAAGGACAGTGAGTTAATTTTCCTTGTGCTATATTGTGATTAAAAAAAACATTTTTTCTAGGGACAGAAAACTGTAGGTAGGGAGAGTGTTTTTTTTCTTTCACTCTGCAAGTCCTTGTTTCCAGGGACCTGTAAGGACAGTGAGTTAATTGTCCTTGTGCTATATTGTGCTTAAAAAAAACATTTATTCTAGGGACAGAAAACTCTAGGTAGGGACAGTGTCAGTTTCTTTCACTCTGCAAGTCCTTGTTTCCAGGGACCTGTAAGGACAGTGAGTTAATTTTCCTTGTGCTATATTGTGATTAAAAAAAACATTTTTTCTAGGGACAGAAAACTGTAGGTAGGGAGAGTGTTTTTTTTCTTTCACTCTGCAAGTCCTTGTTTCCAGGGACCTGTAAGGACAGTGAGTTAATTGTCCTTGTGCTATATTGTGCTTAAAAAAAACATTTTTTCTAGGGACAGAAAACTGTAGGTAGGGAGAGTGTTTTTTTTTTTTCACTCTGCAAGTCCTTGTTTCCAGGGACCTGTAAGGACAGTGAGTTAATTGTCCTTGTGCTATATTGTGCTTAAAAAAAACATTTATTCTAGGGACAGAAAACTCTAGGTAGGGACAGTGTCAGTTTCTTTCACTCTGCAAGTCCTTGTTTCCAGGGACCTGGAGAGACATTGAGTGAATTGTCCTTGTGCTATATTGTGATTAAAAAAAACATTTATTCTAGGGACAGAAAACTCTAGGTAGGGACAGTGTCAGTTTCTTTCACTGTGAAAGTCCTTGTTTCAAGGGACAGAGAAGGACACCTGAAGGTAGCCCTTATTGCTTTTTTCCCATCTCCCTGCAGGCCATCTATTAGAATGTCTGGAAGGCAAACAAGGAGAGGCAGACAGTCAGGAGGCAATAAAAGAGGGCAAGCAGGCTCTGTGTCTGGGGGCAACAGTGCTGGTCGTGGACGCGGTGCATTGTCATCAGCACATGGCCATGGGACACGCTTGTCCTTCTTTTCGGCAGCTGGACATGTTGAGCCACATCATGCCGAAGACTTGGTAGAGTGGATGACCAAGCCCTCCTCCTCCTCCTCATCCTCTCTCACCCAGGCTCAGGGTACTGGAAAAGCAGCTGCCAAAGCGTCGTCTTCCCTGGTATCAATGTCAGACAAATCATCAGTCACTCCTTCCCTAGACCCACCATGTCCTCCTCCTGAGGAGTCCCCCGAACTGTTTCAGCACAGTGTTGGGTACATGCTCCAGGAGGATGCCCAGCGTTTCGAAGGGTCTGATGATGAAACCCAGCTAGAGGAAGGCAGTAGCGTGAGAGCAGACAGAGGGGATGCTCAAGAAGGACACCAATCTGGCAGTCATGTTCCAGCAGCTGCAGCATACTGCCAGATTGGCTCCAGTGATGAGGAGGGAGGGGATGATGAGGTCAATGACTCCACGTGGGTGCCTAATAGGAGAGAGGAGGAGGAGGAGGATGAGGAGGAGGCACATCTCCAACGAGGCAGGATGCCCTTTGGTGGCCAGCGTAAGGGCAGTACACCGACGGAATCACACCGCAGAGCTCCGCCTGTGCAGGGCGCTGCCTCTGCCCGTCATTCAAAAAGTTCTTTGGTGTGGGCCTTTTTTGAGGCTAGTGCATCAGATCGCACAGCTGCTGTTTGCAACATATGTCTCAAGCGTATATCGCGTGGCCAAAACATCAGCCGCTTGGGTACCACATGCCTGACCAGACATATGTTGACCTGCCATGCAGCTCGTTGGCAAGCCTACCTCAAAGACCCACACCAAAGAACCAAGCGGACCTCTCCTTGCACCGCATCAGCTGGGATCTCCAACCCCACTATAACTTCAGTCCTCTCTGAAACATGCACTGAGAGGAATGAAGGTGTAGAATTAGGTGTGTCACAGCCAAGTACTTGCGCCCACTCTGCTAGCAGTACACCGACGTCCGATTCTAGCAGGCAAATTTCCCTGCCCCAGCTGCTGGACCGTCGAAAGAAGTTCACTCCCAGCCATCCACATGCCCAGCGGTTGAATGCTAGCTTGGCTAAATTGCTAGCGCTTCAACTGCTGCCTTTTCAGTTGGTAGACTCGGCCCCCTTCCGTGAGTTTGTGCAATGTGCGGTTCCTCAGTGGCAGGTTCCCAAACGCCACTTTTTCTCACGGAAGGCTATTCCGGCTCTCTACCGGCATGTGGAAGGCAATGTCTTGGCCTCGCTGGACAGGGCGGTCAGCGGTAAGGTGCATATTACCGCTGACTCATGGTCCAGCAGGCATGGACAGGGACGTTACCTTTCTTTCACGGCCCATTGGGTCACTCTTTTGGCAGCTGGGAAGGATTCAGGACAAGGTGCAGTAGTGTTGGAGGTTGTCCCACCGCCACGCCTCCAAAATGCTACTACTGGTTGTGACACACCTCTCTCCTCCACCCCCTCCTCTTCTTCTTCCTCCATGGCCTCTTCCTGTGGTTTGTCCTATGAACCAGCGGTGCTCCGTAGCCGTTCACGGGGCTACGCAAGTACGCAGGCAAAAAGATGCCATGCCGTGCTTGCGCTGGTGTGTTTGGGGGACAGAAGCCACACTGGGGCAGAGGTCCTGTCTGCTCTGCAGGGCCAGGCCGAGAGGTGGTTGACGCCACGCCAGCTTAAGCCAGGAATGGTGGTTTGCGACAATGGCACCAACCTCCTCTCCGCCCTCCGACAGGGACAACTGACCCATGTGCCCTGTGTGGCTCACGTCCTTAACCTGGTGGTGCAGCGCTTCTTGGGCAGGTACCCGGGCTTACAGGATGTCCTGAGGCAGGCCAGGAAAGTCTGTGTGCATTTCCGCAGATCTTATAATGCCAGTGCTCGCCTGGCTGAGCTGCAAAAGGAGTTGAACCTGCCCAAGAACCGCCTTATATGTGACATGCCCACCAGGTGGAACTCAACGTTGGCCATGCTGCAGCGGCTGCACACGCAGCAGAGGGCCATCAATGAGTACCTGTGCGACTACGGCACCAGGACAGGGTCAGGGGAGCTTGGTTTTTTTTCTCCACGCCAGTGGGGCATGATCAGGGATGCATGCACTGTCCTGGCACCATTTGAGGAGGCCACGAGGATGGTGAGCAGTGACAGTGCATGCATCAGTGACACTGTACCTCTTGTCCACCTGTTGGAGCACACGCTGCGTGGAATAATGGACAGGGCACTTGAGGCAGAACAGAGGCAGGAAGAGGAGGACTTCCTTGCCTCTCAAGGCCCCCTTTACCCAGACAGTGTTCCTTCTGTCCCACCCATCGCACAGGAAGAGGAGGAGGAGGAGGAGGAGGAGGAGGAGGAGGATTGTGTCAGCATGGAGGTGGAGGCTGGCACTCAGCATCATCAGCAGCAGTCTTTTAGGGATGATTTACAGTCCCAAGAAACCAGTGGACTTGTACGTGGCTGGGAGGAGGTGGCTGCGGATCATGTCGTCCTTAGTGACCCAGAGGACTCCGGAGCGAATGCCTCAGCAAACCTACGCTGCATGGCCTCCCTGATCCTGCAAAGTCTGCGGAAGGATCCTCGTATTCTTCGGATCAAGGAGAGGGACCATTACTGGCTGGCCACTCTCCTTGATCCACGGTACAAGGGTAAGGTTGCGGACCTTATGTTACCGTCGCAGAGGGAGCAGAGGATGAGACAACTCCGGGAGGCCTTGCAGAAAGGTCTGTGCAACGCGTTCCCAGAGACTGGGAGGTTGCAAACTCCTGGTCCTGGACAACGAGTTGCTGAGGCTTCGGCCAGTCAAAGAAGGAGCGGTGGGGAAGGTGGCCGTCTGACCGATGCGTTCAGACAATTCTTTAGTCCGCAGCCCCAAAGTATGATCGGTTCCAGCAACCATCGCCAGCGTCTGATAAACATGGTGCAGGAATATCTAGGGGCAAGGTCAGACTTGGACACCTTCCCCACCGAAAATCCTCTGGCTTACTGGGTCTTGAGGATGGATCACTGGCCAGAGCTTGCACAGTATGCAATTGAGCTACTGGCCTGTCCTGCATCCAGCGTTCTTTCGGAACGCACATTCAGTGCTGCTGGAGGATTTGTCACGGATCACAGGGTGCGCCTGTCCACCGACTCGGTTGATCGACTGACTTTCATCAAGATGAACCAGTCTTGGATCACCACCAGCTACCACACACCTGATGCTGATATAACAGACTAATTGATTTTAAAATGTCACATCCCTTCAAGACTGATGCTGATGCTGAGTGCCTGTGCTGTTATGTTGACTGGCTATCCTCCTCCTCCGAGTCCTCAATGATACGATTGATGATGATAGCTTGGAAGATCATTTTTGTTTATGGGTGCCGCCACCAGTGCCTAACGCCCAATTTTTCAGCCCCTGTTTAACAGGGGCGTGTAATTACAATTTTTGAAGCAATACTTTGCAACAGGGCTCATTGCTGTGCTCCAAGTACAGTATCTGTGAGGAGTTGCAGTGTTGTGCCACCAGTGCCTAAGGCCCAATTTTTCAGCCCCTGTTTAACAGGGGCGTGTCATTACAATTTTTGAAGCAATACTTTGCAACAGGGCTCATTGCTGTGCTCCAAGTACAGTATCTGTGAAGGGTTGCAGTGTTGTGCCACCAGTGCCTAAGGCCCAATTTTTCAGCCCCTGTTCAACAGGGGCATGTAATTACAATTCTTGATCTAATAATTCACAGCAGGGCCCATTGCTGCACCCACCAAGAGTAACTGTCAGGGCTTACAGTGTTGTGGCACCAGCACCACCATCAAAGGCCCAATTTTTACTACCACTGTTCAACAATTATATGTAATTAAAATTCCTGATATAATAGTTGACAGCAGGGCGTTCCAGCACCAACCAAGAGTAACTGTGAGTGCTTACAGTGTTGTGCCAACACCAACAACTAAGGGGCCTATTTCTGCAGAGTATATACGGCAGGTCCCTACTTTCAAACATCCAACTTACAAACGACTCCTACTTGCAAACGCAAGAAGACAACAGGAAGTGAGAGGAAATCTACCACTAGGAAGGAAAATTCTCTCCTGTAAGAATAAATATGGGAGAAAGGTGTCTCCTCTGTACTGATGCTTTATCAGCAATCCTTGTTTCAAGAAAAACACCACATTTCAAAAACAGTTGTCATTAGGACGGAAAGTGAGGTGAAATGTTCTGAACAGGGGCACAGACAGCAAAACAAATGTTACAGGGGTGATAACCCTTACCTATGTTTTCCAAAAAGTTTAAAAATAGATTTTTGGTCTGGAGCTACACTTCAACAATGTACCTGTTCAAAATTACAAACAGATTCTACATAAGAACAAACCTACAGTCCCTGTCTTGTATGCACCGCCTGTATACGGCTGTTCTGAGTATATAGGGCCTTTTTTATTTTATGTGCGGGGTTCCCCTTAATATCCATACAAGACCCAAAGGGGCTGGTAATGGGCTGGGGTAGGGGGGGGGTCATGGGGTAGCTATGCCATTTTTCTTAAAGATTTTCATCCATATTACCGGGACCAGACATTACATTAAAGCCGCAAGCAGTTTTAAATGGCTTTTTTTTCCTTTAGAAGTGTCATTTTGTGCAGGGACAGTTCTAAACACGGGAAACACGTGGCACTTCACAGGCATACTTTAGACACCCCCCAGGTACGATATTTAAAGGAATATTTGACTTTTTTTTTTTCACTTTATGCATCATTAAAATGACTGCTCCCGGAAAACGACCGTTTTTAAAACTTATTTTTGCATTGATACATGTCCCCTGGTGCAGAACCCGGGTTCCCAAACCCTTTTTAGGACAATAACATGCATAATAGTTTTTATAATTAGCACTTTAGAATTCGAACGTTCGCATCCATTGTATTTAATAGGGTTCTAATGTTCGTTCGAACTTTCGGTCCGTTCGCGGGTTCTGGTGCGAACCGAACCCGGGGGTGTTCGGCTCATCACTACTCCCTACCTATAGTTTTCTGTCCCTAGAAAAAATGTTTTTTTAAAGCACACTATAGCACAAGGAGAATTTCACTCACTTTCCTTCTTTGTCCCTAGAAACAAGGATTATCACAGTGAAAGAAACTGACACTCTTCCTTCCTATAGTTTTCTGTCCCTAGAAAAAATGTTTTTTTAAAGCACACTATAGCACAAGGAGAATTCCCTCACTGTCCTTCCCTGTCCCTAGAAACAAGGATTCGCACAGTAAAACACACTGACACTCTCCCTACCTATAGTTTTCTGTCCCTAGAAAAAATGTTTTTTTAAAGCACACTATAGCACAAGGAGAATTCCCTCACTGTCCTTCCCTGTCCCTAGAAACAAGGATTCGCACAGTAAAACACACTGACACTCTCCCTACCTATAGTTTTCTGTCCCTAGAAAAAATGTTTTTTTAAAGCACACTATAGCACAAGAAGAATTCCCTCACTGTCCTTCCCTGTCCCTAGAAACAAGGATTCGCACAGTAAAACACACTGACACTCTCCCTACCTATAGTTTTCTGTCCCTAGAAAAAATGTTTTTTTAAAGCACACTATAGCACAAGGAGAATTTCCCTCACTTTCCTTCTTTGTCCCTAGAAACAAGGATTATTACAGTGAAAGAAACTGACACTCTCCCTACCTATAGTTTTCTGTCCCTAGAAAAAATGTTTTTTTAAAGCACACTATAGCACAAGGAGAATTCCCTCACTGTCCTTCCCTGTCCCTAGAAACAAGGATTCGCACAGTAAAACACACTGACACTCTCCCTACCTATAGTTTTCTGTCCCTAGAAAAAATGTTTTTTTAAAGCACACTATAGCACAAGGAGAATTTCCCTCACTTTCCTTCTTTGTCCCTAGAAACAAGGATTATCACAGTGAAAGAAACTGACACTCTCCCTACCTATAGTTTTCTGTCCCTAGAAAAAAGGTTTTTTTAAAGCACACTATAGCACAAGGAGAATTCCCTCACTGTCCTTCCCTGTCCCTAGAAACAAGGATTCGCACAGTAAAACACACTGACACTCTCCCTACCTATAGTTTTCTGTCCCTAGAAAAAATGTTTTTTTAAAGCACACTATAGCACAAGGAGAATTCCCTCACTGTCCTTCCCTGTCCCTAGAAACAAGGATTCGCACAGTAAAACACACTGACACTCTCCCTACCTATAGTTTTCTGTCCCTAGAAAAAATGTTTTTTTAAAGCACACTATAGCACAAGGAGAATTTCACTTACTTTCCTTCTTTGTCCCTAGAAACAAGGATTATCACAGTGAAAGAAACTGACACTCTTCCTTCCTATAGTTTTCTGTCCCTAGAAAAAATGTTTTTTTAAAGCACACTATAGCACAAGGAGAATTCCCTCACTGTCCTTCCCTGTCCCTAGAAACAAGGATTCGCACAGTAAAAGACACTGACACTCTCCCTACCTATAGTTTTCTGTCCCTAGAAAAAATGTTTTTTTAAAGCACACTATAGCACAAGGAGAATTCCCTCACTGTCCTTCCCTGTCCCTAGAAACAAGGATTCACACAGTAAAACACACTGACACTCTCCCTACCTATAGTTTTCTGTCCCTAGAATTTTTTTTTTTAAAGCACACTATAGCACAAGGAGAATTCCCTCACTGTCCTTCCCTGTCCCTAGAAACAAGGATTCGCACAGTAAAACACACTGACACTCTCCCTACCTATAGTTTTCTGTCCCTAGAAAAAATGTTTTTTTAAAGCACACTATAGCACAAGGAGAATTCCCTCACTGTCCTTCCCTGTCCCTAGAAATAAGGATTCGCACAGTAAAACACACTGACACTCTCCCTACCTATAGTTTTCTGTCCCTAGAAAAAATGTTTTTTTAAAGCACACTATAGCACAAGGAGAATTTCCCTCACTTTCCTTCTTTGTCCCTAGAAACAAGGATTATCACAGTGAAAGAAACTGACACTCTCCCTACCTATAGTTTTCTGTCCCTAGAAAAAATGTTTTTTTAAAGCACACTATAGCACAAGGAGAATTCCCTCACTGTCCTTCCCTGTCCCTAGAAACAAGGATTCGCACAGTAAAACACACTGACACTCTCCCTACCTATAGTTTTCTGTCCCTAGAAAAAATGTTTTTTTAAAGCACACTATAGCACAAGGAGAATTCCCTCACTGTCCTTCCCTGTCCCTAGAAACAAGGATTCACACAGTAAAACACACTGACACTCTCCCTACCTATAGTTTTCTGTCCCTAGAAAAAAGGTTTTTTTAAAGCACACTATAGCACAAGGAGAATTCCCTCACTGTCCTTCCCTGTCCCTAGAAACAAGGATTCGCACAGTAAAACACACTGACACTCTCCCTACCTATAGTTTTCTGTCCCTAGAAAAAATGTTTTTTTAAAGCACACTATAGCACAAGGAGAATTTCCCTCACTTTCCTTCTTTGTCCCTAGAAACAAGGATTATCACAGTGAAAGAAACTGACACTCTCCCTACCTATAGTTTTCTGTCCCTAGAAAAAAGTTTTTTTTAAAGCACACTATAGCACAAGGAGAATTCCCTCACTGTCCTTCCCTGTCCCTAGAAACAAGGATTCGCACAGTAAAACACACTGACACTCTCCCTACCTATAGTTTTCTGTCCCTAGAAAAAATGTTTTTTTAAAGCACACTATAGCACAAGGAGAATTCCCTCACTGTCCTTCCCTGTCCCTAGAAACAAGGATTCGCACAGTAAAACACACTGACACTCTCCCTACCTATAGTTTTCTGTCCCTAGAAAAAATGTTTTTTAAAGCACACTATAGCACAAGGAGAATTTCCCTCACTTTCCTTCTTTGTCCCTAGAAACAAGGATTATCACAGTGAAAGAAACTGACACTCTCCCTACCTATAGTTTTCTGTCCCTAGAAAAAAGGTTTTTTTAAAGCACACTATAGCACAAGGAGAATTTCACTCACTTTCCTTCTTTGTCCCTAGAAACAAGGATTATCACAGTGAAAGAAACTGACACTCTTCCTTCCTATAGTTTTCTGTCCCTAGAAAAAATGTTTTTTTAAAGCACACTATAGCACAAGGAGAATTCCCTCACTGTCCTTCCCTGTCCCTAGAAACAAGGATTCGCACAGTAAAACACACTGACACTCTCCCTACCTATAGTTTTCTGTCCCTAGAAAAAATGTTTTTTTAAAGCACACTATAGCACAAGGAGAATTCCCTCACTGTCCTTCCCTGTCCCTAGAAACAAGGATTCGCACAGTAAAACACACTGACACTCTCCCTACCTATAGTTTTCTGTCCCTAGAAAAAATGTTTTTTTAAAGCACACTATAGCACAAGGAGAATTTCACTCACTTTCCTTCTTTGTCCCTAGAAACAAGGATTATCACAGTGAAAGAAACTGACACTCTTCCTTCCTATAGTTTTCTGTCCCTAGAAAAAATGTTTTTTTAAAGCACACTATAGCACAAGGAGAATTCCCTCACTGTCCTTCCCTGTCCCTAGAAACAAGGATTCGCACAGTAAAAGACACTGACACTCTCCCTACCTATAGTTTTCTGTCCCTAGAAAAAATGTTTTTTTAAAGCACACTATAGCACAAGGAGAATTCCCTCACTGTCCTTCCCTGTCCCTAGAAACAAGGATTCGCACAGTAAAAGACACTGACACTCTCCCTACCTATAGTTTTCTGTCCCTAGAAAAAATGTTTTTTTAAAGCACACTATAGCACAAGGAGAATTCCCTCACTGTCCTTCCCTGTCCCTAGAAACAAGGATTCGCACAGTAAAACACACTGACACTCTCCCTACCTATAGTTTTCTGTCCCTAGAAAAAATGTTTTTTTAAAGCACACTATAGCACAAGGAGAATTCCCTCACTGTCCTTCCCTGTCCCTAGAAACAAGGATTCGCACAGTAAAACACACTGACACTCTCCCTACCTATAGTTTTCTGTCCCTAGAAAAAATGTTTTTTTAAAGCACACTATAGCACAAGGAGAATTCCCTCACTGTCCTTCCCTGTCCCTAGAAACAAGGATTCGCACAGTAAAACACACTGACACTCTCCCTACCTATAGTTTTCTGTCCCTAGAAAAAATGTTTTTTTAAAGCACACTATAGCACAAGGAGAATTCCCTCACTGTCCTTCCCTGTCCCTAGAAACAAGGATTCACACAGTAAAACACACTGACACTCTCCCTACCTATAGTTTTCTGTCCCTAGAAAAAAGTTTTTTTTAAAGCACACTATAGCACAAGGAGAATTCCCTCACTGTCCTTCCCTGTCCCTAGAAACAAGGATTCGCACAGTAAAACACACTGACACTCTCCCTACCTATAGTTTTCTGTCCCTAGAAAAAATGTTTTTTTAAAGCACACTATAGCACAAGGAGAATTTCCCTCACTTTCCTTCTTTGTCCCTAGAAACAAGGATTATCACAGTGAAAGAAACTGACACTCTCCCTACCTATAGTTTTCTGTCCCTAGAAAAAAGTTTTTTTTAAAGCACACTATAGCACAAGGAGAATTCCCTCACTGTCCTTCCCTGTCCCTAGAAACAAGGATTCGCACAGTAAAACACACTGACACTCTCCCTACCTATAGTTTTCTGTCCCTAGAAAAAATGTTTTTTTAAAGCACACTATAGCACAAGGAGAATTCCCTCACTGTCCTTCCCTGTCCCTAGAAACAAGGATTCGCACAGTAAAACACACTGACACTCTCCCTACCTATAGTTTTCTGTCCCTAGAAAAAATGTTTTTTAAAGCACACTATAGCACAAGGAGAATTTCCCTCACTTTCCTTCTTTGTCCCTAGAAACAAGGATTATCACAGTGAAAGAAACTGACACTCTCCCTACCTATAGTTTTCTGTCCCTAGAAAAAAGGTTTTTTTAAAGCACACTATAGCACAAGGAGAATTTCACTCACTTTCCTTCTTTGTCCCTAGAAACAAGGATTATCACAGTGAAAGAAACTGACACTCTTCCTTCCTATAGTTTTCTGTCCCTAGAAAAAATGTTTTTTTAAAGCACACTATAGCACAAGGAGAATTCCCTCACTGTCCTTCCCTGTCCCTAGAAACAAGGATTCGCACAGTAAAACACACTGACACTCTCCCTACCTATAGTTTTCTGTCCCTAGAAAAAATGTTTTTTTAAAGCACACTATAGCACAAGGAGAATTCCCTCACTGTCCTTCCCTGTCCCTAGAAACAAGGATTCGCACAGTAAAACACACTGACACTCTCCCTACCTATAGTTTTCTGTCCCTAGAAAAAATGTTTTTTTAAAGCACACTATAGCACAAGGAGAATTTCACTCACTTTCCTTCTTTGTCCCTAGAAACAAGGATTATCACAGTGAAAGAAACTGACACTCTTCCTTCCTATAGTTTTCTGTCCCTAGAAAAAATGTTTTTTTAAAGCACACTATAGCACAAGGAGAATTCCCTCACTGTCCTTCCCTGTCCCTAGAAACAAGGATTCGCACAGTAAAATACACTGACACTCTCCCTACCTATAGTTTTCTGTCCCTAGAAAAAATGTTTTTTTAAAGCACACTATAGCACAAGGAGAATTCCCTCACTGTCCTTCCCTGTCCCTAGAAACAAGGATTCGCACAGTAAAACACACTGACACTCTCCCTACCTATAGTTTTCTGTCCCTAGAAAAAATGTTTTTTTAAAGCACACTATAGCACAAGGAGAATTCCCTCACTGTCCTTCCCTGTCCCTAGAAACAAGGATTCGCACAGTAAAACACACTGACACTCTCCCTACCTATAGTTTTCTGTCCCTAGAAAAAATGTTTTTTTAAAGCACACTATAGCACAAGGAGAATTCCCTCACTGTCCTTCCCTGTCCCTAGAAACAAGGATTCGCACAGTAAAACACACTGACACTCTCCCTACCTATAGTTTTCTGTCCCTAGAAAAAATGTTTTTTTAAAGCACACTATAGCACAAGGAGAATTCCCTCACTGTCCTTCCCTGTCCCTAGAAACAAGGATTCGCACAGTAAAACACACTGACACTCTCCCTACCTATAGTTTTCTGTCCCTAGAAAAAAGGTTTTTTTAAAGCACACTATAGCACAAGGAGAATTCCCTCACTGTCCTTCCCTGTCCCTAGAAACAAGGATTCGCACAGTACAACACACTGACACTCTCCCTACCTATAGTTTTCTGTCCCTAGAAAAAAGGTTTTTTTAAAGCACACTATAGCACAAGGAGAATTCCCTCACTGTCCTTCCCTGTCCCTAGAAACAAGGATTCGCACAGTAAAACACACTGACACTCTCCCTACCTATAGTTTTCTGTCCCTAGAAAAAATGTTTTTTTAAAGCACACTATAGCACAAGGAGAATTTCCCTCACTTTCCTTCTTTGTCCCTAGAAACAAGGATTATCACAGTGAAAGAAACTGACACTCTCCCTACCTATAGTTTTCTGTCCCTAGAAAAAAGGTTTTTTTAAAGCACACTATAGCACAAGGAGAATTCCCTCACTGTCCTTCCCTGTCCCTAGAAACAAGGATTCGCACAGTAAAACACACTGACACTCTCCCTACCTATAGTTTTCTGTCCCTAGAAAAAATGTTTTTTTAAAGCACACTATAGCACAAGGAGAATTCCCTCACTGTCCTTCCCTGTCCCTAGAAACAAGGATTCGCACAGTAAAACACACTGACACTCTCCCTACCTATAGTTTTCTGTCCCTAGAAAAAATGTTTTTTAAAGCACACTATAGCACAAGGAGAATTTCCCTCACTTTCCTTCTTTGTCCCTAGAAACAAGGATTATCACAGTGAAAGAAACTGACACTCTCCCTACCTATAGTTTTCTGTCCCTAGAAAAAAGGTTTTTTTAAAGCACACTATAGCACAAGGAGAATTCCCTCACTGTCCTTCCCTGTCCCTAGAAACAAGGATTCGCACAGTAAAACACACTGACACTCTCCCTACCTATAGTTTTCTGTCCCTAGAAAAAATGTTTTTTTAAAGCACACTATAGCACAAGGAGAATTCCCTCACTGTCCTTCCCTGTCCCTAGAAACAAGGATTCGCACAGTAAAACACACTGACACTCTCCCTACCTATAGTTTTCTGTCCCTAGAAAAAATGTTTTTTTAAAGCACACTATAGCACAAGGAGAATTTCACTCACTTTCCTTCTTTGTCCCTAGAAACAAGGATTATCACAGTGAAAGAAACTGACACTCTTCCTTCCTATAGTTTTCTGTCCCTAGAAAAAATGTTTTTTTAAAGCACACTATAGCACAAGGAGAATTCCCTCACTGTCCTTCCCTGTCCCTAGAAACAAGGATTCGCACAGTAAAAGACACTGACACTCTCCCTACCTATAGTTTTCTGTCCCTAGAAAAAATGTTTTTTTAAAGCACACTATAGCTCAAGGAGAATTCCCTCACTGTCCTTCCCTGTCCCTAGAAACAAGGATTCGCACAGTAAAACACACTGACACTCTCCCTACCTATAGTTTTCTGTCCCTAGAAAAAATGTTTTTTTTAAAGCACACTATAGCACAAGGAGAATTCCCTCACTGTCCTTCCCTGTCCCTAGAAACAAGGATTCGCACAGTAAAACACACTGACACTCTCCCTACCTATAGTTTTCTGTCCCTAGAAAAAATGTTTTTTTAAAGCACACTATAGCACAAGGAGAATTTCCCTCACTTTCCTTCTTTGTCCCTAGAAACAAGGATTATCACAGTGAAAGAAACTGACACTCTCCCTACCTATAGTTTTCTGTCCCTAGAAAAAAGGTTTTTTTAAAGCACACTATAGCACAAGGAGAATTCCCTCACTGTCCTTCCCTGTCCCTAGAAACAAGGATTCGCACAGTAAAACACACTGACATTCTCCCTACCTATAGTTTTCTGTCCCTAGAAAAAATGTTTTTTTAAAGCACACTATAGCACAAGGAGAATTCCCTCACTGTCCTTCCCTGTCCCTAGAAACAAGGATTCGCACAGTAAAACACACTGACACTCTCCCTACCTATCCTTCTCTTTCCCTAAACTAAAGGAATCCAGGTTAAGCAAGAAAAAAATAAATGTCACTGTCCCTGCCTATGCTTCTCTTTCCCTGCTTCGGAACACACTACACTAGGCCGCCGTGCTGGCGGCCTTTTATAGTGTGGGGCGTGTACTAAACACCCTCAGCAATAATTGGCCACAGGCATCCTGCCTGTGGCCAATCATTGCTCTCCTCGCTGCCGGCGCTGTGATTGGCCAAGCATGCGGGGTCACAGTGCATGCTTGGCCAATCACAGCGCCTGGATGACACTGCGATGGCATAGTGCATTGTGGGCCGTTCGCGTCACTCGAATTTGGCGCAAATGGCCCAAATCGTTCGATCTTCGTCGAACGATCGAACAGCCGATGTTCGAGTCGAACGTATGTTCGACTCGAACACGAAGCTCATCCCTATTCCTAAGCAATTCTGAGTTCCCCGGGCCTTCCCGTTACACACAGGCATTACAGAACATTTGGAGGCTTCTGACAGACAGATTAAATCATACATCCAATGTGATTTCCCTGGCAAGCTCAACATCAACACTGTAGGTTCAGCATCTTTGTGAGGAAGACTTTTAAAAAAAAAGGAAAAGTGCCGAGTGTCCATGGCAACTGGGCCTCTTTGATGGTAAAACATTGGATACAAGACCTGCAAAAATGAAGCAACCTCAGTCGCAAGCTCTTGAGGGTTAAATGAAAAACCTCTGTTAACTTTTCCCTGAAAGAAATGTAATCAATCATCTGATTTTATGGACCTTAGGATGTTTTGTCCCATTAACTTCAGTTAAATATTTTACTTCATATAAGACATATGTGCATTTTGAATTATATTCCCAGTGCTCTCAATAGGATTATATCATATCGTATCCTAGAAAATAGATGAAGCATACTCCTTACTGTACAACAAAGAATGTTATTTTCATTCCCTAGCAGACACTAGGTTATATGAGCCATGTGGCTTCAGGTTTAAAGAGTCATTCAATCCAAAAAAAGATTTTCTGGAACTTGTTTATATGACAAAAAGAATAATTTTGCAACTGTTAAGCCCCGTTCACACAGGGGCGGCACGACTTTGGGGGCGACTCGTGCAGGCGATCTCAAGACGACTTGAGAGGCGAATTGCAAAATGACTTCTGTATAGAAGTCAATGCAAGTCGCCACGAGTCGCCCCCAAAGAAGTACAGGAACCTTTTTCTAAGTCGGAGCGACTCGAGTCGCTCCTATTAGAACGGTTCCATTGAACAGCGCGGGACACGACTCATCAGGCGACCGAGTCGCCTGACGAGTCGCCCCTATGTGAACCGGGCTTAAGTCATGGAAAATACATTTTACCAGTGTTCATATAAGTAAATAGATATCTCTCTACTAATTTTTTCGGCAAAGGAAAAGGTCTTGCAAAATCTATACTGTGTTTGCAGAGTAGGTGGTAGCCCCTAAATATATGTAGGTGCATATCTTGGTTTATGCTTTTTTCTTTCTATATTTTGGCAATTTATATATTGTGGATAGTACTAAAAGCAACAAACCTCATTGTTAAAAAAAATCTTATATTTCACTCTGTAAGAGCGGCAAGGATGTGTAATTCCCTTCCAAAGGTGGAGGTTTCAGCGGGGAGCATCGATAGTTTCAAAAAACTATTAGATAAGCACCTGAATGACCACAACATACAGGGATATACAATGTAATACTGACATATAATCACACACATAGGTTGGACTTGATGGACTTGTGTCTTTTTTCATCCTCGCCTACTATGTAACTATGTATATAACTATGTGTTATCACCATTTTGACCTGTTGTTGTGATCACTTAAAAAAAAAAAAAAAACGGACGTTTTTTATGTGTGGGCTTATTTTTTTAATTACATTTTTAATATATAAAAATTGAAATGTATGTGTTATATCTTTCTTTACTATATACTGTATATAAAGTTTAGGTTTTACAAATCACCTTTTAGTGAATGCGCTAATGACACTGGAGTGTACTACTGCAACTTCCTTCTCACTGGTCTACCTTTACACAGGCTATCCCCCCTTCAGTCTATCACAAATGCTGCTGCCAGATTAATACACCTTACTAACCGATCCATGACTGCTTCCCCTGTATGCCAATGTCTTCACTGGCTTCCCCTACCCCATCGTATAAAACTGAAAATACTAACCACAACATACAAGGCCATCCACAACATCATCCCCAGCTACATTATCAACCTTATCTGCAGATACAGTATCACCCAAATCGTCCTCTTCACTCCTCCCAGGACCTCCTGCTCTCTAGCCCACTTGTTACATACTCCCATGCTCGCCTCCAGGACTTTTCCGGAGCCTCCCCTATCCTCTGGAACTCCCTGCCCTGGTATGTCCGGTCAGCTCTTACCCTGTCCACCTTTAGGCGATCCTTGAAAACTCACTTATTCAGGGAAACTTACCCCACCTCCACCTAAGAACTGTACTTGAGTTCCCTCCATCAGATCATCCCCTGCAGTCACTACCTATTGTACCACCTCCCCCCCCCTTTAGATTGTAAGCTCCATGAGCATGGCCCTCCTATTCCTTCTGTATTAAACTGTACTGTCCCCCCTAATATTGTAAAGCATTGCATAAACTGTCGGCGCTATATAAATCCTGTATAATAATAATAATAATAAATAATTATGTGCTTTTTTAAGGGGGGATGGGGAGGAGGAGGCAAGGCAGCAGCTGCTTATGTTCAAACATTTACCAACTGAAACTCCAGAGGGCCCCATTCAATCAAAGCATACCACAAAGCTCTGTGGGGGCAGAGCTATGAGACATCATCCCACTACTAACCGGAAAGCAGGAGTAAAGGTTTTTTCATGTGGATGTGATGTCAATACTGTGTCTTTAAAGGGGCAAGGATCTTTTAAAGTGGCAAATACTTCCAGTGCACAGGATTTGTGTGCACTTTACTTGTGAGTGTATTTTCACTGGGTTTTAATGCGTTTTAGCCAATAAAGTGCATGATGTCAATACATATTGCACAATGATGGATTTTTATTTTTCCTGAGCACTATGGAATAAAGAAAAGGCTGGCTGGTGTATTTGGAGCTTGGAGGTTCATGCACAAGGCCTGTGCTCAAGATCTGGAGAGTTGGCTGGAAACCTGAAGCCTGGGTTAAAGGATAAGGCACAGTTGGACCTATTTTATAATATAGGTCAATATTCGAAGGCGAGCAGGTGGTGTGAATGGTGAATGGTGTTCACTGAGGTGATTCATCATTGAGAAATACGTAAACATGAGATCTTCAGTTTTCAAGCACTTTATTATGGAATATTACACACGCTGCACATAACCACTTGCTGACCACCCTATAGCAGATTTACTGCTACAGGGCAGCAGCTATACACAGGACCACTTATATATAGGTGATTTGGCATTTCTGCTAGCAGGGAGCGCGCCACTTCTGTTATCAATATTTACAGCAGAAGCCGATCTGCGGGTGTACGGCACTCAATGTCCTCCAGCACCTGCTGATCATGGGTTAAGTGTGAAATATGTGTGAAATATGTGAGCGCTAAATACGATCCTAATTCCTAGGAAAAGTGCCTATATAGACATATAACAACAAATGTATCCACAGTGTTGTTATGTCTGTGAAAATCACAAAAAATCACAAAAGATTTATTTTAAGTATCAATGATGCATGATCAATGATAACAACTAATAAATTCTTTACAAATGATGCAATCTTATACTTAATCCGTGTCAAAGTGACCAAAAACAGAAAACAAAATTTAGATCACACTCTCAAGAATACAGGGTATGTAAACCTCTATATGAGTGAGAAAAAAAGTTGTGAGCAATATAGCTTATCATGAGATATAAATAGAGGGACAGTCTATAAAGTGCATATCTGACATGAAAACAACAAAAAATAATAAATAAAGTCTATAACTTGTATCCACACCGTCAGGTATATATCCAGTGTTCCCCAAATAAATGTCAATCACATGGGGGTACTGGGAAACCCTAGATGTGGGTATAATGTCCACTTGGAACTTCCTGGGATGTATTGTGGATAAATCCTATTCCTGCAGGTGTAGAAACACCAGTAGTGGGAAGGAAGAAAGTACTTCAAAGTTTTCAGCTGATACACGGTGATAACATCATCATCATAAGCATTGAAGAGAATAAAATACTCTTACCGCAAGACTCGGACCCAAGCCACCATACAATGCTGGGTCATGCAGGCTTATGTCCTCACAGGGACTCAGATTGTGGTGATGTGATGTCGTGTTGTCCTTATTAGATCCACGAATGGAAGTCTACACCGGATCAGATCCTTCAGCTCAAACCACGATCAGATGTCCAGGAAAGGAATCAATTCCAAGAAAAGAAAGAAAAATCCTCCGCATGGTGTAAAACCAAATAACTAGGTTTTTATTAAAACTAAAAAGGTACAAAAGGCAAAAAACCACTGCACAAAAAAATATTTTTTAAAATGAATAAAATAATATCCAAAAATCCAAAATACTGGAAAAGCAAACCAGCGAATATAACAAACAAGCGTGGGCTAGGTGACCACATGCTAGTCACCTAGCCCACGCTTGTTTGTTATATTCGCTGGTTTGCTTTTCCAGTATTTTGGATTTTTGGATATTATTTTATTCATTTTAAAAAATATTTTTTTGTGCAGTGGTTTTTTGCCTTTTGTACCTTTTTAGTTTTAATAAAAACCTAGTTATTTGGTTTTACACCATGCGGAGGATTTTTCTTTCTTTTCTTGGAATTGATTCCTTTCCTGGACATCTGATCGTGGTTTGAGCTGAAGGATCTGATCCGGTGTAGACTTCCATTCGTGGATCTAATAAGGACAACACGACATCACATCACCACAATCTGAGTCCCTGTGAGGACATAAGCCTGCATGACCCAGCATCGTATGGTGGCTTGGGTCCGAGTCTTGCGGTAAGAGTATTTTATTCTCTTCAATGCTTATGATGATGATGTTATCACCGTGTATCAGCTGAAAACTTTGAAGTACTTTCTTCCTTCCCACTACTGGTGTTTCTACACCTGCAGGAATAGGATTTATCCACAATACATCCCAGGAAGTTCCAAGTGGACATTATACCCACATCTAGGGTTTCCCAGTACCCCCATGTGATTGACATTTATTTGGGGAACACTGGATATATACCTGACGGTGTGGATACAAGTTATAGACTTTATTTATTATTTTTTGTTGTTTTCATGTCAGATATGCACTTTATAGACTGTCCCTCTATTTATATCTCATGATAAGCTATATTGCTCACAACTTTTTTTCTCACTCATATAGAGGTTTACATACCCTGTATTCTTGAGAGTGCGATCTAAATTTTGTTTTCTGTTTTTGGTCACTTTGACACGGATTAAGTATAAGATTGCATCATTTGTAAAGAATTTATTAGTTGTTATCATTGATCATGCATCATTGATACTTAAAATAAATCTTTTGTGATTTTTTGTGATTTTCACAGACATAACAACACTGTGGATACATTTGTTGTTATATGTCTATATAGGCACTTTTCCTAGGAATTAGGATCGTATTTAGCGCTCACATATTTCACACATATCTTTTTTACAATTAGTCAATTGTTATGTCAGCAGCTTATTAGTATATTCACTTTATTAGCAATTTTGATATCTATATTATTTTTGCACTTGTTGATAGGCGCAGTATTACTTATTTATTTATTGATCATGGGTTAAGAACACAGAACAGCGATCTGCTTATGTAAACAAGGCAGATTACCATTCTGACAGGGGGGAAGGGATAAAGTCTGTGTTCCTGTAAACAGGGATCATTTCTTCCCCTAGTAAGTACACAAAAACACTGGCTAGGTGCACATCCAACCCTTTGATCTCCCTGGATGTTTATCCCCTTCGCAGCCAGTGTCATTAGTACAGTGACAGTGCATATTTTTAGCACCGATCACTGTATTAGTGTCACTGGTTACCAAAAAGTGTCAGTGTCCGATTGTCAGCCGCAAAATCGCAGCCCCGCTATAAGTTGCTGATCACCGCCATTAAATAAATAAATAGAAAAATTCCAGTCACATCAATATACGCTTATTGGGATTTTTTATAAACAAAAACATGTAGCAGAATACATAAGGATAGAGGAGGAAGGTGGGATTATAACGGTGCTAAAGACAATATAATCAAAATGAACAATATTTATAAAAAATTGAATTTTTATTAGAATAACATACATATATAAATTGTACAGAAAAAGGGTTCAATAAAACCAGGTGTTAAAGCAGAAATTGAAATTTGTGGGTCACTGGTCTTCCCAAATTGTATAAGGTGGTAGTCACAGGAGATTGTCCCATCCCTACATGTTTCGCCGTTTAGGCTTCCTCAGGGGATTTAAACTGGGACCACCAATCCATAGCCCAGCTCTAACATAAAATATAGAAACAAATTATAAATTAATTGAAAAATACATACAAAAACATGAGATTATCTATCACATTAGTGTTTGCTGTTCTGCCACAGCCCACAAAGGAGACCACAAAAAAAATACCTTCACCCAGTCAAGATGAAGGGAGGTCGCATGTGGAGCCCCACATGGCGTGTGTAATAACCTGTTAAGAATTCCAGATTGAGTGAGAGAGAGTCGTGTCAGGTCACAGGGGATACAAGAAAGACCAAGCTATAGGGAACAAAGAGCATAAATAAATGCTATGTTCCAGGTGGGAAATAAAAACAAAAAACAAAATGTAAATTGGGGCCAATAGGCTCAAAAAGCAACTTACTACATATGTCACATTTATTGCAGGAAGAGGTACCAGTTTGTAAGGCATGTTCACTGCCCCCAGGGTCAAAGTGGCTACGGACCAATCTATCCCTGAGGGAGGGAGCGCGTCGGTATATAATATCCGGTTGTTTTTTTTATATATTTCTGGGCAGAACTGTCCGCTAGCAACAATAGCCGGAATTGGGTCAAGAGATTACAAAAATGTGCATGGTGTTTGGAGTATTGTGTAATAATCCGAACAGGTTATAGAGTGGTTTGAGTTCTTGTGGGAAAGAATAAATCCTTCCTAACACAATGAGAAGCCTTATTTGTAGGCTCTTTTCAAAAGTCTGTGACTATAACCTCTCTCTTTTAGTCTAGTGTATAAACCTTTTGCTGCTATTTCATAATCCTCATTAAGAGCACAATTTCTTTTTAGTCTAACATACTGACTGTATGGAATACACTTTATGAGTGATTGAGGATGCCCACTGGAGGCATGAAGGATGGTATTCCCAGAAGAGGGTTTGCTATGGAGTGATGGATAAAAGAGACCATCCTTGTCAATGGATATCTTAAGATCAAGGAAGTTGATGCAGTGTTGGCTGCATTCCATAGTGAACCTGAGATTAAAAGAGTTTGTTGCCAAAATTGCCATAAATTGAGTTAAATCGGCCCTGGTGCCAGACCAGAAAAATAGGACATCGTCGATGTACCTGTACCACGATATGATGTGGGACAGGTACATCGATATGTCCTCACGCAAAAAAGTTATTTTTCCCACCCCCCCAGGTACAGGTTGGCATACGATGGGGCACATTTTTTATAAATATTGTTAATTTTGATTATAATGTCTTTAGCACCATTATAATCACACCTTCCTCCTCTGTTCTTACCAATCGCTATTGGGATGAGGTGCGTATTGTTTTAGAGTCACTCGGATCCTTTCACTCTATGTAGCAGAATACATATTGGCCTACATTTATGAAGAATTTTTTATTTATTTTTATTGGATATGTTTTATAGCAGAAAGTAAAAAATTGCAGTTCATAGTGAATCCATGACAATATATCCCACAAAAGTGCTAGTACTTCATTGAATTCCACCACCTTTAAAGCTATATGCTCACCTCTCCTATTGACCTCTCTTAATAGGTCAAATAACGCTTTCCCCTAAGCTGGGGCATGCAAGGTAGGACTCCTTTGTACTCCTCCTCCTCCCAGTCAGTTCCACTTGTTATCCTGCCACTCTATCGGTAATTGGGTGTATGTCCCTTTAAATCTGCAATTTACTCTGTGTGATGGCTCATGCAGGAAAGGGTATCTTCATAGTACAGTAGTTTTGCAATAACATTTATTAAAACAGTAATAACTTACATAACAATATAAAACTTCCAGCTTCTAAAACTGACAGGAGGGCACGGAGGCTCCCTCGTTCTGGTATTGGCTGAACTGCAATTATTGATTTAAAGGACATTTGAAGGGCTGTTATTTTATGTTTACTGTATATATGATATATATATATAATTTTTCATGTTGTATCATCAGAATCAGAGGCGGCTCTAGACTTTGTGAGTCAAGCAAGTAAAAATGGCTGCAGAAAAATGTGTGGATCTAGCACACAGGCGATCAGCACCACTTCCAGGGCACCCTCCTCACCCATCAGACATATGCAGCCAATACAACATCTGGGACCCAGCAAGGTGACAACCCCTCTAGGATTTTCCCCTGTGCCTTGGGAGAATGGGAAGGGGGTGTCACTGAATCATTCCACAGAGGAAGGAGAGTGGGGGGGTCCCAGCGCAGAGAGAGGGTGAGAGAGAGAGAAAGAGAGAAAGAGAGAGGGTGAGTGAGAGGGTGAAAGAGAGAGAGGGTGAGAAAGAGAGAGGGTGAGAAAAAAAGAGGGTAAGAAAGAGAGATGGTGAGAAAGAGAGAGAGAGTGAGAAAGAGAGAGAGAGAGAGTGAGAGAAACAGAGAGAGAGAGGGTGAGAAAGGGAGAGAGAGGGGGGGGGGGAGAGAGAGAGAAAGAGGGGGAGAGGAGGGTGGAGAGAGAGAGAGGAGAGGGAGAGAGAGGGGAGAGAGAGGGAGGGAGAGGGAGGGAGAGGGAGGGAGAGAGAGGGAGGGAGGGAGAGGGAGGGAGAGGGAGGGAGAGAGAGAAGGGGGGAGAAGAGAAGGGAGAAAGAGAGAGAGGGAGAGAGAGATCTATAGCCCCGTCCATCTGCAGCCCCTTCTGTGTTCCATGTCCCAGTCTGCAGTGCCTGTCTGTGGGAAGTTGTGTGTGATGCTTGGTACGGTACCTTCCATGCCAGCAGGATGTTCATGATGGCCATCAGCAGGCAGGGTCCATTCTCATTCTGGGTGGGGACAGTGTCCTGCTCCTTCCAGAGGATCCGTTTGCTGTGAGATGGAGTGGTCCCTGGTCACCTTTACCTTCCACCTGTCCTCGTTTTCAAGCCCCAGTCAGCCTGTCCGCCAGTCCTGGGAGGTCTTTAGAGCTCTTCTCCCTCCAGGACTATCGATTCTTGCAAGTCTCGTTGCTCAATTTGCCCGCAAGGCCCAGACTGGGACAAAGAATAGACTGAGCAGCCCATGATAGCGGTCCCTTCCCCGCTCCCCAGCCTGAGAGACTCCCGCAGCAGCCGGAGGGAAAAAAGGGGGTAACCTAGCAGAGCTGCCCGGGGGTGAGAGGGCCAGAAAAGAGAACAGGGGTGGCGAAGAGCATGGGAGTGAGGTTGAGAGAAACAGAGGGAGGGTTGAGAGTGTGGGGGAAAGAGCACTGGGGGAGTGGAGAGCAGGGAGGCAGAGAGAGCTGGAGAGTACTAGGTAGGTGCACTGGCGGGAGTGGAGAGCCTTGCAGGGGGCATAGGTGCCAGAGAGTACTGGGGGAGGGGCAGAAGAGCATAGGGAGGGTGGGGGGTGGAGAGCATCGGGGGAGCTGGATAGCACAGTGTGGTGGAGAGCATGGGGGGAGCCAGGGAGCACAGGGGGGTGGGGGAGTTGGAAAGCACTGGGGGGGAGCTGGATAGCATAGTGGGGTGGAGAGCATGGGGGGGGAGCCAGGGAGAAAAGTGGGGGCTGGAAAGCACAAGGGGGGGAGCTGGAGAGCACGGGGGAAGTTGAAAGCACAGGGGGAGCCAGGGAGCATGGGTGGGCAGAGAGCACTGGGGGGGACTGGACAGCACAGGGGGCAGAGAGCACTGGGGGTGCAGGTAGAACTGGGAGGGGTTAGGGAGCACGGGGGGAGCAGAGAGCTCTGGGGGGCCTGAGAGCACTGGGGGGGACTGGACAGCAAAGGGGGCAGAGAGCACTGGGGGTGCAGGTAGAACTGGGAGGGGTTAGGGAGCACAGGGGGAGCAGAGAGCTCTGGGAGGCCTGAGAGCACTGTTGGGGGGGGAGTCAGGGAGCACGGGGGTTGGAGAGCACTGGGGGGAGAGTATGGGGGGAGACAGGGAGGACAAGAGAGCAATATGGGGGGCATCAGTGTAGGGGGAGCCAGGGAGCACAGAGCACTGGGGGGAGGTGGAGAGTAGTGGGGGGGACTGGACAGCACAGTGGGGGGAGAGCATGGGGGGAGCCAGGGAGCATAGAGGGGACCAGAGAGCACTGGGGGGGGAGCTGGGGAGCAGTGGGGGGGAGAGCATGGGGGGAGCCAGGGAGCACAGAGAGGACCAGAGAGCACTGTGGGTGGGGGAGCCAGGGAGCACAGGGGGGGACTGGACAGCAAAGCACAGTGGGGGGGAGAGCATGGGGGGCAGTGGGGGGGACTGGACAGCACAGTAGGGGGAGCCAGGGACCAGAGAGCACAGAGGGGACCAGAGAGCACTGGGGGGGACTGGACAGCACAGGAGGCAGAGAGCACTGGGGGTGCAGGTAGAACTGGGTGGGGTTAGGGAGAATGGGGGGAGCAGAGCTCTGGGGGGCTGGAGAGCACTGTTGGGGGTAGTCAGGGAGCATGGGGGTTGGAGAGCACTGGGGGGAGAGTATGGGGGAGACGGAGGACAAGAGAGCACTATGGGGGGGGATATCAGTGTAGGGGGAGCCAGGGAGCACAGAGCACTGGGGGAAGTGGAGAGCAGTGGGGGGGGGGACTGGACAGCACAGTGGGGGGAGAGCATGGGGGAGCCAGGGAGCACAGAGAGGACCATAGAGCACTGTGGGGGGAGAGCATGGGAGCAGTGGGGGGGACTGGACAGCACAGTAGGGGGAGCCAGGGAGCACGGGGGACCAGAGAGCACTGGGGGGAGCCAGGGAGCACAGAGAACACTGGGGGGGGGGAGCTGGGGAGCAGTGGGGGGGAGCATGGGGGGAGCCAGGGAGCACAGAGAGAACCAGAGAGCACTGTGGGGGAGCCAGGGAGGGACTGGACAGCACAGGGGGGGGGAGGGAGAGCATGGAGGGCATTGGGGGGACTGGACAGCACAGTAGGGGGATCCCGGGATCACGGGGGACCAGAGAGCACTGGGGGGAGCCAGGGAGCACAGAGGGGACCAGAGAGCACTGGGGGGAGCCAGGGAGCAGAGGGGGTATGCAGGGAGAACTGGGAGGAACCAGGGAGCACAGGCCGGAAAATACGTTGGATAGGAGGAGCTCCGGTGGATAGATCCCATCCCAGCGCTTGCAGCAGCCTGGCCGACCACCCAGAGAGAACGTGAGTGCCCGCCCGTCCTCCTGTGTGCCTGGATAGGAGGAGCGGCAGGGACAGCTGCAAATGGAGGATTCGGGAATTGAACTTTCCATATTCTTTCTGCAGCCAATGAACGCCCGCAGAAGAAGCGGTCATTGAGCGGCTGCAGGAGGAATATGGACAGATCAATTCCTCCATTAGCAGCTGTCCCCGCCGCTCCTCCTTTCCAGGCACACAGCCATGTAGAAGATGTATGTACCTACCTGCTCCTCCTCGCCTCGGTCCCCTACTAAAGGCAGCAGGACAACAAGTGACGTTCTCTCTCTCTTAGTGCCCTGCAGTGCAATCTGGGAGTTGTAGTCCCTGCAGAGCACAGGCACCAGAGGGCCAAGTTGAAGTCTGTGTGCCTGTGCTGTGGGAGAACTTCAACTCCCGCCATGCGCTGGGGCCGCCGACTTTGGGGGAAAGGCTAGGAGGACGACGCCGCGGCGGTGGAGACTCCTATTGGACGCAGGCAGCCTGAGCAGGCAGGCAGATCGTTCGTAAAGTGTTGTATCCCTTCCTTGTCCGCCACCGCGGACCGGACCGCGGTGGATCAGCAGCTCAGTCTGCTGCTGTGTGCAGCGTGCCCACCGCCCGCTCACCCCCGCCGGCTTGCAAGTCGGAGTCAAACACACACACTGACCTGAAAGGCAAATTAGGCAATCGTGCGAGGCCGTTCTGAGGGCGAGGCCTAAGGCGATTGCCTAATTTGCCTAATTAAAGAGCCGCCTCTGATCAGAATATTGTATAGAGTTTACACAATATCACGGTATATATATGTAGCGGGGTGTTCCCCTTTAATCAGAGACAGGAAATTCCAGAGAGAGGGGAGTCGGGGGGAAGGAATATAAGGAGGGGGCGAGGCCTAGCTCTTTCTCTTTTGGACACGGGGCGACAGAGAGAGATACACCTGTGCGGATCTGTGCTGTTCCAGGCCTGAAGCCTGGGGCCTGTGGAGCGAACCAAAGAGCCTTCCACCCCCCCTTTGCGAGCCTGGGTGGCATCCAGACTCATCTCTTCTAAAGTTATCTGGATCGGGGATCCGATCGTAGAAGCTGCTGTGGACGAGGACCGACACAGCCGGTGGAAGTTCCGGACTGAGGGAAGTGTTCCGGAGTGGTGAGCGAGCGAAAGCTCATCTTTAAACTGTTACTTTTATACTTTGTGCCTACTAGACTTCCGAGGCCTAACACCTCCGGTGTGGGAGAATTACCCCCCCCCCCCATTGGATTACAAATACATGGTTTTGAATACTTCAAGTGCACCACCTTTACAGATCCTGTGCCGGTGAAGATTCGTGTTTCTTCTAAGACTGAGTTTCATGGTTAGGGATCAGGCCTGATCCGTTAGATAGTTATAAGTTAGTTATCACACCACAGGGTGTTTAGGTAACGGTCGCCCCACGTGGCGTTCCGTCCCCTTTCCAAGGCGGGTACACACACACACAGTATTGTGATTTACAACTGCAGGGACCTGCTTATGTGTTGTGAACCAAATGTTACATGCATGTTATTCCCTTTTATCTTACCACTAGCAGTAAAGTCAGTTATTATTTACAACATTGTCTATGAGTCTGAGTTATCAATCCACACACCCACATTTAAAGCATAAGTGATTGTTTATGTGAAATTGCTGTGGGTTAACTGTGCCAGAGTGAGAGAGCAGATAGCCGGGGGGTTGGGGAAGCCGCACTCAGGGCCCAAATCAAAACTTGCGGCTCTCTTAAGCTGAGGGTATCGCTACACGTGGGGGCTCGTCCGGGATTACTGAGACAGCGGTGAGAGCCCGCCAAGACTTACCGGCATGGACCCGAAAGACATCAGAACGTGGTGTGAAGTAGCCAAGACAGATCCAAGCCAGTCAGTGGTCATTAACATTCCGGGTCAGGAATGGTCGACCGAAACGGTGGAAAGGTTAATGAAGTCAGACCCAGACACCTCACACCAGTATACGCTAGTGGAATATTCAGATGGGAAGCCAGAGGCTTGTAAATGCAAATATGCGCGGATGCCGGATAACAGATCTTATAGTTTGGCGTACGCTACTAAGAAAGAGCTATCACCAACGGGATCACCGCCAGTTGCGGCCCGTACCCCGCCAGAGAGGAAAGACGGAGCGACACCTCCGGTGACGCCTGCACCTGCCACGGCCATATCACCCGAACTGATAAAGGCGTTAGGGGATCTACTAACAAACTGTCAGAAGACAAGCACAGTGCACGTAGAGACTAGCTACCGGAGACTAAAAACATTCTCGGGGGAGCTCCCCGTCCCTGCGGGGGAGGAAGATTTTGACACTTGGGTGGAACAGGCATTACAAGCAGTAGAGGCATGGGAGGTGCCTGAAGCACAGAGAAGACAACGAGTTTTAGAAAGTTTGAAAGGTGCCGCGGCAGAAGCGGTGAAGAGCTTCCGTTTTGGAAATGCAAACTGTACAGCTCAAGATTGTCTGGTCATGCTGCAGGAAGAGTTTGGACAGCTGGAGAAGGTGACAGAGATGGTCTACCAATTTGAACATACTTTCCAGCAGCCGGAGGAGAAACTGTCAGAGTATGTTAGAAGGTTGAACAGGCTGTTATGCAAGATCGTCCTGAAGAAGGGAATGCTGCCCAAAGATGCAGATGAAGCACGAATGAAGCAGATCATGAGGGGAGCGCGGCGCTCAGACCCAGTCTGGCTGCACCTGAAAACCTCAGGAGGAGGAATGTCACTAACCTACTCTGATCTAATAAAAATTATTAGGGACGAAGAGGCGCTGCAGAGAGATCAGCAGGTGGCCAGAGTGAGTGTCACCCCTGTACCAGTGTTGGTCAGTTCAGTCAAGAGCCCGGAAAGAGATGCAGAAGTCGACACTTTGAAATCACAAATGTCCCAAGTGTTGGAGATGCTGACCTCTTTGATGGAGAAAGATCAAAGAAGAGCAGAGAAACCAAGTCCAAGAAAGGAGTTGTTCCCGAATACCTCAGAACCAGCTTCCATACAGGACCGAGAAGAGATGCTATGTTACAACTGCGGGGGCAGTGGTCACTTTGCCAGTAGGTGTTCCAGTCCCAAGAAGAAGAAAATGGATAATCGCCAGCCGGCGGGAAACTCCAGAGGGCCCCGGTGAGGGAGTCAACCGGGTGCCCATCTCTTTCAGTGAGCTCCAAACTGAATGGAAGGAAGCAAAAGAGAGGGGACAAGACCCCTCAGAAGAAATTTAGCACTCCCAAGAAGGAATGTCTACAACCAAGAGACAATAACATCCCTCAGCGGGTTTGTACTCCCATTAGGGTGGGGAAGGTCAATGCATACCGGGCTCAAGAGAGAATAAAGTCAAAAACAAACTGGATGAAGACAAGTCCTCAGAAGAAAGTGACCTCAACCCGGCCGTACCCAGAAGAATTGGTCGGCCCGTCCCCCACTGTATCTATCCAGGTGGAAGAAGTATATACGAAGGCCCTCCTGGACACTGGAGCTCAAGTGACTTTGTTGTACAGAGACTTCTACGATAGGCACTTAAGCCATTTGCCTATACAGAAGATAGAAGAACTGGAGATATGGGGCCTGGGAACGCAGAGGTTCCCCTATGATGGTTATCTGCCCATAAAGCTGACATTCGACCCCTCTGTGGCTGGGAAGACAGAAGTGTTCGACACCCTGGCAGTTGTGTGTCCTAGACCACCCGGGGCCAGCAAGATGTCCCTCATCATAGGCACCAATACGGATCTAGTGAGAAGACTTCTGACCCCCCTGGTGAAGATGAGGAGCCATCAGGATCCAAACATCCATCCCATGCTGAAGACAGCCTACCAACGGTTAGTGTTGGAGCAGAAGACCCCAGGAGAGGGGATAGGGAAGGTGTGGAGACTGGGGAGAGAAGGAGTGGTGCTGCAGCCCGGACAGGTGGCTTGTCTCAGGGCCACTGTGAAGCTCACCTGGAAGCAGCCTGGTCCCTTTGTCATGCTGGAATCCGACCCAAGGGAAGATCACTCAGGCCTGGATGTGATACCGGAAGTGATTCCAATCAAGGCCCTGAAGAAAGCCAGGGGAAGAGTCCCGGTGAGTGTGAGGAACTCTACAGAAAGGGCCATAGAGATCCCTGCTCGGATGCTGTTGGGACAGGTGAGTCCTGCTGTCCCAGTCAGCTGGTCAGAAGTAAAGGGGACGGGTGAAGAAGGAGATGTTTGGGAAAAACTTTCCATGGAGAACCCGAATTTACCTGGAGCCTGGAAAGACAGAGCCAAGGCCCAGCTGACTAGATGGGAGAAGGTTTTCTCCAAAAATGAGTTCGATGTGGGGTGTGCGAGGAGTGCTACCCACCGCATCCGCCTGCAAGAAGACAAACCGTTCAGGGAGAGAGTCAGGCGGGTTCCGCTGGCAGATCTGGAGGATCTGAGGGAACAGCTTGCAGAACTGAAAAAGACTGGGGTGATTCGAGAGTCCAGAAGCCCTTATGCCTCTCCAATAGTGGTGGTCAGGAAGAAGAATGGGTCGCTGAGGCTCTGCATTGACTACAGAACTCTCAACAGGAGGACCACCCCTGATCAGTACACCACGCCAAGGATAGAGGACGCCTTACAGAGTTTGTCTGGAGCTAAGTGGTTCAGCGTGATGGACCTCAAGAGCGGGTACTATCAAATTCCCATGCACCCAGAGGATAAAGAAAAGACCGCTTTCATAACTCCTGTGGGGTTCTTTGAGTTTAATAGAATGCCTCAGGGCCTATCTGGGGCCCCAGCTACTTTTCAACGTCTCATGGAGAAGACTGTCGGAGATATGAACCTCATAGAAGTCCTCGTGTACCTGGACGATGTCATTGTCTTCGGGAGAACTTTGGAGGAACATGAGGCCCGATTGGAGAAAGTGTTGAGAAGGCTTAGTGAAGAGGGACTAAAGCTTTCCCCCGAGAAGTGTCGGTTCTACCAGTCTTCGGTGAACTACCTGGGACACATAGTGTCTGAAAAGGGGGTGGCTACTGATCCTGAGAAGTTGGAGGCAGTTACCTCCTGGCCAAGACCCACAACAGTCACCGAACTTAGATCTTTCCTGGGCTTCTGCTCCTACTATAGGAGGTTTGTGGATGGGTTTGCCCGTATTGCCAAGCCCCTAAATGAACTGCTCAAGACTGAAGGGGAAGAGGATGGCTTGGGACCCAGAAGACCCGGGGAGTCGGTTCAAGATCAGTGGACCCCCAGGTGTGAAGAGGCCTTCAGAACCCTGAAGAGGAGCCTCACCACAGCCCCAGTATTGGCCTATGCTGATCCCACCAGACCATACGAGTTACATGTTGATGCTAGTCATGAAGGCCTAGGTGGAGTGCTCTACCAAGAGTATGAAGAGCAACTGCGACCAGTGGCCTATGTGAGTCGGAGTCTGACCCCCTCGGAGAAGAACTACCCCACTCATAAGTTGGAGTTCTTGGCCCTCAAATGGGCAGTGGTGGACAAACTAAGAGACTACCTCTATGGGGCAGAGTTTACAGTAAAAACAGATAACAACCCTCTGACTTACCTATTCACCACTGCCAAGTTGGATGCCACAGGACACAGGTGGCTGGCTGCATTATCTGGGTTCAACTTCAGTCTTAAATACAGACCAGGGACTGGAAATAGGGATGCAGATGCCCTGTCCCGAAGATCTCATACCATGGCTGATGACTGGGAGGACTGGACTCAGGTAGCGCCGGACGGAGTGCGAGCCCTTTGTCAAGGGGCTGAATTTCAAGCCAGAGGGGGCTCCAGAGCCGAGGAGATAGGAGTTACCACAGTGGGAGTCCCAAAACACTACTGCAGGGTGACTCAACTTGAAGAGGAATGCTTACCGAAGCTGTCTAAGAAGGAACTGAGGTGCGACCAATTGGAAGACCCCATGGGGAGATTGGTCTTTGAAGCATTGGAAAACGAGAGTCCAGAGAAACTTCGACATCACCCCTCCAAGGAGGCTCGTCTGCTAAGGAGAGAGTTAGACAAGCTACAGGTCCATCAGGGAGTGGTCTACCGAAGGGGCCCCTCTGATGACTCCGAGGATAAATGGCAGTTGTTTCTCCCAGAGAAGCACCGAGAGACTGTGCTGGTTGCCTTACATGACCAGCATGGTCACCTGGGAGCTGAAAGAACCTTCCAACTTGTCAGAAGCCGGTTCTATTGGCCCTGTATGAGGGCTGAAGTGGAGGAATATTGCCACTCCTGTGCACGATGCATCCAGAGGAAGACTCTACCCCATCAAGCTGCCCCAATGGGCCACCTACAGAGTCAAGGCCCAATGGATCTGGTATGCATTGACTTTCTCTGCCTCGAACCCGATTTGAGTGGATTGGGAAATGTTCTGGTGGTAACCGATCATTTCACCCGTTATGCACAGGCGTTCCCCACCAGAGACCAGAAGGCTTCCACTGTAGCTAAGGTGCTTGTAGAAAAATACTTCGTCCACTATGGATTACCACAGAGAATCCACTCCGACCAAGGAAGGGACTTTGAGAGTCGCCTGATCCGGAACTTACTGGACTCCCTGGGAGTGGAAAAGACCAGGACTACCCCCTATCATCCACAAGGAGATGCCCAGCCTGAGAGATTTAACCGGACTTTGCTAAACATGCTTGGGACTCTGGAGACAGAGAAGAAGCAGCATTGGAGTCAACACATATCCACTTTGGTGCATGCCTACAATTGCACCACCAGTGATGTGACGGGTTACTCTCCCTACCGCCTCATGTTTGGGAGAGAAGCAAGATTGCCAGTGGATCTGGCCTTTGGCATTTCTCTAGACTATACCTCTGCTACCTCCCACAAAGGATATGTAGACAGACTTAGGTATAATTTGAAAGCGGCCTATGAACAAGCCCAAGCGGCCTCAGACCAAAGAGGGGCCCGAAATAAAAGGAACTATGATTTGAAGGTTCGAGTGCAAGACCTGCAGCCTGGAGACCGTGTTCTGCTACGCAACCTAGGGATCCCAGGGAAGCACAAACTTGCTGATAGGTGGAGGTCTGAGCCTTACGTTATTTGTAGGAAACTCCCTGGACTACCGGTGTACAAGTTAAAGCCAGAGGGGAGAGTGGGACCCTTGAAGACCTGGCACAGAAACCACTTACTCCCGCTTAAAGAAGCAGTCAGGATACCTCCAGTGAGGAACCTACCGGAATCTGTTTCCATCTTGGATACTCCCAGACCCAACACTCGGTCTCAGACCTCTCGATCTAGAGGTGGACAGGCTTCTCAATCAAGTGAAGATGGGAGAGGAGAACTGGAGTGGCTATGGCCTTCCCCAACCCCGGAAAATCCCACCATAGACCTTCCACCCACTGAGGATATGCAGGATGGGACCCTGAACCCAGAAGCTACAGAGTTCATTCCATCCAGTGGCGTGCCTGAATGCTGGGAAGATATTCTGGGCCTGTACTCAGATGAAGAAGAGACAGAGGCCCCAGAACCAGTGACGATGTCAAAAAGTGTTCCTGAAACAGAGCCTGTGGCACCAGAGCCTGAAGTCCCAAGGGAGCAGAGAGCTCGCAGAGTCGTGAGGCCTCCCATGAAGTTAACCTACCCTCAATTGGGAAAGAGCTCAGAGGACTCTGTTACCACCGCTAGAAGAAGTACCGAGTGCTCCAATCCTTCCACTGTTCATTTGGTGGAGGGCAACCCCAGCTCACTCTCTGGCACAGTTAGGCAGGCCACTCATGCCAGTGTGACCTGTGGGACAGGGAATCCCACCTCTGAGTTTTGGTGGCAATTCCCTGTACCAACATCATACTCCGCACTCTCTAAAATGGTTCAGAAATGTTGTTAAAATGTTTATCTTTGGGGACCAAAGAGTTTTAGTGGGGGGAGTGTGTAGCGGGGTGTTCCCCTTTAATCAGAGACAGGAAATTCCAGAGAGAGGGGAGTCGGGGGGAAGGAATATAAGGAGGGGGCGAGGCCTAGCTCTTTCTCTTTTGGACACGGGGCGACAGAGAGAGATACACCTGTGCGGATCTGTGCTGTTCCAGGCCTGAAGCCTGGGGCCTGTGGAGCGAACCAAAGAGCCTTCCACCCCCCCTTTGCGAGCCTGGGTGGCATCCAGACTCATCTCTTCTAAAGTTATCTGGATCGGGGATCCGATCGTAGAAGCTGCTGTGGACGAGGACCGACACAGCCGGTGGAAGTTCCGGACTGAGGGAAGTGTTCCGGAGTGGTGAGCGAGCGAAAGCTCATCTTTAAACTGTTACTTTTATACTTTGTGCCTACTAGACTTCCGAGGCCTAACACCTCCGGTGTGGGAGAATTACCCCCCCCCTATTGGATTACAAATACATGGTTTTGAATACTTCAAGTGCACCACCTTTACAGATCCTGTGCCGGTGAAGATTCGTGTTTCTTCTAAGACTGAGTTTCATGGTTAGGGATCAGGCCTGATCCGTTAGATAGTTATAAGTTAGTTATCACACCACAGGGTGTTTAGGTAACGGTCGCCCCACGTGGCGTTCCGTCCCCTTTCCAAGGCGGGTACACACACACACAGTATTGTGATTTACAACTGCAGGGACCTGCTTATGTGTTGTGAACCAAATGTTACATGCATGTTATTCCCTTTTATCTTACCACTAGCAGTAAAGTCAGTTATTATTTACAACATTGTCTATGAGTCTGAGTTATCAATCCACACACCCACATTTAAAGCATAAGTGATTGTTTATGTGAAATTGCTGTGGGTTAACTGTGCCAGAGTGAGAGAGCAGATAGCCGGGGGGTTGGGGAAGCCGCACTCAGGGCCCAAATCAAAACTTGCGGCTCTCTTAAGCTGAGGGTATCGCTACATATAATACCATTGTTTTAAGGTTATTTAGAAATTTTCTGTCACGTTATATTTATGCACAGTATGTCACAATGAATAGCACACAACGTACCATAATATGAAATCTGGTGTGGGATGTCATTTGTTAATCTTTTTCATGTTCTCATAGGCATCCTCCCAAAACAAACTAGAACCATAAGTAGAACCACAACAAACAAGATCTTAAGAATGCCTTTGAGAACTGAGACTATTACAAGTTTGTATGAAAAAAAAATATATTTTTTAAATTAAATGACATGTTAAAAAAAAAAAAAAAAAAAAGGAAAAATTTGTATATTCCAACAGTACTGAATATAGTCATATAGCTAATACATAACTTGGATACAGTAGGTTAATAATTTACCGTAATGTAAGTCTACGCGTTTCGTGGGACCCCCCTGCTTCTTCAGGACTTCGGGAGCATATAGCTCTGTAAGTATACATCAAAAGCAATTTGGATCCAGTACAAAATCAAGAGAAAAAGGAAAATCTGCAAGTGAAAGCGTGTCTACTGGCCCATGGGACACATTTCAATATCCCAATAAATAGATTTACATATTTGATGATAAGGATGGACAAAAAAGTTACGTCTCTCTGGTTGTTAAATATAGATGGATTAGAAAGAGGCGGAATGAAATGGATCAAATATCTATAAATGGCATATATAAAGGATCCCCCTCTTCAGACAAAAACCCTCAATTCATAGAAAACAATCAAATGGGTGTCCGCTCCTTCGTGTATGAAGATGGAGTCAATGAATAGCACACAACAGTGAGGGTATAGGCGCAACAACACATACAGTATATATTTTTATTTTTGATTTACATTGTGGGAACGCGATCAGGTTGTATGCGGCCAACCATTATAAGATCGCCAACACACACAAGGTTTGTGTAGGTGGCGCGGGATAACACAAAATATAGATTTTTTTTCAGAATTGTCTGTCTTTTTTTGTTTATGGCATAAAAAAATAAATGCAGAGGTGATCAAATACCACTAAAATAAATCTCTATTTGTGGGAAAAAATGACATAAATTTAATTTGGGTACAGTGTTGCATGGCCGTGCAATTGTCAGTTAAAATAAGTGTTGTATCGCAAAAAGTGGCTTGGTCATGAAGATGAGTAAGTCTTTCAGAGGTCAAATGGTTAAACACATGTGACTGTGGACTGGATGAATATTATGCACATACAGTATATGGGTTCAAATAAGCACTTTATTTCAGCACATGCTATATTTGGACTATTTGATTGCTGACATAGGCGTGCACACGGGGTGTGACGGATGTGCCTGGGCACACCCTAATGCCCAGGCACACCCCAGGGCTTTTTTGCTGGCAGGATCTCCATTCTGGCACCTCTGCTGATGGACAATGGGAACACTGTGACTATGCGAGTGGGACATTTTTTCATTTGGCTGTATAACTCCCGTGAGTGCAGCCACTGACCACGGAATGAGCAGGCAAGCGGCCGCATTTTCCGATGCTACTTCTATAGTTACGGCTACTGCATCACTGACAGTTGAATATCACTCCGCCGCCTGCTGTCAGGAGTGCAGTAGCCACAACTATAGAGGTAGCATCGGGGCTGGATTAACCCCACTGATTTTAAATAAGACCTGCCCGCTGCCACCACAGGGCTTCTGCAGCCCACCACTGCCCTTTGTCCGAGAAAAGCATTGCCAGGATCGTCCCAGGTAGAGGAGGAGGTAACTTTTTCCTCCCTGCTCCGCCTCCGAGTGCCCCGCCTCCCAGCTTCCACCCTGCAGTGCCGACAATGCAAGAACCTGAGGTGAGGAGGATGCACTGGGACTTGGGACTGAGGAAATGTCACTGGTAAGGGGGGAGTTGGGGGCACAGACTCTAGCAAAAGTGTGTGTGTGCGTGGCACTGCAGCAGGCAGTGAGAGAGGGGGGTGTAGTGCAGTCATTCTCAGTCACACTGTGTGTGGGACATGGGGAGCAGCTGAAATGAGAGTCCAGCCTGCTATGCTGGGATTTGTAGTCCCATGGAGGGGAGGGCAATACTTACACATACTGGGGAAGGGGGAAGGAGTCTGGTCATACAAAGTAAAATACTCTGTGCTGTGAGGAGGCTGCTATGGCTGACCTGACCCCCTTCTAGAAATCCTTATTGTCTGGCACACTGTTTTAAAGAGGAACTCTGGGGATTCTGGTGTAAGGGAGGCTCTCTAGGAAACTGTGATATAAGATGTAACACTATTTTCTCTGGTGTAAAGGGTAATGCTGTGGACTCTGAAGCAGTGGCGGTGTCCATAAGGGGCGCATGGGCGCCGCACCCCCTCTCCTGCCACCCCTTTATCACCATAGATAGATTCATGCATTGCATGAATCTATCTATGGTCGCCACTGACACCCCCTATTCAGGTGTCCGGCCCCTTGTCGGGCGCCGGGAGCCTGAATTACAGCGGCGGTTTTTGTTTGGAAGCGTCCAAAAAGGTGAACAGCGGGCACCATGCTGGGCGCTCGCTGTTCACTCAGCGTTGTGTTAGGAAAGCAAATTAATATTTGCTTTCCTAACACTGAACCGCCTCTCAGCCAATCAGGTGCTCAGGTCTGTTACCTGTCACCTGATTGGCTGAAACAACAGGTGCTGTGATTGGATGAATATCAGGCATCCAATCATAGCAGAGGACGGGAGAAGACATCGAGCAGCATGGGGGAGAACACTGCCACCGTTACAAGGTAAGTGCCGGGCGGGCGGGGGATACACACTGGCATTTGATGGGCACAGTAGCTGCGTTTGATTGCACAGTAGCTGCATTTGATTGGCACAGTGGCTGCGTTTGATGGGCCCAGTGGCTGCGTTTGATGGGCACAGTGGCTGCGTTTGATTGGCACAGTGCCTGCGTTTGATGGGCACAGGGGCTGCGTTTTATGGGCACAGTGGCTGCGTTTGATGGGCACAGTGGCTGCGTTTGGGCACAGTGGCTGCGTTTGATGGGCACAGTGGCTGCAATTGATGTTTTTTTTTTTTCAGTTTGTTTGCACCCCCCCCCAAATATTTTGAGCACCAGCCGCCACTGCTCTGAAATAAAGGGGGACTCAGATGTGAGGGGGTCACTGTGGACACTGTGGCATATGTAGGGGCACATTCACAAATGCTTTGATTTCTGAAGAGTGATCCACAAAACAGATCACTCTTCATAGAGCATTTTAGAGGTGGAGAGGAGACGTTGTATCACCTCCACACCACTTGCTTTAACCTCTTGAACTCCACAGTGCACACAGTTGTGGGGCGCTTGCAGAGTGCCGTCATTCATTTGAATGAGTCACAGTCAGCGGGTGCGACACCGGCTGAAAGCAAAAAGGGATATAATTGCAACTGTGGCATGTGAACATGCCCAGCCGCTGCCTCTACAGCTAAAAGGTGGTAGTGGTTGAGGGGTGGTAAAAGAATGGTTCAACCACAGAGTTTTACTGCCCCTCAACCACTAGTGTAAGTGTTTTAATAAGTTAAAAATATAAAGTGTTTTATTTTCATTTTTTAACATTGATAAGTGTTAAAAAATGTTTTTATACATTTTAAAATGTTTGTTCACATTTATTTATGAGTGCGTGTGTGTGTGTATATATATATACACTGTATATATACACACACACATGTGTTTGAGCTTTGTTGTGCACACCCTAATGCATTAGGCTGCGCACGCCTATGATTGCTGATAACACACATGTAAGATGTTGGAGTGTACATGGGGTATATGAGGATTTGTGTTTTTTTATTATATATAGACATAGAATATTTTTTAGCTTCCAAAAGCAATGTTAGCCTCTGTGGCAGGGATGTACCCAGACAAAAAAACTGGTGGTGGGCATCTCTGAGGTGAAGCCCACAGAAGTAGGTGATTCAACATATCAGGGTCTGTCTACAACTACAGTGCCTTGAAAAAGTATTCATACCCCTTGACATTTTCCACATTTTGTTGAGTTACAGCCAAAAACATTAATGTATTTTATTGGGATTTTATGACTCTATCACATAAAATCCTCATAAAAATACATTTACATTTTTGGTTGTAACATGACAAAATGTAGAACATTTCAAGGGGTATGAATACTTTTTCAAGGCACTGTGAATCAGGTTTGAGTACATTGACTGTTTAAGTTTAAAAGCAACCTCAACGAGGAACAGCATTCTCATATAAACCATTTTTATGCTCTTTTACTACTGAGGGATTCCACGCCTCTTCCTATTCTGGTGAAGTCACAGGAAATAAAGAGGGGGGTTCCCAACAAAGACACAGATGACAATAAACATCTGTACTAAATCTTTGGCTGAAGTTTTTGCCCTTTCCCCACACAATGCCTAGAAGCAGATGGGATACCAAAGGGCCAAATATAAAGGAATGGCTGACCATTATTATAGAAGTTAATAACAAATTCTTAGAGACATGTGTAATAAAATGCTCTTGTAATGATCCATAAATGGAAAACAATTGACATAAATGGAAATAAAATGTAATTAAATATACCAATAACCAAAACATATATATATTAGTTATATAAAATATTTAAATGAATGTCTGATAACAAAAACAATTACGCATTACACATAATCATTCCTTTTGTATTTATAAATAGGAACCCAAGTTTCTTATGAAGTTAGAACAATGACCCATTCTATATTTTAAATACGTAATACTAATTTTAGAAGAAATGTTAAATGTTTACATTTAACGTGAGCGGATTATACAAACCAGCCCTAAAATGTATGCAAGAATACATCAGTAAAGTCTTTGTGAATATTTTTGTAGCTGTGTATTTAGATGGCTCCAGAAAGGTTGATACGTCATAGCATGCTGCACTCTGGAATTTAACAAGTGGGACCGTTTGTCATATGCTGGGGTTTTAGTAAAGCATACAGATTAGTAGCAGATGTTGGTTAAGCTTTATCTAGACTCAAGCCTCGTACACACGGCCGAAAATCTCGTCAAGAAAAAACACGTCGTTTTTCTTGACGAGATTCTTGGACAAGAAACTTGTCCCGGCCGAGTGTACACACGCTCGATTCAAAGCACACGCGGTTCTTTGAATGGAGCGAACCCGGTGACGTCATCGACTACGACGAGCGTGCGCTCGTCACATTCGATGCCGTCGCCGCCATCTTGCTACACCCTATCTATGCCTAGGAAGCTACCGCGCATGCGTCTAAGTCATTTCGAGCATGCGCGGGCTTCCCGGAGGACAGGTAAGTGTACACACACACAATTTTCTCGTCGAGAAACAGGCTGACGAGAATCTCGACGAGAAAATAGAGAGCAGGTTCTCTATATTTCTCGTCGAGATTCTTGTCGGTTTTCTTGACGAGAAACCATACACACGAACGATTTTCTTGGCAAGAAAGCTATCTCGGCGGTTTTCTTGTTGTTTCTTGCAGAGAAACTCGTTCGTGTGTACGAGGCTTCAAAGGCCAAGCTCTGCAGTGTTATCACACATAACATACACTATTCCTTTTCTCAACTGGACATCAAAACAGCATTAGAAGATTCCAAACCAGAGACACATAGGATGTGAGCGCTAATATTATCCCAAAAAAGTAATTTTTTTGAACGCTTGTTCTTTGACCCCAAGCTTTCATAAATAGTTTTAAAGATAAGGAGCAGTATGTAAAATGCCACAATAGTAACAGTCAATCATCCTCTTTCGCTGTTCTGATTAAACTTGTTAGAGACAAAATTTGGCATGCTTAACACACAATTATTGCTTTTTTCAATGGCTCCTGAAGTCGAGCTCTGACCTGCCCTCTCCTGTACTTCATCTTTGCTCACTCTAAATACCCATCATAGTTATGAATGGTAAGGCCCCTTTCACACAAGGGTCCAATCAGGTCCATCTGTCAGTTTTCCATGTTCACTATGGACCAGCGGGTAAATGAATCTCCTTTGTTTTTTTTCTCCAGCAGACTGGATCAGATCGGAAGTAGGTGGACAGGGTAGGAGCTGACCGGACATACTAGAGCAGGGAGTTCCAGAGGATGGGAGAGTCTCTGGAGAAGTCCTGGAGGCAAGCCTACCTCAAATTTGATCCAGTCTTCTGGAAAATAACAGAAGGGGATCCATCCTTCTCCATCTAGGCGGACTGAATCAGAGGGCAGCCTGGTGAAAACAGACAGTGGAGTCTGTTTACTGCCAGCCACCCATAGAACACATCAGGCTCTGTCTTTGCCCCCTCTGCGTAAACTGAGCAGTCACAGACCTGTAATCCTCCTGCTCTGTTCTGATCAGCAGGGAATTAGAGGATAGATCCCCTGCTGATCAAAACCGAGTCCACCGCATGTGAAAGGGGTCTAAGAAGTGAGAAATGAGAGGTAGTCAGCTTAAGCTTTACTTTATGAACCAAGTCAAAGTTCTTGTACTAGATACAGATAAGCAAAATGATCCACAGCAGACAGAGTATGTCGCTGAAGAGGCAGCTTTGCTCAATATTACAATTAAAGCAAATGTCTTGCCTAAGAGCAGACATCACAAGACACTCACTATTACTTTTTTAGTTAGAAAATGTTCTTCTATGCTCCTCTTTGATTTTGTTTCATGTTGTTACTGGTGTAGGCAGGTGTTCTGCTGCAGTAATCTGAATGTGGCACTGTACCATTTCTTCAGGCTGGCTATTGAGGTCTAACTAGTCCTCTGTTGTGGGCTCCAGGCAACCATCATGGGGAGAATGGCATTTCTTATTGGAAATTCTGCATCAATCAGGGAGCCCGCAGTGTGGGAGTAGGTTAGTAACAGAGATTTTCAGATTGAGAAGAGAGTAGGAGCAGTGATAGGACAAGGTACCTGATGAGGAAGGAAACAGTAGGTTTACCCTTACTAACATTTTCCTGGAACAGCATTTGCAAAGGCAATCACAGGGTGGCCCAGTATTTCCATGGCCCTTCCATAGAGAGTGGTTCTCAGACATTCTGTGGTCTGTAAGAGCATGGTATATTACTATTGGAGAGTGCCTTCTTGATAAACATTACTCTCTTCTGCCTGAAGATGTATATAACCTGCAACATATGTAGTGGAATTAATGTAAGCTGCTTTATTTCTGTGATAATTCAATTGTGATCTACAGTAAAAACAATGTTTAACTTGACTTTCTTTCTAGTTACAACAATAAAAAAAAACAAAAAACATATCAACATTTTGGCGCCACACCGATTCTCTTTCTCAAGTGCAATCAAAGATGCAGAATTGCTATACATGCTATTAAAGTGTACTTAAGTTCACAGGCACATGCAACCTTACTTAAAGTGGTTGTAAAGTCAAAAGTTTTTTTTACCTTACTGCATTTTATAAAACTTTTATCTGTGTGTGGCCAAAGTTGATCGTTAGACTGACTTCTGTTGTATGGACACTCCGCTATCAGAATACAGTGTTCTGGCAGGGGGATTACTCCATCCACCTTGCTTGTGTGGATGGAGGAATCTAACTATCTATGCCCAACTTTAGTCACTAGTCTGGAGCAATGATGCAGATTAGAAGCCCCAAGTCAGTGTCTCAGCAAGCACTGCAGCTGGAGGAAGCCAGGCAACTAAGGCCCCTTTCATAAGGGGCATAATCCGATTAGATTAGCAGGGAAACTGTCCGCTGATCCCCTGTTGATCAGAGCAGAGCGGGAGCATGGCAGGTTTGTGTCCGATCAGTTTATGCAGAGCAGACACGGACCGAGCCTGCTCTGCACTATGGACCAGCGGGTGTAAATGGATTATGCTGACTGTCCTCTAATCCAATCTGCCTAGACAGAGGGGGATGGATCTCCTTCATTTTTTTTAGTGGACTGGATCAGATTACATGTAGGCAGGTGTAAACGGACACAAATCCATTTACACCTGCTGGTCAATTGGGGTGAATGGAGGCTTCGACCAGCAGACCTGATCAGATCTGCCGCGTGAATAGAGAATATTATATTAAGGCTGGAGGTCAACAATGGCATTCTCTGTCTTTCTCTTAGTATCATCTTTTATATGTCTAAAAGTAGGGCCCACAAATATATAAGCCTAGGCCAGCACTTTTCAGGGGGGCAGCACGGAAAGAGTCCCTGCCGGCTTGCACTACACTGTTAGTGTAGCGAGAGTCTTATGGGGCAGACTGGGCTGAGAGGCAAATTAGTCTAGCGCCCCCATAAAGTGTCTGCAACTGTGGGGGAGGGGGTAGGCATTGCGTCTAATTTTGACTGTCCTATCATCCTGGACCACAAACCTTCCTCACTGTGCTATATTTTTCTGCTGCACCATTGTCATGGTTATATCTTCTTAGTCCTCTCCATAAAATTATCAGAAATTGGTGCTTAAAGTAGAACTATAGGCAACACTTTTTTTTTTTCTTTAATTTTGGATAGAGTAAGGGAGGGTTATCGCCCCTGTCAGTTTATTTTTTACCATCCCTGTCCCATTGCAGAGATTTCCCTTCACTTCCTGCCCCATAGCCAAACAGGAAGTGAGAGGAAATCTATGCAAATTAAGGGAATCCGTTGCTGCTCCCCCCCAGGCCCTCAGAACTAGTGTCCCCACTCGAAAATTTCAGGGCGGGTCTTAAACAGAAAGGGGTGTGTGGCCTTGACAGGAAGGGGTTAGTCATATTTAAATTAGGGGGTGCACGAGTTTAGTCAGGCCTAGGGCAGCACAAAACCTAAATACACTACTGGCTAGACTCCTTTGCCTTTAAGGGATTACCATAAGATCTTTTCATCAAACTGTATATTGCAAACTGTACACTACTATTGTAGAATGATTAGCAAATTTGACAAAAAACAACCACAAAATGTTAGCAAATCAAGCACGTTTATTTCAGTACAGGCTTAAAATTCGAAATGTAAAATCTACATAGTTCTATTAAAAACATCTGTTAATCAAACTTCTTTTAAACAAAGGCACATCTGCATTGTATTCTACTGTGAAAAGGGCGGGATTTTTTTTTTAACCATGTCATGAGACTGCAGCTTTAATGAACTGGCAGTTACAGTACTGTAGTTGTATAGTGCCTGATAAAAAAATGGACTGTTCATGCTGCAGACACAAATATATAATGATATCCTTATATGCAGGCTCCACCCCTGAAACATATGTTAATATTACGATTTTGAAACAACTGCTGGTTATAGGTTATTTGAACTGCAGACAGACTTATCAGGTCTTGCAATGTCATCAACCCCTTCAGTTGAGCAGCTGGATGTATTGTAACAGCAGGCAGGTAAAATCACCAGGTTGCATCCAGGATGGGAGATATATATGTCCTAGATTCAGGCTTTATACCAGTTTATACCACTAGGGGGAGTGCTGGGAGTCTTGCAGGGGAAGAGTTAATGAGCCCAGCTGAATCAAGTGGGCTCGTTGGGGCCTCTACAAGAACTCCCAGCATTCTAAGGGAGATGCTCCAACCTGGAACCAGATCTGTGTGGATAGTCTGGCGAGTGTGATCTCTGTGCGGTGAGCCAAAGCCTGTGTGGTTATTACTTAGAACTTCTAAAAGCAGGGAGCTAGGGACTGGGACAGCACAAGGCTGTACCCAGTTGGTAGTTAGGGACACCAACATGTGTAGTGAGTGGTCAAGTTGACCAGGATTTATTTTCCTGTTTCTTTTGTTTTTGCTGTATTTTTTTGTCTGTATATAGTGCAAATAAAACCACACCCTTTTGTTTTCTCCTACCACTGTCTGCTGTGCCTGTTTTTGTGTGGTGAACCCATCCAGGGGGTCACACACACACCCGCTGCTGAGTTAACCCCCTCACAGTTGGTGGAGAATGCGGGCAGTTTTTTTTTTTAAAGGCCAGCATGGAGGAGATACTGAAACAGCTGGCTCTAGCAAATGCTAATCAGCAGCAGACAAATGCAGGTTTGCAAAAGAGCCTTGTGGCTCAACAACAGAGCCTCGCAGCCCAGCAGTAGACAAATGCAACTTTGCAACAGAGCCTGGCAGCCCAGCAACAAGCCCAGCAGCAATCTGAGGCCCGCTTCATAGACCTGTTGCAGAAGCAAGAACAGAGACTACAGCAACTAATGGAGACATTAATGCAGCAACGTCCACAGACCAGTGAGGCAAGTAGTTCCGCTAATACTGCGTCCTTTGGAGTGAGTCGTTTACTGACAAAAATTACTGGAGAGGATGATCCAGAGGTGTTTTTGACCACATTTGAAAGGACTGCTGAAAGGGAAAAGTGGCCTAAGGAGCAGTGGGCCGGACTGGTGGCCCCTCTGTTAACTGGTGAATCGCAGAAAGCTTACTATGACCTAGAGCCTGACCAAGCAAAAGACTATGTGAGGCTAAAAAATTAAATATTGGCACGGCTGGGTGTCACCCTGGCTGTCCGGGCTCAGCGTGTGCATAACTGGACTTTCCGGCTTGGAAAACCCCCCAGGTCTCAAATGTATGATCTCATTCACCTGAGCAGGAAGTGGCTACAGCCAGAGACTTTGTCCGCACCAAAGATTGTGGAACGTGTTGTGATGGATCGTTTCTTGAGAGCTCTTCCTACTGCCATCCAAAAGTGGGTAAGCCATGGAGACACAGAAACGGCCGATAATCTTGTGGATCATGTAGAGAAGTACTTGGCTACGGAAAACCTGACTGCCTCTTCCAGAGACTCATGGACTTTCCACCCTAAGACCAGACCATTCCCAGTGGCGGGTAAGATGATTCCAAGGGGTGAGGGTGGAGAGAATGAGAGGGTGAGAGTTAAACCTAATGTCTGGCGAGAACAGCCTGGGAAGTCAGGGGCTCAAGGGGCAGCAAAAAGGATTGTTTGCTACCGCTGCCGGCAAGAGGGACATATTGCAGCAAATTGCGTGGTTGTGGATGAACCCATGCAATGTGACTTTCTAAGGGACAGACGTCAGTCACTGTTTGCGACAGTTGCATGCACTGCCATTCGGGGAACTAAGAAACATTTATGCAAAATGTGTATTAATGGTAAAAATGTTGTTGTGTTGCTGGATTCAGGTAGCCTGGTGACACTGATAAAAGCTGAATTAGTCACTGGGAATAACAAGGTAGCTGTTATTTGTGTGCATGGGGACACCCGAGAGTATCCTGTGACTACAGTGTGTTTTGAGACCTCCAAAGGTAACCTCTCTCATCAGGTGGGGTTAGTGTCTCAGTTACCACATGATGCCATTGTGGGAAGGGATTTTCCAAAGTTTTGGGAACTCTGGGATCGTCCTGAGCCCCCCACTGGTGCCCCTATATACCAGGAATGTGATAGCCAGAATTTCTCTGAGAGTGGTGAGGACTCTCCAGAATTCCCCTTGTCGGTATTGGCAGGGGAGACTCGAGAAACTGGGGAGGAGCCAACATCCTCAGACGAAAACGTGCCGTCTGTGGAGTTTTCTGATCTCGAGGTTCACAAGGAAAATTTTGCCACAGAACAGTTAAAAGACCCCGCCCTAATAAAGGCACGGGAAAACGTAGTGAAAATAGATGGCGAGTTAGTGAACCCAGATGAGACCTGCACTTACCCGTACTTCAACGTGGAAAAGGACCTACTGTATCGGGTGGCTAAAAGGGCAGATAAAACCACTGAGCAGCTTGTGGTCCCCAAACCTTACAGGAAGTTGGTGTTAGAGTTGGCCCATGGGCACATTCTTGGAGGTCATCTGGGGACAGAGAAAACCCGAGAGAGTGTATTGCAAAGATTCTATTGGCCTGGGGTCATGAAGGAAACGGAAAATTATTGTTCCTCCTGCCCTGTGTGTCAGAGGTCGGCACCGATGCCACATTTCCATAACCCGCTGGTCCCGCTCCCCATCATTGAGGTCCCCTTTGAGAGGATTGCAATGGATTTGGTAGGTCCGATAATGAAGTCCACTAGGGGGCATCAGTACATATGGTTAAATTGGTCTATGCCACCCGGTTTCCGGAAGCGATTCCACTCCGAAATACCTCGGCCAAAACCATAGCCAAAGAGCTATCTATTGTTTTTAGCCGTGTGGGTATTTGTAAGGAACTGCTTACGGACCAGGGTACACCCTTTATGTCCCGGGTTATGAAAGAGCTGTGCAAGTTGTTCAAAGTGGCACAATTGCGTACATCTGTGTATCACCCCCAAACAGATGGGTTGGTTGAAAGATTCAACAAAACCCTAAAACAAATGTTAAAGAAGGTGGTGGATAGAGATGGAAAGGATTGGGACTGTCTAATTCCCTATTTAATGTTTGCCATTAGGGAGGTACCCCAATCCTCTACGGGTTTCTCACCCTTTGAGTTACTCTTTGGGAGACACCCAAGAGGGCTGTTGGATATCGCCAAGGAAACTTGGGAGAGTGAGATTTCTCCCCACAGGAGTGTGATTAAGGATGTCGCCCTGATGCAAGATAGAATTGCACAGGTAATGCCAATCGTAAAGGAACATTTGGCCCAAGCGCAGTTGGCACAGCAGAGAGTGTACAACCGTGGGGCCAAGACCTGTACCTTTTCCCCGGGGGATAGGGTATTGGTACTTGTCCCTACGGTTGAAAGCAAATTCCTCACCAAATGGCAAGGCCCCTACGAGATAATGGAAAAAGTGAGCAAAGTGAATTACAAGGTCAGACAACCAGGAAGGCGAAAGCCCGAACAGATCTATCACATTAATCTGTTGAAAGCCTGGAGGGATAGGGAATCCTTAGTCGCAGAAACTTTGTCACCAGCTCAGTCTGATTGCGTGATTCCTGAGGTTGGAATAGCAGTCACCTTGTCAAAACCCCAACAACAGGAGGTTAAGGAATTTGTGCTTCGCAACAAGGAGGTTTTCTCTGAGCTGCCGGGACAAACGTCTGGGGTAGAGCATGATATTATTACCCCACCCGGTGAAAGGGTGAAGCTAAAACCCTATCGGATCCCAGAGACCCGAAGGGAGGCAATACGTGAGGAAGTACAGAAAATGCTTAAGTTGGGGGTGATAGAGGAATCCCAAAGTGATTGGTCCAGTCCCATAGTGTTAGTGCCTAAACCAGATGGAAGCTGGCGATTTTGTAACGATTTTCGACAACTGAACAAAGTTACAAAATTTGACACCTACCCCATGCCACGTATAGATGAGTTGATCGACCGGCTGGGAACAGCCTGATACATGACAACCCTTGATCTCACAAAAGGGTATTGGCAAATTCCCCTGGCCAAATCGGCCAAGGAGAAAACCGTGTTTGTAACCCCAGATGGGGCGTTCCAATATAAAAGAATGCCGTTTGGATTACAGAATGCACTGGCAACATTCAAGCGGAAAATGGACCAGATACTGAGGCCCCATCAGAAGTATGCTGCGGCTTACCTGGATGATGTAATTGTCCATAGCACAGATTGGGCCTCACATCTGCCAAAATTGCAAGCAGTCCTAGACTCTATCCGGGAAGCTGGGTTTACGGCCAACCCCAAGAAGTGTACCATTGGACAGGAGGAGGCCAAATATCTTGGGTACACCATTGGGAGGGGAGTAATAAAACCCCAGGTCAATAAAGTCGAGGCCATACAGAATTGGCCACGTCCCAACAGCAAGAAGCAGGTACGAGCCTTTCTGGGAATCGCTGGTTATTATCGGCGATTCATTCCCCACTTTGCTTCTCAGGCTGTGCCCCTTACCAACCTGACAAAAGGGAAAGAGTCTGTCATGGTTAAATGGACCCCAGAGGCTGAGGCAGCATTCCAATTCTTAAAAAAAGCCTTATGTAGCCAGCCAGTGTTGCACTCACCAGACTTCTCTAGGGACTTTGTCGTACAAAGTGATGCATCAGACGTTGGGTTAGGAGCAGTATTGTCCCAGGTTTGGAACGGGGAAGAGCACCCAGTCATTTACCTCAGCAGGAAATTGAAGTCCCATGAGGTAAATTATGCCACAATTGAGAAGGAGTGATTAGCGGTGAAGTGGGCTCTAGATTCCCTTCGGTACTATCTGTTAGGTAGGCACTTTGACATGATTACTGATCATGCTCCTTTAAAGTGGATGGCTCAAAACAAAGAGACAAATAGAAGAGTAAATAGGTGGTTCCTGGCCCTACAGGAATTCAACTTTACAGTAAAGCATCGCCCTGGCGTTCAAATGGGGAATGTGGATGCTTTGTCTCGAGTACATGCATGCCTTATTGCTTGTGTTCCAACCCCAAGGTTAAAACAAGAGGGGGGGGGGTATGTAACAGCAGGCAGGTAAAATCACCAGGTTGCATCCAGGATGGGAGATATATATGTCCTAAATTCAGGCTTTATGCCAGTTTATACCACTAGGGGGAGTGCTGGGAGTCTTGCAGGGGAAGAGTTAATGAGCCCAGCTGAATCAAGTGGGCTCATTGGGGCCTCTACAAGAATTCCCAGCATGCTAAGGGAGATGCTCCAACCTGGAACCAGATCTGTGTGGATAGTCTGGGGAGTGTGATCTCTGTGCGGTGAGCCAAAGCCTGTGTGGTTATTACTTAGAACTTCTAAAAGCAGGGAGATAGGGACTGGGACAGCACAAGGCTGTACCCAGTTGTTAGTTAGGGACACCAACGTGTGTAGTTGAGCGGTCAAGTTGACCAGGATTTATTTTCCTGTTTCTTTTGTTTTTGCTGTATTTTTTTGTCTGTATATAGTGCAAATAAAACCACACCCTTTTATTTTCTCCTACCACTGTCTGCTGTGCCTGTTTTTGTGTGGTGAACCCATCCAGGGGGTCACACACACACCCGCTGCTGAGTTAACCCCCTCACAGTATTTAAAGTTAAACTAAATGATATCCGTTTTCTTAAAAAAATAATTCATAAACATCCAATACTTATTGGCCCTGAAATCTATTTATCAAGATCGGGTCTGCCAAGGACCTTCCAGGGGCTGGGTAAGCCTCCACAATCTACAAACACTGTCAGCGAGGATCATATGGGGCCTTGCCAGGACCTTGGCTAATGTCAAGGCTAAGGAGGGGGAAAAGCTGTGTGTGTTTGAAACACAGAGACCCTGATATTTCCTCTAATACAACCAAAAAGGTACTAAAAACAGCAGGTCTATTTTTAGCACAAGGGTCCAAGAAGAGGTCAAGGGTGCAACAGCCTTAGTGCCGCTTCACACTGGGGCGGCTTCAAAGTCGCCCGATTCTGAAGCCACCCCATACAGCGCGACTTCTGCTCGGCTTGCAAATGACTTCTGTAATAGAAATCAATGCAAGTCGCCCTGAAGTCATCCCCAAAAGGTAGAGGAACCTTTTTCTAAGTTGGAGCAATTAGAGTCGCTCCGATTAGAACGGTTCCAATACACTGCATGGAGTGCGACTTGTCAGGCGGCTAAGTTGCCTGACAGGTCGCCTCAGTGTGAATCGAGTCTTATGCATAACCTTTATTAATGAAACAATGAAAATGTATTTACTGAAGTCCGCTCTCTGCTGACGTCACAGGAATCAGTCCAGACACCACGTCATCTCAACAATGGAAGTCGGAATCCGCCAGGTGCCTGGTCTGATACCCATCTCAGCCTCTCAGCGAGCAGCTTAGAGCCTGAGACGGTCGCTCCCCACCCCTCCACAGCTTAGTGCTCCTGTGAGCGTGGAGGAGCAGAGCAGGAGAGCTGCTGATTTACAGTCAGCATCTCTCTGCTCAGGGAGCTGTGAGAACCGAGCCATCGGCGATGTTCGATCACTCGGTTCTCAGTGTAGAGGCGCCGGGTGACAGATGCAGCATCAGACCGATGCTGCATCCAGCTAGGTAAGTATTATGAGGAAAAAAAAACAAACCCATACTTGTCTTTTAAAGGCATGGTATGGTAACAAGGTCTCTTTAAAGCCCAACTCCAGGAAATTAAAATAATCTGCCCTTGCAGTGCCCCCATGCTTGTTATATCTCGGCTAGATTTGTAGATGCTGTTTCACTCACTGATTTCTCACTCCAGCCAGCTCCAATGTTCTCCACCTCTGCCTGAAGCTATATTCTGTGAGTGGAGTCTGGTGTTATTGGATACCATACAGTGGACATTAAAACGTTACTAAAGGCTAAACTTTCTTATATTCTTACCTGCTCTGTGCAATGGTTTTCACAGAGCAGCCTCAATCCTCCTTTTCTGGGGTCCCCTGTGGGCGCTGACCGCTACTCCTTTTTTGTGTCTGCCCCCATAGCAAGTTGCTTGTTATGGGGGCAGACGTTATGGGCTCAAACCTCTCTATAGACAAAGATAGTGTGGCTTGGCACTGCCCCTGCTTCCTCCTCACTGGATTTGATTGACAGAAGCAGGTGCCAATGGTTCCCTCTGTGGCCTCCATGTCCAGTGAGGAGAGAGAGAGAGCGCAGTGCTGCTGCTCTCAGGCACAGCGTTGGATTGAGATTGGGCTCAAATAAGTATTTAGGTGGGGCTGAGGGGGAGCTAATCATGGAAGTTTTTTTTTACCTTAATGCAAAGAATGCATTAAAGTAAAAAGCCTTTAGCCTTCACTTTAACCCTGTATAGTACTCTGATGGTGGCAGTGCTAGAGGGAGCCTGCTGGAGTGAGGAGTATGGTATGTATTTGCTCCTAGACTAAATTAGCAAATAACCCTTGAATTGCCAGGGGGTCAACAATATAAGGGTGTATTTTTTTTTTTTTCAGGAGTTGGGCTTTAATATATCTATACATCGGAGTCTTTTATTTTTCAGTGTGTCAAAGCTATTGTTCCAATTTGAGGCCCTATATTTATAATCAATTTCATACAGCAAAAATAATAGTTCCAGTTGGACCCTAATAAATCAGCAGAATAAAAAAGAGTGAATTTTACAAAACTTTCCAACTTGTTTGATGGTTGGCAAGGGGGAATTGTTGAATAGTTGTGTGAAATTAGTTTGAATAATGTGCCAGTTTAGCTCTGTGGTGCCAATTTGTGAAAGATGTGGGAAAGAAAATTAGTGGAAAAGTGATCCTACTGTCCATCAAATAGAGCTTTTCAAGTAGGTGCCTGCAGGACACTGAAAAGAAATGGCACAGACTCTTTTCTCTTACCGCAGATCAGAGTTAATAGAAGACAAACTTCCTTATTTTTACTGTTTGAAGATCAAAAACCCTTTCTGGTTCTGAAGTTGGCATATAAAAGTTATGGAAAATTCTTGCATTCAAAGCAGCAGACACCTAATACAATCCATGTGGTAATTCTTTTTTATAAACTCAGCTCTGTCTTCTGGGTTGAATTGTCTTTGTTATAATCTAAGTTCAGAACAGTGATGTATTCATTTTATAATTGACATTTTGTTTACGCATGACCTCACAATCAGGAGATTATTGGAACCAACACCGTCAGTTATCTTATTTGCAGTAGAGAATACTGCATAGGTCTAGATAGAACTAAAAAATAGCTAAACTGATCCCACCTGTTCGGTAGTCTTGGATGTTTAATTATGCCTTGTCTTACATACAGGTAACAAACTCTTTCTGGTTGTTTTTAGCCAGTCATAGATGGAATGCACCAATTTACACCATTGACTTATGTGGTTTATCTGATGATCTGAGAACACCTTTTTTTTAAAGGGCTGTACACACAGGTTGAATATTGGTCAGCATCGGCCGGCTTCTGTCGAATGGGCATGACTATCCGATCAGCACTCTAAGCCAATGGCTAACAGCACTGATCAGTGTGTTCTGGCGCGCCCCCCATCAGGACACAAGAACTCAGCGGAGGAGATCAATGTACTAACATCAGGTAGTTAGTACAACAGTTCCCCCTGAGCTCTTCAGTTTGAACAAAAAAAATAATGAATAATGTGTACTAGGCTTAAATGTACAGTGCAGTAGAGGTATTCCCCAACACATCCACTACAGCTGCCTAATTTCCACAAGGTATAGCTGACCAGTGGGTTAAACGTAAAAGAAAAACAAAGTGGAGAAATACCCCCCACCGAGACATTGTTTTCTGACAGTGGCTCCCACTACTGTCAGAATACACTGATCAGCAGCTGCAGCCACTGATCCAGAGAAGTTTTCCAACTTATCCTTACAACAGAAGTCACTCAAACTTCCAATAAGAGTAGACTGTCACACACTTGTCAAAATTTACATTTTATTGCTTGTCATCATGTGCTATTTTTGCCCTTATTTCCTGCCTCTGTAATAACACAGGAAGTGAGGGGATATTTTCGCAACATAGACACAATCGGTTAAAATGATAGACTCTAACCCTTCATCCACAATCTAATCAAATGGAATACTGTTTTAGGTTTGGCAAAGGGAGGTCATCAACAGATGGCTGCTCTTTCCACATTGTTCTTTACATTATAAAAAATGTTAATAGATTTATTTTACACATTTACAAGAAAAGCATATTAACAATGGTCGTTTTTAAATTTTAGTTTTTTTATTAGGCGCATATTGTAATGCTATTTCTTGTCTTATATGCATGACCTCCAAATCTTTAAGGACTCTGTAATAACATTGTCCATTTTGCACATTCTTGGAACTCATCCCATGCCTCAGTTCTTTGACAGTTGAAAGTTTAATGGTTACAGTATGTTTTATACATTCTTTGATATTTCAGGACTTGTTACATGTGGCAATGGGAATTCGATTTGTCTTTAGACTGCATATGGGAACAATAGTCCCGTTCTTCTTGTTCAAGTTTTGGATCAGAGCCTGATGCTGTACAGTGCTTCTGAAAATAAAAGTTTAGTCATTTTTCTTTACAAGCAAATTTATAATTGGTGCATCTTCTTGCTGGAGAAAGAATGAAGTCTCAATTAGTTTGAATTCCCTTTCCTGTGATCCAGAAACTCGAAGCACGAAGCACCTCAAATAGTCAGACATCCTTCCTTACCCCTTAAGGAAACTCCGTAAATAATAGCAATACAAAATAATTACTCAGTATTTCTTAGCAAAAGAACAATGATGATATACTATAGGCAGCAAGTCGTAGCAAACAATCAAATTTCACTTTACTAGAGTTAGATGTGTTAATTATGATTGGTTTTATTGCTTAAGGGTTTATTCACACCAGTCTGGCCTTCTGTGCATTAAACATGTAGGGCTAACCCATAGGAGCCCCTGGATAGAATGGGTCTTCTATTCTTTGAATCAACATTTTCCAAAAACCTCAGCTCCTCTAACACACCAGGTTGAGTGTACAAATCTAAAATATCACAGTAATTCACTGGAAGTAATATTTAGCAGACATGGGAGTAAGTCACACATGTGCAAGTCACAAACAAGTCTCAAGTTACTGTGACGAAAAGCAAGCAAGTCAAGTCGAGTCCCTGCTAGAAGTCAAGCAAGTCAAGTCAAGTCATTTATTTTGGTCAAGTCACAAATCAAGTCAAAATACAGATCTACCCCATACTGTATAAAAATAATAGGAGGGATAAGAATAAATAATATTGGTTATGTGCCCATGCCTCACTGTGCCCGTGTCTCACTGTGCCCAATGCTTCACTGTGCCCAATGCCTCACTGTGCCCGTGTCTCACTGTGCCCGTGCTTCACTGTGTCCGTGCTTCACTGTGCCCATGCCTCACTGTGCCCGTGCCTCACTGTGCCCGTGCCTCACTGTGCCTGTGTCTCACTGTGCCTGTGCTTCACTGTGCCCAATGCCTCACTGTGCCCGTGTCTCAATGTGCCCGTGTCTCACTGTGCCCATGCTTGACAGTGCCCAATGCCTCACTGTGCCCCTGTCTCACTGTGCCCAATGCCTCACTGTGCCCAATGCCTCACTGTGCCTGTGTCTCACTGTGCCCAATGCCTCACTGTGCCCGTGTCTCACTATGCCCATGCTTCACTGTGCCCATCAGCCGTGTACCTGATCGGCGGCATCCCGGCGGCCATTCCAGTATTCAAAAGCCGCGCCTCCTCCTCGTCTGTGATAGGCGGAACACTCAATTTCCCAGCATTCAGTGTTCCGCCTATCACGGACATCCGCTCATCCTCATAACACAGACGAGGATAAGAGGATGTCCGTGATAGGCTGAACACTGCCTGCTGTGAAATTGAGTGTTCCGCCTATCACAGACGAGGAGGCGCGGCTTTTGAACACTGCAATGGCCGTCGTCTCTCTGCATGACACGCTGATCAGGTAGGCAAACGGCGGCTTGCGGTTAGTGTTAGTGGTGCCAAGTCATTGCAAGTCATATAGCCCAAGTCAAAGTCATGTCGCAAGTCATTAGTGACAAGTCAAAGTCAAGTCGAGTCATTTATTGAATTCTGTCAAGCAAGTCGCAAGTCCTCAAACAGGTGACTCAAGTCTGACTTAAGTCAAGTCATGTGACTCAAGTCCCCCACCTCTGATATTTAGTACCCAATAGTAGCTCTATATATTGTCCAAATCAGCAAAAACAGTAGCAAGGCCACCTCATGTGCACCAGTGAGCAATAGTAAAGTTGAATCTACCGAGTGCTGGAACTATACTGCTCTAGCGATGCTAGACTTAGCCTGACTGGGTATGCACTGTCCAAAAGAAAAGGAGAATGGTAGCGGAAGCGGCTCTCAGAATAATTTTTACAGGAGAGGCAGTCCTTTAAGATCTTCTTCCAGCTAATAAGGGCCATTTAGGGATGTTGGTGCACTTAACAACAGCCCCAGTTAACCTGCATGCAGTATAGGTACAGTATGGATATTGTATAGTCTTAGCACAGGTACAAGGTAGATGTGGTTCAGATGCAGTAAAGGTTTGGTATAATTCGGTATAGGGTTGGTAAATGTTCAGTCTAGGTTTGGAATAAGTGCAGTATAGAATGCACTTGGGGTACAGTATGGAATGGGTACACTCGGTGTCCTGTGGCTCAGTCCCTGCTAACAGTATCAGCAGTGGATGAATAGCCTTCTCACCAGTCCCCAGGATACTGCGGTGACTTCTCACTGTAGAAGGGGGTCCCCTTGGTTTCTCCCTGAAGTCCTCCAATGATCAACAGTGGGAAGCAGAGGGTGAGTTGATGCTCCAGTCTCCCTGCGACAGCGATGCAGGTGCTGTGATATGGGCTGTGCTGCGCTACCCCCAGGTGTCCTCACTCCTAGACTCAGGCTCGGATCTCTGCTGGTATAGTCTATCACTGGCAGGTGAAAATACAGACAGAGGTGCTCTCTCTCTCTAATTCCCTCTATGCCAAGAGAAAGAACTTTCCCGGGCAGTTTAATAAAAAAACATTTCTCCACTCCTACTTAGAGGTGGTTCTGGCCAGCTCAGTAGATTGCTTTAAAAAAGGCCTGGATAATTTTCTACAGTAAATGTACATAATATAACTGGGTACTAACATTTATAGGTAAAGTTGATTCAGGGAATATCTGATTGCCTCTCAGGGGATCAGGATGAAATTTTCCCTGCTGTAGCAAATTGGATCATGCTTTGCAGGGGTTTTTCGCCTTCGACTGGTTCAACTGTGGGTATAGGATTGTGTATATGGGATTGTATGGTTGTTGTTGTTTTTTTTTATTTTTTATTTTTATTTTATTTTTATTGGTCGAACTAGATGGACTTTGTCTTTTTTCAACCTGACTAACTATGTAACTATGTAACTATATACTGCACAGTGCCTGTTGGGATCTTTAGTGTAAGGAGTCTATTTGTCCCAGTATATTGCTGCCATCTCAAACTACAGTCCTGGGATTCTGAGCTATCTGCAAAAAAGTCTAATGCCGCGTACACACAATTGGAATTTCCAACAACAAATGTTCGATGTGAGCTTTTGGTCGGATATTCCGACCGTGTGTAGGCTCCATCGGACATTTGCTGTCGGAATTTAAAAAAAACAAATGATTGAGAGCTGGTTCTCAATTTTTCCGACAACAAAAGTTCTTGTCGGGAATTCCGACCGTGTGTAGCCATTTTCGATGCACAAAAGTGCTGCGCATGCTCAGAATCAATTTGACGCATGCTTGGAATCATTGTACTTAATTTTTCTCGGCTCGCCGTAGTGTTGTACACGGTTTTGTTGTCGGAAATTCCGATCGTGTGTATGCGGCATAAGGGCTTGCTAGGCTTGAGCTCTCCCCTTGCTGGCTGGAGGAGAATGGTGCAGCATAACATCACTATCTCAGTAGAGGGAGAGAAGAATAATAGGCAATAGGGCTGGTTTACTAAATCTGGAGAGTGCAAACTCTCTTGTCAAAGCCTAATTTAACAAGCTGAAGTAAGAAGCTGATTAGCTACCATGCACAGCTGCAGTAAATTTTGCACTCTCCAGTTTTAGTAAATGAACCCCTTTGTCTCCTTCTCCATATTGCTGTAGACCAGCACCTGGCTACATACTCATAATGTGCCGTGCATTAATCTGTAATGCATTAGGGTAGTGGTTCTCAACCTTTGTCAAAAAAGAAGCTTCCATGGCAAAAATAAATAAAAAATAAATATGGGAATTAAAAATGTTTTCATTTTTATTTCATTTTGTCAGTGACATTTGTTTGTGACATTCATTTGTTTTATTGATCTAGCCTGGCAATCCTGCCACTGGTCATTTGCTGTTAAAGACAGCATTGTAAATGTGACATCGACCTAAAATCACACCACAATTGCATTTTTGTAAACGTGCTGTTGATGATTATGGTATATGAATGTGTGGAGTAGAAATATAATTTCATTGTGCATCTGTTTTCTACAATGACAATAAATGCTATCTATCTATCTATCTATCTATCTCTCTATCTATCTATCTATCTATCTATCTATCTATCTATCTATCTATCTATCTATCTATCTATCTCTCTGTCTATCTATCTATCTCTCTCTCTCTCTCTCTCTCTCTCTATCTATCTATCTATCTATCTATCTATCTATCTCTCTCTCTATCTATCTATCTATCTATCTATCTATCTATCTATCTATCTATCTATCTATCTATCTATCTATCTATCTATCTATCTACCTATCTATTTCTCTATCTATCTATCTATCTATCTATCTATCTATCTATCTATCTATCTATCTATCTCACTATCTATCTATCTATCTATCTATCTATCTATCTATCTATCTATCTATCTATCTATCTATCTATCTATCTATCTATCTATCTATCTATCTATCTATCTATCTATCTATCTATCTATCTATCTATCTCTCTCTCTCTCTATCTATCTATCTATCTATCTATCTATCTATCTATCTATCTATCTATCTATCTATTTCTCTATCTATCTATCTATCTCACTATCTATCTATCTATCTATCTATCTATCTATCTATCTATCTATCTATCTATCTATCTATCTATCTATCTATAACAGAGTCACCTGAGAGGTGCACTTTTCGTTTGCCAAAACTCAAACTTTATTTTTATAACCATGAAGGAGACAGGGCCTCTTCTAACTCTCAGCTACCATCTTCAGATATTAGTGCCTTCATAATGCTCCTCGGGTAAACTCAGCAACTATCCTGACTCAGCACGACTATGATCCATATCCTAATTTCTGTTAGACATTCTTAGCTAAGCTACATACAATAATGCATAATGATTATTTTAAGTCTTACTGCCCCAAAGATACAGTTACACTTAAATTAAGGTGACCAGATTTTTTAAATGAAATCCGGGGACATATTTTTTTTTTTTAAATTGCCAAATGGTAAACTATTTTTTAAGCATATTTTCCTCAAATGATATATGCAGTGTATGTGGTATGTGTTTATGTATGGAATGATTGTATGATATTTACATTATTTCTCACATTTTCTCCATAAATAAAGATAAAAATGCATCAATGCAGCCTCACCAGTGCCTAGCAGTGCAGCCTCACCAGTGCCCAGCAATGCAGCCTCACCAGTGCCCAGCAATGCAGCCTCACCAGGGCCCAGCAATGCAGCCTCACAAGTGCCCAGCAATGCAGCCTCACAAGTGTCCAGGAATGCAGCCTCACCTGTGCCCAGGAATGCAGCTTCAACAGTGCCCAGGAATGCAGGCTCACCTGTACCCAGGAATGCAGCCTCACGTGTGCCCAGGAATGCAGCGTCACCAGTGCCCAGGAATGCAGCCTCACCAGTGCCCATCTATGCAGCCTCATCATTGCCTAGCAGTGCAGCCTCACCAGTGCCCAGCAATGCAGCCTCACATGTGCCCAGCAATGCAGCCTCACAAGTGCCCAGGAATGCAGCCTCACCTGTGCGCAGGAATGCAGCCTAGCCAGTGCCCAGGAATGCAGCCTCACCTGTACCCAGGAATGCAGCCTCATGTGTGCCCAGGAATGCAGCGTCACCTAAGCCCAGGAATGCAGCCTCATGGGTACCAAGCAATGCAGCCTCACTTGTTCAAATTCAGCATTGTCAGTCCCCCCCCCCAGTACCTAGTCTGGGCAGCTTGTTCTACCCGGGAACCGGGTGCAGTGCTTCTCATGCAAGTGGTTCCTCCTGGAGCTGGGAGCCCGGGACCAGCTGAGCACCGCTGGTATATCTGGGCCTCTCCCTTCCTCCTGGGCACTACCGAGCTGGGCAACTAGAACTGGAGGATACTGGGGAGGGGCGAGGTAGAGCGGGTGGGGACTCCCAAATCTTGTCCACCAATAAGCTAATCCACTGTGGTGCAGATATTTCAAAAACAAACATCTCCGGGCCCCCTGTGTTCAGTGGGAGACAGAGAGTGGGCTATTTCTTAATTTGCGTATAGGTGGATTAATCCGCCGATGAGCTCCCAGCCAGCCACGGTGTATTCGTATTGAAGAGGCCGGGCTTCAATTGTGTAGCGCGCTGCGACAGAATAATCCGCCTATACCTGAAAATGAAGAAATAGTCAGTTTTCTGTCCCCCAGCTCACCACTGAACACAGGGGGCCCAGAGATGTTTGTTTTCTAAATAGCTGCACCACTGGGGTTTAGCTTATTGATGGACAGGATTTGGGAATCCCCACCCGCTCTACCTCTGAGCCCCCCTGCTGAGATCCAGGGACAAATCCGGGGACAGACGGGCTCCAGGGACAGCATCTTCGAACCGAGGAAGTCTGGTCACCCTAACTTAAATGTCCATTGATCATGTCCTGAAAGATATACTGAACTGAAATTAACAGAGTTCTTTTAGACTTATTAAGGCACTGCTGACTCTGCTACCACACTATGAAGAGGAGACAAACTGTTATTTGAGGCTGCAACATTTAACACTCAACTCAGTTTAGGTAGGAATATACACAATGAATACAACATCTGCAAGTTAAATAGGGGGCAGCACCCCAACAATTTAAGCTCCAGGAGAATCTTGATATGTTTAAAACAGACATCAACAAAGCTAAAAGCCATTGGAGATAGACTAAACAAAACGTTTAAATGAAAGGTAATAGGCCTGATATTATTCAAAAAAATGTTTTGACCCATACTACATTTTCATTTCTTCTAATGGTTTATCCACACACCAGAAACCTTAACAAAATCTATTGGGGAGTTTAAATTTCATCTAGCTAAGCGTTTCTCAGGTTCTTCTAATGCATTGTTTCACTCTCGAAAATGTGGAACATAATTGACTCCATTACGCTGGTCTCACTGTATGGTAATACCATTATATATATATATATATATATATATATATATACAATACTACTTTAATAATTTGGTAGCTAAAAATGTAACTTCTTGATTCTCCCTTTTTATTTTAACTACAAACGTTTTAAAATAATATTACATTTCTGAAATAACTTTGTCTTTTTCTGTTATATTATTTGAACTGAAAACCGAAAATTCTTTGCAATCTAGAATTGGTATTTTCCCTCTTCTATGAGTGGAAGCTGATGGTCCATTGCTGCAGTCTATGCCTCATGATGTCCTCATGTCTTGCAGTCTTTTAGAGAGGATCCCACTCCTGGGCCTTTAGGCTGAATATTAAAGCTGAATGCCAGGTAATCAGCTAAATAAATAGCTGGAATGCATCTATTCTTACTACTTTACCTACCAAAGGCTTTTCAATTTTGTACAGACAGTTTTATGAATGACACATTTTCCAAACTGGACAGCCAGTGATGTGACATACTTAATTTCTAAACCATTCAGCTTCCTGGCAAGGCAATTCATCTTCCTATGTCACCACTGCACCTTCAATCACCCCATTGGACAGTGAAAAAGCACAATTAACACTGTCCAGAATGCAGGGAGTGACCTTGCTGACCTGCAGAGGAGTTCTAATAACAAGAACGGCTAGCTGAAGTTAATGACATTTTGGCATTTAAAACAGTAAAAATTATGTGCTTTAACTGTCGTGTCCCCTTTAGCTATTTTGTTATTCCCTACACCTTGACCTATGTCCAACAACCGGCAGTCAATAAAGTATCAGTTCCATAAAGTTTTCACTGAAGTATCTGGCTTTGTGTACAAAAATAAACCCTTATGATGGGAAAGTAATAATAAATGGGCTGCAATATTTATAGCACAAGGAATCACTTGCTTATTAATGTTATTAATGTTAATATTAATGATGCAACAAGACTCAAGTTGAGTTGCAACACCAAAGGGCTGACCTGTGTCAGATATTTGAGAACTTGTAGGCAGGTGCAGTCTGTTTGTTTCCCAGCAGGTGGTGCTTCATCGCACTGCTGTTGAAGAGGATTTTAGGAGGAACAATATTCCGCTATGATTTGCTGGGTCACTGGGGGAGGGATCCTATTGGATGCTTCCACCCTATGAGACTCAAGTGTGCTAAGCCCTGACTCCCGGGCTTGGCACAATTTGGGCGAGTAGGGACAGATACTCCTCCTGTGAGGGACAGTAACCACGCTAGTGAGAGGTTTCCTGTTCTGCCGCTGAACTGTGGGTGCACCCGGCTGGTTGGCCTTCTCCCCGAGCGTGTTCTGAACTGTTACTGTATTTCTTCAATACAAGTTTTATTGCACCTGCCTGTATGAATTATTGCCTCTGCACCACGCTGGACCCCACCTACAAACTGCACATTCACCAGGATTCATATAATTGTGCCATCTCTGTATCTCAGTCCAGAAAGTAGATGGTGTCCTTGGATGATGCCTGAACACATCTACTGCCAGCCTTCTAGAGAGAAAAGTAGATGAAGGCATTGCTAGAAGAAGAACTGTGATCTCTGTGAGAGATACTAAAAACATGCAAGTATTACATTTACACAATACTTATATTGACCAAATATAATTGACACTGGTTTAAGGGCAAGTTTGATTAAATGTGCTGCCAAATGCACATGCAGTACCATGCAGTTTGGTGGCCACAACCATGCTGCATTTGCTAGATGTGTTGGGGTGCAATTAACATATAATAACACCTGTGCACATCTAGCAAGGGCAGTGTGATCCTGTGCAATGTGAGAAACGCGCATGGAAATGCAAGAGTTCTGGTGTGAAGGGACCCTAAAAGTAAAAACCCAAATGTAAAACCATTTTTTGAGAGTGAGAAAGGGTTAAAACCTTCACCAGGACTCACAGTGAGGGTAAATTGAAATATGTGAGCTGGCATTGGAACAGGAATATAAGGGAAGTCTTCCAACAGGAACACTAGATGTGAAAATTTAATCTCTCCAATTAGAATCAGATAACAAAAATTACAAGGATTTTATTATTTTTCTACTGTATTCAATACTAAGAAAATGGGGCATGGCTAAACGGCAACTGTATGTTGAAGCTGGGATGGTGTTCTGATGTCTAGCGAATGAAGCAGTGGTGAGATTGCAACACAGCCGCTCAGCTTTGATATATGTGCAATATATATTTTAAATAGATCAATATCTCAAATGAGTTTACACTATTGGAGGCTCCATTTCTCCCTCTATTTTCTACATGTGGAGTCAAACCCAGGCATGTGAACTGGGTATGACAGTTTACAGCAGCTGTTCAATATAATCTTTGAGCTTGTTTGCCAAACACGAGAGTGAATGGCAACATCATCTGGTAAGCCTGTTTCATAACAGGAGTTGCTCTCCCATTCATCACTGTGGTGGAGGAAACGGTGTCATCATAATGTTTTTGCACCCTTCAATAAGGACTGTCTTTTTGGTGTGAATTCACAAGCCTTTCTCATTATTCATTTATATACACTGCTCAAAAAAATTCAAGGAACTCTTTGAAAACACATCAGATCTCAATGGGAAAAAATATCCTGCTGGATATGTATACTGATATGGACTGGGTAATGTGTTAGGAATGAAAGGACACCACATCGGTTGATGGAAATTAAAATTGTCAACCTACAGAGGGCTGAATTCAAAGACATCCCGAATATCAAAGTGAAAAGATTATGCAGCAGGCTAGTCCATATTGCTGTAATTTCATTGCAGCAACTCAACATGGTACTCAGTAGCTTGTATGGCCCCCATGTGCTTGTATGCATGCCTGACAACATCAGGGCATGCTCCTAATGAGACGACAGATGGTGTCCTCTGGTATTCCCTCCCAGATTTGGACCAGGGCTTCACTGAGCTCATGGATAAACTAAGCTGCAACCTGGCGGCGTCAGATGGACCGAAACATAATGTTCCAGAAGTGTTCTATTGGATTTACGTCAGGCGAGCTTGGGGGTAATTCAATGGTATCAATTCCTTCATCCTCCAGGAACTGGTTGCATACTCTGGCCACATGAGGCCGGGCATTGTCGTGCACCAGGAGGTACCCAGGACCCACTGCACCAGCATAGGGTCTGACAATGGGTCCAAGGATTTCATTCCGATACCTACTGGCAGTCAGGGTGCCATTGTCTAGCCTGTAGAGGTCTGTGCATGCCTCCATGGATATGCCTCTCCAGAGCATTACTGAACCACCACCTATCTGGTCATGCTGAACGATGTTACAGGCAACATAATGTTCTCCATGGCTTCTCCAAACCCTTTCACATCTGTCACATGTGCTTGGGGTGAACCTGCTCTCATTTGTGAAAAGCACAGGGTGCCAGTGGCAGACCTGCCAATTCTGGTGTTTAATGGTAAATGACAATCAAGCTTCACGGTGATGGGCAGTGAGCACAGGGCCCACTAGAGGGCATCGGGCCCTCAGGCCACCCTCATGAAGTCTGTTTCTGATTGTTTGGTCAGAAACATTAACACCAGTGGCTTGCTGAAAGTCATTTTTTAGGGCTCTAGCTTTACTCATCCTGTTCCTCCTTGCACAAATTAGCAGATACCAGTCCTGCTGATGGGTTAAGGGCCTTCTATGGCCTTGTCCAGCTTTCCTAGAGTAACTACCTGTCTCCTGGAATCTCCTCCATGCTCTTGAAACTGTGCTGGGAGACACAGCAAACCTTCTGGCAATGACACGTATTGATGTGCCATCCTGGGGGAGTTGGACTGCCTGTGCAACCTCTATAGGGTCCAGGTATTGCCTCATGCTACCAGTAGTGACACTGACCCTATCCAAATGCAAAACTAGTGGAAAACAGTCAGAAAAGATGAGCAGGGAAAAATAATGTCAGTGGCCTCCACCTGTAAAACCATTCCTGTTTTGGAGGTTGTCTCATTGTTGCCCATCTAGTGTACCTGTTGTTAATTTCATTAACACCAAAACAGCTGAAACTGATTAGCAACCCCCTCTGCTACTTAACTGACCAGATCAATTTTTTAGGAGTTTAATTGACTTGATACTATACTCTGAATAAAAAGTGTTCCTTAAAGCGGAGGTTCCACGGCCAATCTTTTTCTTTTTTTTTGGTGTGCATTCAATGGGGTTTTAGATCAGAACATAGTATTCACTTGTTAGGTGTCTAAAACCATCCCCGTCCGTTTTTGTTTAAAATATAAACTTTTAAAAACCGATGTAGGCATTTCCCATTTTGCTTGTGGGCATTGTGAAGCCCACAAGCACTTACTTCCTGGAAGCGGTGAATGCTCGTCTCCCGGCATTCACCGCTCTGTGCAGTGTTTACGGCGACCTGCGCCGTAAACATCCTGGTTGCCATGACAACAGGCGGCTCTGCTCCCAGGAGACATTGCGGAGAGCTCCCAGTGAACACTGCGGCACCGGGGGAGAAGAGTGGAGACGCCTACTCCCGCGGGAGGAAAGACCGGAAGTCCAACTTTAAAAAGGATATTTCACAGCATTTAAATGAGCTAAAAAAAAAAACTTTTGGCATATGTATATGTATGTGGTGCGGTGCTCACGATAACATAGTGTTGTTACTTAGGGTGAACCTCCACTTTAAAAAATTTTGAGCAGTGTATATACAGTGGATATAAAAAGTCTACACGCTCCTGTTAAAATGTCAGGTTTCTGTGATGTAAAAAAAATGAGACAAAGATAAATAATTTCAGAACTTTTTCCATCTTTAATGTGACCTATAAACTGTACAACTGAAATCTTTTAGGTGGAGGGAAGTAAAAATAATAAAATAAAATAATATGGTTGCATAAGTGTGCACACCCTTAAACTAATACTTTGTTGAAGCACCTTTTGATTTTATTACAGCACTCAGTCTTTTTGGGTATGAGTCTATCAGCATGGCACATCTTGACTTGGCAATGTTTGCCCACTCTTCTTTGCAAAAACATTCCAAATCTGTCAGATTGCGAGGGTATCTCCTATGCACAGCCCTCTTCAGATCACCCCACAGATTTTCAATCGGATTCAGGTCTGGGCTCTGGCTGGGCCATTTCAAACCTTTAATCTACTTCTGGTGAAGCCGTGCCTTTATTGATTTAGATGTATGTTTTGCGTCATTCTAAAGGTGAAGTTCCTCTTCATGTTCCGCTTTCTAGCAGAAGCCTGAAGGTTTTGTGCCAATATTGACTGGTATTTGGAACTGGTCTTAATTCCCTCTACCTTGACTAAGGCCCCTGTTCCATCTGAAGAAAAACAGCCCCAAAGCATGATGATAACACCACCGTGCTTCACAGTGAGTATGGTGTTCTTTTGGTGATGTGCAGTGTTGTTTTTGCGGCAAACATATCTTTTGGAATTATAGCCAAAAGTTCAACCTTGGTTTCATCAGACCATAACACATTTTCCCACATGCTTTTGGGAGACTTCAGATGTGTTTTTGCAAAATTTGTCCGGACTTGGATGTTTTCCTTTATAAATAAAAGGCTTCCATCTTGCCACTCTACCCTATAGCCCAGACATATAAAGAATATTGGAGATTTTTGTCACATGTACCACACAGCCAGTACTTTGTAGATATTCCTGCAGCTCCTTTAATGTTGCTGTAAGCCTCTTGGCAGCCTCCCTTACCAGTTTTCTTCTTGTCTTTTCATAAATTTTGGAGGGACGTACAGTTCTTTGTAATGTCATTGTTGTGCCATATTTTCTCCCACTTGATGATGACTGTCTTTACTGTGTTCCATGGTATATCTAATGCCTTGGAAATTCTTTTGCACCCATCTCCTGACAGATACCTTTTAACAATGAGATCCCTCTGATGCTTTGGAAGCTCTCTGCGGATCAAAGCTTTTGCTGTAGGATGCGACTAAGAAAAATTCAGGAAAGACCTACTAGAACAGCTGAACTTTATTTGGGTTTAATCAGAGGCAATGTAAATGATGGCAGTGTGTACTGACTATTATTTAACACAAGTTTGAATGTGATTGCTTAATTCTGAACACAGCTACATCCCCAGTTATAAGAGAGTGTGCACACCTATGCAACCACATTGTTTTTTTTTTATTTCCCCTCCCTAAAATATTTAAGTTTTTTTTCAATTGAGTTTATAGGTCACATTAAAGGTGGAAAAAGTTCTGAAATTATTTATCTTTGTCTCATTTTTCTACATCACACATCACACAAACCTGACATTTTACCAGGGGGTCCGTAGATTTTAATTCCACTGTTTATGAAACATCTTTTCACGGCATACACAGTGTATATATATATATATATATATATATATATATATATATATATAAATCATTATTAAGGACATTCTTTGTCTTTTTTGGACACATTTAAGAGCGCTACTGTATATTATATTATATATACACTGTTATATATTTCTGTTTTTCATCTCTTGTTATAATACTAAGAAAATGTTTAGATGTACGGTCATACGGTATGTTCATCCAATATCTATGTCTACCGTAGAATAGGAACTAATTTCCTTAGTAATGGGTAATTTCTGCTTTATTTATTTTGAATACTGTATAGAGTACTATTAGACTAACATCCTTCATGTACGTAGTATTACTGTAAAGACGTGTTTCGTACTAAGTGTGAATTTTTGTTCAGCTAAGTGGAATAATTGATTTTAAATAAGTAGTGCAGTCTGTACTTCTAATTACCAGTGTCCGCAGATGGAAAACACATTTATTGTTAATAATTAATATCCTTCCTAAAGATAAGTTGGAATTTAATGAGGTTCTGAAGGCCTTTTTTACCATCTGGAGGGTGGACGTCAGGGGGCAAAATCAGTAAATTAGAGGAATCGTTTCTTTATACTTTGATAGTTGAATCTTACAATGATGCCAAATATTCTAAAAAAATAACTTAATGCAATTTTACATATATAACACACACTCTGAGCCTCGATCAGTGCTGTCTGTGAACATGCTTATAGGGGGAGAAAGCACAGGAAGGTACCTTAAAGTCGTCACTAGGATGCTGCCCCTTGGCTGTCCAATCACAGGTTATATTTAGCTGTTTTGCCTGGGAAAAAGTGCATGGCAAAGTGTTTGGATCACAAGAATAGCTGAACAGAAACAAAAATCATTTGGTAGGTAAGATAGTTTACATATTAGTCCATACATTGTGTGTTTAGCTGTTTGCTTGGAGTTCAGCATAAAACTCACAACATTAACTTAAGTCTGATTAATCAATGCACTGATAGAAAATAAAAATAACAAAAGGTTTAAGCCACATGATGGAGAGCCAGAACTCGCTTGTGGAAAGTGCTGAGGGGAAAAGGGGAACAAACAACAGCTCAGATAGGCATTTGCTGACACATAGGCCAAGTGTGTCAAAGTCCATAGAGTCCATTCAAAAGTCAAGTAAATTAATAATATGGAATTTATAGGCTAAATTGCCATGAATACTGTACTGACTACAAATAGTTGTTGTTTTGGTCCAGTAGTACATATACTGGACTTTTAGTACAGGAGCAGAGTTCTTTTGGCCAAACAAATATCAACATTGAAAAAATCTATATCAGTATGTATCATGAAGCACACTTTATTTAAAGTGAAACTGTGGACCTAATTATAAATGTCAATGAAGTCCACCTAATGTAGCTAATTGGGTGGCAATTCTTTGTAGACTGTGCCTGCTTGCACTACAGTGGGATGAACGCTATGGGGTTGATTTACTAAAACTGGAGCGTGCAAAATCTGGTACAGCTGTGCATGGTAGCCAATCAGCTTCTAACTTCAGCTTTGACCAAAAAAAAATGCCATGCTTACTATCCCAAAACTTTTTGGGCACATGGGGGTTATTTACGAAAGGCAAATCCACTTTGAACTACAAGTGCACTGAAAGTTCAGTCGCTGTAGATTAACCACATCCCACCCGGCCACTGTACATATACGGCCGGGTGGGTGCTTCCTCCCTCTGAGTGGATGTTCAGGAACGTCCCTCAGAAGGAGGGTGATTGCGTGCGCACGTGCCCGCACAGCGGCGCGATCCCGATGTGCTCATATCACCCAGACACGGCGCATCTCCGATCGGCAGGAGGGCTCTGTGATTGGCCCTCCTGATCACATGACGGCCGTGTCCAATCACAGCCGTCATGTGATGTAAATAGAAAGCCGGTTGCTAGGCGATTGGCTCTCCTCTCCTCACACAGATGTTGTCAGTGAGGAGAGGAGAGCAGATCGCTGCAGCCGGCAGGTGATCAGTGAGTATGAGCTGTTTTTTACAGCTTTTTACACACTGATCACCAGCCCAGTATCCCCACACATGCAAACACACAATGTTAACACACAAGTCCCCAAAACACATGTACCCAAAACACATGTCCCCACACAGTAAAAACACCTGTCCCCCACATATGTAACAGTAAAATCACATGTCCCAATGATCATCTGCACACATATGTCCGTAATCACCTGCGCACATCTGTACATGATCATCTGCGCACATATGTCCGTGATCACACAAACAAATTATTACACACTTAACGGGATTTTTTTTTACCAAAAACATGTAGCAGAATACATTTGGCATACATTTATGAGAAAATTTGATTTTATTGAATTTCTGTTAAAATAGAAAGAAGAAAATATTGTTTTTTTTTTCAGATTTCCTTTTTTTGCTTATTTCGCCAAAAATAAAAAAAACAGAGTCATGAATAAATACCACCAAAAGAAAGCTCTATTCGTGTGAACAAAATGATAAAAATGTAATTTGGGTACAGCGTAGCATGACCGCGCAATTGTCATTCAAAGTGCGAGAGCGCTGAAAGCTGAAAATTGGTCTGGGAAGGAAGGGGGTGAAAGTGGCCAGTATTGATGTGGTTAAAGTCACCATTAAAACTGCTGATAAAGTTATTCAATTCAAACTTCTTCATCAACTATATTATATACCAGAGAGATTATACAAACCAGGGATTATTATACCAGACACGTTACATGTACAGTGTTCTGGTTGTGTACCTCGCCTCAGAGTTATGGAATCAAGTGTTTTAATTTCTTGGAAACTAGGCTAGACTTCAAGGGGCATAAATCTCTCAAGGTCAGTCTGCTTGGTCTAAAAAACCTATTGGAATCCACTAATACCTGCAAAGTCCTAATTCATTCCATCTGGTTTTGCCAGGACAATCATTCTGCTAAACTGCAAAGGCACATCACATCTACGGTTTACTAATATAAAGAGGATCGTTGATGATCTATCAAAATGTAAAATAATATACAATAGTAGAGAGTGTCTCAAAAATCTTTACAGGATCTGCACCCATGGATCGACGCACTAGGTTGCCTAGCCTGGCAGACTGACATCGGGAGAAGATCTCTCTTTTACAGTCTGTCCTGCTAACTTAATAGGTGTAAATATTATGATTATGGTGCTACTTTTGCAGGATAGACATGTGCAGAATGAAAAAAATTGTTTAGTTTTGTTTTGATTCATTATTTACATAAATTAGTTTAGTTAAATTTGTTTAATCCGTTTAATTTGTTTTTGGAATTCATTTCATTTTTTCGTATTCGAATCAATAAAAAATTACCGAATTCGAACATTTTTCTAATTTGAATTCGAAAAGTTTTCAAATTCAAAAAGTTTTTGAATTGGAATAGTTTCCGATTTGTTTCTAGAGAGAGAATAAAATTGAAAATAAAATAAAGGGATAGAATAAAAAAAATAGAATAGAATAGAAAAGAATAGAACAGAAAATAAAAGAATATAATATAATAAAGAAAAACAGAACACAATAGAATAGAAAATAAAAGAACATAATAGAACAGAATAGAAACAAATATAATAGAATATAATAGAATAAACAAATAATAGAATAAAATAGAAAAAATGTATCCATCTTCTGAAATTCAAATAGAAGAGACTAGAATACAAAAGAATAGAATTAAAAAACTGTAGAATAGAATAAGATAGAAAGAATATAACCATTTCCCAAAATTCTAATATAATCAATTTGAATTTGAATAGAATACAAAAGAATAGATTCGAATAGAATAGAAAATAATCGAATAGTATAGAAAAAACAACATAGAATAGAACAGAATAGAACGAATATAACCATCTTTCTATTTTAATAGATTCTTTTCTATTCTATTCAAATTTTTATTGATTATATTTGAATTTTGGCAAATGGTTATATTCTTTCTATTCTATTCTATTCTATTGTTTTTTTAATTCTATTATTTTTCTATTTGTTTATTCTATTCTTTTCTATGCTATTCTTTTATATTCTGTTCTATTTTATCATTTTCTATTCAAAATTAGAATTTCGGAAGATGGTTATATTGGTTCTATTCTATTCTGTTGTTTTTTTCTATACTATTCTTTTATTTTCTATTCTATTCTAATCTATTCTTTTCTATTTTATTCAAATTCAAATTGATTCTATTTGATTTTGTGAAATGGTTATATTCTTTCTATTCTATTCTATTTTATTCTATTCTATTGTTTTTTTAATTCTATTCTTTTCCATTCCATTATGGTCTACTCTATTCTTTTTTTTTCTATTCTATTCTTTTCTTATGTATTCCAATTCAAATTTATTCTATTTGAAATTCTAATTTCAGAAGATGGTTATAGTCTTTCTATATTTTTCTATTCTTTCTTTATTCTATTCTATTGTATTCTAATATTTTCTTTTATATTCTATTATATGTTATTCTCTTTGGAAATTGTAAAACAATTTGAAAACTATTTGAATTCTAAAACTATTGTAAATTGATTCGAATCGATTCAAATTCATGTCCAAATATTTTTGTTATTTCGGATTCGTTTAAATTCGGTACTATTGTAATTTGAAAATGTGGATACATCCAAATTTTCGAAAACTGAAAGTTCGTCCAAATTTCAATTCGGAATGAAACGAACTGCACATGTCTAGTGCAGGAAGGCCGTGTGTTTGAATGTGTGAATGTGTGAGTGTGTGTTCAATGTGTTCTATGTTAGCACACCTTTGGATGTGCAGCTTGATTTTTGTTACTAAACTACAAAAGCATAAACAAACACCTTTTAAAAAAACATCATGGTCCTTAGTTAAAGCATCTCTAAAACCCAAAGCAAACTTTTTCTAGACCTTTTTACTTTATTTTTACCTGGTGATCGGCCCTGTAATACACTTCCTGTCTTAGGATGGCCACACTCACTCCTCAACTTCATCTATGGAGGTGCAGTATAGCCTCCTTTAGACAGCAGAATTGTCTATCTGTGGGGAGGGTAGTGTTAGATGGATTAGTAGATTTAGAATAATTTTACATAAGTGACTAACAAATTAAAGCCAAACTCCAGCTAACACACTTTACGCAGTTATAGAAACAGTTTATTTTTTTTCCTGTTGGGATAAAGGTTTTACATAAATTAATAAAAGCTGACCATTGTAAGCACCCTTGTCAGTGTAAAAATGGTTTGAACAAACCCCTCAACTACCACTTTTGCTGGACAGACTAAAAAACTGACTAAAATGTAGGATCAACAGCTAATAAAACTACACTATTACCAAAAGTATTGGGACACTTGCCTTTACATGCACATGAACTTTAGTGACATCCCAGTCTTACACTGGCCATACACTATACGAAAAATCGGCCAATCCCATTCTCGAAAAACAAACATTCGGCTGTAAAGGCAAACGATGGTGCCATCATGTAATGACCGATAAATCGTTCAGAGGACATAAATAAAAAAAAATTTGGTTCGTTTTTTTTACATATATCTAGTGCAGACAGTTCGGACGGGAAACACATTAACGTTTTAATTTATCGTTCGCTCAGCAGAAGTTTTCCAAACTTGCCGTTCGTTTTTTTTCCACAAAAAAGTCACAAACGATTAACGATTTCTGCCCATTAACTTGCCGAAAAACGAACAAAGTGTCTGCATGATCGATTTTCAGGCCGATTTTTCATATAGTGTATGGCCAGCATTAGTCTATAGGGTTCAATACTGAGTTGGCCCACCCTTTACAGCTATAACAGCTTCAACTTCTCTGGGAAGGCTGTCCACAAGGTTTTTTTTTTTTTTTTAAAGCTAAAGTTTTTATTTGTTTTGCACACAACAGACAACAAATACACAGGTATGCATCTGGAGCGAACAGTGCTCCAACCATCATAGAATGAAAAAACATTAATCTGGTATCCAGTTAGTAAAAACAGAGCAATATATAGGTCATACTACTGTTCGGCACACTTCGACCCACATAAAGTCCAATGACACATATATATTTGATGCAATTTGGGATTATAGCCTCATTACATACATCAAGGAGTAGGTGGTACAGTACTCTCTGAGCTGACCCAAGAATTCCAAATCTTAGAGAATTTTTTTGGGCATCCTCTAGCTTCATATGTTAACTTATACAATGGTATAGCGTGATTTACAATAGTAAGCCAGAAGGCTATAGTGGGCGAGGATTGAGATTTCCAGTGCATGATTTTTTTTTTGCGTAAAACAGTACTATGCGTATAAAGGATTGAACATTCTTAGATATTTCTTCATCATCAATATATCCTAGCAGGCATCGTAGGGGGTTACAGATGTTAGGTATCTGAGCTATGGAGCTAATAAAGGCTGTAACCTCTGACCAGAACTGCCGTATCGGAGTACATTCCCACATCATATGGAAAATGTACCATCAGCCACGCCGAAAGCACAGTGGAGTTGGTATTCTGTGTAATCTGTACAGTAAACAAGGTGTGAAGTAGGACCTGTAAAACAATTTTGTTTGGATTACTTTGTCGCGGTAGGAGATGACAGAGGCAGCCTGGAGGGGGAGAACTTCCCTCCAGATGTCCTCCGTTAGCTTGTCCACAAGATTTGGGAGTGTGTCTGTGGGAGTGTTTGACCATTCCTCCAGAAGCGCATTTGTGAGATCAGGCACTGAGGTGGACGAGAAGGTCTGGCTCACAGTCTCAGCTCTAATTCATCCCAACCCGATAGAACACCTTTGGTAAGGAATTAAAGCGGAGACTGCAAGCCAGGCCTTCTTGTCCACATCAGTGACTGACCTCACAAATGGGCTTCTGGAACAATGGCCAAACATTCCCATAGACACACTCCTAAACCTTGTGGACAGCCTTTCCAGAAGAGTTAAAGCTGTTATAGCTGCAAAGGGTGTGCCAAAACAATATTGAACCTTCAGACTAATGCCTCGTACACACGCTCGGAATTAGAAAGAGAACATGTTCTCTTTTTTTCCGACAGAAAATCCGTCTGGATGCAATTACGATGGAGAAAAAAACACGCATGCTCAGAATCAAGTACTAACCGGGAGCGCTCGGACTGGTAAAACTAACGTTCGTAATGGAGATAGCACATTCGTCATGCTGCAAATTCTGGGATATTTGAATGCAGCGCATTCCTTTGTTCTTTATAATGCTAGAATAATTAAGTTGTTTTGCTGCTGATATTCACACAGAGTTCTGACAAACTTATTTCTTTCTTATTTCTTGTGATCTCATGAATAATCTTTCTTTATTTTAAAGCCAGATCTCCATAATAATGGTTTTAATATTTAGTTTATACTTTTTTAATTTGATTTTAATCAAGATCTTTTTTTTTTTTTTGTTTAATATTTTCTCGTGATCTCCATATTTTTTTTTTTGTGTGTCAAGTTACCAGAATAACATTATTATATTGTATTTGTTTTCCTCAAGGAGGTTGGTTGGTGTCCCTTGTTAATTTTACATTGTATTTTTGAAATGTACCTGCCTACTCACAAACAAACTGTCCTTTTTTAAGAAAAATACATAGGCAAGTATTTGCTAAAAAAAAAATATCCATTTATTCTGGCTCATAAAAATAAATAAAGAGGAAGGCAACGATGGAGAAACTGGTCAAATTTGTGCAGCCTTTGGACCCCGGGGCAGACATCAAGTGTGTGGAAAATAAAATTGGTATCTTGAGGAGTCCATATAATTGGGATCCCAATCTGGTCCAGAAATCTCAGAGATCAGGAACAGCAACAGGTGACATATGTCCCCAGTCTGTGGTACTACAACAGCCTGCATCTTCTGTCAGACCAGACTGAAGCCAACGTGATGAGTGTGGAGAATGTAGCGCTGGTGGATTGGGGAAACAAATGAATGTCTCAATGGGTAAATAAAGTCACTGAATGGAAAAACAGTAAAAAATATGAACCAACCAACCAAAAAGATTGGAAACAGGGTGGACACCCTGTGAGCTTGGGTTCGCTCCATCTATGCAGGATATCCATCCAGGGTCTACAGCTGAGGACTGTTGAGTCCCAACGGCCAAGTTCGTGATCCCAACTTCACGTGATTCGTCAGACAAGTCGATCTGTTTCGTGGTTGGATTTCCCATGCTTGCATGATCTGCTGTCGCTGACAGGTGGATCCACGGGTTCCGGTAAGAGTATTCCATCTATTTCACTTAGTCGGAAGATATTGTTTCCACGATGACCCATATGCCTGCACGTCTGTTCTTTTCATTGTGTATTTATATGTCACATTGATGGACATATTTTTCAAGTTTTTCACATTTTTCCATTGTTTTTTAAGGATTTATTAGCCCATTTATATATATAACCTCTTTTTGGTTGGTTGGTTCATATTTTTTTACTGTTTTTCCATTCAGTGACTTTATTTACCCATTGAGACATTCATTTGTTTCCCCAATCCACCAGCGCTACATTCTCCACACTCATCACGTTTGCAATTTTTGTCACATTAATATGTAGCAGCTTTTGTTTTTCGTTTTTTGTTTCTCTTCATTTAGCGCAATATTCATCTCTTTTTTCACAGACTGAAGCCAGGCAATCACATTCTTTTCTTAGCATACATTAAATACATAGAATGTGATGTTAAAGGAGAAAACTTACCTTAGTATAGTCCTTCTGCAGGACTTGGATGATGGCAGAACAGGTCTCTGGGATAATGATCCCCAGAGCCTGGGGGGAGATGCCTGTCGTGAACTTCAGGTCCTGCAGACTTCTCCCAGTCACCAGGTATCTCAACGCGGTGACTAGCCTCTGCTCGGCAGTGATGGCTTGCCGCAGGACAGTGTCCTGCCTCGTGATATAGGGGGACAGCAAAGCCAACAGATGGTGATAAACTGGGTCCGTCATCCGGAGATAATTCCTGAAGTCATCAGGATTATTCTCCTGGATCTCCCGCAGCAAAGGCATGTGACAGAACTGGTCCTGCTGGAGCAACCAATTCTTCATCCATGAACTCCTCCTCACCCTGTTCATGGACTGAGCTTGGGCCAAAACAAAAACTCCAACACCAAGCCCATGCACAGCACGAACTCTACAACAAGTACATACCTGCAACATAGCTAGAAAACGGTCGGCTGGTCAGAACGAGCTAAACAGAACGCACTGAAGAACAGAAAGTCCTATGAAGAACGACCTGAAAATCAGAAACGAGCGGACAAGACTGCACTGAAAAACAGATACGACCTGACTACATGCCCTGAAAGACAGATACGAACCCACAAGCACCAACTGAACAGCAGAAAACGATCTGAAAAACACGAACACTGAAAAGCGCGAATCATCTCTCACCAAACTTTTACTAACACGCGATAACACGAGATCAGCAAAAGCAGCCCAAAGGGTGGCGCTGTTGGATTTGAACTTCCGCTTTACACTGCCGTCGTACGTGTTGTACGTCACCACGTTTTTGATGGTCGGAATTTGGTGTGAGAGTGTGTATGCAAGACAGCTTGAACGGAATTCCATCGGAAAAACCCGTTGGAAAAAACGGTCGTGTGTACAAGGAATTAGACTAAGATGCCATTAAAGTTCATGTGCATGTAAAGGCAGGTTTTCCAATACTTTTGGTAATATAGTATATGTTATAGGGGGGAAGCAGAAAAACAAAGACTGCTGTGTGAATGCTAGTGACATTTAAGGGGGCATTATGAAGAAACAGGGAGCTTTTTATATTGCTTCTCCTCAATAGAGGAAGTGAGGCATCATTCCCTGTTTTACCTCCAGAGGTCATCCTTTCCCCTTTAGAATAGGTAGAAGGGTATGGGCGTGCAGTACAGAACTTTAGCTGTGGCCCCCATGGAAGTTCCTGGAGCTTTGTAACCACTCCATACAGATGGCCTTCCTTGACTGGGGGGGCTCCATGACACCCCTCCCCCTATAGGTCTGAGCTTAGGGATAAAGTTGACAAAAGAATATCCTAAACTGGGCAAAAGTTGAACACTGCTGATTTGGATGTCAGAACTGTAATTTGCCCAAAGGTTTTAAGTAAAACACAGTTAGAAAAGGAAGATTTGGTATTGTCTATAATAATATGCTTGTTTTTTTACCTATTCCTGAACAAGTGAGTACACACCTAGAAGGGGCTGGAACATGATTGTGGTCATGATTTAGAGACTGTTTTGAAACATGTTTGGGAATGCTCCTGCTATTACTCCATCGTGGAGTGAGGGTCCACACCAGCATAGAGGGAGACCTGAAGCCTGCTAGTGGTATCCGAGATTGGAACCTATTGCCTGCATTCACGAAGCCTCTCTCACAGACAGACTACATCATATATGTAATTTCTGATTACACCTTAGTTTAAGGTGACCAGATTTTTAAAATGAAATCCGGGGACATATTTTTTTTTTACTAGTAATGGTGGCAATCGGCGACTCATTGCCCGCCGCCGCCCGCCTCACAGCCTGTCAAGTCTTACTCTCCGGCCCCCAGCTACTACTGGGTGGGGAGCGGAGGAAGATCACTCCGCCAGGGAAGGCAAAGAGATAAGCAGGCAGGCGTCTGGCCGGGACTTGAGCCAAGGCAGAAGAACATGCGAGCGGAGCTGAATGGGCATGCACCCGAAACTGAAGAAATATTCCCTCCAGCACATGATCATCAGAAAGGGGCACAGATAATGGAAAAAAAAAACACCCCCCTAAGCTAGTAGGAGCGGCGGAGTGGGGGTGTGCAATTCAGAATTTTTTTTTTTTTTATTCTGCACTGACTGTCTTTGAAATTGCCCCAGCTCCTGTTAAAATCCAATCCGGGGACAAAACCGGGGACAGACTTGGTCCGGGGACAGTGTCCTCAATCCGGGGACTGTCCCCTGAAACCGGGGATGTCTGGTCACCTTACCTTAGTTCCATTTTAATAAGAACATGGTTGTATGTAAACCTTAAAAATAACTTATCTTCTGTACTCACCTTTGGTCTGTTAAATATACCATGGAAAGTGTTTTGTTATATCGCCTCAATAAGTGCAAAAAGAAGTACTTGTTGAACTTGATCACATCAGAAATTCAGATCTGTCCTGAGTACAGTGCTCACTTCCTGTGTTACCTCAAGGAAAGTAATTCTCTTTTACTCCTAGTTGCTATCTTGGGACTGCCAAATGATTAGCTCTATGCTGTGGCGATGGAAGAGTTGCAGAACACCCTTGATGTTAATTTTCCCCCTTATTTTGAGTCTGTACTGTGGAAGCACATCAGGTCTGATTAGTATTGTAGGCTCACACAGCTTAGACATAAACCAGAGGTGGGGTTGGCATGAAACCACCCAGGAAAGGAAACCTAAATTTTATGTGAAATTAAGTTAATCTTGGGTTTACCAGTAATTAGGTGAAACACTAGAAATGGCTGTGTATATGCATAGATTCTGATTCCTGATGGTCAGCTGTATGCCTGCTTTTCACTCAAGTCAGCCCTTGCCGCTTCCTGCCCATTGTTCTCCTATGTGTAAAATGTTGACTTTAGGCTTTTAGTCCAACAGTAATTTTAAGTCTGCCGTTGTAAGAATCATTTATCGCTGCTACCTTAAGTGAAGCATTGCTCTCTAGTTGTTGCGTGTCTAATGTATCCATTGGGAGCTTTTGCATATGAATTAAACATCATATAACTTTCAGCAGTCACTTTCCTAACAGATTCAGCTGAATATCTAGGCAGAAACACAGAGTAGAAATTTACTGGAGGGGAAAAGAATGTCTTGTATTACTTTGAAGGCCACTTCTAATTGATAATTTGCAAGAATAACCTCTGGCTAAATTCTTGGTATAATATTTAAAACGGATGTATGTAAAATTCTAGCTATTAATTTGATTATTTCTAGTAGACTGTATCAGATAGATTTCGAATGTGAGCCAAACTGTCCCCAATCTCGAAAATATTTGATGCAATGAAATGCAAGGAGCAATAGTGTTAATACCAAGTTCAACCAATTGCCTTTTAGATAAAAATTGTATTACTTTAACGACTTCAATACCAGGCACCTACCCCCCTTCCAGCCCAAGCCAATTTTCAGCTTTTAGCGCTGTCACTTTTTAAATGACATTTGCGCAGTCATGCTACACTGTACCCAAACAATTTTTTTTTATAATTTTGTTCCCACAAATTGAGCTTTCTTTTAGTGGTATTTGATCACCTCTGCGGTTTTTATCTGTTGCTAAACAAAATAAAAAAAAGACTGAAAATGTTGAAAAAAAAAAAAGGTTTTCTTTTTTTCTGTTATAATTTTTTGGTAAAAAAGTAAGTTTTCCCCTTCACTGATGGGCACTGATATGCAGCACTGATAGGCATTGATAGGCGGCACTGATGGGCACTCATAGGTGCCACTGGTGGGCACTGATAGGCTACACTTATGGGCACTGAAAGGCTGCACTAATGGGTACATATGGGTGGCACTGATAGGCTGCACTGATGGGCACTGATGGGCACTGATAGGCGGCACTGCTGGGCACTGCTGGGCACTGATGGGTGACACTGATAGATTCCACTGATAGGCATCACTGATGGCACTGGCAGGCATTATTAATGGGCACCGATTGGCAGCTGCCTGGGCACTGATTGGCATATCCCTGGTTGTCTAGGGTGCATACCTGTTGGGTTCCTTTGTGAGCATCCCTGGTGGTCCTGGATGGGCATCCGCGGGGGGGGGGCTGCACTGATAAACAATCAGCACAGACCTCCCTGTCAGGAGAGCCGCTGATCAGCTCTCCTCTACTCGCGTCTGTCAGACGTGAGTGAGGAAAAGCGGAAAAACTGCTTTTTTCTGTTTACAGCTTATCCTGCTGAACGTCTTATGATGCCAAGTCAGGATAACTGAACCACTTCCCGGCCATCATTCTGCTATAGGCCGGGCAGGAAGTGGTTAAGCTATAAGCTGTTGCATTTCCATCATCTTGCCCTTTGATTTCATGAATCATGAAAGTACTAGCATGCATCTGCTTTTCTATACTGTCACAGCATCAGTATAAATCAATGCATGTAGTTATAAACATTAGGTGGGGTTAGAGGATTGGCAAATATGTTCTGACTATGGAAAAAAAACATTTAAAATATTTTAAAAATTGTACTAAAACTTGCTAAGTTATGTCTATTAGGTGTCTACGCGATGGTGAAAGCAGGAAGATTAAGCTGGTGCCAGCCTAATATCAATAAAAACCATAGACATGAGTGCTAGTTCCCCAAAGAACAGGGATTTTCTCATATTTAAAGACATGGGGATGGATCATCAATAATGAGACTATCCCATAGCTATGCATACTATAGGGCTCTGTTAAAACATGGTCTATGTTTGCCACCTGGGGTGACCAGAACTGCCAATACCAACATGGTCTATTAAATGTATTTTAGGTAGGTTTGATGTAACATATTAGGTAAGGCTGAAAAAAGACAATAGTCCATTCAGTTCAACCTGTGTTGGTGTACGTGTGTCAGTGTCTATAATTATTTCCCATATACCTGTATGTTGTGTCCTTTAAGGGCACTTTTACACGGATGGATAGAATGGTGCTATTAGCTGCGGATTCTCAAGTTATTTACCGCAGCTAAACGCACACAATATTTTCCTATGGCCCCATTCACACAATGCGTTTAGCGATGGTTTTGTTGCATGCGGTTTGGTGCAGATAGAAAAAATAAAATTGACTGCGTCCAGGAAGGATTTAGCGCAGCTATCTGCACATAACTGCAGGTAATTGCAGTGATTTGTGTCAGCTGCGGATAGCAGCGTAAAAAAAAAAAAAACAACAGGAAGAACATCATGATCACTAGGTATACCTGGGAATGACACAGGATGTTGAGGAGAGGGAGGAGAAAGGAGCATGGCGATGGCGGCGCGTGATATCTCACATGAGGCCATAATATCCCTGGTGCAAGACCGACCGGAAATATGGGACTCAGAATGCCCAGGATACGCAGACAGAATAATGAAGAGATTGAAATGGCAGGAAGTGTACCGATTTGTGACACCAAACTGGGACAATATGTCTGCAAGTGAACAGGATAACCGAGGTGAGTGCAACGTTTGTTGTGTCTATGTAGCAGGGTACACATAGATCATAGCTGTTTCCCATAGCAACCAAACTTTAATCACAACCTGAAGATTTACCCCCTAAATTACCATTTTTTGCGACACAGCACTGCGTCACTGACAATTGTACGGTCGTGCAATGCTGTAAACAAACCAAATTGTTGTCCTTTTTTTCTACACAAATAGAGTGTCTTTGGTAAAGGTTATGGCATTTGTATTTTTTTCTGTACTAGTAAATGAAGGTGATCTGTGATAAAAAAAAATTGCGGGAGGGACTGCAACATTTTGGCAGACAGATTGGACACTTTTGGCACTTTTTTGGGACCAGTGACAGTAGCAGTCAGAGTTAAAAAATCGCCACTGATTACTGTATTCATGCCACTGGCAGTGAAAGGGGTAAATACTAAGGGGAAATCAAATGGTTAAGTGTGTTCCCTGGAAGTGTTTCTTACTGTGGGTGGGGGTAAGAGCAGATCTCTCTCAACTTTTGTTCATAACATGCCTTATGTTTGATATATAACAAATTTATACAATGAAATATATATTGCAGGAAAGGAGATTTATACAAGATGGAGGTCCCTATGTGACCGCTACAAGAAAGAACTCAACGAAGAGAGGTCTGCAGATAAAAGCGATGCACCCTCAACACATCGTAGGCCTAACCCCCATGCAGAGGCTTTGTCGTTTTTGAGGCGCACCACTGAGATGCGTCCGTAAGTATATACTGTATATTTGTATATATATATATTTAGCATCCAAAAAGGTGCAGATAGTATACCTTTTTGTGTGTATGTGTCTCAGGATAATATTGCCCACTGCCATCGTCTGTAGCACTTTATAATTTTACATAGTATTCCGACAATCATATTATATGGAAGGGAACCTAAACCCCTTTTTGGAACGTTCCCCCAGCTACAGATAGAGGGCTATGGTCTAGTGTACACATGACAGTATTCTGTAAACACTGAAACCACTGTATGTTTCATTTCAAACTTGTATGCTTTTATTATTACCTAGAACTGTCTCAAGTGTTCCTGCAAGAGTGAGGCGTGCAAGTACGTCACCAGAAAATGATTTAGACGCTGACGCAAGTCAAGAAACAAATTTAGAGCCAGTTTCACCCAATAATAATCAACCAGTCACTCAAGAACCTGTGGTATGTATTTTCAAAATGTCACAACCTCCATCCACAAACCACTTAATGCTGATGTATCCCAAAATGGCAGCTGGTGCTGGTACATTAAAATATTTTTAGAGGAGGAACAACAGCGGCTTTTGGTTTTGGGCAAAGTACCACATCAGGTTTTGAGGGGACAACAGCATTTTATGGTTTTGGCCAGAGTACCACATCAGGCTTTGGGGGGATAACCGCAGCTACTTGTTTTGGGCAAAGTACCACATCGGGCTTTGGGGGGACAACAGTGACTTCTGGTTTTGGGCAAATTGGTACATCAGTCTTTGGAGCTGGTCCAAGTACTTCTGGCTTTGGAGGTCTTGCTGTTAACACAGTGATATCAGGTTTTGGGGCAAAAACAAGTGCCTGTGTCTGATCTATTCAAAACAGGTGCTGCAAGCTCTGCCACTACTTCAATATTTGGTGAAGCATCAGGTGTGTCAGTATGCTGTCCACCAAGTATGACCTCGACATCAGAAGCATACGGCCCCTTTCACACTGGGGCGGGCATATGCGGTGACGGTATAGCGGCGCGATTTTCAGCGCCCTATACCGTCGTGTTTTACCACGATATAACCCCCGCTAGCGGCAGAAAAAGGGTTAATACCGCCCGCAAACTGCGGTTATAGCTGTGGTTTGCGGGCGGTATTACCCCGGTGTACCATTGATTTCAATGGCAAGGAGCGGTAAAGGAGCGGTATACACACCGCTCCTTCACCGCTCCAAAGATGCGGCTTGCAGGAGATTTTTTTGTCTCCTGCCAGCGCACCGTCTCAGTGTGAAAGCCCCTCGGGCTTTCACATTGAGAATGCTGGGGCAGGAGTATTTCAGGCGTTATTTATGCGCTATTTTTAGCGCAAAAACGCCTGAAATATGCCTCAGTGTGAAAGGGGCCTAATCTGTATATTCTATCTATTTGCAGGCAAATCTTGATAGGAAAGTCCGGTCTAGTTCCACCACTCGTCGAACACGCCGTACTCAGCAAGAGCCCCCTTTTGAAGAATATTTTGACCGTTTAATTGAAGAAATGAGCAACCACTTACAAACCCCAGCCTCAAAAGATGATGAATTCCTCAACATCTCGGACCCTGATGTGATTTTTTTGAGAATGTTACTGTCTGTAATCAGGGAGATTCCTCCTGATAAGCGTTCTGAAGTCAGGGGTGTATATGCAAACCTCATGTACGTAGTTTCTGCTTGCAAAGAGCAACGCCCATATCCAAGATTGCAGCCATGGGGTCTGGGTTTTAATACACCTAGTGGCTCTTTTACTAAATCAATGCCCAGTCATGAGTACCATGACACCACACCTGCCATGAACCCATACGCAGGACCCCCACCAATGTATACATCTTTCCCATCTCATCCTGGTTTTCAAAGGATGCATGCGCAGCCACACCCAGTTAGGTTGCCCTCATCTTCCCAATCTGGATCACCCATAGATGTTGGCAGTGAACCAAGCCATTCTTCCCAGCGTTCCCCTTACCTAGTATATGAAAACTTGTAGTTTTGTTCCTCTAATTTTTTATTTATATGACTGTTTTATTTTGCTGTTTTGGTTAATGTAATGTTATTGATACCTTTTGCTGTAATCAGGTATATTCAACTTCCTGCTGATTATGTATGCCATCCATGTTCAAAAAAGTTATCTTGTCTGCACACAGCCTTGTTTTTTTATTTTCTAAATAGGTTCCTAGTGCATTGTTGGTCCACTTACCTTTTCCTTCAATTTCCCCTATAAATGTTTTTTTTTTCTCACTTCCTGTAAGCTTGCCCCCATCATCCCAGCCGTTCTGGCTGGGGGTTAGTCAGCATGCTCGCCCCCTTCCTTTGGGACTACATCCCTGCGGGGAGACACTGTGAACGTGTAGCCAGAACGGCTCGGATGATGGGGGCAAGCTTACAGGAAGTGAGAAATTAAAACAAAGAAAAAAAAACATTTATAAGGGAAATCAAAGGAAAAGGTAAGTGAACCAAAATGCACTAGGAACCTATTTAGAAAATAAAAAAAACTAACCTTTACAACCCCTTTAAGTAAAGGAGATGAAGGTTAGGTTCCTGAATCCTGACACTTCTTCGATGGGGCCATCTCTCAGCAGGATGTTGGACACATTCTGAAGCACTTAAAAAGCGTTTTTAAATTGTTTCCTTTAAACCTCTAAATTTGGACATTGTAAGACCAGTACCATCCAGCATCCACTACACAGCAGTTAGTAAAGTTGTGGAGATGTTACGATTCCAAGTTGTATGGCTGATGTTACTACCTGCACCCCTATTTTGAACAAGCCATGCATGCATACATTTTGTTGGTGTTTATAGCAATTATCTTAAAAAAAAATTCAGTGCCGTTTACTGCACTCACAGTGTCCACATGTATTGTCAAAAAATGGTTTTGTAGAGGCCTAGAGGCCAGCCGGAGGTCGTGTTCCATTCCAGGCACCTTTAGCCTGGGGTGAGGTACTCAGATGGAGGTCTGGAGCTCAGTGCCCAACACTGAGTCCTGCGAGGGAAGGAGATCCTAGGGAACCCCGGGAGTGGGTACCCGAATCCGGAAGGCGTAATGGACCGGGGGGAGCTCCTCACTCGAAGACCTGGTGCAGCATATTGCCAGTGACGGGTGAGTCTCTCATCGGAGACCGCCTGGAAGGAAACTCCCCCTCGCTCGGAGACCGCAGCCCACTTTCAGGGAGGAAAGTGGAGAACACATTGTGTCTGGGCCTACTCGCATCCACACCTCCTTTTCTGTTCTGTTTCTACAAAGGGAGTTCAACTGATTGTGTTCATTCGAGAAGAATAAAGGAGTGTTGAACTTTAATGGTGTGGGGCTCATTTCCTGACAGACATTGTTCAAGGTAACTCTCGGTGGAGGCTCCAGGTGCACAACACTGACCCGAAGGTAAAAGAACTTTGCTTGCATCACACTGACACCTGTGGGGAAGGCAAGGCATGGTGTCCCTGCTCCCTTCCCCTCTGAAAGATACCCCTAGACAAGAGAGAGACGAGCTGAAGACAAAGAGGGGAGTGAGGAGGGCGCTACATATATAAATATAAATGTATATATATAATGTACGCACATACATACATACACACATGTATATACATATTGTGACAGCAGGAAGGTAAAGTCACCTGGTTGCATCCAGGGGGGTAGGTATATTTCTCCCAGATTCAGGCTTTATGCCGACTTATACAACTAGGGAGAGAGTTGATGAAGCCCAGCTGAGGCTAGTGGGCTCATGGATGATTCATACCTCTAGGGAGAGGGCTGGGCGTCGTGCAGGCAGGGAGTTGATGAGACCAGCTGAAGCTTGTCAGCTCGTTTAAGGCCTCTATAAAAACTCCCAGATTCATTAGGTGTTTGCTGATGCCTGGACCCAGACCTGTGTGGACTGTCTAGGGAGAGTGAACCCCTGTGCGGTGAGACAAAGCCTGTGTGGCTATTTGTTTGGACATTGACTAAACCAGGGACTTAGGGACTAGGACAGCACCAGGCTGATCCCAGTTGTTAGTTAGGAAACCTGCATGTTTAGTCAGAGGTCAAGCTGACCAGGGTTTATTTTGTTTATGTTTCTTTTTGCTTTGCTGTGTTTTTTTGTCACTGTAAATAGAGAAATAAACCGCACCTTTTGATTTTGAAAACCACAACCTCCGTCTGCTGGCCCTGTTTTTGTGTGGGGAGCCCAACCAGGGGGTCACACACACCCGCTACCGAGTGAACCCCCTCACAGTTGGTGGAGAACCAGTGGCAGTTTTTTTTTAAGCCAGCATGGAGGAGATACTGAAACAGCTGGCTCTAGCAAATGCCAATCAACAGCAGACAAATGCAGGTTTGCAAAGGAGCCTTGCAGCCCAGCAGCAAGCTCACCAACAGAGTCTGGAAGCTCAGCAACAAGCCCAGCAGCAATCTGAGGCCCGCTTCATAGACCTGTTACAGAAGCAAGAGCAGAGACTACAACAAATGGAAGCAGTAGTGCAGCAACATCCGCAGACCAGTGAGGAAAGCCGTCCCACTAATACCGCGTCCTTTGGGGTGAGTCGTTTATTGACAAAAATGACTGGAGAGGATGATCCAGAGGTATTTTTGACCACATTTGAAAGGACTGCTGAAAGAGAAAAGTGGCCTGAGGAGCAGTGGGCTGGACTGGTGGCTCCTCTGTTAACTGGTGAATCGCAGAAGGCTTACTATGACCTAGAGCCTGACCAAGCAAAAGACTATGTGATGCTAAAAGCTGAAATATTGGCAAGGCTGGGTGTCACCCTGGCTGTCCGGGCTCAGCGTGTGCATAACTGGACTTTCCAGCTTGGAAAACCCCCCAGGTCTCAAATGTATGATCTCATTCACCTGAGCAGGAAGTGGCTACAGCCAGAGACTTTGTCCGCACCAGAGATTGTGGAACGTGTTGTAATGGATCGGTTTTTGAGAGCTCTTCCTACTGCCATCCAAAAGTGGGTAAGCCATGGAGACCCAGAGACGGCCGGTGGTCTTGTGGATCGTGTAGAGAAATACTTGGCTACAGAGAACCTGACGGCCTCTTCCAGAGACTCTCGGACTTTCCACCCTAAGACCAGACCCAGGATTCCAAGGGGTGAGGGTGGAGAGAGTGAGAGGGTGGGAGCTCTACCCAAAGTTTGGCGAGAACAGCCAGGGAAGTCAGGGGCTCAAGAGGCAGCCAAAAGGATTGTTTGCTGCCGGCAAGCGGGACATATTGCAGCAAATTGCCCGGTTGTGGAGGAACCCATGCAATGTGACTTTCTGACGGACCGACGTCAGTCGCTGTGTGCGACAGTCGCATGCACTGCCATTCGGGGAACTGAGAAACATTTATGCAAAATGTGTATTAATGGTAGAAATGTTGTGGTATTGCTGGATTCAGGTAGCCTTGTGACCCTGATAAAGGCTGAATTAGTTAAAACAGAGGTCTCTGGGAATAGCAAGGTAGCTGTTATTTGTGTGCATGGGGACACCCGAGAGTATCCAGTGACTACAGTGTGTTTCGAGACCCCCAAAGGTACCCTCTCTCATCCAGTGGGGTTAGTATCTCAATTACCGCATGATGCCATTGTGGGAAGGGATTTTCCGAAGTTCTGGGAACTGTGGGATGATCCTGAGCCCCCACTGGTGCCCCTATGTACCAGGAATGTGATAGCCAGAACTCCTCTGAGAGTGGTGAGGACTCTCCAGAATTTCCCTTGTCAGTATTGGCAGGGGAGACTCAAGAAACTGGAGAGGAGCCCACCTCCTCAGACGAAAACCTACCGTCTGTGGAGTTTTCTGATCTGGAGTTTCACAGGGAAAATTTTGCCACAGAACAGTTAAAAGACCCCGCCCTAATAAAGGCACGGGAAAACGTAGTGGAAATAGATGGCGAGTTAGTGAACCCAGATAATACCTGCACTTACCCATACTTCAGCGTAGAGAAGGACCTACTGTATCGGGTGGCAAAAAGGGCAGAAGAAACCGTTGAGCAGCTTGTGGTGCCCAAACCTTACAGGAAGTTGGTGTTGGAGTTGGCCCATGGGCACATTCTTGGAGGTCATCTGGGGACAGAGAAAACCCGAGAGAGGGTATTACAGAGATTCTATTGGCCTGGGGTGATGAAGGACATAGAAAATTATTGTTCCTCCTGCCATGTGTGTCAGAGGTCGGCCCCGATGCCACATTTCCGTAGCCCGCTGGTCCCTCTACCCATCATTGAGGTCCCGTTTGAGAGAATCGCAATGGATTTGGTAGGTCCTATAATCAAGTCCGCTAGGGGGCACCAGTACATATTGGTTATAATGGACTATGCCACCCGTTATCCAGAAGCGATCCCTCTCCGAAATACCTCGGCCAAAACCATAGCCAAAGAGCTATCTCTTGTTTTTAGCCGGGTGGGTATTTGTAAAGAACTGCTTACGGACCAAGGTACACCCTTTATGTCCCGGGTTATGAAAGAGCTGTGTAAATTGTTCAAAGTGACGCAATTGCGTACATCTGTGTATCACCCCCAAACCGATGGGCTGGTTGAAAGATTCAACAAAACCCTAAAACAAATGTTGAAGAAAGTGGTGGATAGAGATGGAAAGGATTGGGACTGTCTACTTCCTTATTTGATGTTTGCTATTAGGGAGGTGCCCCAATCCTCTACGGGATTCTCCCCCTTTGAGTTACTGTATGGGAGACACCCAAGAGGGCTGTTGGATATTGCCAAGGAAACTTGGGAAAGTGAGAGTTCTCCCCACAGGAGTGTGATTGAGCATGTCGCCCTGATGCAAGATCGAATTGCACAGGTAATGCCCATCGTGAAGGAACATTTGGCCCAAGCGCAGTTGGCACAGCAGAGAGTGTACAACCGTGGAGCCAAGACCCGTACCTTTTCCCCGGGGGATAGGATATTGGTACTTGTCCCTACGGTTGAAAGTAAATTCCTTGCCAAATGGCAAGGCCCCTACGAGATAATGGAAAAAGTGAGCGAAGTGAATTACAAGGTCAGACAACCAGGAAGGCGAAAGCCCGAACAGATATATCACATTAATCTGTTGAAAGCCTGGAGGGATAGAGAGTCCCTAGTCGCAGAAACTTGGTCACCAGCTCAAACTGGTTGCGTGATTCCGGAGGTTGGAATAGCAGCCACCTTGTCACAACCCCAACAACAGGAGGTTAAGGAGTTTGTGCTTCACAACAAGGAGGTGTTCTCTGAGCTGCCGGGACAAACATCTGGGGTAGAGCATGATATTATTACCCCGCCCGGTGAAAGGGTGAAGTTAAAACCCTATCGGATCCCAGAGGCCCGACGGGAGGCAATACGGGAGGAAGTACAGAAAATGCTGAACTTAGGGGTGATAGAGGAGTCCCAAAGTGATTGGTCTAGTCCCATTGTGTTGGTGCCTAAACCGGATGGGAGCTGGCGATTTTGTAACGATTTTCGTCAGTTGAACAAAGTTACAAAATTTGACACCTACCCCATGCCACGTATAGATGAGTTTATCGACCGGCTGGGAACAGCCCGATACATGACGACTCTTGACCTCACAAAAGGGTATTGGCAAATTCCCCTGGCCAAGTCGGCCAAAGAGAAAACCGCATTTGTAACCCCAGACGGGGCGTTCCAATATAAGAGAATGCCGTTCGGGTTACAGAATGCGCCGGCCACATTCCAGCGGAAAATGGACCAGATACTGAGGCCCCATCGGAAGTATGCTGCGGCTTACCTGGATGACGTAATTGTCCATAGCACAGATTGGGCCTCACATCTGCCAAAAGTGCAAGCAGTCCTAGACTCTATCCGGGAAGCGGGGTTTACGGCTAACCCCAAGAAGTGTACCATTGGGCAGGAGGAGGCCAAATATCTTGGGTACACCATTGGGAGGGGAGTAATAAAACCCCAACTCAACAAAGTCGAGGCCATCCAGAGTTGGCCACGTCCCAACAGCAAGAAGCAGGTACGAGCCTTTCTGGGAATAGCGGGGTATTATCGGCGCTTCATTCCCCACTTTGCTTCTAAGGCTGTGCCCCTAACCAACCTGACGAAAGGGAAAGGGTCGGTCATGATTAAATGGACCCCCGAGGCTGAGGCAGCATTCCAATTCTTGAAACAAGCCTTATGTAGCCAGCCAGTGTTGTACTCACCCGACTTCTCTAAAGACTTTGTCGTACAAAGTGATGCGTCAGATGTGGGGTTAGGAGCAGTATTGTCCCAGGTCTGGAACGGGGAAGAGCACCCAGTCATTTACCTCAGCAGGAAGTTGAAGTCCCATGAGGTAAATTACGCCACGGTTGAAAAGGAGTGTTTAGCGGTGAAGTGGGCTCTAGATTCCCTTCGGTACTATCTGCTACGTAGGCACTTTGACATGGTTACGGATCACGCTCCGTTAAAGTGGATGGCTCAAAACAAGGAGACAAATAGAAGAGTGAATAGGTGGTTCCTGGCCCTACAGGAATTCAACTTCACAGTAAAGCATCGCCCTGGCGTTCAAATGGGGAATGTGGATGCTTTGTCTCGAATACATGAATGCCTGATTGCTGGTGTTCCAACCCCAAGGTTAAAACAAGAGGGGGGGGTATGTGACAGCAGGAAGGTAAAGTCACCTGGTTGCATCCAGGGGGGTAGGTATATTTCTCCCAGATTCAGGCTTTATGCCGACTTATACAACTAGGGAGAGAGTTGATGAAGCCCAGCTGAGGCTAGTGGGCTCATGGATGATTCATACCTCTAGGGAGAGGGCTGGGCGTCGTGCAGGCAGGGAGTTGATGAGACCAGCTGAAGCTTGTCAGCTCGTTTAAGGCCTCTATAAAAACTCCCAGATTCATTAGGTGTTTGCTGATGCCTGGACCCAGACCTGTGTGGACTGTCTAGGGAGAGTGAACCCCTGTGCGGTGAGACAAAGCCTGTGTGGCTATTTGTTTGGACATTGACTAAACCAGGGACTTAGGGACTAGGACAGCACCAGGCTGATCCCAGTTGTTAGTTAGGAAACCTGCATGTTTAGTCAGAGGTCAAGCTGACCAGGGTTTATTTTGTTTATGTTTCTTTTTGCTTTGCTGTGTTTTTTTGTCACTGTAAATAGAGAAATAAACCGCACCTTTTGATTTTGAAAACCACAACCTCCGTCTGCTGGCCCTGTTTTTGTGTGGGGAGCCCAACCAGGGGGTCACACACACCCGCTACCGAGTGAACCCCCTCACAATATATATAACTGTATATATACACACACTCTATTGTCAATAGTATTGAGACAACTGCATGCACATGAACTTAAGCATCTGTTCAAGACATGGAAAACCTACCTTTAAGTACCTAACAGTCGTTCTTCTGCACTAATGCTTTGTCTCATGTTGGTCCTGCTTCGGCTCAGGCGTCCACTAGCAAGTACCAAAAGTTCATCAACGCTTGCCACCGACATCCTTATGAAATTATAGAACTTGTCTCGGTGAGTCCGCAGTTCTCCAAACATGAGGGCAAAGTATCCGATAGACAGACAGTGGGAGGTCAAGGGATGCACCCAGTAATGACGAGGACGTTGCCTCCACTGAATATGTCTTCTCCTCTTCATCCTCATGAGCAGCAATATGAGCATTGCGATCAAATTACGTGTGTAGCAAGGTGTTACTTTTGCACGTAGCTTATGGACTACAGTTTGTGCCTATAAGAACTTAGCTCTTTTCATTGTCCATTTGCCCCATACTGCTGCAAGTTGTTTGGTTCAGCTATGGTATGGACAATGCATGACGGACCTTGTGGTGCGGAGAGACAGAGACTCTATTGGGTCAGAAATAGGCTACAAGGCCCACAACGCCACTGTGCTGTGAAGGAGCGTGGCGCCATGCACTGCCTGCTGGGAGGACCTTTTAAAAGGGAGGCGGGGCTTGTGTTCACGCTCTTGGGACGCCATCTTGCAAGAGGCAAGAGGGCCGCAGTGAGAGTGCTTAGGCTGGAAAAGCCTGGGCCTAAAGTGACGGAGGCCGGATCGTCTGTCGGAGGGATTCCAGCTACAGCCCTGCTGATCGGACCAGGGAGAGGGACAGCTCCACACTCCTGAGCATCCAGAGTCACCTATCCACCAACGTCTTGTGATGGGCTAAGCGGAGGACCAGGGACCACGACTTGTCCGGAGGCTGCGAACCAAGAGGGCCCTGTCGGAGGATATCAGCGAGGCAAGGCCTCATGTGGTGAGAGGGCACCTGCCCACCAACACAACTAACTGTCGCAGGAAGGTGACTTCCATAACTTTACTTATTTACTTATGCTTGCTGGTAACTGCAGTACCGCAAGCAGAGTCACGCTACATTCAGGATTGAGTTAGCGCTTTGGGAAGGATCAGCATTCCACTTGTCCCTTTCACCACACATGTTAACTGTTTAATCTTTCTTCACTTTTTCTCTGGATTACAAATACTAAAGTGCACCAACAAAAGCTAGCGAAGATTACTGGAGACTTTTAGAATCAATCATCAGTACAGCTCACTGACTAGGTTGATACATCGGGACACGTACCAGTAAAGCTGCCCACCAGGGGGAGCCAGATAGCTTGTTGAATCTGCATGTGTAAATCAATTGTTTGCGTTTACTTATTGTTGGTGTGCTGTTTAGTGAGCTGGCTTGGACTTGGTGGAGAAGTATCCCACTGTATATACCATTCAAGTGGGAGATTCCTCCACCCTGCACTTCTTCAGGTCTGACTTTAAAGAAACCAACCCTAGAACTGTTATGTGTGAGTATGCCAGTAAATTCTCTCAGGGATCTGTTTGAGTCAAATGTCATATGTATAATTTTCATTTCTTTACCAAGTAAAAATATTCCTTCTTGGTTGAACTACTCCTTGTGTGGGACTTTGTCTTTTGCAGCTGTGTGGCAGAAAAACCACAATGAGGTAACAATATTTAATTATATCTATTGTTTGTGATATCATTGTGGCCCTCTATAGCCTTCTAGGGGTCCACAATCACATTCTTGCTATTATTATCCAGTTGTGCCAAGGGGAATTGAGCCAAACTTACAGGGGTTGATAGGCAGAGTACAGGCCCAAAACTTAAACCAGCAGCTCCTACGGAGGTAGTGCTACACGTGGGGGCTCATCAGGGATTCCTGTGACTCTGCAACCTAAACCCCCCCCTTAGACATAACCTCTACAGGCACTAACAATGGATTCTGCCGCTGCTATAGCGTGGTGCAAGGAAGAAAATGCCCACTCAGAGCTCAGCATAGTCCTTGAAATTCCAGGAGAATCCTGGGGTGAAGAACAGTTAAGTCAAGCCATGAAGACATTGTCCCCAGACAAGAAAGCATGGGTGATTGCTGTAAAAACAGACACCAAATACGTATACATTGATTGAGTGGAAACAGGAAATTCCCGAACACTTCAGGGGTCAAAGTGTAAATTTGGCCAGCAAGGGGGAACTTAATGTGATACATCCAGGGGTACCCAAAGAAGGTCCTTCCTCATCCAGTCAAGCTGACTCTAGCAAACCAGAAATTTCCGCCAAGTCACCTCTGGCCACCATTGGGCCTGAACTCTGTGCTGTCCTTGGGGAATTTGTCAATAAGTGCCAAAAGGATCCCCAAGTCTTTTCAGCTGCAGGCTACAGGAAGCTCAGAGTCTTCTCAGGAAGACAGCCGGTACCTTCATTGGAAGACAGTTTTGAGGAATGGCTGGACCAAGCTACCCAAGCCCTGGATGAATGGGACATACCGGAGCCTCAAAAGAAACAAAGAATCACAGAGAGTCTGAAGGGACCTGCCTTGGAAGCCATCCGCATCTTGAAGCTGAGCAAGAAGGACTGTACTGCCCAAGACTACCTGAGTATCTTGCAGGATGTATTCGGCCGCGCTGAGAAAGTCACAGACCTCATCTATCAAATGGAACACTCTTATCAGAGAGAAGGAGAGAAATTGTCAGAATACATGAGGCGCCTGAACAAGATCATACATCAGATCCTGTTAAAAAAAGGGCTAGACCCTCGGGATGTGGACAGAATCCGAGCAAAACAAGTACTGAGAGGGGCTCAACCTTTAGACCCCATTACTCTCCTTTTGAGGACTCAGCAAGATGGTGGCATTTTAAAATATCCAGACTTGATCCGGATTGTCAAGGAGGAGGAAGTCATGTTTGATAGCAAGAGGAAGAGTCAGAAACCTGAATCTGCTGCCAGAGTCAGAGTGATCAATGCTGATGATGGTGACCCCCAGGTTGAGCTTCTAAAGACTCAAGTATCTCAACTAATAGAGATTATGTCCATACTGACCAATCAGCCAGCTGGGCTGCCCAGTGAAAACTCTCCAGAAGAGCCCAAATAGTCTCTCTGCTCTAATGTTGCCCAAGTACAGAGACCAAGGAAACTGATGACCTGCTTCAACTGTGGAGGAGTAGGACATTATCGGGAAGTATATCCAAGTCCGGAGAAAGCTGCAGTCCAGTACCGCAAGCCAGCAGAAAACTCCAGAGGGCCCCGGTGAAGGAGTCAACCGGTTGCCCACCAGTTTCAGCTAACTCCATGAAATTTAACGATGCAAGGAAACCACACCGGGAGTCCCGACCCTCAACTAGGGCTCCAGTTGTTGCCTCCGAGCGAGCTAATGTCTCCCGCTCCTTGACCCGGCCTGCTCGACGATGGGGAGTCAATGCACACCAGACCCAAAAGGGGTCGAAATACAGCCAAAGCTCCAAGAAAAGGGAAGTAAGGGTGCAAATCACTGAACCGGCCAAGCAGGCCACACTCAGAAAGTTTCCTGTCAAGTTAGTGGGGCCCTCCCCAGTAGTCTCAATTAAAGTAGAAGGGATTTACACAAAGGCTCTCATGGATACTGGGGCTCAGGTGACCCTCCTGTATAGAGATTTCTATGAAAAGCACCATAAACACTTGCCTTTGCAGAAGTTGGAAGAACTGGAGATATGGGGCACTGGAACCCAAAATTTCCCCTATGATGGTTATCTACCAATCAAATTAACCTTTGACCCCTCAGTGGCTGGAGAAACAGAGACTTTTGACACTTTGGCAGTGGTCTGTCCTCGCCCGCCAGGGGCTGGTAAAAGTTCCCTCATCATAGGGACCAACACTGACCTAGTCAGGAGACTGTTGACTCGTCTAACCCAAGACCGGGGCACCTCAACTGCAGGAATGCATCCCCTACTGAAACAAGCTTACCGGCATCTAGTTTTGGAACAGAAAGCTCCCACAGAGGGGGTAGGCAAGATCTGGCATTTGGACAGAGGAGAACGAATACTACAACCCGGGGAAGTGACCTGTCTGAGAGCATCTGTCAAGCTCACTTGGAAATAACCAGGCCCTTTTATTGTCCTTGAAACGGACCAACGGAAGGAAAAAAGGGGGATTGAGATAATCCCCAAAGTGGTTCCATTGAAGGCCCTACAGAGAAATCATGGGAAGGTCTCAGTAAGCATTCGCAACACAACCACTGTACCAGCCAGAATGCTATTGGGCCAAGTAAGCACTACTACCCCAGTCTCGACATCTGACCTGAAGAAAGAGGAGAAGGGTGAGATCCCAGTGGAGAAGTTCTACCCAGAAGACACCACCCTTCCATCCAAATGGAAAGAAAGGGCTAGGGCCCAGATCGCCTGATGGGAGACTGCATTCTCCAAGAGTGAATTTGATGTAGGATGTGCTAAGAGTGCCACCCACAAAATCCGCTTGCAGGAAGATAAACCATTCAGAGAAAGAGTCAGACAGGTTCCTCTGGGGGACTTGGAGGACCTACGGGAACAACTGGCGGAACTCAAAAGAACGGGGATCATCAAAGAATCCAGGAGCCCTTATGCTTCCCCAATAGTGGTGGTACGGAAAAATAATAGTTCATTGAGGCTGTGCATTGATTACCGAACACTAAACAGAAGAACCATTCCTGACCAGTATACCACCCCCCGGATAGAAGATGCTCTGCAGAGCCTGTCAGGAGCCAAGTGGTTCAGTGTGATGGACCTGAAGAGTGGATAAAGGATAAAGAGAAAACTGCCTTCATTACCCCAGTGGGGTTCTTCGAGTTTAACCGAATGCCCCACGGGTTATCAGGAGCCCCGGCCACTTTCCAAAGGCTGATGGAGAAAACAGTGGGTGATATGAATTTGATAGAAGTGCTGGTGTACCTGGACGACATCATAGTGTTCGGTAGAACACTGGAAGAGCAGGAAGAGCGGTTGGAGAAAGTCCTGAAGAGACTTAATGAAGAAGGCCTAAAGCTCTCCATGGAGAAGTGCCAGTTCTACAAGCCCTCGGTCCACGACCTTGGTCACATCGTGTCTGCTGTGCGGATAGCTACCGACCCAGAGAAGCTGGATGCCGTCACCTCTTGGCCAAGGCCTACCAATGTGACTAAGCTGCGGTAATTTCTGGGATTCTGCTCTTACTACAGAAGATTTGTAGAAGGGTTTGCTAAGATAGCCCGCCCACTCAATGAACTATTACGGAGTGAAGGAGAGGAAGGTGTTCCAGAGCCACTAAAACCTGTGAAACCCACAGTAGGGCCTAGAAGACCCAAGGAATCCATCCAGGACCAGTGGAATTCAAAGTGTGAGGAGGCTTTCACTCAGCTGAAGAGGAGCCTAACCACTGCCCTAGTCTTGGCCTATGCCGACACCACCAAGCCATACGAACTGCACGTTGATGCAGTCGAGATCGGCTGGGCGGAGTGCTATACCAGGAACATGATGGTCACTTGCTGCCTGTCGCCTATGTGAGTAGGAGCTTGATCCCAGCTGAAAGGAACTATCCCACGCATAAGCTTGATTTTCTGGCCTTAAATTGGGCTGTAGTGGATAAGTTGAGAGACTACCTCTACGGGGCTGAGTTCGTGGTGAAGACTGACAACAATTCACTCACCTACCACCTCACTACAGACAAGCTGGATGCCAAAGGACATAGGTGGTTGGCCGCCCTTTCGGGTTTCACCTTAAGTCTGAAATATCGACCAGGAGTTGGGAACAGGGATGCGGATGCCCTATCAAGAAGGCCTCATGGCCCCAGCTACCTCCCAGAAGAGTAGACTCGGTTTACACCAGAGGGGGTGCGAGCTCTATACCAGGGAGCTGAACGCCAGGCTGGAGGAGGATCCAGGGCTGAAGAGATTGGAGTTTCTGCTGCTGGAGTACCCAAATGTTACTGTAATGTTACTCAAGTGGGAGATGAGGGCCTATCCAAACTGTCTAAGAAGGACCTGAGAAGGGACCAGTTGGAAGACCCTCTAGGGGAATTTGGCATTGAAGGCTTTGGAGAATCAGTGTCCTGACATGCTTCTTACTGACTCCCCAAAGGAGGCTTGTCTGCTACATAGGGAATGGGATCGATTGCAGTTGCATCAAGGAGTGGTTTACCGAAGGGGCCCCTCTGATGGTCTGGAGGAAAAATGGCAGCTGTTTTTACCCAGAAAACACAGAGAGACAGTGTTGACGGCCCTTCATGATAATCATGGCCATTTAGGGCCTGAAAGAACTTTTCATTTGGTGAGGGATCGCTTCTACTGGCCCTGCATGCTGGCTGAAGTGGAGGGTTACTGCCACTCTTGTATTCGATGCATCCAAAGGAAGACTCTACCCTCCCGAGCTGCCCCAATGGGCCATCTTCAGAGTCAGGGACCCATGGAGCTGGTGTGCATTGGATTTCTTTGCCTGGAGCTGGATCTGAGTGGACAGGGAAACATTCTGGTGGTGACTGATCACTTTACAAGATATGCCCAAGTTTTCCCAACACAGGACCAGCAAGCATCAAGAGTGGCCAAAGTCCTGGTAGAGAAGTTCTTCCTCCACTATGTTTTGCCCCAGCGTATCCATTCAGATCAAGGAAGAGACTTTGAAAGTAGCCTTATTAAAAGACTTCTAGATCTATTGGGCATCAAAAAGTCCAGAACTACTCCTTATCACCCCCAGGGGGACGCTCAACCTGAGATTTTTAACCAAACTCTTCTTAACATGCTTGGCACTTTAAGCTCAGAGAAGAAGCAACACTGGAGACAAACATGTAGCTGCCATTGTTCATGCGTATAACAACACTGCAAATGATGCTACAGGATACTCTCCTTATCGGTTAAGGTTCGGAAGAGAGGCTTGATTACCAGTGGACCTGGCTTTTGACGTTTCTTTGCATCACACCTCAGCAACCTCCCACAGATGATATGTTGATCGGCTGCGGAGAAGTCTAAAGGCCGTTTATGACAAAGCCCAAGCTACCTCGGACAGGAGGGGATTGAGGAACAAAAGGAGCTTTGATCTTAAAGTTCGAGTGCAGGACCTGCAGCCAGGTGATAGAGTACTGTTGAGAAATCTGGGTGTCCCTGGCAAACAGAAATTGGCTGATCGCTGGAAGTCACAGCCTTACGTCATCTGCAAGCAACTACCAGGGCTCCCAGTGTACCAAATTAGACCTGAAGGGACTGTAGGTCCACTAAACACATGGCATTGTAAACACCTGCTGCCCCTCTCAGAGGCAGTTTGCCTGCCACCAACGTCAGATTCACAGGATACTCCCTCAACCTCTCAACGGTCTCGGCCTGTCACTAGGTCACAGTCTGTACCTCAAGATATGGAGGAGGAAGACACTGAAGATGAGGAGGCGGAGTCAGATTGGTTGTGGTCATCCCAACTGTTAGAAGAACCCACAACCTCCTCATTATCCCCACCTGAAGTGTTTGACATTGGGACTCTCAGATCAGAGGCTCCCGAGTTTGTGCCTCAAAGTATGTTTTCTGAAGAGCTGGAGGATTATCAGGTTTCCCTGACATTGGAAGAACCTGAAGAGGCCCCACCTCTCACATAAGGAGCACTGGAAGATGTGGAAGAGACGGTGCCAAATGTGTCTGAGCAAGGAGAGGAAGCCCTGCAGGGACAGGAGTCCAGTGTACTTGAGACTTTAGCACCTAAGGAGCAAAGAGAGAGAAGAGCCATTCACCCACCCAAAAGACTGACTTACAATCAATTGGGTGAATGCTCTGAGGAGGCTGTGCTTACCTCTAAAAGAACAACTGAAATACCTGGTTCCTCCACTACCCATTTGGTGGAGGGCAACCCCAGCTTACCCCCTGGCACATCTGTTTGGGCCATTCCTGTAAAGATGGCTTGTAGGCAGAACAACCTCCTTTCCAAAGCCTGGTGGGGGGTTCCTCTGCCTAGTTCTTATAAAAATGTGAATTGCTTTATTTCATGCACACACTAACTGGTCCTTTTTCTCCTTGTGTATCTAAACAAGGCATGTAACGGGTCACAAACTGCTGCTGTCTTTGGGGACTAAAGATTTAAAGTGGGGGGAGTATGTAGCAAGGTGTTACTTTTGCACGTAGCTTATGGACTACAGTTTGTGCCTATAAGAACTTAGCTCTTTTCATTGTCCGTTTGCCCCATACTGCTGCAAGTTGTTGGGTTCAGCTATTGTAAGGACAATGCATGATGGACCGAGTGTGTGTTTTTTAGATTTAGTTTACATGAGAATTGAGTTGCTCATTCCAACAGTGCACCATACACTGAAGGGATTGATGCCACAGACTTGTAACTTGGTGACTTAGACATAGAGGTGGGGTGGACATCCTGGTAGCCATCTGCAGAAGTATAGCAATCGCTGGCACGTTTGAACTATAGGAGGTGCCCAACTGGCAATTTTCTGGGAAGTATTTTGAATTACAAGGTCATGAAGCATTTATGAATAACACAAGTGAAATCCATATGCCTTATTGCACAGCACTTTTTGAAAACTGTAAATAATACTGTGTGTTTAGCCTTGAAATGAAAAACCTTAACGTATTCCATATTATACAGTATATGTACCACATACGTGCTTAGAGATGATTGATTTTGATTTAACAAGGATCTATACAGCTGTCACCATTACACATGAAAGTAGATTAAAGTTACTGCTAGAACAGCGTCTTTAATTTTCTAAAGCTATGTAAAAATCCTTCTATATTATACTTGGCATAGTTCTGATTAGCGGGTTATGCAGCACATTTTGTATAATATGGCAAGCTATAAATGATGTGTTCTGGAAAATAAAAGTTCCCAGTGGTAATTTACAGACATATTTTACACAGATGGAGCAGGGTTTTTGTTTCCAGAGAGGAAATGGTTCTGCTTCTCCTGTGAAATATTAAACATATTTCATAATGTTGAAACCATTTCAGAAAACTTTAACCATTTTCTATCTGAAATATTGTACATGTTTGGGTTATGGAATACCTGCCATCTATGTTCTGTATAATCTATTATTTTGTCATATGTAGTGTATACTTATTATAATACAGTTCCAGATCTGTACAAATGCAACATAAGCCCAGACCCAAGTCAGGGGGACTTGTAGAGGAACACTAGATTAACTGCTTAAAAATGTGGTACCATATACTGCCGCCTGCAGCCTAAGGTTATGTTATGATAAGTGAAAAGCGTGCTCAAATGGACCAAAAGTAGTCTGAAAAAGTTTCTAGATGTTGTAAGCTGACTGTGGCACTGTGCTTTAAAAGTGAAATTTTGCTATGTTACAGGGAACATCCAAAAGTGTTGATTATGCCCAAGCAGTGCCATGAAAAAAACATACATATTGTCTGAAAATCCTCCTGAATATGGATGAGGTATGGGTTTCAGGCGAACCCTACATGTTTGGTGTTCATGGTCCTATCAAAATAATGCGGGAATATGCCAAACCAAATTCTTTGTAATGTAGCGACCTCCCGAACCTCTAGGGGCCTGATGGGGACCTCCAGAGTCAGGGAGAGCTGACATTCCTCTTGGTGGGTTACTAGGCATAGTTGGTGTAATGCAAGATGGAAGAATTGGGTGGCAATCACCTTCTGAATGCAAACAAGAGATTTATTGTCTCTTATCAAGAACTGTGGGAGAGCGGGTTAGGACCAGGAAACCCTTGGTAGATGCAATGTTAATTGGTAGACTCAGAGACAATATAGGTATACAGCAGGGATGAGCCGAAAACCCCCCCGTTCGGTTCGCACCAGAACCTGCGAACAGACAAAATGTTTGCGTGAACTTTAGAACCCTATTAAATACAATGGACTCGAACGTTCAAAATCAAAAGTGCTAATTATAAAGGCTTATATGCAAGTTATTGTCCTAAAAAGTGTTTGGGGACCCGGGTCCTGCCCCACGGGACATGTATCAATGCAAAAAGAAGTTTTAAAAACGGCCGTTTTTTCGGGAGCAGTGATTTTAATAATGCTTAAAATGAAAAAATAAAAGTGAAATATTCCTTTAAATTTCGTACCTGGGGGTGTGTATGATATGCATGTAAAGTGGCGCATGTTTTCCGTGCTTAGAACTGTCCCTGCAAAAAATGTCATTTTGAAGGAAAAAAAGTAATTTAAAACTCACTCGCGGCTATTAATGAATTGTCGGCTCCCAGCAATACATAGAAAAGTCATTGATAAAAAAAAAAAAAAAGCGTGGGGGTCCCCCAGAATTCAATTACCAGGCCCTTCAGGTCTGGAATGGATATTAAGAGGAACCCCGCCGCAAATTTAAAAAAAAAATGCGTGGAGTTCCCCCAAATATCCATACCAGGCCCTTCAGATCTGGCATGGATTTTAAGGGGAACTCCACCCCAAATTTAAAAAAAAATGGCGTGGAGTCCCCCCAAAAATCCATACCAGACCCTTATCCGAGCACGCAACCTGGCCGGCCGCAGGGGAAAAGGGGGGGACGAGAGAGCGCCCCCCCTCCCTCCTGAACCGTACCAGGCCACATGCCCTCAACATGGGGAGGATGTCCCCATGTTGATGGGGACAAGGGCCTCATCCCCACAACCCTTGCCCAGTGGTTGTGGGGGTCTGCGGGCGGGGGGCTTATCGGAATCTGGAAGACCCCTTTAACAAAGGGGACCCCCAGATCCCGGCCCCCCCTATGTGAATTGGTAAGGGGTACATCGTACCCCTACCATTTCACGAAGAAAGTGTAAAAAATTTAAAAAAAAAACACACAAACACCTTGAAAAAGTCCTTTATTAAAAAAAAATAAAAAAAAATAAAAAAAAAAACATTCCAGCGGAGAAATCCAGTGTCCCGCGGCGATCCGATGTCCAGCGCTGTCCGTCATTGGCTGAGCCTGAGCGGACCTGATGGGGAACTTCCTCCGCAGTCTATTACATGTATAGACCCGCCCCTTCTAAAGTTCCCCATCAGGTCCGCTCAGCCAATGACTCGGTGTAAGGCTGAGGACCTGATGCGGAACATGAGAAGGGGCGGGTCTATACATGTATTACACAGTGAAGGAAGTTCCCCATCAGGTCCGCCCCCTCGGTATGTCAGACCCGCCTACGTCATTGGCCTGAGCGGGAAACTTCCTTCACTGTGTAAATTTAAATTAGACAGTGAAGGAAGTTCCCCGCTCAGGCCAATGACGTAGGCTGGGTCCGACATACCGAGGGGGCGGACCTGATGGGGAACTTCTCTCACTTTGTAATACATGTATAGACCCGCTCCTTCTCATGTTCCCCAGAACTTTAGAAGGGGCGGGTCTATACATGTAATAGACTGCGGAGGAAGTTCCCCGTCAGGTCCGCTCAGGCTCAGCCAATGACGGACAGCGCTGGACATCGGATCGCCGCGGGACACTGGATTTCTCCGCTGGAATGTTTTTTTTTTTTTTTTTTTTTAATAAAGGACTTTTTCAAGGTGTTTGTGTGTTTTTTTTTTACATTTTTTTACACTTTCTTCGTGAAATGGTAGGGGTACAATGTACCCCTTACCAATTCACATGGGGGGGCGGGATCTGTAGGCCCCCTTTGTTAAAGGGGTCTTCCGGATTCCGATAAGCCCCCCGCCCGCAGACCCCCACAACCACCGGGCAAGGGTTGTGGGGATGAGGCCCTTGTCCCCATCAACATGGGGACATCCTCCCCATGTTGAGGGCATGTGGCCTGGTACGTTTCAGGAGGGAGGGGGGGCCGCTCTCTCGTCCCCCCCTTTCCCCCTGCGGCCGGCCAGGTTGCGTGCTCGGATAAGGGTCTGGTATGGATTTTTGGGGGGACTCCACGCCATTTTTTTTTAAATTTGGGGTGGAGTTCCCCTTAAAATCCATGCCAGATCTGAAGGGCCTGGTATGGATATTTGGGGGAACTCCACACATTTTTTTTTTTAATTTGCGGCGGGGTTTCCCTTAATATCCATTCCAGACCTGAAGGGCCTGGTAATTGAATTCTGGGGGACCCCCACGCTTTTTTTTTATTTTTTATCAATGACTTTTCTATGTATTGCCGGGAGCCGACAATTCATTAATAGCCGCGAGTGAGTTTTAAATGACTTTTTTTCCTTCAAAAATTAAATTTTTTGCAGGGAGAGTTCTAAGCACAGGAAACATGCACCACTTTACATGCATATCATACACACCCCCCAGGTATGAAATTTAAAGGAATATTTCACTTTTATTGTTTCACTTTAAGCATTATTAAAATCACTGCTCCCAAAAAAACGGCCGTTTTAAAAAAAATAATTTGCATTGATACATGTCCCATGGGGCAGGACCCGGGTCCCCAAACACTTTTTTATGACAATAACTTGCATATAAGCCTTTATAATTAGCACTTTAGATTTCTCCCATAGACTTTTCGAATTTGCCGCGAACACCCCAATTTGTTCGCTGTTCGGCGAACGGGCGAACAGGCAATGTTCGAGTCGAACATGAGTTCGACTCAAACTCGAAGCTCATCCCTAGTAGACAGCTATACAGGGAAAGGCCTCCAGCTGGATGCCACATCTGTATAGGTAGGACCACTGTCTACTATGGCAACTGAACTTGTAACAGTCACTAAAGGTAGTCGTACATAACTCTTGGTAACACAGAATAGTTCTTCTCTTTTCTCACAGTATCCCACTGTAGGTCTTCACTCACTGAGCTCCTAGTTTCTCACTTGACTTCCAGATCCCAGTCATCACCGGATCTCCTGATCTCTTCCTCAGCTAACCCGCTGTATACACCTCAAGCGTCACCCCCAGCTTTCCCACTTCTTCACCATCCCAGGCTGGTGAGAAGACTGCTCTGGTACTTGCTTAAGCTTACTTACAGTAGTCTCCGGTAATAAGGCGGATGGTCCCTTAGTGGCGATTGCTTCCCCTTTACCTCTGACCACAACTGGTTCCCCGTCCGGCTGAACCTCTGCAACTCGGTTGGACTCCAATCCTGCAGTCCAAACCTTGCGCTGCTTCTCCTGCTCCTGGATAGGCCTCAGTCAGCCTAGCAGCCAGGTGTCCCCAGGATAGGCCTTTGGTTTACTGCCTAGCAACCTGGGACGACATAACACACGTCCACCTAGACATCTGTCCAGGTGGCACAGAACCCAGATCACCTGACTCCACCCAAATAAATAGCCTCTCCCAGCAGGCCAAGGGACTAAAGAAACCCCTGCCAATTGGCTGAGACACCCCATCCATTCATGATCCGACCTCGCTATGCCCTTGTCAATCTAATATCACCAGCACAGTGCCACCTAGTGACATAAGAGAAAAGGTGCAGCAATTCCAGAATTGGAGGGAAATCAGTGGATCTTCTAACAATTAGCCAGGACAATTACTACCTGGCAAACTAAATTTGTTAGCAACCCTGCCTAAACACCAGGGTGCTACAGTAACAATAATTGCCTGCCTGGCCTTCGAACTTAGGTCACCTGCCATTTAAGGGCCCAGGTCTCAACAGCCATATTGACAATGTGCTTTATTTGTGATAAGGAAAGTTCGGCTGACAAACTGAATTAGGAATGTGATGATTAACCCCAAACTGAACGGAGCAAAGGGAAAGTGGTACTAAACACATTTACTCTCAATTTCCCTAATAGTGAGCACTTGAATAGGGCAGGAGAGGTGGTAGGAGCTTGTAATGGTGGCAGATATAATTTTATTTTGGGATGGGGGGGTAACTGACCATTGATAATGTAGTCTGTGACTTTAGCAGCAGGGGTTTTGTAGTTATTGGTAATCTAAGGCTGGTTTATTCAAATGAAAATGAGCTGGGCCACACTGTCAGGGGACATGTAGATTTTCTTCTGTAAAATACAACCTCCTGCTATGCCAAAGGGCATTTTAGACAGCACCATGCTGCAGGACAAGTCAGAAGCTCCAGCGCATATTGTGCAATGGTGTCCTCACTTCTCAGAGTGTCCACAAAAGCCCTGAACCTCATGTAGTCAACAAACATGTGGTTCAGGCGCTGTTTGTGAGTGCTGCCTGCAGTCAGGCCTGACCACTGTAGTGTAAAAACTCCAAAAAAGTCGATCTTAGGATGCCACTGCTGTTCCTCCTTTCAGGGGTCGGAGGATTTGAGGCATTTTATCATTAGATGGGATCCTGCCACCATCAGGAAATCCAGCAAAAAGGTTCATATGCAGCACCTCCTCAAAGTGGCACAGTTTGGACTCTCTCTCTCATATGGTGGCAGTAGATTGGTTATTTTACCCTTGTATCAGTGATTGAAAAGAGTAGCCTAAATTGTGGGGTCCTTGCCCAGGCAGGCACTTCAGCATGAAAGACTGCATTTGCCATATCGGCTGCTACAGAGGACCCTAAGACTTTGAAGTTGCTAAGGACAACACCATGCTCAATAAATCACATTACCCACATACCACACAGGGTTTTCGAGGTTTTGAAACATCCCCTGTAAAGTCTTGCCTGTTTCCTCCCCTTTCTTGCCACTAGCACCCAACCCTCCTCATTATATTCACCCTCAGCCTCCTGCTGCCTCTGCCTTTCAGGGATGAAGGCAGTAGGCAAAGGTTCCTGCTCACCCTGAGACAGCAGCAAATCCTCCTTTCCACCCCCCTGCTGCTGTGCTTCCACTGCCCGGTTTCCTAAGCCATGCAGTGTATGTGTTCCAGTAGGGGCATGAGACCAATTTTATGGCACACTGCTGCTGATGCAGCTTTTGCAGCATTAAACAACCTTGATATCCATTGTGTGGGTATGTCACAAAAAGGTGGCAGGCAGCAGGCAGCTGATGTTGATGTTGTATTTCTGCCATGCGAGTCATCATTGAGCATGACTGCCTACAGTGGCCACTAACCCTTCTGACCTGATGAAGGACCTCCTGGAAGTCAGGGTACTTCATATAAACAAGGGGTATCCAAACTTTTTTAAAAAAATGCCAATTTACTGTCCTTCAGGCTTTAGGTGGGCTGGACTGTGGCCAGTGTGAGTAGAAAATGCCCCGGCATCAGTGGGAGTCAACAGTGCCCCATCATTGGTTTTAGCAGGAAGAATAGTGTCCCATTAATAGTGTCAGTGAGAGGAATGAACCATTGCACCATCAGGGTTTGGACATGTTGCAGGCAAGGTGCATGTGTAATTTTTCCCAGGTGAAAGGTGACCGTTAGGTTAGTGGCGTTGACTCACATGACCTTGTCTGGCCAAAAATGATATGAGGTCAGCCCCCTCTTTTTTTTTGTTGTTGCAGTGGATGCAGCAGGAAAATGTTGGGGGGGGGGGTATGTAAAGCGAGGAATGAGGAGGAGGAAAAACGATTGTGGACCTTTTGCTGCAGACTTGTCTCATTAGGGGGTGCTCCTATCGAGCTCTGTGGTGCAGTCATGTGTTGTGCCACACATATGATATCCAAGTGCTGGTACTTTTATGATGGCTGATGCTCTGCAGGCAGAGGCTACACATCACAGTGGTGCTGTTGGTGGCAGATGCATTTAAAAGGCCCACATTGCAGAGCTCTGTTCTTTGCATATCAGTAGCCTTTACTTGTAGGGCAGTACCACTAGATGTGTTAGAATGGCTGCCCCTGCCCCTGGACAAAATCCTTCCTCACTGCTGCTTTACCTCATTCTCAGAACTTTCCTTCTCTCTTTTCAGTGGCACCCACAGATGGTTTCCCACCCCCGTCATCATCAACCCACTCATTGATGGAGCCCACTTTGTAGTAAGCTCCATCTAGAACATCACTACATCTTGCTGCTCCCTACCTGATGGCTTCTCCCTCTAGAGCCCTTTCTTTACTATTATCTGCAAGAACAAATGTGTGTGCATGACCAGGATCATTCTCCTGTATCATGTGATCAAATAATTGTACTCCTAGTTGCCAGTTTGTGGCGCTATGGCAGGATTAGCAGAAGAGGAGAAGGAGGAAGAATACAGTGCATTAGCAGCAGTAGCAGAAAACTGACTGTTATGCCCCTAGGAGTAGGAAGAAGAGGAAATCTATGCGTGTACCCTGGCTGTATTACATAGCCACTCTGAAATAGAAAAAGCAGATGTGCCTGCCTCCAAATGGTGCAGCCTGATCATATCTTTAACATTGTGTTTAAATGTGGGAATGCCTAAATTTAATGCCATCTAAAAAGAACAAAATAAAATAGAAAATAAAATAATAGAATAAAATAGAATAGAAATTAAAGGAATAGAATAGAATAGAAAAGAATAGAATAGGAAATAAAATAATAGAATGAAAAATAATAAAATAGAAAAAAACAATAGAGCAGAATAAAATAGAAAGAACCATTTAGAATTTTAGAAATTAGAATTTATTTGAAATTATAATTTCAAATAAAATAAATTTGAATTGTAATGCGGATTTGAAAATGCATAAACTTAACCAAACAAATTCCGAAAACAAATAAAATGGATTAAACACATTTAATTAAAATACATTATTAAAAAAATAAAACAAAACAAAAACATTTTTTTTTGTTCTGCACATGCAGAGGTCCGCAGCATTGGGGGCGGTGACGCACACGTCGCAGGACTGGTGACGCGCTGCGCCGTCTGTTGCTCAGGTAACGCACGCTGAAGCCCAATCATTGGGCCACGCATGCGCACATGACAGGCCGTGAGAACGTCCGCGTCACGGCGATGATGTCAGACGTCGCCGCGGCGGGGGTATAAGTAGCGCGGTGTGTGCCGCCGACAATCTGCCAGGATTCCTCCCCACACTTGAGGAGCTGGATGTACCATTCCCAGCCGCGACATCCGTCAGACTGCCAAACCGAGGTAGGTGTTCATAGATAGCCCGTGTCCGCTGTGACTTATGTTTCCATAGCGGATAGGGTGCTCATTCTGTTGCCTTTCTTTCCTTTTTCTGACAGTGATTTTGTAACATCTCATCTCCATCGAGTGGTGGTGTCACCACCCCTACTAAGTCCATCTGTCCTCATCACCTGCACCAAGTCTCTTCAACAGTAGTGCCATTTCCTTTACATATACATCAATATTAATGAGACTATCATTGTATTGGCATATTGGTTGTGACTTGTGCCACTCATATATTCAGGTATGATTTTGTTGAGCTAGTCCATTTTTCCATTTGATTTATAACTTGATTCATTGATCTATAGTCCCCTCTCTTTCCTGTATTAATTTTACAGGTTGAGCTTTATTATGCTCATAACCCCTTTGGTTGCTATCTTGTTGGTGGGTCACTGGATGTGGATAGACGGTTGCCTGATCGGTGGGAAATGTCGTCTTCTTTAATCCGTGGGATTTGAAATAATTTTTTCAGTCTTTGCTCTTGTGATGATTTAATAACCTAGCAAATTGGTGAGTGCACTTTTTGTCCAGTTTTGGTCACGATGTACTATGCATGTTAATACCTTCCTTTAGAAAAAAATCTTGTCATTACAACCAGGCTTTGCTTGAATTGCATTCCTTATATATTTTCTAAATAAACCAATTGCAATGCATTTATTATCTAACCAATCCTTATGCTAATTTTATGTATTGTGTGCTTTCAGTGTAACCTGCTATAGTTTCAATCACTCCTGAGGAAGCTCTGTGTAGCGAAACTAGTCGAGTGACAACCTAGCAGTGATTCGCAGATATGGCCATCTAGCCATACATCTGCAAGGATGGTTATTTTATGCTTACCGTATATACTCGAGTATAAGCCGACTCGAGTATAAGCCAAGGTACCTAATGTTGCCTCAAAAAACTGGGAAAACTTACTGACTTGAGTATAAGCCGAGGGTCATCCTTACTGTTCCTATCCTCACTGTTCTCCTATCCTCACTGTTCTCCTATCCTCACTGTTCCCTAGCTCGCTATTTTACATTGTAAATAGTACCTGTAAAGAAGTTGCGGCTGCGGTGTCCATCGTTCGAATTCCGCGGTCTCTTCCTGTTCCTTCCGTGATAGGCGATTCTCATCAGACACTCTCCGCCTATCACGATCATTCTCTCATCCTCAGTTTCCCAGCAGACACTGTGTTGGGTGTTCCGCCAATCACAGACGTCTGCTGGGAAACTGAGGATGAGAGAATGATCGTGATAGGCGGAGAGTGTCTGATGAGAATCGCCTATCACGGAAGGAACAGGAAGAGACCGCGGAATTCGAACGATGGATGCCGCAGCCGCAACGTCTTTACAGGTACTATTTTCAATGTAAAAAATTTCACTGACTCGAGTATAAGCCGAGGGGGGGGGGGGGGACTTTCAGCCCAAAAAAAAGGGCTGAAAATCTCGGCTTATACTCGAGTATATACGGTATTTGTATTTGTATTGTAATAAAATTTTGTCTTTTACGATTTTATCTCTGTGTCATTCTCTACTAAGCACCGTCGTTTAAAGTCCATAGGTACCCAGTGTACCCATTGCTCTCCCTCCTTTTTTCATATCCAATAACCGGGATGTGGTGCTTCTAAATTTGACCGAGCATGCCCAATTTGCCATTTTTTTAAACTTTATCTTTGTTCAAGTATATACCTGTGTGAAGTACTTTTATTAGCCTGAAGGACCTCAACGGAGAAAGGTAATATATGTGTGTACTTAATGGGGTATATATACATATATGCAGAATTGTGTTTCCCAATAGCCAGTGGGATTTTCAGTTCTTTTCACTACCAGTTGTGCCAAGGGAGGGTTCGAGTCAGTTAAGGGGTTGAGAATCAACCGTGTGACCAGCTCGCGCTCCTCAGAGACCGTAGCCACCCTTCAACCGACATCTACGGCGGCAGAGAGAGGGACCGGAGGCTGTACGTTGCGGAGATGCCGTGGATCGGAGTGTGTCAGGCGGACTAGGCCTGTCAGGGTGAGCGGGCACCTGCCCAGAATCTACAATTGTTTGTTAGGCCTGTGACTCTTGAAGGCCCACCATCTTCAGAGCAGTGCGCCACACGTACACTAGGACATAGCGCAGCGTGTGGTAGCTGCTTAGTTAAAGTTGGCATTATACTGACTGAGAGCTTCACTCCCAAAAGCATTGCAGGAGTTTAGTTTACATCTTTAATCTCCTTTGGATTACAATTATAAAGTGCACCAACGCCTTGCTAGCGAAGACTCCCACCATTTAGGAACTTATACAGTAATCTTAGTCAGGCCTGACTGGAACTAACATTGACGGGACACAGGGTGATTTTGCCCACTAGGGAGAGCTCGCAAACTTAAGATTGTTTATCCATAGGAAGTAGGCATTAGCATATTGCAGAACTTTACCTTATACATATCATTGACTCTTGCAGGGCCCTGCAAAGTCACTTGAATCTATATATATATATATATATATATATATATATATATATATATATAGTCAGAACAAAGGGACAATGACTCCAGTTGCAAATAAACGATTTCCTTTTACTTATGAATCCTCAATACATGCCATATACAGACTTCAAAAAGTATAGCATAGCATAGCATAGCCACTGTACAGTTCCGAGCATCCCTGCTCTTCCTCAGGCTAACAGGCTCAGTGTGAAGGTACAATTCAAAGAAAACTCATTATATCCCAACACCTGAAGGCGTCAACCAACAGGTGTATCCCATCCTGCTAGATCGAGAAGCGATCCAACCAGATAAGTGAAATTTCATTAACCCCATATAGGTTTTAGAACCAAAGGTCTTTAAATAACTCTCCCACATTAACCACAAAATATCATACCAAATGAAGACATACATGGCATAAATGCCACAAAATAACAAATCAAAGAGATCATTTATATCTATTTGAAAAAAAACGACATTCCAAATGTACGTGTGTACTTTTCTCTTTTGGATTTTGCGGTCCCAACCGGACATTACTTGGTCATCATCTACAAGAAAGAATGTAAGAGAGTCTAAAATCCAAAATGATCAGGGGCATTACAAAAACAGATACAGGTCATAGTCCCTGTTCATACCCTCCGGATGCAGGGACTGTAACCCTTTAATCCACCAAACCTCTCGTTGTTTTAATTTCATTATCCGATCACCCCCTCTCCTGTCCCGTGGAATGTCTTCCAGGACCATAAATCGTAGGTCTGAATCCTGATGTCACTTCTCCAAAAAATGTTTGGAGACAGGCAGACTGGGCTGTTTGTGTCTAATAGTACTGCGATGCTGGGCAATTCTATCCTTAATTTTTTGAGTTGTTTCCCCAACGTAAATCATATTACATGGACAAATAAGGACGTATACAACATAGGAGGACTGGCATGTGAAAAAGTTTTTTATAATAATCCTATCCCCATTACTGGGATTGATAAGGTGATCACCCTTAAGCATAAGATTTCACTGGATGCAATTTAAACAGGGATAGCACCCTTTTCTTTTTTTTCCCAGGAAAGTAGTCTTAACCCCTAGTTCTTTAGGTCTATATTCGGATCTCACTAGAGAATCACGTAAAGTCTTATTTCTTCGGAAGGCTTTGATAGGGGTCTGCTGAAAGACATCAATCTGCGGGTAGGCACGCTTCAAAAGAGGCCAGTGCTTACTGATAATTTTGAATACCTGATCACTATAACTGTGAAACTGCATAGAAAAGGGTAATCTTGCCATTGATACGTTTTGTCTATTGATAGTTACATTCTTTTCCACTTGTTGTATTTTATTTAGTTCCAGAGAAATTATTCTTTTAGGATATCCTCGTTCACAGAACTTGGAACACATTTCTTTAATCCTTATTTCTCTTGTGACTTCATTACTCACTATACGTTTCACCCGTAATAATTGACTCTTAATAATGGATCTAAACACATGGGGGGGATGAAAACTGTCAAATAATAATAACTGATTTCTATCCGTTGGTTTAATATAGAGGTCCGATTCTAATCGGCCCTGCTCAAAATAAATCCTGGTGTCTAAAAATGGAACTGACATTCCCCCAACATTTATTTTGAATTTGATTTCTGGACAGAAATTGCTCAACATGGCATCAAAAGTAGTTAACGACTGAATGTCGCCACGCCAAATTGCAAACACGTCATCAATGAAGCGCCACCAAGTGACACAGTGTTCTTTGAATAATTCATTCTGAAAGACATATTTATGTTCAAATTCATTCATGAACGTGCATGCATAAGGCGGTGCGACATTGGAGCCCATCGCGACTCCAGTGAGCTGTACAAAAAATTGATCTTTAAACAGAAAATAATTGTTAGACAATAACAGTTGAAATAATTTTTCAAAAAGAGAGATCTGTGATTCGGAATATTCATTGCTGCTTCTAAATTGGACCAATTGCGGCACGAATGCCCGCATGATGCGGAATGGATGTGTACAAGCTTGTAACATCCCACGTAACCAAGATTTCATCCCCTTTACATCGAGAATATTGCCTGATCTTTCTTAAAAAATCATCAGTGTCCTTAATGTACGATCTAGTGTTCTTAATAAGCGGGGACAGAATCTTGTCCAAAAACTGTGCAGTCAGGACAAAAATAGAATCACGTCCCGATATTATTGAACGACCAGGTGGAAAACAACTGTCCTTATGTATTTTAGGTAAGGTGTATAAAACCGGTATTCGTGTGTGGATAGGTAAAAGAAATTCAAAAAGGTCATGGGCGATCACCCCATCTCTGAGTGCTGGTTTCAATACATTTTCCAAATGTTTCCTTATTTGCCAAGTGGGATCAGTAGCTACTTGTTTATATACAGATTTATCTTCCAACTGACGGAGGATTTCTTCCTCATACAATTGAGGATCCATTATCACTACCTTTCCCCCTTTATCCGCAGGTTTGAGTATCACGTCATCCCTACGGCTGAGATTTTTAAGAGCATCCCTTTCCTCATGGGACAAGTTGTTAGAAACATGGTCTCTATAATCAATATGGGATACCAGCTCTTTGATCTCCTGAGTAACCATTTTTACAAATGTTTCAACCGGGGCATAGGTAGTGGACCCAAAGATTTACAATTTAATATACAGTCAGTGGAATCCTCCTCAATAAAGGGTCTATGTGTGAAATGTACCCTCTATCTAATGTTGCGAAACAATCGGTATAAGTCCTGGTCAAGTTGAAATGCATTCAAGTGGCTCTTAGGACAAAAAGAAAGACCTCGGTTGATCAATCTTACCTCCTCCGGAGACAGGACATGCCGTGAGATGTTGTGAATCAAGTCTGACGAGCTTGGTAAGTTTGGTATTTTCTGCTCCTCGTGAGTAAGTTACTTCTATCAACATGGAAGCTAGTGGTTCTACTTTCTCATTTACGCAAGAGGAAGCCACGCAGATCATGTCCCAGATCTCTGGATCGAGGAACTTTTTGATCGGGAATTCACCGATTCACAATACCCGATCATGGGAAAAGTTACACAAGAAATATACATCACTTGAATTACATGGACTTACCCTTTCTGAATACCATCGGGTGCAGAGAATCCCTCGAGGTCTCCGGGTAAGATTGACCCGCACACTATTCAGTGATAATGAGGAATTTAAAGCAACTTTTATGCAGATCCTCAACAAATATTCCTTTGATTTAATGACACTAACCATTTCATATATTCATAAAGAACTGGCTGTTGTATCAGAGCAACTGTCGAAAGTGGAGCAGGATTTAAAAACCTCCATTTCATCGGAAGAGTTCACTAAGCTAAAAGAGTCGGTCGATGAGACTGTGAACAAACATCGAGCGGACCTGGAGGTAAGAAAGCACAATAAATTTGATCAGGATATCGAGGATTATGAAAGAAACCAAGTGTATCGCTGGCCGCGCCCACACAACAGACGTGGTCGTTCTGACTATGGCGGAACCCGCAGAGACCTATCCGATAATTCCTCTGCCAACACGGACACTGATTCTTCATCCACTTTTTTAACACAAGGTCGGAGAGGAGGATTATCTCGGATGGAGACGCGGTCCCGGGCCAACAGGGACGAGGCATCCGGCTTGGAAGGGTACCGTCCCTCCCGGGGTTACCGAGGTCGAGCTTGTCAGACTTGATTCACAACATCTCACGGCATGTCCTGTCTCCGGAGGAGGTAAGATTGATCAACCAAGGTCTTTCTTTTTGTCCTAAGAGCCACTTGAATGCATTTCAACTTGACCAGGACTTATACCGATTGTTTCGCAACATTAGATGGAGGGTACATTTCACACATAGACCCTTTATTGAGGAGGATTCCACTAACTGTATATTAAATTGTAAATCTTTGGGTCTGTGGGTAAAAACCAAATCGGTGCCACCCACTACCTATGCCCCGGTTGAAACATTTGTAAAAACGGTTACTCAGGAGTAGGGATGAGCTTCGTGTTCGAGTCGAACATACGTTCGACTCGAACATTGGCTGTTCGATCGTTCGACGAAGATCGAACGATTTGGGCCGTTCGCGCCAAATTCGAGTGACGCGAACGGCCCACAATGCACTACGCCATCGCAGTGTCATCCAGGCGCTGTGATTGGCCAAGCATGCACTGTGACCCCGCATGCTTGGCCAATCACAGCGCCGGCAGCGAGGAGAGCAATGATTGGCCACAGGCAGGATGCCTGTGGCCAATTATTGCTGAGGGTGTTTAGTACACGCCCCACACTATAAAAGGCCGCCAGCACGGCGGCCTAGTGTAGTGTGTTCCGGAGCAGGGATAGAGTAGCATAGGCAGGGACAGTGACTGTTATTTCTTTCTTGCTTAACCTGGATTCCTTTAGTTTAGGGAAAGAGAAGGATAGGTAGGGAGAGTGTCAGTGTGTTTTGTGCTTCTGCTATAGTGTGCTTAAAAAAAACATTTATTCTAGGGACAGAAAACTCTAGGTAGGGACAGTGTCAGTTTCTTTCACTCTGCAAGTCCTTGTTTCCAGGGACCTGTAAGGACAGTGAGTTAATTGTCCTTGTGCTATATTGTGCTTAAAAAAAACATTTATTCTAGGGACAGAAAACTCTAGGTAGGGACAGTGTCAGTTTCTTTCACTCTGCAAGTCCTTGTTTCCAGGGACCTGTAAGGACAGTGAGTTAATTGTCCTTGTGCTATATTGTGATTAAAAAAAACATTTATTCTAGGGACAGAAAACTCTAGGTAGGGACAGTGTCAGTTTCTTTCACTCTGCAAGTCCTTGTTTCCAGGGACCTGTAAGGACAGTGAGTTAATTTTCCTTGTGCTATATTGTGATTAAAAAAAACATTTTTTCTAGGGACAGAAAACTGTAGGTAGGGAGAGTGTTTTTTTTCTTTCACTCTGCAAGTCCTTGTTTCCAGGGACCTGTAAGGACAGTGAGTTAATTGTCCTTGTGCTATATTGTGCTTAAAAAAAACATTTATTCTAGGGACAGAAAACTCTAGGTAGGGACAGTGTCAGTTTCTTTCACTCTGCAAGTCCTTGTTTCCAGGGACCTGTAAGGACAGTGAGTTAATTTTCCTTGTGCTATATTGTGATTAAAAAAAACATTTATTCTAGGGACAGAAAACTCTAGGTAGGGACAGTGTCAGTTTCTTTCACTCTGCAAGTCCTTGTTTCCAGGGACCTGTAAGGACAGTGAGTTAATTTTCCTTGTGCTATATTGTGATTAAAAAAAACATTTTTTCTAGGGACAGAAAACTGTAGGTAGGGAGAGTGTTTTTTTTCTTTCACTCTGCAAGTCCTTGTTTCCAGGGACCTGTAAGGACAGTGAGTTAATTTTCCTTGTGCTATATTGTGCTTAAAAAAAACATTTTTTCTAGGGACAGAAAACTGTAGGTAGGGAGAGTGTTTTTTTTCTTTCACTCTGCAAGTCCTTGTTTCCAGGGACCTGTAAGGACAGTGAGTTAATTGTCCTTGTGCTATATTGTGCTTAAAAAAAACATTTATTCTAGGGACAGAAAACTCTAGGTAGGGACAGTGTCAGTTTCTTTCACTCTGCAAGTCCTTGTTTCCAGGGACCTGTAAGGACAGTGAGTTAATTTTCCTTGTGCTATATTGTGATTAAAAAAAACATTTATTCTAGGGACAGAAAACTCTAGGTAGGGACAGTGTCAGTTTCTTTCACTCTGCAAGTCCTTGTTTCCAGGGACCTGTAAGGACAGTGAGTTAATTTTCCTTGTGCTATATTGTGATTAAAAAAAACATTTTTTCTAGGGACAGAAAACTGTAGGTAGGGAGAGTGTTTTTTTTCTTTCACTCTGCAAGTCCTTGTTTCCAGGGACCTGTAAGGACAGTGAGTTAATTGTCCTTGTGCTATATTGTGCTTAAAAAAAACATTTATTCTAGGGACAGAAAACTCTAGGTAGGGACAGTGTCAGTTTCTTTCACTCTGCAAGTCCTTGTTTCCAGGGACCTGTAAGGACAGTGAGTTCATTTTCCTTGTGCTATATTGTGATTAAAAAAAACATTTTTTCTAGGGACAGAAAACTGTAGGTAGGGAGAGTGTTTTTTTTCTTTCACTCTGCAAGTCCTTGTTTCCAGGGACCTGTAAGGACAGTGAGTTAATTGTCCTTGTGCTATATTGTGCTTAAAAAAAACATTTATTCTAGGGACAGAAAACTCTAGGTAGGGACAGTGTCAGTTTCTTTCACTCTGCAAGTCCTTGTTTCCAGGGACCTGTAAGGACAGTGAGTTAATTTTCCTTGTGCTATATTGTGATTAAAAAAAACATTTATTCTAGGGACAGAAAACTCTAGGTAGGGACAGTGTCAGTTTCTTTCACTCTGCAAGTCCTTGTTTCCAGGGACCTGTAAGGACAGTGAGTTAATTTTCCTTGTGCTATATTGTGATTAAAAAAAACATTTTTTCTAGGGACAGAAAACTGTAGGTAGGGAGAGTGTTTTTTTTCTTTCACTCTGCAAGTCCTTGTTTCCAGGGACCTGTAAGGACAGTGAGTTAATTTTCCTTGTGCTATATTGTGCTTAAAAAAAACATTTTTTCTAGGGACAGAAAACTGTAGGTAGGGAGAGTGTTTTTTTTCTTTCACTCTGCAAGTCCTTGTTTCCAGGGACCTGTAAGGACAGTGAGTTAATTGTCCTTGTGCTATATTGTGCTTAAAAAAAACATTTATTCTAGGGACAGAAAACTCTAGGTAGGGACAGTGTCAGTTTCTTTCACTCTGCAAGTCCTTGTTTCCAGGGACCTGTAAGGACAGTGAGTTAATTTTCCTTGTGCTATATTGTGATTAAAAAAAACATTTTTTCTAGGGACAGAAAACTGTAGGTAGGGAGAGTGTTTTTTTTCTTTCACTCTGCAAGTCCTTGTTTCCAGGGACCTGTAAGGACAGTGAGTTAATTTTCCTTGTGCTATATTGTGATTAAAAAAAACATTTTTTCTAGGGACAGAAAACTGTAGGTAGGGAGAGTGTTTTTTTTCTTTCACTCTGCAAGTCCTTGTTTCCAGGGACCTGTAAGGACAGTGAGTTAATTGTCCTTGTGCTATATTGTGCTTAAAAAAAACATTTTTTCTAGGGACAGAAAACTCTAGGTAGGGAGAGTGTTTTTTTTTTTTCACTCTGCAAGTCCTTGTTTCCAGGGACCTGTAAGGACAGTGAGTTAATTGTCCTTGTGCTATATTGTGCTTAAAAAAAACATTTATTCTAGGGACAGAAAACTCTAGGTAGGGACAGTGTCAGTTTCTTTCACTCTGCAAGTCCTTGTTTCCAGGGACCTGTAAGGACAGTGAGTTAATTTTCCTTGTGCTATATTGTGATTAAAAAAAACATTTATTCTAGGGACAGAAAACTCTAGGTAGGGACAGTGTCAGTTTCTTTCACTCTGCAAGTCCTTGTTTCCAGGGACCTGTAAGGACAGTGAGTTAATTTTCCTTGTGCTATATTGTGCTTAAAAAAAACATTTATTCTAGGGACAGAAAACTCTAGGTAGGGAGAGTGTTTTTTTTTTTTCACTCTGCAAGTCCTTGTTTCCAGGGACCTGTAAGGACAGTGAGTTAATTGTCCTTGTGCTATATTGTGCTTAAAAAAAACATTTATTCTAGGGACAGAAAACTCTAGGTAGGGACAGTGTCAGTTTCTTTCACTCTGCAAGTCCTTGTTTCCAGGGACCTGTAAGGACAGTGAGTTAATTTTCCTTGTGCTATATTGTGATTAAAAAAAACATTTTTTCTAGGGACAGAAAACTGTAGGTAGGGAGAGTGTTTTTTTTCTTTCACTCTGCAAGTCCTTGTTTCCAGGGACCTGTAAGGACAGTGAGTTAATTGTCCTTGTGCTATATTGTGCTTAAAAAAAACATTTATTCTAGGGACAGAAAACTCTAGGTAGGGACAGTGTCAGTTTCTTTCACTCTGCAAGTCCTTGTTTCCAGGGACCTGTAAGGACAGTGAGTTAATTTTCCTTGTGCTATATTGTGATTAAAAAAAACATTTTTTCTAGGGACAGAAAACTGTAGGTAGGGAGAGTGTTTTTTTTCTTTCACTCTGCAAGTCCTTGTTTCCAGGGACCTGTAAGGACAGTGAGTTAATTGTCCTTGTGCTATATTGTGCTTAAAAAAAACATTTTTTCTAGGGACAGAAAACTGTAGGTAGGGAGAGTGTTTTTTTTTTTTCACTCTGCAAGTCCTTGTTTCCAGGGACCTGTAAGGACAGTGAGTTAATTTTCCTTGTGCTATATTGTGCTTAAAAAAAACATTTATTCTAGGGACAGAAAACTCTAGGTAGGGACAGTGTCAGTTTCTTTCACTCTGCAAGTCCTTGTTTCCAGGGACCTGGAGAGACATTGAGTGAATTGTCCTTGTGCTATATTGTGATTAAAAAAAAAATTTATTCTAGGGACAGAAAACTCTAGGTAGGGACAGTGTCAGTTTCTTTCACTGTGAAAGTCCTTGTTTCAAGGGACAGAGAAGGACACCTGAAGGTAGCCCTTATTGCTTTTTTCCCATCTCCCTGCAGGCCATCTATTAGAATGTCTGGAAGGCAAACAAGGAGAGGCAGACAGTCAGGAGGCAATAAAAGAGGGCAAGCAGGCTCTGTGTCTGGGGGCAACAGTGCTGGTCGTGGACGCGGTGCATTGTCATCAGCACATGGCCATGGGACACGCTTGTCCTTCTTTTCGGCAGCTGGACATGTTGAGCCACATCATGCCGAAGACTTGGTAGAGTGGATGACCAAGCCCTCCTCCTCCTCCTCATCCTCTCTCACCCAGGCTCAGGGTACTGGAAAAGCAGCTGCCAAAGCGTCGTCTTCCCTGGTATCAATGTCAGACAAATCATCAGTCACTCCTTCCCTAGACCCACCATGTCCTCCTCCTGAGGAGTCCCCCGAACTGTTTCAGCACAGTGTTGGGTACATGCTCCAGGAGGATGCCCAGCGTTTCGAAGGGTCTGATGATGAAACCCAGCTAGAGGAAGGCAGTAGCGTGAGAGCAGACAGAGGGGATGCTCAAGAAGGACACCAATCTGGCAGTCATGTTCCAGCAGCTGCAGCATACTGCCAGATTGGCTCCAGTGATGAGGAGGGAGGGGATGATGAGGTCAATGACTCCACGTGGGTGCCTAATAGGAGAGAGGAGGAGGAGGAGGATGAGGAGGAGGCACATCTCCAACGAGGCAGGATGCCCTTTGGTGGCCAGCGTAAGGGCAGTACACCGACGGAATCACACCGCAGAGCTCCGCCTGTGCAGGGCGCTGCCTCTGCCCGTCATTCAAAAAGTTCTTTGGTGTGGGCCTTTTTTGAGGCTAGTGCATCAGATCGCACAGCTGCTGTTTGCAACATATGTCTCAAGCGTATATCGCGTGGCCAAAACATCAGCCGCTTGGGTACCACATGCCTGACCAGACATATGTTGACCTGCCATGCAGCTCGTTGGCAAGCCTACCTCAAAGACCCACACCAAAGAACAAAGCGGACCTCTCCTTGCACCGCATCAGCTGGGATCTCCAACCCCACTATAACTTCAGTCCTCTCTGAAACATGCACTGAGAGGAATGAAGGTGTAGAATTAGGTGTGTCACAGCCAAGTACTTGCGCCCACTCTGCTAGCAGTACACCGACGTCCGATTCTAGCAGGCAAATTTCCCTGCCCCAGCTGCTGGACCGTCGAAAGAAGTTCACTCCCAGCCATCCACATGCCCAGCGGTTGAATGCTAGCTTGGCTAAATTGCTAGCGCTTCAACTGCTGCCTTTTCAGTTGGTAGACTCGGCCCCCTTCCGTGAGTTTGTGCAATGTGCGGTTCCTCAGTGGCAGGTTCCCAAACGCCACTTTTTCTCACGGAAGGCTATTCCGGCTCTCTACCGGCATGTGGAAGGCAATGTCTTGGCCTCGCTGGACAGGGCGGTCAGCGGTAAGGTGCATATTACCGCTGACTCATGGTCCAGCAGGCATGGACAGGGACGTTACCTTTCTTTCACGGCCCATTGGGTCACTCTTTTGGCAGCTGGGAAGGATTCAGGACAAGGTGCAGTAGTGTTGGAGGTTGTCCCACCGCCACGCCTCCAAAATGCTACTACTGGTTGTGACACACCTCTCTCCTCCACCCCCTCCTCTTCTTCTTCCTCCATGGCCTCTTCCTGTGGTTTGTCCTATGAACCAGCGGTGCTCCGTAGCCGTTCACGGGGCTACGCAAGTACGCAGGCAAAAAGATGCCATGCCGTGCTTGCGCTGGTGTGTTTGGGGGACAGAAGCCACACTGGGGCAGAGGTCCTGTCTGCTCTGCAGGGCCAGGCCGAGAGGTGGTTGACGCCACGCCAGCTTAAGCCAGGAATGGTGGTTTGCGACAATGGCACCAACCTCCTCTCCGCCCTCCGACAGGGACAACTGACCCATGTGCCCTGTGTGGCTCACGTCCTTAACCTGGTGGTGCAGCGCTTCTTGGGCAGGTACCCGGGCTTACAGGATGTCCTGAGGCAGGCCAGGAAAGTCTGTGTGCATTTCCGCAGATCTTATAATGCCAGTGCTCGCCTGGCTGAGCTGCAAAAGGAGTTGAACCTGCCCAAGAACCGCCTTATATGTGACATGCCCACCAGGTGGAACTCAACGTTGGCCATGCTGCAGCGGCTGCACACGCAGCAGAGGGCCATCAATGAGTACCTGTGCGACTACGGCACCAGGACAGGGTCAGGGGAGCTTGGTTTTTTTTCTCCACGCCAGTGGGGCATGATCAGGGATGCATGCACTGTCCTGGCACCATTTGAGGAGGCCACGAGGATGGTGAGCAGTGACAGTGCATGCATCAGTGACACTGTACCTCTTGTCCACCTGTTGGAGCACACGCTGCGTGGAATAATGGACAGGGCACTTGAGGCAGAACAGAGGCAGGAAGAGGAGGACTTCCTTGCCTCTCAAGGCCCCCTTTACCCAGACAGTGTTCCTTCTGTCCCACCCATCGCACAGGAAGAGGAGGAGGAGGAGGAGGAGGAGGAGGAGGATTGTGTCAGCATGGAGGTGGAGGCTGGCACTCAGCATCATCAGCAGCAGTCTTTTAGGGATGATTTACAGTCCCAAGAAACCAGTGGACTTGTACGTGGCTGGGAGGAGGTGGCTGCGGATCATGTCGTCCTTAGTGACCCAGAGGACTCCGGAGCGAATGCCTCAGCAAACCTACGCTGCATGGCCTCCCTGATCCTGCAAAGTCTGCGGAAGGATCCTCGTATTCTTCGGATCAAGGAGAGGGACCATTACTGGCTGGCCACTCTCCTTGATCCACGGTACAAGGGTAAGGTTGCGGACCTTATGTTACCGTCGCAGAGGGAGCAGAGGATGAGACAACTCCGGGAGGCCTTGCAGAAAGGTCTGTGCAACGCGTTCCCAGAGACTGGGAGGTTGCAAACTCCTGGTCCTGGACAACGAGTTGCTGAGGCTTCGGCCAGTCAAAGAAGGAGCGGTGGGGAAGGTGGCCGTCTGACCGATGCGTTCAGACAATTCTTTAGTCCGCAGCCCCAAAGTATGATCGGTTCCAGCAACCATCGCCAGCGTCTGATAAACATGGTGCAGGAATATCTAGGGGCAAGGTCAGACTTGGACACCTTCCCCACCGAAAATCCTCTGGCTTACTGGGTCTTGAGGATGGATCACTGGCCAGAGCTTGCACAGTATGCAATTGAGCTACTGGCCTGTCCTGCATCCAGCGTTCTTTCGGAACGCACATTCAGTGCTGCTGGAGGATTTGTCACGGATCACAGGGTGCGCCTGTCCACCGACTCGGTTGATCGACTGACTTTCATCAAGATGAACCAGTCTTGGATCACCACCAGCTACCACACACCTGATGCTGATATAACAGACTAATTGATTTTAAAATGTCACATCCCTTCAAGACTGATGCTGATGCTGAGTGCCTGTGCTGTTATGTTGACTGGCTATCCTCCTCCTCCGAGTCCTCAATGATACGATTGATGATGATAGCTTGGAAGATCATTTTTGTTTATGGGTGCCGCCACCAGTGCCTAACGCCCAATTTTTCAGCCCCTGTTTAACAGGGGCGTGTAATTACAATTTTTGAAGCAATACTTTGCAACAGGGCTCATTGCTGTGCTCCAAGTACAGTATCTGTGAGGAGTTGCAGTGTTGTGCCACCAGTGCCTAAGGCCCAATTTTTCAGCCCCTGTTTAACAGGGGCGTGTCATTACAATTTTTGAAGCAATACTTTGCAACAGGGCTCATTGCTGTGCTCCAAGTACAGTATCTGTGAAGGGTTGCAGTGTTGTGCCACCAGTGCCTAAGGCCCAATTTTTCAGCCCCTGTTCAACAGGGGCATGTAATTACAATTCTTGATCTAATAATTCACAGCAGGGCCCATTGCTGCACCCACCAAGAGTAACTGTCAGGGCTTACAGTGTTGTGGCACCAGCACCACCATCAAAGGCCCAATTTTTACTACCACTGTTCAACAATTATATGTAATTAAAATTCCTGATATAATAGTTGACAGCAGGGCGTTCCAGCACCAACCAAGAGTAACTGTGAGTGCTTACAGTGTTGTGCCAACACCAACAACTAAGGGGCCTATTTCTGCAGAGTATATACGGCAGGTCCCTACTTTCAAACATCCAACTTACAAACGACTCCTACTTGCAAACGCAAGAAGACAACAGGAAGTGAGAGGAAATCTACCACTAGGAAGGAAAATTCTCTCCTGTAAGAATAAATATGGGAGAAAGGTGTCTCCTCTGTACTGATGCTTTATCAGCAATCCTTGTTTCAAGAAAAACACCACATTTCAAAAACAGTTGTCATTAGGACGGAAAGTGAGGTGAAATGTTCTGAACAGGGGCACAGACAGCAAAACAAATGTTACAGGGGTGATAACCCTTACCTATGTTTTCCAAAAAGTTTAAAAATAGATTTTTGGTCTGGAGCTACACTTCAACAATGTACCTGTTCAAAATTACAAACAGATTCTACATAAGAACAAACCTACAGTCCCTGTCTTGTATGCACCGCCTGTATACGGCTGTTCAGAGTATATAGGGCCTTTTTTATTTTATGTGCGGGGTTCCCCTTAATATCCATACAAGACCCAAAGGGGCTGGTAATGGGCTGGGGTAGGGGGGGGGGTCATGGGGTAGCTATGCCATTTTTCTTAAAGATTTTCATCCATATTACCGGGACCAGACATTACATTAAAGCCGCAAGCAGTTTTAAATGGCTTTTTTTTCCTTTAGAAGTGTCATTTTGTGCAGGGACAGTTCTAAACACGGGAAACACGTGGCACTTCACAGGCATACTTTAGACACCCCCCAGGTACGATATTTAAAGGAATATTTGACTTTTTTTTTTTCACTTTATGCATCATTAAAATGACTGCTCCCGGAAAACGACCGTTTTTAAAACTTATTTTTGCATTGATACATGTCCCCTGGTGCAGAACCCGGGTTCCCAAACCCTTTTTAGGACAATAACATGCATAATAGTTGTTATAATTAGCACTTTAGAATTCGAACGTTCGCATCCATTGTATTTAATAGGGTTCTAATGTTCGTTCGAACTTTCGGTCCGTTCGCGGGTTCTGGTGCGAACCGAACCCGGGGGTGTTCGGCTCATCACTACTCAGGAGATCAAAGAGCTGGTATCCCATATTGATTATAGAGACCATGTTTCTAACAACTTGTCCCATGAGGAAAGGGATGCTCTTAAAAATCTCAGCCGTAGGGATGACGTGATACTCAAACCTGCGAAAAAAGGGGGAAAGGTAGTGATAATGGATCCTCAATTGTATGAGGAAGAAATCCTCCGTCAGTTGGAAGATAAATCTGTATATAAACAAGTAGCTACTGATCCCACTTGGCAAATAAGGAAACATTTGGAAAATGTATTGAAACCAGCACTCAGAGATGGGGTGATCGCCCATGACCTTTTTGAATTTCTTTTACCTACCCGCACACGAATACCGGTTTTATACACCTTACCTAAAATACATAAGGACAGTTGTTTTCCACCTGGTCGTCCGATAATATCGGGACGTGATTCTATTTTTGTCCCGACTGCACAGTTTTTGGACAAGATTCTGTCCCCGCTTATTAAGAACACTAGATCGTACATTAAGGACACTGACGATTTTTTAAGAAAGATCAGGCAATATTCTCGATGTAAAGGGGATGAAATCTTGGTTACGCGGGATGTTACAAGCTTGTACACATCCATTCCGCATCATGCGGGCATTCGTGCCGCAATTGGTCTAATCAGAAGCAGCAACGAATATTCCGAATCACAGATCTCTCTTTTTTTAAAATTATTTCAACTGTTATTGTCTAACAATTATTTTCTGTTTAAAGATCAATTTTTTGTACAGTTCACTGGAGTCGCGATGGGCTCCAATGTCACACCGCCTTATGCATGCACGTTCATGAATGAATTTGAACATAAATATGTCTTTCAGAATGAATTATTCAAAGAACACTGTGTCACTTGGTGGCGCTTCATTGATGACGTGTTTGCAATTTGGCGTGGCGACATTCAGTCGTTAACTACTTTTGATGCCATGTTGAGCAATTTCTGTCCAGAAATCAAATTCAAAATAAATGTTGGGGGAATGTCAGTTCCATTTTTAGACACTAGGATTTATGTTGAGCAGGGCCGATTAGAATCGGACCTCTATATTAAACCAACGGATAGAAATCGGTTATTATTATTTGACAGTTTTCATCCCCCCCATGTGTTTAGATCCATTATTAAGAGTCAATTATTACGGGTGAAACGTATAGTGAGTAATGAAGTCACAAGAGAAATAAGGATTAAAGAAATGTGTTCCAAGTTCTGTGAACGAGGATATCCTAAAAGAATAATTTCTCAGGAACTAAATAAAATACAACAAGTGGAAAAGAATGTAACTATCAATAGACAAAAAGTATCAATGGCAAGATTACCCTTTTCTATGCAGTTTCACAGTTATAGTGATCAGGTATTCAAAATTATCAGTAAGCACTGGCCTCTTTTGAAGTGTGCCTACCCGCAGATTGATGTCTTTCAGCAGACCCCTATCAAAGCCTTCCGAAAGAAATAAGACTTTACATGATTCTCTAGTGAGATCTGAATATAGAACGGGGGGTAAAGACTACTTTCTTGGGAAAAAAAGAAAAGGGTGCTATCCCTGTTTAAATTGCATCCAGTGAAATCTTATGCTTAAGGGTGATCACCTTATCAATCCCAGTAATGGGGATAGGATTATTATAAAAAACTTTTTTACATGCCAGTCCTCCTATGTTGTATACGTCCTTATTTGTCCATGTAATATGATTTACGTTGGGGAAACAACGAAAAAAATTAAGGATAGAATTGCCCAGCATCGCAGTACTATTAGACACAAACAGCCCGGTCTGCCTGTCTCTAAACATTTTTTGGAGAAGGGACATCGGGATTCAGACCTACGATTTATGGTCCTGGAAGACATTCCACGGGACAGGAGAGGGGGTGATCGGATAATGAAATTAAAACAACGAGAGGTTTGGTGGATTAACAGGTTACAGTCCCTGCATCCGGAGGGTATGAACAGGGACTATGACCTGTATCTGTTTTTGTAATGCCCCTGATCATTTTGGATTTTAGACTCTCTTACATTCTTTCTTGTAGATGATGACCAAGTAATGTCCGGTCGGGACCGCAAAATCCAAAAGAGAAAAGTACACACGTACATTTGGAATATCGTTTTTTTTTCAAATAGATATAAATGATCTCTTTGATTTGTTATTTTGTGGCATTTATGCCATGTATGTCTTCATTCGGTATGATATTTTGTGGTTAATGTGGGAGAGTTATTTAAAGACCTTTGGTTCTAAAACCTATATGGGGTTAATGAAATTTCACTTATCTGGTTGGATCGCTTCTCGATCTAGCAGGATGGGATACACCTGTTGGTTGACGCCTTCAGGTGTTGGGATATAATGAGTTTTCTTTGAATTGTACCTTCACACTGAGCCTGTTAGCCTGAGGAAGAGCAGGGATGCTCGGAACAGTACAGTGGCTATGCTATGCTATGCTATGCTATACTTTTTGAAGTCTGTATATGGCATGTATTGAGGATTTATAAGTAAAAGGAAATCGTTTATTTGCAACTGGAGTCATTGTCCCTTTGTTCTGACTATTTAAATTGACGGTGGAAGCTGGGAGCCCACCCTGATGTTTCTCCACTTCATTCCAAAGATAAAGAGAGAAGTAACCCACCCGAAGTTTGGTATATATATATATATATATATATATATATATATATATATATATATATTGTGACAGCAGGCAGGTAAAATCACCAGGTTGCATCCAGGATGGAAGATATATTTGTCCTAGATTCAGGCTTTATGCCGATTTATACCACTAGGGGGAGTGCTGGGAGTCTTGCAGGGGAAGAGTTAATGAGTCCAGCTGAAGTAAGTGGGCTCATTAGGGCCTCTACAAGAACTCCCAGCATGCTAAGGGAGATGCTCCAACCTGGAACCAGATCTGTGTGGATAGTCTGGGGAGTGTGATCTCTGTGCGGTGAGCCAAAGCCTGTGTAGTTAGTGCTAAGAACTTCTAAAAGCAGGGAGCTAGGGACTGGGACAGCACAAGGCTGTACCCAGTTGTTAGTTAGGGACACCCACGTGTGTAGGGAGGGAGCGGTCAAGTTGACCAGGATTTATTTTCCTGTTTCTTTTGTTTTTGCTGTATTTTTTTTGTCTGTATATAGTTCAAATAAAACCACACCCTTTTGTTTTCTCCTACCACTGTCTGCTGTGGCTGTTTTTGTGTGGTGAACCCATCCACGGGGTCACACACACCCGCTGCTGAGTTAACCCCCTCACAGTATATATATATATATATATATTTGTCTTAACCTGTTATTTATCTCTTATAAAGTAAACTTTATCTTTGTTCAAGTATATACCTGTGTGAAGTACTTTTATTAGCCTGAAGGACCTCAACGGAGAAAGGTAATATATGTGTGTACTTAATGTGGTATATATATATATATATATATATATATATATATATATGCAGAATTGTGTTTCCCAATAGCCAGTGGGATTTCCAGTTCTTTTCACTACCAGTTGTGCCAAGGGAGGGTTCGAGCCAGTTAAGGGGTTGAGAATCAAAGGGCAGACCCAAACAAATTCAGCAGCTCCAACAGGGGGCAGTTCTACATTGGATTTTGAAAAGTTTGGGTTGTTGTAGAAACAAATATTGGTAATAAAGCTTCAGTTTTTCCCATGATAACTCTCACAGGAGTGAATTTCCCTTTCTAGGGGTAGATTTCCTCTCACTTCCTGTTGTCTCCCTCCATATGTAAGTAGGAGTCGTTTGTAAATCGGATGTTTATGAGTGAGTGAGTGAGTGAGTGAGTAACTTGTATAGCGCTACAAATGTGAACTAAATCGCCTCAAGGCGCTTTTTGCAGCCAGTGCCTGCCTGTGTCTTCAGAAGAGATGGGTCTTAAGCTTCTTCGTGAAGGCCAGATGGTTTTCTTCCATGCGGATGTCCGTGGGTAGTGCGTTCCATAGCCGGGGTCCTTGGACTGCGAATCTTCGTTCTCCTTTCGATTTGTAGCGGGTCTTGGGAATGTGGAGAAGGTATTGGTTAGTTGACTGGAGGGGGCGACTAGGGGTGTAGTGCTTTCTTTTCTCGCATAGGTATTGCGGAGCGTTTCCTTGTGTGCATTTGTGAGTGAGGCAGAGGGTCTTGAATGTAACCCGATCCTTCGCGGCTAGCCAATGGAGGGTCCTCAGGGACGGGATGATTGATTCCCAGGGTTTTTTTCCCGTTACCAGTCTTACTGCTGTGTTCTGGACGATTTGTAGATGTGAAATTTGGTATTTGTGACCTAGGGACCACGTGTATTTGGTATCTATTTGCACGGCACAACCCCTTCTTTTATATCATACAAAATATTGGGTATTATATTGTGTTTCTGTGCACTAAAATTCATTTGATTGTATTTTTTCCTGAAAATATGTGTTTGATAAACAACTTTGCATAGATCATGCAACATTAAAATATTGCAATGGCCACTATCTTATTTTTCAAGGGCTCTGCTTTCACAAAATATATAATGTTTTGGGATTCTATGTAATTTTCTAACAAAAAATGCAGATTTTTAACATGTGTGTGAAAAATTAAAAGGGTACCCTAGACAGCAAATTGTTGTGTCACTAAGCCTTGGTTCACATTGGAGCGGGTTAGAAATTGTGCGGGTTCAACTGAACTCGCACAATTTCTAACCCGACAATGCAGTCTGATTTCAGCTCCAATTTGACAGGCATCTGTGCGGGTCCCTGCATGGATGTATATACAAATCGCCCCCTTAAGTCGCCAAAAGTAGTACAGGAACTACATTTGAGATTCAGACGGTGCCATTGCCGGCAAAAGCCATCGATTTGCATGCAATTTGACATGTAAAATCGCATGCCAAATCGTACCAATGTGAATCTAGGCTAAGGGCTTGTTTACACTTGCTTCAAAATGTGGCATTGGACATGCTTTTTAAAACACTCTGAATGCCAATCAAAGCCCCTGTCACTAATAAAATGGTTATCTTACAGTCCTGTTTACACATTGTGTTTGCTTTGCTTTAAAAATTATAGCCTATGTCATATTCTTGGTGCTTCAAAGCATCTTCAAAGCCTCCATGGAAGTCTATGACAAAGCATGCACCTGCAGCTTTTGCAAGGCTTTTATTCAGCTTTAGCTTAGCTTGTTATGTAGGTATTGCAGGTATGAGATAAGTGTGGCATACATTTGTATTCAGCCCCCCTGAGTCAACTCTTTGTAGAATCACCTTTTGCTTCAATTACAGCTGCAAGTCTTTTTGGGTATGTCTCTACCAGCTTTGCATATCTAGAACGTGACATTTTTGTTCATTCTTCTCTGCAAAATAGCTCAAGCTCAGATTGGATGGAGAGCGTCTGTGAATAGCAATTTTCAAGTCTTGCCACATATTCTCAATTGGATTTAGGTCTGGATTTTGACTGGGCCATTCTAACACATGAATATGCTTTGATCCAAAGCATTCCATTGTAGCTCTGGCTGTATGTTTAGGGTCGTTGTGCTGCTGGTGGAAGCTGAACCTCCGCCCCAGTCTCAAGTCTTTTGCAGACTCTAACAGGTTTTCTTCTAAGATTGTATTTGGCTCCATCCATCCATCCATCAACTCTGATCAGCTTTCCTGTCCCTGCTAAAGAAAAACATGCCCACAACATAATGCTGCCACCACCATAATTCAGGGTAGGGATGGTGTGTTCAGTGTGATGCGCAGTGTTAATTTTCCATCACACATAGCGTTTTGCTTTTAGGCCACACAGTTAAATTTTGGTCTCGTCTGACTAGAGCATCTTCTTCCACATGTTTGCTGTGTCCAACCACATGGCTTCTTGAAAACTGCAAATGGGACTTTGTATGGCTTTCTTTCAACAATAGCTTTCTTCTTGCCACTATTCCATAAAGGCCAGATTTGTGGAGTGCACGACAAACAGTTGTCCTTTGGACAAATTCTACCACCTGAGCTGTGAATCTCTGCAGAGCTCCTTCAGAGTTACCATGGGCCTCTTGGCTGCTTCTCTGATTAATGCTTTCCTTGCCTGGCCTGTCAGTTTAGGTGAACGGACATGTCTTGGTAGGTTTGCAGTTGTGCCATACCCTTTGCATTTATGGATGATGGATTGGATAGTGCTCTGTGAGATGTTCAAAGCCTGGGATTTTTTCTAATAACCTAGACCTGCTTTAAACTACGCAACTTTATATCCGACCTGTCTGGTGTGTTTCTTGGCCTTTATGAGGCTGTTTGTTCACTAAGGTTTTCTAACAAACCTCTGAGGGCTTCACAGAACAGCTGTATTTATACTGAGATTAAATTACACACAGGTCGACTCTATATACTGATTAGCTGACTTCTGAAGGCAATTGGTTCCACTAGATTTTAGTAAGGGGTATCAGAGTAAAGGGAGCTGAATACAAATGCACGCCACACTTTTCAGATATTTATTTGTAAAAAAAAAAAATTAAAACCATTTATCATTTTCCTTTCACTTCACAATTATGTGCCACTTTGTGTTGGTCTATCACACAAAATCCAAATAAAATACATTTACGTTTTTGGCTGTAACATAGTTACATAGTTACATAGATAGTCAGGTTGAAAAAAGACCATCTAGTTCAACCAAATAAATAATTAAATAAAAAATAATATAATACAATCCCATATACCAAATCTTGAACCCACAGTTGATCCAGAGGAAGACGAAAACCCCCAGCAAAGCATGATCCAATTTGCTACAGCAGGGGAAAAAATCCATCCTGATTCCCCGAGAGGCAATCGGATTTTCCGTGGATCAACTTTACATATAAATGTTAGTACCAAATATATTACGTACATTTAGGAAAGTATCCAGGCCTTTCTTAAAGCAATATACTGAGCTTGCCAGAACCACCTCTGGAGGGAGTCTATTCCACATTTTCACAGCTAGTACTGTGAAGAAACCTTTCCGTATTTGGGTTGAAATCTCTTTTCCTCTAGGCGTAAAGAGTGCCCCCTTGTCCTCTGTGTTGACCGTAAAGTGAATATTTCAACACCGAGTTCACTATATGGACCCTGTAATATTCCTCCGTACCTCTTATCAGTTTGGTTGCCCTTCTCATGACAAAATGTGGAAAATTTCAAGGGCTATGAATACTTTTTCAAGGCAGTGTATATATGCTCAGCTCAAATTCAATGAATTGGGTTTACATCCACTTTAAGCCAAACTTTTCTTTCAATTTTGGATAAGGTGGAGATGTATTAGGACACCTGCCAGTTTTTATTGCTGTCTGCAATTGAGAAGAGTCACCATCTCTAAATGTTTACCATTATCATCAGGGCCGGAACTAACGCCATAGCGACCCATGCCGGTGCTATGGGGCCCGCAGCCGAGTGGGGTCCGGTGAGGATGAGGAATGTAAGTTTACTGTTAAGCCTCCTGGGCCCCGCGAGTCCGGCCGTGTCCTGACACACGCAGGCGCATACAGCAGGAGGCAGTAGCAGAGAGCAGAGTGGGCAGGAGCAGAGTGGACGGGAAAAAAAGATTGAGCGCGCCTGTGAAGGGACATTGTTTTTGGGACACATGAGGAGGCTCTGGAGTCTGGACAGGAGGTAGGAAGGGAGTGGGAGACTGTCATCTGTTTTGCACTGTTTTGCTATTTTTGTGAAGAAAATGTTTGCTATATTTTTTCATTAGGATCATTTTGTCACAAAGAGAGGGGGAGCAATGAAAGGTTCAAGGGTGCAGATGTTCCTAAGACCTTAAGAATAAACTTGATCAAACTACTATTAGGGCCACTGTTCATCATTGCTGTTTTATTTCTCCCCTATTTGTCTTGTATTTACACATAAGTTTAATCAGAACAGAAATTAGTTAGAAGGCATGGAGGGCAGCAATGTGTGTCCTTCAGGGGCTGCATACAGCAGTGTTTCTCAACTCCAGTCCTCAAGGCGCCCCAACAGGTCATGTTTTCAGGCTCTCCATTGTTTTGCATAGGTTATTTGATCAGTTTAACTGCTTTAGTAATTCCCACAGCTGTTTCATCTGATGGAAATCCTGAAAACATGACCTGTTGGGGCGCCTTGAGGACTGGAGTTGAGAAACACTGGTCTACAGTATACTGCATACTTTGTTGTTTGAAATTAATATAAGCTGTTGCCTGGGTACTGTGCCACATGAGTGTGATAATCTGTGGTTCAATGGCATTAGTTCATTTTTTTGTGTGTGTGTGTGGAGGGGGGGGATGCATACAACATTTTGCTATGGGGCTCTGTGATTTCTAGTTATGCCCCTGGATATCACTGAGAGTAAAAAGTGAAAGAAAAACCCAAATTTTGGGTTGTTACCAGAACAGGAATGGAGGGGAAATCTTCCAATGGAAAACTAGTTCTGGTGACCTTGGTTTCAATCAGGGATTCCCTCACTTTGGAGATATTTCCAGATACTTCCTGCTGTGATTATGGGACATGAAATTAAGGTAAATCTCCCCGATGGGACACAGATGGCAAAAAACGTAAAAAAAAAAATTGAAAGGGAGTATAACTTTCCCTTACTCTATGCACAATAAAAAAAAGTTTTGCCTTTTGTTCTATTTTAATTTCAGGGATGTCTGTATTATGTGTGAAACCAAAACAGCTCTATTTTGTGTAAACATTACACCATTATCATTGTCTGTTCTGGACACAGCTTACATAAACAAGGAAGAGGGGCAAAGGGAACATAATGCACCATATTTCCTCTCACATACTGTCCTCACATCCTTACATTTGTCCTCTTTGTTCTATTTAAGTGAAAGGATTTTTTTTTCCCGCCAAAATCTGCAACACTGCTTTCCTCTGATAAAGTACTGAACCCATGGATGTCAAAAGCCATGAATTTAGAAATCACTTCATGGACAAATCAATTCATGGATTTATTTTTGGGTCTTAGAAGAAATGACAGTGATAGAATGAAAGCAGGATTAATGAGCACAGATCCTCTGCCAGTATTTCTATGCAGTATAATGATTGGAACGGGCCTTGCTAATATTCCACGCAGCTTTACTCCTCTCCTGTCTCATTGCTTCTGCTCTTGGCAACATAATTCCATGATCACATTTCCCTCCCCCTCCTCCATTTATAGGATTTTTTGTCTCTTTCTCTCTGTCAGTACTGCTTGTTTTTTCCACAGAATTTGTTTTTCTCTCGTCTGTGACATTGCATAACAGCAATCTGAGACAAGGAGCTGGTCCCAGCTGAAGAATTAGCATACTGCAGAGAATAGCAATGTGTTCAGGGCTGCATTGTAAATGGCAAGGCATTTTGTCCTTGATTAACAGGCTCATATTAGAAAATGTTGTTTTTTGCTGGGCAGTATAATCCCATGGAATTATTGTTACTAAGGTAGCGTACGGTGGGGAGTGGTGCTATTTGATTACTAAACAACAACCATCGCTTAATGCAGATTAATGAGGACAGTAGTGGATTAGATATCCTTTTACGAAAAAGCTGTTTATCATTTTTTTCATCATGTTTCCTTCTAAGGCCTTCTACACAGCGTTTTCCAACATTTACTTAAGGGTTAGGAAGGCTCTGCTTTTTGGGCTAACGGTATTATTAAAGCAGGCTTTCACCCCCATACCTAGCACTGCATGCCCATCCAAAAACCTCATAAAAGTCATTTGTAAAAATCAAATGTAGCACTACCCCCGTAGGAATTGCAGATAAGAGGGTTCCCCACTGCCGCACAGCCAGGCGCACAACAACTTCAGCTTTCATCTGAACACAGAGAACAGTCCTTGAGCTTTTTTTTGTTTTTGTTTTTGTTTTTTTCATTAGGGGTTGTGACGAACCCTTGTCCTCAACAGAAATATGTCCGCTGTCAATTCTTCCTCTGTCCAGAGCCAGCACTATCCAAGACTCTTTAACCCACCCAGTCACCAGCCATACTTCAGTGTAGGGTGAAAACCAGCAGACTCTTTATTCAAGCACATATTACCACAGATTTATAACTCAGAGACACTCCCCCCACCCATGGATTCAGGGCGGCGTAAACTGTCCCATAACAATAGACACACAGGTCAGGTGTATTTAAACTTCTCATCAGTTAACAGTGTTATCAGCAGGGAAAGCTGTTGGAGGAATCCCCCCTCCCCTCTCTTCCCTGCCTGGTCTTTGAAATACTCTTACAAGAGTCTTGCAGTCTTAAAGGTGAAGATTATTGCTCACAAACATTAATGTCCCAAGTGAAAAGATCCTCTTCACTTCTTCAGCACACACAGAATCCAGGACAACAGTGTCAAAAGGAAATGCTGAGTCCGGTGTGGTTGTATGGTAAGTTGGGTTAGGCAGACCCAACTGGAGTTCTCAGCCACCCTGTGCCCTTAATGGACACAGGGTAACTTACACATAGGAGGGGCCATGGATCTGGACCAGGAGCCTCCAGTGCTCTCCCAGGCAAGCTGAGACGCACAAACCCCCCACCCAAAGTGACTCCTGTCACAGGGGTAATAACTTGGATGGGGATAGGAATTATGGGATGCCCAACTTGACAGTAACAAAACCAGGGACAACGTCCTCTCTATTTACAGCTCTGTTTGATTCTTCTCCTTTATCCTGTACAACTCCAATTGATTTCTCCTTCTTTGTCTGTACAACTCTGATTGATCCCTCTTTAGTAGCTAACAGTCTCTGTCAGATCAGCAACAGCCCCTTAAGTAGTACAATATGGTGTGAACTGCATCCTGGAGTAACTCCAACTCCCTTGTAGACACTGGTCCCAGCTCTACCACTGCAGGACATATTAGCCCATCTGGCTGCTTCTCTTCACTAGTCTACCAGACTGAATCTCTGGAGATCTCCTAGAACAAGGTAGGGAAGATTTAAGCACACCGCTATCTTCCACAGAGACCTACTACATGTGGCAGTCTCTCCCTTTGTAAGTCCCTGCACCATGCTGTAGTATTCACACTGTCTTTTCCTTGCTCTTGCTGCCTCTCAGGAAAGGCTCCATCCAACTTCTCCTGTAGTAGGATCCTTCCAGGCCAGCACCTGAGCCCTGGCCCAAGATAGAGCCCCTCCCCAGCAGGGGTCCCTTGAGGGCCACCGACAGTTCCCTCAGCACTGCATCTCCATCTTCCAACTGACTCTCTTCCCAGCATGACTCATTCCTATTTAAGGGCTTATTTAGTCCCCTGCCAGACCCACCACCTAGGGATAGGCTAAGTGCCACTAAATATGCAGAATAGCCCTCCTAGCCACCGCCCTTTAGTTTCCAGAATGTCCTTCAACTTTCCAGAACCAGGGAGAGGCACCAGAGAGTTATCTGTATAAGTCATGCTGCCCTGAACGGCAATAACTAATTTACAGACTCACTGGTTTAAGTGTGAGTCAGGATCTGGTTTACCTACTCTCACACTAGTAGCACACTAGCGGGTGCTACACAAATACTTTTTGATACTATTACATTTTTTACCTACTTACTTTTTTACCAATGGCAGGGGGTACACCCAGTGTCTCCCGAGTCCTGCCTCGTGCAACCGCCTCCTGTGCACACATACAGTCACATACAGCGTGGCATTGTGGCATACCTACGGGGGGGGGGGGCGGTCCGCCCCATGTGCCACACATTGGTGGGGGTGTCAGGCTGGCGGCAGCTGCCCAGGGTCCTTTCATCAATGGAGCCCATCACGCTGCTGCAAGATGTTTCCCTGGCTAGGGCTAACTGATCATGGTCAGTAGGCGGCCCCCGTGTCCTCCCATCTGCCAGCTCCTCCCCCTCTCAAGCGTGCCTCAGATCTCCTGCCTGTGTGAAGAACCCATCCAGATGATGACTGCTGCGGCTCACTGATGTCCTCTCCACATAGCAAGCACACTGCAGACAGGAAAAAAAGGTAATGTGAGTGCTGCCTGTCACTTCTCACCTCCCTGTGTCTGCTCAGGAACTACACATCCTAGCATGCCCAGCTATCAGTGCAGCCTCATCAGTGCCGCCTACCAGTGCCGCCTATCAGTGCTGCCTATGAGTGCCCCCTATTAGTGCCGCCTCATCGGTGCCGCCTATCATTTCAGCCACATCAGTGCAGTCTCATCAGTGCCGCCTATCAGTGCCCCTATTAGTGCAGTCTCATCAGTGCCGCCTATCAGTGCCTCCTATCATCACAAACACATACTGACATTACACACACACACAAACCATGACACCCAAACAAAAGGAATTACTTTCTCGAGACAGGGATACTTAGGACATTTTTTTAGACCTGCAGTGGTACTTCACCGTAAGTTGAGAAACACTGCTGTAGGACAAATGCGCCAGGTGTCATAGACTGCATATGTGAGATTTGGCGTGACTTCATCAGTGGACTTGCAAAGTATAAGAATTGAAGAATAGGCCAGAAAAAAGGTAGAATAAGCTAGCCAACAATTACCTTATTTTTAAAAATGCAGGATTTGGAACCCAGGCAGAAAGGACCTGTGGGAAATTGTGAATCCAACAAAGAAAGATGCATATTTCTATTTGTAAGTTTATTTGCTTGCTTGAAAAAAATGTATTTAGTGTGGGAAGTATATTAGGTGGAGGATTTACAGGTGGGGGAATGTAGCTTTGAAGAGGAACTTTAGTTAAAAAAACAAATTTCTATACGATCCTGTAGAGCAGGCATGTCCAAAGTCCGGCCCGTGGGCCAATCACGGTCCGCGGTCCGGTTTTTAATGGCCCGCCTGGTTATCTAAACATATATATATTTTGTGGCCCCCGACGATCTCCCAGCGCTGGGGTCACAAACGATATATAGGCTGGCTGCCTCGGAGGGAGGAGGCAGGACGAGTGCCGTGCACACAGGAGGAGTATTTCCTGTTTACACGGCAGCCTCTGTAATAGGAAGTCCTGTCTCCGGTGCTGCCATTGGACGACTGTTCTGTCCATCAAAGGAGGTGGGACTTTCTCTTAAAGAGGCCGCTGTTTAAATAGGAGATTCTCCTGTAGGATATCTTTGGCGCTCGTCCTGCCCCCTCCATGTCCCCTCCAAGGCTGCACTGATGGCAATAGTGAGTGCATTCCTGGCAATGGTGGGTGCATTCCTGGCAATGGTGGGTGCTGCATTCTTGGCAATGGTGGGTGCATTCCTGGTAATGGTGGGTGCATTCCTGGCAATGGTGGGTGTATTCCTGGCAATGGTGGGTGGTGCTTCCTGGCAATGGTGGGTGCATTCCTGGCAATTGGGGGTACTGCATTCCTGGCAATTGGGGGTACTGCATTCATGGCAATTGGGGGTATGCAGATGGTCACTGACCCTTATTTTGCTTCACAGTTCTTTATTTAAAATTTTACATTTTTTTTTCCTGAAACTTCCCTCTTAAAGTGAAGGTGCGTGTTATACGCCAATAAATACAGTATATCCAAATAATACGCCTGAGCTCAACTCTTTACTCACACCCAGCCACAAAGGCAAGAGAATTCTTGTTGGGCAGTTTTTTTTAGTGCTCGAACGAACACACGTAGACTGAATTTTAATGGTTCAAAGAATGTCAGGCAAAATGGTCGGCCCTCAAGCATGTTCACTTCATCAAGTCTGGTCCTCTTTGAAAAAAGTTTGGACACCCGTGCTGTAGAGAAACACCTTTCCCTGTCTCCTAACAATCTTTTTCATAGTGTACACTGCCTGTGGGTCATACACAGTGCATTATACAATTATACATTTGATGGAGCTTAGTACTGGGACTGTAAATTCGGTGAGCATGTTACATCATGAGTGTCCACCCAATAACCAAAAAGAAGCATTGGTAACCCTGATGATGACTGGGAGAAGATGGTGAGTTCGTATGGAGAGATGAGGGACAGCTCTGATCTGTCAGCACTTAGGAAGGCAAGCAGCTGAGGTCTGCCATAATGTTCAAGTATGCTTTATTTGCAATTGTTGCTGATCATGTGCTGTTCACATTATTTCAAGAGTAGTTCCACTTTAAAGTGATTTACAGACATTATATAAACAAAAAAAATGTACTAATACTCAAGATATACGGTAGCTATTGCACTCTCTCATGTTGACTAACTGAATGAAGTCCAAACTGTTATGCTTCCTACTACCAGGCTTTCACTTTGAAGTTTGGTGAGTGGTTTAGAGGGAAAAACTGGGTTAAACGTGTGTAATTAAAGCAGAACTTTACCCGTAACAACCTGATAAAAAATAATGTTCTTTAGCAAGGAACATACATTCCACATTATGCTACCAAAATTAGAGTGTGCTGTAAATTGCCTCCAGCATTGCTCCCGTTTCTTCTTGCTGGAGCTGCCAGTTTGCTGAAGCCCAGAGCCCCTGAGCAGCAGTAAATCATAAAGCGAAACTAAGCCCATTAATTTAATGGTTTCAAAAAGCAGTTACATTCCTGGAATGCAGGGATTGCTAACTGCCACATTTGCTTGTGTCCTTAACCAAACTGTCAAACCATCAAATGGCTGGTGTCATAACTGACCTTGGCTGTAAAGAACAGGAGAGCTTAACCACTTAACGACCGCCCACCGCCGATTTACGTCGGCAGAATGGCACGGACAGGCAGAATCACGTAGATCTACGTGATCGCCTTTGTGCAGTTGGGGGGTCCATCCGGACCCCCCTTCACTGCAGTGAGCGGCCGTTAAGTGTTCGGGAGCGATCAGGCATGAGGGGGGGGGTGCTCGATTCCGCCCCCCCCTCGCGATCGCTCCCGGCCAATGAAAATGCTTCCTCCGCCATGTGATGTAAACAAGGCTGGAGGAAGTGATGTCATCTCCCTCGCCGCGGTCTTTCCGCTCCCGGCGCCGAGCAGAGAAGAAGCAGGTTAGTGCACCAACAGTCCACTGACACGTAGGTACACATAGGCACACAAATCACCCCCCAGTCACCCCCAGATCACCCCCCAGGTCACCCCAAAGCCCCCAATCACAGTGTCACTGATTGCAGTGATCATTTATTTTACTGATCACTGCATTTAGTGTCATCTGTGATTGTAAAAAGTTGCAGGGCAGTTAGGATTAGGCCCCTTTAGGTCCAGGGTAGCCCCCTAACCCCCCCTAATAAAGGTTTAACCCCTTGATCACCCCCCAGGTAACCCTTTCACCCCCTAACTTCAGCGTCACTAAGCGATTGTTTTTCCGATCGCTGTATTCGTGTCGCTGGTGTTTTAGATAGGCAGTTATTTTTTTTTAGGTTCGCCGCAGGTTTTTATTAGTGTCAGGTACCCCCATATATTATTTTAACCCCCTGATTGCCCCTAGAGTTAACCCTTTCACCAGTGATCGCTATATAAGCGTCACTGGTGTCACTGGTTAGCCAGTAAGTTATTTAGTTATTTAGGTTACCCGTCAGGTTTTTATATAGTGTCAGGTACCCCCATATTTAACCTAATAAAGGTTTTAACCCCCTGATTGCCCCTAGTTAACCCTTTCACCAGTGATCACCATATAAAGGTTACGGGTGACGCTGGTTGATTAGTTTGCTTTTTATAGCATCAGGGCACCCGCCGTATATAACCCAATAAAGGTTTAACCCCCCTGATCGCCCGGCGGGTGAGATCAATTAGGTTTTAGCGCCAGAGAGGGTCTGCGTCGCCCCAGGCAGTGTTAGGTTAGTGACAGTAACGCTAACACCCACGCGCAAAGCATACACCCCCCTTAGTGGTATAGTATCTGATCAGATCTGATCAGATCTATACTAGCATCCCCAGCGGTTTAGGGTTCCCAAAAACGCAGTGTTAGCGGGATCAGCCCAGATACCTGCTAGCGCCTGCGTTTAGCCCCTCCGCCCAGCCCAGCCCAGCCCAGCCCACCCAAGTGCAGTATCGATCGATCACTGTCACTTACCAAACACAACACACATAACTGCAGCGTTCGCAGTGCTTGGTTTTTGGGGCCCTGTACGCGGCTAGGCTCCCAAAAAGTCCCACACATGTGGTATCCCCGTACTCAGGAAAAGCAGCAGAATGTATTTTGGGGTGCAATTCCACATATAACCATGGCATGTGTGAGCAATATATCATTTAGTGACAACTTTTTGTACATTTTTTTTTTCTTTTTGTCATTATTCAATCATTTGGGACAAAAAAAAAAATATTCAATGGGGTCAACATGCCTCTCAGCAAATAGCTTGGGGTGTCTACTTTCCAAAATGGGGTCATTTGGGGGGGTTTTGTGCCATCTTGGCATTTTATGGCCTTCAAAACTGTGATAGGTAGTGAGGAGTGAAATCAAAAATGTATGCCCTTAGAAACCTTGAAGGCGGTGCTTGGTTTTTGGGGTCCCGTACGCGGCTAGGCTCCCAAAAAGTCCCACACATGTGGTATCCCCGTACTCAGGAGAAGCAGCAGAATGTATTTTGGGGTGTAATTTCACATATGCCCATGGCATGTGTGAGCAATATATCATTTAGTGACAACTTTGTGCAAAAAAAAAAAAGTTTGTCATATTCCCGCAACTTGTGGCAAAATATAAAATATTCCATGGACTGAACATGCCTCTCAGTAAATAGCTTGTGGTGTCTACTTTCCAAAATGGGGTCATTTGGGGGGGTTTTGTGCTATTTTGGCATTTTATGGCCTTCGAAACTGTGATAGGTAGTGAGGAGTGAAATCAAAAATTTGCGCCCTTAGAAATCCTGAAGGCGGTGCTTGGTTTCCGGGGTCCCGTACGTGGCTAGGCTCCTAAAAAGTCCCACACATGTGGTATCCCCGTACTCAGGAGAAGCAGCAGAATGTATTTTGGGGTGCAATTCCACATATAACCATGGCATGTGTGAGCAATATATCATTTAGTGACAACTTTTTGTAATTTTTTATTTTTTTTTTTGTCATTATTCAATCACTTGGGACAAAAAAAAAAATATTCAATGGGCTCAACATGCCTCTCAGCAATTTCCTTGGGGTGTCTACTTTCCAAAATGGGGTCATTTGGGGGGGTTTTGTACTGCCCTGCCATTTTAGCACCTCAAGAAATGAGATAGGCAGTCATAAATTTAAAGCTGTGTAAATTTCAGAAAATGTACCCTAGTTTGTAAACGCTATAACTTTTGCGCAAACCAATAAATATACGCCTATTGACATTTTTTTTACTAAAGACATGTGGCTGAATACATTTTGGCCTAAATGTATGACTAAAATTGAGTTTATTCGATTTTTCTTATAACAAAAAGTAGAAAATATCTTTTTTTTTCAAAATTTTCGTTCTTTTTCCATTTATATCGCAAAAAATAAAAATCGCAGAGGCAATCAAATACCATTAAAAGAAAGCTCTATTTGTGGGAAGAAAAGGACGCAAATTTCATTTGGGTACAACATTGCATGTCCGCACAATTTACAGTTAAAGCAGCGCAGTGCCGAATCCCAAAAACAGGCTTGGTCCTAATGGCCCGAAATGGTCCGGGGCTTAAGTGGTTAAAGGATAAGTTCGCTTAAAAAAAGAAAAAAGCCTTTTTTTGCAGGTAAAAATTCATTTTTTGTTGCAGGGACCTGTAAAGCATTGTACCTGCGATCAGCAGGTCACTGATGCCATGCAGGTCTCCTGCAGATCTGTCCAGGGTATTGGCTTGCTTGTACCTCATACGAAGAAGCTGATACATTCTGACAGGAAGCCTCAATGAACTACCACAGCGCTCACAGTGCCATGGCAGCTCATTGAAAACATCAAGCCTACAGCCACAAAGGCTGCCGGACCTTGTAGTTTTCCATTCGCAGAGGACTGTGAATGAGTGACGTGGCCAGGTGGGCAGAGCGCATCTATTTTGAATTGTGGGAAAAGACATGGGGAGAAGATTCCCGGTCTGCTGTCACAGCCTGGAGCCAGTGCATTCATAACATTGTTACATGTTACATCCTGAATATGGGCATAACATGTTATAAAGGTGGATTTATCCTTTAATTCTGCTATGTAATGTGTTGTTTCAGTCAATCTCACTGTTTGAATTTATCTTAAACTTTATTGAGAGAGTGCAAATGTACACTCCATTCAAGTCACTGCACAGCAGTCGGGTGCAATGTGTTCCAAGGCAGTGACCTGAGGGGCCCACTGAAGGTCTGTGGAAAAATGCAGCATGTCTGGAATTTTCTAACTGCGCTTCCCTTGACATAGGGTTGCCACCTCATACCTTTAAAAGCCCCCCTGTATAAGAAAAATAAAAGAAAATAACTACCCTCTCCAAATTCCTGCTGTGTACAATGCATCCTCCAGTAATTTTATATACCTTATCTGCACCGGACTGCATGCCAAGTAAAAATTCTGGTAAACAGATTACACTCCCCCAGCCTTCTCACAATGCAGTACTTGGTGTCTGGGCAACCAATCGCCAGTCCCTTACACTATCAAGGCCAGTAGGGAGTCAAGTATTCTACTGATTCTTTTTGTAACATCCTTCCATATGTGCAGTTGCATGCAGGACCTCTTTAGCAGTGCTCAACAGCATGTAGGCAGCTGCAGCAGGAACAGGATAAATGAGCCACAATCAGAAATCTGTATTCTGGTACATTACCACGGAGATTGGTGATGGTGCAGTAGATGGGGGAATTCATGGTGGAGAAGGATCTGGATGTTCTGGTAGATCATAAGCTTAATAATAGCATGCAATGCCAAGCTGCGGTGTCCAAAGTGAGCAAAAAAAAAAGAGGTATGGACTCCAGAGAGAGAGAGAGAGATATCATATTAGCCCTGTACAAATCATATATTTTTTTTATATGTATACTTTTTTTAATTTGTTTTCTTAATGATTACATCAAAGCTTTATTCAACTTACCACATTAATTAAAAACCCTTCATATACCCCTCACTGTAATATTTTACCCCCTCCCTTTTCTCTTCTCATCCACCCCTCCTTTCTGGAGTCCCACATTTTCCCTCCTTGATCTTTCCCAAGTAGCCATTTCTCTACTTACTCACAATATTGGTGAATATTGGTCAGGGCTGGTGCAAGGATATTTGACACCTTAGGTAAAACCTAATTTTGCTGCTCCCCTCTTGGCTCCACCCCTGACTCCACCCCCTTTGTCCTTCCCATGTATATCCCTCCCTTTTAATGATGTGCCCATCAATTGCAGCCCACCAGCGCCCATAAAATGCAGGCTCACCAGCGCCCATAAAATGCAGCCTCACCAGCGCCCATCAATGCAGCCTTGCCAGCGTCCATCAATGCAGCCTACCAGTGCCCATCAATGCAGCCTCACCAGTGCCCATCAATGCAGCCTCACCAACGTCCATTAATGCAGCCTCACCAGAGCCCATCAATGCAGCCTCACCAGCGCCCATCAAATGCAGCTTAACCAGTGCCCATCAAACGTAGCCTACCAGCGCCAATCATTGCAGCATACCAGTGCCAATCAATGCAGCCTACCAGTGCCTATCAATGAATGTTTGCTTGTTTCCATTCATTCGGGAGTTGGGACACAGACACAGTCCTCCGCTGCCACTGCGCCTCTGACACTATGTGCAAACGGAGCTGCCGCTACCGGCTGATGCTAAGACTTAGTTGCTTGCTGCAGAGAGTAGAAACACCAGTGGCCGGAAATGCTGTGCTGGATACTAGAATGAGAGCTGAGCAGTTTTTCTATTGGATTAAGGTTATCGTTTCCCTTTCCTTTATCTTATCTTTTATCTTGTCTGTGTGAAGTGTTGTATTTGTGCGTGTTTTCATTTGTCTAATGGCATACTACCCCATTTTTGCTTTAATTAATAAAATTAACAAACTCTGTCCCCTATAATCACATCTTGTAACTGTATTGTTTACTTTTTTGCCCATCTAACAAAATATAAATAATCTTCTTTCCCTGGTATAAAATAATTTGTGTCTATTAATTAAATCAGATGTGAATTATACTCCCAGTGATAGGTCCTACACAGGCTATCTCATATTCTAAAAATGTTTCCAGTCAGTGCATTTGTGCTATTTCCTAGATCCCTATACAATCATGGGATCCAAACCATCTTACCTAAATCTACCTTACTTTGTGCAAACTCTATCTCAGCCCAACTTTTGTCTTTATTATTGTGAAACCAATCTGCTAATTGTAAAATAGTGACCTCCTAATAATATTTTTTAAGGTCTGGTAATGCCAGCCCACCTGCTTTCTTCTCCTTAGCAAACACAGCATAGGAAATCCTAGGGCGCCTATGTGCCCATATATACTTTAATATAATAGTTCTGAGTTTCTTAAAATATTCCTGGGGGAGGGTAATTGGAAGCATTTGGATATTAATTTAGCACCTTGGGCATAATATTAATTTTAAATGTGTTTATTCTGCCTAGCCAGGAAATGGGCCTATATTTGAGGGAATTTAAGTTTGCTTTAATTATATTAGGTAAGGGAATATAGTTAGCCTTATACAGTGCCTTCAATTATGTTCCTCTTTATACCACGCATAGGTGAACATAGGCTGAATTGCCAGCTGCTCTCTCATTGTTATATTCAGAATCTCTGATTTGGCGGTATTAATTTGAAAATGTGATAATAGCCCATATCCCCTTACTTCCTCCATCACATCCGGTAATGTCATCCTAGGATTAGCAATATAAAAAATAATATCATCTGCATATGCAGCCCCTTTATACCCCTTCTCCTGTACAAATCATTAGGAAGACCTCATCTGGAATATGCAGTTTAGTTTTGGGCACCAGTTCACAAAAAGGTTTTTGGGGAACTGGAGAAAGTGCAGAGAAGGGCAACCAAACTGATAAGAGGCATGAAGGAGCTCAGCTATGAGGAAAGATTAGCTGAACTGAATTTATTATCTCATGAGAAGAGGCGTTTAAGGGGGGTATGATCAACATGTATAAATACATACCGTATATTCTCGAGTATAAGCCGACCCGAGTATAAGCCGAGGTACCTAATGTTGCCACAAAAAACTGGGAAAACGTACTGACTCGAGTATAAGCCGAGGGTCAACAATGCCTCACTGTTCCCATCCTTACTGTTCCCATCCTTACTGTTCCCATCCTTACTGTTCCTATCCTCACTGTTCCTATCCTCACTGTTCCTATCCTCACTGTTCCTATCCTTACTGTTCCCTAGCTCACTGTTCCTATCCTCACTGTTTAAATTTAACATTGTAAATAGTACCTGAAAAAAAGTTGAGAGGCTGCGGCGTTCATCGTTCAAATCCCGCGGTCTCTTCCTGGTACCTTCCGTGATAGGCGATTCTCAGCAGACACTCTCCGCCTATCACGAACGTTCTCTCATCCTCAGTTTCCCAGCAGACACTGTGTTGGGTGTTCCACCAATCACAGACGTCTGCTGGGAAACTGAGGATGAGAGAACGTTCGTGATAGGCGGAGAGTGTCTGCTGAGAATCCCGGAAGGGACCAGGAAGAGACCGCGGGATTTGAACGATGGACGCCGCAGCCTCGACTTTTTTTCAGGTACTATTTACAATGTAAAATTTTGCTGACTCGAGTATAAGCCGAGGGGGGGACTTTCAGCCCAAAAAAAAGGGCTGAAAATCTTGGCTTATACTTGAGTATATACGGTAAGTGGTCCATATAGTGAACTTGGTGTAGAGTTATTCATTTTAAAGTCATCACAGTGGACAAGGGGGCACTCTTTACGTCTTCAGGAAAAGAGATTCAAGCCTCGTACACACGACCGAGTTTCTCGTCCAAAACCGGCAAGAAAAGTGCCGCAAAAGCTTTCTTGTCGAGAAAACCGTTCGTGTGTATGGTTTTACGACGAGAAAACTGCCGTGAATCTCGACGAGAAAATAGAGAACCTGCTCTCTATTTTCTCGTCAGGATTCAAGATTTCCTTGTCGTGTTTCTCGTCGGCCTGTTTTGTGACGAGAAAATGGTTCGTGTGTATGCTTTTACGACTCTTCCAAAAGCGCGCATGCTCAGAATCAAGTATGAGACGGGAGCGCATCTTCAGCTAAATCAAGCCTTCGTAATGGAGATAGCACATTCGTCACGCTCTAAATTATTGCATCGTTTAAATGTTGTGCATTGAAATCTTCTTTAGAATGTTACATTAATCAAAACTAATGAACTTCTTTTGCTGCTGATATTCACACAGAGTTATGACTATGTTTTTTTAACCTTTTTCATGCTGCTCTTAAGAAGATTTAGGTGTATTATATTGTGCAAGATCTTTGGAATATTTTACTGTTTTAGATTTTTCGAACAGATGTTAATTTTAATTTGGCAATGTTTTGCTAGTGATCTCCCATTGTATATTTGTTTTTTTTAATTGTAAATTTTACACCCTATATTTTTTACATTATTATTTTATTGTTTTTTGGGGGGTTGTTATCTGTCCCTTTTTTTGGCTGTCAAATGTATCTGCTTACTCCAAAGCTAAATTAAAAAATTGTAAAAATAAACATAGTCAAGTATGAACTTAAACAAAAATAACATTTATTCATGTTTTAAAAAAAAAAAAGAGAAGGCAGCGCTGGAGAACCTGCTGCCATTTGTGCATCCATGGGACCCCAGAGCACACATCAACCCTGTGTGGACACTAAAATTGGGAGCTTGAGAAGGCCAACAGTTCTGAGCACAATCTGATGCTGGCCTCCCAGAGGTCAGGAACAGCAGCAGGTGATATATATGTCCCAAGTGTGTGGTACTACAACAGGCTGCCTTCTGTCCGACCACAATGAAGCAAGGCCATCACTTCCTCGTCTTCTTGGCAGCCTTCCCTGCAGCCTTCCCTGCAGCCTTCCTTCTTCGTGTGGCTGGAGGCTGGGCCACTGGAGGGGTACTCCTGTCAGGAGGAGGAAGAGGTGGAGGAGAAGGGGGTGGCGCAGAAGAAGAAGGTGGAGGTGGAGGAGGTGGAGGAAAAGGGGGTGGGGCAGAAGAAGGAGGTGGAGGTGGAGGAGGAGGTGGAGGAGAAGGGGGTGGGACAGAAGAAGAAGGTGGAGGTGGAGGAGGAGGTTGAGGTTGGGATAGTTGTGCCATCTTACATATGGCCGTATTGGGGGTAATTCTCTCCATCACCCCCTTGTTCAGCAAGGTGATGAGCAGGGGCTCGCATAGGAGGCGTTGCTCCATGCTCATCACCTTGAACTTGGCCTCCACTAGGCCGGCAATAGCCTCTTCAGGGGATGTGGGCTCCTGGAGGGTGGTATGGGCCTCTCGAATAAGGGCCATTGCTGCCTCACTCGTGGTCCTGTCCCTCCTGCTTCTTTTGGGAAGTCGGATGGGAGGCACCTGTGATCTTGTGGTTCTCCTCGGGCCGGCCACCTCCTGTCTGCCACTGGGCCCTGCCACCTCCTGGCTGCCACTGGGCCCTGCCACCTCCTGGCTGCCACTGGGCCCTGCCTCCTCCTGGCTCACAGTGGGCCCTGCCTCCTCCTGCCTGACAGTTTCCTGACCCTCCTCCTGGCTGATTTCATCCTGTGTATGAAAAAGGGACATCGTTTAATATTTTGGTTTATTATTTTCATACAACTTTCAGATCCAGATTGTAGCAATTTGAATGTAAATCAAGAATAAATTTCCAAACATTTACAACTACATCAGATTGACTATTTAGCACCCAATTTAGGCAAGACTAATGTCTAGAGATCTTGATTTTACGTGTGGAACACAAAATAGTTTATGTTTGTCATCTTGACATATTTTTCAAACATTAGGTTTATCCCAATACATTTTCTATAAATACTATACCTGGCTCCAGATGGCCAAATCAGGTTCACCCAGGATGGCTGCCTCCTCTTGCTCCAGAGAAGGCTCAGGTTGGCTGCAGGGAAGTCTGGGGGGAAGAGTGGATAGTGATGGCCTTGCCTCAATGTGGTCATCCAGAAAGGACATCCTGCTGTAGTACCACAAATTCGGGACATACACATCATCTGCTGCTGCTCCTGACCTCTGAGAAGCCAGGACCTTAGAGCGTTCAGTCCTGTATGTGCCTCTCAAGCTCCCAAATTTAGTGTCCACCTGTTTTGCTGTGGCTGTGGGCACCTTGGTATGCACAAATGGGAGCAGGGTCTCCAGCGCTGCTTTTCTCACACCTTTTTTTTTATGTATGGGGTTTTTGGTTTCTCACAGAGCGGGCAACTCCCTTACCCGGTCTATAAATTCCGCAAGGAATTCTTTGTCACTAATAAAGACATTCATATTGGCTCTGCAAGTAAAAAAAAAATTATATAACTAATGTGAGGCACACAGTCTAACCTCCTTAAAATCTTATTCACCATATATATCCTCCAACATTCTCAAGACAGTATAGGGCAACAATTTTTCAAAGTCACAAATTCACATACCTTCGTTCGCACGTCCGTCACTTGAACTCCTCTCTCCGCACACCGAACGTAGTATAGTCACATGTGTGTTTGCTATATATACACCACGCATGCGTCAAACTACGCACACGTCGCTCCGCACAAGTCGCCCGCCAATGACGTTCTAACTAACATCTTTTCCCCGCCCCTTCTCTTTCGGCGCGCAGACAGATATGGTGGATTTACAGCAGGTGTCTGATAATTCCTCAAATAACGAGGAGGAGACAAGCCCGGAGACTGAGGAAACGCCACGATCAAGGAGGAGATTCAAGGCATCTAATATGTCTTATGGGGAGATGGCGGAGATGGTGGACATCTTGCTAAAGTCGGATTATGACGCAAAGCATGGGCCGTATAGCAAACCTAATAGAAGGAAGGCCAAAATCATGAAGAAAGTCGTGAAGAGTCTGAAGAAGAATTTTGGGGTGAAACGCTCAAATGAGCAGCTCAGAAAGAGGTGGTCAGACCTCAAACTGAGGGAGCCGGAGCAGTTAAGGAGCATTAAGAGAATGCTAGGAAAAAGTAAGTACTTTGGAAACTTTAATGCTATTAATGTATTTATCAACTTACATGTTGCTCCAAGTTTATTTATTTTACAAGTGTACTCCCTTCCAAAATGTAATATTTTGAACTTTGTTGGGCACAGTAAGCGTTCGTTACAGACACATCGTTCGGTCACTATCCTCGTTTTTTGATTATTTTTGAGGCTCAAATTTAATTAGACATCTGCCTGTTTTGATAAAATTGTGGTTCTTACACTGTTGGCTAGATGATGTGTTTGTAAAGAGAATGAAATGCACACTTTTTAATCAGTGTAAAGGAGAGGACACTCAGCAGCTGGTTCCACATCTGTACTTTTGAGCACTATAGTGTGGCCCACCAGAACCGCCTTTTTTGGGGGTCCCACACAGGTGCATCAGTGAAATTTTGTGGTGCCTCCATGTCTCAAAATTGACAGCCAAAGGTGAATACTAAACTTATTTTTTAGACAAAATAATGTCTTCATGTGGAAATTCTGCACAAACAGACACTTGTACCCCACTTCCAATCAATTTAGCCTGTTTTTATTTTTTAGAGAAAATTTCTGTGTGATAACTAGACCTTTTGTTTGATTCTCATAGGGGAGAGAAGACTGGGAGGAGAACACTCCAGGGAGCACATGAAACCCACAGCTTCGAAACAACCCCAACCTCACCAAGACCCACAACCTGAGGGTGTTGAGGAAGTTGAAGAGGTGGAGGAAAGAGAAGTGCAGGAAGGAGAAGTGGATGACGTGGTGGAACTGGTCACCACAACAGGTCAGTATCTGTCACCACAGCTTCAGGTAAGAGATGTAGGCCTGCAGAGTTATAATACCTTTTTTTTTATATTTTAGGGGATGTAAATGTTGTGGTGAAAGATAGTACTCGTTTCTCTCCTGACAGTGCCCTACGAATAATACAGCAAGTGATGGAATGTAGCACAGAACTGGACAGAATTAAACAAAGAATTCATGTGATGGATCAAACCTTTAAAGACATCCTAGATGTTTTGGGGAGAATTGAATAAGGCCTCAAAACCCCCATTTTTGTTTTCAGTTTGTTATTCACCCTTTTAACGTATTTTTGACAATCAAACCAGCCAAAAATTGAATATGCACACAGTGTGTCAACATGTGCCATCTGCCATCAGGGGATATCCATGTACGGCTTTTGGGGGTGCAACCCCTTCCTCGTATCTAAAGTAGGTGAACTGAAGAAGGGGTTGCACCCACAAAACACGTCCATTGATCACCCCTGATGGCAGATGGCACATGTTGTCAATAGGGATCAGGAGTCTAAAATCCCTATTGGAAATTACTTCAAAATGTGTGCATATTCAATTTTTGGCTGGGCAAGGGGTGCCAATACCCCATATTAGGACGGGCACATAGAGACATAGTTTGTGTAAGTGAATGTCTCATATTGCTCAGAGGTATCCAATGTTGTACTTTTTAGAATGCAACTAATGGTTTTGTATTTTCATAAGAAAACAATTGCCGGTTTGTGGCCAGCCAAAAAACTAAAAATAAATAAATAAATTTACCATGTGTGTGAATGTGCACAGAGTAAAATATTTGAACACCAACAAAGTGTAGCTTCTTTTTCAAATACGCTCTAACCTTATTTGTGTATTTTTTTGGGTTGCATAGTGAAATGGTTGTTATTTACTAAAGGAAAAAACAATTGCCACTACAAATGCACTAAGACAAACTAGGAGACAGGAAACAAACAAAGTTACCAGATTAAAAAATAATTTTAATGAGTTTTTTATGCACAATTCTTTAGTCATGGCCTGGCATAGGAATTGCCCCCCTACCCGTGAAATAGTCCATATATTTCTCCCGAACCTCACGGGCATTTTGGGGGGGCAAGCCAGGACGGGCAGATTCGAGGCCCGGCAGGGGATTGGCATGGGAAAGTCCAGCCTCAGGCAATACTGAGGCCATATAAGTACTTGATTTTCGGCACAGAAAATTATGGAGCACACAGCAGCATAAAACGACATAGTTTATCTTGTACTCCGCCAAGTGGATGGGAGTCATAAAAAGACGGAACCGGCTGGCCATTATGCCGAAGGCATTTTCAACGACTCTTCGGCCCCTGGCCAGCCGGTAATTGAATACCCTCTTCTCTGGGGTCAGGGTCCTCTGTGGAAATGGCCTCATGAGGTGCGGTCCAAGTCCGAAGGCTTCATCAGCCAAAAAAACAAAGGGGAGTCCTTCAACATTCCCTGCATCCGGTGGCAATGCAAGGTCGTCACTCTGGAGATGGAGGGCAAACTCTGTCTGGATGAAGGATCCCCCATTCTTCCCTACATCAACATAGAGGAATTCATACCGTGCTGACACCACCGCCATCAGCACAATGCTATGAAACCCCTTGTAATTGAAGTAGTAGGACCCAGAATGGGGTGGCGGCACGATGCGGACGTGCTTCCCGTCTATGGCACCACCGCAGTTGGGGAAGTCCCACCGCGTGGCAAACTCCGATGCCACAGTCTGCCATTCCTGTGGCGTGGAAGGAAGCTGGGGAGTCAAACAAGATGAAAAAAAATTAGAAATTTTAAATAGAACATTGCAAGCAGATTATAAGAAAATACATTAGAGGCCAACATCAATAAGAATCTCAGTTTAAGGTGTTTTTAATAAGTATAATGGAAGGCTCATGTTTCATATTCATCACCCCCTGTGATGGTCCATTCTAACAAAATTTGGGGGGGGGTAGATGTGTTTGGCCACAGGATAGCATTGCAGTGGCAGTGCGTCCAGAGTGGGCGCTGGAGCACTGCCCCCTCTCACCTGTGCCCGTCACTCAGAACAATACATAGGTTCATGCCTTGCATGAACCTATGTATTGTCAATGCCGCCCACTTTTCAGGTGGATGGCCCCCTGTTGAGCGACGGCCATATGAATAACTGCGGCATTTAGGGGGTGAAAATTACATATCAGAAACAGGGGGCAAATAGGCTTGCAAAATCCAGCCTGAGGGATGTAATTGGCTTGATAAAAGTAAAATAGGGGACGCAGGGGGGGGGGGACATTCCTTGGGTAAACACTGACAGGCTGTTCTGCCAATCATGTTCACCAAGTCTGTTTTACGGTTACATGATTGGCTGATGCAACATCGAGGGCAGGAAAAGACATCAAGGACAGAAGAAGGATGGCGCTGACCAGAAGAAGGTAAGTGCAGGGCTGGGGACAAAATGGCTTCATTGGAGGGGACAAAATGGCTGCATTGGAGGGGACAAAATGGCTGCATTGGAGGGGACAAAATGGCTGCATTGGAAGGGGCAACTGGTGGCGTTTAATAGGCACAGTCGCTAAAAAGGAGGAAGTTTAGTTCCTAAAATTGGGGTTGGACCCCCAAACATTTGGAGCAACAGACGCCCCTGCTGGAAAGGTTAGTGAAGGGAAATATGCATGGAGGAGAAAAAAGGGGCATTTAAAAGCTTCCAGCATGCATGAGGACAAAGGGGACATTCTCAGCATATTACAATCATGGTAATTAGGGAAGGATGAAAGAAATACAATACATTAGCATACATGAAATACATAAACTGTGATGTTAATGGAGAAAACTTACCCTAATATAGTCCTCCTGCAGGACTTGTATAATGGCAGAACAGGTGTCTGGGATTATGAGGCCCAGAGCCTGGGGGGAGATGCCTGTCGTGAACTTCAAGTCCTGAAGACTTCTCCCTGTCGCCAGGTAACGTAAGGTGGCGATGAGCCTCTGCTCAGCACTCATGGCTTCCCGCATAACGGTGTCCTTCCTGGTAATATAGGGGGACACCAAAGCCAACAGATGCTGAAAAATGGGGTAAGACATCCGCAGAAAATTCCTGTAGTCCTCAGGATTATTCTCGACGATCTCCCGCAGCAGAGGCATATGGCAGAATTGGTCCCGCTGGAGCAACCAATTCTTGGTCCATGAACTCCTCCTCACACCGTTCATGGACTGGTCTTGGTCCAAAACAAGCAGACCAACACCAAGCACACGCACAGCACGAACTCGACGACGAGAACATACAGGCGACATGGCTAGGAAACGGTCGTCTTATCAGAACGTACAGAACAGAACGCACTTTAGAACAGCAAGGCCTATGAATAACGAACTGAAAATCAGAAATGAACGGGCAAGAACGCACTGTAAAACAGATACGACCTGCCTAGACGCCCTGAAAGACAAGATACAAACCCACAAGCACAAACTGAACTGCAGAAAACGAACTGAAAAGCACGAAGACTGAAAAGCGCGAATCGTCTCTTCCCAAACTTTTACTTCACACGCGGTAACACGAGATCAGCAAAAGCAGCCCAAGGGGTGGCGCCAGGGAAATAGATCTTCCCCTTTATAGTGCCGTCGTACGTGCTGGACGTGACCACGGAGAACAACGAGGAATTTGGGAAATGTCAGTGTGTACGCATGGAAAGCTTGACGAGAAAATCGTCAAGGTTAACAAGAATCTCGTCGAAAAAAACTACGTGTTTTTTACGACGAGAAAATCGGCCGTGTGTACGAGGCTTCAATCTCCAAATATGGAAAGGCTTCTTCATAGTAAGAGCTATTAAATTGTGGAATAGACTCCCTCAAGAACTGGTTCTTTGCAGCCCAGTAGATGTTTTAAAAAAAGACCTGGATTCTTTCCTAAATGCACAAAATATAACTAGATACTAATATTTATTAGTAAAGTTGATCCAGGGAACATCTGATTGCCTCTTGGGGGATCAGGAAGGATTTTTTTTTCTCCCGCTGGAGCAAATTGGATCATGTATTGCTGGGTTGTTTGTTTTTTTTTGCCTTCCCCTGGATCAACTGCGGTTATAGGATTGTGTATATGGAGGTTTTCAATTTGTGTGCGTGTTTTTTATTTTTTGGGCTGAACTGGATGAAATTGTGTCTTTTTTTCAACCAGATTACGTTTTTAACTATGTAGATGCAGCACCTACAGGTTACACACAGGCGGAGGAGGTGGCCAAGGAGTTAAGTTAAAGGTCACATAAAGTAAGAAGGTGGAGATGGGGAATAAAGTCCAAATGAGCAGGATAAGAGAGGTCACTGAAGAGACAGTATGGAGATCAGATGTATAGGAGAGGGGGTGGCGAAGTGGTTAAAAAACCTCACTTGCATCTGCCCCTGCCGTGATCTGTATAGTGATCGGGAACTAGTGAATGATTCATTCATTCATTAGTTCTTCTTTTCTCCATTGTGAGAGAAAGAGGGGGGTTTACAGGTGTAAACACTACATTGTTTAGATCTCTGATTGCTGTGATTGGTCTCTCTATAAGAGTTAACTTCTACAGTGGCCATTACAAATGGCGCTGCTGCAATAAGCATGCACCATTTTGCCATTTAAATACGTAGGTAAGTGGCTAGGGTATGTTCACATCAAATCTAATGCTCTTAGATTATATTCTCTTAAAATCCTAAAGTATTTTCTCTTACGATCTAATGTTTTTTTAAATGTATTGCATCCAGTACTACTTTTATACAAATAAATAATAGGTTACACATTCTAACTATATGCAATCTGAGATGTTAGGACAATCAGGAATCACCAATTGAATATTAGATTTACCCTGTGAAAGTCAACATAAATGTCAAAAAATAACATTCACAAGAGCATTATTCTTGACTTTTGAATGATTGTTTTTTATATATACAGTTCCTTTTGTGTATTGACTTCACTGTGTCACACAAGATGACATGATCCTGTTTGCTGGGGGTTCACCCTTCACCTCACATCAGGGCCCCTGTATCTTCTCTACACTGAAGTACAGTTGTGTCCTCCATTCCTCTTTGCTCTGCTTCTCTTGTATGTCCCTTGCTGAGCCCTCAGAGAACACTGCATGCTCCCCCTCCCTTCCTCCCGCTGTTACCAGCCAGATTTCTAATTTCATAAGCGTGGCTGCAACTGCTGCTCTCAGGCCAGGCAGGCTCTCTGTATTACACAATCAAATTAGTTCCACAAGCTCAACCTTACAATGGATCAATCGTGATTGTGGAAATGACGTACAGAGGACAGAAATTATCAAGGCACATGGTAATGACAGCATGTGTGGATGTCCTAAGAAAAAAAGAGCTTGTCGTTGTAATGATTTACAACAATAAAAGAAGCTGCTGTCTCAGAAGATCATTAAGGCACCTTCAAGTTAATCACTGCTGGTGTGATTATGATACATTAAATGATCTCAACAACATTGCTTCGTTTTGCTTTAAACAGTGAATAGTTTTGCTTTGTAATGCATACATGGTTATTTCTATTGACTGTTTTGGTAAAAATGCCTACAAATCTGTGGTTTAATGCACCATTATGTGCAGGATAGTATAAAATGCTTAAAATGAAAAACCTTGGCAAGGTGCATAGATGGAATTTACCGTCAGCTCCTGATGGAGGCTGGACTCCAAGACTCTCTGGATTTGTGGTAAAGAATTGTGGTGGAGGAGTCCACCAACTATTTTCATGTTACATAGTTACATAGTAGATGATAGCAGGTGAGGTTGAAAAAAGACACAAGTCCATCAAGTCCAACCTATGTGTGTGATTATATGTCAGTATTACATTGTATATCCCTGTATGTTGTGGTCGTTCAGGTGCTTATCTAATAGTTTTTTTAAACTATCGATGTCCCCCGCTGAAACCACCACCTGCAGAAGAGAATTCCACATCCTTGCCGCTCTTACAGTAAAGAGCCCTCTACGCAGTTTAAGGTTAAACCTCTTTTCTTCTAATTTTAGTGAGTGGCCACATGTCTTATTAAGCCAATCCCTATTGTGGGGTCACCAGTATGGTATTTGTAAATTGAAATCCTATCCCCTCACAAGCGTCTCTTATCCAGAGAGAATAAGTTCAGTGCTCGCAACCTTTCCTCATAACTAATATTCTCCAGACCCTTTATTAGCTTTGTTGCCCTTCTTTGTACTCGCTCCATTTCCAGTACATCCTTCCTGAGGACTGGTGCCCAGAACTGGACAGCATACTCCAGATGAGGCCGGACCAAAGTCTTGTAGAGTGGGAGAATTATCGCTTTATCCCTGGAGTTAATCCCCTTTTTAATGCATGCCAATATTCTGTTTGCTTTGTTAGCAGCAGGTTTCCACATCCTGCGGAGAAGGTATTGCCCTGCTTAGCTTAGTGTTGTCCACAAATACAGAGATTGAGCTGTTTACCCCATCCTCCAGGTCGTTTATGAACAGATTAAACAGTTTTGTATGTATGTGAGCAATGCTGGGCTTACTATAGCTTCGGTGAACAGAGCCACACCCTGCCCTTTCCTTGAATGAAGATTGACACAGCTGTTCAAGTACGGGGTTTAGAGAAAGTTACTTTTTATAGATTTTCTTTGGGATTTGCTCATTGCATCTGGGAAGTTTCTGTGGGCTGGCTCCTCTGTGCAGAAAATTAAGCTGGCAGCCTACCTTAAGACTATCCCAAGAGGGCATCTAGGATGATGAGAGCTGCGAGCAGCCCCTCATAGCATTGATGTGAGTAGTTCCCAGTTCCCAGTTCTTTTCCTGTAAAGGTTTCCTAAACCATCAGGATACTCGCCCCCTCCATTTTGTGCAATGCACCTTGGCATGGATGGTACATTGTTGTGTGCCCTGGTTGGTGCTCTCCCGGCAGTTAAATGGTAATGTGTTGTTTGGGGGGGGGGGTGCTTTCTGCTAGAGGTGAGATGGCTGGTGCTAGGTACAGTAATCTGGAAGAGTGAGAGGCTCTAATACTGCAGCCTTTGCCCCTCCATCAATAAACCAGTGAACCATTAAAGTGGCACTAAAGGCATAAGGTTATTTTACTTTAATGCATTCCTTATATTGAGGTAAAAAAAACTTCCAGTACAACCCCCCCCTCCCAGCCCCCTCTAAATACTTACCTGGCTGCTATTTCAACCCAGCGCTTTTCACAGGCACAGAGGCAGCAGCAGGAGCCATTGCTCCTGCTGCTCTCAATCAAATCCTGTCAGGACGAAGGGGTGGGGCCAAGCTGGCCTGTGTGTGTCTATAGATACATACAGCCTGGCTCGGGAGCAAGCCAGCGCATCTGCTCCCATAGCAAGCACACACAGAAGACACAGATAAGGAAGAGCTGGGAGCACCAGCGGGGAACCCCAGAAGAGGAAGTTCAGGGCCGTTCTGTGCAAAACTATTGCACAGAGCAGGTAAAATATAACATGTTTATTATTTATGTATTTTAAGAAAACAAAGCTGAGCTTTTACAATCGCTTTAAAGGATATGTTCACCTTTTAAGGTGATTGTAAAGAAAATATTTTTATTTAAAAAAAAATAACAAACACGTCATACTTACCTGCTCTATGCAGTGGTTTTGCATGGAGCAGCCCTGATCCTCCCCTTCTGAGGTCGCCTGCCCGGCGCTCTGGGCCCTTCCCCCTTGCCGAGTGCCCCCATAGCAAGTGGCTTGCTGTGGGGGCACTTGTGCGGGCTCACTCCAGAGCTGGCTCTCTGCGTCGATAAGACACAGAGAGCGTGGCTCAGTCCCACCCCCCACTCCTGCCTCACTGACTGTGATTGACAGCAGCGGGAGCTAATGGCTCCTGCATCTCAGCCAATCAAGAGGGAGAGACCCAGGAGAGCCTTGCGTCTCGTGCACATCGCTGGGTCAAGATTGGGCTTAGGTAAGTATTAGAGGGGTTGAGGGGGAACATTGCACACTGAAGGTTTTTTACCCTCATGTATGGAATAAAAAATGTGGGAGCAATTAATTTGCCTCGCACACCAATGGGAGCGTGACAGTTATATACATAGTTTAAAGCCCATAGAAACAGGCAGTTTTTAAATGTTGCAATGTAATTGGTTCAGGAGGTCACATGGTCAAAACTGTCAGGGCACGAGCTAATAGAAGTTATTTAAATTTAAAAGATCAGTTTTCAGTCTGCGCTCAACAAGAGAAGAAGATTCCCACCCTCCCTCCCTTGTCACGGTCCTTGTTGTGTGGCATCCGTCCCTTTCTGTAAATGAAAGGGGACAGTTTTTTGATTAAAATAGTTATAACTCGAGCTGTAATGGCTGGGTTATCATATGAATTTAAGATGTGTGTAAATTATATAATAATTTTGGTTTGGTGTGAAAATATTTGGTGATAAAACATCAAATGTGTGTGTTATGAAATTGGATTAAAATATAATAATTTATTGCCAATAATAAAGGGCCGCGGCCAATTTCAATCCATTAAGGTATGTCTAATGTTTTTTATTGTTATTAATTATATTATTGAAGGGTATTATATGGATTAAGTACTGTCTACGATCCCATGCATGAAGATAAAAAACAATCAGCCTTTAAAACCACTTTGGGGGGGCGTGGCCTGGACCGGCATGTGAGAGGACACAGCTCTCACAGCTCCTGAGCTTGATCCGGTATTGATCCTCCCTCAGCCACATTACTGACATTCTGCGGATATATGCTGCAAGCTGGTGATCCCGGGATAACAGGGGAACCTACGCCAGCCCTCTGCACCAGAGGAATGACCCGGAAAATGCTTTCTGACATGGTTCCCGATTTCCAAGATGGCGCCGCCGCGTCCGCAGTGAAGGGGACCCCACGAGGAGCTGACAGGGGGAAGGAGATGGGACCTAAAGGACAGAGGCAGCCCAAGGCTCAGGGTAAGGATGCACCTAAAGACATGGTGTATTGCACCCAGAAAATGAATTTGCTGATGGGGGCAGAGGAGGCTGGACACTCACAGCACATGGAGCCTGCTTTACATGACACGCAGGCTGGGGCGGCCATCTTGGCTGCACAGTGTGAGAACGATGAGACTGATCCCTCTGATTCTGGGGCACCTGGGGTTGGTGAACAGGACACTTCAGGGATTGCTCAGCCTACGCTGGCAGATATCCTCAGGGCTGTTAACATTGGCAATGCCTCGGTAGCCACCATGAGAGAGGAACTGTCGCTGCTGCGGCAGGATATGCAAAAAATGCGGGAACGCACTACTGCTGTGGAAAGTAGGGTGAGTGAAATTGAGGATCAGTTACCCCCCATTGAGAGAGATGCCAAAGCTGCCTATAGACTTGCAATGGAGGCTATTGACAGAGCAGAAGATTTTGAAAACCGCCTAAGGAGGAATAATGTTCGCATTGTGGGTCTCCCTGAGAAGGTGGAAGGCAGGGACCCCACAGCTTATGTGGAAGGCTGGTTGCTGGACATCTTTGGAAAGAATGCTTTCTCTCCTATGTTTGCGGTGGAGCGCGCCCATAGGGTGCCATCTCGCCCATCCCAACCTGGGGGGCCCCCTAGGCCGATACTAGCAAGATTACTACATTATAGGGACAGAGAAACAGTGCTCCGGCTTGCCCGGGAAAAGGCAAACATACAATATAATGGAGCCAGAGTGTCCTTTTACCCTGACTTCTCAGCTGAGGTGCAGAGACGCCGAGCAAAATTCTTTGATGTGAACCGCAGGCTCCGACAGTTACAGCTTCCTTATGCCATGTTGTACCCGGCTAAGCTCCGTGTGATAGTGCGGGGCCAAGCACAATTTTTTGAGTCGGCCAAGGATGCAGTCAACTGGCTGGACCGTAATTAGCAAGCCCTGAGGCAGCGTGACCAGAATGGTGGGGAGGATTGATGGAGGTGGAATGTCCCGCAAGAGTTACTGGATCTTCTCATAATTCCTGAGGCGCTTTGATGTACTGTGGAGAACTTGTGCTGATCTTATCCGGATGGACCCTGGCTGAGGGACAGTATTCTGCATCATATCAAGACAAGAGCTTCAGAAATCATCAGCGTGGATTTACAAATTGTGTATTTGAGAGACCCCCTGAGTGTGTTTCCGGGGGTATATGGTTGCCCTGCCCTGTTGGCAGGAAATGGTTCTATGTTACCGGTGAGGAATCCCTGTTGCTTCCTCAATTTTCCTTTTTTTCTTTTTTACTTTCACTTCTTTGTTGCACGGTTTAACAGTAATGCTTCTCAGGTGGGCACTACAGCTGAACCATATACACTCACTCATGACCGGATCATTGGTTCTAGAAATACCAGGCCTCCGGGCCCGGTGATGTTTTACATGCCAGTTCCTATGTTTAACTTTGTCAAATGGCTGGGGTTCCTATAGTATCATGGAACGTGTGGGGTTTGCATTCCCCCCTCAAGAGAACTATGGTACGCATGTGCCTTAAAAAGTTTCAACCTGGGATTTTCTGTTTTCAAGAGACACATTTGACGCAGGAGACAGTGGGGTGTATTCTAGAGGGGTGAGTATCTTGATTCATGGCTCCTTGGACTACCAAGCGATGGACAGTTTAATTGATCCCGAGGGTCGATTTGTGTTTCTGCATCGCAGATTGGGTGCCTTAACATGTGTAATTGCTGGAGTATATGCCCCCCCCCCCTTTCACGGCGGTGGTGCTGAGGGCTTTGATATCCTATGTGGATGGTAGGCCGGAGGTACCGCTGCTGGTGATCGGGGACTTTAATTGTTGTTTGGACCTCTCGCTGGATAGACACCCGGCCGTAGGAGCCTCTGCCCTCTCCAGGGGTACCCCCCTGGCGCGGTTGTTGCAAGAGGTGGGCTGGGTGGATGTTTGGCGACATCGTCACCCGGGGGTAAGACAATATTCATGTTTTTCCATATCGCACGGCAGTCTGTCCAGGATTGACTTGGCGGTGGGAAACGCACACATGCTCCAATATGTATCCGTAATGGAATATAGGCCCCGAAGTGTGTCGGATCACTCCCCATTGATAGTGCACCTGGTGGTTTCTCAGCAGGTGACGCTCCCAAAAGCACCGTGGAAATTCAATGCATTCTGGCTGAAATTATTAAAATCCCCTGAATTTATAGAAGAGAGCATGTGTGGGTTTTTCACTGCTCAGGACCCTCAGGGTTCCTGTATACAGCAGTGGGAGGCCTTTAAGGCATTTTTGAGAAGGATTTTGACCACTGAAATGACTAAAGTGAAAAGTGCTTCTTCTGATTTTGTGGTGGAACTAGAGAATAGGGTGAAGAATCTTGAACACCATTTTGTCTTGGACCCCGCTGACTCGGCAAGGGAGGAGTGGCAAGCTGCTCAGTCAGCTTACGAGCGGGTGCTCTCCTCAACTGCTGAGAAGAAATGCTTTTTCTCCAAACAGGCCTTTTTTGAGGAGGGGGAAAAGACAGGGCGCATGCTGGCTAGAATAGCGAATGCTCAACAGAGGTCTCCAACTATAGGGGCTATTAAATCCAAAGCTGGGCCACTGGTCAGATCCCTGGAACTTATCATGCAGGAGTTGGCTGGGTTCTATGAGGAGTTGTACCGCCCCGGAGCTGCCTATGATCGGGCGGATCTGGACCGGTACTTGACGGGGTTAACCTTCCCTAAGCTTACTGCGGGACAGAGGGAGGACTTAGATGCACCTCTTACAGTGGAGGAATTGCAGGTGGCAGTGGGCCTGTTCCCTAATTGTAAGGCACCGGGGGAGGATGGGATTCCCATGGAAGTATACAAGCAACATGCGGAGGTACTGCTACCATGTTTATTAAAGGTGTTTAATGCAGCCTTGGAGGTGGGAGTCCTTCCACCTTCTATGGCAAAAGCCAATATTGTACTGCTCCTTAAACCGGGTAAGGAACCGGTTGACCCGGGATCATACAGGCCAATCTCCTTGTTACAATGCGATATTAAAATCCTTGCAAAAGTATTAGCAATGCGACTTAATAAGGTTATAGCCTCCCTCATACATGATGATCAGGCAGGGTTTATGCCAAATAAATCCACGGCCATTAACATACGGCGGTTATTTTTGAATATGCAATCAGACGTTGATAATCCGGGAAGCAGGGCTTTATTGTCCCTGGATGCCACTAAGGCATTTGACAGTATTGATTGGACATACTTGTGGGCGGTGTTGGAGCACTTTGGATTCAGTGATACATATATAGCGTGGGTACGCTTCCTGTACAGCGGACCTGAGGCTGTCATTCGGGCCTTTGGTTTTCTGTCACAGGACTTTGCATTGAGGAGGGGGACGAGGCAAGGCTGCCCGTTGTCCCCTCTGCTCTTTGCACTGGCTATTGAACCCCTGGCCATGGAGATAAGGGCTAATGAGCACATTGTGGGATTTTGCTATGGTCTCCTGCAGGAGAGGATAATGCTTTATGCTGATGATACCCTGCTTATGCTGGGAGATACTGACAGGAGGCCATGGCAACCATTACAAAATTTGGGGTCTACTCGGGTCTACAAATTAACTGGTTGAAGTCTGCCCTATTACTGTTAGACGGGGACACCACACAGACAGTGGCCCCCTCGTGCCCTATCCCAGTCACTACCTCCTTTAAATACTTGGGGATCCAGATCACTTTCCAACCCGAGGGATTTTGGCCAATTGAATATTTCGCCCCTGCTACAGAGGTTTAGGGAGAGGGTTAGGACATGGAACAGCCTTCACATGTCAGTGGCAGGCAAAGTAAATCTGGTGAAGATGATCCTTATGCCTCAATTACTCTACTGTCTTCACAATGCCCCTGTAGTGGTCCCTCTAAAAACTTTCAGAATGGTTAATTCCATCTTTCGCGCCTTAATATGGAAGAATAAACCCCCGAGGATAAAATTGGAATATCTTCAGCGGCCTAAGGACGATGGTGGGCTGGCACTGCCCAACCCGTGGTTGTACTACCTGGCAGCCCAACTACAGCACCTGGTGGGGTGCTTTGGAACCGAGCCGGCTGGCTCTTCCCAGGCACTCATGCTCCACACAGTAGATGCGGGTCCCATTCCCCTGGCATTGGAGGCCCTGGCATTTGCCAAGCCAAATAAGAAGTATCCTACTTACAACCTAATTCAAAAAGTGTGGAACAAGTGCAAATATATACAACAGGCCGAGCGGGACACTGAATATAGTCCTCTTTGGCATAACGAGACGTACACGGAACTGGCCAAGCTGCAGGGAGGGGCTAGATGGATAGCACACGGGATCACACATGTTAAACAAGTCTTTGAGAATGGCACTCTTGTGGATTTGCAGGCGGAGTTTGGCCTGCCAGCCTCAATGTTCTTCCAGTATCTGCAACTTCAGCATGCGGTTAGAGCACAGAGTAGATCTTCTGAATGGCGCTTGTCTCCTACCCCTGTGTTCGGCCTCATTAGGGATGCTGTGACCTTGAAGGGATTTATCTCTCAAAGTTACAATACTCTTCTACAATACTTCCTGGGGCGGCACCCCCTGAGGGTGAGGGAACGATGGGAGAGAGATGTGGGTCAAATGGATGGGGATGAGTAGGAGGAGATATTTCAGGGGGTGGGTATATGCTCTCTGAATGTGGCCCAACGACTCACTCAATTGTATATCATTTTAAGGGTGTACCACACGCCACACAGACTACAGTTGATGGGGTTGCAGACAGAGGGTACCTGTACTAGATGTAAGCGAGACCATGGGGACCTCATTCACCTCCTGTGGTGTTGCCCAAGTTACATCTATATTGGAATGAAGTGGTGAACGTGGTCAATTCTGTGTTCAAGATATCCCTACCGGTAGATCCCAAGGTATGCCTCTTGGGGGTGGTGGAGGAACATGTGACGGCAGTGCACACCAGGGAGGCTGTTCAAAGGTTGATGTTCCAACCAGGAGGCTGATTATGTTGTACTGGAAATCTGAGACACCACCAGCTTTGAGGGAATAGATATGTAAGATAGGGGATATGCTATGTATGGAAAAACTAATTTACCAGCACAGGGGGAGCGTTCAGAAGTATGAAAATCTCTGGGCACCGTGACTAGATACACCGGACAGATTATTTGGCTAAATGTGGGAGTGTAACTCTGCTCATAGTTGCAATATTGTGGGGGAAAAAAGGTACTGTGAAGTTGCTAATTTAACCCTGTTATGCATCACTTGGTCATGTACATGGAAGTGCTGATTATTGTTTTTGATATTTATGGCTGTGTACCACCTTTGATTCAATAAACACATTTTTGTTGGTAAAAAAAAAAAACACTTTGGGAAAAGTTAATAAATGCACATTATTTAGCCATGCAGCCCTAATCATTGTATTGGGGGGGGGGGGCTGCAGCTTTCAGCCTGTACTTGCATATGGGCTGTCAGTTACAAAGCTGCAGGGCTTGTGAATTAACAACAAGGGCACTCATCAGCTCCCTCACAGTTCATTCAGAACTAAGAGCCGCCAGCTGCAGTAGTTGTAGTATATCATTCATAGGAAACTGTAAAAGGATGCGGCTGTTTGGGCGGAGTCCCGCATGGTCACACTGTTTTTGAATTGTGACAGTGGGGAGAGGATCTTCTGCTTGCACTGAGACAGGGATTGGGGGGAGAGGCTGCAGGAGCTGGGACATGTTACACCCTAAACACAGGTGGAATATGTAACATGTTCCAAAAGGTGATCTTAGCCTTTAAGAGCCTTTGCGAGAATGGAAATCTAAATAGGTAGAGGGCAAATAACCACAAGGTTAGATGTAGAGGATTGCTTTTGCCAAATAGCTGTTGGGGTATTTTGTGTGGGTTTCATGTAAGTACCACCTGGAGCAGTTGTCCTGATCTGGGGTAGGACCTTGGAATTAGAGGATCTCAGCATTCCTTAAAGCGGAGTTCCAGGCTTTTTATGTTTATTAAAAGTCAGCAACTACAAAAAGTGTAGCTGCTGACTTTTAATAAACAAAACCTTATCTGTTCCACGGTCCAGCAATGCGGACGAACGGAGCATCGCTCCTCTCCCCCTCCTCTCCGCCGGTGCCTCCATTGCCACTCTGGGCACCCGGCCGTGACAGCTTTCGGCTTCACGGCCGGGCACACATGGCGAATGCGCTAGTCGCGCTGCGCTCCCGGAGTGGACAGGCGAACTCCTGGGACCTGTCACATGTCCCAGGAGATCGCCTAGAGGGAGGGGCCATCTAGGGGCGAGAGGAGGAGTCGCCTAGGCAGTCCCTGGGCGGAAGGAGGAAGTGGGACAGGAAGTCCCACTCCTAACGAAGCCCCCACTCCCTCCCCAAAAAAATTACATGCCAAATGTGGCATGTAAGGGGGCGAGGAGTGCTTAAAGCTGAAGTTCCACTTTAACAGCCTCTGCAGAATATTTGGCTCTACTGTTTTCCTCTTTTTATAGTCGTTGCAGACCCTCTTGCAGGCTTTGATTAGAAAGCTCAGTGTACATACAACACGCAACATAGTACAGTATATAGCATACAGAACATTGATTAATCTAGTAAAAGGTAATGTTGCCAAAGGTCCCGTATTAATGTTCTGTGCAGGACCTGATTGATGATACCGGCTTTAATGAAAGCCATACATATTTCTATGATATTATTTCATCTTTTCACATCAAAAGGTTAATGTTACTGTCAAACAAGCATTGAAGACTCAAGTGATCAAAACAATGATGTTTTAATTTCTTTATTATAAATTACACAGCGAGATCACTTAGAAAAAGCATCTGAACTAGCATACTCCGCACTTCTTTCTCTACTGCAGGCAGTGACACGAAGGAGATATCTGGGACTGAGATTACACAGCTCTGCCTAGCAACAGCTATAAAGTCATTTGCATGTGTGAGATGTTGCTGGGCAGACCTGCAACGTACCTACTGACTGGCACATCACTGGTCTCAGACAGAGGAAAGATTCATCTTCTGATACATGATTCGAGAATTCTGTTCTGTGAAAAAAAATCAGAGCTGTAGTTTACAGTTAATAAAATGATCAATTCTGCTTTAGAGCCCTTTCACACTGCCAGCACCCGGGCGTTAGCGTAGTTTTTTTGGGCGCTTTTCGGGCGCTAGCGGGGCGCTTTTAATCCCCTCTAGTAGCCGAATAAAGGGTTAAAAGCGACCGCTTTTTTAGGCGTCCTGCCAGCGCAGCGCCCCACACTCGGGCTTTCACACTGGGATTGCAGATGAGGTTTTTTTCAGGCGCTTTACAGGCGCTATTTTTAGCGCTAAAGCGCCTGAAAAACACCTCCAGTGTGAAAGGTCTTCTACCTGAATGCCAGTTTGCTCCTTTTAAGTATGAAGGTGTGGGTGCTGAGTGGAGAAAGCCATGAAAAATGCAAGTTGGGTGGATAGTGGGAGTTCCTGAGCTCTTAAAGATCACAGGCCAGGTTGTAGTTGTGACAGCCCTACTGTCATTTGTCTGAATGGCATCCATCTGCATTTTAATGAGCACAGCGGTTGGGCTTAGAAAATCTGGCTCCGTTTATACCCCCCACAAAGTGTCGAACCCGGGGCCGTATATGCTCTCCCAGGATTGATCCAACATTTCTATACATGATTTAATCATGGTTAACAAAAACAAACGCCTCTGCTATTTCCAGCTTCCATTATGTGATTGCATTATTGGAGATTGAGTTGCTTTATAACCTTTTATAACCTCTCTGAGTTGTCTGTTCCTGGTTAAAATGTCTTTGGCATGACTATATGCATACAATTATCGTCTTTTTTCTGTGTGCGTCTCTTCCTCTTCACCTCCCCCATTTTGGCAGTGTGTTCTCAGCTCTGAATCACGCTGTTCCCTCAGTGTCCAAAGTGCTATAATGCAAAATTGCTCATGGATTTGCAGTGAACACGCACACACTGACTCACGTTAACCCTCTCCCTAACAGAATACAATCCACTGATGCATAAATGAATAATATGTAGAAAAGCATTGTTTTGTCTGTTACTGTGCCAGCAACATCATGCTGTTAGGATGGTCCTATTAGGTGATGATCTAATCTACTCAGTGTGACCACGTATGGTGAATTTGTTTGCCAGTCTTGTACTGATTGATTGCAAAAGTCTTGTCACAAAGGAGTTAAACAATTTTACTCAGTGCAAATAGGTGTACAGTATAATTTCCCATACATGTACCTACTTTTAATATAAATATAAACCATTTAATTTGTTTCATTCTTTATTTAACACAAGAAACTTGTGGACCAATGCGTTGGCCAGCAGAGATAAAAAGGGCAGCACTAAGCATTAACAAGTACAAATTGGGATAATTCCTCAAGATTGGGATAGCTCCTCATTTTGTCCAGCTGTTGACATTTGCTCCTGAATTCAGCAAGAGAACCATAAAGGGATGGAGGTGCAGGGGATGCTTGAAAGAGTCACATTTGTAAAGAAGATTTTGAGAAAATAATCACATACAAGGGGTGGAGCTTTGCCTAGGGCAGCATGAATGTGTTTAACCTAGCTATAGAAGACCATTTCATGAAACGGCACTCAGACTTGTAATTAATTTTCTTGTAATCAAAGCTACATAGTATTAAAGCATTGGTGCTCAACTTGTGGTCCTCCAGCTGTTGCGAAACTGCAAGTCCCATCATGCCTCTACCTTTGGGAGTCATGCTTGGAACGGTCAGCCTTGCAATGCCTCATGGGACTTGTAGTTCCGCAACAGCTGGAGGGACGCAGGTTGAGCACCCATGCATTAATGTATTAGCTATAAACAATAACCAGTGCTGATAAGAGTTTTGTTTAATTACTGGATCTGGATACCTACAATGCAATGGCCAAATGCATTTTGTTTTCTGCTGCAAACATTTTTGTCTTTAGTTCGCTACAATGTTAGACTGGTCGTTTTATCCTCCTTTACATTAACCCAAATCGTGTCTATACCCACAAGAATGTCATATTTTTTCCAGTTCATGGATGCGGTGGCTTCATTAGTTTCCTGTTATTAGACTTTTTTTCCCTTTAGGCCTTCTTCTCATGGGGTTCCATAATTTTTTCCCATGATTACATGGATCAAGAACGGACTGCAATGCATCTCTATGGGTGGCCATATGTAAGCCAATATGTGTAATTTTGGCATTTGGTTGATGGATTGTGGGCTGAAGAAGTAAATTGCAAAATCTTACCCTGTGTGCTGATTGTATTCTACATGATTACATTTTGCAGCTCTTGGAATAAAAGACATGCTCTTTACTTGTCTTTTTCAAGTTGTTCTAAGGCCGGCCAAAGCTGCAGCAAATTTATTTTTTGCAACCATGGGTGACCATTACAGGGTTAAGCCAGCAAGCAATAATCACATGTAAAATTGGCAGGCTGGTTGTACCCAAGGTGCCCATACATGGTTCGCATCTCGGCCGGTTCCTGCACAAGTACCCCCCTAGCAAGCAGTTTGTTGGGGGGTACTCAAAGGCAGGAGGAGCCAGGAGTGCTGGTGGGGGACCCCAGAGGAGGAGGATCAGGGCTGCTCTGTGCAAAACCATTGCACATAGCAGGTATTTATAACATGTTTGTTATTTCAAAATAAATAAATAGATAAATAAAGGCAATTCCTCACAAACAACCTACAACATGAATAGATACAAGGCAAAATATGATTAAACATGTATCACTGAGAGACAGAGAGGTGTCTAGAAATACAGAAAGAGGAGCAAAGGCAAGAAGATGTTCTAAAATTTTGCTTTAAACTTTGGGAAGTTTGAAGAAGATGCTAGATGTAGTTTGGGGTCCCTAACAACCAGTAGGTCAATCATATCCCACTCCAACTATCTAATCATCTCATTGCTCCATTTACTAATTACTAATGGAGTGTAAAATGTTGAAATCCACTTATTAATCATCATGGAGGATTGGGATGTATATTATTCAGCCATACCTGCAAGTGGCATAAATGATGATATCATATGTCACCATTTCATCACTTTTGGGCCCCATTGTGGTCCTTAGGGCCTTACTTGCATCCCTGGAACTATCCACACATAAAAATTTAGGCATAAAATAAAAGTAGAGTATGTGGCAAGCAGAGAAAGAAAGGACTGAATAATTAGGCTGTGCATAGGGAGAGAAGCAGATGTTAGATGCACATATTTTGGGCAGAGGAAGAAAGAGATAAACTCATCCTGCAGACTATTTCAAGTTCTCTGTTAGACTACTTAATAAATAATGTATCTGCTTTTCTATATTGTGCACAGACACTGTTATCCCAAGGGCTTTTCAAAGGACAATATGAGTGATTTAATATGGATGAAAGGTTGCAGTGATATCTGTTTTCATCTTATCCTTGTGTTTCCTGTATGCAGGAAACTGTCTAATCTGTTCTTTTAATTTCATTGAGTCCCTGTTGTTTATCGTACTCTCTGGGAAACCATTGCAGATTGCAGACACCAGTCAATGAACAATAGTGGTAACACCCAAAATGTTACTGCAGTTTGACAATGACAGTGCAGTGAACTGGTTAGACAATTACCAAGTTTAAATAATTAATTTCAAAGTGAAAAAAAAAAAAGCTAAATCGCAGTTGATTCCTTTATGTCTTTTTTAGCCCTTTCATTTATTTATGTTGCCCAACAGATAAATCAACCCCCAATAATCCAGATTTTATTGAGTACCATACAGTCACATTTATGATTTGCTTAGCAACTGTGATGTAGGATTCGCTTCCCCATTCTTTAATGACCTGTGACTGATGTCGGTCACAATGCAATCACTGCTGCAACCCACAATAGTTGTGACAGTTTTAGTGACATTGGGTAAACATTATTGGCAAATGTAGATCCCTGAAACCCATGTAGTATGTGATATTTATTTTTAAAGTATAAAACCTATACCATACACTGCCCAATAAAGCCTTCTTCTTTCAAATCCTTAGTTTTCCTTCCATTACTTGTCTGTCTTTTCTTTTTTTTTCCTTTTTTTTTTTTTGCACATAGCAGTTATGCTGTTACTGAGGATATAGGTTTGAACTATGTTGGATTGTGTTTACTTGACAAGATATATTTTGCTTTGCTTATCTCTGAAACAATTCAATTTAAATTTAGATGAGCAGTAGTTGTTATTTTTCAATTGTATGAGAGCAGCTTCAGGAAATCCCAAGCATAGCAAATTATAAAGATTTAGAAATTCAAAATGGCAGAGGGATTAACAAGGTAAAGGTGAATATCTGTTTAACGGGAATGGACACAGGTGGATCTAAATTTGTTCAGTCCCTGCTGAACCACCCAAATTGTCAGCCATCTATGGAACAGCTTTAGACATAGTTAGTCTAAAGTAGTGGTCTCCAAACTGCGGCTTTATCCGGACCTTGGGGCACCATTACTCCAACTGATACAAGATATTATTCTGCCCACTGACACCAACATTAGGGCATAATTCCTACCACTGACATCAACAATGGGGCATTATTCCTCCCACTAATACCAAAGATGGGACACTATTTGCTCCTACTGATGCTGGAAAAAAAATCCTATTCCTGCTGGCAAATGTCCGGCCCACCTAAAGTGTGAACCCTGCCTTAATATTACCTTTAGGCTGCACTTGTGTATAATGCACATGCTTTCCATTAAAATCAATGGAAATACATGAAAATGCATATCAACATGAATTGTAATGATGCAAATGAACACAGATCACCTAAGTGAACTTGCATGGACATTGACACACATTTTTAAGTTTCTATTGATTATATTGGAAAAGGCATGTCCCCCCATATAGAGGTGTATATGCAGCCTTGATTCCAATTCTGTCTTTAGTGAATAGGCCTGTTGAATGCTGAATTCCAGCATGCATTTATGCAGCCCTGTGTTCCCAACTGCACTGGCTCTAAGCCGACTGTCCAGTTGCCTAGACTTGGACTAAATTCTAGGCTCACAAGGGGCACAGCTTTAATGCATCATACAGTGATTTAAAAGTTAATGTAAAAAAAAATATATATATAGTGTAGTTTAATGGTTTAATTACCTTCTCAAAAGATGTGGTGTAACTGCTGCAAAATTAAAAAACAAACAAAATAAGATGTTGATCCATTAGAATATGGCATTGGCAAGCAGGAAAACTGTTTCTGCTCGTAATGTCATCTCAGTTTCCTGGACTGCTTGTGCTACAATTCCTTGAACGAATTAATAATGTGGATGTATATGGGTGTTCTTTTACACAGTGTTTGGGCAGATCCATAAATAAGGACAGTACTGCCCATGTAACTTGTACCTGCCCCGACTGCTAGGGGTTGATTTACCCAAGGCAAATAGGCTGTTCAGCTCACCTTGCAAAGGGATTTTCCTCAGAGCTTTGTGAATATTGTAACATTTGACTTTGCAAAGAATACCCAATCGCATGCAAGAAAAATAATAAAAACAACATTTTTGCTTGCACATGATTGGATGACAGAAGTCAATAGAGCTTTACTTTATTCACTAAGCTCTGGGGATAATTCCCCATAAAAGTTAAACTTCCCTTGCAAAGTGAAAGGTCTATTTACTTTTAATAAATCAACCTTTTTGTGTCAAACCATAGGCATGAGTTTGAATTGGTAGGACAGCCAGAGTACATATAACTTGGCTCCACTCACCAGCACCATTGGATATTTTGCCAAGCTAAGTTGCTTACACAGGCAGCCAAACCAAAATGAAGGATTGTGAGGCATAAAATGACTTACCATTAACAAGGCACAATTTTATTTCCTTTCCATTTAGGAGTGATTCCAGCACCAAGTTTTAGGATTTGTAAAGACAACAGCACATATTTATCAGCTAAGCCATATCTTTAAGCACAACATAGAACTTTTCACTAACCTTCATTTTGCTTTTTTTTTTTATGGGGGCCCTTTTATATATTATGTATTTATTTTTATTATTTTTATTTTATTTTTATTTTTTATGAAAGGCATGGGTTTACAGTTGCATTTTCAGTGTCAGAGCTGCTCACATGCAGCTGAGAGAAACAGTCAGAGATGCATTGGTACAACTGATACAGAAGTGCCATGAGGTTGATAACCCCTTATATTAAATACATAGCATAATGCAAAAAAAGGTCAATGCCCAAAAAAAGGAGGCTTAGCAAGCTGCCTATTCCAATGACAATTAGAGGAATGGAACTATGGACTAACTTCGGAGTCCACCCGTCTGGGGTCTCCTCCTGTGTTAGTCTCCTGGCGAAAGGGGAGAGATGTAACAGGAGGGCACGGGGAACCCAGAATCTCTTAGAAAGTATGAGATACCCTTGCTTCAGCTTCCCCGACGCCTCTTATGTGTAGATCACTCTGTGTCTCTAATAGGGGCACAGGGTGAATGAGAACCCCACTATGATCTGTGCTAGTCAGATTTAATGCTGTATACATTGTATATATTGTGTGTTGGCTGTTGTGTACTATTTGCTTTGATGGGGTGGGGTGTCTATTGTGGTAATTAAGTCTGCTACTGTGGTGATGTGGATTGGAGCTTGGTAGACAGTCTGGCTGCCTATTATGGGATGTTTAAGTGTCTTGCTGTGAGGAAAGGGGGGGAATCACTCCAGCAACCCCCCCCCTGCTAAGACTGTTTACTGAAGAAGTTTGAACACACCTGACCTGTATCACCATTGTCATTGGACAGTTTAAACTGCCCTATTTCCCAAGGGTGGGAGGGAAATGTTTTGAAGAGAAATGTGTTACCATGTGCTGGCAATAAAGATTCATTCCCTGTTTGGAACCTGAAAACAGAGCTGTGTCTCGTTATTGGGGGGGGGGGGGGAATTATTCTTATGGGTCTTGTTCGCCTGACTGGAGTGTCGGTAGTTGCCTTGTGTTCGGAAAGGGAATATCCTAAACGGCGTTAACCCCTTTCGTATTGGGATTGCTGTTACAAGTACTGTTTGCCGTAGAGGATTGGGAGGTAAAAGAAAAAGGTAAAAGAAAAAAGAGGGCGCACCGACCTAGTGCATTACCAATGGCTAGTTTTATTAAAAGTAAGTTAAAGGATCATGGATACTCACAAAGCAAGTCAAATAATGGGCACATAACATTCCATCCAAGGAGATAGCCTCTTCCTGGAGCCAAATGAGCAGATGACCAAAGAGTCACGATGACAGATATTTACAGCTACGGCTGACGCATTGCAATTGCGAGCCCCCTTCTTCAGAGCCAAAAAATGATGATAGTAATTGCCGTAGAGGATTGACAGCTAAAGTCAAGTGGATAGGGGCATGGTCTGCAAAAACTATGGAATCAATGGTGGAAGCGTAAACCAGACTGAGAAAGTCCTTGTGGCGAACAAAAACATAATCGAGTCTGGAGCAGGTTTGATGTGGGACTGAGAAGTAAATGTTAATCTGAAGCAGTATCCTTCATTGTACTGCAACACACATGCAATTTAGCACATCACAATGCACAGATGCAATCACTGTGCTGTGAAAATACTGCATTAAAAAAAAGGTGTATGTGCCTTAACACAACACATGTTAACACAGGTAATAGTGCGTGTGTGTTTCTGCACTGCACAGAATTATTCTGGACTTCAGGTATACTAACCGCCCACCCCTTCTCTTTGCAAAATAAAAATAAAAAGTTTTGGCTTTAGATATACTTTACAAGACAACATCACAGCATGTGCAACTATGCTATTTGCTCATCCATTATGCATCTTTTATGTTTTGTAACAAAACCTTCCAGAATATGCTAATGGTCAATAACAGAAGGATGTTAGTTTTTGATGCATTTTCCAAAATTTAGTACCATACATGCCTCCTAGGTTCTGGGAAATGTGCTGAAAACTACCACCCTTCTACTGTTGACTATCAGTGTATTCTGGAAGGTTTTGTAACAGAGTATACAAGCTTGTATAGTGGATAGGCAAAGGGTAGATGTATAGGTGCACACACTGTGATGTTATCTTTTACCTAGTTTTTACATCCTCTATGGAAGTATATATTTGATATGTTTCTATTGTGACATTGGCAAATAAAATTGGTCTTTTAAATGATTGTAATGTGTGGTATGACCTATGATACCTCAAAAGTCCTGGTGCATTTACATTTTTCATGTTAAATCTGTATATACTGTATAGAGATGTGGTGTCCTGATAGTTGAAAGCTGAAATTATTGTCCCGCAAGAAGGGGACTTGGCAGCAAATGATCCTCCTTACCGATTTTCACTAGCCACAAGATACAACTCTACATGATAGAGACGGAGAGGGTAGCTGGTGGTGGCCCACCCCCTCTCCTCCCTTTATCCTCTTAATTCTCCCCCCCTTTTTTTTCTCTTTTTCTCTCCCCTCTCCCTTCTCCCCCTTCCCCTGATAGCTTAATTGACGTGAAAGGGCATAGTGGGACTAGTAAGAAAAAGGGGTTGATTTACTAAAGGAAAATCCACTTTGCACTTGAAAGTGCACTGAAAGTGCACATGGAAGTGCAGATGCTGTAGATCTGAGGGGGACATGCAAGGAAAATAAAAAACAGCATTTTAGCTTGCACATGATTGGATGATAAAATCAGCAGAGCTTCCCCTAATTTTAGAGCTTCCCCTCAGATTTACAGCGAGCTACAGCGACTGCACTTCCATGTGCACTTTCAAGTGCAAAGTGGATTTTCCTTTAGTAAATCAAACCCAAAGTGTTGACTGATATTTGCTCCCACACCCCTTTTGGATACCTCAAGCGACCTAACCAATGGTGCTCCTATATAACTTGTTCTTAAATATCAGACAGTTTGTGGTTATTCCCTACAAGTAAACTTAAATGAAGGGTAAAATACTGGTAATAGCTAATCACATGCCGCAGGAACAGGATAACTCCCTCGGATCTTAATAATCATATAGGCTATGGGTGAAGTTGTTTCTGTATACAATGTTTTCTTCTGTATTTGTATGTATTGGTTTACTTGCAGTGATGTTTATGCAATCATTTACTGTATTGTGCGTGAAAACCTTTAATATAATCTTTATGAAAAAAAAAAAAAACTGAATTAATTGATTGTCAGCTTCCCCAGCTCTCAGGCCTCGTACACACGGCCGATTTTCTCGGCAAGAACCAGCAAGAAACTTGCTGGCAGAGAGGTCTTGCCGAGTAAATCGGTCGTGTGTACGCGGCTATCGGGTTTCTCGTCGAGAAAACCGACAAGAAACCTCAACGAGAAAATAGAGAACCTGCTCTCTATTTTCTCGTCGAGATTCTCGTCGGCATGTTTCTCGACGAGAAAAGTGAGTGTGTGTACACTTACCTGTCCTCCCGGAAGCCCGCGCATGTTCGAAATGAATTCGACGCATGCGCGGTAGCTTCCTAGGCATACGTAGGGTATACCAAGATGGCGGCGACGGCATCGAATGTGACGAGCGCATGCTCGTCGTAGTCGAAGACGTCACCGCGTACGCTCCATTCAAAGAACCGCGGGTTCTTTGAAACGAGCGTGTGTACACTCGGCCGGGACAAGTTTCTTGTCCAAGAATCTCGTCGAAAAAAACGACATGTTTTTTTCAACGAGAATCTCGGCCGTGTGTACGAGGGCTCAGAATGAAATAAGCAAACTTCTTTTGGTCAAAGCTAAACCAGTGTAAGTATGCAATACCTGGAGTTCAGTTTTAACACTATATTATATCCTTATTCAACACAAATAATATATACACATTCACTACTTATTGACCTTGTTTTTTCCTCCTGTCTTCTGTAAGCTTCTGAACTTCTCCTTTTTCCACACACTTCCGTTTTATTTGGAATGATGTTAGTTATGTGCACTACAAATCCCATAGTCCACAGTCCATCCCAGGAGTGAGCAAGAGAGGGTGGCTGTTTTTCTACGTACGAACGTAGCCACCCGCTAACAGGAAGGCAGATCAAAGCAGCAAAAAAAGGGAATGTGAAGATTTGGGGAAGGCTGAGAGCAATAGAAGGAACTTATGTGAGTTAAGAATACATACTTGAATATTTTTTTTTTTCTTAAACCAGAGTTTAGTGTCACTTTAAAGTAAATCTAAATAGTCATACAAAAAAACTGTTCTACAAACACAAAGAATTTAAATGTACAAAGACTTTCAAGGTGTCATAAATCATACAATAAATTACAATAATTTAAAACAATTAGACAGAGGAAGGATAAATGTAACCCACAATACAAGGTTGAGTTATTTTGTCTTTTTTTTTGTCAGCTGGTCTTACCTATTTCTTATCTCTTCCATGATAAAGTATGCATTTTTTGGGCCACTCTGTAAATCACATGTTCAGGCACGCTCACATTGAGCCAACAGCCATACCAAACAAATCATTAAGAAATATGGGTCATCTCTAACAAGCTTAGCAAGGCAGCAATCTCTCCAAGGAAATAAGAAGACTTATCTGTGCTTTGTGTAATACGAAGCAAGCACTACAATCCTCTACATAACAAAGGGTCCCAGACACTGGAATTTTGAAGAAAACATTTTATTTATTTTTTTTTTCTCCCGAAGAAAGAAAGCAATATAAAAACAGAGTATAAAACTTGCATGTAATACAGTGACATGGGTATATGGATACAGGGAGGGGAATAAGCCTATATATATTTATATAATATGTAGATATAGTAGTTTAGTATTAGACACATTAAAAAGGACAGATGCAATTCAACTCATGTACATTGAGATCACAAACCACACGTAAAGATAGGAGAATATTAAAATACTGCTGTTCACAAGTTAGCTACTGGGATGAAATAAGCACTTCATTCTTACAAGACAATAGTATCTCTACAATGACATATTATTTTTTGTTTCAATAGAAAGAAAAGAAAAATAGCAAAAATGTAATCTATCGCTAAAAGACTCACGTTACTGCCTTAGTTAATTATTAGTATTACAAGCAGTGAGGATGGTTACTATTATTACAAGAGACATGGAGGAGGATGGTGAAAGTTTTCTTCCTTTTTTTTAGCATTTTTTTCTTTTTTTTATCTAACCTGATACTGAAGTGAAGGAGAGAGAAATATAGCAAAGCAACATTACGTTGGCATAAAATGTAAGAATTTTGCCCAATTTAAAAAGCAAGTTACTACTGTATATTAATAAATGCAACGTCAGTAGCCTTTAAAAGGCGATTTCTAAAGAAGCTTGGCCAAATTCATCTTATATATCACAAGTGACCCCGGTGTCCAAACTCTACCTCCCTCTGCAAACAATATTGATATAGAGGCTTATTTTCTAATAGGATAATGGCATTGATCATGTGCAATGTGCTGTTTTCCACATCAACCATTCTACTTTCATCTTTCCTTAGTTTATAGCAGTCAGAAGATGATTTCTGATAGGATGTTATAAGTTGCTTCACTTTGCACACTGGTCTCTATCTGATTAAATAAGCCTCCACATTTTAGCGGATAAATTAAAGCTCAAAAGAACTTGGAGTTCATTTGTGCATTAGTTGCTTCATAAATTAAGCCAGTAGGGCATTTTGAAATGTGACTATTTTTTATAATTTCTCACATAAATTACTGGAACTGTAAGAACTATTTTGATATACATTTAATTATGAAAATGTAGGATAGTCTAGTTTGTGTCTTAGTCTCCTCCCCCAGTGAAAGTACTCAATATACTCAAACATTTTCCCTGCACTACACAGGCTTACTTTAACCATTCTATATAAAGAATGAATGACCCCCATGCTGGCTACATGCAACAAAGTTCCTACATCTGGTGGAAAACTGTAGACACCATGTGAAAATTAGACATGCATTTCTGTGTGCAGAAGTGTAAAGAACCCGGTTTACCACCCTGAAGGAGTGAGTCGGCATGAACAATTTTATCAGTGTTTTCTGTACATCAAATAATGTGAAACTTTTAATCCATAGTTGGGGGAACTTACATATTTTTTCTGTCAGAAAATAAAACAAAACATCAACAAGTACAGTATTAAAAAAGTACTGCACAAGACCATTGACACTCTTGCTAAGTAGTAGTTGTACAATCACTACATATATATTTGTTTTTACATATTTAAGCAAAATAAACTCAGAGTGTTTCCATTACTTATACTCAGTGGAGGCAGCCACTTTGCAAGCCAACCTAGGTTTTTTTTTTTTAGGACTACAGCTTACATTTTCCAAGTGGGGCACACGAGTTTTAGTATATTGGTGCCTTCACTTCTTGTAGGCAATGACAACACAAATTATCCATAATTACCAATATTTCCAGACCCAATGACAAAATGGGCAGGGTAATACCTAGCAGGAAAGATTATGAGCTGGACAAAATCTGGCCCTGGATTTAGAATATTGGCAAGTATTATTTTCCATTTTTATCATTTATCAGGGCTTGCCTTCATATGTACCAAGCCCTTTAGGAGTATTTATTTTTTTAATTTGGTGAAATATCACTACTTTTAGCACACTGACTAGTGCCACTAGTTAGTCAATGGAAAAATAATGGGAAACAGGTAAAAAACACTTAATTACCCGAATTCTTATAAATTATAAATATCTACTCTGCTGGGATTATATACAGTGGAAGAAATTCCACAAGATGGAACTGTGGGAGCAAATCAAATTGAAGAAGTTTGTAAAAAGAGTGCATACATTAGCTAGGTAATTAGCCTGCACTAGTACAAAATATTGACGAATATATCAGGGCACTTATTTCAGAGGTTTTAACATAATGTTCTCATCACAAAGGCTAGAAGCAGACAAATGTCCAGCAAAGGGACATTATGTGCAGCCAGAAATAACGATGACACATTCTTGATACTGATTTTATGTATATGTTTTCCTAAGGTGACATTCAACTTCACCCTAAAACTTTTTTTTTTAAGATGGAAAAGCTCTCAAACAATGGTGCCCTGTTGATGTAAACTGCTCTAAAATGGTTACTTCTTGTCTTTCTTCCCCGACTTCTTCTTGTTTCCACCACCTTTTCCATCACGCTTCCCTGCAGCATTGGTCGGGGTTAGTGTACTTCCCGGAATGTAGACGTTTTGTCTGTAGTCGGGCACATGCTGCAGGGTGAACTGTGGTCCATATCGGGCACTGAGGCCCATGGTGCCTGTGCTTCCTCCAAGGCCCGATGTTCCTTCAGCAGCCTCTGTAATTTAATATGTTAAAATGTAGTTAATGCTAATTAAGAACTACTGTATATCTGACAAATGACAAATATATAACTATAAATGTATAAATGTATTCTTTTGCCCATCCTAGGAAAAATTGCTTTTTTACATTAAAGAACAACCCTACTGAAAAATAGTTTTAATATGGAAAATACTAATAATCCCAGCCTGTAAAACAAAAAAGAAAGAAATTCCTACTCTAAAGGCTTGCCATGTGCTCCTGGTATGATCTCTTTTCCTCTAAGTTTGCATTGGCAGCAATGGCAGGACTGTCTGAATTTTAAAGGTTTCGTTTCTAAAAATGTGTTTTCCAGCCATATTCTTTTTTTGGGGTTTTTTGAAGACATCAGAAACTCTGTTTGGATCTAAAATCATTGCAATTTGCCCCACTGGTTTTTGTTTTATGTCTGCCTGAGTGTGAAAGATTTCTTGACCTCACCCGATTCATTCTGTTCACAGGAATCATGGGCTAAAAATGTAAGTTGATCATCAAGGAAGCATTGAAAAGGAAGATCTACATTAAAGCAGATTTTCCAGAAATAGATATGGCGTCAGCATTGGTGATCTCTGTGCTGTTATACAGACCCTTTTGATTCACTGACCCTGAATAAGTATTCATATTACAAAACTCAGAGTAGACTCAGAAATCCTTATCATACTTGTCCTAGGCTAATGACACAAAGTATTGAGTTTAGCAACTAAATTAGAAGTTAACATGGCAGCCTTGGTATTTTTACCAGGTTTCCTTTACGATGCAGCAGAAATAATCGTTGTTTAGTCATTAATGAGTCTGGTTATTACTTTAATATCTCAAACCTGACTATTTTCAGTGCATTCTCATTTTTAAATATTAAGCTACAAGAGCTTTAATAGTTACTCTGGCTCCAAATAAGCAAAAAAAAAGTATCATAGATCATCTAGTGATTGATATGTACATAAACTATGACCAACAATGTACATAGAAATATCCATAGAACTCTTGTTATTATTTTTTTCTCAGTCTGACTTCATTTTATAGCTTTAGCTATGTTCTATAATTTAAATGTACAAACTAATACATTATGGTACAGAAATTGCACTGTATTTATACATAGACTGTATATCTTGCAATGTAGGCTGTTACTCTTCCCCACATGATGAAGGAGGGGATTATTAAGGGTAGAACTAATCACAGTTAGTAAAGTAAAGCTTTTTTCTTTTCTTTTCAAGCAGCTTATTTAAAGCAGATATATTTTATCTCTAAGCAGCTAAGGCATAAATGTATTACGTTGCCTAACCCTTGGCTATATAGTGTGGAGCATGGTGAGTGAATTGCAAGAGTACCCACACAGAATTGCAAAAATTCAGCTGATATATATACAGTGTATATATATATATATATATATATATATATATATATATATTCCTCTTCCTATTGATGTCAGCCAGAGGCACTGGTTAACATACAAAAGATAGCCATAACTATATATTCAATTTACTTTACGTGAATCATTAAGCTACAATACTCAGCCTGGAAAAACACACCAAGTATTAATACATGCCAAAAAAATAAACATTTGCCAAAGGAACAAATTTCAATGTGTTTTTTTCACTCCTATGACATGTTGCATTTTTGTTCTGTCAATGGAAAAATTCATCTTACTCTAATGCCCCATACACACGATCGTTTTTCATGCCGTTAAAAATGCCATTTTTAAAAATGGCCATTAAAAATGATCGTGTGTATGCTCCAGAGCATTTTTAATGACGTGAAAAACGGCCATTAAAAATTTCGAACATGCTCTCTTTTTTCACGTCGTTTTTCATGTCGTTTTTTTTAACGACGTGAAAAACTATAGTGTGTATGCTTTAACGACGTGAAAAAAAATGCGCATGCTCAGAATCAAGTATGAGACGGGAGCGCTCGTTCTGGTAAAACTAGCGTTCGTAATGGAGATAGCACATTCGTCACACAGTAACGGACTGAAAAGCACGAGGCTGAAAAGCGCGAATCTTTGCTCAACAAACTTTACTAACATGAAGGGTGGCGCCATTCGAGCTGAACTTCCCCTTTATAGTGCCGTCGTACGTGGTATACGTCACTGCGCTTTGCTTGATCGTTTTTTAAAATGATCGTGTGTACGCAAGACAGGCTTGAGAGGAAACATGAAAAAAAAACGATGTGAAAAACGGCAAGAAAAAAAATGACAAGAAAAACGATCGTGTGTATGGGGCATAAGAGCCAGATAACAGATGGCAGAACTTCTGCTACGATATTTATGCAATGCAAGCAGTAATGTGACTTTTAGTTTCTAAGACTGAAAATACCATTTATTTTTCCTTCAACCACAAAACATAACTGTAGCCATATCAGTAAAATTAATAAACTATTTACAAACTCATTTGCAAAAAAAAACTCATATCCGCTTAAAATAAATTTTTAATATTTTTAAATCTGCAACTTTCAATAAAAAAAACTTTGTGAACCTGCCATGTTGTTTAGGCACTTTTTTTATGGGAAATTCATAACCTAATGTACACAGAGAATCATGTCCAGAAATGCTGTAATTTACCTTTTTGACAATATGCTTTCACAAAAAAAGGTAAAAAAGGTTACTTGAAGTCCTGGTGATTTTTTACACGCCTTGGACTTTCAAACGGTGCCATATGTTGTGTCACTGCAAGTACCCCAGTACTTTGGTCACAGCCTGCATGCTAAAGGTACAGTGCAGTTCACACAAGTACTATAGGATGATTGTTATGAACACTGCAACGTTTGATACATTCTTCTATATTTAGTAATATGCATACAGTATCTCACAAAAGTGAGTACACCCCTCACGTTTTTGTAAATATTTTATTATATCTTTTCATGTGACAACACTGAGGAAATAACACTTTGCTACAATGTAAAGTAGTGAGTGTACAGCTTGTATAACAGTGTAAATTAGCTGTCCCCTCAAAATAACACACAGCCAATAATGTCTAAACCACTGGCAACAAAAGTGAGTACACCCCTAAGTGAAAATGTCCAAATTGGGCCCAATTAGCCATTTTCCCTCCCCGGTGTCATGTGACTTGTTAGTGTTACAAGGTCTCAGGTGTGAATGGGATACTGTACATTGCCTTCTCTTTAGTCAAAATAATTTGACCACTAAAAGTAATCAACCAGATTCACATCTGATCCACAACATGATATTGAATAATAAAGGGAATACAATGCCTGGGGCAAAAAAAAGATTTAGTATGTCAGACCCTTTGAATAATTAATTCCAATTGTGTATAATCAATGAACACCTCATCAAGACTCAAGTCTGCTAATCTCAAAGCAGACATTCAACAGAAAAACAGCTGTATTTGTGAGTATCTTGTGGGCTGCAGGGAGCTCGTATTGCCTCCTTAGTCTCATTTATCCCTATTTAAACAATTTAGCAATATTCATTGACGTGCATATTCTGTACTTGGTTCCCAATTATAAGGTCGATAATTATGTTGTCAATTCATAAAGATTACTACTGCATTGGGCAAAGCAATATTTGCTCACAAATGTGGGCTTGTGCCTTTGATATGCCTAGGATTATTTTTAATCCTAGTTCATGCCCACACATTAAATCTCTAATCTGAGCCATGGCATGTTAGTACACAGTAAAACATCACAAACAAGCAAAAAAACACTTAACAATGTCCCAAATAGATCTGCAGGGGTCACAGCTACACCAAATGCTTTGGCTGACTATTCTAAAGTCTGTCATATTATGGGCTTGAACAACTTTAATCTGGTCCCATTTACAGAAATGCTTTTGTAACTTCACTATTATGAATATTACATTTAGGTATATGATTCACACGGAGGGCAGTTTAGCACTCCACTATTAGGCACCCCTCTACTTTAGTAAGTAAAAGATCTATTATAGAAAACTATTCGTGTAGGGTCAAATCTCAAACACTGTGCATTATATTATAGATGTATGCATTGCTGAGTATCCAAGTGTATTGACAGTATTATTAAAATAAATTAGTGCAACGCAAAAACAATAAATGATGTTGAATAAATTTCCCAATGAGCTGAATAAAGTTTGTATAAAACAAATCAAGTTTCACAAAGAGTGTCTACTCGTGATTCATGTAGTCATGCGGGTGACAACGTGCAGAGCCTCCACCACTGGTATCACTAGCAGCTCACCTCATAATGTGGATCCCTGATTTATCAGATGGGTCAAATGCACCTTCCCATAAAGGGTCAATATACTGGAAATCCTCAACGGTATAAGTGATATCCACCAAAGGCAGCACTGGCGCGCGTCAAATAATCCAAATCAATGCTGCCTTTGGTGGATATCACTTATACCGATGAGGATTTCCAGTATATTGACCCTTTATGGGATGGTGCATTTCACCCACCTGTTAAATCAGGGGTCCAAATTATGTAGTGAGCTGCTAGTGATACCAGTGGTGGAGGCTCTGCATGTTGTCATCCGCATGACTACATGAATCATGAGTAGACACTCTTTGGGAAACTTGTTTGTTTCATATGAACTTTATTCAGCTGATTGTGAAATTTATTCAGCATCATTTATTGTTTTAGCGCTGCACTAATTTCATTTATTATCACTTTATTGGGATTTGATTTATTGACCCTGGGTGTTTAGCAGCTTATTTATTTGTTTATTTGCACTGATTGATTTTTTCTTTAGTATTGACAGTATTGCCACCTACACAAGAAAGCTTCCTTTAAGGCATGGGTGCTCAACCTGTGGCCCCCATCTGTTGAAGAACAACAAGTCCCATGAGGAATTGCAAGGCTGACACTTGCAAGCATGACTCCTAAAGGCTGAGGCATGATGGCACTAGTAGTTCCGCAACAGCTGGAGGGCCACAGGTTGAGCACCCATGCTGTAAGTTATGGGTGCTCAACCTGTGGCCCTCCAGCTGTTGTGGAACTTTGAAACTACACACTAGCAACTAAAAAGGTTGGGTTTTTGTCTTATGAGTGTTACACATTGCTTCCCACAGGGGTCCAGTCTAAGTGCTCCCTACTGTGCCTCTTTGTACCTCCAATCACCCCTTACATAAGAATCCTTTTATCAATTTCTCCTCTTTCAGATAATCAGGAGCCATTATAGAATGCTTTAGCAACAATAATCTGATCAGCAACGTGGTTCCTATAGAGCTGCAACAGGGACAGGAAGGTTAAGTTATGGTTGGGAACAATTATTGTGCAGGTTGTACAGCCGATGATGCAGCATGGGCATCACAGGAGACAACCTTTTGAGCTGTAATAAGGACAAAAGGTTAAGTTAAAGTGACAGTTGAAGGCTCTGGCCAGCAGCCATTTTGCAAACAAAACATAGAGTTTTTCTCAGAACAGGTTGTACATTTATTTTGGCTGTGCATTCTATAAATTAAGCAGGACAACTATAACCAACACCAAGATTGTAGCCCAAGAACGGAAAGTGCTGGACTGTTTGTCAAAAAATGCTTTGCTTTGACTAATAGGCTAAAAAGGGCGAAAATATGGGGGGTGATAATTTTTTATTACTAGGTCCTAAACATGCTGTGGGACATAACAACAGTGCCGTTATGCTTCTCATGGAAAATCCAAGCCTGCACCACATTCAGGAGCACATAAGGTGCACAGATCTCTGTACTGAATTAAAAATACCATACACTGAAAGTCACTGCATTGTTTCCATTTTGCATCCTCATAGACTGAGCTATAACATTTGGTAGAAGAGAAGAAGTCATTTTATGTAAAATGACTAATCATGTAATCAGGGGCACCGATAAGGGGGTACCACCAGGCCTCCTGTAGGGGGCCTGGGCCATGTCACTTAACAGAAGGGCCCGGCCAGCCGTCAGCTTCAGGCTTCATGTTCAGTGTATGCATACTGTGAATATGTTCCCCACTATGGTTCCCTGGTGGTAATCATATTCCCTGGGCTGGGGGGGCATCAGCTCATCCAGAGGGCAAATAGAGAGGGTTTTTTTTTTTCCATTTTCGGGCGTACCTGCGGACTTACATAGCCGATGATAAGATGAAAGTCCTGACTCTCTCTAAGTCCCTGTACTGCTGCTGGAGTGATTTGGCTTGCCTTGCACTTACCTTACCTTCTTCAGCAAGGCATTCGTTCACTTTTACAAAAATTTCCAACATGCCCCATCACTCAAATTCAATGACCACACCAAAATGTGCCATTCATGTGGCCTACTAATGGTGCAAAATTATAATAAAAATTCTCAGTTGTGATTTTCGAAAGAAAACAATTTTGGAATTCAACCCATGTATGGCAGGCTTTAGGCCCCTATCGCACAGGGTGGACTCTGCTTTGGTGGGCAGATGACAGCTCAATGTCCTCTCAGTTTATGCAAAGCAGATGTGGACTGAGCCCACTCTGCTCTATGGCCAGTCAATGTAAATGGACTGCGCTGCAGTGTAAATGGATGATCTGCCTAGACGGAGCAGGACGGATCCCCTTCCGATTATTTAGCAGTCTAAATTGGATGTAGACAGGTGTAAACAGACACAAGTCTGTTCACATCAGCCGCCCTGTAATGGTGAATAGAGGGTCCGATTGGGTCCCCCTGAAAAACTGACAGGCGGATCCGATCAGACCGATCTTGCGAAAGGTCCTTAGGCCTCATTTACACTTGTGTTTGGGGGTATGGTAAAAACGTGTGCCCCAACTGCCAAGACTACAATTTTTTTTTAGGTGGGTGGGTGGGGTCAGGGGTGGGGTCGGGGGCCCCATCAGGTAGACTGTGCCCCATGATTTCTAACAATGGCCCTGCATGTAATATCTTTCAAATTCTTGCGCCAGAAAAATGTGGTCTGTATTTTAACAACTATGGGCTACACCTCCACGGTCCTTTATCTATTTTAAATTAACAATAATGATTTGCTTGGATTTGACAGATAGCAAGCCTATATACATTATTAAATATAACATGCTGTTCTCCCATATGCTTTTATAGAACACTGACCGTTGGCAGATGCCAGAATCATCGCCTGAAGTCTTTCGGTTTCAAACTGGTTGTTTGGCCATACTCCAGCTTCCTCTGTGGGTTGAGCTCTAAAGAAATCATAGAGACAAAGCACAATTATCATTAAGCAACAAAAGCAATTGTAAGAAACCACAGAAATACTAACAGAGATCATCAGCGGTAAGGCTGTAATTTACAGGACTACACAACAATGATGAAGCTGTTCTTATAATTACTGAACTATGTTTTAGAAAACAAAACATGATGATGGGCAATTCTGTATACAAAATAGCGTTTGCCCACAGGACAATTATATGTATTCAACTTATTGGTACACATCTTCACGTCACATACAGTTTCTGTTTAACAAAGGAAGGTTATCATTAGGATAACTCCTCCCTCACACTATTTTAGATGCATATTTTATCTTAATTATTTTAGGTTTAGGCTATTATACATATGTACTTGAAGTTAAACCTTCTTTGTTTTTTGTCCCATTGATAGAAATGGCCAGCTCAAGTTTTTTGCATAGATTTTCTTGTAATTTGAACAGGGACACAAAAAAAAAAGTAGATTGGGCAAGGGTTAAAATGTCTGACCATGATGATTTTGCTGCCTGTGACTTCCTGTCCTTGTAGCTACAGCTTTCCACATTCCTTGTGTATGTGTGATAGGAACAGGAAGTTACTGAACTTTAGTCTTACTTTTAACCTCTTGACCACATGACCAGGCCATTTTTTGTGATACGGCACTGCGTTACTTTAACTGACAATTGTGCAGCACAGTACCCAAATAAAATGTATTTCCTTTTTTCCCTTTATTTTGGTGGTATTTGATCACCTCTGTATTTTTTATTTTTTTGCGGTATAAACTTAAAAATGACAGACAATTTAAAAAATATATATATATTTTTTACTTTCTGCTATAGAACATATCCAATAATAATAATAATAACAATAAAAAAAAATGTCTTCATACATTTAGGTCAAAATGTATTCTGCTACATATTTTTGGTAAAAGAAAATCCCAATAAGCGTTTATTGATTGGTTTGCGCAAAAGTTAGAGCGTCTACAAACTATGGGGTATTTTTATTTATTTATGTATTTTTTTAGTAGTATTGACGGTGATCTGCGACTTTTAGCGGGACTGCGATATTGCGGCGGACACACTGACACTTTTGACACTTTTTGGGAACCAGTGACACCAATACAGTGATCAGTGCTAAACCTATACACTGTCACTGTACTAATGAAACTGCGTGGGAAGGGGTTAACATCAGGAGCGATCAAAGGGTTAACTGTGTGCCTAACCAGTGTTTATGTGAACTGTGTGAGGTGCTTTTACTAGAGAAAGTAAAAGGGACACAAACTCCTTTCCCCCTGTCAAAAAGGTGATCTGCCTTGTTAACATAGGCAGTTTGCAGTTCTGTGTCTCTACCTAACAATCGGCTGGTGCCAGCGGACATCGGGTCTCTGGTACCCGCTGATCGGCTGCCTCTGCGTATAATCACAGCAGGAGTGAGCTGCCGGTGGCGCACATTCCTGTCCCCTTCCCGAAAGTGCAAGGTCTTGTATATACAGTATACGTGACCCACCGCACAGCTGCCGCCCTGTAGCAGTAAAACTGCTAATACATATAAAAAGAAAAGAAAGGCGCATTATCAATGGCAAGGTTTATTCATATAATATACAGATAAAATAACTACTCACAAATGAGCTTTAAAATATGGCTTAACAACCCTCCGACAATAGCGAATGATGTTTCTAGATGCCTGGGACCTGGACCAGTTGACCGGGGGAACCAGACGGCATCAGAGCCACAGCAATAGTATCAAGACCTCCCCAAGACCCACTATAAATGCTCACAGTCACATGTCTAGGTAGGTGGGTGTCTACCTAGACATGTGACTGTGAGCATTTATAGAGGGTCTTGGGGAGGTCTTGATGCTGTGGCTCTGAGGAAGAGGGTCCGCCCTCGCAACGCGTAAGCCGTGATTGATGCCGTCTGGTTTCCCCGGTCATCTGGTGCAGGTCACAGGCATCTAGAGACATCATTCGCTATTGTCGGAGGGTTGTTAAGCCATAATTTAAAGCTTGTTTGTGAGTAGTTATTTTATCTGTATATTTTATTAATAAACCTTGCCATTGGTAATGCACAAGGTCGGTGCGCTCTTCTTTTCTTTTTATATGTTTTAGCCTCAAGAATACCCATTGTTCTGAGGAGGGCAGCAAGACTGTAGTCGTCCCCTACTTCATTGGAAGGCTCTGGTTGTGCCACTTGGTGACTGGGCTCCCGAGAGCAGGAGAAAGTTTGTGCAGTAAAACTGCTATAGGGTGGTTGGCAAGTCGTTAATCTTGCACAGTTGTACAGGCTCCTCTCCTATATGGATGTAGCGGGGTGTTCCCCTTTAATCAGAGACAGGAAATTCCAGAGAGAGGGGAGTCGGGGGGAAGGAATATAAGGAGGGGGCGAGGCCTAGCTCTTTCTCTTTTGGACACGGGGCGACAGAGAGAGATACACCTGTGCAGATCTGTGCTGTTCCAGGCCTGAAGCCTGGGGCCTGTGGAGCGAACCAAAGAGCCTTCCACCCCCCCTTTGCGAGCCTGGGTGGCATCCAGACTCATCTCTTCTAAAGTTATCTGGATCGGGGATCCGATCGTAGAAGCTGCTGTGGACGAGGACCGACACAGCCGGTGGAAGTTCCGGACTGAGGGAAGTGTTCCGGAGTGGTGAGCGAGCGAAAGCTCATCTTTAAACTGTTACTTTTATACTTTGTGCCTACTAGACTTCCGAGGCCTAACACCTCCGGTGTGGGAGAATTACCCCCCCCCCCCTATTGGATTACAAATACATGGTTTTGAATACTTCAAGTGCACCACCTTTACAGATCCTGTGCCGGTGAAGATTCGTGTTTCTTCTAAGACTGAGTTTCATGGTTAGGGATCAGGCCTGATCCGTTAGATAGTTATAAGTTAGTTATCACACCACAGGGTGTTTAGGTAACGGTCGCCCCACGTGGCGTTCCGTCCCCTTTCCAAGGCGGGTACACACACACACAGTATTGTGATTTACAACTGCAGGGACCTGCTTATGTGTTGTGAACCAAATGTTACATGCATGCTATTCCCTTTTATCTTACCACTAGCAGTAAAGTCAGTTATTATTTACAACATTGTCTATGAGTCTGAGTTATCAATCCACACACCCACATTTAAAGCATAAGTGATTGTTTATGTGAAATTGCTGTGGGTTAACTGTGCCAGAGTGAGAGAGCAGATAGCCGGGGGGTTGGGGAAGCCGCACTCAGGGCCCAAATCAAAACTTGCGGCTCTCTTAAGCTGAGGGTATCGCTACACGTGGGGGCTCGTAAATCCGGGATTACTGAGACAGCGGTGAGAGCCCGCCAAGACTTACCGGCATGGACCCGAAAGACATCAGAACGTGGTGTGAAGTAGCCAAGACAGATCCAAGCCAGTCAGTGGTCATTAACATTCCGGGTCAGGAATGGTCGACCGAAACGGTGGAAGGGTTAATGAAGTCAGACCCAGACACCTCACACCAGTATACGCTAGTGGAATATTCAGATGGGAAGCCAGAGGCTTGTAAATGCAAATATGCGCGGATGCCGGATAACAGATCTTATAGTTTGGCGTACGCTACTAAGAAAGAGCTATCACCAACGGGATCACCGCCAGTTGCGGCCCGTACCCCGCCAGAGAGGAAAGACGGAGCGACACCTCCGGTGACGCCTGCACCTGCCACGGCCATATCACCCGAACTGATAAAGGCGTTAGGGGATCTACTAACAAACTGTCAGAAGACAAGCACAGTGCACGTAGAGACTAGCTACCGGAGACTAAAAACATTCTCGGGGGAGCTCCCCGTCCCTGCGGGGGAGGAAGATTTTGACACTTGGGTGGAACAGGCATTACAAGCAGTAGAGGCATGGGAGGTGCCTGAAGCACAGAGAAGACAACGAGTTTTAGAAAGTTTGAAAGGTGCCGCGGCAGAAGCGGTGAAGAGCTTCCGTTTTGGAAATGCAAACTGTACAGCTCAAGATTGTCTGGCCATGCTGCAGGAAGAGTTTGGACAGCTGGAGAAGGTGACAGAGATGGTCTACCAATTTGAACATACTTTCCAGCAGCCGGAGGAGAAACTGTCAGAGTATGTTAGAAGGTTGAACAGGCTGTTATGCAAGATCGTCCTGAAGAAGGGAATGCTGCCCAAAGATGCAGATGAAGCACGAATGAAGCAGATCATGAGGGGAGCGCGGCGCTCAGACCCAGTCTGGCTGCACCTGAAAACCTCAGGAGGAGGAATGTCACTAACCTACTCTGATCTAATAAAAATTATTAGGGACGAAGAGGCGCTGCAGAGAGATCAGCAGGTGGCCAGAGTGAGTGTCACCCCTGTACCAGTGTTGGTCAGTTCAGTCAAGAGCCCGGAAAGAGATGCAGAAGTCGACACTTTGAAATCACAAATGTCCCAAGTGTTGGAGATGCTGACCTCTTTGATGGAGAAAGATCAAAGAAGAGCAGAGAAACCAAGTCCAAGAAAGGAGTTGTTCCCGAATACCTCAGAACCAGCTTCCATACAGGACCGAGAAGAGATGCTATGTTACAACTGCGGGGGCAGTGGTCACTTTGCCAGTAGGTGTTCCAGTCCCAAGAAGAAGAAAATGGATAATCGCCAGCCGGCGGGAAACTCCAGAGGGCCCCGGTGAGGGAGTCAACCGGGTGCCCATCTCTTTCAGTGAGCTCCAAACTGAATGGAAGGAAGCAAAAGAGAGGGGACAAGACCCCTCAGAAGAAATTTAGCACTCCCAAGAAGGAATGTCTACAACCAAGAGACAATAACATCCCTCAGCGGGTTGGTACTCCCATTAGGGTGGGGAAGGTCAATGCATACCGGGCTCAAGAGAGAATAAAGTCAAAAACAAACTGGATGAAGACAAGTCCTCAGAAGAAAGTGACCTCAACCCGGCCGTACCCAGAAGAATTGGTCGGCCCGTCCCCCACTGTATCTATCCAGGTGGAAGAAGTATATACGAAGGCCCTCCTGGACACTGGAGCTCAAGTGACTTTGTTGTACAGAGACTTCTACGATAGGCACTTAAGCCATTTGCCTATACAGAAGATAGAAGAACTGGAGATATGGGGCCTGGGAACGCAGAGGTTCCCCTATGATGGTTATCTGCCCATAAAGCTGACATTCGACCCCTCTGTGGCTGGGAAGACAGAAGTGTTCGACACCCTGGCAGTTGTGTGTCCTAGACCACCCGGGGCCAGCAAGATGTCCCTCATCATAGGCACCAATACGGATCTAGTGAGAAGACTTCTGACCCCCCTGGTGAAGATGAGGAGCCATCAGGATCCAAACATCCATCCCATGCTGAAGACAGCCTACCAACGGTTAGTGTTGGAGCAGAAGACCCCAGGAGAGGGGATAGGGAAGGTGTGGAGACTGGGGAGAGAAGGAGTGGTGCTGCAGCCCGGACAGGTGGCTTGTCTCAGGGCCACTGTGAAGCTCACCTGGAAGCAGCCTGGTCCCTTTGTCATGCTGGAATCCGACCCAAGGGAAGATCACTCAGGCCTGGAAGTGATACCGGAAGTGATTCCAATCAAGGCCCTGAAGAAAGCCAGGGGAAGAGTCCCGGTGAGTGTGAGGAACTCTACAGAAAGGGCCATAGAGATCCCTGCTCGGATGCTGTTGGGACAGGTGAGTCCTGCTGTCCCAGTCAGCTGGTCAGAAGTAAAGGGGACGGGTGAAGAAGGAGATGTTTGGGAAAAACTTTCCATGGAGAACCCGAATTTACCTGGAGCCTGGAAAGAGAGAGCCAAGGCCCAGCTGACTAGATGGGAGAAGATTTTCTCCAAAAATGAGTTCGATGTGGGGTGTGCGAGGAGTGCTACCCACCGCATCCGCCTGCAAGAAGACAAACCGTTCAGGGAGAGAGTCAGGCGGGTTCCGCTGGCAGATCTGGAGGATCTGAGGGAACAGCTTGCAGAACTGAAAAAGACTGGGGTGATTCGAGAGTCCAGAAGCCCTTATGCCTCTCCAATAGTGGTGGTCAGGAAGAAGAATGGGTCGCTGAGGCTCTGCATTGACTACAGAACTCTCAACAGGAGGACCACCCCTGATCAGTACACCACGCCAAGGATAGAGGACGCCTTACAGAGTTTGTCTGGAGCTAAGTGGTTCAGCGTGATGGACCTCAAGAGCGGGTACTATCAAATTCCCATGCACCCAGAGGATAAAGAAAAGACCGCTTTCATAACTCCTGTGGGGTTCTTTGAGTTTAATAGAATGCCTCAGGGCCTATCTGGGGCCCCAGCTACTTTTCAACGTCTCATGGAGAAGACTGTCGGAGATATGAACCTCATAGAAGTCCTCGTGTACCTGGACGATGTCATTGTCTTCGGGAGAACTTTGGAGGAACATGAGGCCCGATTGGAGAAAGTGTTGAGAAGGCTTAGTGAAGAGGGACTAAAGCTTTCCCCCGAGAAGTGTCGGTTCTACCAGTCTTCGGTGAACTACCTGGGACACATAGTGTCTGAAAAGGGGGTGGCTACTGATCCTGAGAAGTTGGAGGCAGTTACCTCCTGGCCAAGACCCACAACAGTCACCGAACTTAGATCTTTCCTGGGCTTCTGCTCCTACTATAGGAGGTTTGTGGATGGGTTTGCCCGTATTGCCAAGCCCCTAAATGAACTGCTCAAGACTGAAGGGGAAGAGGATGGCTTGGGACCCAGAAGACCCGGGGAGTCGGTTCAAGATCAGTGGACCCCCAGGTGTGAAGAGGCCTTCAGAACCCTGAAGAGGAGCCTCACCACAGCCCCAGTATTGGCCTATGCTGATCCCACCAGACCATACGAGTTACATGTTGATGCTAGTCATGAAGGCCTAGGTGGAGTGCTCTACCAAGAGTATGAAGAGCAACTGCGACCAGTGGCCTATGTGAGTCGGAGTCTGACCCCCTCGGAGAAGAACTACCCCACTCATAAGTTGGAGTTCTTGGCCCTCAAATGGGCAGTGGTGGACAAACTAAGAGACTACCTCTATGGGGCAGAGTTTACAGTAAAAACAGATAACAACCCTCTGACTTACCTATTCACCACTGCCAAGTTGGATGCCACAGGACACAGGTGGCTGGCTGCATTATCTGGGTTCAACTTCAGTCTTAAATACAGACCAGGGACTGGAAATAGGGATGCAGATGCCCTGTCCCGAAGATCTCATACCATGGCTGATGACTGGGAGGACTGGACTCAGGTAGCGCCGGACGGAGTGCGAGCCCTTTGTCAAGGGGCTGAATTTCAAGCCAGAGGGGGCTCCAGAGCCGAGGAGATAGGAGTTACCACAGTGGGAGTCCCAAAACACTACTGCAGGGTGACTCAACTTGAAGAGGAATGCTTACCGAAGCTGTCTAAGAAGGAACTGAGGTGCGACCAATTGGAAGACCCCATGGGGAGATTGGTCTTTGAAGCATTGGAAAACGAGAGTCCAGAGAAACTTCGACATCACCCCTCCAAGGAGGCTCGTCTGCTAAGGAGAGAGTTAGACAAGCTACAGGTCCATCAGGGAGTGGTCTACCGAAGGGGCCCCTCTGATGACTCCGAGGATAAATGGCAGTTGTTTCTCCCAGAGAAGCACCGAGAGACTGTGCTGGTTGCCTTACATGACCAGCATGGTCACCTGGGAGCTGAAAGAACCTTCCAACTTGTCAGAAGCCGGTTCTATTGGCCCTGTATGAGGGCTGAAGTGGAGGAATATTGCCACTCCTGTGCACGATGCATCCAGAGGAAGACTCTACCCCATCAAGCTGCCCCAATGGGCCACCTACAGAGTCAAGGCCCAATGGATCTGGTATGCATTGACTTTCTCTGCCTCGAACCCGATTTGAGTGGATTGGGAAATGTTCTGGTGGTAACCGATCATTTCACCCGTTATGCACAGGCGTTCCCCACCAGAGACCAGAAGGCTTCCACTGTAGCTAAGGTGCTTGTAGAAAAATACTTCGTCCACTATGGATTACCACAGAGAATCCACTCCGACCAAGGAAGGGACTTTGAGAGTCGCCTGATCCGGAACTTACTGGACTCCCTGGGAGTGGAAAAGACCAGGACTACCCCCTATCATCCACAAGGAGATGCCCAGCCTGAGAGATTTAACCGGACTTTGCTAAACATGCTTGGGACTCTGGAGACAGAGAAGAAGCAGCATTGGAGTCAACACATATCCACTTTGGTGCATGCCTACAATTGCACCACCAGTGATGTGACGGGTTACTCTCCCTACCGCCTCATGTTTGGGAGAGAAGCAAGATTGCCAGTGGATCTGGCCTTTGGCATTTCTCTAGACTATACCTCTGCTACCTCCCACAAAGGATATGTAGACAGACTTAGGTATAATTTGAAAGCGGCCTATGAACAAGCCCAAGCGGCCTCAGACCAAAGAGGGGCCCGAAATAAAAGGAACTATGATTTGAAGGTTCGAGTGCAAGACCTGCAGCCTGGAGACCGTGTTCTGCTACGCAACCTAGGGATCCCAGGGAAGCACAAACTTGCTGATAGGTGGAGGTCTGAGCCTTACGTTATTTGTAGGAAACTCCCTGGACTACCGGTGTACAAGTTAAAGCCAGAGGGGAGAGTGGGACCCTTGAAGACCTGGCACAGAAACCACTTACTCCCGCTTAAAGAAGCAGTCAGGATACCTCCAGTGAGGAACCTACCGGAATCTGTTTCCATCTTGGATACTCCCAGACCCAACACTCGGTCTCAGACCTCTCGATCTAGAGGTGGACAGGCTTCTCAATCAAGTGAAGATGGGAGAGGAGAACTGGAGTGGCTATGGCCTTCCCCAACCCCGGAAAATCCCACCATAGACCTTCCACCCACTGAGGATATGCAGGATGGGACCCTGAACCCAGAAGCTACAGAGTTCATTCCATCCAGTGGCGTGCCTGAATGCTGGGAAGATATTCTGGGCCTGTACTCAGATGAAGAAGAGACAGAGGCCCCAGAACCAGTGACGATGTCAAAAAGTGTTCCTGAAACAGAGCCTGTGGCACCAGAGCCTGAAGTCCCAAGGGAGCAGAGAGCTCGCAGAGTCGTGAGGCCTCCCATGAAGTTAACCTACCCTCAATTGGGAAAGAGCTCAGAGGACTCTGTTACCACCGCTAGAAGAAGTACCGAGTGCTCCAATCCTTCCACTGTTCATTTGGTGGAGGGCAACCCCAGCTCACTCTCTGGCACAGTTAGGCAGGCCACTCATGCCAGTGTGACCTGTGGGACAGGGAATCCCACCTCTGAGTTTTGGTGGCAATTCCCTGTACCAACATCATACTCCGCACTCTCTAAAATGGTTCAGAAATGTTGTTAAAATGTTTATCTTTGGGGACCAAAGAGTTTTAGTGGGGGGAGTGTGTAGCGGGGTGTTCCCCTTTAATCAGAGACAGGAAATTCCAGAGAGAGGGGAGTCGGGGGGAAGGAATATAAGGAGGGGGCGAGGCCTAGCTCTTTCTCTTTTGGACACGGGGCGACAGAGAGAGATACACCTGTGCGGATCTGTGCTGTTCCAGGCCTGAAGCCTGGGGCCTGTGGAGCGAACCAAAGAGCCTTCCACCCCCCCTTTGCGAGCCTGGGTGGCATCCAGACTCATCTCTTCTAAAGTTATCTGGATCGGGGATCCGATCGTAGAAGCTGCTGTGGACGAGGACCGACACAGCCGGTGGAAGTTCCGGACTGAGGGAAGTGTTCCGGAGTGGTGAGCGAGCGAAAGCTCATCTTTAAACTGTTACTTTTATACTTTGTGCCTACTAGACTTCCGAGGCCTAACACCTCCGGTGTGGGAGAATTACCCCCCCCCCCTATTGGATTACAAATACATGGTTTTGAATACTTCAAGTGCACCACCTTTACAGATCCTGTGCCGGTGAAGATTCGTGTTTCTTCTAAGACTGAGTTTCATGGTTAGGGATCAGGCCTGATCCGTTAGATAGTTATAAGTTAGTTATCACACCACAGGGTGTTTAGGTAACGGTCGCCCCACGTGGCGTTCCGTCCCCTTTCCAAGGCGGGTACACACACACACAGTATTGTGATTTACAACTGCAGGGACCTGCTTATGTGTTGTGAACCAAATGTTACATGCATGTTATTCCCTTTTATCTTACCACTAGCAGTAAAGTCAGTTATTATTTACAACATTGTCTATGAGTCTGAGTTATCAATCCACACACCCACATTTAAAGCATAAGTGATTGTTTATGTGAAATTGCTGTGGGTTAACTGTGCCAGAGTGAGAGAGCAGATAGCCGGGGGGTTGGGGAAGCCGCACTCAGGGCCCAAATCAAAACTTGCGGCTCTCTTAAGCTGAGGGTATCGCTACATGGATATTCCTTAAGAAGCCCATAGATAATTCATTGTTTTTTGTTCAACCAGCTACTTAAATGAAAAAAACTGACCTAATTCCCTTATCCACACATTCGAGATGTTATTTGGTTCTGATAGCGGGAAGACTTCCAAGCCATCAGATAACACTGATCAGCACCGCTGGCTATAGCTGGTGGTGCTGATTGAGCTTCATTCCTCCAACAGGTGGATTGTACAGAATTGTGCTGGCCATACATTGAATGAAATTTGTCTGGCCCCTGTTGAACTGGCTAAATTCTGATCCATGTATGGCTGGCTTTACTCGCAGTGTACATTAGGAGCTGCAGCATGTCAGATAGAGCCTGCTTATTTTCTGCATGCTATACCATTGTCATCCTAGCCAATATTTGTCTTTTAATTTTTTCAGGTCCACATAAAACCGTTATCTTCAATACACTAGTCCATACACTGACTGTGCGGAGGAAAACAATATGCTCCATATTGACCACATACATTCACAGATCCTATCACTGCATGACTAAATTTACCTTCACAGTCATTCAGTATCTAACTGCCAGATCACATCTACACTATATTACCAAAAGTATTGGGACGCGTGCCTTTACATGCACATTAACTTTAATGGCATCCCAGTCTTAGTCCGTAGGGTTCAATATTGACTTGGCCCACCCTTTGCAGCTATAACAGCTTAACTCTTCTGGGAAGGCTGTCCACAAGATTTAGGAGTGTGTCTATGGGAATGTTTGACCATTCTTCCAATAGCGCATTTGTGAGGTCAAGCACTGATGTGAACGAGAAGGCCTGGTTCACAGGCTCTAATTCATCCCAAAGTGACTGTGCAGGCCAGTCAAGTTCCTCCACCCCAAACTCGCTCATCTATGTCTTTATGGACCTTGCTTTGTGCACTGGTCCAAACCATTTGGTGGAGGGGAGATTATGGTGTGGGGTTGTTTTTCTGCGGTTGGGCTTGGCCGCTTAGTTCCAGAGAAGGGAACTCTTAAGGCGTCAGCATTCCAAGACATTTTGGACAATTTCATGCTCCCAACTTTGTGGGAGCAGTTTGGGGAAGACCCTTTCCTGTTCCAACATGACTGTGCACCAGTGCATAAACAAGGGCCATAAAGACATAGATGAGCAAGTTTGGGGTAGAAAAACGTGACTGGCCTGCACAGAGTCCTGACCTCAACCCGATTGAACACCTTTGGGATAAATTAGAGCAGAGACTGCAAGCCAGGCCTTCTCGTCCACATCAGTACCTGACCTCACAAATGTGCTTCTGTAAAAATGGTCAAACATTCCCATAGACACACTCCTAAACCTTGTGGACAGCCTTCCCAGAACAGCTCAAGCTGTTATAGCTGCAAAGGATGGGCCAACTCAATGTTAAATCCTACGGACTAAGACTGGGATGCAATTAAAGTTAATTTGTGTGTAAAGGCAGGTGTCTCAATACTTTTGGTAATATAGTGTATGTCAACCAGATATTCAGTCTCAGTGTTTTAACTTTAAAAAAAAAATTTGTAAAAAAGAGACTAATCTGTTGACTCCAAAGCACTGAACTTTTAGTGGTTGTCCTAAAGGGTAGTTCTTTTGAAAACAGGTTCATGCGATCCCTTAGCTTTGGAAATTGTGTGTATAGACTTGAATTGATGACCATTTGAGCTGAGTTCCTTTCACTGCTGAATGAATGGAGGTCATCTGGCACTGCATGTACGGGTGACTGAAACCCCCAGGCAGATTTGACAATTGTGTATGGTGAATGGTGAACAAACCCTCAGTTGAAGGCAATAAACTATGACCTATTACCCATTTCTTAGCATTGACAGCTTCTTATTCATAGCTTTACAGATTCTAATCAAGGTCATAAGAAGTAGTGGGATGTAGCGGGATGTCAAGTATGTGGATTGAGAAAGGCTGCAGAGGTATTCCTTGATCTACACACAGGTGTTTAGGTGAACTCCTCAAACACTGGGGAGCAATGGGGCTCTTCTACCACTAACATCTTTATAGTGTATTTACATTTTTGCAGCCACATTGGGAATACTGTACATACATCCAGAGACCAGGGTCTCACAGAGACCCCCTGGCACCTTCTAACGATCAGGACCCAGAACTGTGAAGCCCGCCCCCGTGTTTTCTCTCTGTAAGGCTCGGTTCACACAGTCACCGCATGCGGCTCACAGCAGGGGTCCGGTGCGTGCTGGTTCACCATTTCAGGTCCGATTTCAGCCCGAATTTTGGGCTGAAATCAAACCTAAAACGCACCAAAAAAGGCACCCTTTTTTCCGGCACCCCGCACCGGACCCGCTGCGGAGATATGTGAACCGGCTCCATAGAGAGCCAGTCACATTCTCCTGCTATGCAAATTGAATGCGGGGAAACGCGCATTCAATTCGCATAGGTGTGGACCCAGCCTGAATGTGTCAGGGTCAGTATTTTTTGGGGGATTTTTTTTTTTAATTAATATCAGTATCAGTTAGTGTCAGTGTGTTTTAGGTAGGATAAAAATAAAAGCAAAATGCACAGTATTGTTTTTGGACTGTAACACGGGAACAAACAACAACTAACATACACATATGTGGTATTTTCTTACTATTTTTCCTTTAACAACATCAATACTGGGCACTTTCACCTCCTTCCTACCCAGACCAATTTTCAGCTTTCAGCGCTCTCACACTTTCAATGACAATTGCGCGGTTATGCTACGCTGTACCCAAATAAACGTTTTATCTTTTTGTTCACACAAATAGAGCTTTCTTTTGGTGGCATTTATTCACGACTCCGTTTTTTTTTTTTTTTTTGCGAGAAAAGCGAAAAAAGAGCGGAAATTTGGAAAAAAAAATATTTTCTTCTTTCTATTTTAAAAGAAATACAATAAAATCGAATTTTGTCATAAATTTAAGCCAAAATGTGTGATCACGGACAGATGTACGCAGATGATCATGTACAGATGTGTGCAGGTGATCACGGACAGATATGTGCAGATGATCATTGGGACATGTGATTTTACTGCTACATATGTGGGGGACAGGTGTTTTTACAGTGTGGGGACATGTGTGGGGACAGCGTTTTGGGGACACTATTTTGAGGACATTGTGTGGGGACATGTGTGGGGACATGTGTGTGGACACTAGGCTTGTTATCAGTGTGTAAAAAGCTGTAAAAAACAGCGCATACTCACTGATCATCAGCCTGCTGCAGAGATCCACTCTCCTCTCCTCACTGACTACTTCCGTGTGAGGAGAGGAGAGCCGATCGCCTAGCAACCGGCTCTCTGTTTACATCACATGACAGCTGTGATTGGATACAGTTGTCATGTGATCAGGAGGGCCAATCACAGAGCCCTCCTGCCAATCGGAGATGCGCCATGTCCGGGTGACACGAGCACATCGGTATCGCGTCACTGCGTGGGCACGCGTGCGATCCCCCTCCTTCTGAGGGACGCTCCTGAACGCCCACTCAGAAGGAGGAAGTGCCCACCCAACCATATATATGCAGTGGCTGGGTGGGATGTGGTTAATAATAAAAAACAAATCAGGATATATCCATTATCATTACCACCAAATGAAAGCCAATTTGTTTGAAAAACACGTGGTATAATCCACCTGGATGCAGAAAGTAGTTGTGATGATATGTAAGGTTTTACTAACACATGTCCTAGTTGCAAAATTGTGCTTAGGCATTAAGATTTGTTTTACCCTTATGCCCCGTACACACGATCGTTTTTACTGTCATTTTTTAAACCAACGTTTTTCTCCTAGTTTTTTTTCATGTTTCCTCTCAAGCCTGCCTTGCGTACACACCATCATTAAAAAAAAACGATCAAGCAAAGCGCAGTGACATTCAACACGTACGACGGCACTATAAAGGGGAAGTTCCGTTCGAATGGCGCCACCCTTCATGTTAGTAAAGTTTGTTGAGCGACGATTCGCGCTTTTCAGTCCGTTACTGTGTAATGAATGTGCTATCTCCATTACGAACGCTAGTTTTACCAGAACGAGCGCTCCCGTCTCATAATTGATTCTGAGCATGCGCGTTTTTTTTCACGTCGTGAAAGCATACACACTATCGTTTTTCACGTCGTTAAAAAAAACGACATGAAAAACGACGTGAAAAAAGAGAGCATGTCCGGAATTTTTAATGGCTGTTTTTCACGTCGTTAAAAATGCTCTGGAGCCTACACACGATCATTTTTAATGGCCATTTTTTAAAATGGCATTTTTAACGGCATGAAAAACGATCGTGTGTATGGGGCATAAGGGGTTAAGGTAAAAAACGTTTAATGTTCAGCTTCCCCGCAGTTCCCCCTTATACTCTTCTGAGGCAGATCTCGATTTAGCAATGTTCTTGTGGGCTGTAGCGATGCTGTTTCTCTCCACACAGGACTCGGAGGCAGCAGTGAGATCTATTGGCTCCTGCTGTTGTCAGTCAAACCCTGTGAGGCGGGGGGTCAAGCAACACTGGGTGTGTCAATAGACGCACGCAGCCCAGCTCAGGATCGAGCATGCACAAGGAGGCATTGAGAGGAGAGGAGAAACCGAGATTGCACACAGATATATATATATATATATACATATATATATATACACACACTATGTCACCAAAAGTATTGGGACACCTGCCTTTACACGCATATGAACTTAAATGGCATCCCAGTCTTAGTCCGTAGTGTTCAATATTGAGTTGGCCCACCCTTTGCAGCTATAACAGCTTCTCCTCTTCTTGGAAGGCTGTCCACAAGGTTTAGGAGTGTGTCTATGGAAATGTTTGACCATTCTTTCAGAAGCACATTCGTGGGATCAGGCACTGATGTGGATTGCAGTCTCTGCTGTAATTCATCCCAAAGATGTTCTATCGGATTGATATCAGGACTCTGTGCAGGCCAGTCAAGTTCCTCCACCCCAAACTCACTCATCCATGTCTTTATGGACCTTGCTTTGTGCACTGGTGTGCAGTCATATTTGAACAGGAAAGGAAAGGGCCATCCACAAACTGTTCCCACGAAGTTGGGAGCACCAAATTGTCCAAAATGTCTTGGTATGCTGACACCTTAAGAGTTCCCTTCACTGGAACTAAGGGGCCAAGCCCAACCCCTAAAAAACAACCTTGCACCATAATCCCCCCTCCACCAAATGATTTGGACCAGTGCACAAAGCAAGGTCCATAAAGACATGGATGAGCGAGTATGGGGTAGAAGAACTTAACTGGCCTGCAACGATAAAGCACCTTGAATTAGAGCAGAGACTGCGAGACAGGCTTTCTCATCCAACATTACCATAGCCACACTCCTAAACCTTGTGGACAGCCTTCCCAGAAGACCTGAAGCTGTCAAAGTATACCAAAATTATGGGCAGGGCAAATGAAAGAAAACAGGATTTTTGCCTACACATGATTGTATGCTTTGACTCATTTACTAAGCTAAGTGGAAATTGACTTTAAAAATAGTTAATGTAGCGCCCACCTCAAAAGGTTGGGATGCTATTTAAATTTAGAGGGATGTCTGAGCCAGTAGTTGGGCTCAGACGGTTGAATTGCATTTAATTTTACCTCTGCTTCAGCTGTGGCTTGCCCGACAGTATTTTTCCCTTATTGCCTGTAGGTGGCGTTACCACCTCAGGCACCTGTTGGAACACAGGCAAGCCATGGTGCATTGAGTGGCCCTTCTCTGCAACGGTACAGTGGGAGTGGTCTACCCGCTGTGCCTGCTGGGAGGGGCAACTTAAGGGGCAGACGCCATTGATTGGGGCCGCTCTCGCCCCGCAGCCCTCCGGGCGCGAGGCATGTGCGTGTGGTTCTGGTCTCGGGGCCACGTTGGCCCGAGGCTGCATCGCTGCTTAGTAGGCCCAGTTAGTCTGGCTGGGGCCTACATTCGGAGAAGGGATCCCAAGCTGTCTGTCCAAATGGGGAGGAGGCTATCTTGGTGAAGGAGACCAGGGGAGGACCTGCCCTGGACGAGACCGGCAAAGTGCTGTTGTCTCGGGTGAGGCCTGGTGACTTTGTCAAGGAGGGATCCACTATATTACAAGCCCTGCAGTTCGCCAGATTGGCTTAAAGGCCCTTTAACTGTACGGTTGGAAGTTTGGGACTTTGAAATCCTGTGGCAGAGGATTCCTGGACTATCCGCTTGCTCAACTTAAAAAGGTCTGTGGCAGAGACTTTGTACACTTCAAAAGGTCTGTGGCAGAGACCTACTTCATCTTGGGCAGTCTGTGGCAGAGATTGCCCCATTGCTGGTTCGTGTGTCATTCCGGCCTGCTAGGCCATGTGAGAGGGGACTATCCGGGTGACCAATACCCACTCTAACATTGAGAGTGGTGAGTGACTTTGAACTTATACCTTTGTCAAACTTTGTGGCGAGTGCCTGAATCTTCCCCTACTCTTCTATACATTCTACTTCTCAAAGTTTATTGCATAGGAAAAATAAAGCCTAACTGTTTGAGGTTTTACATCGGTGTGGACATTGCATTACTATAGACTTTCCTACCCGGACAACGTAGCTGAAGAGGTAACGTGCAAAACCCAAAACTAACCAGCGGCCCTCTAGGGGGTATTGCTACATAAAATTAACTGAAAATTACACTCTCAACTAACTTCTATTTATTAAAGGAATATAGGCCAGCCATTACCGATTTCCTTCTAAAAATTCTGGCTCATCCTAAGATTGTAATCCTCTGAGTCACTGACCAGAAACAAACAAGTAAAGTTAAAATTCCTGATGTGCATACTTACTCTGGGCAAATAACTGAGCAAATAACATTTACTGCTTGAGTCCTGGGTACTGTTTTAAAAGGGCACAGGGGCAGCGGTTATTTGACCCAGCCATGATTTAAAAAGGCAACTGGACTCAGAACATCCTGCAGGCGCCTACTGACATTGGTGCTGGAAGTGCCGGCTGTCAATGACAGCCATGACCTAGTGCTAAGCCTAGAAGCTAAAACAATAAGCTCTTGGACTTTAGAGCTTTCTACTAAAGGAATTGTCAGTTAAGCAAATTGTAAACACAATGCTCTTGCATTGTGTTTACATTGACAGTGCAGTGACATAGTGCAGTTATATCATAGCACAGCCTGTTTCAGCTCTGTCCAGGCTCTACCTACAACATATCACTACTATAGTGTTCTTCAGCTGACTGATTGGAGCCAGCATTATATCACTAATAAAAGTGATCTGTTGCTGCAGAGATGCATAGGTAGGGGTGGGGGTCTGCATCTGGACTCGAATGAGCAGAACCAGTCCTATCATGAGAATTTTTTTTTTTTTAAATAAAACTTAAAAACGTGTAAAAGTAGCAAAGTAATTGAATAAACATTCATTTACTAAAACTGGTGAGTGTAAAATCTGGTGCAGCTGTGCATGGTAGCCAGTTATCTTCTAAGACCCCTTTCACACTGAGACGCTTTTCAGGCATTTTAAAAATAGAGCCCGTAAAGTGCCTAAAAAGTGCCTCTCATGCCTCCCCAGTTTGAAAGTCTGAGTGCTTTCACACTGGAGCAGTGCGCTTGCGGGACGGGAAAAAAAGTCATGCAAGCAGCATCTTTGGGGCAGTTTGGGAGTGATGTATACACATGGGGGTGCACAAATTATATAAATTATGTGTTGGAAAAATTATATATATGGGGGTGCACAAATTATGTAAATTATGTGTTGGAAAAAAAATAAAATAATCCAATTTCTTTATTATTATTCCTAATAAAAAACAAGGAAATATATGTTTCAAAACATATATTAGTATTATAATACATAAGGGTAGACTACAAATTGAAAAAAGTATAACATAAGCGAGACATCACTGAACTGAAAAATAGGGAAGAGCTTCGCGTTCGCGACGAACACACGTTCGACTCGAACATCGGGCGTTCGATGAAGAACAAACTTTATGGTCCGTTCGCGCTAAATTCGTGTTGTGCGACACGGCCCATAATTCACTGCGGCATCGCAGTGCATTGCTGGCTGATGATTGGCCAAGCATGCACTATGACCCGCATGCTTTGCCAATCACAGCGCGGAAAAATTGGAGAGCCGTAATTGGCCAAAGCCAGGGTGGCTTTGGGCAATTATGGCTCAGAGGGTTTAGTACACGCCCCACACTATATAAGGCCGCCTGGAAGTCGGCCTTTGTAGTGTGTTGGCGTTTGTGAAAGAGGCAGTTTCAGAGAGAAAGACAGTGTCATTTATATTGAGTTAGATAGAGCAGGCAGGCGAGTCAGTTAGCTGCTGTTACAGTGTGTAGAGGATATATATGCATCCTAGGTGTTGTATATATATTTATACACTGTATTGAGTTTAGATAGATCCGTTCCTGTTAGTCTCTATGCTGTGACAGGCAGGCAGGTGATTGTGCTAGCTGCAGACAGTCAGGCCCTTTTCACACTGGGGCGGTTTGCAGGCACTACTGTGCAAAAAATAGCGCCTGCAAACCGAGCCTAAACAGCGGCCGCTGTCTCTCCAATGTGAAAGCCTGAGGGCTTTCACACTGGAGCGGTGCACTAACGGGATGTGAAAAAAAGTCCTGCTAGCCGCATCTTTGGAGCAGTGAGAGGAGCGGTGTGTTTACCGCTCTTACACCGCTCCTTCCTATTGAAAGCAATGGGAAACCGCGGTAATACTGCCCGCAATGCGCCTCTACAGAGGCGCATTGCGGGCGGTATTAACCCTTTTTCGGCCGCTAGCGGCCGAATACCTCCACAATTCTGACGGTATAGTGCCGCTAAAAATAGCGGCACTATACCGCCACTGCACCCACCGCACCAGTGTGAAACCAGCCTCAGTGTTTCACTGAGGCTGGTTTCACACTGGGGAGGTGGGTGCGGTGGTGGTATAGCGCCGCTATTTTTAGCGGCACTATACCGTCAGAATTGTGGAGGTATTCGGCCGCTAGCGGCCGAAAAAGGGTTAATACCACCCGCAATGCGCCTCTGTAGAGGCGCATTGCGGGCGGTATTACCGCGGTTTCCCATTGCTTTCAATAGGAAGGAGCGGTGTAAGAGCTGTCGGAATTGCGGAGGTATTCGGGCCCTAGCGGTGCGGTTTTAACCCCCGCTAGCGGTCAAAAAAGGGTTAATACCGCCCGCAATGCGCCTCTGTAGAGGCACATTGCCGGCGGTATTACCGCGGTTTCCCATTGCTTTCAATGGGAAGGAGCGGTGTAGGAGTGGTAAACACACCGCTCCTCTCACCACTCCAAAGATGCGGCTAGCAGGACTTTTTTTCACGTCCTGTTAGCGCACCGCTCCAGTGTGAAAGCCCTCGGGCTTTCACATTGGAGAGACAGCAGCCGCTGTTTAGGCTCGGTTTGCAGGCGCTATTTTTAGCACAATAGCGCCTGCAAACCGCCCCAGTCTGAAAGGGACCTTAGTGTACTACTGTGTCCTTTGCATAGCGATCACCTAAAGCTCACCTGGATACAGTTATTCTCTATACTGTTACAGGCAGGCCGGTGATTGTGCTAGCTGCAGACAGTCCGTGTTTCATTTAGTGTACTACTGTGTGCTTTGCATAGCATTCACCTAAAGCCTAAATTTGTGATGCAATACTTTGCAACAGGGCTCATTGCTGCGCTCTAAGTACACTATCTGTGAGGGGTTGCAGTGTTGTGGCACCAGCACCAGTGCCTAAGGCCCAATTTTTCAGCCCCTGTTCAACAGGGGCATGCAAATACAATTCTTGATCTAATATTTGACAGCAGGGCCCATTCCTGCACCCACCAAGAGTAACTGTGAGGGCTTACAGTGTTGTGGCACCAGCACCACCACCAAAGGCCCAATTTTTCCTACCACTGTCCAACAGTGGCATGTAAATACAATTCCTGATATAATAGTTGACAGCAGGGCTTTCCAGCGCCCACCAAGAGTAACTGTGAGGGCTTACAGTGTTGTGGCAACACCAACACCTAAAGGCCAAATTTCTGCAGACTATATATGGCAGGCCCCTACTTTCAAACATCCAACTTACAAACGACTCCTACTTGAAAACGGTAGGAGACAACAGGAAGTGAGAGGAAATCTACCCCTAGGAAGGCAAATTCTCTCCTGTGAGAGTTAATATGTGAAAAAGGTGTCTCCTCTCCACTGATGCTTTATCACCAATCCTTGTTTCAATAAAAAAAACAAATTTTCCAAAAACATTTGTCATTGGGATGGAAAGTGAGGTGAAATGTTCTGAACAGGTGCACATACGGCAAAACAAATGTTACAGGGGTGATAACCCTTCCCTATGTTCTCCAAAAAGCTTAAAAATAGATTTTTTGGCTGGAGCTACACTTAAAAAATTTACCTGTTCCAAATTACAAACAGATTGTACTTAAGAACAAACCTACAGTCCGTGTATTTTTTGCACCGCCTGTATACTGCTGTTCAGAGTATATAGGGCCTTTTTTTATTTTGGGTGCGGGGTTCCCGTTAATATCCATACAAGACCCAAAGGGGCTGGTAATGGGCTGGGGAAGGGGTGGGTGATGGGGTAGCCATGCCATTTTTCTCAATGATTTTCATCCATATTGCCGGGACCAGACATTACATTAAAGCCACAAGCAGCTTGTCATTTTGTGCAGGGACAGTTCTAAACAAGGGAAACACATGCCACTTCACCGGCATACTTTACACACCCCCCAGGTACGATATTTAAAGGAATATTTCACTTTTTTTTTTCACTTTATGCATCATTAAAATCACTGCTCCCGAAAAAACTACCGTTTTAAAAGATTATTTTTACATTGATACATGTCCCCTCGGGCAGGACCCGGGTCCCCAAACCCTTTTTAGGACAATAACATGCATATTAGGCGTTATAATTAGCACTTTAGATTTCGAACGTTTGCGTCCATTGTATTTAATAGGGTTCTAAAGTTCGTGCAAACGTTCGGTCCGTTCGAAGGTTCTGGTGCGAACCGAACGGGGGGGGGTGTTCGGCTCATCCCTACTGAAAAATAAAAAATCTGTGAAAACCAAGGGGATCTAGGGAGAAAAAGCCCTGGGGACGGAAGTTGTTAAATAAAAAAAAATCTGTATCACATAGTGATAAAGAATTAAGTGGAAAATAAACACCAACATGAAACTAACATTCAAATACATATACCGTAACTCTCTAATTTGTGAAATTCATGTGGAAATATCATTATTGCAGAACTAAAAGCTGAACTTTTCACAAAAATGTTTCATGCATTTTGTATGAATGCATAAACAATTGGTAACTTTGCACAGAATAAGTTTGAAATTGTGACATGTACATGATATAGTCCTGCTGATTCTAAGCTTAAGCTGTTTAGACTAGAGGAAATAGAAGCTGTAATCAATTTTGCTCCAGTGAGGAAGTTGTAGGAAACTCAATTCTTGATCATTTTGAAGAATTCTTGCTATGAGTGGGGTTTTTCTTTTTCGTACATCACGGGACACAGAGCGACTTAGTCATTACTAATGGGTTATATAGATTACCTTCAGGTGTTGGCACTGGCCAATTCCAAACCGGAAGTACCCTCCCCTATATAAGCCCCTCCCATCCGGGAGCACCTCAGTTTTTTGCCAGTGTCTAAGGTGTTGGCCAAAGAGTAACATGTGTTTTCACTGGGCTTGCGTACAGGTTCTTTTGGGCCTTAGTAAGCTGTTCCGGATCCCACCAAAAAAGCTTCATAGCTAAACGGTCGGTACCCGGGCCTTGCAGCAGAAGAGCAAGGTTTTGCCTGTAATGCCTCTCTTAGGAGGGCTGGACCCTGGGATCCAGAGCTCTGGTCATACCTACGACCAAGATGTTGTCTGTGCAGGGTGCTATACAGGTCCAGGGGAGTGGAATCCTTGGGAACCCGGTCCCTGAAGGTTTAATTACAATGCCTGCCGTGATAGGTGAAGTTTGGACTTCTGTGGACCAAACAAAGTCCTGCGGCGGGGATCAGGTAAGTGGGGGCCCCCAGGAACTTGGTTCTATTGGGGGACCCCCAAGCCTAATTTGTCTTTCTGTCTGTTACCTAACGGTATTCCCGCTAATATCTGTGTATGCCTGTAACTACTGAAAATGTAAAATTTTAATAGTAGTCAAGAAAAAAAAAAAAAAGGGACCGCGGTACCTGTGTTAAACCACTAGAGGCCGCTGTAGTCCATTTTTCTTGTCATGTGGATCTTTGGTTTTCTCAAGTCAAAAGATCCAGGCAGTTGGTAAGTTTCTCTGTGGGAATCCACTTCCTCTGCCCTGTTGCTGCGCTCATCCACCGCACAGACCCTCCGGCAAAAAGGGCCCTGGCTCCTAGTCCCTGTTTGATTTCGAAAAGGGCGCCAATGGCGCACGGGCGCGCGCGCGGGCGCGTGCACGCGCCTCCTATGAAAAAAAAGGGGCGGGGCAGGTGGATGACGCTCGATGCGCGCCGCGGCGCTTCTGCGCATGTGCAGGCGTCCCAGCATGGATAAAAGACACAGTACAAGTGTCAGCTGGATGCAAACAGAGCTAGCAACAAACAGTGGCACACAGAGGCGGTTGATGCAGGCATCCCCATAGAAAGGCACTTTAGTGGACACCAGCTGGTATATAGCAGCAACTGTGTTAGACTATTACCAGCAAAAATTGGTGTATGACGACGGGAATACCTCAGCTTTGTGCTTAAAGGATATGTCGTCCAGACGCTCCGGAAATAGGTCTTCCAGGAAGCCAAAGGGGTCTCCATCGGGCTCTGAGGATATCGGGCATGCTTGTACTGCACCAATCTCCCCTGAGAATTCAGAGGTCAGTAGCCGTAGAAACCCCGCAGGAGTGCCTGGTGCTGCGGCTGTCCCCAGTCCACCTGCTCCTGTATATATAACAGAGGAGGTTTTATCCTCAACTCTGGGAGGATTGGAAGAGAGATTAACAGCATTGATCGCTGCTTCCCTGTCACAGGAAAAGCGCGTCCGATCTCCGTCTCCTCCTTCAGAGTGCCTGTTAGTGGAGGAACAGCCCCACACAGAGATCGACCTACCTGAAGGGGATCAGGATGAGGTTGATTCAGTTATGGAGGAATCAACAGTGGAAGAACCTTTCTCAGCATCTCAGGCTGAAAGATTATGGGTTCAGTCTCTGACTAACATGGTCCGATCAGCATTTAAAATGCCTCTGGCGGAACCACCATCCACTACGGTTTCCTCGCTGGGGTCGCTAAAAGCTCCCCAGGCTGTCTGTTCCTTCCCAATCCACCCTTTATTAGAAGGGCTTATTTACCAAGATTGGGAGCATCCTGATAAAATATTTGCTCCCCCCAAGAGATTTCCGGTGATCTATCCCATGGAGGATAAGTTCATAAAAAAATGGAGGGTCCCTACAGTGGACGCAGCCATCTCTTCTGTTAACAAATCACTGACATGTCCAGTAGATAATGTTCCAATGTTCAAAGACCCAATAGATAAAAAATTGGAGTCTTTACTAAAATCTGCTTTCTCTACAGCAAGCATGGTGACACAACCTGCGGTAGCAGCGATTGGAGTCTGCCAAGCAGTGAAAGATCAGTTGAAACAAGTCTTAAGGGACTTGCCAGATCAGCAGGCTCTTGCCCTAGCTGACCTGCCTAGAGCCTTGTGTTTTGCGGTGGACGCCATAAAGGATACAATCCAACAGGCCTCCCGCTTTACGCTGTCTATAGTACATATGCGTAGGCTTCTGTGGCTCAAAAACTGGTCTGCTGAAGCTCCCTGTAAAAAACTGCTGGTTAGCTTCCCATTTCATGGAGAACGCTTATTTGGAGAAGATCTGGACAAATATATCCAGAAAATTTCTGCCGGTAAAAGTTCACTCTTACCGGTTAAGAACAAGGGTAGAAGTCCTTCTTTTAAGAGGCCTACTTCTCCAGTCCCGGGCACATCGGCTGTGAAGCAGTTCCGACGGCCTCCGCGGTCAAATTCAGGGGGCAGAAATCAGGGACAATCACAGGGTAACAAGAAACCCTGGAGCAGGAGAGGTACAAAACCTCCCCCCAAGGCATGAAGCGTTGCCCCCACTCAATCGGGTGGGGGGAAGACTTCAGTTGTTCACAGAGACCTGGCGGGACACCATCAGAGACAGATGGGTGCTCTCCGCAGTAAGTCTGGGATACAAGCTGGAGTTAAAAGGCACTCCTCCTGCCCAATTTATGAGTTCAAACGTGCCAAGAGATCCCCAGAAGAGAGGATCCCTCCTTCTGGCACTAGAACAACTATTGCTCCAAGGTGTAATCATGAAGGTTCCCCTGGAAGAAAGCGGATTCGGGTTTTACTCGAACCTTTTCACAGTCCCCAAACCAAATGGGGACGTGAGGCCCATATTAAATCTAAAAGGGCTAAACAAGTTCCTAAATATCAGGACTTTTCGGATGGAGTCGATCCGATCGGTGGCCACCGCCCTACAAGGGCAGGAATGGTTAGCCTCGATCGACATAAAGGATGCTTATCTGCATATTCCCATCTTTCCGGCCCACCAGAAATTTTTACGCTTTGCAGTAGAAGGGCGCCATTTTCAGTTCAGAGCCTTACCTTTCGGTCTGGCCACAGCACCACGAGTGTTCACAAAAATTCTGGCCCCATTATTGGCCAATCTAAGAACACAGGGTGTAACGATAATGGCATATCTAGACGACCTGCTACTAATAGACCACTCAGTGGAAAAGCTGGAAGTAGCTATTCACAAGACAATCAAGTATCTGGAATATCACGGTTGGATTATCAACCGGGACAAGTCAGCTCTAAGACCAGTCAAAAGTCTGGAATACTTAGGGCTAAGGCTGGATTCAAATCAGAGAAAGATTTTCTTACCTCCAGAGAAGGTGTCGTCTTTAAAAGATTTGACCCACTTAGTGGGTACAAAAAGAAAACCATCCATACGCCTCTGCATGAGGCTGCTGGGAAAAATGGTGGCTTCATTCGAAGCGGTACCCTACGGTCAATTCCATTCAAGGAATTTGCAAAGGGCCATACTGTCAGCCTGGAACAAAAAAGTTCAGGCTTTAGACTTACCAATGTCCCTGTCCCCTTCCGTTCGCAAGAGCCTCCATTGGTGGTTGGTGCCCCAGAATCTGGAAAAAGGGAAACCCTTCAGTCCGGTTTCTTGGAAGGTAGTCACTACAGATGCCAGCCTCATAGGCTGGGGGGCAGTACTGGAGCAATGGTCTCTCCAGGGCAAGTGGTCAGAAGCAGAAAAGGCCCTGCCCATCAATCTCTTAGAGATACGAGCAGCCCGGTATGCCCTAGTAGCATGGACATCCAAACTCCAAGGGTCCCCTGTCAGAATTCAATCAGACAATGCCACAGCAGTGGCATATATCAATCACCAGGGTGGCACCAGGAGTCGTGCAGCCCAGAGGGAAGCAAATTGCATCCTGGAGTGGGCAGAAAAATATGTCCCAGCCATATCCGCGGTTTTCATCCCAGGAGTGGAAAATTGGAGAGCGGACTTTTTAAGTCGCCAACAATTATGCCCGGGGGAATGGTCTCTTCACCCCGAGGTTTTCCAGGCAATATGCCAGCGGTGGGGAACACCGGATGTAGATCTGCTAGCATCCAGATTCAACGCAAAGGTGGACAGATTTGTGTCTCGCACAAGGGATCCCCTAGCTTGCGGCTCGGATGCCCTAGTGTTCCCTTGGGATCAGTTCAAGCTGATATATGCATTCCCACCGCCACAATTGTTACCGCGATTACTCCGCAGAATCAGGGTAGAAAAGAAACCAGTGATTCTGGTGGCTCCAGCGTGGCCCCGAAGGGCATGGTACGCGGAGATTGTAAAAATGTCAGTGAGGAGTCCTTGGACCCTCCCACATCGTCCGGACCTGCTGTCGCAAGGACCGATATACCACCCTTCCTTACCAGCCCTAGGTTTGACGGCCTGGCTATTGAAGCCCACATTCTGAAAAAGAGAGGGCTCTCTAATTCTGTGGTATCTACCATGATCAATGCCAGGAAGCCGGTATCCAGGCAGATCTATTATAGGATCTGGAAAGCGTACATTACGTGGTGTGAGGCCAAGAGATGGCATCCACGTAAGTACGTGATAGGGAGGTTTTTGGACTTCCTACAGTGGGCTGTAGATAGGAAGCTGGCCTTGAGTACTATCAAGGGTCAGATTTCGGCCTTGTCAATATTTTTTCAAAGGCCCTTGGCTTCGCATTCACTAGTCAAAGCTTTCATACAAGGAGTGATGCGTATTAGCCCTCCGGTTAGTATTCCCATATGTCCTTGGGACTTAAACCTGGTTCTGTCAGTTCTACAGAAACAACCGTTTGAACCATTGCAACATATTTCCTTGGTTCTTCTCACCAGGAAATTGATTTTCTTAGTAGCCGTTTGTTCGGCTAAAAGAGTATCGGAATTAGCCGCCTTGTCCTGTAAGGAGCCATATCTGGTTGTCCATAAGGACAGAGTAGTATTACGTCCTCATCCAGCCTTTCTTCCTAAGGTGGTATCGAGGTTTCATTTGAACGAAGATGTGGTTCTTCCTTCTTTTTTCCCCAAACCTAGCTCGGTAGAGGAAAAGTTATTACATTCCTTGGATGTAGTAAGAGCAGTTAAAGCTTATCTAAAAGCCACTGCTCAGATTCGCAGAACGGATACTTTGTTTATTCTGCCGGAAGGCCCTAAAAAGGGTCAGGCAGCATCAAAATCCACTTTAGCCAAGTGGATTCGACAGGTCATAATACAAGCCTATGGCTTGAGAAAGAGACCGCCTCCGTTCAAAGTTAGGGCGCACTCCACAAGAGCAGTTGGAACTTCATGGGCAGTGCATCACCAGGCCTCCCTGGCTCAAGTATGTAAGGCCGCAACATGGTCTTCGGTACACACGTTTACTCGATTCTACCAGGTAGACGTTAGAAGTCAGGAGGATGTCGCCTTTGGGCGCAGTGTGTTGCAGGCCGCAAAAGATCCTCATGCCTGATGGCGCCCAGCTTATGTATCCCTCCCCTCATTTGGCATTGCTTTGGGACGTCCCATTAGTAATGACTAAGTCGCTCTGTGTCCCGTGATGTACGAAAAAGAAAAAGGGATTTTTATAACAGCTTACCTGTAAAATCCTTTTCTTGGAGTACATCACGGGACACAGAGCTCCCACCCCTCTTTTTGGGACACTTATTGCTTGGCTACAAAACTGAGGTGCTCCCGGATGGGAGGGGCTTATATAGGGGAGGGTACTTCCGGTTTGGAATTGGCCAGTGCCAACACCTGAAGGTAATCTATATAACCCATTAGTAATGACTAAGTCGCTCTGTGTCCCGTGATGTACTCCAAGAAAAGGATTTTACAGGTAAGCTGTTATAAAAATCCCTTTATTAGAAGCCTCTCTCACTGTGCACAGGAAAAACGTAAGGAGGCTTTTTGTGTGATCAAAGTCTTCTCACAAAGATGTGGGTCATTGGGTCCAAGGGGAATACTTAGACATTTCAAAAAACATGGGAGGTGGAGATTCTATATATTGTAAATGTTCAGTGATTGTAACATTTTCTGGCTGCAAATGGGCTTTTCACTCTCATTAAAAAAGAATAAAACCCTTGATATGGCCACCAATGCTGACCAGTTGTGGTACCTGCTGATAGTAAACTAAGTGAAGGTGGCTGAATTCCCTGGATAATGTTTTTATTCATTAGTATAATGGTCAGATTATCTGGCTATATCATTTTTTTGTTTTTTTCGCCAGTGGGAAATACTATTAAAACATAAAAACGATTTCAGCTTCTTATTAATATTTTCTTCTAATGCCCCGTACACACTATCGGTTTTCCCATCAGAAAAAGTCAGATGAGAGTTTTGGTCAGGAATCCCGACCGTGTGTATGCTCCATCAACGGAAAAACTGCTGGAAAAAGATAGAGAGCAGGTTCTCTTTTTTCCCGTCAGGAAAAAATCCGATCGTAATTTCCGACCGTGTGTACAATCCGACGCATGCTCGGAAACAAATCCACGCGTGCTCGGAAGCATAGAACTTAATTTTCTCGGCTCGTCGTAGTCTTTTACGTCACCGCGTTCTTGGCAGTCAAAAGTTCACCAAACTGTTGTGTGACCGTGTGTATGCAAGGCAGGCTTGAGCGGAATTCCGTCGGAAAAACCATCCAAGTTTTTCCCAACGGGAATTCCGCTCGTGTGTACAGGGCATAAGGATTTTCTTTGCTGTGTTAAGTGGAACACGAAGATGAACTCAGCATTACATTGGCAGCAACCCAGATATAATAAAACTTTGTCATATAAAATAAATAATGCATTCCTTATGTCATAATACACTTATTATTTCTGTATTTCAATCCCCACAGATGTGAAATATGAGGGCATTAATAAGACTTGTGCTAAAACTGTGATGCATTTACACAGAAATATGGCATGTTAGCCCACAATTTGAGGAGCAGTCTAACTTTCTAGCAAATTTGTCCTTGGAAGTCAGGAAAATCATTTACTTTATAAATTGCATTTATGACATGGCATTATTCCTTATTTGTATGTATGCACTTGAAATATCAGAAGTACCCAGTGGAAAGTGTTCACGTTTAAATACTGACATTGAAAAACAAGTTATTAATACTAGCATGTTTATTTTTATATCTATTCAAACAGACATGAGGACACATAGGCATTACATTCCAGAGACGCAGCTGTGACCCCACTTAATCCATTGTAACACATTAATGGTAAGAAGCAAAGTTTGAACACTTTCCATTGGGTAAAACATGTATTTATACATTTAGAAATAAGATAGATAGGCAGCAATAGCTACAAAGTTGAAGATTACAATGCCCAGCAGTACAACGTAACATTTGTAAGCCAAAGTTAGGATTAAGGTAGTTCAACACAATTTTGTCACTTGCTGGCTTCTTTACAAACCTCTAGAACCATGGGTGAACGAACACCCAAGCCCCAAGATCCTGAATCTACCCTAGCCATGGCTGTAGCAAACCATTATGACTGGCTTCAGTGCTACCTAGTTTATGCTGCATATTCACATGGAATTCCAGTAGAATAGATCTACCATGAAGAAAGGTCCAACATGACTGCAGGTGTAGATATACTATGTTCTCCAAAAGCAGTTGTAAAGGCAGGTCTTCATGTTGGCCATAGTCCAAGTAAAACTGGTTTTGGGTATACCCTTACCTTTATATGTTACCAGGTAACATTTACAAAAAAATATCTGTACTGGCCATCATGCTAAATCTTCAGAATTACTATTTAAAGATGGAACTCTGGCCAAAACTGTTAAGGGACTGTGTCCCTGTTAGGAGTCTTCCCCTCTTCTGCCTTGGGGATGAAGTTCAGAGGGACATAACGTGAAGATAAGTCTCTCCAAGGGGGTTAAACACAAATTAAAACAATTTAGTAGAATGAGGAAAGGTCAGAACCTCTGTTTGGTTTAACTGTACTACTATGCCATCCAGTTACAAAAAAGAAGTGGGAAGAAATACCAACTATTTATCAGATGACAGGACAGAAAGGCTTAAAGTGAAAGTGCAGTGACACCTTCTCCACTCTGCACATATTACATTTAGTCTCTGCTTTCTCTACATTGCTTCTACACTAATAACTCTGCTCCAACTGGCAGTTCAATTGAATTATGTTGCGGGCGCACAAATATAAAATTGCTGATTTTACCTAAAATCCTAAAGATTGCTAACAAGTACCGGTGCAGGCTCCTGCTGTCTGCCATTACAGCAGCTGAGAGAGGGGGCAAGAGCAGGGGTTGGCATAGAAAAGTATTGACACTTTTAGAAAGTGGTCAGATTTCTATTTAACCTATAAATTTCACAACATGGGTAAAAAATAACTCAATTAAAGTGGGGAAGCAAGAAAGTGTTTATTATCATCTAGTGCTGTAAGATTTTTATTTAAAAAGTGAGGTCTGATGACAGTGTCTCTTTAGGGAACACTGTATTATTTTCTTTAGCTTCCTCACACATTTTTTAAAACAATGACAAAATGATAAGCATCCACTCACCCACTGGGTCCGGGTCTTTGAGCCTGAGAGATACGCCAGTCTGCATTAGGCTGAGCCTGCTGAAAAGAAATGGAAAAGTGCTTGTAATTGCTTTTAATATACAAAAATAAGTAATTTCAGTTTTTTTTCTTCAAGCTTAGGCTGAAAGAGAGAAATACATTAACATATTAAAACTCTACCATACAGTTTTTTCTTCTGCTCTGTTCCAAGATAAAAGAACAGTTATATTACAAGTAATTTCCTTTAAAAAAGGCAGAACTGGTAGGATGAGAAATCTATAACAATAATAATTATAATACATGTAAATTATACAACATATTGGAATATTGAAATATTAATATACAGTATGGAACACAGTTGCATATATACAAATAAAAATGATAATAAACAGTTCATCAACAAAAGGATTTGTGAATATTTTTGTATTATAATAATCCAGAGCTTTCCACGCAGCAGAACAAGAGGATCAAAAAACAAATTTCCACCTTTCTGGAGCACTGTGCTCTTAAATTAACCTTTTACTGGCTACTTACTAAGCAAAGGAGGCTGTTGTTTTGCAGTAGATACCCTAAAGCCTAGTACACACAGGCCGAATGTTGGGCAGCATCAGACGCTTCAATAGAAACTGGCCAACATTTGGCCCATGTGTACTGCAGTGGGTCTGACAGAAGCCGGCCGCTTGGGGCATGATCAAGAAAGGTCTGCCGACCTGCTCCTAGTTAGCACTCTCAGAGCACTGACCGGAGTGTTCTGGTGGGGGCCGTGCCCCCATCAGAACACAAAAGAACAGCAGGGGACATCACTCTACTAACGTCGCATAGTTAGTTAGTATAGCTGTTAGTATAGCTGCTCCGACCTGATCTGTGCCGAGTTGAATGAAAAAAGAAATAGTCTGTGTACTAGCCTTAAGGGGCCTACTGCTACCCAAACAGGTCTGAGCACAGTTATATGCGTGGTATGGAGGAGTGCCTAAACTATTTTTATCTGCCTTTAGTTGTTTTGGGTGTGGTGTTGCAACCCACCTATTAGTCCCATTCAGTAATATTCTGTTTCTGAAAGCTGTCATACATATACAATTTTTTGGGAGCTATAGCAATGTGCTGGGGACAACTCTGTGTGGATAATAGCAGGCACCTTGTGAGGCCTTCTGCAAAGCTTCTGCATTACTTTACTTAATTGGTAGTTGATATAGGCTTACATTAATGGCTTGGTAAAATGTCACAGGGATCAAAAAACAGGCTTTGCACATAAGTTCAAGGCTAGTGCCAAAAGAGCAAAGCAGAAAAACTATGGCAGACAAAAATGAAGCTGGTGGTAATGCTTTATATGCACCTCTACCAGTCACTGTTATATTCTAACCACTGTCTCCATAAAAATAAAAAAAAGTTCAGGTATTAAAACAATAACTTCTGAGCCCTTTATAATAACTCAAAACAAGCAATGAAATGCATGGCTTGGAAGTCATCAATACAGATTTACATTATTGGCATGTTAAGATATCACAGGGATCAAAGACCAGAGTTTGAACACTAGCTCCAGACTAGTGTCCCAAGTTCAAAGAGGAAAAACTGCCGACAGACCAAAATAGAGCTGGAAGTCTGTGGTGTGACTGCACTCCTACCAAGTACTGTTACATTTCAAAAATCCTTCTTTGCTCTTTCCTGTATCTAGTGTGGCTTCTAATTGTAGAAATGTTTAGAACAGCCATTCTCAACTTGGTTTCTGTTGAACCCTAGGGTTTCTTGGGCTGTGCCTGATTGACCTCTCATTTGATGGTGCCTGCATTATTTCAGGTTCAATGCCATTTGGCAGAGTCAGTGGTATGAGACCAATGCTATGGCCACCAAGGTAAGGCAAATTCTTCCACTGACCCCTGATGAAATAATTTTAGCAGGGGTCCCTGAAACCTGAAAATAATTTAAAGGTTCCTCTAGGGTAAAAAGATTGAGAAAGGGAGATTTAGAGCGCTACTAAGACTCAGGAAGAGGGGGAACTGCAAAACACCAATACCAGAGCAGATATTGCAGTTGTGAGGCCCCATTGTATAGAATATCAAAATATTGAACTATATCAGTCACTTATAAAACATTGACCTTCCCTAAATTTGTTTAGATATCATTTCATTCTTTCTTAAAAAACACTTAAGCTGGGTACAGACAGACCGAAATTCGGCTGGTTCAGCAGGAACCAGTTGATTTTCGATTTGTGTGTAAACATCTCTTCTCAACAGAAGCTGATCGTTAGACCAGCTTTTCTCAAATGATGCTGCTAGAAAACTAGCCAATGGTTGCAGAACTGATGAGTATATTCTGACAGGAGGAGTACAATAGTGCTGTTAGGATACAATAGCTTTAGTGGGAGAGATTCCTGTATCCATGTCGCTTGTGTGGATGCAGGAATCTGTGAGTTGTTCTTTTTATTCACCCTGGTGGTTGAATGGTAAAACAAAAAAAAAAAGTACAGTATGCACCCAGCTTTAGTGTTCATTCATACCAAGAAGACAGATTGATAGTGGTATTATACTGTAGATAAGATATGGGGGGGGGGGGGGGCAATTACAAAGTGAATTGCTTTTTCCAAACATATACAAAATATATAACATTTACTAATATAAATAACTTGCAATCAAACCATAATCTGGTGTCAGACAGTTGGTTTTTTGTGCACCACTTATTATTTTTACAATGTTTTGAGATTTAATGTAAATTTCAAGAAATGTTTAGAACCTCTTTCAGGTATTTATCACTGTCTATGTCTATACTGGAGAGTATTTTCATCACTTCCTGTCCCAGTGACATTGGTCACTAAGGCAGGAGATTTATCTACTTGGCACACCAACAGTAATAAAAACACTATTTTTTATAAAGTGGAAAAGTAATCAGCTTTTATTGTTGTCAATATTTTGAACCCTCCACAGTCATACTTGGATAGCAATAAAAACCTAATATTTCTGAAAGTTTTGTTTCTTTCCAAGTCTATCAAAACCTTAAAGTTTTGGCTGGATGTATACTTTGAAGAAATGCTATGTACATTGTCATAGCACAGTTTTTTAATAGGCTGAATCTGTTCCGTACGCTCTATAAACCTGTCACAAAATAGGAAAAGCATCCATTCATTTTTGACCTTATTATAGTTTTATTTAACTATCAGATGCCAAAATTTTTGACCTTGTTGTACTATTGGCTTGTAATTCATCTGTGTTGTAAAGTAGCTTGCCAATGGTTTTGCCATGTTGCAAACACACACGTGCTTCATCTAGCAACTTGGGAGAAAGAAAAGGTCCCTGCGGACCACAGTATGCCAGACTATGTATGAGGAATGCCCACACTAAAAATATAAATGCTACAATGGCAGTCTTCCAGCTGGACAGACAGCAGAAGAGAACTGTCTTGTCATATATTCTACTTGCAATGGGAATTCACACACCACAAGCACAATCAGAGATTTGAAGTTTAAGTACTTCATTGATTGACAATAACATAGATTCTGCTTTTGAAAATAGAAGCCAGGTACAGTATATGTAAATTGTAATAGTTACATATAAATAGTTAAATACACTTACATTATTAATCTTTTTTGTCAGGCACACAATGGGGGGCAATTATTAAAACTGTAGCAGACAGATTCTGGTGTAGCTGTGCATAGAAACCATTCAGCTTCCAGCTTCAGCTTCTTCAGTTAAGCTTTAAAAACTAAAGCTAGAAGCTGATAAGCCACGCATAACTGGTCCTAATTCTGTTTCATTCTTAGTAAAATCCCCCTAAATATATATTTCTAGCAAGTATATATATCCCATATAAGATGCATCTTTTTTTATATATATTTATATATACCCGCATACCAGGAGCAATAGATTGTGTGCCAAAGATGTGTAGTACAACATGCACAATTAATTATACTTACTACCTTATGCATTTAAAGTGGAAGTAAACCCGACAATTTAATTGTTTCAAAAAACAGTTACATTCCCAGCATCCCGGAAATGCCACAAAATTGTCACATGGGCTGCGCTCGCAACCAAACTGTCAAACCATCCGATGGCTGGTGTCATAACTGATCACATGTGCAGAATCATGGCAGTTGAAGATTGAAAAGAAGCCAAGATGGCAGCTTCCTTGGCTGAAAACGATAGGCGGGTTTTCTTCCACTTTAAATCTGTCTGTCTTTAAAATTTTGCCTGTCTATTTATTTCTATCCCTAGTGTAATGCCAGTTAGATTTATAGTGTAGCTATATTTGTTTTCTGTTATCAGGAGGCTCTGCTTTGTAAAGTGCAACTTTATTTTTAAAAACAATTAACACTAGTCAAAATAATTATGTTTCAACCGCTTTTAGCAGGTTAGAACTGTCCACATGGTTGTAGTTAGGGACCTTAGATTGTAAGCTCCTTGAGGGTAGGGACTGATGTAAATGTACAATGTATATGTAAGCGCTGCATAAATTGACGACGCTATATAAGTACCTAAATAATAATAATATTATAACAGTTGGGATCAGATAAAAGGTCAACACAACTAAATCAAAACAGAAGACATTTATCTACATCTGGATTGAATAATTACCTTCTGAGGGTATTTCCTCTAATTAAGTATTTAAACTTTGATTCCACATTTTATAATGTGACATATCACTCCTCTAACACTCACAGGTCAAATGTCAGCACTTAAAATGGCTTTTTCAGTTGCCATTCTGCTGACAATTTAATTGCAAACTTCCTTCAAAAGTAAAAATGTGTTTATTCAAGCCTGTTGCCCCTTCAACTTCCTTCCAAGAGTACCAGGACACTGTCAAGTCACTATAAATCACTTCCATCCATTATTAATCCTGGCACTACATTGGTTAAACCTAGTGTTTCTGGGTTAGGCGGTGAGATATCCCCCAGCTGTTGCCAAAGATATGACTTTGATTAAGCAGATTATTGTGACTCCAATCTAACATGATTCTGTGGAAACAAATGATATCACTTAACCTGTAAGACTGCCATGTTATATTTCATTGGTAATAAATAATGATTTTACTTATTAAAGACAGAATTCTCTGTAGACAACAAACTAAAGAGGTAACAGAAAGGACATCCTTACAACTATTGCATGAAGTAGAATTTGAATTTACAGTAATAATTTAGAGTAACTCCTAATACACATAATTTGAAGAATGCATGAAGGTAACACCTTCAGCCTTTAAAGCCACATTAAATATGCCGCATATATATCTGACAGCTTTTATTTCCTGTAATGGGTCCAGGACTTGGTGAAAATTATGAAAATTATGTCATTATTGCACTTAATTTGTTAACTACCATATAGGGTGGGATTCTAGGATAAAAACCAAGGTGTATGCAATGAGAGCTGTCTGGGTACTCTCCAGCTACTAGTACACATTTTGGAAAAGTTTTGGCTGGAACCTTGGGCAATACTTATTTTAGACACTTTTAGGGAGTAGTATCCATAAAAGATGCTCTTTGGATTAAAATAGTGCTAATAAGAACATTTCTGGACATTGGAAATACTAGCTAGACTGCTGCATAAGTTTCAGAATGAAGAAAAAAAGAATAATACATCTATAACATCAAAATAGAAAAAAGATCTTTTAAAGAAGAGTCAGCACACCTGCATACAGAAAGCATCTAATTTACACATCAATACAGTTCTTGGTGGTTGTCATAGAAACACGAGGCACAGAGGAAAGGTCTAAGATGGCATGTTCTCTTCCTGTTTTCATTAAAGCAAATAATAAAATAGAATTCTTTGCTTTTAATGCAGCTTCCAGTGTCCCATTTTTGTTTAGGCAATTTACACTTTCTTGAAGACTGCCGCATTTATATATATATATATATATATATATATATATATATATATATAATCTGTATTATATGTTTAAAGAATAACTAATTTAACCATTGTAAATTATTTAACAGTCTACATCCCTGGTGTCCAATCTTTGTCACTTACTGTGTGATCCTGGGGGACCCCTGAACACAGTAGTCTGTTTTGCTTTGCCTGGGTTCTTACTTAGGCCAGTGAAGGTTTGTGGGCCAATAGCAATGGGGTATAATGGGGTACTTTAGGCAAATAGGCTGTTAACTTTGCAAAGTAAGCTGCACTTTTTAAGGGAATTGTCCCCAGAGCCTAGTGAATGTGGTGAAATCTCACTTTGTAAAGAATACCTACTCATGCTAAAAGCATTTTTGATTGGACGATAGAGGCACAGCTTCACCTCATTAAATAAGCTCTGGGGTAAATATCTTTGCAAAGTACAATGTTCCCTGCTCAGTCAACAGCCAATTTGCAACCCCCCAACCCCTGTGTCTACTCCCCAGTCTCCAATAACTCCTATAGTATGTTTGCAGTCTTTTACTAGCAGGATGTTTCTAGTTTTTGATCCTCTCCTACTTCATATATGCAGTCTCTCTTCTTTTTTTTTTTTTTGTAGAATTACTAAAAATGAACATTATGCTGCACTTGAACGCCCTCATAACAAGAAAGTTGATCTGACCACCATCAGTCTACTGTTTCTACAGTTTCTAACACTGGTCATAACTACCCCTCATAAAACAGAGGAAAGCTCTGCCAGACCAGACAACATTCACACATGTACACTCAGTCTGTGCTGGGAGGGCGGACAAACATGTTTTTAAAACTACCACACATGTACTGGCCTGTTAAATGTTATTAAATTTAGAAGCGTATTAGCTGATTCTTGTTTTATCTAACTGGAACAGGGTAATACTTCTGAATTAATGACAACATGGATATTGCATCTGTGCTAGTGGCATTTGCTAATGATTCGAATGATTAATTATAACAGATGACCTCTCTTTGTCAGCCTATGTGATGAAAGAAACTGACCTTTACAAAAACAAAATCTATTTATTTGCTAGCAGCAACGTGAGTTATTTTATTTTTTAGCGTTGTTATTTATAAAAAAAAAAGCTTACAAGGTCACTATGTAAAATACTGAAACACATGGTTACACATTCTTATTTTATTCTTAACTTTTGAAGTATGAAAAAGAGATCCATAAAAATGTACAGTGCTGTAGACCTTATGCATCATCATCAATGTGCACATTAAAATATATTTTTAAGTGTATATACAAATTATTGAAAATAATTATTTGATTGCTTGCAGAAGAATTGCATCAGCAAATTAAGTAAATTACTCCTTCTAATCCAGCTCTAACTCCCTGCGCTTGGCATTAGGTATGATTGCCAAAATTCCTGCTTAAGAAACTGGGACTAATTAGGCCCTGACCTTGCCCATACTTCAGCCAGATCTATAAAATACATTTATATGTGGATAACTCTTAGGTATTGTTGGTTAGAATGCTGTATACTGGTGGGTGGGGGCAAGATTAATAGAAGTTACACTAATTCTTGAACTGTTGCCGATCAAATACTCTGATATTATTGAAAAAATGTCAGTACCAACAGATATAAGATCATTATTTTGAATTACTGCAAAAAATTAAAAATATATAACATATTAATATGTAATGTAATGTGGTAAGAGTAGCGCGCAAACCAATCTCCAATATCCTCAGTGTTAATGTGCAAATATATACACATATAAAAATATGAATAAATATAACAATACATCATAAATGCATACACAATCTACTTATTAAACTATGTTCAAAATATGGATACATTTCTAATACATAAAATAGTGAAAATCAAACAATTGTGCAAAAAAGTTCAAAATTGTATCACTGAAGTGCTAATATGACAATCCATAAAACTTCCAAGAAAAAAACGTAAAAATATAAAAAAATATTAAAGAAATTGTGATGTGAAGTCCAAACTGCTCTGCGCCAAAGTTCCCAAGTGTGAATCCTTCACCACTCTCACTAAAATAAACTCACCGGATTGATATGCTGGTAAAATTATAAACCAGCAAACAAGCCAAAATATCTCCCAGCGGTCACCGACTGCAACTTGCTCTCCTCACTGGTCAGGATCCCATCTCAAAAATCACAGCGTTCAATGTGGAAAACAAAAAGAAGAAAGGAGACTCCCATAGCGTAAAACCGTACAACAGTCTTTATTTTTTTTTTAAGTGTAAATATTCCACTCACATGTAAAAAGTGCCTACCTGACACTAGGGAAAACATGCACAGCTTTACTGGCCGTTCACCTCTGGACATACCATAGACCGCGAATGTGAACCGGCATACGCAATGGCATCAGCATCCTTGTCCCGCCCTACGTAATAATATGTACCCTCTCAATATGTATATACGGTACCTTTCTTTTACCACATTGCAAGAACCACTCACCAAAAATGTATAATATATAAAATTAAATATGTAATAGCACTGTATTATATCTACATGTCAAATAAAAACAAGTGTGGAATGTTGTAAATCAATGAGATTAAGACCAACCTGCAACCGACATTTTTCACTTAGTACAAGGGGTACAAGGTACAAGGGGATACAACACAAAACATACAAAGGAATAATTTACAACTACATATATTTTTCCATATTACACTTCCTATGTTGCAAACTACAGTATAGGAAAATCATAAAAAAAACAACAGGCTTAGTGGGACCCTAGCATAATGGCCACAGCAGGTATGTCAACTCATGAATTCAACTAGAGGTATTAAAAAATAAATTGAGTCCCGGTGAGACATAAAAGTTAAATGGAAAAAGTAAAAGTCTCTTCATGTTAAATAATAAACTTTGCTTTAGAATTTTCACTTTCTGTATGTATGTCTAAATACTAATTAACAGAATATAGATGATCAAATCCAGTCTGTGTGCAGCTCCCAACATGAAGCAGCTTGCAGAACCATAATACATTTATTTCATTGCAGACATATAATTATTTTGAGAAACAAAATAATGTGTGCCAAATAGTATTCCATAAAACCAATGCTCCAAAGCCACGTCAAGACTACTTACCGGTAATAGGTAAATGCATTCAAACATCAATCTACATAGCCATGCCTTTCCAAACTGTTCCTTCTCTGACAGCTATGTGAGTCAGCCAAAGTTCAGGATAATTGCACCAGAACTGTGACATCTTGGAATACATTGCGTAATATCAGCTTGCAATAAAGAAACACACAGATGTTGTTTTCCTGAATAAGAAGTTGGTAACTAAAAGCGCTTCACGCTAATGCAATAAATACTAAAGAAAATACCGTACACCAGTACAAGATTACAAGCTCTCCGTTTCAAGGTATGGCTATTCATATGCAAATTAAACCTTGCTGTGTTCTCTAGTGATTTCTAGTGAGATTCAATCCAAATTATTTTAAATGGAGTCTGTTGACAAAATCTTGCAACTGGTAACTAATATTAATACAATCCCAAACTCATACAAATGGGACCAATCTAATCATTTTAGTGAGAATTAGACAGAATAGAATATAATTAACAAGTCTAAATACAAAGAATAGAGCTGGCAACTCCAAACATCCTTGTTGCTTCCTTATTGGTTCATAAAAAAGTGAGTAGAAATATACAGGGGCTCACGCGCTCCGGCTTACAAGCCTTGATCACAATTAACAAGTCTGTGTTTGTAAATGACGAAAATAAACCTGGATTTAGTCCAACATTCTGGGAAATCTCTATGCTCAACTGAGCATTGTTCCTTTTTTTCTACAGAAAAAGATATGGTCACAAAAAATTGAGAGAAAAAAGATACAACAGGTTCAGGACACACAGCAATTCTGTTGACAAAGCTTAAGGTGACTATAGCCCTGAACATGGCTTGGACCGAGAAGAAGGGAACACCCCAAAAGTAAACGTAAATATCAGTGCATATAAAAAACCTTCTCAGTTAATGTTGTTGAGGACAGACAAACTGCTCATCTCTAGTTCAAAATTATGAGAAATGTATTAGCTACTAGAGAATTCAGCTGCCATGCTACAGACCCGTAGAAAAGCTTCCTCTTTCAGTGCCATTTAATTTTCTTGTGCTGGCAATATTTGGACCACCTAAAAATGAAAAGCTACTCTATACAAGGCCTGAGATTTTCAATTTGTGCAACTAGTTCAGAGTCACTTGTTTGACAATCTTGCAATGCTGGTAAAAGTGAGACAATTAGTTTGTGTAGCAGTAAAAAACAGGGTTGCATTTTTTTTAGGTTAAAAATACAAGCTTTCCTTATCCTCTACACCTGGGCTCAAAATTTCAAGTCCTAAGCTACTAGCCAGGCCTCAAGGGTTACTCGCCACCAGTTGCCCCACCCAACCCCTACCCGGCCCCACCCCTAATCACGCCCTCATAAATTATCTCAAGAAATGACACTTAAATGTTTTATGCAGAATTACATTACAAAATAAATATTAACAACAACTTTATCAGTTCCCCTCAATGCAGGCTCACCTGTGCCCATCAATGCAGCGTGACCTGTACCCATCATTGCAGCGTGACCTGTGCCCACCATTGCAGCCTCACTGTGCCCCACATTGCAGCCTCACTGTGCCCCACATTGCAGCCTCATTGTGCCCTTATTGCAGCCGCATTGTGCCCCAAATTGCAGCCTCACTGTGCCTCAAATTGCAGCCTCACTGTGCCCCAAATTGCAGCTGCAATGTCATTGTGTCCCAAATTGCAGCCTCATTGAGCCCCAAATTGCAGCCTCACTGTGCCTCACTGTGCCCCAAATTGCAGCTTCACTGTGCCCCAAGTTGCAGCCTCATTGTGCCCCAAAATCCAGCCTCACTGTGCCCCAAGTTGCAGCCTCACTGTGCCCCAAAATCCAGCCTCACTGTGCCCAAAGTTGCAGCCTCGCTGTGCCCCAAGTTGCAGCCTTACTGTGCCCCAAGTTGCAGCCTCACTGTGCCCCAAAATCCAGCCTCACTGTGCCCCAAAAGACGTTCTCCCAGCGAGATCACCCCTGTGGAAGAGAGCATATAGGAAGAGGAAAGCCGCGGGATCGCAGAGCAGTAAAACACGCTGTAACAGCTGACATTGTCTCCGCTCTGCTTACTCTCACACAGCCCCGCCTCCTCCTGACCCCGCGCCTGTGAGACAGAATACATCCCAGCATTGGACCCGCTTTCTGTCTCTTACAAGCGCGGGGTCAGGAGGAGGTGGGGCTGTGTGAGAGTAAGCAGAGCGGAGACAATGTGAGCTGTTACAGCGTGTTTTACTGCTCTGCGATCCCGCGGCTTTCCTCTTCCTATATGCTCGCTTACACATCACGCTGGGAGAATGTCTCCCGATCAACCTCGCCCGCCGGCGGTGCTTACCCCCCCTCTCCCAGGCAGCCCAGCTCCTCGCCAGACCTAATTTTCCACTCGCAAAATGCGAGTAGGCGAGTGGAAAATTTGAGGGCTGCTCTACACTCTTCCTGTGAAAATTTGCACACTCAAGATGCTGAATGTCACAATTTTACTGTAATGAGTATAGTGGAACATGCTTGTGCTCTGACACGGCTGTTTGTAGCCCAACTTAAGAGTATACAGGAAAAAGGGACAACACCTTAGCTGAGTTGTCACCCTAGGAAAGGAAGTGCCTGTGGATATACCTTGCTGCTATGATCACTGGGAATGCTTTAATTAAAGCAGAACCTATAAATAAAAGGTCTGAAAATGTTCATATTACATGAACATGAGAAAGAACATACTGCTGGTTTAACTAGGTTTTAGATACACTTCCACTATTCAAGTATTAATAAACACTTATGAGTACCAAAAGTGCTGATTATTAAACACATGTTAAAAAACTCTCTAGTCAATCAATGAGCATTTCCTTTTTTCACTTAAAAAGGAAATGTTTCCTCATCTTTTGGGAATTCCAGTTATCTGCTATATCATGGAAATAAGCTGTTTTGGATCTTGACAATACTCTGTCTGTGTAGGACAGGAAAACATTGCACAGCCTATTGTTCTTGGTGGGAAAAATTGTATATATGGCAGCCGCAGCTCTTAATTAAGGCATTCATACAGTATACTTTAGAAGGCAGTCTTCAGACAGCTCAGGGCAGAGTCAAACATCCGTGGGGCAGCCCCAGTAGATGTGAAGATCATTCTCAGGGTACAAAGCAACTAGACAAGTTAGAAAAACTGATTGCTATTGTTTTCCATATGATAAGCTGGCACTGGCACTCCTCTATTGCAAGGAATGCTGATCAGAGAGTTCCTTTAGTGCATAGAAGCTGATTGAAAAGGCATTGTGAGGGTTTTATATCTATACGGTTTATAACGTTAACTTCAGCCCTGGAAGGTTTTACCCCCTTAATGACCAGGCTATTTTTTGCAATACGGCACTGCGCTACGTTAACTGACAATTGCGCAGTCGTGCGACGCTGTACCGAAATAAAATTGTCCTTTTTTTTCCCACAAATAGAGCTTTCTTTTGGTGGTATTGGATCACCTCTGCGGTTTTAATTTTTAGCGCTATAAACAAAAAAAGACCGACAATTTTGAAAAAAACACAACATGTTTTACTTTCTGCTATAATACATTTCCCCCAAAAAAAAATTACCGTATTTTTCGGACTATAAGACGCACTTTTCTCCCCCAGAAATATGGGGGAAAATGTCCCTGCGTCTTATGGTGCGAATAGATGACAGGCACCGCCCCCCCCCCCCGCCGCCGCCGGCACTGCCCCCCGCACCGCCCCCTGTCATACACACTCCACATGAAGTACAGTGAGGAGGACCTGTCATACAGACAACATACATGTACAGAGAATGGAGGTGACAGCTGTCACCTAGGAGACCATATCAGATCACATGACTGCTGAGAACAGACAGCACATAATGACAGACTGTGTCCTTTTTACTGCCCCGCACTCACCTCCGCCATCCTTGTCTCGAACTCTGTACAGTGTACATCCCTTCCGGCCGTCCAGACGTCACGCTGATCTCACGTTCCCGCCCACCATTGGCGGCTCCTCCCCCCTGTCTGCTCACTCAGCTTCGGGGTGACGTCAGCGGAGGACTGGACGGACGGTGGCGCGGGCTGAGGTGAGAGGAGCTCAGTGTGGGCTACTCAGCGTGCAGCGCGACGTCTGTGTCGGGAAGTTCGCTTAGCAGCATGCGGAGGGCGACTGTGAGGGGACACGTAGATGAGCTGCTCATGCCGACCAGTGCCAGCAATCATCATGATTGGCCAGCTGCAGAGCCCACACAGGTCTAATGAGCAGAGCCCACACAGGTCTAATGAGCAGAGCTCAGCTGCAGCACCAAAACTCGAGGATAAATGTTTGCTTTGGTTTTGGACAGAAAGAGGGGATAAAAAGTGTGTCTTATAGGCCTCAGGGTCAAGGGATATGGCTGGCCATGGGCAATCTACCATAAATCAGATACCATACGACAATCATATTTATGACAACTTCAGACTGTTAAAGCAGAACTCTGGGCAATTTATTTATATAGCATGCAGTATGGCTGTGCCCGATGGCACCGCCCCCCGCCGTCGCTCGCATCGCCTCACGCCGTCACCACCAGAAGAGAGGCAGGAGAGCAGGGGACAGACTTCCAAACCCCCCGTGGGTGACGGGCGCTCTTCCGGCTGGTTCCTGAGACAGAGGAAGGCGGAAGTGATAACATCAGGTAAGACTGCGTTTGTAGCAATGGTCACTCTGCATTTTCTATGGGCACTGGAAAATATTTGAGTACACCATTTGGTTCAGATTTTTTCTTCTTGTTTTTCCTCTTCTAAAACCTAGGTGCGTCTTATGGTCAGGTGCGTCTTATGGTGCGAAAAATACGGTAAATAAAAAAAAAACAATTTCTTCATCAATTCAGGCCAATATGTATTCAGCTACATATTTTTGGTATTGGTTTTGCGCAGAAGTTATAGCGTCTACAAACTATGTGATAGATTTATGGACTTTTTTTTTTTTTTTACTGGTAATAGCGGCGATCAATGATTTTTAGCGGTACTGTGACAGTGCGATGGACAAATCTGACACTAAGTGACCTTTTTTGGGGACCAGTGGCACTAATACAGTGATCAGTGATAAAAAAATTCACTGTTACTGTATAAATGACACTGGCAGGGAAGGGGTTAACATCAGGGGAAATCAAAGGGTTAAGTTTGTTCCCTGGGAGTGTTTTCTAACTGTGCGGGGGATAGACTGACAGGAAGAACACAGAGAGAGATGTTCCTGCTTAGCAGGAACAGAAGATCTCTGTGTACTTCCCTGTCAGAAAGGGGATCTGCCTTGTTTACATAGGCAGATCACCATTTTGCCTCTCTGTGGAGTAATCGTGGGTGGCTGGCGGATATCGGGTCAGCCAGACCCGCTGATTGGCTCCCGCTCTGTGCAGCCCACAGTATCTATTGCACGAAATGACGTACAGGTACGTTGTTTCACCCAATAGAGCTGCCCTGCCGCAGTATATATGCGGTGGACAGTCTTTAGGTGGGTAATAAAAATGATTGGAAAAGAAAAGGCATTTTGAGATGGTTAGATCAGCCTTTCTCAACCTTTTCAACACAGAGGAACCCTTGAAATAGTTCTCCGGTCTCGGGGGAACCCCTGCTAAAAATTTGAAATCTACAACTCATGATACATTAGTGTCATAGGTGTGTGCAGCCTATTGCATTAGGGTGTGCACCCCAAAGCTTAAACTCATGCTACCGATCACTCACTGTGTTCATTCAGAAAGGGAATGGGCCGTTAAATTACATGTCTGTATTTACCATCCCCTTCTCCCACATATTGTAAAACATCCCCGTGTGTGCCCGCAGCAGAGGAAGGGACAGGGGGGGGGGGAGCCAGGGCAGTAGGGAGAATCTGTGCTGCGCAGGGTGAATAGGGTGTGCCTGGGCACACCTGGCACACCCTGTGCGCACGTCTATGATTAGTGTGATGGTCAGTGGGAAGAATGGTCCTTACACTTGTGGTCATTGGGAAGAATTACCTCCTTGCATATAGCTAAAAAGATCAATGGTGTCAGTGGGAACTTACCTGAGAGGCAGAAATTGCCCAATGCTGAAGGAACCCCTAGCAACCTCTGGAGGAACCCTAGGGTTCCACGGAACCCTGGTTGAGAATCACTGGCTTAGATTATGCACTGCCATCCAACCCTTTTTTTTGTTTATTACTACAGGTACTTATATAGTGCCAACAATTTCTGCAGCACTTTACATATATATTGTACATTCACATTGGTCCCTGCCCTCATGGAGCTTACAATCTAAGGTTCCTAACTCACATTCATACGTACACATAATAGGGCCAATTTAGATAGAAACCAATTAATCTACCAGCATCTCTTTGGAGTGTAGAAGGAAACAGAAGTACCCAGAGGAAACCCACACAAGCACAGGGAGAACATGCAAAAATCAGGCAGGTAGTGCCATGGTTAGGATTCGAACCAAACACCCAATGCTGCCAGGTGAAAGTGCTAACCACTTAGCCACTCGACTGCCCACTAACTTTAAAGTTAGATCGTAGACCCTTGGTTAAAACCCACATTGTGATCTACCACTGCTACTTAGCAGTTTACTGTTTATAGTGCACCTTAAAGGAAACAAGTGATTGAAACCGTAGAGTAACACAGCTTGAAAATATATAATAAAAACCCACTGGTAATTTGGTTCTTGGTGGGTCTTGTAAATATGGGTAGTTTCATCAATTGCTTTGTAATTCGGGCCAACACTGGCTTTGACATAGAACTGCAAATGTTACTGACAAGGACAATTTAAATCAATTCAGTTTAATGATACATGATGTAAGAGTCAAAGAGGACAAGCAAGCATGATCGATATTATTATGTAAGAAATTATATCTGATTTTTGTGCGAACATCAGTAAAAAACAAAGATAAAAGCTGAAGCACAGCATTGGTGTCAAAAATGAATGTATTAATTCATGTAGAACCAGCATTTATCACAATGCTTTACAAGGAGCAAAACATAATTAATTGCTGATCTACTCAAGCCTTTAATAGAAAGTTTTACAGCAATGAAACACATACAGTCTGTGGCTAACTGATATCCCAGTACATTTTTGGAGTGTGGGATGAAACCCAAATATATAGAAAAATCATGCAAATTTCATGCAGCTATGTGTCACTTGTTGAATGCCAGATTCTATGGCACAACACTAATTAGGGCTTAACACTAAACACTTTTTGACAACAAACTTCTAAATTTGCAGGTTTTCAAAAAAATCTGACCGTGTGTACGCTCCATCGGACAAACTTTTTCGGTTTTCATTGGATAAAAGTTCGCTCTGCAAACGGACAAACTTTTCGGCAACAAAAGTCTTAAGCCCCATACACATGGTCGGACTTCCATCGGACTTTTCCGTGGTTTTTTGTCCGAACAGAGTTGGTCGGGAACACCCATAGCATACACACGCTCTGACTTTTCTGCAAACTTTCCCAAAACTTTTTGCAACATCACGTGGTTTTTCAGCTCTTTACCGCCACCTTTTTGTCAACTTCTGCTATTGTTGGTGGATTTTAACATTAGTTGTTTTGTCCATCGGACAAAAGTCCGATGGTTTTCTGTACACACGGTCGGACTTTGCTCCATCAGACTTTTGTTGGGCAAAAGTTTGTCCGTTTGCAGACTCAACTTTTGTCCGATGAAAACAAGAAAAAAGCAAAAAAAGTTTGTCCGATGGAGCGTACACACGGTCGGATTGTTGGTCCAACTTGCTCAAAATGAAGTTTGTTGGCCAAAAGTCCGACCGTGTGTTTGGGGCTTTACGGTGCAAAGTCCTGCCGTGTGTACAGAAATCCATCGGACTTTAGTCCAAAGTACAAATACGCATGCTCAGAACCAATGTTAAAATCAACCAACAATAGCAGAAGTTGACCAAAGGGTGGCGGTAAAGAGCAGAAAAACCACCTGATTTTGGGAAAGTTTGCTGAAAAAGTCCTGTCGTGTGTATCCTATACAAGTTCACGGCCAACGCCCTTCAAACAAAAATCCACGGAAAATTTGTTTGAAGTCCGACCGTGTGTATGAGGCTTTAGACAGACAGCAACATGTCTGCAAACCTGACTGAGAGAAATGCATCTTCTCCACATACCTGTTTAAATCAGTAGTGCTCACGATGTAAAGGCAAATAGGCTGTTACTTTGCATGGGAATTTTCCCTCAGCCTAGTGAATGAGGTCAAGCTCTGCGAACTTCCATCATCAAATCACGTGCTAGCAAATATACTGTGTTTTTTTTTGTTTTTTCTGCATGTGATTGGGTATTCTTTGCAAATTAAAATCATTTAAGCTAAGGAAAAACCCCATTGCAAAGAGAACAGCCTATTTGCCTATAGTAAATTAATCTTAGTGTCTTACAAGAAGCCATAAATTATACATTTTATACTGCACTGCTGTCATGCAATCACCAGAGAAACGAATTACAAAAAACTGAGAAAAAAGGCAGCCCCTGCATATGATGTGTTAAAGCGGTTGTATAGTCTTTTTTTTTTACTTTTACCTACAGGTAAGCCTATACTAAGGCTTAACTGTAGGTAAAAGAAATATCTCCTAAACCTTTACGGTTTAGGAGATATTCCCCTTGCACTGCGCCGCTGACTGCAGCGGCGCATGCGCACAGGGGATTCTCGGCTGAAGGCCCGGTGGACGCTGGACCTTGCCGGAAAGAAGTCTCCCGCGCGCATGCGCGGGAGTGAGACATCGCGGCTCCAGCCACTCACAGCGCTGGAGCCACGATACCCGGAAGACACGCCGAGGCATAATGTTAGCTGCCTCGGCGTGGACCAGGAGGGACACCGACGCCTCGTTCTAAGGTAAGTATTTCATAATGAGTTTGTATGCTGTGCATACAAGCTCATTATGCCTTTTCCTTTACAGGTGTAAAAAAAAAAAAAAAAAATGCGGGTATACAACCGCTTTAATATAGTTTAAAAGTACACTTATCTTTTATTTCTCATAATGATTCTCAAGCGCTTTTAGGCTCAACAGGTGAATGTCACAGCTGTCAGCATGCAGGTCTAGACGTGTTTGCTCATTAGTAACTTTGTAAGCACTTAACAGAGTCTTTAAACTAATGCATGTCTACATTTCTTATGAAACCAAAATTTCAAGCTGTAATAAGGAAAATGTTATTCTATGGGGAATCATATAATACAATAAAAGGATCATCTGGGACCAAAATAGCGGACAGTTCTTGTCCATACAAGTTTAATTGTCCATCTACACTTAGCGATGAAAAAAAAAAAAGAGTAAAAAGCTATTTATTTGGTTAAGCAGTGTGTTTAAATATAAATGTGTGGAAAGCAATAAAATAAGCCAGGCAAGACTAAACACTGAGCAGTCTCCACGTGTAAAACAAGTGAATAGAAATAGGCAAACCCACTGGAAATGTGCCAGCTTAATTTGTATCTTGTTTACTCTGTGTATGTGGAAACTGACTATTAAGCAAAACGACATAGAATAAGCAAATACCAGTATAAACATAGAACACAAGTTGAATATTAGCATCTTATTGTAGTTTAAGGCCTAATTTAATGTGATGTTTATGTATTTAGGGCTAAAATTAGAGATGGAAACAAATTTATTGGGGATACGTGGCTATGCTTTCAATAAGACCACCATGCTCTGTGTTTGCTCAGCTCAAATGCACCAAGACTGTGGCTACATTATTCCAAGCAGCATCCAAAATGGGTACTCCATGATGCTTAAAATGATGCAGCCTAAAAAACAACCCTTAATCCTAATCCCACCAAAAACCTGTTCAAACTTAATTTACCAATTCTAGCTTCTATTTTAAAGATACATCTATTATGCTATCCCCAGTCAAAATCATGATATATTTGACCAAATATCTGCACAAGAACAACTTTCAAATATCTGTGCCGTAAAATGATGTGACATACGTTTGCTAAATAATGACAATAATAGCAATACAAAAGGAAGCCCCAGATAGCAAAAAAAAACAAAAAACTAGCTAACAGGGTGGGTGGCTCAGCATTACAAACTTATACCGTATTTATCGGCGTAAAACATGCACTTTTTTCCCCTTAAAATCAGGGGAAAATCATGGGTGCGTGTTATACGCCGATCCCCCGCTGATTTTGAGGAAATGAGCGAGCGGAGCCGAGATACACAAAGCCGAAGTACACTCGGCTTTACTCGGCTCCTCTCGCAGTCACGCCCACCTCCACTGATTGTGAGAGGAGCGAGCGCCGCTGACATACAGAAAGCCGAGTGTACTTCGGCTAGTCTCGGCTCCTCTCTCAGTCCCGCGCTCGCTCCTCTCCTCTCGCAATCAGTGGAGATGGACGGGACTGTGAGCAGAGCCGAGTCTAGCCAAAGTACACTCAGCTTTCTGAATCTCGGCTCCACTCGCTTATGTCCGCTCACAGTCAGAAATCTGCGCCAATTTTAAATCAGGGCAATGCTGAAAAGACACTGGGCAAGGCTGCAAAGGCACTGGGTAAGGCTGCAGATGGACATTGGGCAAGGCTGCAATGATGGACAAGGCTGCAGATGGACACTGGGCAAGGCTGCAATGATGAACATTTAAATGTAAGTTTTTTTCCTTAAACTTCCCTCCTAAAAGTTTTTTCCTTAAAATTCCCTCCTAAACTTGGGGTGCGTGTTATATGCCGGCGCGTGTTATACGCCGATAAATACAGTAATTACTATTAGCTGTTATTACCTCCATACATACTGCAGCTTTAGCACTGTAGCATCTGTCCCAGTGTCTGAAGTGGCATAATTGCCTTCAAAAACAACTGTCCATAGATAGCAAGAATTGCCCTTGGTCTTTAGACTTATACCCAAAGCATTTTTAGGCATTATTTATCAATTTTACTGGGGCTCAAAAAAAGGTACAGTTAGAAACACAGCACATTAGTTTTATTTTTTTTAATGCATTCGATCAGGTACTAGAAGCACAGAGGGGAGCACTGGTAGGCTGAAATATATAAAAAGAATACTATTTTGTTCTTGAGTTTAATTTATAATTTAACAATAAGAAAGAAGAAATAAATGTGTTTTACTGCAGCTAAACATCAATAAAAATATTGTGTAATCCTCAGCTTTATTTGAAGTGCTTGAAGTAGTAAGGAGAAAAAAATGCAAACCCTGTACAACCACTTTTACCTACAGGTAAACCTATATTAAGCCTCACCTGTAGGTGATGGAAATATATCCTAAACCTGCATGGTTTAAGAGATTTTTCCAATATACTCTTGTGCCGTTTCTAAAGGTAATGTGTCATGCCTGGTGGCTCCCTGACGTCACACGACTCAAGCCAGTCACAGAGCCAGAGTCCACGGCCCCGGAAGGGAGAGGGTCGAAGATTGACGCTTCCAGCCAGCGGTGACATCGCAGGCTTTGTTTTCAGGTAAGTGACACATAATGGGCTACTATGCGATGCATAGTAGCCCATTATGCTTTAACTGGTTCCTGACTGGCTCACGCATATATACTGCGGCAGAATGGGTCTCCTGGGTGAAATCCCGTATATATATACGGCTTCACCCAGGAGAGCCACCAGAGGGTGCGCCCCCTGCATGGCAGGGAACCCCATGCGCGTGGCCGGTGAGTGCGATTGCTGTCGGCCATGCACGAGCGGGAGCATGTGGGTTTGTGTGTGTAAACACACAAATCCCTGTGCTGTCTGAGGAGACAAGACAGATCGTGTCTTTTTACAAAGTAGAAAACACGATCTGTCAAATCTTCTAGCTAGTTCCATCCCCCTTACAATTAGAACACACAATAGGGTACACATTTAACCGCTTGATCGCCCCTAATGTTAACCCCGTCCCTGCCAGTGACATTTACATAGTAATCAGTGCATATTTATAGCACTGATCGCTCTGTAAATGTCAATGGTCCCAAAAATGTGTCAAAAGTGTCCGACCTGTCCGCCGCAATGTCACAATACCGCAAAAAATCTTAGATCACGCCATTACTAGTAAAAAAATAAAATAAAATAAAAACGCCATATAAATGCCATAAATCTTTCCCATAGTTTGTAGACGCTATAACTTTTTGCGCAAACCAATCAATATACGCTTATTGCAATTTGTTTTACCAAAAATATGTAGAAGAATACATATTGGCCTAAACTGATGAATACATTTTTTTTTTTTATTGGGATATTTACTATAGCCTATTTTTTTTAAATTGTTGCTCTTTTTTTGTTTATAGCGCAAAAAATTAAAACCGCAGAAGTGATCAAATACCATCAAAAGAAAGCTCTATTTGTGGGAAAAAAAAGGACATAAATTTTGTTTGGTTACAACATCGCACGACCACGCAATTGTCAGTTAAAGTGATGCAGTGCCGTATCGCAAAAAATGGCCCGGTCATTGGGCAGCCAAATCTTCCGGGGCTGAAGCGGATAACTTTACAGGGAAATAAAGAGGAAGTAAAACCCACCAGATTTTACTTCCTCTTTAAATGTGGACATGAGATGACAGGTTTATTTGGACAGTACCTTAGCTGACACCACAATTTTAGAAATGCAAAATATGGAATTACTTTGTACTTTATTTAAAGCCAACATTAACAGAAGCCGTGGTAGACTATGTATAGTTTTTATTTATTAACATATATACTGCATTAAAATTTGGATTGTAAATGTCTCACTTCTGCCACTGTTTAGCAGGTTAGAAGGGAAGTAACACAGCCCTACTGCAGCAACAAATAATACTTGTGATCTAATATTTTAATAATATACAGCTATTATTTCTTTCCCTGTACATGGGCTGTTGATGAGGTCACAAAGATGAGGTCATCAGCCCCTCTTGCAGTCAGGTGCAAGGCATTCCTAATACAGAAGTCTAAAAAATAAAGCTGTAGCCCAAGTTCTGAACCAATCAGCTTTGTGTTGGAACCATGCTTTCACTAGTAGCTAGGGTCCTAGTGCCCAACCTGTGCTCATTTTGAACTTATTGTACGTTCCTGCAGACAGCAGTCTGTGTTTACCTTACTTAAAGTGGAAGTAAACCCTCCTATCATTTTCAGGCAAGGAAGCTGCCATCTTGGCCTCTGTTTAATCTTCAACTGCCATGATGCTGCACATGTGATCAGTTATTACATCAGCCAATGGATGGTTTGACAGTTTGGTTGAGAGCACAACCAATGTGACAGTTGGCATTCCCGGCATGTCGGGAATGTAACTGCTTTTTGAAACTGTTAGATCAATGGGTTTACTTCCCCTTTAAGTGCTTACTCAAAAAGGAAATTATTCTGGGTTCTAGTTGTTAAATGGCTTGGTTTATTTATTTCACACTATCTTACTTTTTTCTATGTTGTCCATCCCTTTTCTCTTTTTATGTTTTTTTTCCCTCCACTGATTTGTACAGGAGGTGTAATACCAGCGATTCCTTGCAGTCTCTTGTCATTTTTTTTTTTTCTCCAAAAGGATGTTTATTGAAAAATATATTAAGCAAAAGTTTACATACCATTGCACAATGTGTAGTATTATATCCATAGGACACTTGAATATTTAGATAACTTTTGAAATATTAAACAAAAACACAAATACAAAGCTGTAAATGTACCATACTTCTCTCCCGCACTCCCCAGACCCCCAGACCTCCAAATTATACTCAAACAAGACTCGACCCCCTCACCTCCACCAGGCCCCAACTGCAAACTGCATATGGGACCCGCAAGCCCCCCACCCCCGGTCTCCCACCACACAGCCTACAAAAGCATTCTGTCCAGTACAAGCTCGAGCGGAGAGAGCCCCGGGGTATTCAACCACGGAGCCCACAGCTTTTCAAATTTCCCCTGGCGACCTCTGTGCTGATAGATGTATTTTTCTAGGCGTAAGGTACGTCCTATCTGAGTTATCCATTCACTCAGTCCAGGAGGCTCCTCCGCTTTCCAATGATGAAGAATGAGTTTGCGGGCCTGAAAGAGGGCTCTACCGATGGCTGATTTTGGATTGTCCTCTATTGGCAGGCCATCCACAACCCCCAGGACACAGATCCTGGGGTCCTGCGGAATCTCCACCGAGAACACCTCCCCTATGGTTTTAAGAACCCCCCTCCAGTAGAGATGCAACTTAGGGCATCGCCACAGCAAATGGATGAGGTCCCCGTGATCCCTAGCACATCTCGGGCAGCTGTCCTCCTCTCCCAGACCCATCCTATGCAATCTCGCAGGCGTAAAGTGTACTCTCAGGTCATTTTTTTTTAATTATAACTATCTTCCGATATATGCCCTCAGTCTAAACATGACTTTTAAAGCATGTCCCCTGTCTCCAAAAACTTCTTTAGCAAATTGCATAGCCTCTGAAGATCTTTGCATATCTTCCGTACCATATCTACAGTTCCTGATAGAATACCATTCAATAAATATTATTTGCAGCCCTGTGGTCACATCAAGAGTCACACTTGAGGCCCCCTATATCATAAGGCTTAACTACCACTGGCTTGAGGGTTTGAGCGCCTGCATTCCTCAATCTCACCTTACTATTGCATCTCATAAAAACATCCAGTAGAATTAACTGAAGAAGTATTAGAGGACATTTTAATAAATACATGGTTGGACAACCCAAACTCTACATCCCATATAAGCTTTAATGTGTTTATGTATTTTTAAAGTCATTTTTAAATCCTTTTAAAGGAGAAGTCCAGACTGAGCCTGTTTGGCTGGGCTTCTCCTATGGGTCACAGGAGTGGAATTCGTTTTGCACTCCTTTGACCCGTTTTCAGCAGAGAGTGGTCTGAAGTCCGCTCTCCGCTGACGTCACAGGAATCAGTCCAGGCACCGCATCATCCTGACAAGTCTGGCTCTGGCAGGTGCCTGGACTGATGCCTGTCTCAGCCTCTGAACGAGCCACTGAGAGCCTGAGATGGACACTCCCTGCCCTCCACAGCTCAGCGCTCCAGTGAGCCTGAAGGAGCAGAGCCGAGAGATTCTGACTGACAGGCAGAAGCTCTCTGCTCGAGGGGTTGAGAGAACCGAGCCATCGGCGATGGCTCTGTACTCAGTGCAGAGGTGCCAGGGGACAGATGCAGCATCGGTCCGATGCTGCATCCACCTAGGTTAATATAATGGGTAAATAAAAAAATAGAAAACTTACTTCTCTTTTAAAGTGGCAACTTTCATTGAAGTATTACCTGCCATAAGGGTCTTTGTTCAGGCACATTCAGTTATAGGGTGACAGTGCTCTGTCTATGTCTTTAAATTGTGTTCCTGCATTGTCACCCCCTTAAGCTGCATAAAAGCTGCAGGACTTTAGCAGTACTGATATGCAACAAAGGATAAAAAAGGTAAAAACAGTATTTCAATAAAAAAAAAAGAAAGGTAATTGTTTATGATACTCAATGTTTTAGAAAACTCATTTGTTTAGGGTTTACATCTGCTTTAATAAGCCTATCACTCGTGTAAGCAGCACCACTAGCATGTTACGTAAAAAAGCGCCTGCGCTCATTTTGTGTCTTTACAATTATTTGGGCAGAAAACTATGCAATCCATAATGTACTGTGATCAGATGGCAATGCGGCTGAATAGCTCCAGACTAATTTCTAGATTAGCTCAGAATAGCTGTTCATTAAGAACGCGCACACTGGGGAATTTTTACAGACAATATGGAGATTATTGTGGGTATTTATAGCACTGCACCTGTGCTAATTCAGTTTGAGTTACCAAGCTCAGGATGTCAATAGAGCAATAAAATGTAGGACATAAACTCTATCAGGCCATATAAAGAACACGCTGCAAAGTGTGGTAAATCAGGGCAAACAATCACATATTACCTTTAGTTTATTTATACCAGCCATAGAAAAGAAAAATATCTGCTTGCTGACTGCTTTGTGTGACTGCATATTGATCCTTACTATATTGAATATACATGTACAGCATTTCTGCTGCATTCTACACACTTGAAATACATAAATATGGATGCCAACACAAAAAAAAAAAAAAAAAAAAATGGATGTCTTTAATGCTAAATGTTTTAAATTTCTATACAGCCAGCCTTGTTTACTCGGGTACCACTGCCAAACATCATGCCCTGGACCCCTGTGCAGATGATGCTGCTAAGCAACACAACCTTGTCAACGATCCACACCAGCCTGTGACTAAACAATAAAGAAGCAGCATCTTATTAATGAGGTCACCCCTGTGCTACCCCCTCTATAAGCATATTCATAAAGTTAGAATGAGGCCCATGAGGAACATGCATTGAGCCTTTTGAATATGTCTATATGCATGTCGCCTGCTACAGTAAAGTATGTTAGAGTGCAACACACCACACCATGCGTTACTGCAACACATATATTGGAAGGGGCTCTGAAAATACTATATACAATAATACAGACCTTATGGGTTCAGCATTCTGACCCTCAATCTCCTAGAATCCTGCTCTGCATACTGATAGCAAGCTGATATCAATACAGAATTCAGATACTTATACTAGCTCACAGTGGCTGATTTACTAAAGGAGTAGGGAATGGTTATTGAATGCAAGTTCCCATAGCTTAGTGAATAAGGTGAAGATGTTTACACACCAATCATTCAATTATGTGCAAGAAAAAATCCTGTGTGGTTTTTTTTTCCTTTATTTTCATTGCACATGACTGAATATTCAAAGCGAACACAGCTTTAGTATGTTTACTAAAATAAGTGAATATTGTCTACTGCTTTAACCACTTCAGCGCCAGAAGGTTTTACCCACTTCCTGACCAGGCAATTTTTTCGTCACTTTAACTGACAATTGTGCGGCGCTGTGCCCAAATAAAATTGATGTCCTTTTTTTCCCACAAATAGAGCTTTCTTTTGGTGGCATCTCCTCTGCCTTTTTTATTTTTTGCGCTTTAAACTGCTGCTCCGTCTCTCCTGTGAACGATCGGCGGGTCGCATTGGCCATCGCGGCCACCGGACCCACTGATTGGCTCCCGCTGTGTCCAAGCACAGCGGGAGCGGCACGCCCCCTAAACCACGTGCACAAAATCACGTACAGGTATGTGATTTTGCACAGCCGGGCCGCCCTGCCACAGTAAATGTACGTGGGGTGGTCCGGAAAGCAGTTAATAGATCCACCCTGTAAACTTTTAATGTAAGGAGGACCAGTACAATGTAACCATTATGCAAATGGGAAATGCACTTAAGTATGTCTCTCTGTATGGAAATAATTGCAAATTATTCCTAGAAACTATTTTTTTTTAAAAAGATAAATATGTATTGAAAAGATTATTTACATCAACTTGACCTCTTTTACATGGTAAGACTACACTAAAGCCCTGTACACATGGGCAGAATGTCAGGAGACATTTGCCAGCTCAAAAGAAAACGTCCGACATTCTGCCCGTGTGTACCTCGGTCTGTCGAACATGCATCCTGGAAAACCAGCAGCCAACCGATTCCCAATCGGCGCTCTCAGCCAATGCCAGAGAGCGCTGATCAGAGTGTTTTGGTGGGGTTGCACAAAAAAAAACTGTAGTGTGTACCCGGCTTTAACCCCCCTGGCGGTATTCCCGAGTCTGGCTCGGGGTTAAATTTCAGCACCAAAAGCGGTAACCCCGAGCCAGACTCGGGATTGCATCGCAGTAATCCAGGCAGAGTTACTTACTTTCTCCCCTGGATCCTGCGATGCCTCCCTGCTGTGTGATCGAGCAGTCTCCTCGCTCGATTCACACAGTGCCCGAGTGCCGCCGAGCTCCGTTCCCTGCGATGTTACGACGCACGGGGACGGAGATTGGCGCCAAATTCTATTTTTTTTTAAAACACAGTACACATACAGTACACTGTAATCTTACAGATTACAGTACTGTATAAAAAAATTACACACCCCCTTTGTCCCTAGTGGTCTGTCCAGTGCCCTGCATGCACTTTTATATAATAAAAACTGTTCTTTCGGCCTGGAATTTGGAGATTGTCCATAGCAACCAAAAAGTGTCCCTTTACGTCAAAAGTGGTTTTAGACCAGCTAGAAAACAGCGATAATAAATTAGAATCACTTGCAGAATTGAGCGATAGCGATTTGTGGGGAAATTCATCATCAAACACTGAAAAACAGTTTTATTATTATTATATTATTATTTGTTATAAATATTTTATAGTTATTTATTATATTATAATTTATGATTTTTTTTTTACTTTATCATACCCGAGATGTCTACTAGACTCTGGTTTAGACAGATTTAAGTGAGTTATTCCTAAGAATTGCAGGCCTACAATATAAAACGCCAAATTTCCATGCAGAATAATGGTACCACTTTCAGCACCTAAAATCTGACAGAATCATACCGCCAGGCAGGTTAAGCTGACCTTATACTGGCAGATATTCTCATGTGAATATTCTTATGAAAGTTCCTAGTACCTTTGATGACTTGGCCAATGTTGTTCAAGTTATTTTAAAATTTTGTTTGCTCTTCACATTCAGTTCTGGTTCTAGAATTTTTTTTCCATCCTAACCCCTCCAATATAATCACACCACTGAGGTAGAAAACAAACGTCAATTTAATCCTGCTTAGAAAATCAAATAAACGTTCTTAAAACAAAAAACTTTTAAATAAATTCTGCTGGTGCATGACCAGCTTTACGTTTTAATGATTTTTTGATGATTGCTCAACAGGATTAAATAGTGGTTGGTATACCTGCTTAGGGTATAGATTTAAGTGTATTTTAATGACCAAAGTAAATTAGGCAAGTGTTGGTTTTAAACTTTCCAACTGGCTGCACTATAGTTAAACTTTCATCCACTTCTAAAGCAAACATTTTGTTTTTGGATTCCATGGCCCAAAGGTTACTGTCCGTATGCTATACACTGCTTTATAGTTGTTCAGAGTAGTAGACATTATTTATATGATATAACAATCAATTCAACACATGGATACCCTATTGGCAGTTATCTAACTGAATAAAAGGTATTATTGGAAGAACTACATTGACAAATGCCATATGATCTGCCCATGTTTGTCTTAATGACAACACTGGACTGCTAAAGGCACACATGATCAGAAAATTGTATGACAAATACCACATTCAAATCAATCGTACGATAATTAGATCGTTGGCACACAGCTTTCGAAAGCCGATCAGGACAGTCCATCCAATATTATCTGAAGGGGCAAACACGAAAATGTTTTTCATACGATACCAGATCGTATGCTTTTTTTTTTAATCACTACAGTTTTCGTCCGAAAACACAATACAAATACAATACAATACAACACATTACATCACTTTTGGTGTTTTATTCTGTCCTACGAGAATTTTCGTAACTTTAGTAACCTCTTCATTTTCGATAGGTGATTAGCATGCAAAAATAAAAAACATACAATCATTCGTCGTAATTTCATTGTGTGTACCAGGCATAAGCTAGCTGCTCAATTTTAGGAGATGCTTCCCCTTTTTTGGGACTGATTTGCTAAAGTTGTATTTTTATATATGAACAGTTGGTTTGAGGTAATGTTGTTTAATATAAAGTGATAGGCATACTTTTTCATTAAAATAAAAAACATGTTATACTTACCTATTCTGTGTTAAGGTAAATGGCACCTTACTTCCTTTTCTGAAGACCCCGGCCAGTGCTGTCTGCTCCTCCTCTCCTGCTTGTGCAAGCTGTGTACTATGGGGGTATGCTATGGGGGTACAAATATGGGTGTGCTCTCAAGCCGGGCTGTGTGTGTCCATACTGACCTACCTGATATACACTGACCTAGCTACACTGACCTACCTGATATACATTGACCTACCTGACATACACTGACCTGCCTACACTAACCTACCTGACATACGCTGACCTACTTACACTGACCTACCTGACATACACTGACCTACCTACACTGACCTACCTGACATGCACTGACCTACCTACACTTACGGTAGTGGCATATATACACTGACCTACATACACTGACATTTACATAGAAATTACACTGTCTGATCTACCTCAGCTGAGCGGTATCACAGCAGCAGGCAGTCAGTCATTCTGTCAGAGAGCCGAGGAGCCTGGAGGGGAGGAGAGCCGAGGAGCCTGGCTGGAGGGGAGGAGAGCCGAGGAGCCTTGAGGAGAGGAGAGCCCAGGAGGAGAGGAGAGCCGCCCGCAGCCCGCCCGAGCAGGGATGTGGCGCGGCGGCCGCATTGTAATTCCCGCCTTCTGGAGCCAGTGCAGCGCCTATGATGGGTGTCACACATCCCACGGTCGTGGCATTGGACCAGTGGGACGTCCATCAAAGGCGTTGCGCAGGCTCCAGAAGGCAGGACCTGCTATGGCACTCGGCAGGACTCAGCCGCACTTGGCCACACTCGGCCACATTCGGCAGCGATCGAGATCAGATCGGTCCCGGCGCTCGCCGCTCGCTCGGGGCTAATAATGCAGACCTGCCACCAAGAGACTCTGGGCTTTTCGGGGTCACATTCGGGGCTTCAGCCCCCCCTAGCCACCCCCTCCTGATGCCCCTGTTTAGTGTATTTAAATATGCTAATACATTTAACACTCCCCTCCCCCAGACTGACAATACTGCTGTCCAAATGTCTCATTCATTCAGAGTAGGGACACTCTAATACAGGGGGTGTGTTATTGGCCAGATCACCAGGTAATAACAGAGGGCAAAAGCCTAAATAAAGAAAACGCATGCAGCCACCCCATCTATGGATTGGTAAGCTGCAATATATTATACTTTTAATTTTTGGGGTTAAAAAGCAATTATTAATGCATAGAATGCATTAAGGTAAAAATGTTAAGACTTTAGAACCACTTTAAGTTAAAATACAACACACAACAGTAAAATCAGTCTGTATATGCAGTAAAGCATGCTTGTTATACTCGCTAAGGGGTTAATCCTCTGCATTGTTTAAAAAAGGCTGTTTGATCCCCTCTTCTCTGATCCTCCACTTCTTATACTGTCCCCAATCCATCTCCTGATAGTACAGAGCCTTGGAGGCAAGTTACACATGCTCAGTTTGGTGTGCATTGCTAGAGAGTTTTTTTCTCTTGGGAGAGTGCATGTGATCAGCACAGGGCTAATCAGCACTGTCCAGACAGAGGGTCAGCGGTCCTGCAGCCTCATAGAACAATCAGGGAAGAATGAAAACTCCTCCTAAAAGCTTTAACCAGACATTAATAGAAGTCACAAGACTGCTCTAACTGCTGATGAGAAAAGGTATTTAGCAGTTTATATTTACTAAAACTATTGCATTTCCATGTTCTGTTTACTGTGGGAGACCAGATCTAGTGAATGCAGGGTCCTGGGTTTAGTAACACTTTAAGCACCATAAAATCCAAATATAATCTATATCAATTAAATCAGCCTGTTGAGAGTTGCAATGACATTGCATCACATTTGCTACTTGCACATGGTTGACAATGATATAAGCTAGGCTTAAATCAATGTGTATGTATAGCCAAAACTGTTTTGTTTCCCTTAGTTTAGGATATACCAGAGAAGGTTTAGACCCCCCTGTTAAGCTTTTATTCCTGTCTGTGTCCTTGCTAGGAAGAATTGCCCTCAATATTTGTCCTTGGGTCATTGATACACAAAGGGAGTAATCCAAAAGTTTAGAGTTGCCACTGGAACAGAAATAAAGGGGAACAATTACAATGAGGACTCTTGTCTCTTGGACTCTTCTGGTTACAGCTATCTAAGAGGGAATTTACCCTTTTTTTGAGATCACTTCTTGCTGAATGCTCCCAATGAGACACAGACAACAAAAAATTAACTGGCAGGACTTCCTTACTCTATTCAACAATTAATAAAAGGTTTTGGTTTTGGTTATACAAGCACTTTACCCATTTTAGCAGAAGTCTATTGATCTATCTCTATCTATCTATCTATCTATCTATCTATCTATCTAAACGTTGCTATGTTCTGTGTCACCATAGGGTTATTTTCTCTATCTTTGGTCCTGGTAAGACTTGTGCTTCAGTTCACACACATACATATGTATACAACCTCCTCTCATGAGGCTACTGCAGATTAACATTGTTCATTATGTGCCCCCCTGCGGAGCAAACCTCTGAAGCTAGGAAGTGTTCAGGAAGTTGCCTGTTACTTTCACTGACGCCACAAAAAGTAAGCTATTCACTGCTTGTATATATTGTACCATAAATATGTACTAGAACAGTGCTGGTACCTTCAGTATATGGACATATTAAAGAACGTTTTCTGCAGTGAAGGACTGCATATAATAAAATACAAAGTAGGCAGACACAAATGACAAAAGGACTAGGCTGACAGGAATTTGCCATTTTTTTTCCTTTTGCAGTACACAAGCCATGTGGAAACACTGATGCATAGCATGAGCCAGGCATTATAATTAAGTGCTGTGCAAGGAACATTCAATATTTTTTTTTCTATACAGGATATCACTTACAAAAACTGGGCTGACTGTATGGTATCTGCTCAGGAAAGCAAAGACGCATCCCTTTTTACAGGTACACCTCTAAGTATGTTGCAGCACTCCATCCACTGTATCCAAATAGCCTCCAATCACGCTTGAGCATACTGGAATCACAGGCAAAACGCAGGACATTAATTGCACCCCAAACACGGTGTAATTTTGTCACAGTTGTCGTGTGACAACGCACTAAAATCATGGCAAAAACGTAATGCCAAACGTGTCTGGCTCTGTGCCAAAATTTGGTACATGAGCTTCATTGCCGCATTTTTGGAGCGAAGAAAGGCCCATTTAAATGAATGGTGCCGCTCCAAAAACACTCCACAAAAACCCAAAAAAAAGTGGTGTAGTAGGTGTCGTTGCAGTACGCTTAGGTGTGAATGGAGCCAAGATTGTAAGGTGTACAAAAGATATGACTACTGAAAAATCATTTATGGGATTAATCAGTTTATAAACACCTCTTAAACCTCAGAACAGTGACTGGATAAGAAAATCCACTTTGAAAAAGGGATCCTTCACTCAAGACTGTTTGGCAAGTGGGTGTTCATACTGGTTGCATAGTTTACAAAGACATAATCATTGTCTAACCCACCTGCAATTAAGTGGGCCAAGCAACTACTATGTTAATACTATGGGCACCGGAGAGAGCATGTTAATTGCTTATAGTTGCAATATTAGCAATTAGATGGCGCAATTCAAAGAACTATACCTAGCACAATATAGAAAATTATGATGTCTCACCTGCCCCGGCCCCCTTAGAGTGGGGAATAAAGCCTCGTTTTCACTGAACATGCTTTTCAGTTGAGGAAAATTTAAAGGCTTCATGAAGTTGATATCATTTTTATCTGACATTGTGGAATAGCAGGATTTGTAACACTGACCCTTAGGATCTGTTGGTGCCATCCTAACTTCCATATACTTCAAAGTACCATCTGAGTTCAAATGTAGAGTTGGTTGATACTGTCCCGTGTAGTGATTTGGCTCTGAATCATCTTTGCAACACCACGCTGGACCACCGCTATCTTTTTTCAGACATTTTATTAGCAATATTGTGAAGGTAATAAACGATACCGCACTTATTGCCACCAAAGAAATAATTAAATACATTGTTATTTCAGAACTATTTGTTGAACTTGGAAACAAATCCTGGGACTTCATATTTTCCTGGATTGTAGTATCTTCTAATGTAATGATGATTGTCATGGTAGCAGACAAGGGAGGTTCTCCATGATCACTAACTGAAAGAACTAAACTTTGTTCTTGATTTTCATTTTCCTGAAAACTACGGGTAGTCCTAATTTCTCCCGTTTGGGAAGATATAGAAAATAAAGATGAGTCAGTGGCATTGACAAAGTTATATACTAACCATGCATTATGACCAGAATCAAGGTCCACTGCATTTACTTTAGTAACAAAGTATCCACCTGGGGCTGACCTTGGTATCTTCTGATGGGCAAGGAACTCATCAGAATGCTCAGGGTAGAAAATTGATGGAGAATTGTCATTAGCATCTAAAATGAAGATATACACAGTTGTATTGGAAAACTGTTTTGGAGATCCGGAATCCTCAACTTTCACTGGGATTTGTAAAACCTGGACCTGTTCAAAATCAAATGAACGCTGTGCATAAATATTTCCAGTTTTTGGATTAATATATACAAAAGATGATATTGTGGAACCTCCAACTTGGCCATCGGTAATTGAATAAACTAAGCTGGAATTCTCTCCTTCATCTGGATCGGATGCCAAAACCTCTACAAGTAACTGTCCAGGCTTGTTGTTTTCTTGTACAGTGGCACTGTAAGTAACTTGGGAAAAAGTAGGCTGATTGTCATTGACATCTGAGATTTTTAAAATGATTGTTTTTTGCGTCCTTAGAGGAGGAGACCCCATGTCACTTGCAACCAGGTCAATGACGTACTGGGACATTGTTTCCCTATCCAAGGCACCATCTGTAATTAATGAATAGTGATCATCTGAAGATTTAAATTGAAATGGTAAATTAGAGGGCAGCTCCAGATTTACCTGTCCATTTGGACCCAAATCTTTGTCATTTACTCGGAAGAGCCCAACAACTGTTCCAATTGCTGTATCTTCAGGAACATCTGTCATTAAAGAGGTCAGCACTATCTCCGGTGTATTATCGTTGACATCATCAACTTCCACATGAATAACACAGCTCCCCTCCATTTCTGGCACACCTTTGTCTTTTGCTCTGATGGATAACTCAAACGACCTTGACTCCTCATGATCAACTGGCCCAATAACCGAAATAACCCCTGTGCTTGGATTTAAGGCAAATATTCTTTTAATAGAATCTGGTGTGTGATCATCAAAGGAATATTCAATTTCACCATTGGCACCTTCATCTAGATCGGTGGCATTAAGTTTTAAAAGTATTGTGTTAACAGCAGTGTTTTCCCTTAAATTTATTTTATAGGATCCCTTTTCAAAGGTAGGTGGATTGTCATTTAAATCCATGACAATGACATTTATTTGTGTAGTTCCAGACCTTGGGGGAGTGCCTCCGTCTACAGCTGTAAGGATAAGGTGATGTCTGTCTGCTTCTTCTCTGTCCAAAACTTTTTCTAACACCAGCTCTGGAATGACAGTTCCATCTTTGCGATTCTTTACAGACAGCGAGAAATAAGGACTTGGTTCCAGTTTATATTGTTTAATTCCATTGGTCCCCACATCCAGATCATGTGCACTTTCCAAAGTAAACCTTGCTCCCGGACTTGCTATCAATTCTGTAATCTTTATAGTTCTTTCATTGTTTGAAAATATGGGAGAGTTATCATTTATATCCAGAATCTCTACCATGACACGGTGTAGCTGTAGAGGGTTTTCTATAACTACTTCAACGGGTAACACACAGCTTGTGCTAGAGCCACACAGGCTCTCCCTGTCTATCTTTTCATTCACTACCAAAGCTCCATTTTCCCAGTTCACAGCAAAGTATTTTCTGCTTCCCTCTGATCCCATCCTAAGCTTGCGTTTCGAGAGATCAGAGATTTTCAGCCCCAGATCTTGTGCTACATTTCCCACCACTGTCCCTGGCTCAGACTCCTCCACGACTGAATAGCGAAGCTGCCCAGAGACCCAGCCCCAGCTACAAAGGAAAAAGAAGCACTTTACTTGCCATTTCCAAGTCTCTGCTGAGTTTTGAATGTCCATAACTTAAACCTTCCCTCCAAGCAGCGTGACTGCTGTCTCCGAATCCACATGTAAATCCTAGGAATTAAGTGCATCCATGGTGCACAAAGAGACCTTCATAGAGTAGCACATTTGTATCCAACTTGCTAAATACATCCACAGAACTCTTATCAGAGCAGCAGCCTTCCTTTCTCTGTTGCTGGAGGAACGCTTCACAAAACCAGGGGGGAGAGAAAGGATGACAGCAGAGGCTCTGTTGTGTGTTGTGTGCAGCGCAGAAGGATCAGATGTCATCTCTGCCCTCTACTGGTCACTGTTGTTAATTTAATAACTGCAAACTGGAATAATATAGTGCTATATTTACAATCACAACTAAAAGAAACCTTCCAACTTGTGCATTTTGGAAACTCTTTAGCTTTCTATGATTTCTCCTACTGCAGACTTACATTTTTAAAACAGTTTAACTACTTAAGGACCAACCCTCTTTTTGACACTTGTTGTTTACAAGTTAAAATCAGTTTTTATTTGCTAGAAAATTACTTAGAACCCCCAAACATTATATATTTTTTTCAGACACCCTAGAGAATGTCCTTTAAAAAAAAATTGGGTCACTTTTATTCCAATTGAGAAGGAATGTAAACACCCCTTGTAATAGAAAAAAAGCATGACAGGACCTCCTAAATGTGAGATCTGGGGTCAAAAAGACCTCAGATTTAACATCTACACTAAAATGCAATAAATAAAAATGAAATGTGATTTGTTTTGCAAAAAATATTTTTTCCCATTTAAGGCCATTGGGCGGAAGTGGTGTTTGACGTCGCTTCCGCCATTCAATGTTATGGAGCCGAGCGGGGGGCCATCTTTCCATAACTTGGTTCCATGTCTCAGAGGAGAAAGGACACGATCATCTCCGCCGCTACCGACGGCTCCGGTAAGCGGCGGAGATGACCGGAACGTGGCGGGAGGGGGGCCCTCTTCCGCCCCTGATAAAAGTGATCTCGCTGCGAATTCGCCACGGAGACCATTGTTATCTAAAAGTCAGATGCTCGCGGTTGTTAAAGATACCGGGGTTATGGCAGCTATCTGTTGCCATAACAACGGTATTTAGCTCCAAAGTACCCATGTACAATGACGGCGATTTGTGCTAAGTGGTTAATCTGAAAATTACAATGAAACTGAAGTCACCACAAAACCTCTTTTTCACTAAAAATAATTACTACATGAAAAATGTTGTTTAGCGGTAATCCCTATAAAATTATTTTTTTAGTGTTAGTTTTTGCAATTTTTTTATGGGACGATTTTCTATGTGTATAATTTAGTTTTGAAGTCTTGTAAACAGAGAGCAAACTATGTCATAAATGAATGTCTACTTTTTTTATAACATTGGCATGCCTTTAATTTGACAGTACCACAACTAAGAAAGCATTTCATCAAATTACAGTACATTTGGAAATAGCAAATGCAATTCCCTTTGCAACGTAGACATTTTTATATAACAAGAATTACAAAAGCAAAAACAGGATTTACACAGGTACTCTATAAACACAAATATACTCTTTAAAATCGTAATTCTTTTTACTAAAAACCAAGTGCAAATCCATGCTATTTGTAAAATCCTCTTGTACGAAAAAAGTATTTATACTATAACATTATCCTACCCTGCCTCCAATACCTTTATACAATCATCATATTTACCGTTGTTGTCATCTGAATTTGAGGGTCACTGTTGGTGGGATAATCCCTCCACGCGTTTTTTGGAGTCTACTTCATCGGAAGTAGGAAAAAGAGGCAAGTGTTAGATTACTATAGTCCAGTAGCCAAATGTATAAATCATCTGCGATAGCATTCCCACAATGCTCTATGTCCAAAGATCCAGAGATTGAGACTGCAAAGGATACCTCTGGATAATGGCTGGTGTTAGACCCAGAAAGAACCAGTTTTGTTAGCTGCAATTGGTACAATATCCTATATTGTCCTTCTTACCGAGGTCATAACACTGAACTTTTTATATACATATATACTTCTCTGACCTGGGATAATTAAAACGTGATCTGACTAATTGCAATCTTTTGGCTCACATTGGAAAGACAAGTTAGCTACAGGGTATACCTTGGGTATGGTCCTATGATTTTTTCTTTCTCTTGGTATTGAATGAATGTCACTATGTGCATACAAAAAGATCAGAATGTGATGACCTCAGTAAGATGGGCCTTACCGGATATTATACTAATTGGGGCTAACAAAACTGGTACTTTCTGGGTCTAACACTGGTCATTATAATGCGGTATTCTTTGTCTTCCTCTCTGGAACTTTGGAGATTCGACATGAGGGAATGCTTTTAAAGATTTTAAATACATTGCTCTATTGTAATATGCTTTTCTAACACTCCTCTCTTTTTTGCTCTTTCTGATGAAGTAGACCAGACAATACATATAGAGCAATATCCCCCTAACAGTGACCCTCAAATTCAGAGTGTGGATGACAAAAAGGGTAAATATGATGATTGTATAAGGGTTATCAGACAAATGTTGGGGGAGTCAGGATAGTACAAAATGCTATGATATATAGCACTTTTTTTATTTATACGATGATTTGGCATATGAATAGGAAATGGCATAGATGTGCACTTGATTTTTATTAAAAGATTAAAAAAAATGAAAATGTTAAAGAGTATATTTGTGTTTGTAGAGCACATGTGAAAATCTTGTTTTTGTGTTTGGAATCCCTGTTATATTTTTATTGGGATGAGGGTACAGAATAACAGTAGAAAATAATCCAATCATACACATTTATTCTGTTTGCTGCGAGAAGTTTCCATAACCATGTATTAGAAAAAGTACAGAGCTAAACTTCCAGCAGGATGATACTGGTTGGAATATGAATACAATTATAAATATTGCACACCATTTTAGAAAACTGGTCTACCGTCTTTGGATTTTTTCGCTGGGGGTTAATATTGGAAAATGCCTAAATGCTGGCTGAAGAAAACCCAACAGATGAATCCAATGCATACATAATAAGAGCTTCAATGCCCTTTTCTCTATAGAAAGGGAACGATAGGCTGTCAATATAAACATGCCATTGTGCAATATAATTAGGTTCTAACAGTCATTACCACCTTGCTAAACAACTCAACTTTCACAAGTAATGCTCAATTGGATTCATTGTTTATTTGAATGGCTAATCTAGAAATGTGGCTCGTGCCCAATAACTAAACAACCGTGCTTACTCATTTTGGGCACCTTGTGTGAGTAAGCATAATGATGAATATCATTTGCATTAATTCACAGAATGTTTAAGCAGCAACTAGAAAAAATAAATGCAAGAAGATGAATAAATAACATTATGTGGGCTCTGTAAAGAAACAAAATTGGTAGATATGAAGTTAACATTGGTGTACCTCAGTATTCCAACTCCAATCTCATCTGAAGATCCCGCATAGAGCAATGTGGCTGTCAGCCTGTTCTGACCAAGAAGAAAGGGTGTTGCAAAATTTCCCATCTGTGAAGCCTCGTACACACGAACGAGTTTCTCTGCAAAAACCAGCAAGAAACTTGCTGGCAGAGATTTTTTGCCGAGAAATTCGTTCTTGTGTATGGTTTCTCGTCAAGAAAAGCGACAAGAATCTCGACGAGAAAATAGAGAACCTGCTCTCTATTTTCTCGTCGAGATTCTCGTCAGCCTGTTTCTCGACGAGAAAATTGTGTGTGTGTACACTTACCTTTTCACCGGGAAGCCCGCGCATGCTCGAAATTACTTCGACGCATGCGCGGTAGCTTCCTAGGCATAGGTAGGGTGAACCAAGATGGCGGCGACGGCATCGAATTTGACGAGCGCATGCTCGTCATATTCGATGATGTCACCACGTTCGCTCCATTCAAAGAACCGCGGGTTCTTTGAAAGGAGCGTGTGTACACTCGGCCGGGACAAGTTTCTTGTCCAAGAATCTCTTCGAAAAAAACGACATGTTTTTTTTCGACGAGAATCTCGGCCGTGTGTACGAGGCTTGAGAATGAGGAAATCTTCCAACATCCATCCTTAAATTTGCCACTGCTTTAAGAAGCACCCCAAAATATGATATAAAAAACAGGACAAATACATCACACACTTTTCGAAAGACCCAACCATCTTTACCACTCATGACAAAGCCTCTTTAACCACTTCACCCCCGGAGGATTTGGCTGCCCTACGACTGGGTGATTTTTTGCGATTCGGCACTGCGTCGTTTTAACTGACTATTGCGCGGTTGTGCGACGTTGCACCCAAAAAAAATTGACGTCCTTTTTTCCCCACAAATAGAGCTTTCTTTTGGTGGTATTTGTTCACCTCTGTGGTTTGTATTTTTTGAGCTATAAACAAAAAAAGAGCGAAGATTTTGAAAAAAAAAATCAATATTTTTAACTTTTTGCTTTAATAAATAACCCCAAAAAATATATATATATATATAAAAAATAAAATTCTTTCTCAGTTTAGGCCATATTTTTGGTAAAAAAAATCGCAATAAGCATATATTGATTGGTCTGCGCAAAAGTTATAGCGTCTACAAAATAGGGGATAGTTTTATGGCATTTTTATTAATATTTTTTTCTTACTAGTAATGGCGACGATCTTCGATTTTTATCGTGACTGCGACATTATGGCGGACACACTTTTGACGCTATTTTGGGACCATTTTCATTAATACAGCAATCAGTGCTATAAAAATGCACTGATTACTGTGTAAATGACACTGGCAGGGAAGGGGTTAACCACTAGGGGGTGAGAAATGGGTTAAGTGTGTCCTAGGGAGTGATTCTAACTGTGGGGGGCTGAGCTACAAGTGACACGACAGTGATCACTGCTCCCGATGACAGGGAGCAGTAGATCACTGTCCTGTCACTAGGCAGAACAGGGAAAGCAATGTGCAGGTACGTTGATTTTATTATTATTATTATTTAGGTACTTATATAGCGCCGTCAATGCTTTGCACAGCCGTGCCATTCTGCAGACGTAAAAAGTACAAGCAGCGGTCGGCAAGCGGTTAAAACCCACACCAACCAGGTAGTACTTAGTTTCACAGTTTTGCCCTGCCACTTCTTCCTTCATCGCAGCTAACACAAAATACCAGGTGTCCATGACTGGACTCTCTTGGGGCTCTTTAATCTAAATTCATGACATGTTGCTATGTATGTCACCCTTGACCTCTTTGCCTGATGTTACAGAATTTAACAAATTCCAGGTCCTAAACAATTTTAAAATAAACCTCAACCCCTTAACGACCACCCACGGCATATATACGTCGGCAGAATGGCTTGTACAGGCACAATCACGTACCTGTACGTTGCCCTTTAACTGCCTGCCGTGTGGTCGCGCGTGCGCCACCGGCGGCGTGCTCGCGACACTGCCACCATCCCCGTGCATCGGACCGTGGGTCCCGCGGACTTGATCGCCGCGGGGATCCCCGCGATCGTCTCACGGAGGGATGGAGCGGGGAGATGTTAGTGTAAACACAACATCTCCCCGCTCGCCTACTGACACTGTCACCGATCTCCGCTCTGTGTAATCAGAGCGGAGATCAGTGATGTGTCACTCGTAGCCACACCCCCTAACAGTGAGAATCACTCCCTTAGGCATACTTAACCCCTTCAGTGCCCCTAATGGCTAACCTCTTCACTGCCAGTGTAATTTTTACAGTAACCAGTGCATTTTTATAGCACTGATCGCTGTAAAAATGACAATGGTCCCAAAAATGTGTCAAAAGTGTCCGCCATAATGTTGCAGTCACGAAAAAAATTGCTGATCGATGACATTACTAGTAAAAAAATTTTTTTTTATAAAAATGCCATAAAACTACCCCCTATTTTGTAAACGCTATAACTTTTGCACAAACCAATCAATAAACGCTGATTGCGATTTTTTTACCCAAAAATATGTAGAAGAATACGTATCGGCCTAAACTGAGGAAAAAAAATGTTTTTTTATATATTTTTTGGGGATATTTATTATAGCAAAAAGTAAAAAATATTGAATTTTTTTCAAAATTGTCACTTTATTTTTGTTTATAGCGCAAAAAATTAAAACCGCAGAGGTGATCGAATACCACCAAAAGAAAGCTCTATTTGTGGGGAAAAACAAGACGTCAATTTTGTTTGGGTGCAACGTCGCATGACCGCGCAATTGTCAGTTAAAGCGACGCAGTGCTGAATCGCAAAAAGGGGCCTGGTCTTTATGCTGCATACTTGTCCGGGGCTTAAGTGGTTAACACAAATGATATACTCCAGACAAAAATCATAAACTAAAGATCGGAATTATCAGACACCAATACAGTATTTAAAGCCTGATATACTCTTATAGTTACAAACACCCCCTACAGTTCAACACTCATCTTTTTACTAGAAAAATGTACAAACAAAGAAGACATTTACACAAATCCTGTCTCCATCTAATATAAACTTGTGCTTCATGGTATACATGATGATGCTCCAATATTTAAAACATATGACAAAAGAATTTAATAAAAGTTTGGCTTAAATCCAATACGATTACACAAACAGAAGACTTGCTTAAAATTCATCTCTGGATAGCACCAGAAACTTTGAAAATATGTTGCCTTAAGCTTTCTGGCTTTGGTTTGTAATGTCAGAAATGGGGGAATGTTCAGTAAACTGTACAATTTTACACTTCTATGATAGCCCTTTTCAGGCTTTTTACCTGAGAGAAGACAGAAGACATTGAAATAATTTTCAGTCCTCAGGGAACCCCAGCTAAAAGGAATAAGTGATAAGTGGGAAGAATTCTCCCCTTACAGTGTTGGTTAGAATGCCACCCTTACAGACAGTTAAAAAAGATCATTCACCATGTCCCTGGCTCTGTCAAGTTACACTGGATCTAAAATTATGCAGGTACCATCAGATGAGAGGTCAATCAGCCACAGATCACGTAACCCATAGTAGCCTCTGGAGGAAGCATGAAGCCTGGTAGAGAAAGGCTGCTGTATGAGGTTTCAAACAATAACAATTGTAGCAGGGTCTCCTTTAAGGCCCCGGGACTACGTTACCCAGAACTCTGTTCGGCACCCAGAGTGCAGTTAGCTACCGCAGAGACTCATGGGAGGGGTTATTTAAGGAGGAGGCGAGGCGGAGCTCGGCCTCTTTGGACACCGCGCTGCAAGCAAGAGTTTCTTCCTGTGCGGATCTGCTGCAGTGCAAGGCCTGAGGCCTGGGCCTTGCGCAACTTCCAAAGAGCCTTCCACCCCACTGTGGAGCCTGGGTGGCATCTGACTTGTCGAGTGAGGACATCAGTTGGATCGGGGACCCGATCGTTGCAGACGCTGTGTGCGGATACACAGCAGGGTGGACGTTCCGGACTGGGATCGCGTCCGGAGTGGTGAGCGGGCACCCGCCCATACCAATAGACTGTGCTGTGTTCAGGCCTATAGACTGCATAGGCTCACAGTTTCGTTTATTTGCTGTTCCCCGGGGGGACCGGTAGCAGTACAGAGTTGAAGTGTCCCCCCCCCCCCCAGTATAGTGTTTCAAGTTATTGCCTGGTTGTGGATTACAAATTGCTATTCATCAAGTGCACCACCGAAAGCTGGCATGCGAAGAGATCCCTATAGGAGGTGACTGAGATTTATTCCATGTCAGGCCTGACCGGGGTGGGAAGTTAAGATATTGTTTAGTGCACCATAGGGCGCGCATACCATAATAGCTACACGTGGTGAAGTACCGCGCAGCGCCATTATTGTATGCTGTGTTGATTTCTGCAGGGCTCTGCTAGCAAATTGCATTTGTTGTGTACTGCTCATGCTACCTTTAATATGAGAGTAAACTGTTATATTTAATCTCTTCCCTCAGTGTGTTGTCTTACTGCTAAGAGATTATTCCTTGCATTCATATTTGAATGTGATATAAATATAACCCCTAGACTAACTGTGCCAGAGTGGGTCGAGCAGATTGCTGGGGGTTGGTGGTGCTGTACACAGGGCCCGGAAACAAATCCAGCGGCTCTCTTAACTGGGGGTAGCGCTACACAATGTTTTGTAAATGGTGCTACTTAAAGCAGAGTTCCAGGCTTTTTAGGTTTATTAAAAGTCAGCAGCTACAAAAAGTGTAGCTGCTGACTTTTAATAAACAGACACTTACCTGCTCCACGGTCCAGCAATGCGGCCGCCCGGAGCGTCGCTCCTCTCCCCCCTCTCTGCCGGCGCCTCCATTCACTCTGTGGGCACCTGGCCATGACAGGGAAAGGGAGTCACCGCTCAAGGATACTGATTGCAAAAACCTCTCCACCAGATCTGAAGCCACGGGTGCTGGTAATGCATAGGATGATGCAAAGTGAAGGAAGAATTTCTTGACAGCCGCACTCCAAACAACTTGTTGCTTTTATTGTAGATAAAAAAACACAGGATACATGCCACAGCAAACAGGGTACAAACTGACACGTTTTGTACTAAAGCTATGATTAAGCACTAAGCTTTAGTGTGAAATGCGTCAGTGGGTACCCTGTTTGCTGTGGCATGTATCCTGTGTTTTTTTATCTACAATAAAAGCAACAAGTTGTTTGGAGTGCGGCTGTCCAGAAATTCTTCCTTCACTTTGCATCACCCGGCCGTGACAGCTTTCGGCTTTTCGTGCACCCGCTGCGCATGCGAGAGTCGCGCTGCACTCTAGGAGTGGACAGGCGATCTCCTGGGACCTGTCACGTGTCCCAGGAGATCGTCTGGAGGGAGGGGCCGCCTAAGGCGAGAGGAGGAGTCGCTTAGGCGGTCCCTGGGCGGAAGGAGGAAGTGGGACAGGAAGTCCCACTCCTACCAAAGCCCCCACTCCCCCCCCAAAAAAATGCATGCCAAATGTGGCATGTAAGGGGGTGAGGAGTGCTTAAAGTGGAAGTTCCACTTTTGGGTGGAACTCCGCTTTAATATGTTTGATATTTATTTACTCTGCCCAATACCAAAAAATTGGGAATTTTATTGTGTTTATGCGCACTAAAATGCATTAACAGTAAGGCCCCTTTCACACTGGCACGTTTTTCAGGCGGTTTAGCGCTAATAATAGCGCTGTTATACCGCCTGAAAAAATCGTGCCCTGCAGTTTTCAGTGTGAAAGCCCGAGGGCTTTCACATTGAAGCGGTGCGCTAGCAGGACCGCTCCAAAAGTCCTGCTAGCCGCATCTTTACAGCGGTGAAGGAGCGGTGTGTTCACTGCTCCTTTACCGCGGCTGCCCATTGAAATCAATGGGACACCGCGGTAATACCGCCCGCAAACCGCGGCAATAGCCGCGGTTTGTGGGCGGTATTAACCCTTTTTCGGCCGCTAGCGGGGGTTAAATTCACCCCGCTAGCGGCCGCATACCGCGGTAATAACGACGGTATAGCGGCGCTGAAAACCACCACCGCACCTGCCCGCCCCAGTGTGAAAGGGGCCTAAATAATTTTTGGGGATAAATGGTTTTGTGCAAAATAAAACAATTGCACCAACTGCTATTTTATTCTTTAGGGCCTCTGCTTTTAGAACATATATAATGTTTGGGGGTTCATAATTTTCTAGGTGAAAATGCATATTTAACATTTATATGAAAAATGTCAGAATTGGCCTGAACTGGAAGTGGTTAAATATGCCTGGGACAAAGGTACGCTCAAGCAAAAAATGTTTTTTTGTTTCTGTTAGATTACATTAATATACACAGTATAGTTTGAAAACTTTTATATGACTACTATGACAGCTATTTGTGTTCCTTATCTCTAGAGAACCTGTGTTTGCACTGTAGATTAGAGCAGTGTTTCTCAACCTCAGTCCTCAACTAACCCCAACAGGCCATGTTTTCAGGTTTCCCTTTACTTTGCACAGCTGCTTTAACCACTTAACGACCGCTCACTGTATATATACGTCGGCAGAATGGCACCGACAGGCACAATCACGTAGAGTGTACGTGATCGCCTTTGTACAGTTGGGGGGTCCGATCGGACCCCCCTCCTATACAGTCAGCGGCCGTTAATCGTTGGGGAGCGATCAGAGATGAGGGGGTGACCATTCGATTTCGGACACCCCCTGGCGATCGCTCCCGGCCAATGAAAATGCTTCCTCCGCCATGTGATGTAAACACAGGCAGGAGGAAGTGATGTCATCTCCCTCGCGGCAGTCTTTTCGATTCCGGCGCCGAGGAGAGAGGAAGCAGGTTAGTGCACCAACAGTCCACTGACACATAGGTACACATAGGCACACATTTCACCCCCCAGTCACCCCCAGATCACCCCCCAGGTCACCCCCCAGCCCCCAATCACAGTGTCACTGATTGCAGTGATCATTTATTTTACTGATCACTGCATTTAGTGTCATCTGTGATAGTAAAAAGTTGCAGGGCAGTTAGGATTAGGCCCCTTTAGGTCCAGGGTAGCCCCCTAACCCCCCTTAATAAAGGTTTAACCCCTTGATCGCCCCCCAGGTAACCCTTTCACCCCCTAACGCCAGCGTCACTAAGCGATCGTATTTTCGATCGCTGTATTTAGTGCCGGTGGTGCCCTAGATAGCCAGTTATTTATTTTTAGGTTTTTAGAGCGTCAGGTACCCCCATATATTATTTTAACCCCCTGATTGCCCCTAGAGTTAACCCTTTCACCAGTGATCACCGTATAAGCATCACTGGTGACACTGGTTACCCAGTTAGTTATTTAGTTATTTAGGTAACCCGTCAGGTTTTTATATAGCGTTGGGTACCCCCATATTTAACCTAATAAAGGTTTTAACCCCCTGATTGCCCCTAGTTAACCCTTTCACCAGTGATCACCATATAAAGGTTACGGGTGACACTGGTTGGTTAGTTTGCTTTTTATAGCATCAGGGCACCCGCCGTATATAACCCAATAAAGGTTTAACCCCCTGATCGCCCGGCGGGTGAGATCAATTAGGTTTTAGCGCCAGAGAGGGTCTGCGTCGCCCCAGGCAGCGTTAGGTTAGTGCCAGTAACACTAACACCCACGCGCAAAGCATACACCTCCCTTAGTGGTATAGTATCTGATCAGATCTATACTAGCGTCCCCAGCGGTTTAGGGTTCCCAAAAACGCAGTGTTAGCGTGATCAGCCCAGATACCTGCTAGCACCTGCATTTAGCCCCTCTGCCCAGCCCACCCAAGTGCAGTATCGATCGATCACTGTCACTTACCAAACACAAAACACATAACTGCAGCGTTCGCAGAGACAGTCCTGATCCCTGCGACCGCTAACAGTTTTTTTGTAGCGTTTGATATATTTGCTGACGACAGTCGGGTGCTTTTTTTCCTGTGAATCTTACTAGTGTACCCCTAAATTTAGAGCCCAAAATGGCAAGTCGAAGGTACACTAGTAAAGAGGCCTACGAGATTCTGAGCATGACAGATAGTGAAGAGGAGGTCACGTATCTGTCAGATTCAGGCTCAGAATATCTTCCCGTAGAAGACAGTGACGTCAGCGGCCCCACGTCAGATAGCTCTGACGACGAAGTTGAGGTCCCTGCTAAGGTCAGGCGTACCCGATCCCGATCTTCTGAGGTTGTTGAGGAGCAAGAACCGCAGGGCTCTCGTATCATGGAGCAGAGGAGTACTAGCGCCGCTATTCCTTCTGGTGAATTGGCAAGCACCAGCGGCCTAGTACAGCCTGGGCGTACATCCAGCACTGCAGTATCACGTGGTGACGTGGCGAGTCCCATAAGTGCAGTTCAAGCTGGCGAGGTGGCAAGCACAAGTAGTGTCCCGCTGCCACCAAGAAGACAAAGGCAGGCCCGTCGTACCCATAGTGCTCTTCCTGCAGAATTCGCCTATCCTGATTGGGTCCCCACCACTTCTGCAGAACTCGTACTTCCCCCATTCACTGCCCAACCCGGTATTCAGGTGGAAACAGCTGATTTTATGCCAATCGATTATTATTCGCTGTTTTTCACGGAAGATCTCTATAGATCTATTGTGGACCAGAGTAATTTATATGCTGGTCAATTCATCGCCGCTAATCCCCGGTTGCCTTCCATTGCCAAAGATTGGAAACCAATTACGGTTTCCGAATTTAAGACCTTTCTGGGCCTTTCCCTCAACATGGGCACACATAAATTCCCGTCATTGCGTGCTTATTGGTCCACGCACCCAATTGACCACATGCCCGTGTTCTCTGCCTCCATGCCCAGGAAACGATACGAGCAGATTTTGCGGTTCATGCACTTCAACGACAATGAACTTTGTCGTCCACGTGGGGACCCTGAATACGACCGGCTCTATAAAATTCGGCCCCTCATAAACCACTTCAACGAACGTTTTGCAGCCTTGTTTATTCCCGATCAAGCTGTCTGCGTTGATGAGTCCCTGATTAAATTTTCTGGCCGCTTGGCTTTCAAGCAGTACCTTCCCAGCAAGCGTGCCAGATACGGGGTCAAGCTCTATAAGTGCTGTGACAGGGCAACAGGCTATGTATGGAGCTTTATGGTTTATGAGGGAAAAGATAGTCAGGTTGAGCCGGTCAACTGCCCGGATTACATAGGGAGCGCTGGCAAGATAGTGTGGAACTTGGTGTCACCCTTATTCGGAAAGGGGTACCACTTGTATGTGGACAATTATTACACGAGCGTGCCACTGTTTAGTCACTTGTTTGATCATCAGATTGGAGCATGTGGCACCGTGCGACCTAATCGCCGGGGCTTTCCCCAGCGGCTTGTAGATGCCCGTCTTAGGCTGGGGGAGAGAGCCTGCGTAAAGTGTAATAACTTGCTCGCTATGAAGTGGAGGGACAATAAGAATGTTTTCCTTCTTACCTCCCTTCATGCAGACACGACAGTCCAAATTCGTACGGCGACTGGTGTTGTGGAGAAACCCCTCTGTGTCCACGAATATAACAAAAATATGGGAGGGGTGGACCTCAACGACCAGTTGATGGCGCCGTATCTAATTGACCGTAAGGCGAGATGCTGGTACAAAAAAGTGTCTCTATCCTTATTCCAAGTGGCTTTGCTGAACGCTCATGTGCTATACAGAGCTTCAGGCGGGACTTTATCTCTTCTAAAATTCCAGAATGAGATAGTCACAGAACTCCTGTATCCAGGCGGTTCTGCACCTCACCATCCCCAACCAAATGCAGTAAGCCGGCTGCATGAGAGGCATTATACGCATCTCCTCCCGAGTACCCCTACCCAACGAGCTCCCCAAAAAAGATGTCGTGTCTGTAGCAAGCGCGGATTTAGGCGTGACACCCATTATTATTGTCCACTCTGTCCTGACAAACCTGGTCTTTGCCTTGGTGAATGTTTTGAACGCTACCACTCAAAAGTGAAGTTTTAGCGTAGGGTACAGCATTTCACAGACTAGGACACACTTACACAGGGTCTCCCAAGATGCCATTACATTTTGAGAGACCCGAACCATTACAGTTGTTAAAGTTTAAAAAAAAAAGTGTAAAAAAGAAAAAAAAAAACGTAAAAAACAAAACACAAAAAAAATATAAAATAAAAAAACCAAAAATAGTTGTCGTTTTATTGTTCTCTCTCTCTCTCTCTATTTTCTCTCTATTGTTCTGCTCTTTTTTACTGTATTCCATTCTGCAATGTTTTATCATGCTTGCTTTTCAGGTATGTAATTTTTTGTTTTCAGGTGCGCCATTCAACTGCAGCGCGGCATTATTTATCTTGACACGCGGCATAACTTTTTTGCGGGAGGATGCCCCCATGCTTCGGCATATATATATTTTAGGCACAGGTTGCGTTAAAAAAATGTTTTATTTTTTACTAGGTTTTGTTTTGGTATTTGCTTTGCAGGTATGGTATGGTAAGGTCTTACTGTTGTACTGTAATGGTACTTTGTTTTAATGTTAATCATCATTTGCTTAGCAGGTACGCCATTCAGTTGCATCGCGGATTTATTTATCTTGACAGCAACAGCGTTTGCTCCCACGATACATAAAGCCGTGACTCCAACGCTGTAGAAGGTGATTTCACCACCACAGTTAAAAAAAGAGCATATATGCCGAAGCATGGGGGCAGCAGGGGCGGAGGAGCGATTTTGCTTCTAATGTCGCGTATATACGGTCGAAATTCCGACGGAGGCTTGCCCGTGGAAAAGTTTGACCATGTGTACGCGGCATAACCTTTTATGCCGCGTACATACGGTCGAAATTCCGACGAAGGCTTGCCCGTGGAAAATTCCGACCGTGTGTACGCGGCATAACTTATGCTTCGGCATATATGCCCATCATTAGAAGTGGGTGGATGAAGGGAGGTATTCTAATGGTGGGCATACCCACTGATCAATCTCTTTTTTTCGTTCAGCCAACAGGCTGCATGAAAAAAAAGATTACAATACATGTCCAACAAGGACCAGCAGCGTACTGGTATGTTGCTGGACTTTGAATGTTTATACCAGAATGATGCCTGCAGGTTTAGGTATCATCTTGGTATCATTCTTTTCAGCCAGTGGCCGGCTTTCATGTAAAAGCAATTCTAGCAGATAATTAGCCTCTAGACTGCTTTTACAAGCAGTGGGAGGGAATGCCCCCCCCGGATATAAACAGCGCCATTGGGAAATTGGGAAAGCATTTTATCACACCGATCTTGGTGTGGTCAGATGCTTTGAGGGCAGAGGAAAGATCTAGGGTCTAACCCCCCATTTTTTTTCAAAAAAAGAGTACCTGTCACTACTTATTGCTATCATAGGGGATATTTACATTCCCTAAGATAACAATAAAAATGATAAAAAAAAAAAATATGGAAGGAACAGTTTAAAAATAAAATAAAAAAAGCAAAATAAATAATAATAAAAAAAAAAGCACCGCTGTCCCCCCCTGCTCTTGCGCAAAGGCGAACGCAAGCGTCGGTCTAGCGTCATATGTAAACAGCAATTGCATCATGCATGTGAGGTATCACCGCGAAGGTCAGATCGAGGGCAGTAATTTTAGCAGTAGACCTCCTCTGTAAATCTAACGTGGTAACCTGTAAAGGCTTTTAAATGCTTTTAAAAATGAATGTAGTTTCTCGCCGCTGCGCGTTTGTGCGCAATTTTAAAGCATGTCATGTTTGGTATCCATGTACTCGGCCTAAGATCATCTTTTTTATTTCATCAAACATTTGGGCAATATAGTGTTTTTTAGTGCATTAAAAATAAAAAAGTGTGTTTTTCCCCCAAAAAATGCGTTTGAAAAATCGCTGCGCAAATACTGTGTGGAAAAAAAAAATGCAACACCCACTATTTTAATCTGTAGGGCCTTTGCTTTAAAAAAATATACAATGTTTGGGGGTTCAACATAATTTTCTTGCAAAAAAAAAAATTTTTTCATGTAAACAAAAAGTGTCAGAAAGGGCTTTGTCTTCAAGTGGTTAGAAGAGTGGATGATGTGTGACATAAGCTTCCTAATGTTGTGCATAAAATGCCAGGACAGTTCAAAACCCCCCCAAATGACCCCATTTTGGAAAGTAGACACCTCAAGCTATTTGCTGAGAGGCATGTTGAGCCCATTGAATATTTTTTTTTTTGTCCCAAGTGATTGAATAATGACAAAAAGAAAAAAAAAAATGTACAAAAAGTTGTCACTAAATTATATATTGCTCAAACATGCCATGGTTATAAGTGGAAAAATACATTCTGTTGCTTCTCCTGAGTACGGGGATACCACATGTGTGAGACATTTTGGGAGCCTAGCCGCGTACAGGACCCCGAAAACCAAGCACCGCCTTCAGGATTTCTATGGGTGTAAATTTTTGATTTCACTCCTCACTGCCTATCACAGTTTCGGAGGCCATGGAATGCCCAGATGGCACAAAACCCCCCAAATGACCCCATTTTGGAAAGTAGACACCCCAAGCTATTTGCTGAGAGGTATGTTGAGTATTTTGCAGATCTCGCTTTTTGTCACAAAGTTTTAAAAATTGAAAAAATAAAAAAAAAATAAAAAAAATATGTCTTTCTTCATTTTCAAAAACAAATGAGAGCTGTAAAATACTCACCATGCCTCTCGGCAAATAGCTTGGGGTGTCTACTTTCCAAAATGGGGTAATTTGTGGGGGTTTTGGGCTATCTTGGCATTTTATGGCCTTCAAAACTGTGATAGGTAGTGAGGAGTGAAATCAAAAATTTGTACCCTTAGAAATCCTGAAGGCGGTGCTTGGTTTTCGGGGGCCCGTACGCGGCTAGGCTCTCAAAAAGTCCCACACATGTGGTATCCCCGTACTCAGAAGAAGCAGCCAAATGTATTTTGGGGTGCAACTCCGCATATAACCATGGCATGTTTGAGCAATATATCATTTAGTGACAACTTTTTGTACATTTTTTTTTTCTTTTTGTCATTATTCAATCACTTGGGACAAAAAAAAAATATTCAATGGGCTCAACATGCCTCTCAGCAATTTCCTTGGGGTGTCTACTTTCCAAAATGGGGTCATTTTGGGGGGTTTTGTGCTATCTTGGCATTTTATGGCCTTCAAAACTGTGATAGGTAGTGAGGAGTGAAATCAAAAATTTATGCCCTTAGAAACCTTGAAGGTGGTGCTTGATTTTTGGGGTCCCGTACGCGGCTAGGCTCCCAAAACGTCCCACACATGTGGTATCCCCGTACTCAGGAGAAGCAGCAGAATGTATTTTTGGGTGTAATTTCACATATGCCCATGGCATGTGTGAGCAATATATCATTTAGTGACAACTTTGTGCAAAAAAATCAAAGTTTGTCATATTCCCGCAACTTGTGGCAAAATATAAAATATTCCATGGACTGAACATGCCTCTCAGTAAATAGCTTGGGGTGTCTACTTTCCAAAATGGGGTAATTTGGGGGGGTTTTGTGCTATTTTGGCATTTTATGGCCTTCGAAACTGTGATAGGTAGTGAGGAGTGAAATCAAAAATTTACGCCCTTAGAAATCCTGAAGGCGGTGCTTGGTTTTTGGGGCCCCGTACCCGGCTAGGCTCCCAAAAAGTCCCACACATGTGGTATCCCCGTACTCAGGAGAAGCAGCAGAATGTATTTTGGGGTGCAATTCCACATATAACCATGGCATGTGTGAGCAATATATCATTTAGTGACAATTTTTTGTACATTTTTTCTTTTTTTTTTCTTTTTATCATTATTCAATCATTTGGGACAAAACAAAAATATTCAATGGGCTCAACATGCCTCTCAGCAAATAGCTTGGGGTGTCTACTTTTCAAAATGGGGTCATTTGGGGGGGGTTTGTGCCATCTTGGCATTTTATGGCCTTCAAAACTGGGATAGGTAGTGATAGGTAGTGAGGAGTGAAATCAAAAATGTATGCCCTTAGAAACCTTGAAGGCGGTGCTTGGTTTTTGGGGTCCTGTATGCGACTAGGCTCCCAAAAAGTCCCACACATGTGGTATCCCCGTACTCAGGAGAAGCAGCAGAATGTATTTTGGGGTGTAATTTCACATATGCCCATGGCATGTGTGAGCAATATATCATTTAGTGACAACTTTGTGCAAAAAAAATAAAGTTTGTCATATTCCCGCAACTTGTGGCAAAATATAAAATATTCCATGGACTAATCATGCCTCTCAGTAAATAGCTTGGGGTGTCTACTTTCCAAAATGGGGTCATTTGGGGGGTTTTGTGCTATTTTGGCATTTTATGGCCTTCGAAACTGTGATAGGTAGTGAGGAGTGAAATCAAAAATTTGCGCCCTTAGAAATCCTGAAGGCGGTGCTTGGTTTCCGGGGTCCCGTATGTGGCTAGGCTCCTAAAAAGTCCCACACATGTGGTATCCCCGTACTCAGGAGAAGCAGCAGAATGTATTTTGGGCTGCAATTCCACATATAACCATGGCATGTGTGAGCAATATATCATTTAGTGACAACTTTTTGTATTTATTTTTTTTTTGTCATTATTCAATCACTTGGGACAAAAAAAAAAATATTCAATGGGCTCAACATGCCTCTCAGCAATTTCCTTGGGGTGTCTACTTTCCAAAATGGGGTCATTTGGGGGGGTTTTGTACTGCCCTGCCATTTTAGCACCTCAAGAAATGAGATAGGCAGTCATAAATTAAAAGCTGTGTAAATTCCAGAAAATGTACCCTAGTTTGTAGACGCTATAACTTTTGCGCAAACCAATAAATATACGCTTATTGATGTTTTTTTTACTAAAGACATGTGGCTGAATACATTTTGGCCTAAATGTATGACTACAATTGAGTTTATTTGATTTTTCTTATAACAAAAAGTAGAAAATATCATTTTTTTTCAAAATTTTCGGTCTTTTTCCGTTTATATCGCAAAAAATTAAAATCGCAGAGGCAATCAAATACCATTAAAAGAAAGCTCTATTTGTGGGAAGAAAAGGACGCAAATTTCGTTTGGATACAACATTGCATGTCCGCACAATTTACAGTTAAAGCAGCGCAGTGCAAAATTCTGAATTCACCTCTGGTCCTTTAGCTACCAAATGGTCCGGGGCTTAAGTGGTTAAATCAATATCAATTACATGGTATTAATAAGAGCTATTTTATCTATGGGAATTATCCCAAAACATGGCACGTTGGGGGTGCTTCAGGACTGAGGTTAAGAACCACTGGATTTCAGAAGCAAAGGTTCTTTGTTGTCTATTGTCTATTTAGCTATTTTTTCATTTTGTATGGTGTATGGAAGGGATCCAAAGGTGTTCTTTTGCTGTCTATCTGTCTGTCTATCTTTCCCTGCTTTCTATACTTACTCCTCTATTTTATCCTTAACGTTTTGTCACTGAGACTAGGGGGAACCAAAATTGTCACCAGAGCAGAAAGTGAGGGTGAATCTTTCAAAGTGGACAAACATTTCAGTAACAACTGACTCAGATCACTTTCTGTTGCTTCTCCAGAATAGGAAGCAAGAGAAAAAACACCCTAGAGGGACACAGACCACCAAACCTAGAGGTTAAGGATGAGCTCCGGCGTGTTCGCATTGAACACGTTCAGAGCCCGCCAGGAAGTCGGTACCGCGCTGCGCTAATCACAGCCAGGGAGACATTTCCCGATCTCTGCAGCCGAGCATCGGGAAATGTCTCCCTGCCTGTCATTAGCGCAGCGCGGTGCCGACATCCCTAGTTTCAACCCTACCTTACTCTATCCAAAAATGAAAACTAAAATTTGCCTTTACGTACATTGTAATGGATTTGTTATAGGGGCTACATCTCAAGTAGTTACAGCCTTTATATCTTCATGTTTCCTTTCTTCTCCTTTTCATTTCGTCTCTCTTTCTCTATATTTCCTATTTCCTATTTCCCCCTCTCCTTTTTTTTGTTCTCTTACTTTCTGTCACACTTTATTTACTAGAGTAAAAAATGTAACAGAATGAAAATTAGGTCATTGAGATCACAGTTTCTCATGTATTTTTGCATTCAATGACATTAACCTGTTGTCCACCGCCCACCGTCAAATGACGGCGGGCAGAAGACACTCTCGTTCTGACAGGACGTCATATGACGTCCTGCCTTTAAAATGAGCTAGGGGACCCGATGCGCAATTGCCCAGTAACCGAGCAGGAAAGTGGATCTGTGTGTGTAAACACACAGATCCACGTCCTGTGAGGGAGAGGGGACCGATGGTGTGTCCCTTGTACATAAGGACAACCATCGGTCACCTCCCCCAGTCAGTCCCCTCCCCCCACAGTTAGAACACATTGAGGAAACACATTTAACCCCTTCCTCGCCCCCTAGTGTTAACCCCTTCCCTGCCAGTCACATTTATAGAGTAATCAATGCATTTTTATAGCAGGGATCGCTGTATAAATGTGAATGGTCCCAAAAATGTGTCAAAAGTGTCCGATCTGTCCGCCGCAATATCGCAGTCACAATAAAAATCGCAGATCGCCGCCATTACTAGTAAAAAAGAAAAAAAAATGCTATTAATCTATCCCCTATTTTGTAGACGCTATAACTTTTGCGCAAACCAATCAATACACGCTTATTGCGATTTTTTTTACCAAAAATATGTAGAAGAATACGTATCAGCCTAAACTGAGGAAAATTTTAATTGAAAAAAAAAATGGATATTTATTATAGCAAAAAGTAAAAAATATTGTGTTTTTTTTCAAACTGGACGCTCTTCTTTTGTTTATAGCGCAAAAAATAAAAACTGCAGAGGTGATCAAATACCACCAAAAGAAAGCTCTATTTGTGGGAAAAAAAGGACGCATATTTCGTTTGGGAGCCACATTGCACGACCGCGCAATTGTCATTCAAAATGTGACAGCGCTGAAAGCTGAAAAATGGCTTGGGCAGGAAGGGGGTTTTCGTGCCCGGTAGGGAAGTGGTTAAATACAGTAGCAAGAGAATTATCACATACAAGTACAGCTATGAAATACAATTACACATCTCACTTGCAGCCAATCCTTACATACCCCTTATTCTTATAAGTCCCTGCATCCTGATTGGCGAATAACCAGAAGTTTTAAGACAAGCCCCCCCCAGCCTGAAAGCCATGTGTCAAATCTTTTCTCCCTGCAGATGCTGCGCAGACCTCCACTAGAGGGAGCCTAAGAGAAGACAATTTATAGACTTCTTTATTCCCGGTACAAAGCTCCTCTCTCCTCTTCCTCTAGCTCTTTCTCTAATGGTGGTAGGGAGCAGCAGCTACAGGAAGAGAGGATGTTAGCACACGGCTTTGAGGCTCAAGGTCCTGTGCAACTGAATTTTCAAATAAGAATATGTGCTAAAAGTCAGCTTTGTGAAAAAAGTGGAACCAAGTACTTTAAATCTATTGTTTCCCAAAACAGTTAAATTCAAGGCATGCCATGAATGTTAGCTGTCATCTTTGCTTTTGTCCTCAACTAAACTGTCAAACTATCAAATGGCTGGTGTCATAACTAATCACATGAGCAGCACCATGGCACCTGCAGATCAAACATAAGCTAAGATGGCAGCTTTCTTGGCTGTAAAGTATAGGAGGGTTTAGTTCCACTTTAAAGGAAACTGATTATGAACAAAAAATGTAATCGGTAGAAGGGTGCATGCTGCTGTTGCTGACTTTTCTTGGTGAAAATGCTGGTTGCTGACTTTGAGTCACTGACCTGTAACAAGTATGCAGAGCAGGAATTTTGCCACTCCTGATCTGCATACTTGCTGCAGTCAGTGAAGAGCCAGCATATTTGCTCATGCTATTAAATGGTCTTAAACCAGAAAGTAAATATAATGAAGTAGTAGCTCAGCAATGTCAGTCTCCATATTTCACCCTGTCCTTTAACACCTTCCCACCCAGCCTATAGCAGGGCAGGGCGGGGGCTTTACTGTTCTGATGTTGGATGTCATATGACATCCTTCACATCGCACCGCTTGTGCCAGGCCCCGGGGGGCACACAGCATGGTGATCAGTTGTGAGTCGTGTCCTTTGGACACAGCGCATCATCGATTAGGGTAAAGAGCCGATGACGTAGGCTCTTTACCATGTGATTAGTGGTGTCCAGTCACAGCTGATCACATGTAAATGAATGTTGTCTATTGGCACTTCCTTTCCTCATTGTTGTCAGAGTCTGAGGAAAGGAAAGCCGATAACCGTCTTTCCATTTACAGGGGATATTTACACCGATGATCAGTGTAGCCCCATCAGTGCAGCACATCAGTATCCATCAGTACAGCATATCAGTGCCCATAAGTGCAGCATATTAGTGTCCATCAGTTCAACATATCAGTGCTGTCTATCAGTGCCTGTCAGTGCCCATCAGTGCCACATTATAAGTGTCCAGCAGTGCAGCCTCATCAGTGCCAATCAGTGCATCCTCATTAGTACCCATCAATGCAGCCTATGAGTGCCCATCAGTGCAGCTTATCAGTGCCCATCCGTGCAGCCTACCAGTGCCCATCAGTTCAGCCTCATCAGCGCACAACAGTGAATAATAAAAATTATTTAGCAAAATTGTATAACATAAAGTTTAACATTAAAAGTTTTGGTCTTTTTTGTTTGTTTAACAAAAAATAAAAACCCAGTGGTGATTATTTGCATCCAAAAAAAATGATACAAAGTTCATATGGGTACAGTCTTGCATGACCGTGCAATTGTCATTTAAATTGTGACAGCCTTGAAAATTGGCTTGGGCAGAAACAGGGTGAAAGTGCCCTGTATTGAAATGGTTAAATTACACTGCAGGTCATCAAATAAAAAGATATAGGGATCCCACTGCAGATGAGTTTTAGGGGGATGGCCCCCATCATATTACACATAGAGGGGCCCTAAGGCCCCTTAAACACTGGGGCGGGGAGGTGCGCTATCGGTATAGCGGCGCTATACCGACGTTTTTGCCGCGATATTCGGCCGCTAGCAGTGAGGTTTTAACCCCCACTAGTGGCCAAAGAAGGGTTAATACCGCCCGCAATGCACCTCTGTAGAGGCGCGTTGCGGGCGGTATTACCGCGGTTTCCCATTGCTTTCAATGGGCAGGAGCGGTAAAGGAGCGTTATACACACCGCTCCTTCACCGCTCAAAACATGCAGCTTGCAGGAGATTTTTTTTCCTCCCGCCAGTGCATCGCCTCAGTGTGAAAGCCCTCGGGCTTTCACATTGAGAATGCTGGGACAGGATTATTTCAGGCGTTATTTATGCGCTATTTTTTAGCACTAAAACGCCTGAAATACGCCTAAAAGGGGCCTAATTGAATAGAGTTTTTTTTTTTTTTTTTTATTATTTCTGTAAACAAAAACAAACAAACAGTGCAGCTACTGTATGAGCTCCAACATCTACAATGCAAAGATAAAAAGGCACCCAAGGTAATAAGAGCAATTACAGTAACTTTCCATCGATAATCAGAGCTCACCAACTCATCAAAGTATGACATCATTCACTTAACCCTAAGACAAATTAGACATTATTTGATATGTAATTATGACCAAAATTGTTTTATAGGTTTCCATGGCGTAGGGAAAGATTAGGTTGTACTGCTGTTTAGTAGCTGGGACTCATTTAAAAATATTTCTCTCACTTCCTTCGTGACACAGTTTTCACTAAACAGTGAGGGAAACTCTCCAAAGGCAACACAGAAGTAAAATCCCCAATTAAAGAGGAACTAAACCCTCTCATCCTTTACAGCCAAGGAAGCTGTCATATTAGCCTCTGCTTGATCAGCATATGCCATGGTACTGCACGTGTGATCAGCTATCACCCCAGTTATTTGATGCCCTGACAGTTCGAATAAAATCACAAGTAACTGTGCCAGTTATAATTCACGGCATGCCTCAAATTGAATTGTTTTAGGAAACTGTTAAATGTGTAGTTTTAGTTCTGCTTTGAGGGCCAGTTCACACCAGACGCAGTTCCGTTCAGTTTTGTGCACATTTTTTCTGCACTAAAAATGCATGCACAGTGTTTTCCATGTATTCCAATGGCTCTTGTTGGCTCTAGTTCACACCATACAGTCAGTTTCCGGTCAGTTTCCGGTGCAGAAATTGACCGGAAACTGACTGCATGGTGTGAACTAGAGCCAACTAGAGCCATTGGAATACATGGAAAATACTGTGAATGCATTTTGTGCAGAAAAAAAGCACATGGAACTGAACGGAACTGCGTCTGGTGTGAACTGGCCCTGAAAGATATCTGTTACAGTTACTAGCATGCTTATGTTAGCTCTCAGCCAAACTGTCAAGCCATCAAGGTTTAGTTTTGCTTTAAAGCGGAGCTCCACCCAAAAGAGGAAGTTCAACTTTAAGGACTCGTTCCCTGCTCCTCTTGCACAATTGGCACTTTTGAGGACTCGTTCCCTGCTCCTCTTGCACAATTGGCACTTTTGAGGACTCGTTCCCTGCTCCTCTTGCACAATTGGCACTTTTGAGGATCGGGGGGGGGGAGCAGGTACCTAATTTTTACAGGTACCCTCCCTCCCTCTCTCTGCTGTCTTCTGGGACACTGACATGTCCCAGAAGACTGCATCCAGCACTCACGATGCACAGCGCAACTCGTGTATGCGCAGTGGGCACACTGCTTGTGGCTTCACAGCCGGGTACATATATTAACCACTTGCTTACTGGGCACATATACCCCCTTCCTGCCCAGGCGAAATTTCAGCTTTCAGCACTGTCACGCTTTGAATGATAATTGCTTGGTCATGCGACGTGGCTCCCAAACGAAATTGACATCCTTTTTTTCCCACAAATAGAGCTTTCTTTTGGTGGTATTTGATCACCAATGCGGTTTTTATTTTTTGCACAATAAACAAAAAAAGAGCGACAATTTTGAAAAAAACACAATATTTTTTACTTTTTGCTATAATAAATATCCCAATTTTTTTTTTTTTATATTTTTTTTCTCAGTTTAAGCCGATAAGTATTCTTCTACATATTTTTGGTAAAAAAATCACAATAAGCGTATAGTGATTGGTTTGCGCAAAAGTTATAGCGTCTACAAAATAGAATTATGACATTTCTTTTTTACTAGTAATGGCGGCGATCTGCAATTTTTGTCAGGACTGCGATATTGCGGCGGACACATCGGACACTTTTGACACATTTTTGGGACCATTCACATTTATACAGCGATCGGAGCTATAAAAATGCACTGATTACTGTATAAATGTGACTGGCAGGGAAGGGGTTAACACTAGGGGGCGATCAAGGGGTTAAATGTGTTCCCTGGGAGTGATTCTTACTGTGGGGGGAGGGGACTGACTGGGGGAGGTGACCGATCTGTGTCCCTATGTACAAGGGACACACCATCAGTCTTCTCTCTTTACACACACAGATCCACGGTCCTGGCTCTGTAACTGGCGATCGCGGGTGCCTGGCGGACATTGCAGCCGCCAGGCACGCGCATCGGCACCTGAGTGACGGCCTCCCGGCATTGTAGAGCCACCTTGTGGCCGTCAAAGTACAATGGCCCGGATATGAAGTGGTTAAAGATGCCGGTGTCGGGGACTGAGCACAGCGAGTGAGACCGACTAGGGTGAGCACACCGCTGGATCGTGGGACAGGTGACTGGCTGTTTTTTAAAAGACAGCAGCTACAGTTTTTGTAGCTGCTGACTTTTATTTTTTCCACAGGTGACTGGAATTCCGCTTTCAGTACGGGAATGCTAGAAACTCTGCAAGCATTTTATTGTTGACTGTTACCCTGTTGCAGATTTTCTCACTTCCTGTTTGCTTTAATGGTATTTTTCTTTAACCACTTCAATACCATGCACTTATACAGCTTCCTGCCCAAGCCAATTTTGAGCTTTCAGCGCTGTCGCAATTTGAATGACAATTGCGCGGTCATGCTACACTGTACCCAAACGAATTTTTTTATCATTTTGTTCCCACAAATAGAGCTTTCTTTCGGTGGTATTTGATCGTCTCTGCGATTTTTATTTTTTGCGCAACAAATAAAAAAAGAGCGATTTTTTTTAAAAAACTATGTTTTTCTTTGTTTCTGTTAATTTTTTTTGTAAATAAGTACCTTTTCTACTTCAATGACGGGCACTGATAAGGCGGCACTGAAGGGCACTGATAAGGCGACACTGATGGGCACCGATGAGGTGGCACCAATGAGGTGGCACTGATGAGGTGGCACTGATGATGGGCACTGATAGGCGGCACTGATGGGCACTGGTATGCGGCACTGATGGGCACTCATAGGTGGCACTGATTGGCACTCATAGGCGGCACTGATTGGCACTCATAGGCGGCACTGATGGGCACTCATAGGCGGCACTAATGGGCACTTTTAGGCGGCACTGATGGGCACTTATGGGTGGCACTGATAGGTGGCACGGACGGGCACTGATAGGTGGGCACTTATGGGCACAGATGGGCACGGATGGGCACTGATAGGTGGCACTGATGGACACTAGTAGGTGGCACTGGTGACACTGCTGCCTAGCAATGCCAGCCACCACACATTATTTTCTTGGCATGATCGGGCACTGATTGGCATATTTTTTAATGTTTTTTTTATATATATATATATATTTTTTACTACATGTGGATGGCCATCCACATGCTTAGGGCTTCCCTGGTGGTCCTTGGGGGCTTCCCTGGTGGTCCAGTGTGGGTATCCGAGGGGGGGCTGTGCTGATAAACAATCGGCGCGAACCCCCCCTGTCAGGAGAGCCGCCGATCGGCTCTCCTCTACTCGCGTCTGTCAGACGCGAGTGAGGAAGAGCCGATCAACGGCTCTTCCTGTTTACTTCCTGTTTACTTCCTGATCAGCCATGATTCGACACAGCTGATCACATGGTAAAAAGCCTCCGACGGAGGCTTTTTACCGAGATCAGTGTAGCGGTGGGTCAGACTGACCCACCGCTCCACCGATCGCCGCGATGCGCGCCCCCCCAGGCGCGCGGCGGCTGTTATCCCGCAGGACGTCATAAAACGTCCAGTGTGGATAACAGAACCACTTCCCGGACGTCAATTTGCTATTGACTGGGCGGGAAGTGGTTAAACACAGAATATTACAGCCATAGGTAAATAAAAATACTAAAAAGTGCAATGACATTAACATAAAATAAAGCTTACCTGCACATATAAAACAATTATAGTATAAAACCTTACAACAAAGAAAGTAAAATCTACTATGTAACCACTTCAGACTTCTATACACCAGCAGTGTATAGATCTGTAAATTGTTTTATATAAAAAAAAAAGCATATACAAATAAAAAAGGGTATGTTTACAACACATGAAATGATAGCTTCTAGACTGTAAGCTCGAACGAGCAGGGCCCTCTGATCCCTTGGTATTGTATTGTGACTGTACTGTCTTCCCTGATATAAAGCGTTGCGCAAACTGTTGGCGCTATATAAATCCTGTATAATAATAATAATAATAGATATAGCAAATGGAAATGGAGAGTGTGCCTTCTTGCTTGGCACAATGGATAAAATGCAAAGTGGTGTTCTGTGAAGTGTAAACAAACACTACATAGCCGGAGCTCCCTTGTTGCCTAGGAGATAAATGGAGCAGCACGATTTTCTGCAGAGAAACTGCAGTGCTAACAGCGGAGTTACTCATCAAGGATGCATATACTGTACATTATGCTTGGCTGCTCTGTGCAGAAGGTGCTTAATACACTCTTACAAATGGCTACAGTAAAACGAACACAGCATTACGTTTTCTCACTATCTGGGTTAAAGGTTAATTAAACAGAGAATACAAAAAACAAAACTAACACCCATTCCAAAAATCCAGCCATTCAATGACCACATCTGCTTATGTAAATGGTCACCTTAAAATCATATTTTATTGGCTACAAAATTGTATATTTCTACATCTAATGCCGCGTACACACGATCATTTTTCCCGTCGGGAAAAATGTCTTTTTTTTTTTCCCCGAGAAAAACGATCGTCTGTGGGCTTTATGCCGTTTTTCTCGTTGAGAAAAACGGCAGGAAAAACGACGAGAAAAATTAGAACATGTTCTAAATTTTCTCATCGTTTTTTCCATCATTTTTTTCCGCGGCAGTTTTCCCATAGGGAGACACTGCCGCGGAGCCCACAGACGGTCGTTTTTCTCGTCAAAGAAAAAAATGACGGGAAAAACGGTCGTGTGTGGGGGAACATGCCGTTCCCTCGTTTTTCATTTTTTTTCATGCCGTGATTCACCGCGGTGTTTTCACCGCCGTGAATCACGATCGTGTGTACGCGGCATTACTGTCTGTTCATTATGTTTTTTAGACAACCTTTCTTACCTAAAATACACATTCAATTTCATCCAATAAAAGTAGAGGCCCAGAGGCTTTTTAAAATGTTAGTTCCTTTTTAGGGTAAGATAACAGCTTTATATATATAATATTGTTACCACAAAATAAAACAATAAAAAAAAAGAAAGCGTGCAAATGTATCAGATTTCACTCCATTAATTCTGACCCTGAAGACAGGATTCTTGACCTGAAAGATGTTACAAGGGGTTTGTATGTTGTGGTGTAATGGCTTCCACTTTATATTTGGTCTTTGTAGTGAACATTAGAATGTTCTTCCTGTGAAGTGTGGTCATTATTAATTGGCTCTCATGTTACAAAGCCAGACAAATATTTCTCCTGAGAACACATCTAACACAGTTCTTTTTCTGACCGCACAAGAGAAACTTGTCCACCACTAAGTGTCTCCCTAAGCATATTTTTCTGATGTCCTCCAGCGCAGGACGCAGGACACAGACTGGAATAGTAATTCCATTCACTACAGGGCTGCAGCTTTCATATGAAATACATAGAAATGTAACCAAGAGGGCACTCTACATATTAACTTTTTTTTAAATTAAAACAAATACAGCAGTCCCTTACATATAGTTATATACCATTCACACTAGGTCAGTGCTTCTCTATCCCTAATATTCCGAATATGCTCACACAAATATCATTGTCAACATTATCATAAATTAAGTTTTGCAGAGAGACCATTTTTAATCTTTACATCATTACAAATGCTCTTTCTTGTACTTATCGTTATTATGTCAGGAGTGAGAGACTTACTTTTAGCAATGCAACACATTGTATAAAAGCAAAAGGAGACAAGCTCTACTTCCTAGCTAATATGGCCTATGCAGTGTCAGCTCTATGACTAGATCCCTGCTCACCCTTGTAAAACTTCCAAATACTGCAAACTTCAAAATCCTTTATTGATAAGTCTATGTTGAAGATGGTAGTACAAAAGCCAATGTTTTGACTAAGTATCCTTAGTCATAGCTCTCTCATACATTTCAGAAAGATCCATAAAGCTGAAGTTTAGTTATGCGTATTTGGTCCAGCTTGGCCCAATATAAGTATGCCTCTGCCAGGCGTGTGGAGTCAGGGGAGGCAGGTGAGGCAGAACCTCACCTGCACTGAGCATAAAAAAAAAAATGATCGACTTCGAGGGTCATAGCTCGGTGACCAGGGGCAATCATGAATTAAATAAATACCCCACCACTGGTCAAAATTTTGGGCTCCTATCAACTATGGTTCAGGAGATACGAGGCTCCTTGTGCAGCCTGTCAGAAGCTAAATACAGAGCAGCCAGTTTAAATGCAAGCTAGCACACTCATTTTGCAGCAGACTGAGAGGATGAGCTCACAGTGCCTCTCCTCACTTCTTGCCAGTGGCACTGAGCTCAATGGACAGCTTGGAGACTTTGACCAATGGTAAAGTAACATTGGCCCAAGCTGTCCAATAAAAATGCTGCAGTAGAGGCTGGCCTCTCACTGCAGTGTCATAGAAGGGGGCATGTGTCTAAAAGACAAATACTTCCTTCCAGTCCAGGCCTCCTAACTAGAAGGAAAAAACATATGTTTACGTGTTTAAGATTTACCCATAATTCCATATTTTTCTCACACCTTGCCACCCATGCCAATTCTGACACTTCTTTCCTACATGTAAAAATCATAATTTTTTTGCTAGAAAATTACTCAGAACCCCCAAACATTATATATGGTGGTCAGTGCAGCAATTTTTCAAACGCATTTTTTTTGGAAAGAAACTGATTCATGAATAAAAAAAACAAAACACTAAAGTTAGCCCAATTTTTGGGTATACTGTGAAAGATGATGTTACGCCAAGTAAATATATACCTAACGTGTCAGGCTTTAAAATTGCGCACACTTGTGAAATGGTGCCAAACTTCAGTACTTAAAAATCTCTATAGGCGACGCTTTAATTTTTCTTACAGGTTACATGTTTAAAATTACAAAGGAGGTCTAGTGCTAGAATTATTGCTTTTGCTCTAACGTTCACAGAGTATGTAACCTGTGTGTATCTGGCTCTGATACTAGTCAGTGCCTCACCAGCCACTGACCTCACTGCATGTCCCTGGCCTGTGCCATACCTGGAAGATCCCAGTGGAGGCTGGGAATCAGTATAGTATACACAACTACCACAGGGAATGCCCCTTCTGGGTCCCATGCAAAGTTGTATGCTCTGTTGCTTAGTGAACACAGGAAATTGCTTGCTCAGCATGGACACTATTCAAAGAAAACTTAGCATTTTTTCAACGAATGCAAAGCATTTTCTGATGGGACGAAATAGAGATCATGATGTCACAGCCCCACCTCGCCACCTTGTCCAATGCTGCAAGGCAGAAATGCTAACCTTATTCCTCACTTTCACAGAACCCTCTGCTCCAGACTAATGGTCCCTCGAAACTGCTTCTCTTCGGCACTCATTCGAACAGTCACACTCTGACAACATCACATACAATGGAAGGCCAGAAATTCTCCATTATAAGTTGGGTCAGCTAGGGCCCAGCTCACAACCAAGGGAAGAAAAAAGTGTTGGCTGCAGGGGGAGTGAAGGTAATGTAAGTAAAAGAGCTTTTTTGGATACCCCAGGCTTTCATTTGGTAATTTCCCTAGCGATTAGCTTCAGTAGAATTTAAGCCAAAGATTTCTAATATTTTAGAAAAGAGAAACGTGAAATCCCTGTCAGGTTTCTATTGCTGTTTGTGCCAGTTGGTGATTTCCCTGGTGACCATTATCATTGGGACAGAAAGTCAAGGGGGAATACGAGATTTTAGTGGTTGTCACCAGAACAGTAGTAAAGGGAACACCTTACAATAGAGACGCTTGTGGATCTACAGTATTTATAAATGTTTTCACACAATTTTACACAACAATATCCCAGGATTCTTACATTTTTCCAGTCAAATCCAATTAGAAAAGTGTGTGATTCTTGGGAGAAAGCTGTGGGAATCCTGCGTGAAAACCTTTTTCTGGTGACAGCTGTCTAAAAAAACGATAAATACCTAAAAGAAGTTTGAACCTTTCCGCTCTCTATACAAAACCAAAAAAAAGCTTCAGCTAGAGTTATAATTCAAGCAACCACTGTGTTTTTGGTTTTAAAAAGAAACCACAGAAGAAAGAATGAGAACAATGAGAGAAGGCACACATTACATTGTGCACTGCAAGGCAACTGTTTTAACCAAAGAGACACAGGGGGAGATTTACTCAAACTAGAGCGTGCAAAATCTGGTGCAGCTCTGCATAGAACCCAATCAGCTTCCAGGTTTTATTGTCAAAGCTTAAAAAGAACAAGCTGAAGCTAGAAGTTGATTGGCAACCATGCACAGCTGCACCAGATTCTGAGCACCTCAGTTTTAGTAAATCTCCCACACAGAGCCTTTGTCAATAAATGTGGTACAGTGAACCTATGTACTTGTGTAACATCCTGTCATGACCAGAGAAGCTCCTCAATTCCCCTGACTATAACTAATATTTAAAAAGAACAGGATAAATGAAGAGAATAATGGAAGGGAATTGGAATCCATCATATTAGAAACACCAGGTGCAATTCTATCCGTGCTTTCATTTGTTCTACAAATTTAGGTGGGATATCCTCCTCCTGCCACAAAATGTCAAAAGAAAGCACTATGTAACTATGTAACTATGTCTTTAGCTTTACTTGTTGACTAGTGAGTTTGTATTGTTTGCTTTTGGCAATATTACAGTGTCCATGGTACTACTCCTGGTAGCCTTTGCTTAACAGAAAAGCCATGGTAATATGCAGCCTATATGCAATCTTGGCTGAAAGAGCCACGCAACACTTCATTTTGGTTAATGTGTCAAAAACTGTCACATGACATGGAATTTTTGTACATAAAGCTCTCATGATCGAGAGTCTATTATCTAGCTATTCCGAGAAAAAATATCTAAACTTTTTACAATATACCTTACCTCCATCATTTGATTGTTAACTATATTTAGAGTTTCCAGATATTTTATATTTTCAGTCTCTATAACCCTACTACCAGCTCATTTATTACCTTCCTAAAATACAATCAGATCACTTTACAGTTATGCAAAGAGAGAAGTAAAGTGATATTAAAGGCAATTTAAAAAAAAGAAACATGTCATACTTAACTGCTCTGTGCAGTTGTTTTTCACAGAGCAGCCATGATCTACCTCTTTTTGGGTCCCCCGCCGCGCTCCTGGCCCCTCCCTCCTGTCCCCAGAGCAAGCCGCTTGCTATGGCGGTACCCAAACAGGCTTGCTCCTGTGCAACTGCTCTGCGTGTCCATTAACGCACAGAGTCACGGCTCAGCCCTGACCCCTCTCTCTCCTCATTGGCTCACTGGCTGTGATTGACAGCAATGACCAATGGCTCCGCTGCTGTCTCAGCCAGCGAGAAGCGAGAGTCTCTCTTACACATTTCTGGATTGTGATGGGGCTCAGGGAAGTATTTGGAGGGCTGGGGGGCTGCACATTAAATATTTTTTTACCTTCATGATTAAGGTCAAAAATCTTGAGCCTTTAGAACTACTTTAAAGTTGATATACAGGCTTCTATTTTCACAGTCGGTCACACAATAGTCATTCATGGGCCAAGAAAACTGCCTAACTTTTTAACACAACTGTTATTTATCTGATTTTGAGTGTAAAATGTTGTCTGCAAGCTAGGCAGAACTAGATAAGGAAGGAGAAGGTGGAGAGATCAAGCAGCACCTGCACAACATAATTGTGATAACGCACTGTTGTTGGTCAATTGGCAACAGCTCCTGTGAATGGTGACAAGGCAGCAGTGATTTTACTGCATAAAGAAAATTGTGGTCAGCATATTAAACAGAGGAAGAAATTAACAACGTTCCTGGCAGGATCATCAGGTAGTTAATTACTCTACAGGGGGGACCCAGAAAAGCATAAATCACTGTCTTTATAGAACTGACAGTCTATATCAGGGGTCTCAAACTGTCGGCCCTCCAGCTTCTGCGAAACTACAAGTCCCACCGTGCCTCTGCCTGTGAGAGTCATGCTTGTAACTGTCAGCCTTGCAATGCATCATGGGACTTGTAGTTTCACAACAGCTGGAGGGCCACCAGTTTGAGATCCCTGGTCTATATCATATATGAGAGTTTTGTTTTTACCATAGTTCTACTTTAATGATCACTATGCCGATCCTATGTACATCAGTTACAGCTAGCTAGGTCAAGGACAACATAAAAGCACCTCGTATGAGTATATAATCAGTGACAGATGGCATCTGGGTGACACAGAGAAATGTTATATACTAAGGATTTAGAAATTAACCCACAGTGGTCATGTTAACAGGCGGAGGCTAGGATTAGGATAAACTGTCTGCACACATTAATTGCATTGATCCCTATAAACACTGCTACTTCCCATACAAAGAAAACATCTAAATTCCAACACTTCATTTGCCACTGATATGTGAACAGAATTGGTAAGAACAATTAGCTCTTTCTGAGATCGCTTTTAAAGCTTTTTAAAAACGAATATAATAACAGTACACAGGGTGCATGTTTTGTAATCATATCAGTTGTGAAATACACTGACGCAGAATAAATATTATTAATAATAATAACCTCATAACATGTATTTGTGGCAGTTTATTTTGTCTGTTCGAGCAAGAAAAAGTTTAGATTCATGAAAACTACGGGAAACAAAGGTGTATGAAAAATGGAGCAGTTTCACTTCCTTGTTTCATTTAAAAAATAAAATTCATAATAATTGCTCTAGAAAGTGGCTCCAATGTTTTGGCATTTTGTTTAATAAAACAGCATAACTGTTATCTTTATATCATTGCTCATGAAGTCTAGTTTTTAAGGGGGCATTCACACACTCTCTTATTATATGATTTTGTAAACTTCCACAATAGTTCATTCATATAATAAAAATGGGAAAACATTTTGGGAGATGGGAAAACCAATAGGGACATACAGATCAATAACTTATTAGGAAACAGTAACGTGACTGGAAAGTATTATAACTGTACAGATAAAAAAAGGCTGTTCATTGTACTGTTTTGAAATCCTGGGAATACATTCATATCAAATGTGCAAAACATCCTGAGGATTGGGACTGTAGGCCACACTCACCCCCTACCTAAACCCCAGATACAACCCCACAAACCAACACCACCACATGCTTATTTTGGCATAAAAAAGGCCGCGACACTTTATTGGTTCAACACAATTCTCAACACAACCATTATTATTGAAACTTGTATAATAATACAAAAACCATAAATCATTCACATAAACTCTGCCCAGTTTTTGGAACTCGGGCAGTATCACTGTAACATCACCAAAAATGTCCCCCCCGCTTCCGGGGTGACCCTACCACATAAAATGTCGCGACGGGGGGGGGGGGGGTGGGAGCTCTTCTTCTTTCCGGGCCGCTGCAGAGGACGTCCAGGACCCTCTGCGGCCCTTAAATATCCTCCTGGGGGAACCAGAACCTTCTCTGGCCCACTATTGGCTTGCTCACACCTGCAATATAATTTAAAGGAACAGTACTGCCCCTCCCCTGGCCTATTCTTCCTCAACCCCTTACGAAACAGAGAGGGGACAGGTGGCCCCAGTCCCAAGAAAGCGGGCCCCAATGCTTTTGCCCGCTTTTACATGGGACTGTAGGCCACACTCACCCCCTACCTAAACCCCAGATACAACCCCACAAACCAACACCACCACATGCTTATTTTGGCATAAAAAAGGCCGCGACACTTTATTGGTTTAACACAATTCTCAACACAACCATTATAATTGAAACTTGTATAATAATACAAAAACCATAAATCATTCACATAAACTCTGCCCAGTTTTTGGAACTCGGGCAGTATCACTGAAACATCACCAAAAATGTCCCCACCAGCCGGACTTGAGCAACAAGCCCGGCCTACCCCACATACGCGGCCCTCTCAATACAGCATTGTAAACCGAGGTTAAATATATCGGAACCCACATCCGAAAGATGGACCCCATCCTGCCGGTACAGGCCTGGGATCCCCCCCTCCAGATCCACGTGCTGATACGCAAAACCTCCCAAGGACGGCATAAATTTAGCCATTGCCCGATTAATCCTCTTCCTCATTTTTTCCATCACCCTATGCAACGGAGAAGATAGCCAACACATGCGCGGCACTATCTCCGAGAATACGATGGTTGTACCTGGGGAAGTTAAATGAAAACGATAAAGATCCCTTTTAACTGAGGCCAACAACTCTAATGTTCGGGTGTTTCCTATATCATTCCCACCCAAATGCACTATTAATATTGAGGGGAGGGGCCAAACCTGACATAATCGTGATAAATGACAGTACAGCTGGTGCCACCTCATGCCACGCACACCTTTCCAATATAGAGTGAAGGATTCCGGCTGTAAGGACAGATTAGTTGAATACCTACGCTGAGCCGCACGCTTTTGTGCCCAGACGATATAGGAATGGCCCAGAATCCATACATAATGATGAAAACCTATGGATTAAAAAGAGAGATTAGGTCTGACATAACGCTTGAAACAATTGGACGACCATCTACCCAAACCCATAATGGCCGAAGCCGGGAGACCCTGATCAGCTGCGTCAGACGCAGCCCCTATCCTAAAGAAATGAGAGGAAAACTTTAATTTGTCCAGACCTAAATGTGCCATGCAGCGCTGTAGTACATATGTAAATTGATACCTAGTGACCGGGGACCGATCCCTATGTATCAGAAAATGGCCATCCCCCCGAGGACGCACCACCAAAAAACGGCTAACCACCACCACCGGGCACAGCGAGCTATCCTCACCTGCTGATAACGACACCCATTCCCCACGACCCATCTGGTCCCTTTTAGACTGCCGCAGGAAAAGGTACACCCTCCCATCCTCTACTAGCACATGCTCAGCTAACATGCCCCGCGAACACGTCTTGGAACCTGGAAGCAATTCCGAGACCCGAAAAGCTCCAAAATAGGCCAACACAAAGGCGGTTTGGAATAGTAATGCCTCATACTCCGTAAAACACACCACCAATGTCGCCTCGCAAATCCGTCTTAGTAATAACCGACCAATGGGCCTCCGTCCATCTGGGGTAAAATTGTGTTTTTTGTAACCCTTCAAAGCCTGTTTTACTGAGAAAAAACTAGAGCAAGGCGGGAGCTGCCGCAGACGCAAGAAAAAGGATACCCCGGCCAGCGTCTTTGCAATGTAACTGTGCGACAACCGCCGTTCCATCAAAGAAACCAGAAAAGCCAAAATAGCCGATTCTGAGGGTGCGTCCCAGGCAAAACCCGTACAGCCGGCAAACGCCACCCATTTCCTCCATGCAGCAGAATAATCCACCCATGTATGCGGGGCAACTGATTGCCTAATAACCTCCAAAACCGGTGTTAGATCAAATCCCACAGGTAATCCGGGCACGGTGTGCCTACCTCGTCCGCCTCCAGCAGCAACCGTCGAAAACGCTGCATCTGGAAACGGGAAAGAGAATCCGCGATCACATTCAGCACTCCTGGCGTATACCGTGCCTTAATCCATATATTAAACTTCAGGCATAAAAAAAACAAATGACGCAGGATTTTGACTACAAACAGAGAACCGGAAGAAAGACAGTTGATTGCGAAAAGGACCCCTTTATTGTCGGTTTCCACCAAAATCCGCCTATTGGCAAAGAAATGGCCCCACAGCGAGACTGCCACCAGCACCGGAAATAGCTCAAGGAGCACAATGTTCCTTGTAGCCTTCTTGTGGACCCAGGACTCTGGCCAGGCACCACAACTCCAATGTGACCCCCAAACTGCCCCAAAACCCTTGGAACCCGCCGCGTCGGTAAATAAACGAAAATCTGGAGCAAAAATAAAATCCGACTGAAAAAAGGATCTACCATTGAAATCCGTCAAGAAATCGGCCCATACCAGCAAGTCGTCCTTAAGCGTTCCCGTCAACCTGATGTGTGCGGACGGGGACTTCAAGCCCGAAGTAGCGAGATACAATCGTCGCGAAAAGATCCTACCTACCGGCATGATCTTGCAAGCGAAAGCCAGCAGGCCTAGTAACGATTGCATTTCTTTCAACAGCACCTTCCGGCGTCTCAAGAAAAAGGCGATAAGATTCCGCGTCCTTACCACCTTTGCCATAGGCAGGCTAAATTCCATAGCCTCCGTGTCCAGTTGAATTCCTAGGAATTCCATCTGCTTTGCCAGAGGAACACCAAAATGGCCTGCCATCACTGTGAATAAATGCAATAGACGGGAACAAAGCGTAGATTCCGATGGTCCGACAAACAAAAAATCGTCTAAATAATGTACCACCGTGTCCTGACCTGCCTCAAAACTCACGACCCAATGCAGGAACGTGGAAAATGACTCAAAATATGTACAAGACAGGGAGCACCCCATTGGTAGGCATTTGTCGAAAAAATAAGCACCCTCGAAACAAAATCCCAATGAACTGAACGCCGCCGGAGCAATGGGCAAGAGCCGAAAAGCCGACTTGATGTCCGCTTTTGCCACAAGCGCCCCCCGGCCTTGTGCCTTAATCTTGACAATGGCTTCTTCAAATGTCGCATAAACCACCGAGCATGAATTAACGTCGATGTCGTCATTCAACGAACCCCCCTTAGGGAAAGAGAGGTGCTGAATCAAACGGAAGGCGTTCGGCTCCTTTTTAGGCACTACCCCAATTGGTGAGATCCGGAAATTAGGAAAAGGCGGCGCAGAAAAAGGCCCTGCCATCTGCACCTCCGCTATTTCTTTCAAAACCTTCTCCCGTACCACCTCCGGAAAGCGCCGGACGGACTTCAAATTCTCCATAACCGTACAACCTTTGCCTGAGAACACCGGAAGGGGAAAACCGAATGAAAAACCGTCAATTAATAAAAGCGCCTTCTCCCTGTTTGGGTACAGATCCAACCAGGGGTGCATGTTTCCCAGCCTCACCGGCGTGCAGGCTCTTTGGAAAAGTATCCCTGGAAGACGGCGGCGTTGACTTCCGAAAACATTTCACCATCGGGTGGGGCCCTGCACAGACCGAGCACTCGTGCCTATACTTGCATGCCGCGTTAAAACGGCACGAACTTTCATTAAAGGCGAAGCAACAACCTCTGCGGTACCCCGGGGTACCTGGGGTACCCTGGCTCGACTTAGCCAGAGGTGCTTTCTGAGGAACGATCAGGTTAAGCCATAAGCCCACGTCCTTCATCCCCCACCTCAAAGACGGATGTACCGCCAGTTTCTGGCGGAAGGATTAGTCGTAGAAGTACCAGCCCAAACCGCCAAAACTTTTATAGGCCTCCAACACGTGATCCATATGTTGAAAAAGGCCCCCGCTCACTCCGGCCATTTCTCAACCAATACACTGGCAAAAACAAAAAATGCCTGTAACCAGTTATTAAAAGAGCGAGCCACCGGCCTGCGCCTATCCTCCTCCTGCCTATCCTCCCCCCTCTTCTCCGTTTTAAAAATAAAATCCTTAGCCGCCGGAAGGAGGGATAGCATATCCACAAACTCCCCAGCCCAAATTTTTTCCTTCACTGACCCTGGTAAGTGATAACCTAAGGGGGACATCTCACATGGCAATACTTCTTTCATACTCACCTCCGGGACTGACCTTCTAGCCGTCTCCCTAGGCGAGCGCAACTCAGGGCTGTATATCGCGCAACCTAGCAAACTATCTGACACTGGGTTAGTAATAGGAGAGGTATGAAAAGAACCAGCAGTAGAAACCAGTGTGGGTGCAGCAGCAGGGAAAGCAGGAATAGGGATACCAGCAGCAGAAAGAGCAGAAGAGATAGCTGACAGGTAAACCATTACATCAGGTGTTACATTATTTCTTAACTCACCCTGCGCCACTGGAGCTGGTACTGGTGCTGGACCTGGTACTGGACCAGATATCAGAGCTGGCACCGGAGTTGCCACAGGACCTGAAAGCAAGGCTGGTGATGGGACGGGCAGTGGAAATTGCACCGTGGCTGGTACAGAAACTTGACTCTCTGGAACAGAGGCTGACCCTTGACCTGTCAGCACCATAGGTGTTGCTGTAGCACGTGCTGACGCCTCCAGTCCTGGCTGCACCATGCCGAATATGGTGCCTGGAACCAGGGCATCCTGCCGAGCCAGCAGCTGAGTGGAAGCTGCAGCCTGATGTCCGGCGCCCGCTGAGGTAGGCGGCGCCATCTTCCTGCGTCTTCCCCCCTGAGGCACAGAGCTCCCGCCCCGCCTTCTCGCAGGGGACTGCGACTGACGTCTCTTCTTCTGCCCAGGCCGCCGCCCGGGCTCCGTTTCTTCGCCGCCTGCCCCCGCCCTGGCCGCGGGGTTACGGCACTCGTCCTCCCTCGTCTGCCGCTCCGGGGGTACACTCCGCCGTGTAAGTCGCCTAGGGGAAGGCACCGCCGCTCCGCCGTCATGCTGCTGTGCCGCTTCCTCCACCACCGATGGTACGTCTTCCTCCAGGGACATCTCCAGGCACCGCCGCAGCCAGGCTTCTCCCCCCCGGCTCTCTGCTCGCTCCACGAATCCGCGGATCAGGTCCCCGGTACATGCAGCTCTTCTTCTTTCTTTCCGGGCCGCTGCAGAGGACGTCCAGGACCCTCTGCGGCCCTTAAATATCCTCCTGGGGGAACCAGAACCTTCTCTGGCCCACTATTGGCTTGCTCACACCTGCAATATAATTTAAAGGAACAGTACCGCCCCTCCCCTGGCCTATTCTTCCTCAACCCCTTACTAAACAGAGAGGGGACAGGTGGCCCCAGTCCCAAGAAAGCGGGCCCCAATGCTTTTGCCCGCTTTTACATTCTCTAAGCACAGCAGTTATGATTACTCTGTTGGTGGAGAGGTAGGGTGGAGACAGAGGGAGGAGAGTAAAAGATGGCATGGGCAGATCCAGATATCTGCAGGAAAGCAGCTGACTGATTAGCAGCTCTGCCCTCTCCTGGCCAAGCCTAGTTTTGCATCTCAATATTGACATCAACTACATCAACTTTACAGTTAGAAGTTTTCAACTAAATAGCCTTTCAATCAAGGTTATGACTTGTGTTTTAAGATTTTGAAATACGGATGTTTTAATATTATTGTACAGTATTATTGTAATATTATTCAATGGATATTATCTCTTTTCTTCCATGTAGTAATTCCATGCAGTAATTCTAACGTATATCGTATAATTTGTATCATCATCAGAGGCAACCTTAACTGAGAATTAGCTTCTGCATAACTTAGTGAAAAATTTGATAATACTTTTTAGGAAAGTTTTGCTAGGAGGAAGGAGTGACACACGTTTCACCATGTATTTCCAATAAACTACTGTATATATTTGTGTATGATCTGTATACACAAATGTATAACACCTGATGCAACTTCGTACACAATAAATAAACCTAGAGTATAAACTCATGCAAGAAGATCATTTTTATTTATTAATGAAAATTCTTAATTTTTTTGCCTTGAATCTGTCTTAATATTCAAATGTTTTAGATTATCCCTGAAGGGTCATCCAAAAACATAACCAAGTCCTGAAGCTGGCAAACAAATTGGCTCCAGTCTCAACAGGGCCTTAGTGCCTGTATAATTTCCCATAGGCAATGGTTTTCCAAAAAAGATAGAGCTAGCTAGAGTTGGCTGGCCTTCGAGCTACATACATAAAATGATCCCTCGAATGCATTAAATACATTATAGGTAAGGTAAAATTCTCTTTTTGCTCTGCAGATAAAAGAATATGGATATGTTTAGGAACCTACATTGCCTGACACTATGGTAGATTTAAATATAAGTTCACACTGAGAACAAATTAAAATTCAACTAATTAGATCTCAAGAGCTTCTAAGCTGTCTATGCATAAATTCCCTGATCATGCTTGTGCAACTTAATACATTGTTTACTCTAGATGACAATACGAGAATTTCTTTATACTGCATATACCAGCAATTTATACCAGCTCTGCTGGGCAAAAGCTAGACAAAGGGCAAAATAACAAGTTTGTGGAGAGCATGTGTCGTAAGGAGCATTTTCTCACCTTCAACAGACTCCCCTTCCACTTTGTTCACCAACACCCCCAAAATAATGCTTATATTTATGAAGAAGCATGTGACTTTCTTCCCTTTTGTCCTTTTACAAGCTAATTGTCAGGTTTGAATGCTGTTACCTGGGATGGGCGGAAAGTCCCATAATTTAGTGTATAGCAACTTACACAGTTATTGGAGATGCAGAGAGTGGATGGTACTATAAGAACAGGCAAAGAACAGATTGGCATTATGAATTAATGCTTAAAAGTTTGAATTCTCCCCTAAAAATTCTTAAACTACTAGTACATGCTGGCCATTTGGCCTTGCCAAATCTAAGACCATATTATTGGCGGCTACACAGTGCAAATTTCCCTTTACCAAAGCAAACAGGAGAGTCTAGAAAGGCCTAAACAACTGCTTGCACCATATGTCTATTGTAAAAGTGGCCATACACGACTCAAACTTTGGCCCAGTCCTGTGGAAGTGGCCAAAATTCAAGCCATGTCCCTGTTGACACCACCCAGCTCCATAAAAGTCAACTGAAAGTTCAAAGGAACCGAGTGGAAAGTTGTTGGCCAAACAGTGTATGCATCCAATCAGATGCTGTTTGTGTATTCGAACAGCTGCAGGTGCTATGACTGTCTGAATACAACAGTCAGCAGTGCAGATTCCTCCATCCACAATCTTCAGTGTGGATGGGGGAATCAAGTAAAATCTAAAAGTCTATGGCTTTAGAGTTTATCAGAAAATTCTGCAATAACAGGCTGATATTTATTAACTGACAGAACCTGAACTGCATGATATAATGAAAACATTTCTCCACATTGCATTATTCTGTATACTAATACAAGTCAAGTTACCGATCCAAAAGTTTTATCTATTAGATTACACAAAAATAAGAGTGGAATTCTGCCCTGTATTAAAGGAGACACATTCCTACATATTTCATGGTCATGCACTAAAATGTTGACCTTTTGGAAAAGTGGTACTATTATAACCAACAACACACCTGGTGTTACAATGATATATGCATGTATATACCTATTCAGTTGTATCCAACTCTCTGCAATTCTATGGCCTAGGCCAGATCTCTGGGCGCCATATCTGATATGCTTGAAAGCTCTTTCCATAGAATTACTTGGCATGCTAAATGTGAGAACACATACAGTATGCATAGGTAATTTATACAATTAAACCTAACCTAAATACTGTAGCTGGGAAATAATGACCAATTCTGGGAACTGTTTATTTGTTAACAATTTTTCTTTGACAAGAACTTCATTTATATTGCTGAGACTACTACAAGGTGCTGGTGCTGCATTGCATAGAGAAGCACAGAGATCCAGTGAAGAAGCCATTGGGTCTAAAATAAGGTAATGCAAATAGAAAAGGTTTTATTTAAAATGTAATTAGCATGTTAAAGAGGTGAAGGGAGAAACTAGGAAAGGCAGATTAAGCATCAGCTTTAGCCTACCTCAGCCATAATTGCTCTAGAAAAAAAAAAAATATATATTCCCCTTGCCTTGAATGTTTTGCAGCCAGCCCCAACTGCAAGTAGTTAAATATTCCTCTGCTTTACCCACCACTTCCCCCAGACTAAACAAGGATTTAACCTTACAAAATGGGGGAAGCGGAGGGGGCACAACATATTGATTAAATAGCTAATCGAAGTCTGGAGACCTGAGCATTAAACATTGACTGTATACTATCATACAGTCAATACAGACATTAAAGGGGAGTTCCAGACTTTTTTTATGTTTATTAAAAGTCAGCAGCTACAAAAAGTGTAGTTGCTGGCTTTTAATAAACATACACTTACCTGTTCCACTGTCCAGCGACGCGACGCCCGGAGCTCTGCTCCTCTCCCCTCCTTCTCCGCCGGCGCCTCCATTCATAGTGTGGGCACCCAGCCGTGACAGCTTTCGGCTTCACGGCCGGGCACTCACTGCTCATGCACGAACGGCGCAGCGCTCTCTGAGCGGACAGGCGATCGCCTAGGACCTGTCACGTCCCAGGTGATCGCCTACAGGGAAGGGCCGCCAGAAGGCGATATAACGTATCGCCTAGGCGACCCCAGGGCGGAAGGAGGAAGCGAGACAGGAAGTCCCACTCCTACTGAAGCCCCCACTCCCCCCCCAAAAAAAATTACATGCCAAATGTGGTATGTAAGGGGGCGAGGAGTGGATTAAGCGGAAGTTCCAAATTTGGGTGGAACTCCGCTTTAGGAAATGTCTGTCATTGCAAAAATTACATTTGCAATACAAAATAAAATGAAAAATGCCAAAGTATATAGTACAACATAATAAAATACCAGACAGGTGTTCTCAAAGGCTCTATCCAGTAATGGAAAGCTCTTACACTGAAATATAGGCACCACATGTCCCATTTCCTGCAGGACAGTCCTCCCATTTTACAAAGTGTGCTGTACATTCCCATGTTCAGTGGCATGTCCCACTAGTCAGATGGCAGCAAATATATCTGCCACAAACACAAGTTGCCAAAGCAATTGACATATGAATTATGGCATCATATTGCCTATTGCAAGAAAGTGTCTGTTCAATTTTTGGTGAATTTTGACTACTTATAAGTCATGTATAGTTTAAATGACTTATAATTACTGTAATAAAAATTATAATAATACTAATATTTCAAAAACTGAACAGCACCAAATAAAAGAAATTGATTTACATCACATGACACATATTCAACTTATTGCCTAAATTGTTTCCTGAGCAACGTCATATATATTTACCAAAAATATTTATGTCAAAATGCTAAAATCTTGAACTACTTGCATTAATGCTGCCTTTTTGTAAAAAGCTTATAATAATGTATTTTTTGTATCTAATAAAGAGGGAATGCGATAAAGTACCAAATATATGAATAGTAAGAGCACAATTATCCTTTGACAGCAATGTTTACAAAGTGACAATGAAGAATCAAATAAAATGACAGCAGAAGCCATGCTTCTTGACAGCACGGTTGGCTTAAAAGCCTGACCTCTCCTGGTCCAACATGAGAACTACATCTATCTTGTCTACTCCAAGAAAATGTAACTACAGTACATGCATTCTCAGAGTGTTTAAGAAGTATTGTATGGTCACACAAGCTCATGTATATTTGCCAAAATGAAATACATTTGAAATGTTATTTACTTCTGAATGTACACTCCTATTACACAGACATTCATTTATACACAGAGCACTTATAACTAAAAACATACGTTCTGCATGTTGTATGAGTTTTACTGGTAAGTTTACAACAATCGTCTGGTTAAAAATAACGTAAGGTTTTTTATGAATAACCTAGGGCCTGTGTTGACAGGTTTTTGTTCATATCAGACTTTTTTCACTTTCCATACAAGTTGATGAGAACACAAAGGCAACTCAAAACACATTAGGGTTGATTTACTAAAGGCAAAAAGACAGTGCAGTTACACATTGCAAGTGCAGTTGCTCCAGAGCTTAGTAAATGAGGTATTGCTTCACTTTGTAAAGAGTACCCAATCACATGCCAGGAGAATAAAAAGACAGCATTTTTGCTTGCACGTGATTGGATGATGGAAGTCAGCAGAGCTTCTGTTCATTTACTAAGATCTGGAGCAACTGCACGTTCAGTGTGCAACTGCCCTTTGCAAAGTGCAGTCTATTTGCCTTTAACCCCATAGATACAGCTTAGAAAGAGATCAAATACAAGTCAGAAGATGATTAACTGGTCAAAAGTGTTTCAACCTAATCTCAAAGACAAGTGAGAAGCTAGCATCCAGCATATCACTCACTGAAACATTCTTAGCACTTCTGGGAGCCTAAACCTTATAGGGTGCACGGAAATATTATTCATCATAACAAAGTATTCCTAAGCACGTTTCAAACAATAGAACACACACACACTTTAAGGCCCCTTTCACACTGAGGCATATTTCAGGCGTTTTAGCACTAAAAATAGCGCATAAATAACGCCTGAAATACTCCTGCCCCAGTATTCTCAATGTGAAAGCCCGAGGGCTTTCACACTGAGGCGATGCGCTGGTGGGAGGAAAAAAAATCTCCTGCAAGCTGCATCTTTGGAGCGGTAAAGGAGCCGTGTGTATACTGCTCCTTCCCATTGAAATCAATAGGACACCGCGGCATTACCACCCGCAAACCGCGGCTGTAGCCGCAGTTTGCGGGCGGTATTAACCCTTTTTCGGCCGCTAGCGGGGGGGTTAAAACCGCACCGCTAGCGGCCGAATATCGTGGTATATACAACAGAATAGCGGTGATAAAAATCACGCCGCTATACCGCCACCACACCTGCCCGCCCCAGTGTGAAAGGGGCCTAATTGTCATATAACATCCTGTAATGTTTATATCCCCCCCCCCCAATATGTATTATAATAAACACATATTGGAGGGAAAATTGTGACATTTAGCCACCCCTCCCTCCCTTACTGAGAAAAGAGTGCAAGACATTTTCTGAATGGAAGAAAGTGCAGACCAAACAACCAGCTATGATCAGTGTACTACATCCTTAAGTTTAAGAAGTTTCAACTGTGCACTGTACGAGCTGAATGAAAAAAATAATGTTTCCCCAAACACAGCAGTACCCACACACACACACACTTGTCACATTAGCAGTTATTTATTTTTACAGTACAAATGGCCAAAAAATGTTTTTACCTAGAGTCCATCTTCAATAAAGCATGCACCAATTTTGCAGAGATAGGTGGCCAAGTGTTCTTAAACTGAATCTTAATGGCCAAAGATTATCCTTATAGCTTACCTATTGTGTTACTAAGACTTCATTCCCATGACTTTAAAAATTGTGCTGATGTTAGTACACATGTGTTTTCTAGGAGAAAAGTTCCTGCGTAATGATCAGCAAAATACTTGCGAATAGATGCGTTTAAATGTGTAAAGACGTGTAAAGATGCGTATTCGTACACAATTTGCTTTTATGATATTTTACTTTTCCCCTTTGTTTAAACTTAAGTTACACACTTACAAATGTGCATACATGTGTTTATATGCATAAGCGTGTAAAGGGCATGTTTATAGATGCAGATTTTTGGATTCTGTGCTATGGATCTGAAAGCAGCTCATGTTAACGCAACTGTGTGAATGGCTCAATTGAAAACAATGCAGCTGGATTCAGATCCATAATTTAAAAAAAAAACACTTGTATATGTGTGTGTGTGTAAAACCCTGTGCAATCTCAGTGTCAGAGTTAACACAGAGCCAAGGACATTTCCCTCACCCCCATGTGCTAGTGCTCAGAATTAATGGCTGGCCAAAGAGATGCCTTGCACTGGATAACATAATGATAGGCATAGGGGCATATGTTGCTGCATATATGACAGTATTTCTATGGGCCTCAGCTGGTAAAAAGGGCAGGCGAGAATATAGGAATATATCAAGAAGGTGCAAAAAATAGGCCTAGATTGCACTTTCCTGCGCCACAGTAGTAAAATACAAATTCACAGTCTTCCTTTAATAGCTGTGAAGCTACAAAGGGTACTGATTAAGTGTAATTAATAAATATATAAATACACAAAAGAACAGATAAAACAGAGTTAATAAATCACTAAATGTAAAATAAATACCATAGACTAATATTACACTGGATAAGAGCAATAAAAGCCAGCCAGCTGCTGTTTAAAACTCAAACGAGAAACCCTGTAAAAGTGCATACATAAATAAAAGTTATCAAAAAGTCCTGAGACATAAAAGTCCAGATGATAAAACAGCGCTATAGTTGGATAAATGTCCACTAGCATAAAAACATTCGGGTGATGATACAGCAGTAAATCTTTAAATCCGTGAGTGCGTGTAAACAGTTGATTAAAAGTGCATCCTACACCTGTTCCCAGACTTCACCACACGTGAGGCACTCTCACCCGTCGGGGTGCAAACTCACCACAATGATGACACAATTGGGCCTGAGATATTAATACTGATGGGCTCTCTCACTCGACCATCCGTCATCACCAAGCAGGGGACAGCAAGGGTTAACTCCATATACCATTCGTATAAAACACAAAAGACACTAACCTTAAGGCGTGGCTACAACGACACTTCTCTAACTAAGAACTAATGGATGCTGTTCCCTGCTGACTGGCCACAACAAGGAAGTAATTCCTCAGAAATACAGACGCTGCTGTGGTCAAATGCAAAGCGGTGAATATACACATACACATGCTGTTTGACTGATTTTTTTCTGTACGTGCATTTGTAGCAGGGGCTTACTGCATGGGGGTATTTTTTATTCATTAAAGCAAGATTACACTATGTTAGTGTTTTTTGTGTTTTATATGAATGGTATATGGAGTTAACCCTTGCTGTCCCCTGCTTGGTGATGTCGGATGGTCGAGTGAGAGAGCCCACCAATATTAATATCTCAGGCCCGAGAGTATAGGAATGGTATGCATTAGTAGCCTTTTGAATGGAATGGATAAAGGGACATGTTTACGTTAAAGCGGAGTTCCAGCTTTTTAAGGTTTATTAAAAGTCAGCAGCTACAACAAGTATAGCTGCTGACTTTTAATAAACAGACACTTACCTGTTCCACGGTCCAGTGATGCGGCCACACAGAGCGTCGCTCCTCTCCCCGCTCCTCTCCTCGGCGCCTCCATTCACACTCTGGGCACCCGGCCGTGACAGCTTTCGGCTTCACGGCCGGGCACGCACTGCGCATGCGCGAGTCGTGATGCGCTCTTGCAGTGGACAGGCGATCTCCTGGGACCTGTCACGTGTCCCAGGAGATCGCCTAGAGCAGGGATATGCAATTAGCGGACCTCCAGATGTTGCAGAACTGCAAGTCCCATGAGGCATAGCAAGACCTTTACAGCCACAAGCATGACACCCAGAGGCAGAGGCATGATGGGACTTGTAGTTTTGCAACAGCTTGAGGTCCGCTAATCGCATATCACTGGCCTAGAGGGAGGGGCCACCTAGGGGCAGAGGAGGAGTCGCCTAGGCAGCCCCTAGGTGGAAGTAGGAAGTGGGACAGGAAGTTCCACTCCTAACGAAGCCCCCACTCCCCCCCAAAAAAAATACATACCAAATGTGGCATGTAAGGGGGCGAGGAGTGCTTAAAGCGGAAGTTCCACTTTTGGGTGGAACTCCACTTTAAGCAATGCTAGGAGAAACATGTGCGCTGGTCAGGTAAGATGTCTTTATTTAAATACTTAAGCTTCATATTCATTTGCAGTATACCTTGTGACCACTTATCCTTCTTCAAAAATGTATCATGCATAGTAAATAAATAGGCGATTAGATGTGTTTGCATAGCCAACTGATTGTTTTAGGTAGAACTGCTGAATAGTAAGCACAAGGAATATAGAACACTAATGCCTAAAAACATACGTAATTATTTATATACTCATGAACTCCCAATACAGATATATCACAGTCAGAAATCCGTTTGCTAGTTTTCCCTATGTAGGTTTATTTCCCAGCCATCATTATGTATAATTCTGGAAGTGAAACGCTTGTGCTCTATACAGTATATGATTATTGTAATAATGATGATGAACATGATAATTTGCATGGCAGAGATTGTCTGTGTGTAAATTGCTTTTGCTATGGCCCACAAAGAATAATGCTTATTTCTGGATTACTTGGCACAATCAGATTAGGTAATAAAAGTTTTATACATTTCAAAGTATAACCAAAAGTATAACCAAACACAACAAAATGTATTGGCTTTAATAAATATTACATTGATTTTAGGATGCAGTGTATATAAGTGATTAACTACTGTATGTAGGCAGACTACACAAGCCAGATCCATTGCTTTTCACACAATTAGGCTTTATTAGGTCCTGATTGGGTGAAAAATGCTTCAGTCCGGGCTTGTCTGTATCACTCTCCTGACAGCAGTGAAGGCTGATAATTAATCGTTGGGATAAACATTGTCACACTAAGAACTGTTGCCTTTTAAGGAATAAAGTATATTTTTGATAATGCGCTAGGATGGGTGCTTTCTTGTCTCTTTTATGTTTTAGTTCTTTCACAAGAACCTTCCATACCAAATGAGAGCAGCAAGACTTAATATTGTATTGTGATTGGAATTATAAACTTGTTCTGTGCTATCTGCACTGACCTACTAGCCTGGAATTTCTTGTTTTCCTCATTCAACTTCTACTTTTCTGACTTGAAATGAGAGATTATTATTATTATTAATATTATTATTATACAGGATTTATATAGTGCCAACAGTTTGAGCAGAGCTTTACAAAATGAGGGCATTCAGTACAGTTACAATACAAATTAATAGAGGAGGAATCAGAGGACCCTGCTCGTTAGAGCTTACAATCTAGAAGGATAATATTTATTAGTTGCAATTGGTTATTGCACTAAAAATCACAGAGTAAAAAAGGAACTCTCTATTAAATAATCCTGGCGATTTATCCAAATGCCGCGTACAGACAATCTGACATTCCGACAACAACACCGTGGATTTTTTTCCGACGGATGTTGGCTCAAACTTGTCTTGCATACACACGGTCACACAAATTTTGTCGGAAATTGCGAACGTCAAGAACGCGGTGACGTACAACACGTACGACGAGCTGAGAAAAATAAAGTTCAATAGCCAGTGCCGCTCTTCTGCTTGATTCCGAGCATGCGTGGAATTTTGTGCGTCGGAATTGTGTACTCACGCTCGGATCTTCCGACAACAAGTATTGTTGTTGGAAAATTTAAGGAACCAGCTCTCAAGTTTTTGTTGTCGGAAATTCCGACAGAAAATGTCCGATGGGGCCTACACACGGTCGGAATTTCCGACAAAAAGCTCCTATTGAACATTTGTTGTCGGAAGTTCCAACCGTGTGTATGTGGCAAAAGAAATGCATTTAAATCAATAGAAATAATGGTAAATAACTATATGAGCCAATAAATATTAGTCTTGCTACCTGGAATGAACAAAAATGCATTAATACTGCAGCCTTATCAAATAAAAATATTCTCAATCTTAAATTGTATGTGCTGTAACCCATAGCAAGCAAATTAATATAAACATCAAAGTCGCATGACAAGTCGGTCCCCATGTTTTCCAATGATAATCATTCTTATATGTACGATTTAAAGTTGCAGCAACCTCAAAGTAGTTCATGCGCTTCTTTGGTCCGATTTTCATGCAACTTGAGGACCATAGACTTCAATGTTAACCCTCAAAAGTTGAATGAAAATTGTTCCTGAATATTATACAATGCAACAGCTGTGCAACAGTTGACCATTATCACTGGTCAAAGCCAAAGTCGTATACAAGTTGCACCCATCCAACTTTGGGTCAAAGTTGCTTCAAAGTTGCATTACAGTTGCACTCCAAAGTTGGTGCAACTTTGGAGTTGTATAAGTGTGAATGGAGCCTAAGGGTAGTGGAAATTATTTATACAAACCGCAACTGCAAGAATATTCAATAAACCATGTGCCTAGAAGGGCAACCTAAAAAAATAAAGCAAATATAATATAAATAACAGGGACCTTTTATATTTACGCTGAAAATATCATTTAAAAAAGTTATTGCTTTTATTAATTTTTTTCCTCACCTCACTTGGGTCAATCAAAAGGTTCAAATTAGAAGCATCAGGTGCACTATCTGGATCTTTAAACTGTGAAATATTTAATTGACTCATTAATGTCAAGTCATTTGTTCCTGTACCAGGAGGAAAACAGATTGGATAACAAGGTCCTGGGGGTTCTGGAGGAGCCATCCTTACCTCCATATATTTTAAAGTCCCATCCGTGTTCAGGTAAAGTGTTGGTTTGTACTGATCCAAATAAGATGTAGAACGTGGTTTGTTGGAGAAACAAGATCCACAGCTACTTTCATAATTCTTCTTAAGGCATCTGACAAGTAATATTGTGAAAGTAGTAAGAAAGACTAAACTAATTGCTGCTAAGGAAATTATAAGATATAAGGTCATATTTGGCGCTGATTTAGAATTTGTAAGAAAATCATGAGATTTGGGGCTTTCCTGAGCAATATTCTCCATTATATTTACAATCAGAGTGACTGTAGAGGACAGTGAAGGCTCCCCATGGTCACTGACGGAAATGACAAGCCGATGTTCTGTGTTATCCGTCTCCTGTAATCCTCGCAGAGTTCTGACCTCTCCTGTATATTCAGAGATGTGAAACAAAGCTGGACTGCCAGACTGAAGAAGACTATAGGTGAGCCAGGCATTGTGCCCAGAATCCAGATCCACTGCAGATACTTTACTGACTAAATATCCAGCAGACGCAGATCTGGGAATGGTCTCTTGTGCCATGACTTCCCCTGAGCTCTCTGGGTATAATATAGAGGGATAATTGTCATTTGTATCCTGAATAAATATGAAGACTGAAACATTGGAAAACAGCTTTGGGGATCCAGAATCTTCCACTCTCCCAGTGATCTGTAGAACTTGGAGCCGTTCATAGTCAAAGGAGCGCTGGGCATAAATATTACCAGTGTCGGAGTTAATGTAGACAAATGAAGAGACAGGAGAGCCGTCTATGTGGTTCTCTGCTATGGAGTAAATGAGCTTTGCATTATCTCCCTCATCTGGATCTCCAGCTGATATTGTACACAACAGTCTGCCAGGATCATTGTTTTCTGATATGAAGGCATTGTAAGCAGACTGTAGAAATGCTGGAGAATTATCATTAACATCAGAAATAGTAATGATGATTGTAGTCTGGCTGCTTAAAGAAGGAGAGCCGAGATCGGAAGCGATCAGTGTAATAGTATATTGTGAGACTTTCTCCCTGTCCAGATGTCCACTAGTGACCAATGTATAACGGTTTGACATGGGCTGGTATTTAAAGGGTAAATCTGGTGATATTTCTAATTTGATTTCCCCATTTTTACCAGAATCCCTGTCTCTGACTGTGATAAACCCTACAATAGTCCCCACTGGGGCATTTTCCAGCACTTCATTTTTTTTTGTAGCAAATAATATGTCTGGTACGTTATCATTCACATCTTGCACTTCAACCTGTATAATACATCGTCCTTCGAGTTTAGGTGATCCTTTGTCTGCAGCTTTAACAGACAATTCATACAATTTTGTCTCCTCAAAATCCACATGTCGCTTGATAAATATTTCACCATTGTGAGGATTTAAATCAAATATTTGTTTTGCAGACTCCAAAGTATGGTGATCAAATGTATAGAATATTTCACCATTAATTCCTTCATCCAAATCAGTGGCATTAAGTCTCATAACAACTGTTTTTATAGGAACATTTTCTGGTAAGCTGATTTTATAACGTGGCTGATCAAACACTGGTGCATTGTCATTAATATCTAGCACAATAACAGTTATCTGAGTAGATCCTGATCGGGGAGGTTCTCCTCCATCAATGGCAGTGAGAACAAGCTTGTGTTCAGATTTCTCCTCTCTGTCGAGAATTTTTTCTAGGACTAACTCTGCAATGAGCGTTCCATCTATGCGATTGGTAACAGTCAATGAAAAATATGAATTTGGGTTCAGTTTGTAATTATTAACACCATTATTACCTACATCAAGATCCTTGGCTATTTCTAGTGGAAAACGAGCACCTGGGAAAGCAAATACTTCTGTAATCTTTACAAGTTCATTGGTGGTGGTAAAACTGGGAGAATTATCATTGATATCCAAAATCTCAATTTCTAAATTAAACAGCTCCAGAGGATTCTCAGCTATAACCTCTAAATGCAGTAAACAGCTGGAGATGGATCCACACAGGCTCTCCCTATCAATCCTCTCATTAACAGTCAGGGCTCCGTTTCTTTGGTTGATAGAAAAATATCTGCTGCTTTCTTCAGGTTTCAACTCCAAGCTTCGTTTAATATCTGCTAGATTCAATCCAAGATTCAGAGCTACATTCCCTACTACAATCCCGAGATCTGACTCCTCTGCTATAGAATAACGAAGCTGCCCAGAGACCCAGCCCCAGCTACAAAGGAGAGAGAAGAAAGCTACTTGCAATTTCCAAGCATTTGGGATGATTTGCCAGTCCATATCTTAAACCCTTATTGTATGATTGATTAAAATGTACATCCTTTATAATCCAGATGTGTTTTTAGTGTAAATATGAAGCATTTTGAGGAGATTTTCTGTTGTTGCAGGAAAAGCATCCAGAGGGATCTCATTGCAGACGCAGCTCTTCTTTGTGTGTGAGAGAAGAGATGGGAGGGTGAATCACTGAGCCAGGGGGAGGAGAACACTGCCAGCATTAACAGATTTTGTAGTGTAGCTTAAATACTTGACTGGATGACAACTATTCCCTCTTCTGGCCACCAGTGATTATTGCAGCTAAATACCATGCAATATGCTGATAATAATTTGACTGTATATTTCCAACAAAAACATTTAGAATATTGTAACTTTTTACAAATACATACTGGGCAGAAGAAGGTATGTTAAGTGTAAAAAAGAAGATCTTTAATGGACTGTATAACCTAGCTATCAGAGCACTGGCACCCATATTAAATACAGTATAATTACATAATTTATATTTATGCTGTTTTTTTAAGATTCCAAGATGGAAAAAAAAGGTAGTAAGTTTGCAAAATGGAAGCAATTAAAAAGGGACAGGTTATTGGTAATTTTGCATATACCTAGTACCTTACTGAAGTTGATGTTATATATGATCATATCATCACTGTCTATTGACATATCTGATCATTTAACAATTTAAATGTGTTTTGTTATGGCATTATCATGTATTTTAAATTTAATAAAAGCATAAAAAAATTGTGGATAAAATGGCATCTGTTTTCTGCTATCTTCACAATGTTGACCCCAGATCTCTGGTATCTTTTTGAAATAGCCGCTAGCTTTTTATAATACAAATCACAAAGTCTCGTGATGTTACACTAAAAATCCCCCGAACATATGGCTTTGAAGTACAGATCTCAAATCAGTTTTATCTTTATCTTGCAGGTCTCTAAATCTCTGATGGTCCTAAAGTTCTTCTCCAGGTTGCAGTTAAATTTACCCAAGCAGTGCCTCCTCCCAGCACTGCTTGAATGAAATGCTCATTTGGCTGGAGGGGAAGGAATAAGCACACATACTTACCCTATTCCTTGATCCCCTGGCAGCAGATGCTCTACTTCATTGTCCAATACTTCAGGTACGTGGGTGGGCCCTCGCCATTCTTGCATACAATGCAGGACTAGCCCTGCATTGTGCGTGATAACTACGACAGCTGAGAACGACTGGGCAGCAAAGTGAAGCTGCTTCATGGAACAAGTTGCATGGAAAGGCGGAAGCCTGCGAGAGCAAAGAATACAGTAAATATTGTGATTTAAGTTATTCTTTACCCCCTAGCCAAAGGGGTACTTCATAGGTACATTTAACTTAATGTCTGAGTGGGGCTTTAAAATGGCTCTAGGTTTCTTCTGGGTTTTTTTGTCTTTTTTTTTGACAGAATAGATCACAGATTTCTAACAGATTTACAGCACAAGCTACTAAATCCCCTCTAACTTCTAGTGTTTTTAAAAATTCATAACCCAGAAGCTCAGGTAGTTCTACAATTTAAACATAATTTCTTTAGTCGTATCAGGGCACGTATTCCGAAATAGAGATCCTATTCTTTTGCGTTTTCCATTGGTGGCACACTGGAAAGTGACTCCTAGGGAGCATACACGTGTATGCCACATGATCACATTTAAGAAACCCTAACCGTGAGAATAGCCAAAGTTTTAGATGAATAGACCCATATCCAATACAGTCAATCACTTTTACTGACATGCTCTTTACCAGACAGTATCATCTCCCCAAGCACAGAGCTGAGTTACTTAGGATTAATTAATACTTCTTGTCAACCTGCTTAGTTATTTTGTAGGGATCAGGCTTATAATGTATATGTGATAACCCCACCTTGTTGTAAACAATATGCATTAGATACTAAATTGCTACAGTAAATCACGGACAGTTCAAAATGCTATGAATGTTAGCCAACCAAACTTATAATATTTCCACAATCATGTTTCTACTTGTTTTACATAAAATTAAAACTTAATTTTATTTCTCTAAAAAAAAAAAAAAAAACGTTATTTTCATTTTGGTTTACATACTTTTAAATATGGGTACATATTTACATAGTGTACATGAACCTGCTTCAAGTTTTACTACGCCATACATGACATTTTTTTGTGATCACTATTTTTACTAGCAGCCTCAGGATGCCTGCATACTTTTTTTATTGCTCTGTTTCTTGTTTGATGTGTTCGTTTTTGGAATAAACTAGCCTTTTTTACTATACACCATCTGACTGATCTATACTATGAGGAGGCTTTTTTTGTTCCCTTCCATGGTGGATATCGCTCTCTGGTTGTCTGGATCTCGAGGACACTGAGATAGGAGATTTCCAACTTTCCGTGGATACCTTGTCGATCATCGGTGTGGGACACCATTCCCTACAGGAAGTTCCAGTCCACAGGTGTATCTGAGTGGATCATCTGTATGCCTTGTCGACCCACCGCTGCTGGCGTGTGAGTCCACACGTAGGGGTAAGAGTATTTATTTCTCCCCCCCCCGGTGTTGGAAGTCACATTCCTGGGTGATGCGCATCTTGACATATCCATCAGCAGCACAGTCGTTCTATATGGGCTACCGTGGACATTGTCTTTGGATTTAGCGTCGCATTGACTCCAGCATATCCCATATGTGTTCCTCTTAGATGGACTTTATACACCCATCCACATGTTTTAATTTATTTTTTGTTTCATTTTATCTCCATTATTGACTACATGCACACTGACCAATGTATGCACATTTAGGTCGTTCGTGTATGTCAGTTTGATTTATGGTGGTCACGGTCTAAAGGCCACACATAAGTGTTATTGTCATCTGTTTCTCATTATTCACGTAGCACACGTTAGGTACACCTATTTTGTATATTGGTTTACATATCAATTTTTGTTTATAGCGGCGCATTTATTTATATACTTTTAAATATGTAAAAGTCCATGGTACATACATTCTCATTTCCTCTTGCCCCTTCATTTCACAGTCACTGTGAATCTTCTCATCTCTTTTTGTGGCCAGAGCCTCGGTTTTTACAGCCCTAATGTTTGCCAATTACTACCCACTCAAGTGCATGTCAACCAACGTGTAAGTTCTTTCCTCCTAAGAAAGCTGATGCAGTGATTGCTCACGCACCACACAGGAGCAGTATCTGCTTCCTCAACCATATTTTAAGTCCACTGATGAGTCCAAGTAATGAGTCTAAGTCCAATTGTGAAAATTCTGGTGGCTACAGAGTATACTTTGTGCTCCTTATGTGCACATGTCTCATACAGTTCAGCACCCCCTTCTGCTGCCTGAAACCTTGTACACTGTAGTTACGTGTCAGCTAGATAAAGTGGTTGTAAACTCTGTACAACCACTTTCACCTACGGGTAAGCCTATATTAAGGCTTACCTGCAGGTGCTGGAAATATCTCCTAAACCTACACGGTTTAGGAGATATTTACAATGTACCTGTGCACCGATGTCTTTGGCGCATGCGCCAATGTCTTTGGCGCATGCGCCAATGTCTTCGGCGCATACACACTTTAGAAAGGGCACGGTTGAGCCCTTTCTAAAGGGGTCATGCCGTGACTGCCGGCTCCCGCGCGCATGTGCGGGAGTGACGTCACGCGACTTCGGACAGTCACAGAGCCGTAGTCCGCGGCCCCCGGAAGGAAGAGGGGTGAAGATGGACGCTTCCAGCCAGTGGGGACAGTGGTGACATCGCAGGCTTCGGTTTCAGGTAAGTGACACATAATGGGCTGCTATGCGATGCATAGTAGCCCATTATGCTTTACCTTTGCAAGGAAATAAAGAGGAAGTAATACCCATCAGGGTTTACTTCCTCTTTAAGCCTAGTACACACGGCTTCTGTCGAAGGGTCATGACCAAAAAAGGTCTGCTAACCGGCTCCTGATCAGTGCTCTCAGCCAATGGTTGAGAGCGCTGACTAGAGTGTTCTGGCGAGGGGGGGCCATCCCCCTGTCAGAACACAATAGAACAGCAGGGGAGATCGCTTTACTAACATTGGATTGTTTATTACAGCGGCTCTGACCTGAGCTATCAGTTTTGTAGTGTGTACGAGGCTTTACAATGTTAAAACAGTCTCAATTGGTAATTACTAGAGGCAGGGAAAGAAAATGCTCTCCTTGCCTGTATCTTGCCTGACTTCTATCATCCAATCATGTGCAAGCAAACATACAATTTTTAAGATTCCTTGCACATGATTGTGTATTCTTTTTCACTGCATTTGCTAAGAAAAGGGAAAATTCACTTGCAAAGTGAATATTCCCACACAAAGTGAAGAGCAGATTTGCCTTTAGTAAATCAACCCCTTGGTGTGGAATCCAGGTCATAGCACCCTTTAATATAAGAAAGGAAGATATACAGTTATCTTTGCATGTATGAAATGCTAAAATACCTTTTCACCTTTGAAAATAACAGTCTGTATTTAATTTAATGCATTACTTCTCTAGTTATTTGTGCCAGTCACTACAGCCACAACACTTCTGGCATACACAACTTGTATTTTGCATCTCCTGCATCATCCTACCATGCAAATAAATATATATTGGTTTAATTAAATAGGTTGATTATGAATTATTATTTTTCAAAACCGAGAGATGTATGCATATAGATAGATCTACCTAGATAGATAGATAGATTTAAAACTGTATGCATAAGCTGGTCAGTCATTGATAATTTTTGTTTTACTGCATATTTCTGGTCTTATATTTTTGCAACAGTAAACCATCCATACTATATCAGGCATTATATATAGAAATTAATACGTTTATGCTAAAGTTTGCACACACAAGTATGTAGTAAAAAAGCTACCATGGCCACCTCTTCCTTCTGAAAAGGTAACTAGCTCTCGTGCTGACCCTCCAGTTTCAGTACTTTCTAAATTATTTACCAAAATAAATATGCAGATTAGGATTTCAAATACAGTATCAAGTGATGGATTCTGGTTCCATGTTCGTGACCCAGAAAGTATTGAAGCCAGAAGAAGTTAACTAACATTTTTAGAACGTGTTTATCAATGTCAGCATACATACTAATTTCATAACAGGTTTCCTGTTACCAAATTTGAGTGTATGTAAACCCTAACAATAAACTTCTCCTATTGGCTCCATTTTGCCTCCCTGTTAAATATTCCACTGAAAGTGTTTTGTTATATCTGTTTGATAAATGCAAACAATTTCTTGCTGATTATAGAAGATATTGTGCATATTGCCTGCGTTATCTCAAGAAGTATAATTAGCCCTCCTAGTTCTTATCTCAAACTACAGAACAGTGTCTATGTTGTAGATACAAGTAGACTGGGAGCAATTCAGTAGTTTAGCAAAGGACAACTCTGCATGGCTAATGCCATTGGTTCACTGTGTTGTCAGCCCACAAAATGATTTAGGATCTGAGTGCATTTCTAGCAGATCAACACATCTTTGTTCTGTACTTGCAGGGATAAAACATGTATTGAAGAGATGTACCGCATATGTTTTTTTTGCCCCAACATACATTTGACTTTACCAGCTGATATAACCATTATGAAATAAAAACAAATTGATGTACTAATAATACAATGATTATTCAAGCAATTCTTCACAAACTATGAATAAATAGTTTAGGCTTGTTCATAAATACATGTTGCACATGCCACAATAATAGATTAAGATTTTTTTTTCAGATTTCTGAAAATGTTGGAAAGTTATTAGTTTGGGCATATATAAGATGCTGACATTTTAGGTTATGGCAAAAGTGTGATTTATACCAATTTATACAAGTGCAACAATATTTTACATGTAAGATACATTATAATATTTATAAACCAGTAACATTATTATTATTATGTTCCCTACCTGGCTTATTTCATTTAAAAGGCTTGCACTGGTGGATTGAGCTGTGACTGGTTTTGTCAATGTAAAATCAGCAGAGTTGGTTGACGGAGGAAAGCAAGGTGGATAACATGGTCCTGGTGGGTCTGTTGGAGCCATCCTCACTTCCATGTATTTTAATGTTCCATCTGTGTTCAAGTAAAGAGTTGGCTTGTAATGATCCATGTAGTTACTCGAATGTGATTTGTTTGGGAAGCAAGACCCACAACCACTACTATAATGATCCCTTTTAAGGCACCTCGCAATTAATATGATAAATGTAACCACAGAAACCAAACTGATGGCTACAAGGGAAATAATAAGATATAAGGTCATATCTGGTGTTGATTTAGAATTTGTAAGAAAATCATGGGATTTGGGGCTTTCCTGAGCAATATTCTCCATTATATTTACAATCAGAGTGACTGTAGAGGACAGTGAAGGCTCCCCATGGTCACTGATGGAAATGACAAGCCGATGGTCTGTGTTATCCGTCTCCTGTAATCCTCGCAGAGTTCTGACCTCTCCTGTATATTCAGAGATGTGAAACAAAGCTGGACTGCCAGACTGAAGAAGACTATAGGTGAGCCAGGCATTGTGCCCAGAATCCAGATCCACTGCAGATACTTTACTGACTAAATATCCAGCAGACGCAGATCTGGGAATGGTCTCTTGTGCCATGACTTCCCCTGAGCTCTCTGGGTATAATATAGAGGGATAATTGTCATTTGTATCCTGAATAAATATGAAGACTGAAACATTGGAAAACAGCTTTGGGGATCCAGAATCTTCCACTCTCCCGGTGATCTGTAGAACTTGGAACTGTTCATAATCAAAGGAACGCTGGGCATAAATATTACCAGTGTCGGAGTTAATGTAGACAAATGAAGAGACAGGAGAGCCATCTATGTGGTTCTCTGATATGGAGTAAATGAGCTTTGCATTATCTCCCTCATCTGGATCTGCAGCAGATACTGTACACAACAGTCTGCCAGGATCATTGTTTTCTGATATGAAGGCATTGTAAGCAGACTGTAGAAATGCTGGAGGATTATCATTAACATCAGAAATAGTAATGATGATTGTAGTCTGGCTGCCTAAAGATGGAGAGCCGAGATCAGAAGCGATAATTGTAATAGTATATTGTGAGACTTTCTCCCTGTCCAGATGTCCACTGGTGACCAGTGTATAACGGTTTAACATGGGCTGGTATTTAAAGGGTAAATCTGGTGATATTTCAAGTTTTACTTCTCCATTTTTACCAGAATCCCTGTCTCTGATTGTGATAAATCCAGCAACAGTCCCTACTGGTGCATTTTCAGGCACATAAGAATTTTTTGATGTATATATAATTTCTGGAGTGTTATCATTAACATCTTGCACATCCACTTGAATAACACAGTGTCCCTCTAGTTTGGGAGACCCTTTATCTTCTGCTTTTATAAACAATTCATAAAAATCGGAATCTTCAAAATTTACGATTCCTGTAACAAACACTTCACCTGTGTATTCATCTATATCGAATATGTTCTTTGCAAAATCCAGTGTGTGATGGTCAAAGGAATACAAAATTTCACTATTTGTACCCTCATCTAAATCTGTGGCATTTAGCTTCATAACAACTGTTTTTAAAGGAGTATTTTCTACAACACTGATTTTATAGCTTGAGTGATCAAACACTGGTGCATTATCATTGATATCTAAAACCACAACAGATATTTGTGTGGATCCTGATCTTGGTTGTTCTCCACCATCTATGGCTGTAAAGATCAATATATGTTCTGCATTTACCTCTCGGTCTAAACTTTTATCTAATACCAATTCTGCAATAAGGCTTCCATCCTTACGATTCTTAGTTAATAAGGAAAAATATGGATTTGAATTTAAATTGTACTGTCTAATACCATTCTTACCTACATCCAAATCCTTTGCTAGCTCTAACTGGAATCGCAAACCAGGACTTGCTACTTCTGTAATTTTTATAACTTGATTGATGCTTGAAAAAAAAGGTGAGTTATCATTTATATCCAATACCTCAATTTCCAGGCTGAACAGCTCCAAAGGATTTCCAGCTAAAACCTCTAACTGCAGCAAACAGCTGAAGCTGGATCCACACTGGCTCTCCCTATCAATTCTATCTTTTATAATCAAAGCACCATTTTTTTGATCTATAGCAAAAATATTGCCCTTTCCTTCAGATTCCAGACTTAGTCTTCTTCTATCAATATTCACCAGGCTTAAGCCCAGATCCTGAGCTATATTCCCAACAACAGTCCCAGGATCTGACTCCTCTGCAATAGAATAACGGAGCTGCCCCAAGACCCAACCCCAGCTACAAAGGAGAACGGAGAAAGCTACTTGCCATTTCCAAGCATTGGGAAAGCTTAGGATGTCCATATCTTAAATTCTTTCTGTGAAAAATAAAATATACATCCTCTTTGTAATCCAAATGTTGTTGGAGATTAGATTATCATGAAAAAAGCAGAGATTTTCTGCATTTGAATGATCCACAGGGTTTTCATCGGTGCAGCAGCTCTTCTTTGTGTGTGAGAGAAGAGATGGGAGGGTGAATCACTGAGCCAGGGGGAGGAGAGAGCATAGCTGAAATGAGCAGATTCATTACTGTGACTTGTAATCCTAACTGGATGACAAGCCTGCCCTCTTCTGGTAAATAGTTAGAATAAACCTTAAGTAAAAGCAACATGATTCCCATTTTTAAATAGGAATATTTATATAGATAGACAAATATACGGTATGTATATATATATATATATATATATATATATATATATATATATATATATATCTATCTATATATATATATATATATATATATATATATATATATATATAGATAGAAAGATAGATAGATATAGATATATGTATATAGATAGATAGATAGATAGATAGATAGATAGATAGATAGATAGATATAGATATATCTATCTATCTATCTATCTATCTTTCTATCTATATATATATATATATATATATATATATATATATATAATATAATGGAATAAATCAATTATATGCTTTATAATGATTTCCTAAACATATATGTCAGTATTATATGGGGAACCTAGCACAACAAATAATACAAAGCATTCTGTTACGTTTCATCTTCACTAAAATAAAACAAAAATCACCCTGTGTAGCACATGTCAAGGTGACCTATATGCTCAATTCTAATAAATTATACAAACAAGAAAAAAAACTCTTCAATGTGCTTTCTTCATCAGAATAGTTGGTTTCATTAACCACTTGAAGAACAGGCCTATTTCTGACATTTATTGCTTACAAGTTAAAATCTGTATTTTTTGCTAGAAAAAAATATGTATGTCTTTTTAGCAGAGACCCTAGAAAATAAAATGGCGGTCATTGCAATATTTTATGTCACACTGTATTTGCGCAGCAGTCTTTCAATCGCAATTTTTTTGGGAAAAATCCACTTTCATGAATTGAAAAAAACCGAAACAGTAAAGTTGGCCCAATTTTTTTGTATAATGTGAAAAATTATGTTACACCAAGTAAATAGATACCCAACATGTCACACTTTAAAATTGTGCACACTTGTGGAATGGTGACAAAGTACGGTTTTACAGAGGGGGTCTTGCACTAGAATTATTGCTCTTGCTCTGATTGCGGCAATACCTCAAACGTGTGATTTGAACACTGTTGAACACTGTTGCGGGAATGACTTATGTATGCGTATGCTTTGGCGCATAAGCACGGAGGGATGGGGTGCTTTAAAAAAAATATTCTTATTTATTTAATTTTTTATTGTTTTATTTTTACACTGTCCCTTTAAAAAAAAATTCTGATCACTTTTATTGCTGTCACAAGGAATGTAAACTTCCCTTGTGACAGCATTAGGCAGTGACATGTACTTTTTATGGAGGAATCTGGGGTCTAAAAGGCCCCAAAACCCTCCTCCAAACTTGAAAGCATTCAAAACGCCAAGATCTGCGGTTTTTAATATATTTGATTTTGGAAAACTGGCTGACGAGTAAACTGGAAGTGACTTCATGACGTTGTATCTGGGTTACTTCATCCGAGACCGAATCAAAGTCGATTCCGGCTTTGTTTGGTCCCTCCGGCCAGCTGACAGATGTACCAGGTGGTGGCTCAGGTCTCCCGGTGAGATGGGAGAGCCTGGGTGCGCCGCGGAAGGTGGCAGGAGGAGGAGGATGCCCCCCCCCCCCCACTGCTTGCTGCTTGTAATAACAGGCGAGCCGCTGCTTAGCTGCATCGGTTGTTATTACAAGAAAGCTGACCGTCAGCTCTAAAAAACGGTACCAGGGTGATGCCTGCAGCTGCAGGCATCACCCCATAAACCACTTGTAGCCAATGATGTACAGGTACGTGATTTGGCGGCAAGTGGTTAATTAATTAATTCTGTTACAAGCAAAATTAACAAATTACTGGAAAAATAAGCTGAAGTAAGATTCAACTTTCTTAAGGCTTTGTGGGAGATGGGAACACAGAGTCTGTGTGATATAAAAAACAAACTTGCAGATGATCCAACATAGGTGCTCACAAAAATGTGACATATACACCTTGAGTGAAGGTTGTTCAAGTCAAATTCGTCTTTTCATTGTGCTTCATGTTATGAAAGATATTATATTACATATATTATGTATTATATATTATATATACATGCATATGTATTTGCAATAGGAAGAGAAATATTATGTAGATGCAAACAATAATGTCTGTTTTGAAAGTAATGTGGATGTCACACAAAATACCGTATGTAGACTCACATAGTATTTCAGATACTTCTAGGAGTTCCTTATTTCAAATTTTTATTATATGTCAGTATTTTACATTTTTCCACAACAGTTTCAACTCCAATTATGTAACTGAACAGGGTAAACAGAGACAACTTTGAGACCAAAGTTTGAGGTTCTACCATGAGCCCATTGTCCATTTACTACAGTAAATCCCTATTGTAATTAGGTATTGTGGATCTTTGTTAAATTAAGAGGAAACATGGCACAAGATAGATAAAGCTCAAAACACTCTAAATCTATATATATTTTTTCAAAATATAATGTGTGAAGGGAAGCGTTTTGACTTCCTATTGAATACAAATTGAAAAAAATATATCTTTGTGATAATTTTTCTAATTTAGTGCCATGGTGAATGTGTAAGAAATGTAAAGGATCTCTGTACATAGGCTCTCCTATACCCCCACCTTGTAAACTGGAGGTGCAGAAGACCCCAATGCCTGTTAGCACTGTGCTGGTGATTTTGAAACACGTGACACTGAAGTGTACGGTTCTAACTATCCACAATTTTCCAGGCCCACATGCTTGTGGCTCTCCTGCCCTTGGGATCTAAGACCCATTTCTAGCATTCATTTTGTGGCAAAGATTATGGAAACCATCGTTCTTGAGCAACTTCAGAAATACTCTGAAGGGGAGGGCCTATTCCACGATGTACAGTCTGGGTTCCGACCGGCAGGGGAATAGAGCTTTCCACGATGGCCATGAGGGAACAGCTGCTGAGGGTCAGGGACGCTGGGGAATCGGCGGCCTTAGTGCTATTGGACCTCTCTGCGGCTTTTGACACCATTGATCACGACATTCTGATCTCGCGCCTTCATGACCAGTTTGGAATTCGAGGTGCTGTCCTGTTATGGATCCAGTCTTTTCTACAAGATCGTACCCAACAGGTTAGGCTGGGACCTTTCAGGTCAGCCATAAGCCCAGTGCCCTGGGGAGTACCACAGGGCTCTACCCTCTCTCCATACCTTTTCAATTGTTAAATTGCGCCCCCTACCCGATATATTGCAGTTACATGGCCTTCAAGGCCAACTATATGCCGATGACACCCAAATCCTAGTCAACACTTCCAAAAATGACAGACATCCCCAGACCCTAGCTGCATGCATGACTCACATCCATTCCTGGATGAATAGAAACTGGCTGAGCCTTAATGGCTCCAAAACAGAAATACTCCAAGTGGGCGAACCTCTAGCCTCTCCCATTCTATCCCGATGGCCATCTGACCTAGGTACCTGCCCAAAACCTAAAAGACAAGTCAAGAACCTTGGAATCATTTTTGATGCAAAGCTTACCTGGATTCCGCAAATCATGAACTGTATGAAAAATGCCTCATTCTATTTGCAAATTATTCGAAAGATCAGACATCTACTTTCATATCGACACCAAATCACACTTACTTTGGCTCTAGTACAATCCAGACTAGACTTTGCCAATGGTTTTTGCCTTGGCCTTCCACTTAAGTGGGTTAAAAAAATCCAAATTATACAGAATCAAGCAGCATGCACTATTACGGGTACACCATATAGACATTACATCACCCCCGTGCTGGCACAGCTACATTGGTTACCTATAGTGCATAGAGTACAATTTAAAATCTTGGTTCTGATGTTTATAGCATATTGGGGCTTGGGTCCACTCTATCTCATGGAAATGGCCCCCCATTACACACCAATTAGAGCGTTGCGGTCAGGGCTTCAAAATAGGATCATCCAAGCACCCGCCCGACTCCAATCCTTGGGAGGTTGACGAATGCAGACTATGGGTGCGGCCCTTTGGAACCAACTACCCGACCATCTCCGGCTCCCAATGCCCCAAGCTCTTTTTAAAAGGCAATTAAAAACCCACCTTTTTAAAAATGCTTTTTCCTAACTACGGATGTAGAGACATTAAATTCTGTAATAATTAACGTCAACTTTGTTTTTCTACTCCTCTTGTGAGCCTTTCCTTCTTTTTTTTCTCTCCTCCCTTTTTCTCAAGTAGTTTTTTTTTCTTTTCCCAAGGCTGATTGGTGAATTTATGGTACAGCGCGCTTAGTTGCAGTCCTCCAAGACAGTATTTGGCGCGATATAAATTTACATATCAATCAATCAATCATTCTCTATGCCTGGCATAGAGGAATATAACATCTTGGAAACACATAAAAGGAAATTGCTCTTTTAATTACAGACCTAACACCGAACTTTGCAATTATTATCATAGCAACATCATACACATCACATTATCCTCACATCAAAACCACTGTCCACTGTCCACTGCCTAATTTCAAAAGCATACACATTTAGTACCCATACAAACTCCATTATCATGCAGACTTTAGCAAAGTGTTAACATGTGTGCAGATTTTAGGGAAGTCATTGCAGATTTTCAAAATAAGTACATTTCTGGTACTCTAATGCCGCGTACACACGGTCGGAATTTGTGTAGGCTCAATCGGACATTTGCTGTAGGAATTTCCTACAAAAAAATTTCGAGAGCTGGTTCTCAAATTTTCCGACAACAAAATCCATTCTCGTCAATTCCGATCGTGTATGGACAATTCCAACGCTCAAAATTCCACGCATGCTCTGAATCAAGTACAAGATGGAAGCGCTCGGTCTGGTAAAACTAGCGCTCGTAATGGAGATAGCACGTTCGTCACGCTGTAACGGACTGAAAAGCACAAAGCTGAAAAGCGCGAATCGTCTCTCACCAAACTTCTACTGGTATTGAACTTCCCTTTAATTGTGCCATCGTATGTCTTGTACGTCACCGCGTTCTTGGCGTTCGGAATTTCCGACAAGATTTGTGTGACCGTGTGTATGCAAGACAAGTTTGAGCCAACATCCGTCGAAAAAAAAAATACACGGTTTTGTTGTCGGAATTTCTGATCGTCTGTACGCGGCATTACACTGAAATATTTCATTACAATAGCATTAACAGAAACTGAGCAATTACTGAGATATGTCATTCAGCAAAATCTTAATTTTTGCCAACACTAAAACCACAATACAGAAGCTGACATTTTTACATCTTGGGGCATGCTGAGAGCCTCTTTGGAGGGTAACCAAGAACTTAGTGGCCTCACATTACTGTATATTCCCTTTACAATGCAAAAAATCTGCAAACATTTAATATTTTGCCATATGATTATTTTTGTATGCAGAAAACCGAAGACTTTAAGAAGATTGTACATAGTCATATCAGCAAAACAATTCCAGCGCAAGATGGTTTTTCTAATCAAGGGAATGTAATTCTATATTTACAGGCAAAGTTAAATGTCTGCTTCACTCAGCATGCTGTCCTATACCATCCATACTGACACTTCTGTACTAGACTTTTTCTGTTTATTGAGACAGAAATACTCCAAGTTTACATAAATTTATAAATCCACTGTATTAATTTTATTTTATTTTTCACCAAGGTAACTAAATCAAGTCAAATGTAATATTTTATGTTAAAAATGTGTAAAAGTAGTTGATAAACATGTAGAATTTACAGGCCTCCAACTTTTGTTAATGGGAAAGCTCTATAATTAAAACTGGGCTTTGGAAAACAAACTGCAGTAAAAAGGACACAGGTACCGTGGCAGGATGCTATGATGTGGTGCAACAATATCCTCAGGCCCCGCCTACAAAACAAGAGCTTACTGAATATCAGAATCCTAAGAATTACTTTACTGGGTTAGAAAATCAGCGTATTTAAAAAAAAAAAACACGTTTTATTTAAAAATGTTATTTACAAAATTGATTTAAGCTTTAAAAGGGGCAGCAACAAGCGTGAAAATGTAAAAAAAAGTCTGTCGGGACTCCCAACGGGAAAAAAGAGCTGGTTCTCTTTTTTTTCCCGGCCGTTTCCGGCAGTTTTCCTGTTGGAAAAACAGTGATGGAGCATACACATGGCCGGGATTCCCGGCCAAAAGCTCTCATCACAGTTTTCCCATCGGAAAACCCGGCCGCGTGTACGAGACATGAGGCTTTACAAAGAAGAATACTATATCATTAAAGACAGCATGAATATTTTATATATATGCATCACACCAGCTTTCATTACACTAGCTTTAATCACAGTCTCTTAATTTGCTGACCATATACTATCCAAACCAAAACTTATAATTACAGTGCTTAGACTATGGGGTTGATTAAATAAAGGCAAATAGGCTGTTCATATTGCAAGGGAAGTTGTAGGGGAATTTGCCCCAGAGCTTAGTGGATGCAGTAAAGAATAGCCATCCACGTAGGAGAAAAAAAACCCAGCAGAGTTACCCCTAATTCACTACTACAATCCCTATGTTTATGTAATATTAAAACTTTGGGCTTTGCAGCGGTGAAGATACCAACAATGAACACTCAAATATTAAAAACAATGGATATCAGTGCAATGCTAGGTAAAGCAATCAGTGTTCTGAAAAATATGTAGAATTTGTATAAAACGAACAACCAGAAAATAGGTAATTTCTGAATAAAAAAGATAAATATTTGTATTAGCTCACCTGAATAGGTTCATTGAGCCAGTCTGAGTCTGTATGATTTTTAGATGTTACAACTGTTTCATTTAATGGGGGAATAAAACAAGTTGGATGGCATGGTTGTGGAGGTTCTGGAGGAGCCATTCTAACTTCCATGTATTTTAAAGTTCCATCAGTGTTCAGGTAAAGTGTTGGTTTGTACTGATCCAAATAAGATGTAGAAAGGGATTTGGTTGAGAAACAAGACCCACAAGTACTGTCATAATTCTTCATATGGCATCTGACAAGTATTATTATAAAAGTAACAAGAAAGACTAAAGTGACAGCTGCTAAGGAAATTATGAGATACAAGGTCATATTTGGTGTTGATTTAGAGTTTGTGAGAAAATCATGCGATTTGGGACTTTCTTGCACTAAATTCTCTATTATATTTACAATCAGAGTGACTGTAGAGGACAGTGAAGGCTCCCCATGGTCACTGATGGAAATGACAAGTCGATGTTCTGTGTTATCCGTCTCCTGTAATCCTCGCAGAGTTCTAACCTCTCCTGTATATTCAGAGATGTGAAACAAAGCTGGACTGCCAGACTGAAGAAGACTATAAGTGAGCCAGGCATTGTGCCCAGAATCCAGATCCACCGCAGATACTTTACTGACTAAATAGCCAGCAGACGCAGATCTGGGAATGGTCTCTTGTGCCAGGACTTCCCCTGAGCTCTCTGGGTATAATATAGAGGGATAATTGTCATTTGTATCCTGAATAAATATGAAGACTGAAACATTGGAAAAAAGCTTTGGGGATCCAGAATCTTCCACTCTTGCGGTAATCTGTAGAACTTGGAGCTGTTCATAGTCAAAGGAGCGCTGGGCATAAATATTACCAGTGTCAGAGTTAATGTAGACAAATGAAGAGACAGGAGAGCCGTCTATGTGGCTTTCTGCTATGGAGAAAATGAGCTTTGCATTATCTCCCTCATCTGGATCTCCAGCTGATATTGTACACAACAGTCTGCCAGGATCATTGTTTTCTGATATGAAGGCATTGTAAGCAGACTGTAGAAATACTGGAGGATTATCATTAACATCAGAAATATTAATGATGATTGTAGTCTGGCTGCTTAAAGAAGGAGAGCCGAGATCGGAAGCGATCAGTGTAATAGTATATTGTGAGACTTTTTCCCTGTCCAGATGTCCACTCGTGACCAGTGTATAACGGTTTGACATGGGCTGGCATTTGAAAGGTAAATCTGGGGATACGTCTAATTTAATTTGCCCATTTTTACCGGAATCCCTGTCTCTGACTGTGATAAACCCAACAACAGTCCCTACTGGTGCATTTTCAGGGACCTCACTACTTTTAGAGGAAAAAATAATTTCCGGACAGTTATCATTTACATCTTCTACTTCGACTTTAATTACACACCTTCCTTCTAATCTGGGTGATCCTTTATCTTCTGCCTTTACAAATAATTCATATGATTTTGATTCTTCAAAATCAACAGGTCCCTTCACAAATATTTCACCAGTATGTGAATTAATGTCAAATACTTTCTTTGCAGTATCTGATGTATAGTGATCAAAAGAATAAAATAGTTCACCGTTTGCACCCTCATCTAGATCTGTAGCATTTGGCTTGATGATAACTGTTTCTAAGGGAACATTTTCCATGACAATTGTCCTATAACGTGGCTGATCAAACACTGGTGCATTGTCATTAATATCTAAAACAATAACATTTATCACAGTGAATCCAGATCTGGGAGGTTCTCCTCCATCAACAGCAGTGAGGAAAAGCTTGTGCTTTGATAATTCTTCTCTATCAAGTGTTTTTTCCAGCACTAATTCTGCAATCAATGTTCCATCATTGCGATTAGTTTGAAATAAAGAAAAATATGGATTTGGATTTAGTCTATATTGGTGAATCCCATTGGGGCTTATATCTAGATCTTGAGCAATTTTTAGAGGGAAATGAACACCAGGGCTTGTCACTAGCTCTGTGATCTTTAGTACCTGGTCATTTGATAAAAAAATAGGACTATTGTCATTAATATCTACAACCTCTATTTCCAAACTGAACAGCTCCAGAGGGTTCTCAGCTACAATCTCCAAATGCAGCAAACAGCTGGAGCCGGATCCACATAGGCTCTCTCTATCAATCCTCTCTTGCACAGTCAAATCTCCGTTTCTGTGGTCAATAGCAAAAAATCTACTGTATTCTTCAGATCCCAAACTCAATTTTCGTTTATTAATGTCTGCCAGGTTTAACCCAAGATCCCTTGCTGTTTTTCCCACTACAGTCCCTGGATCTGATTCCTCTGCAATAGAATAACGAAGCTGCCCAGAGACCCAGCCCCAGCTACAAAGGAGAAGGGAGAAAGCTACTTGCCATGTCCACGCTTTCAGAGAGGTTTGGCAGTCCATATCTTAAATCCTTTGTGTGAAATAGTATAAAATATACATCCTTTTTGTAATCCAATGCAAATGTGGATGAAGATTCGATTATCATTAGGTAAAGCAGTTCTGCTGCAATTGAATCGTCATCTTGGTTTATAATGGAGCAGCAGCTCTTTGTGTGTTAGAGAGGAGATGGGAGGGTGAATCACTGAGCCAGGGGGAGGGGAGTGTGTGGCTGAAACCAGCAGATTCACTAGCGTGGCTTAAAATCCTCACTGGATGACAAGCCTGCCCTCTTCTGGTTAAATGTGAAAATAAAATTACAATTAAGATGAAGTAATTCCAGACCTTTGAAATTGTGAATATTTCATTATTAAGGGATATTGATATACAGTATATTATTATATAGCTGATACTGACTATATATATATATATATATATATATATATATACATATATATATATATTATGTATCCTCTGGTAAGTTGTGTCACATATGGTATTTTTTTTCATAGACTCAAGCTCTATGATATTCTTGTCAGTCCCCCTTAGCAGTATTAGTCACTACAAAGCTGAATAATGTTGATCCTTATGGATTTTCTATAATATAGAATAATGCTAAAAAAGACACCTTATACCATGATATTACCAATATCATAGTTAGGGTGTCTTTTTTCGTATTAATCTATATTTTAGAAAATGTGTAAGGATCAACACAGCAGAAAAATAATAACATAGTCACATTGCAAGGAATGCAGACCTTGCCATTTTCCTCATTAGAACCCTGCAGGTGCAGCAGCTGATTGACAATTATCCCATCAAATCGTTCTCTGCAGCCATTACCTCTTGTAACACCACCCCCTCCCTTTAGAATGTAAGCTCTACGAGCAGGGCCCTCCTGTACCTTTTGTATTGAACTGTACTGTAATTGTGTTGTCCCCCTATACATTGTAAAGCGCTGAGCAACGGTTGGCGCTATATAAATCCTGTATAATAATAATAATAATAATAATAAATCACTTCCATACAGATTCACTCACTCATGGACACAGACAAACAAACAACTATTTCTTCAGAATAACAAGAGGTAGGAATCTGCAACACAATTTGTTAAAATCCTTGCTATGTACATAGATCACCCAGAGAGGAATGTTTTTTTTTCTCAACAAAAGTGGGGTTAGTTTTTAAACCAAGTCAGATATATCTTATGATTATTTATTTTTTTAGATATATTATTAAGTACATGTGTATCTGTCATTTTTTATTGTACACACAAATTAAATATTTTATAGGCATGATGTACCAATAATGTAGTTTTAAAAGAAAATGCTGAAAAATGTTGCTTCACTGAGTATCTAATATGTAATACATCCCAATTTCTATGAGTAAAAAAAAACATTCCTTGGCTGCCCAATACTCCTGTCATTCGCACACAATTAGGTAGGCACATGAGCATTCGTACTGATTGATATGATCAATGTAAAGCGTAGGTATAGAAATATATCTGACAATTGCTTATTAACGTAAAGAATAAGTGCACTTTCATTACACAAATATTTTTAATGTTACCTCACTATTTCCTTCCCAGTACTAAAAATGCACTTCTACCCTGAATCTCAGATCAGAATAAACTGCATTCCCCTTGGCCTTGGTAGGCTCAGTCTTTACTGAAACTGGTCATTTATAGCTATCTATATAATTAGGTGCATGCTGTGAGCTGGAAATGGGGGATGAAAGGTCTGGGGCAGGTTGGCTCACAGAGAATCATACGTATTTTTAGTTTTGAAGATCTGAGATTTTGTATATTTTTTAATGTCAAAGTGCATGTAAAGTTCAAACATATTACTGTAATACTGATAAAGTGAAGTATGTTATCAACATCAATGGGAAGTAATTTAAACAAGAGATACAAAGAACATTTTACAAGATGCCACATTTACACGAAATAAGGGTAAGCTCTCAGAATACCACATTTACCCATTTTTGGATTTAATAGTTTAGGCTACCATAGAGCAGAAATTCATATATCAGTATAATAGTTTGTATGAAATAACAAAGGAATTGTTAGAAATATTGTAGGTTGCTTTATTGAAAATTCACACTGAGGGATTAATTAATAAAGCTGTAATCTCTAACTGGGATATAATTGTTTTTCTTAAAAAAAAAAAAAAAAATTATATATATATATATATATATATATATATATATATATATATATATACTTTGCGCAGTGTTGTGTTTTATAAATTTGCTTTCCGTTTTTTTTGCTTTGGGATACCGACTCAAGCAACACTCCATTTTGTTTAATAAGTAGGGAAAAAGAGGTCAAAGTAATAAGAGAGTTCTCCTCCTAATCCAATATGTCTTCCGCAGAGGGCATGCAGAAGGACACCACAGGCAACATATCACACTCTTGATTTTATGAATTAAATGTACAATACAGAAACAGGGTGGGGAGTGGACACAACTCTCCATTATAAATTGGCCCATAAGTTATCAATACATTAAAAAAAGGTAATTTCAGGTTACAAGAAGGGGTAAGCTTTTGAAAGTGACCAAGATTGGAATATTTTGTAAACACTTAAGATAGTGCTGACATAATTTAGGATGATTTATTGAAATTGCTCTTCCACAAAAGCATTGCCCAACACCAAAAGTTTGGATCCAACACTGAAATCCTATAACAGAACCTCACATGCATAGCTGCATAATTACATTAACAGAAGTGTGTTTCATCAATGAAAATTTTGTGATATTTATCAAATAAAATAATAAGCTAAAATATTATATAATACTTAAATTTGTGTCATAGGGAGTAGAAATGTTTGCCCCATAACAGCTTAAAGCATTTAGAGTGAGATTCTCATTGAATTTCACCAGTGTAAACTTCACACTCTAGTGATGTTGCACAGCCACTCAGCTTTAGAAAAGTAATACTGTAGGTCGGTGGTGTTCAACTTAAGGGGGGAAGTGCCACATTTGTATCCTCAAGTTGAAAGAAGGGCTGCATCTAGGGTGGCAGAATAAGGCTGCTCAAATTGCAGCCTTAGGGTTCCAGGGTGGGAAAGGGGGGGGGGGGGGTTGCAGAAAAAACAGATTCCCAGCAACTTGCTAGGAATTCAGATTTTTAAAATTCCTTTTCACTGGAGCTGTGCCCTCTCTCCTACTGGGCGCGGTGTGGAGGTTTTGGTTTGCCTCTCCTGCCAGCTGCCCATGGCCGTTGGGAAAGTCATGGAGTGTGTTGCCCTGCCCCCTCATTGCAAACTGCCATTTGGTGGCAGTCCAGTGTGGCTCGGGTTTTTGGTGCTGCGTGGTGTCCTTCACGCTGCAACTCACTACATTGTGGGCTCAGCGTGGGGGGGTTCCGGCATTGTTGTGGATGGTAGGGGGATGTTGGGGAAAGTTTTATCCCTATTGTGGGGTCACCAGTACGGTATTTGTAAATTGAAATCATATCCCCTCTCAAGCGTCTCCTCTCCAGAAAGAATAAGTTTAGTGCTCGCAACCTTTCCTCATAACTAATTTCCACCAGACCCTTTATTAGCTTTGTACTCACTCCATTTCCAGTACATCCTTCCTGAGGACTATGTGCCCAGAACTGGACAGCATACTCTCAAAATAAACTTTCATTCAAAGTTAATGATCACATGTCAGTTTGCAACTTAGTGCACAATAAACAGAAAAAACAAAAATGCACAAGAATTAGTGGTGTACAGGACATACAAGCATCTGTACAGAATTAAGCCATCAATCATAATCTACACCGCGTTAAGCCAAAGAACAAGAGTAACAGATCTAGCCAGGATAATACTCTCACCCGAACCTGTGAGACCTGGATACAGCCAGGTGGGGAAAGACAGGACAGCATACTCTAGGTGCGGCCCGACCAGAGTCTTGTAGAGAGGGAGAATTATTGTTTGTCAGCAGCAGCTTGGCATTGCATGCCATTGCTGAGCCTATCATCTACTAGGACCCCCAGGTCCTTTTCCATCCTAGATTCCCCCAGTGAGTAGATTGCATTCATCTTTTTGCCACCCAAATGCATTATTTTAAATTTTTCTACATTAAACCTCATTTGCCATGTAGTTGCCCACCCCATTAATTTGTTCAGATCTTTTTGCAAGGTTTCCACATTTCTTAACTAGTTCTACCAACAACAGAGCAGTGGCTCACAGTAAAATTTGTATATAAATTAAAGGTGTAGCCTATAGCAACTAAACTGTCCCCACGATAAACCTCAGTTCAATTTCCTAAAAACATCTGATTAATTGCCGTTTCTCTAGTTTGTAAATACCAGCTGCACAGAGCCAAACTTAAAACAAAAGGTATAAAGACATTAGACAGAGTGCAACAACACACTACTCTGTAGTGATAAAATAGATCAAGAAAAGTAAAGCACATGATGCAAATTTAGAACATTTGTAAAATATGTATGGAATTTAAATCCTAATAATAACTTGGCAATTTTTTGAAAATAAGTACATTTACAAATCATTAATTACATCTCACCTGAGTGGGTTCATTTAGCCAACTTGAGTCTGAAATGTTTTTGGGGTCCATGACTGTTTCATTAATTTGGGGAATATGTTTAGGGTCTACAAGAGTGAAATCTGTATTTGCTGTTGGAAGAAAACAGGCTGGATTACAAGGTCCTAGGGGTTCAGGTGGAGCCATCCTCACTTCCATGTATTTTAAAGTCCCATCTGTGTTTAGGTAAAGTGTTGGTTTATACTGATCCATATAAGATGTAGAAAGAGGTTTGCTTGAAAAACAAGACCCACAGCTACTGTCATAGCTCTTTCTAAGGCATCTAACAAGCAATATTGTAAAAGTTACCAGAAAAACTAAACTAATTGCTGCTAAGGAAATTATAAGATATAAGGTCATATCTGATACAGATTCCGAATTTGTAAGAAAATCATGCGATTTTGGGCTTTCCTGAGCAATATTCTCCATTATATTTACAATCAGAGTGACTGTAGAGGACAGTGAAGGCTCCCCATGGTCACTGATGGAAATGACAAGTCGATGTTCTGTGTTATCCGTCTCCTGTAATCCTCGCAGAGTTCTGACTTCTCCTGTATATTCAGAGATGTGAAACAAAGCTAGACTGCCAGACTGAAGAAGACTATAGGTGAGCCAGGCATTGTGCCCAGAATCCAGATCCACCGCAGATACTTTACTGACTAAATATCCAGCAGACACAGATCTGGGAATGGTCTCTTGTGCCATGACTTCCCCTGAGCTCTCTGGGTATAATATAGAGGGATAGTTGTCATTTGTATCCTGAATAAATATGAAGACTGAAACATTGGAAAACAGCTTTGGGGATCCAGAATCTTCCACTCTTGCAGTGATCTGTAGAACTTGGAGCCGTTCATAGTCAAAGGAACGCTGGGCATAAATATTACCAGTGTCGGAGTTAATGTAGACAAATGAAGAGACAGGAGAGCCGTCTATGTGGTTCTCTGCTATGGAGAAAATTAGCTTTGCATTATCTCCCTCATCTGGATCTCCAGCAGATACTGTACACAACAGTCTGCCAGGCTCATTGTTTTCTGATATGAAGGCATTGTAAGCAGACTGTAGAAATGCTGGAGAATTATCATTAACATCAGAAATAGTAATGATGATTGTAGTCTGGCTGCTTAAAGAAGGAGAGCCGAGATCAGAAGCGATCAGTGTAATAGTATATTGTGAGACTTTCTCCCTGTCCAGATATCCACTAGTGACCAGTGTATAACGGTTTGACGTGGGCTGGCATTTAAAAGGTAAATCTGGTGATATTTCTAGTTTAGTTTCACTGTTTTTACCAGAATCCCTGTCTCTGGCTGTAATAAACCCAACAACAGTCCCTACTGGGGCATTTTCAGGCACTTTGTTGCTTTGTGAGGAAAAATGTATTTCTGGTACATTATCATTTACATCTTCTATTTCAACCTGGATGCGACAACGTCCCTCATGCTTTGGTGTGCCTTTGTCTGTTGCTTTGACAAATAGTTCATAAACATTTGATACTTCAAAATCTAAAGGTCCTTTAATGAGCAATTCACCTGTGATTGGGTTTATATCGAATAGCTCCTTTCCAGCATTAGATGTACGATGATCAAAGGAATACATAAATTCACTATTTATACCATCATCGGCATCAGTAGCATTTAGTTTCATTAAGACAGATTTTAAAGGAATGTTTTCCCTGACAGTGATCTTATATCGTGATTGATCAAATATTGGTGGGTTATCATTTACATCTAACACTGCAACCGTTATCTGAGTGGATCCTGATCGGGGAGGTACTCCTCCATCAATGGCAGTGAGAATAAGCTTGTGTTCTGATTTCTCCTCTCTGTCTAGGATTTTATCCAGTACTAATTCTGCAATCAGTCTATCATCATCCTTTGTGACAGATAATGAAAAGTATGGATTTGGGTTTAATTTGTACTGAGTAACACTATTAATTCCGGCATCAAGATCCTGGGCACTCTCGAGAGGGAACTGTACTCCAGGAATTGTTACCAGCTCTGTAATTTTTATAATATGATGATAATCTGCAAAAAATGGTGAATTATCATTGATATCCAAAATCTCAATATCCAGGCTGAAAAGCTCCAATGGATTCTCAGCTACAACCTCTAAATGTAGCAAGCAGCTGGCACTGGGTGCACACAAGCTCTCTCTATCAATCCTTTCATATACAGTTAAAGCTCCATTTCTCTGATCAATTGCAAAAAGCTTGCTGCTATCCTCAGATCTCAAATGCAGCTTCCTTCTATTAATATCTACTAATTTTAAGCCCAGATCCTGAGCTATATTCCCCACAACAGTCCCTGGATCTGATTCCTCTGCAACAGAATAACGAAGCTGCCCAGAGACCCAGCCCCAGCTACAAAGGAGAAAGAAGAATGCTACTTGCCATTTCCAAGCTTTGGGAAAGCTTAGGTAGTCCATATCTTAATTCCTTAGTGTGAGACTGCATAAAAAGCATATCATTTTGTAATCCACATGTGTCTGCTGTGTAAATTTGTATCCTGATGGTGTAAAATGCCTCTTTTGTTGCAATTAAAGCATCCAGAGTCTAGTCGTCAGTGGAGTAGATCTTCTTTGTGTGTGAGAGGAGAGATGGGAGGGTGAATCACTGAGCCAGGGGGAGGAGAGTGCAGCGTACAGAATAGCAGATCTCCTAACAGTTGAAAAATCAGAATGGATGACAAGTCTGCCCTCTTCTGGTCAATTTTGATAACTTCAAGTCCCATCTTGAAGTGTTTAAACCCTCAAAACTACATCTTCTTTTAATATTTCAAGGATGAACTGAAACCAAGTTAGAATCATAGAATTTTAACCAATTATTTAAATATTATTATTAATACTTTCAATAATTGCTAACAACTTAGTAGATTTGGTTTAGAAAATATATTATTGTGGCATATACAAAAAACATCACCTAAAGATCTTAGACCTATTTTTTATTAAATTTAAGAACATGCTGTAAAATTTTTAAATGTCACAATGACATATTGTAATATAAACACTAATACTATGATATGTCATAATGACTTATATAGCATCACTATGTTTTCCAGGAATTATGTAACTATGCACATAATTTCCTGCCTCTGTTAAGCCTACACCTATCTAAACGAGGCTGTGATCATTTGAACGCATAAAATCTAGCACTTGGATGATCATCATTTCTACAAGAACACAAAGAGATGTTCATAGAATTTTCATAGAACTGCAAATCTACAAAGTACAATCTATCTGAAGTCCTTACTACGTGTGTGTGTGTCTGTGTGATAAGGAATCTCGAGGAGAGAAGATTAAGGGGGGATATGATCAACATGTACAAATATATAAGGGGTCCATATAGTGAACTGATGCACTTTACGGTCAACACAAAGGACAAGGGGGCACTCTTTAAGTCTAGAGGAAAAGAGATTTCATCTCCAAATAAGGAAAGGTTTCTTCACAGTAAGAGCTGTGAAAATGTGAAATAGACTCCCTCCAAAGGTGGTTCTGGCCAGCTCAGTAGATTGCTTTAAGAGAGGCCTGGATTCTTTCCTAACATAATATAACTGGGTACTGATATTGATAGGTAAAGTTGATCCAGAGAAAATCCGATTGCCTCTCGGGGGAGTCAGAAAGGAATTTTTTCCCCTGCTGTAGCAAATTGGATCATGCTTTACTGGGGTTTTTCGCCTTCCTCTGGATCAACTGTGGGTATAGGATTGGGTATATGGGATTGTATGATATAATTTTTTATTTATTTATTTATTTTTATGATTGAACTAGATAGGCTTGTGTCTTTTTTCAACCTGACTAACTATGTAACTATGTAACTATATCTGTTCAGTTATATTTGACTCTCTGCAATTCTTTGAGTCAGCTCTTTGGCATCATGCCTAATACCTTTTAGCATTTTATCCATAAAAAGTTTCTAAGGGATGGTGCCAGATCTTTCCTCAACCCACCCTATTTAATTAAACTTGGGGCCAGCATGCAGAATGTGATAACACATGTACATAGCAATTTCATGCATACACATACTGAGGACAATTTAGACAGAGACCATCAGTCTACCAATATGTCTCTAGAATTTGGGGGGAACTGTAGTACCAAGAAAAAACACACACAGAAATTTCTAAATGCCCCATTTATTTATCACACAAATAACATGCAGACTCTATGCAATTAGTATCTTGACCTAGATTCAAACCAAGTTCCCCGGGGATGCAATGCATAAGTACTAGTAAGTTGATTCTGAGAAGTGTTTTCCACATTAATAGAATGTAAAATTGGTTCTAGTAAGTCCCTGGGTTGTTGACTGGGCTAGGTGAATCTAAACAATATTCAATAGAAGAAACTGTTACAACAAGACCTCCCCCCTTACAAACCATGAATACTGGATTATTTTTATATGACCTCTGACCTTACAACCACACCCCATGTAAAGATATATGTACAGGCAGACTAGGTAATAAAAGGTATTATGGTATGTCAGATGTCTCTTTAACCACTTCAGGCCCAGGCCAATGCTGACACTTCGCTCCTACATGTGAAAATCATAAATTTTTTGCTATTTTTTGCTAGAAAATTACATAGAACCCCCAAACACTATATATGTTTTTTTAGCAGAGACCCTAGAGAATACAATGACGGTCATTGCAACTTTTTATCTCGCACAGTATTTGCACAGCAATTTTTCAAACGTGTTTTTAAAAAAAAAAAAAAAACTGTTTAATGATTTATAAAAAAAAAAAACAGTAAAGTTAGCCCAATCTGTTTGTATAATGTGAAATATGAAGTTACGCCGAGTAAATAGATACCTAACATGTCACTCGCTCGTGGAATGGCGCCAAACTTCAGTACTTAAAAATCCCCATAGGCGACAATTTCATTTGTTTTACTGGTTACATGTTTTGAGTTACAGAGGAGGTCTGGGGCTAGAATTATTACTCTCACTCTAACGTTCGCGGCGACACCTCACATGTGTGGTTTGAACACCGTTTTCATATGTGGGCGGGACTTAAGTTTGCGTTCACTTCTGCGTGCGAGCACTCGGGGACAGGGGCATTTAAAAAAATAAATAAACATTTATTGTTAATTTTACTTACATTTTTTTATTTTGACACTTTCAAATTTTAATCACTTTTTTTCCTTTTACAAGGAATGTAAACATCCCTTGTAATAGGAATATGACATGACAGGACCTCTTTACAGTGAGATATGAGGTCAATAAGACCCCACATCTCACCACTAGGCTGGGAAGCCTAACATAAAAAAAAAAAAAAACGATCACGGCTTCCCAGCAGAGGCAGCGCCGTTTTTTTGAGTGCAGCGGCCGGGCTTGACGTCATAACATCGCGCCCGGCCTCTGACGATCATAGAGACTCCGGTGACCATCTGGTCCACCGGAAATCTCTATGATCAGCATCCGGGGCCGGCTGATCCGTTCTCCGACTCACTGATCGCACAGGTGAGTCTGTAGAAGCACTGGAGGGTGGCGGGAGGGGGGGGGGATGTCCCCTTTCACCGCCCGTAAGAACGATCAAGCGGTGGAACAGCTGCTATGATCATTCTTATTTATGGTGTAGGGAATTTCCGGCTGAAAATACTGATATCTAAATGATGCCTGTAGTTGCAGGCATCATTCAGATATAGCCCCACAAAGTCCAGGACGTCATATGACGTCCTCTGGGCGCCAAGTGTTTAAGATTGAATTTCCCCAATTTCTATGTGTGGTTTTGTGTTGAGGTATCAGAGTGGGTAGTTCATTCAGAATCTGCCTCATTGCTTTCTTGGAGTAAGATCTCAGAACAACACAGAAGCATAGGCTAATTACTGTACAGTTTATATTATGATAGACATATAATCCCTGTACCATTCCTGGAAGGTTTACATCTTTCATCTTTCTCTATGTGCAAATTCCAGAACTTACACACATAAGGTCTGTACCCATGCTAAATGCTTTACATATTTTACTGTTCTAGAACTGCAAAGTCTAGAAATGTGTTTGCAAAGGTTCCGTTCATAAACAGTTATGTTAATCTTGTTCAAGGTTACCAGTGAACCACATTGAAGTCTATTTGAGGGCAACGCTCCTTATTCAATTCTGTTCATTTAAGGGCTAATTTGCAAGATGTTGTCAAACAAAAGCCATGGGAAGAATGGAAGACAGGCAAAGAAATAGGGGAACACATACCAATGACACAATTATAATGAATAAATACAAAGAAACAGTATCTTTCCCTACATTTAATTATCAGCCTTCCCTAGCAGCTCAAATGCACATTGACAATATGGCTGCTGTGAGCTCACCCTTTTGTAAACTATTGGTTGTTCCCTATTTCTGGTGGCGAACCTTGAAACTTTTGGCCAATAGTTAACAATTTGTGAACTTCATGAATCCCGGGGATTCACTGTGAACCCATAGTAATGGTTAGTAATGGTGAAACTGAATCTAATCCCTAGAAGTCACACATTTCTTTTACTATGGCTGTTACTATATGTACAAAGTCTAGAACTCTCACACACAATTGTACAATCCCCGAATGCTTTACATCAGGGGTCTCCAAACATTCTAAACAAAGGGCCGGTTTATTGTCCTTCAGGCTCTTGGAGGGTCGAACTTTGGCCAGCGGGAGTGAACATTTTCCTGGCATCAGTGGGAGTTAACATCTGGTATTAGGGGGAGGAATCGTGCCCCAATTGCTGGTAATATAGGGAGGAATAGTGCCCCATTAGCTGTGTCAGTGGGAGAAATGGTGCTCCATTGTCGGTGTCAGATGGCAGAATAGTGTCTTGTATCATTGGGAGGGATAGTGCTCCAAGGGCCGGATAAAGGCAAGCAAAGGGCCGCATCCGGCCCTCGGGCCGCAGTTTGGAGACCACTGCTTTACATCATTCATTGCTCTATATGTGCAAAATCTAGACTGTGCACAAACTTTGGTGTGCACTATATATCATATAAATACCAATGCAATGGACAACATTACCACAGCCCTATCAGAATGTATGTACTAAAAACACATACCAAGCACAAAAGTGCAAAAGCCAATACTATTTTTCTCAATCCACAGAAGTAAGGCCCTGTTCACACTGGCATTAGAAACGGGCACTTGGGATGCGTTTTGGTTGCTCCCAGAACATCTAGCAAAGCAGCCTACAATGGATAATATGGACAGCAGAGAGAGATGTTCACATTTGAAAATCATGTACCATTTGCTTCGCTTCATCTCAATGTGAGGCAAAAATGTCCACTGTGGGAGGAGGTGAAGCTTGTCAACTACTTCCATTCAATTCTAGAGTAATGCACCATAAATGCACTGTAAATGCACCTGTAGTATTTACAGCATGTCTGGCAAGCATTTATCAAATATCAGTGAGATGGCAAAAAAACACTTCCCCCTTAATAAAGAAAAAAAATACTTGGAGGGCTTTAAACTTGTCAAAAACACACGGTAAAGTGCTCACTTTAGCGTGAACGTTAGAATTTTGTGTGTGTGAACATAGTCTTATAAAGTAGGCACAGAATTTTTTTTTGTTTAAATATTTAAATATTTGTCATGCCATATTTGATATACCCATCATAATGATTACACTTCCAGATTGCAATAGATAGATTATAATCTTGAATGTCAGAATTTTCAACAAAGGCAGAAGATTTCTGAAACCAGGCATCTTTTATTACTTTCTCATCCTTCTTGTTACTAGATACGAGTGACACATCTTATATAGACCTCAAGCTTGAGCTTTAAAGTTTGTTTGGCTTAGAGAATGATTTAAAATAAATCTAATGTTAATTTAGTATTATTTCCTGACATCTACTAATTGTATTGTGTGCTTACGCCTAAATTCATAGCAATAAAGTAAACCCTTCTCATCTACACTTATATTCTTCAACTTTCAGGTGCCAGTAAAAGTTTTTTTGTGCAGCAGACATTTGGATAATCAGTTATTCACGTGTGAATATATGTCCTCCACATAATGATGAAAGCTCATACATAAACATATATTTTTTAAGGTTTGCTTTTGTTCTGTGATGCACACAGAGTTTGCATGATTTTTTTTTTTTTAGAAATACATAGTTTTATTGTGTTTGTTTATAAGGGACACTACAGTGGTAGTATTCATTGTGGAGGCAAATGAGGCAGAGGCAAAGGTGTAAAAAGAGGCAGACAAGGTTGACTTAAACCTAGTACACACTATTATTACTTTTTTTTTGTTCAACTTAAAACTGAAGAGCCTGGCAGGTGATCCTGTACTAACAATGTTATTGTGTTCTGAAAGGGGCACTGCCCTCCCGCCAGAACACACCGGTCAGCGCTCTCAGCCATTGAGAGCAGTAATGGGATGCCGATCGTCAGACCTTTTTCAGTCATGCCCCTTCGACAGAAGCCGAACGCCCCACTTCTGTCGGACCAACTGCCGTACACACTTGCCAAATGTCAGCCAATTTCTTTTTCACCGGCCGATACCGCTCGATATTCGGCCCATGTGTACGGCCCTTTAGAGCTTCAACTTTAACTATCACTGGTCTGATTAAAAGTCAGGAATATTTCACAACGATGTAGAGGAGTAAACATAACCAATAAAGTTTACACACTACCACTATAAACAAAAAGACCGCTCTATATGCAGTGTATAGTAGTGTGGACCTATGAGACAAGTTTCACTTTGGGGTTGTTTCTTGCCCTTAGTGTGGTAATTTACTAGGACTATGTTCACCATCAATGGATGAAACGACAGTGGGTTTTACGGAAATGCTGATTTGTAGCTAGGCAGTCCAGGCATAATGGTCATAAATGCCTTTGTTTGATTTCAACAGTCCTCCTCTTTACCATCACATGAGCTTGTCAAATAAGCATTCCCTATTCTACAGTTTTTTTCCTGGGATCAGAAAAAGATATTCAAGATATTCCTTGGTTCAGTGACATCCTCTCTCTCAGTAGCCACAAATGCCCAGCATTGCCAATATCCCATCATATATATGAAAAAACAGTCTCTATTTTATAATTAGTTATTTTAATCAGCCTCCCAGATTCAGGATCTTATGGCATTCATACTAATAATTTTTAATTGTCAGGCTACTTGCCTAATGAAAGATACTGATAAAACTAAAATATTATCTTTGTATCAGCTGTGCTGTTTGGTTTAACCTACTGAAGGGTTAACACTGCTGTGGTGCCAGGCTACCACACCCCAGAAACATCTATAACATAAGTCTAATTTCTCTTATTTGACATCATTGTATGCTTCCCTGACTGATTAGCTCATGATCCTTGTTTGTCCTGTCAATAAAATTAAACCTGATGAGGTACTGACAACAGTTTTAGTTTGGTGTTTATGTTCTGTCTTGGAAAAGTAAAGAATTATCCCCAATGAATAACCCCCGCAACATTAACAACCCAACCATAAAAAATGACTCTCAAATTCTGTCAGACAAAGTTATCATGCATGTGACTAACTACTTATGACATTCCACATTGGCAAATCTACACACCACACCATATTAGCTTGATTTGGCTCAAAACCAAACTGTATGGTTTATTGGTATTCTAGTAAACTACAGTCATATGTATATGAGTATGTAAGCTACATTCATATATCATAATGGGGTTTATTTACTAAGGTTGGAGAGTGCAAATTATGCTAATTTCTGTATAGAAACCAATCAGCTTCTAACCTCAGCTTGTTCATTTAAGCTTTGGCAATAAAACCTGGAAGCTGATTGGCTTATATGCAGAAGTGAGCCTGATTTTGCACTCTTTAACCGTAGTAAATAAACCCCAATGTGTACATACATAGGAAGCTAACTATTAATTTACATATTCCTTTAATTGACAGCATCTCACTTTGCTAAATTAGCGTTTAAGAGTTTGTCTGAAAAAAAAAAAAATCTTCAGTTAAGTATCTGAAAATACAAGCACATTTGCCTATTTAAAAGTACTGTTAAAAAGTCATGCTTTTAATATATATATATATATATATATATATATATACATATATATATATTTGTATATTTATATATACACTGTATATCAAAAATATATTATGCCATATTTTAGTTTCACAATTTTTAGAACCAAATACGAGTAAGAAAAGTAGTGAAAGGTTTTTCTGTTCAAAAGAGAGCAAATAATAAACAACTGGTTATATAGGTCTATAGAGTGATGTATGAAATAAAAAGTGATCATACAAAAAGTATAATTTCGCTGGTGTCTCACCTGATTTAGTTCATTATATTCCCTTGGCTCAGAGCTAAGTGTAGGATCATTGATCATTTCACTTAATTGTGGAAAGTTTATAGGCTTATTCAGTGTAGATCCAGTAAAATCTGCAGCAGGAGGGAAACAAATTGGATAACATTGTCCAGATGATTCTGGAGGAGCCATCCTCACCTCCATGTATTTTAAAGTCCCATCAGTGTTCAAGTAAAGTGTTGGTTTATATTGGTCCAAATAGGATGTAGATTTGCTTGGAAAGCAAGACACGCAATTGCTTTCATAATTCTTTCTAAGGCATCTGACGAGCAATATAGTAAATGTAACAAGAAACACCATACTAATTGCTGCTAGGGAAATTATTAGATACAAAGTCATATCTGTCCCTGATTTTGAATTTGTAAGAAAATCATGGGATTTGGGGCTTTCTTCAGCAATAGTCTCCATTATATTTACAATTACAGTGACTGTAGAGGACAGTGAAGGCTCCCCATGGTCACTGACAGAAATGACAAGTCGATGTTCCATGTTATCCGTCTCCTGTAATCCTCGCAGAGTTCTGACCTCTCCGGTATATTCAGAGATGTAATACAAAGCTGGACTGCCAGACTGAAGAAGACTATAGGTGAGCCAGGCATTGTGCCCAGAATCCAGATCCACCGCAGATACTTTACTGACTAAATATCCAGCAGACGCAGATCTGGGAATAATCTCTTGTGCCATGACTTCCCCTGAGCTCTCTGGGTATAATATAGAGGGATAATTGTCATTTGTATCCTGAATAAATATGAAGACTGAAACATTGGAAAACAGCTTTGGGGATCCAGAATCTTCTACTCTTGCAGTGATCTGTAGAACTTGGAGCTGTTCATAGTCAAAGGAGCGCTGGGCATAAATATTACCAGTGTCGGCGTTAATGTAGACAAATGAAGAGACAGGAGAGCCGTCTATGTGGTTCTCTGCTATGGAGTAAATGAGCTTTGCATTATCTCCCTCATCTGGATCCCCAGCAGATACTGTACACAACAGTCTACCAGGATCATTGTTTTCTGATATGAAGGCATTGTAAGCAGACTGTAGAAATGCTGGAAGATTATCATTAACATCAGAAATAGTAATGATGATTGTAGTCTGGCTGCTTAAAGATGGAGAGCCGAGATCAGAAGCGATCAGTGTAATAGTATATTGTGAGACTTTCTCCCTGTCCAGATGTCCGCTAGTGACCAGTGTATAACGGTTGGACATGGGCTGGCATTTAAAGGGTAAATCTGATGGGGTTTCCAGTTTGACTTCCCCATTTTTACCAGAATCTCTGTCTCTGACTGTGATAAATCCAATAACAGTCCCAATGGGGGCACTTTCAGTCACTTCATTATTTTTAGAGGTAAATATTATTTCAGGAGTATTATCATTTACATCCTCTACTTCCAACTGAACAACACATCGTCCTTCAAGTTTTGGAGATCCTTTATCAACTGCTCTAACAAACAGTTCATACGCATTGGAGTCCTCAAAATCCACAATTCCTGTGGTAAATATTTCACCAGTCTGTGGATTTAAATCAAATATTTGCTTTGCAGAATCTAGTGTACGCTGATCAAATGAAAATGTAAACTCACTATTTGCACCATCATCTAAATCAGTAGCATTAAGTTTTATTAAAGATGTTTTTAAAGGGAGATTTTCCTGGACATTGATTTTATAACGTGGCTGATCAAACACTGGTGCATTGTCATTAATATCTAGCACAATAACGGTTATCTGAGTAGATCCTGATCGGGGAGGCTCTCCCCCATCAACAGCAGTGAGAACAAGCTTATGCTCTGATTTCTCCTCTCTGTCTAGGATTTTTTCCAAAACGAATTCTCCAATCAGTGTTCCATCCTTTCGATTTGTAACAGACAAAGAAAAATATGGATTTGGAGACAATTTATACAGAGTAACACCATTATTTCCTACATCAGGATCTTTTGCATTTTCCAAGGGGAACTGCACCCCTGGACTTGCTACTAGCTCAGTAATCTTTATAACTTGATTATTGCTTGAAAAATATGGTGAATTATCATTGATGTCTAGAACTGTAATTTCCAGACTGAAAAGCTCCAAAGGATTCTCAGATACAACCTCTAAATGCAGCAAACAGCTAGAGCTGGATCCACACAGGCTCTCTCTATCAATCCTCTCTTCCACAATCAAAGATCCATATTTATGATCTATGGCAAAAAGGTTATTGCTTCCCTCTGATCTCAAGCTCAGTCTGCGTCTATTAACATCTGCTAGTTTTAAGCCCAGATCCTGAGCTAAATTCCCCACTACAGTCCCTGGATCTGATTCCTCTACAATAGAATAATGAAGCTGCCCAGAGACCCAGCCCCAGCTACAAAGGAGAAAGAAGAAAGCTACTTGCCAATGCCATTTCCATGCCTTGGAAAACCTTTGATAGTCCATATCTTAAATCCTTGTTTTGGTACAGTATAGAATGCACATGCTTTTAGAATCCAGTAATCTGTTTAGTGTAAATTGCAATAATTTTCCTGCAAATTCCTCTTCTGTTGTAATGAAATCATCTCATCGGAGCAGCAGCTCTTCTTTGTGTGTGAGAAGGAAGATGGGAGGGTGAATCACTGAGCCAGGGGGTGGAGTGCAGAGAAGAATTGAGCAGAGCCACTAGTATAACTGAAACATCCTTGATAGGATGACGTGTCTGCCCTCTTCTGGCCACTTATAATTATTACATCTTTACTGTGATATTATTTATTTTTATATTTACTGAAATATTTATATTTACTAAAGGTTTAATCAGATAATGTGTCTTGTAATTTGCTATAATACTAAGTCTTTGTACACTGGATTTTCAACATAATTAGTGAAAAAATGTCAATTGTATTAATTCCTACAGCTCTAAAATGAGCAAATGAGTACTGTGTTCCATTTAAACTGAATAAGACACTTATTTATAAATCAGTTAATCCGTTTACTATTAATAAATATATGCCCCTTTTTTTTTGACCAAAGTACAATTGAGCATATTTAGTTTTTCTTGCATTTGTTTCTACAATGACTCTACCTAAAATGTATTTTATTGATATTCAGATAGTGCCTTACAAAATATATGCAACTATGTTTGAAGAAACCTTTATCACATTTGATTAAATAAACTATGCACTGGGAGAATCTTCTGGCTCACAGAAAACTCCTTCTGAAAATGAAAATTCGAAATGCCTAGCAGTTGTGTAGATACAATGACTTCAAAACCTTGTAAGGTACTAACCTGGTGCAAAAATGTAGGTCGTAAAGTTTGGTTTCACTCCAATTTGCAGATTTGCTGGATTTTGTCAGCGATTCAAAAAATACTTAAGACAGAAACATCCAGACTATGGTATTATTAGAAGGTAATTACCAGTAACACAACCTGTCTCATTACACACTCCTTTTTTGTATTCACTTTGATGCACAAGTTATATATTGCTGTGGCTGTAATAACCCTCTATACTGTCCAACCATTGTCTGATTTTTTTGTTGCAGGTATTAAAGTGGTGTTCCACTCGTTTTTCAGTTTATTAAAAGTCAGCAGCTACAAAAAGTTTATCTGTTAACTTTTAATAAACACACACTCACCTGTCCCACGGTCCAGCGATGCGGCCACCAAAAGCCTCGATCCTCCCTCCTCTCCGCAGCGCCGTCATTGCAACTGTGGGCTCCCGGCTGTGACAGCTTGTGGCTTCACAGCCAGGTGCATGCTGCATATGCGCGAGTCACGCTGCGCTCTCCTAGTGGCCAGGCAATCTTCTGGGACCTGTGACGTGTCCCAGAAGATTGCAGAGAGGGAAGGGGCGGCCTAGGGGGAGAGGATGAGTCGCCTAGGTGGTGAGAAGACGGAAGGCGGAAGTTGGATTGAAAGTACCTGTCAAAACCAGGTACCCACTCCCCCCCAAAAATATTACATGCCCAATGTGGCATGCAAGGGGGCAAGCATTGCTTAAAGCGGAAGTTCCACTTTTGGGTGGAACTCCACTTTAAAAAAACTAGCATCAAACAGATATAGAGCTTCTTTTCTTTGAAAGGGCTTTCCACTACTGGCCTAGGAGGTGTAAACCCTATCTAAAGAAAGTCAAACATTTTGAGCATTCAATTAACTATCGGGCATTCCCCACTTATCAGACTGCAAATGGAAAATCCCGTTGGTCTAATATACTTGTATACCTAGTGTATGCTGTAGCATTATAAGCATTTCCCTGTCTGTGTATAGTAAAAGATTTGTACTGGGCCATATTGTTCTGTATAACCAAACTGTGGTACTACAGTAGCTGCACTGCAGTTATACTTAGATTCATACTTAGGTTCCTGCCTTGCATAGGTCCATAATGTCTTACATTATAATCGTACTGTATACAAGTACCTATATATATTCTGCCTAAATGTGAAATATTTTTATTGTGCAATAACACAACAGTCAAATAAAATGCACAATTTCCTCCAGATCTATGAAAACACCTTTTTTTACATTGACCTCAGCCTTTACTTTCTGTCACAGATCTGTCTAAAAACAACCATAGCATTACAATCTTAATTTGGCAAATATTTAGCAAACACCTACGACCCCCCTACTCATAAACCACCTTTGCTTTGACTACACGTTTCACAATGACTCTTATTTACCTCTTTTTCCACTAAAATACTGTTGGCTCTTCCAACTTTTGTATCCACCTTTAGACCAAATACCTTGTAAGCTCTTTCACTTCTGTTTCCTTCCCATATATCATTATAAATTGTAAATTACCTTCTGCATCCTCCATTAAACCCTAACAGATTGTAAACCCTTCCATGTTCTGTATCCATCCTTATACCCTAATATATTGTAAGCTCATTACACCATTGATAACATAAAAATAAATACATTGTTGAAAAAGAAAAGCTATTAAGAAATACAAAAAGCAAACAAACAGTACATCCCATACCCCCCCCCCCCCCCCCCCTTCAAGCACAGGGGTTCACTCTGCTGTGCTAAGCATATATATATAATGCGGGGCTGCATACCTTACCGCATTTCATGAATGGGTGAGTTGCTGGGTATGCCTTAGTTAGCATAGCGGCGAACAATATCTGCTTTCAATAATAAATGACCCCCTATACTTATCATAGTACTTTTCATGTCACAGAGAATGCAAAAAAATAGGAGGCATGGTGCAAAGGAGCTGAGCAGTGGGATATTTGCAAAACACACATAATACCTTCATGTTTCTTCACAACTATTTTGAGTCCACACTGCAGTATATTACACTGTAATCAACCCTATTTATAAAAGTCTGCTGGTCAATTTTAAACCAGCAATGCTGAGCAGTCCCTGGAAAGCATGCATCAAAACCTTAATTAGGACTGCTCACTGAGGTAATACAGTAATCGGGAATAATGCAGTCCTATGAGTGCTCACCTTTTACAACAGCTTGTAGGTTCTGCTAGAAAGGATCCTTGTCAGGCTCCCAATTTCCAACAGTGGTATGGGAGAAGGAACCCAGCATGTGAGCGTGTCATGCTGGGGAAGACAAACTGGGGTAAAATAATAAATTACCCTGCTCTTGCTTCTTTGGGGTGTTCGGCCATGCAAAGGTCTGACCCACTCTCTTCCCAGCTCACACCTACAGCTATTCACTCCTTCTGGTTCCACCCTTGTTTGCTGACAGTGATGGTCTTAGAGGATGCCCATATAGTCCTACTGGAGATCATCTCAGACTGCCTAGGTTGCCTTGTGGGTGATCTTGATAAGTGACCAATAACAGACCTTAGAACTTCTCACTCAGGAGTTTAGCATGTAAGGTCCTAAGGTGTTTAACTGCATGTCCTAAGGTGTTTAATTGCTTAGTGCTCAATAGCTTTTGATTAGCTGCAGGAACAGACCAATTAGAAGTTGGCACTGTGTAGTCTCACCTCTTGTAGGATACTATTCACTTCAAAGCAGTGTGTAGAATAAGGTTAATTTGCAGCTTCAGTTTATTTCGAAGTTAACTGATAAACTAAAGACAGAAAAATGACCTGAGAATCAATCTGTTTTTACTTAGAACCATAGCTGCTGTTATAAATCAATGGGCCCCATACAGCCTACCCAACATGGCTTCCTTCCAAAGTTTACTATGCTTCATTGATAAATGGACACTTGAGTGATTGGTACCGATCGCTCACTGGGTTCATTAGGGAAAGGAAGGGGCCAGTAAATGACATATTTATCAGCCCCTTCCCCCACTGCATCTTAAAATATCCCCCTGTGTGCCCGCATCAGCTGCCGGTGGGAGTGGAGAGAAGGGAAGCCGGCAGGGCTGTGGGGGAAAGGGACACACAGGGAGGCTCAGGCAGCAGATGGAAGGGGCGCATGTGATAGAATCTCCCTGCAGTGCAGTTGGCAGCTCTGCCGCAGGAGGGGGGGTCAGAAGAGGATCAGCGTCTACAATAAGACAGTACAGCCAGGCCCCCTGCTCAACAGGTGCCCCAGCCTCAATTTTAAACTGATGGGGCCTGGGCCCAGTACAGGACTGGCTGTACTGCCTTATCAGTGGCCCTGCCTTAGAACAGTTGGATTTGAGAGGGTTGGTTTGCAGAAAAAGGTGCCACAGATATATGAATTAAGTAGAATTTTCCTGAACACAAACATATAGAAAGACAGACTTGAAATTCATTGCTATTTCAAATATCTTGCAGTTCTTTATTGCCCTTGTTGTCAACTTCCTGTGACAATAGCACAATAAGGTCTGTATTATATTATAGGTCTTTAATGGACAATTCTAAAAGTGTTCACCTGCATTTAGGTAAATGTTGCTGTGTTTTCAGAGGAATTAGAATTCAGTTTGTCCAGAATCTTATTAGATTAGATAACTTTAAACACAACTAAGCCTATAAATTCATCTAAAAGCTCATAAATGCAACTAAACCTACTTTAAAGCAGAAACATTAAACAGGAACAGGAAAATGAGGTCTGTAAAGCATAAACGTTTTTCTCCTCACATTACTTTTGCATTTTGAGAACATAAATGCAGGATTGCAAGTGACTATGGCCTAAAAACACAATAAATATAATGATCTAATTATCGTCAATTGGGTGCATGCATAAATTGGCGACTTAAATAAAAATACACTAGTGTTTCTATGAAAATGATGGGGCCGGTTAACCACCAATACATTTGTTTTCCACCTGACAAGACCTATTGAGTGCTGTGTCCTTTTCCATCATTTTCCATCATTTTAGAATAAAATAACATCTCATTACTTTTGATTGCTTCATCCAATACATTTTAAATTAAAACAAATATATTATCAGTTTAAAAATTTCACAGCCTAATTTAAACATTTTAAATTAGTTTTGTACAGAAAAAACTACAGCCATCTCACCTGATGTGTTTCACTAAACCAGCTGTCAGAAGAGGGGTTAGGCTCTGCTATTTGAGTATTATTTTGATATTCTGCAAGGCTTGTGGCGGGAATATTTGCTGTTGCAGGAAAACAAGGTGGATAACAAGATCCTGGAGGTTCTGGAGGAGCCATCCTCACTTCCATGTACTTTAATGTCCCATCCGTGTTCAGGTAAAGTGTTGGTTTATACTGATCCATATAAGACACAGGGAGGGATTTGTTTGGAAAACAAGAACCACAACTGCTGTCATAATTCTTTCTAAGGCACTTTACCAATAATATGACAAATGTTACCAAGGAAACCAAACTGATGGCTACTAGAGAAATAATAAGATACAAGGTCATATTTGGTGTTGATTTAGAATTTGTAAGAAAATCATGAGATTTTGGGCTTTCCTGAGCAATATTCTCCATGATATTTACAATCAGAGTGACTGTAGAGGACAGTGAAGGCTCCCCATGGTCACTGATGGAAATGACAAGTCGATGTTCTGTGTTATCCGTCTCCTGTAATCCTCGCAGAGTTCTGACTTCTCCTGTATATTCAGAGATGTGAAACAAAGCTGGACTGCCAGACTGAAGAAGACTATAGGTGAGCCAGGCATTGTGCCCAGAATCCAGATCCACCGCAGATACTTTACTGACTAAATATCCAGCAGACGCAGATCTGGGAATGGTCTCTTGTGCCATGACTTCCCCTGAGTTCTCTGGGTATAATATAGAGGGATAATTGTCATTTGTATCCTGAATAAATATGAAGACTGAAACATTGGAAAACAGCTTTGGGGATCCGGAATCTTCCACTCTCGCAGTGATCTGTAGAACTTGGAACTTTTCATAGTCAAAGGAGCGCTGGGCATAAATATTACCAGTGTCGGAGTTAATGTAGACAAATGAAGAGACAGGAGAGCCGTCTATGTGGTTCTCTGCTATGGAGTAAATTAGCTTTGCATTATCTCCCTCATCTGGATCTCCAGCAGATACTGTACACAACAGTCTGCCAGGATCATTGTTTTCTGATATGAAGGCATTGTAAGCAGACTGTAGAAATGCTGGAGAATTATCATTAACATCAGAAATATTAATGATAATTGTAGTCTGGCTGCTTAAAGAAGGAGAGCCGAGATCAGAAGCGATCAGTGTAATAGTATATTGTGAGACTTCCTCCCTGTCCAGATGTCTACTAGTGACCAGTGTATAACGGTTTGATGTGGGCTGGCATTTAAAAGGCAAGTTTGATGATGTTTTTAATATAACTTCCCCATTTTTACCAGAATCCCTGTCTCTGACTGTAATAAACCCAATAACAGTCCCTACTGGGGCATTTTCAGGGACCTCATTATTTTTAGAAGTAAATACAATGTCTGGTACATTATCATTCACATCTAGCACTTCAACCTGGACAACACAACGTCCTTCTAGTTTAGGTGATCCTTTATCTACAGCCTTCACAAATAATTCATAGGATGTTGCAACTTCAAAGTCTACAGACCCTTTAGTAAATATTTCTCCATTGTTTTCATTTAAATCAAATACTACCCTTGCAGAATCTGCTGTATGATCATCAAATGAATATAATATTTCACTATTCGCACCCTCATCCAGGTCTGTAGCATTTAGCTTCATAACAACTGTGCTTAGAGGTAGATTTTCCATCAGCCCTACCTTATATCTTGCCTGATCAAACACTGGTGCATTGTCATTAATATCTAAAACAATAATATCAATCTGTGTAGATCCTGACCGGGGAGGTTCTCCTCCATCAATGGCAGACAGAATAAGCTTGTGTTCTGATTTCTCTTCTCTGTCCAGATTTTTCTCTAATACTAACTCTGCAATCAAAACCCCATCATTACGATATTTTTCTGATAAAGAAAAATAAGGATTTTGATTTAAGCTATAATGTCTCACACCATTTTTTCCCACATCAAAGTCTTTAGCAGTGGGTAAAGGAAATCTTATGCCAGGACTTGTAAATACCTCTGTAATTTTAATTACCTGATCAGTAACAGAGAAAATAGGATAATTATCATTAATGTCCAAAATCTCAATTTCCAGGCTGAACAGCTCCAGAGGATTCTCAGCTACAACCTCTAAATGCAGCAAACAACTGGATCTGGATCCACACAGGCTCTCTCTATCAATCCTCTCCTGTATAATCAGAGCTCCATATTTCTGGTCAATAGTAAAATATTTACTGCTTTCTTCAGATCCCAAACTCAGTCTTCTTTTATTAATATCTGCCAGGTTTAAGCCCAGATCCTGAGCTATATTCCCCACAACAGTCCCTGGATCTGACTCCTCTGCAATAGAATAAAGAAGCTGCCCAGAGACCCAGCCCCAGCTACAAAGGAGAAGGGAGAAAGCTACTTGCCATTTCCAAGCATTTGAGGAACATTTGCAGTCCATGTCTTAATCCCTCTTCTGAGAATCAAGTCCTTTTATAATCCCAGTAAGTATCCAAGCTGAGTTTAAATGATTTGTTGTATAAAAAACACCATATTTCCTGCATTGAAAACATCCAAAGGGTTTTCATCGGAGCTGCAGCTCTTCTTTGTGTGTGAGAGAAGAGATGGGAGGGTGAATCACTGAGCCAGGGGGAGGAGAGCACAGCTTACATGAATAGTTTTAAAGGGCTGCTTAAAAACAGACTGGCTGGACTAGTCTGCCCTCCTCTGTCTAAATTTTAGAATTACAGCTTTATTGTAAAACATCAGGGAAACAATGCTTTTCATACATTAAATAAAAAATAAATAAATTAAAATTAAATTGAAAGGAATACATCATATTATGTATTGAAAATAAAAATCTAGTTATTAGCTGATGATTGTAGTAATTCATTTTTTTAGTTAAATGAATTGTTTTGAATAAGTTTTCCAACTTAAAAAAAAAAAAACATTAAGTGAAAAAAAATTACTTCAAATCTTCAGTATCAGCAAAGCTCAAATAAAATGAAAACAATGAAAACAGTAGTACACATTTTTGTTATCAATAAAAATGTTACTTTTCTAAAAATATTTAAATATAATATGATAGAATGATGCAATAATGTTTACACTAAGAATAATGCCATATTTGTTGAAATAATTCAGTGAATTTTTTTTTTTTTGTTTTATTATGGTAGTGAGATTTAGGATTTGGATAACTAAACAGAATTCTAAAACTATTAGACCCCTTTCACACTGAGCGCCTGTGCCATTAACGCTAAAGCACCGCTCATTTTAGTGGCGCTTTACCACTGTTTAGGGGCGCTTTTCGGCCGATAGCAGGATGTTTTTAACCCGAAAAAAAAAGGGTTAAAAACTCCTGTTATGCAGCGTTTTCAAAACACTTTTCAGGTGCTTTGAAAGCACTGCCCATTCATTCCAATGGGCAGGGATTTTTGTGGGTGCTATATACAGCGCTCATAACCTGTCCCAAAGATGCTGCTTGCAGGACTTTTCGGAATGTCCCACAAGAGTACCGCCCGAGTGTGAAAAGTCACACTTGAATAAATGGGAGGTGATTTTCAGGCGTTAGCAGAGGCTATTTCCAGCGCTTAATCGCCTGACAACTGCCCCAGTGTGAAAGGGATCTTACTTTCTTCATTTGCATGTAGGAATCGTAAGCTGCTTATGCAGTTTTACAGAAAAGATTTAAAAAACTGTGGGGGCTTTAGATTTTACACAAATAGGAGTTCTGGCGCTTTGGACAGCAGATGAGCATAGGGACCTAGGAAGATTAGATAAGGAGGATATTAAGGTTTCCTCATGATCCTTCTTTAGAAGGAAGCAAACCAAGTGATCACACTTTTTTTTAGCTAGTCAAAATATAGGCATCAGTCACATTGTTTTCTGCTTTCAAAGAACAGAAGTCAATGATTTCATCTTATGTAATCTGCATTTGTGATGATGGGGAGAAAGAGGGCAAAGGAGATGTTATCACAGTTTCATACGTGGCCTTCCTTTAAGACTAGAGCATCATGGGTATTGGGTATATCCAATCTCCCCTTTAAAAACAGTGAGATATGGTGGTCCCAGGCTTCCTACAGCAAAGCATTTTCCTAAGTGGGGCTGACTACAGAAAGGTTGGAGTACTATTGCTCCAACCATGAGAAAAAAGCACTGAGCACATACGTTGTGTCCTTTAAATATATGTTGTGATTGAAATTTTTGTTTTTAATTGTTTTTATTGGGATTGAATTTTAACCTTTAAACTTGGTTTTAGCAGTCCAGAGTCAAAATAAAATCCACAATACAACAGACACAAATTGTATTTAGTAATATACAATAGCATATTTCTGTAATTGTAAGTGTATTTTCTGTAAACTGTAAGTATAATTCTGTAAAAATAAACATGTGTAGCACAAAAGCTTAGTGGTTAGCAAGACACTGCCTGAATAGGGTTTGTATGTTCTCTTTTGTTTTCCGTCAGTTGCTCTGGTTTCCTCCCACATTCCAGTATGTGTATGTATGTGTGTATGTGAGGTAGGGACCTTAGATTGCAAGCTATAAGTTCATTGATGGCAGGGACTGATGTAAATATACACTATATACAGTATGTAAATCATTGCATAAATAGTTGGCGCTAAATACATAGCTGTAATAAATAAATATTACACACATGTCACAACTGAGCCAAAATACAAATATATGATGTATATCATTTGAAACATGCTGCAGTTCCTGTAGAAAGTATGCATAATTATTAAATTAAATAGACTACAAGGCATGAAGTAAACCTGCTCTTAAAAATAAAACACTGCATGAAACAGAAATTAAACTGAAAGAAGAAATAAAAATACTTCAAACATATATGTATATACTGGAGTATAAGCCGAGTTTTTCAGCACATTTTTTGTGTGCTGAAAATGCCCCCCTCGGCTTATACTCGAGTCAACTTTTTGCGCCTGATCTCCCGGACTTTGGGACTTTGGGGACCCGGTACTTGGCACACATATAGCTCCACTCTTCCCCTACAATTGTGCAAAGTTTAACAGTCCAGAGGACCTACCGCCGGGGAGCACCGATTTTTTCAAAGCCGGGCACCCCTTCCATAGACTCCCATGTTAAACAGTAATTTCTCTGATGAATTTGGGGACCCGGTACCGGCCGGTCGTAGGTCTCCTGGACCCGGAACTTGGCACACCTATAACCTCATGTATCCTCTCCAAGTGTGCAAAGTTTGTTGTCTAGGGGACCTACGGCCGGGGAGCACGATTTTTCAAAACCGGGTACACCTTCCAAAGACTCATATGTTAAACGTCAGTCTAGTCATGGACACAGTGAGGCATGGGCACAGTGAGGCATGGGCACAGTGAGGCATGGACACAGTGAGGCATGGGCACAATGAGGCATGGACACAGTGAGGCATAGACACAGTGAGGCATGCACATGGACACAGTGAGGCAAAGTGAGGCACAGTGAGGCATGCAGATGGACACCCTAGGCTTATACTCGAGTCAATAAGTTTTCCCATTTTTTTGTGGTAAAATTAGGTGCCTCGGCTTATATTCTGGTCGGCTTATACTCGAGTATATACGGTAAATGTAACTGCTTAATAAAACCACTTACATCTGGGTCTACTATAAATTGATATTTCAGTTTTTGATATGACAGTTTCTTATATGTCTCTGCAACTCTATAATTCATATATATTAATTTGAGTTCATAAAGGCCTGCTAACATGCAGTGACCATTATGAGCAGTTACTACATTCCCTGTTGGATTTGTAATTGCAATATATGATGAAAATGCAACAGGAGCTTTTGGAACACAATAAGGTGGACTGGAATGCCCAAAACATCTAGATGTGCAGAAAAAAAATAGCCAAGACATATAAAACATCAGGGGCTGACTAAGCCTACTAATCTCCATAAGCAGTTTACATACCCTGGCACACCTACAATATGTAAAACAGCACCTAGAGAATCCTCAAACAGTCTAGAACAAAAAAATTATTGGATTGATGTGACCAAAATTGAGCTTCATGGTCACAATCATAAATGCTATGTTTGTAGAGGCGTCAACAAGGCCTATACAGAGTACATGATCCTTACCTTGCTTAAAGCATGAAAGTGGATCACTGCTGTTTTGGGTGTGTTTTAGCTTCAGTGACACAGCCAAATTTAATAAAAAATACAATAGGAAAAAAGGATGCAGCATCGTTTTACAAGACATTAGCGGACATTTTGCATTCATCACCCCATAAACTGCTCATGGGGCACATTCAGACTTTTCAACTTGACAGTGATCAGAAACATAAAGCTAAGTTAACTGTTCAGTGGCTGCAGCAGAACCTCAACATCATTGAGCCACTCTCATTGAGAAATCTCAAACATTCTGGCCAACCAAAGAATATTCAGAACCTGGGGGAAATTTGTCAAGAAGAATGGACAGCTTTATAAATGAGAAAGTAAAAGGCCTTTCCAGAATGTTACAAATTCTGCCTGGGATAAGAAAACGTATGAACAAAAACTGTATAACCAATGTCACTTTATGGTAGGCTTTTTTGGTAGGCTGATCATTAGATTATATTATCCTAAGGTGTGTTGTATGTGCATCAGCAGAGAATACATTTTCTGTTATCAAAATATTTTATTGAGATGAAAACAAAGACATAGTATGAGCCCAGGTGAAACCAATATAGTTACAGTACATGGAAACAGAATGCCTACAGACCAATAGCGACAGGTTATTTGTCATAGACAGAAGTTTACAATCATCAATAATAGTAGTTGTAAGGCAAGGGATATGTGTTGTTATTTGGATAATGGCAAAAACATACCAATAAGCACAAGAAACATAAAAAAAAAACAAGCCACAAAATAGCTGCCAAAGAGCCAAATGGATCACTAACAGGAGAAATAAATGGACTCTCTTCCTGCATAGCTCCAGGTGACAGAAGCCATGACCACAAAACCAAGTAAAGCTAAGAAAATTTATTGGAAAAATTCAGAAGAAAAGTGCAGACTTGAAGAGAGCAGGGTGGAGAAGCAAAGATAGGGAAAGGCAAATTAAGGGGATGGGAAGGGGAAAGTTAGTGAAGGAAACAGGAGGGGAGGGAATCAATGGGTAAAGAAATGTAAAGATTCAGTCAGGATGGAAAGCTAGCCTTGGAGCTTTAGAGTTGTAGATAATTTATTTTTATTCAACTTCTAGTCCCTCATTATCTCTGGGTATTAAAGTATAAGAGCTTTTAGAATAGCAGCGTCTCTGACTAATGCCCTGTACACACGATCCGATGGACTTTTTTCATTGGAAAAAACGATTGTGTGTGGGCCCCATCTGACTTTTTTCCATCAGTGTTAAAAAATAGAACATGTTTTAAATTTTTCCGATGGAAAAAAAAACTATAGGAAATTCCGATAGTCTGTGTGGAACTCCAACGGAGAAAAAACCCACGCATTCTCAGAATCAAGTCGACGCATGCTCATAAGCATTGAACTTCATTTTTCTCGGCTCGTCGGAGTGTTTTACGTCACAGCGTTTTGGACGGTCGGAATTTTGCCTGATGGTGTGTAGGCAAGACTGATGAAAGTCAGCTTCATCGGAATTCCGACGGAAAATTCCATCGGAATTCCATCGGATTTTATTCCATCGGAAATCCGATCGTGTGTACAGGGCATAAGAATAAAACCCTTGTGCACCAAAGAGAAAACGAGAAAAAAGGGTACTTGATTCTCACCTGCAATGAGCTAGAGCAGGGAAGGTTTGTATTAACATAAGAATCGAGGAAGCCGAGAATAGAATAATTTGCCCCTAAACACACATGCAGATAAATAAGCCTTTAATATCATAATGCCACTTTAGAAGAATCAAGGCATAAGAAAAGTTTTACAGCTCAGAAGATGCCAAAATAGTCACAGCCATTATTCTGCAGATCTCCAAGTGGCAGCTATGCAACAAGCTGACATGACAATGGCACACTAAACGTATCCAATATATATAAAGAAGAACTAATATAATTGCCAATGAGGTAAAGATGCTATAGGGTTGATTTTCTAAACCTGGTTCAGCTGTGTGTAACCAATCAGCTTCAAACTTCAGCTTGTTTAATTAAGCTTTGACAATAAAGCCTGGAAGCTGATTGGTTTCTATTCAAAGATGCAACCGATTTTGCACTCTCTGGTTTTAGTAAATCAACCCCCGGTTTGTTTGGTATTGGAAAACTAGCAGTACATTTCTTGTTGTGTTCTACGTGCATTTAGCTACGGGACTAATTGCACAGTAGTTACACAATAACTGCAGTTACAAAATCACGATCAACTAACAGTAAATGACACTTTGAGCACATAAATAATAATACAAAGACTGCATATCTGTTGGATGAAAATAGTGTGAGGTTTTTGTACACCATGCAGTGTTGTATGTGCCCAAATTCAAACAGTACAAAACAAGTCCAAATATTGTTACACAATCTTGCAGCAGGTGGACCATAAGCCCCAGCACTCCCTACTAGTTCAAACCCCATGCTCATCCACCACACATGGCATTCAATCTGCTTACCGGAGGAGCATGCCCAAAATAATATCACGTCAATAGTGCTTGAGGATAGGGATATCACCAATAGCCATCATATCACACTGCAGCACGAACCACTAACTCCTCTGCTCTTCAACCACATGTTTATGTCAGTAGCTTGGGATACTAATTAAAACAGCCACAGCGCAAGTCCCATTGTGCTGCAAAAGAGAAATGGAGGAACTATAAGGCATTTCCTGCTCCACCCTTCAGTGCTGCCTTCACATCTCCCTCCATGTGAAGTGTGGAGCAGGTAATGTTCTATAGTTCCTCCATTCCTCTTTTGCAGTATAATGGGGCTTGTGCTGTTGCCGTGAGTGGTAAGAATTAACATCCCAAGCTACTGACATATACAAGTGGTTGAAGAGCAGAGAAGCTGGTGATTCATGGTGCAGTGTGACCTGGTGGTTATTGTGGATATCCCTATCCTCAAGTACTACTGACCTCTTATTATTTGGGGTCTGTACCTCCAGTAAGCAAATTAATTAATGGTGGAGGAGCACGAGGATTGAACTAAGGATTGTTGGCACTTATGATCCACCTGCTGTATGATTGTGTCACAGTATTTGGACTTTTTTTGCACTGTTTGAATTTGGGCACATGCAACACTGCATGGTGTTAACACTATGGCATATGTATAACAGTTTAAAGTGATTTTGTCACATATTGCGCTATATTATTTAAAGGGAGAGTGCACTTATAAAGTTTTTATATTTGGTTGAGTGTAATATTCTGATACTGTATAGAGAGCAGCACCCCATATTTAAAGGCATTGTAAAGGCCTAACTGCGGCTCCGTGTCCGAATGGACACACGGAGCTGCAGCTCGGCTAAGTTGTCACCATAGCAATCTACTTGCTGTGGGGGCACTGAACAAGAGGGAGGGGCCAGGAGCGCCAAAGAGGGACCAGAGAAGAGAAGGGCCGCCCTGTACAAAACCATTTCACAGAGCAGGTATGTATGATATGTTTGTTATTTTTATTAGAAAAAACTAGCCTTTAGTATCACTTTAACGTCAGTTTTTATTTCATAATTTATTTTCTTAATTTTTGATTTGCACTTATTTTAGTGATTCATTTTTTACACAAAGAGAAGGAGGTTTTATATACATGTAATAGATTTTGTAAATAACATTTAAAAGTTTAAAAGAAAGAATATTTGCTCAAACCATTCTAGCTGCCAGTTTTTTTTATGAAAGAATACTAATATACTTTTTTTTTTTTAAAATCAACAGTCTGGAGAGTAGACCTGAATGGAACAATGAGGCATTTTTTTGTTAAAAGAAAATAATTAATCACAGTGATCAAAAAAGTCACAAGCAAATACTATACAAAAGGCATAGAAAATACAAGCCATAAAAGAGGTGAAGCTAAGTAGATTGCTCACAGACATGAAGAATAATAAGCCTCTAACTTACTTTGGGGAACAGGGCATTGAACTGAAGTTCTGATTTTACATAAGCTTTATAGTATGGTGCAAAACCTAAACGTACCAAACAAACTACCATTGCAAAAAAAATACTGATTACCTTTGCAAAATATAAAACAAATTATATAAAATAAACAAAAATTATACAATCTCACCTGATCTGTTTCATTAAACCAGCTGTCATAAGTGGGCTTAGGCTCTGTTATTTGAGGACTATTTTGATATTTATTCAGCGTTGAGTCTGGAATATTTGCTGTTGCAGGAAAACAAGGTGGATAACAAGATCCTGGAGGTTCTGGAGGAGCCATCCTCACTTCCATGTACTTCAAAGTCCCATCCGTGTTCAGATAAAGTGTTGGTTTATACTGATCCATATAGGACACAGGGAGGGATTTGTTTGGAATACAAGAACCACAACTGCTGTCATAATTCTTTCTAAGGCACTTTACCAATAATATGACAAATGTTACCAAGGAAACCAAGCTGATGGCTACTAGAGAAATAATAAGGTATAAGGTCATATTTGGTGTTGATTTAGAATTTGTAAGAAAATCATGAGATTTGGGGCTTTCCTGAGCAACATTCTCCATTATATTTACAATCAGAGTGACTGTAGAGGACAGTGAAGGCTCCCCGTGGTCAGTGATGGAAATGACAAGTCGATGTTCTGCGTTATCCGTCTCCTGTAATCCTCGCAGGGTTCTGACCTCTCCGGTATATTCAGAGATGTAATACAAAGCTGGACTGCCAGACTGAAGAAGACTATAAGTGAGCCAGGCATTGTGCCCAGAATCCAGATCCACCGCAGATACTTTACTGACTAAATAGCCAGCAGACGCAGATCTGGGAATGGTCTCTTGTGCCATGACTTCCCCTAAGCTCTCTGGGTATAATATAGAGGGATAATTGTCATTTGCATCCTGAATAAATATGAAGACTGAAACATTGGAAAACAGCTTTGGGGATCCAGAATCTTCCACTCTCGCAGTGATCTGTAGAACTTGGAGCTGTTCATAGTCAAAGGAGCGCTGGGCATAAATATTACCAGTGTCGGAGTTAATGTAGACAAATGAAGAGACAGGAGAGCCGTCTATGTGGTTCTCTGCTATGGAGTAAATGAGCTTTGCATTATCTCCCTCATCTGGATCTCCAGCAGATACTGTACACAACAGTCTGCCAGGATCATTGTTTTCTGATATGAAGGCATTGTAAGCAGACTGTAGAAATGCTGGAGAATTATCATTAACATCAGAAATATTAATGATGATTGTAGTCTGGCTGCTTAAAGAAGGAGAGCCGAGATCAGAAGCGATCAGTGTAATAGTATATTGTGAGACTTTCTCCCTGTCCAGATGTCCACTAGTGACCAATGTATAACGGTTTGACATTGGCTGGCATTTAAAAGGCAAGTTTGGTGATATTTTTAAATTAATTTCCCCATTTTTACCAGAATCCCTGTCTCTGACTGTAATAAAGCCAACAACAGTCCCTACTGGGGCATTTTCTGGGACCTCATTATTTTTAGAAGTAAATATAATATCTGGTACATTATCATTCACGTCCAGCACTTCAACCTGAACAACACAACGTCCTTCTAGTTTAGGTGATCCTTTATCTATAGCCTTCACATATATTTCATAGGATGTTGCAACTTCAAAGTCTACAGCCCCTATAGTAAATATTTCTCCGGTGTTTTTATTTAAATCAAATATTTCCCTTGCAGAATCTGCTGTATGATCATCAAATGAATATAATATTTCACTGTTTGGACCCTCATCCAGGTCTGTAGCATTTAGCTTTATAACCACTGTGTTTAGAGGTAGATTTTCCATTATCCCTACCTTATAGCTTGCCTGATCAAACACTGGTGCATTGTCATTAATATCTAAAACAATAATATTAATCTGCGTAGATCCTGATCGGGGAGGTTCTCCTCCATCAATGGCAGACAGAATAATCTTGTGTTCTGATTTCTCTTCCCTGTCCAGATTTTTCTCTAGTACCAATTCTGCAATCAAAACCCCATCATTACGATATTTTTCTGATAAAGAAAAATAAGGATTTTGATTCAAGCTATAATGTCTCACACCATTTTTCCCCACATCCAAGTCTTTAGCAGTAGGTAAAGAAAATCTTACTCCAGGACTTGTTAATAGCTCTGTAATTTTGATTACCTGATCAGTAACAGAGAAAATAGGATAATTATCATTAATGTCCAAAATCTCAATTTCCAGGCTGAACAGCTCCAGAGGATTCTCAGCTACAACCTCTAAATGCAGCAAACAGCTGGAGCTGGATCCACATAGGCTCTCTCTATCAATCCTCTCCTGTATAATCAGAGCTCCATATTTCTGGTCAATGTTAAAATATTTACTGCTTCCTTCAGATCCCAAACTCAGTCTTCTTTTATTAATATCTGCCAGGTTTAAGCCCAGATCCTGAGCTATATTCCCCACAACAGTCCCTGGATCTGACTCCTCTGCAATAGAATAACGAAGCTGCCCAGAGACCCAGCCCCAGCTACAAAGGAGAAGGGAGAAAGCTACTTGCCATTTCCAAGCATTTGAGGAACATTTGCAGTCCATGTCTTAATCCCTCTTCTGAGAATCAAGTCCTTTTGTAATCCCAGTAAGTATCCAAGCTGAGTTTAAATGATTTGTTGTATAAAAAACACCATATTTCCTGCATTGAAAACATCCAAAGGGTTTTCATCGGAGCAGCAGCTCTTCTTTGTGTGTGAGAAAATAGATGGGAGGGTGAATCACTGAGCCAGGGGGAGGAGAGCACAGCTTACATGAATAGTTTCAATGGGCTGCTTAAAAACAGACTGGGTGGACTGGTCTGCCCTCTTCTGTCTAAATTTGAGAATTACAGCTTTATTGTAAAAGATCAGGGAGACAATGCTTTTCGTGCATAAAATAAAAATAAATAATATAAAATGAAATAAATTGATGATATTATGTATTGAAAATATAAATCTAGTTATTAGCTACTGTATGCAAAAAAACATTAATTGTTTGGTTAAATTAATTGTTTATTATAAGTTTTCAAATTTTAAATAAAAAGTGAAGAAAAATAAATCTTCGATTCTTCAGTACCAGCAAATCTCAAAGAAAATGAAAATAATGAAAACAATAAAAAAAGATACTTTTCTAAAAAGATTTAAACATAATACGATAGAATAATGCAATGATGTTTACACTAAGACTAATGCCATTCTTGTTTAATACATAGAAATTATTCAGGCACGTTTTTTGGTTTCATTAGAGAAATAGATAATGAGTTTTAGGATATGGATATTGGATAAACAGAATTCTGAAACTATCTTTCTTCATTTGCTGACAGTTAGTTCTTTGAAGAACAATCTATGCAACAAATTAGGAATCATAAACTGCTTTTGCAGTTTATGAAGTTTTCTAGATTTTTTTTTTAAAACTGTGGAAGTTTGAGATTTTAAACAAATAGGAGTTCTGGCGCTTTGGACAGCAGATGAGCACTGGGACCTAGGCAGATTAGATAAGGAGGATATTAAGAAGGCAGCAAACACACGGGCCAAATGTCGGGAGACAATGGGCGGTTAAAAAAAAACATTTGGCCCGTGTGTATGTCGGTTTGTCTGGCCGGCCAGCTTCTGTCGGACGTGCATGCTGGAAAACCAGCATCCAACTGACTGCCGATCAGCGCTTTCAGCCAATGGTGGAGACCACTGATTGGAGTGTTCTAGCGAGGGGGCCGTCCCCCTGTCAGAACACAATTGGTCAGCGGGGGGAGATTGCTGTAATAATGTCGGCTGGTTAGAACAGCGGCTCCAACCGGAGCTGTCAGTTTTCTTCTGTGCAACCCGTGAATTTTTTCTGATGGAATGTTGGCTCAAACTTGTGTTGCATACACACGGTCACACAAATCTTGTCTGAAATTCCAACCGTCAAGAACACGGTGACGTACAAGACGTACGACAAGCCAAGATCAATGATGTTCAATAGGCAGTTTGGCTCTTCTGCTTGATTCTGAGCGTGCGTGTTTTATTGCACGTCGGAATTGCTGGCGGAAATTCTGACAGAAAATGTTGGATGGAGCATACACACGGTCGGAATATCCGACCAAAAGCTCACATCCAACTTTTTTTGACGGAAAATCCTATTGTGTGTACAGGGCATTAGTGTGTACTAGGCTTAAGTAGTTTTTACTGTCTAGTCAAAATATAGGCTTTGGACACACTGTTTGCTGCTTTCCAAGAACAGAAGTCCATGACTTCATTTATGTAATCTGCATTTTTGATGATGGGCAGAATGAGCCAAATTAGATATCATCACAGTTTTACCCCTGACCTTTCTTTAGGACTAGAGCATCATGGGTATCCCCATAAAAACAGTGAAATATGGTGGTCCCAGGCTTCCTACAGCAAAACGTTTTCTTAAGAGGGATGACTACAAAAAGGATTGAGTACTATTGCTCCAACCTGGAGAAAGCACTAAGCACATATGTTGTATCCCTTAAATATATGTTATTATTCCAATTTTTGTTTTTAATTGTTTTTATTGGGATGGACTTTAAACATTTGAACTTGGTTTTAACAGTCCAGAGCCAAAATAAAATCCTCAATTTAGTATTATACAATAGCAAAGTGTAATTATGTAAAAATAAACATGTGTAGCACAAAAGTTAGTGGTTAGCAAGACACGGCCTGCATGGAGTTTGTATGTTCTCTCTGTGCTTGTGTTGTTTTCCTTTGGTTGCTCTGGTTCCCTGCCACATTCCAAACCCATTGCTGGTAGGTTAACTGATTCCTCTCTAAATTGGCCCTAGTATGTGTATGTATGTATGTGAGATAGGGACCTTAGAGTGTAAGCTATAAGTTCCTTGAAGGTATGAACTGATGGGAACTAAACAATAGATTGTGTATGTAAAGCAGTGCATGCATTGTTGGCGCTATATACATAGCTGTAATAAATAAATAGTATACAAATGTCACAACTGAGCCAAAATACAAATGTATCATGTATATCATCTGAAACATGCTGCAGTTCCTGTAGTAAATTATGCATAATTATTAAATTAAATAGACCAGTAACTTTTCTTTATGCCCACGTGTTGAGTAAACACATAAAGAAGAACTAAAAATACCTAAAGTACATTATAAATGTAATTGCTTAAAGTGTTTGTTACCTTAAAAAACAATCCTGTTCCTTTAAAGCATATTATACAGCACAGTGCTTGTGCTGTGTCATTTGGCCCCTTGCATCACCTGAAATACCTGGCTGATTCTGCCAGTTTCTGCCCGTTCCCCTATGTAAACTGACCACAGTTTATCATGGCTGATGAGCCCTGACACCGTGGTCAGTTTACGTGCCTCCATCATCCACAGCTCTCCTGTCCTCCTCTGTTCTCTCTCCCCCCTCCCTCTCTGCCTGTCATCTCTGTGTGTGTCAATGTTAGCTGCCTCTCCCCTCCTGCCACTGTTAGTTTTAATTTAAACATAAAAAAAACACTGCCAGCCCCGCTCTTGTATTCAGCTATAACACACTGTGTGTGTAAAACAAAGCTTCTAAATACTATTTTTGCAGATATCTTCAGAGTGGTCACGTGACTCCCATCTGCTCTCCGCCCACATCTAAGGGCTACAGCAGGAGGAGCCAAGCGCCAAGCACAGCAGCTGTGCTGTTGTAGCCCTGGATTGGAGTAGAAGAGCGGCCAGGAGTCATGTGACCCTCCTGCAGATATCTGCAAAAATTGTATTTATAAGCTTTGTTTTCCATGTACACTTACACAGTGTGTTATAGTTTATTACAAGAGAGGGGCTGACAGAGTAATGCAGCCCCAGAGTTACAAACACTTTAACCTCCCTGGCGGTATGATTCTGTCTGGAATTCTGTACCAAAAGCGGTACAATTATTTTGCATGGAAATTTGGTGTTATGTATTGTAGGCCTGCAATTCTTAGTAATTACTTACTTAAACCTGACCAAACAAGAGTCTAGTAGACATCCCCGGTATGTTAAAGTTTGAAACACAAAATCATAAATTATAATATAATAAATAACTATAAATAATTATAACAAATAGTAATGAAATTATAAAAAAAATTATTCAATAATGTAATCAAATCAAAAACACTGAAATTTGCTCAGTTGCAGAATTGTCGCTGTCATTAGATTTAGTGTTTTGTGACGAATTTCCCCACAAATCGTTATCAATTCTTAAAGTGATTCTAATTTATTATTGCTGTTTTATAGCTGGTCTAAAACCACTTTTGACATAAAGGGACACTTTTTGGTTGCTATGGGCAATCTCCAGTTTCCAGGCAGAAAGAACAGTTTTTATAATATAAAACGGCATGCGGGACACTGAACAGACCACTAGGGACAAAGGGGATGTGTTATTATTTGATAAAGTAATGTAATCTGTAAGATTACAGTATACTGTATGTATGCTGTGTTTGACTTTTTGAATTTGGCGCCGAACTCCGTCCCCGTGCGTCGCAATGTCGCAGGGAACGGAGCTCGGCACTCGGCAGTGTGGATCGAGCGAGATGACAGCTCGCAGACACTGCGGGAGGACATCGCAGGATCCAGGGAACAAGGTAAGTAACTTCCCTGTATCCTGCAATGCAATCCCGAGTTTGGCTCGGGGTTACCGCTCTTAGCATGGAAAACTCACCCCGAACGAGCTCGGGATTACCGCCAGGGAGGTTAACAACACCACATACATCGACTGTCTACCCAAAACAAATTTTTCATTTTTTGATAATACAATTTCTTATATCTCTCGGCAACTCTATTATTGATATATCCTAACTTGAATTCCTAGATCTGCACACATGCAGTGACCAATATGAAAAGTTCCTACTTCCCCTGTTGGTTTTAATTGCAATATATGATGAAAATGCAACAGAAGCACAGAAGCTTCTGAAACACAATAAGGTAACTGGAATACCCAAAACATTCAGGTGGACAGAAACAAATTAGTTCTTGCTGTTGGAGTAACCAAGATATATAAAAAGTCAGGGGCTGACTCAGCCTACCACTCTCCATATGCAGATGTAATCATTTACATACTGTATCTCTTGCACACAGATCACCTACAATATGCAAAAAAGCACATACATAATCCTCAAAAAAAAAAAAAAAAAAAGAATTGGACTGATATGACCAAAATTAAACTTTATGGTCACAATCATAATGCTATGTTTGGAGGACGATCAACAATGCCTATAAGGAGTAGTGCACTATCCCTTCCTTGAAGCATGAAAGTGGATCACTGTGGTTTTGGGGGCATTTTAGCTATAATGGCACAGCCAAATTTAAAAACAATAATAGAAAAATGGATGCAGCATAGTATCACAAGTTATTAGAGGCAATTTTGCATTCATCATTCTGTAAATTGCTCATGGGGTGCATTCAGACTTTTCAACATGACAGTGTTCAGAAACATAAAGCTAAATTACCTGTTCAGTGGCTGCAGCAGAAAAAAAAAACGTAATGCTGTGGAGTGGCACAATAACAATCTTCTAACCTCAACATCATTGAGCAACTCTCTTTAAAAATCTCAAACATTCTGGCCAAGCAAATAATTAACAGGACCTGGGGGAAATGTGTCAAGAAGAATGGGCAGCTTTATAAATGAGAAAATAAAGGGCCTCAGTCACAAAGGACTTCAAGACATCATTGATGCTAAAGGGGGCAATACATGATAATAAGGATTAATAAATCAATTAAGCACATGTAAAGTCACAGGGCCACTTTATTCTGGTGCTTTGCTTAATGATTATGTGACATCTAATGATTTCATTTTCATCAAATTTAAATATGTGTTTTGTCTGATGTTTCATGTTTTCTTAAAAAGGTACACATTTTACAAATTCTGCCTGAGATAAGTAAACTTATGAACAAAAACTGTATAACCAAAATGTCTTTTTATGGTAGGCTGATCATTTATATTATATTATCCTAAGGTGTGCTGTATGTGGGTCAGCAGAGAATACATTTTCTGTTACCAAACTATTTTAGTGAGATGAAAACAAAGGCATAGAATTTGAGCCCAGGTGGTCCCAATATAGTTACAGTAATTGTAAGGCACAAGGGATAAGTGTCGTTATTTGGATAATGGGAAAAACATATTAATAAGCACAAGAAACAAAAAAAAAAAAAACAAGCCAGAAAATAGCTGCCAAACAGCCACATGGATCAGTAACAGGAGAACTAAATGGACTCTACCTGCTCCAGGTGACAGAAGCCATGACCACAAAACCAAGTAATGATAAGAAAATTAAATGGAAAGATGAAAAAGAAGAAAGGAGCAGACTTGAAGAGAACAGGTGGCGAAGCAAAGATAGGGAAAGGAAAATGAAGGGGGTGGGAAGAGCAAAGGTAGTGAACGAAAGAGGAAGGAAAGGAAAGGAAAAGAAAGGATTTTCTCCAGAGGCTGGCAAACTAATTATGAGAGATCAATTGGTAAAGAAATTAAAGATTCAATCAGGATAGAGAGCTAATCTTGGAGTTGAAGATAATACATTGTTATTGCACATCAAGTCCCACATTATCTCTGGGTATTAAAGTACAAGAGCTTTTTGGAATAGCAGTGTCTCTGACTAAGAAGGAAACCTTCGTGCACCATAGGGAAAATTAGAAAAAAGGGTACTTAAATCTCACCTGTAGGGATGAGCCGAACACCCCCCCGTTCGGTTTGCACCAGAACCTTCGAACGGATCGAACGTTCGCACGAACTTTAGAACCCTATTAAATACAATGGACGCGAACGTTCGAAATCTAAAGTGCTAATTATAACGCCTAATATGCATGTTATTGTCCTAAAAAGGGTTTGGGTATCAATGTAAAAATAATCTTTTAAAACGGTCGTTTTTTCGGGAGCAGTGATTTTAATGATGCATAAAGTGAAAAAAAAAAAGTGAAATATTTCTTTAAATATCGTACCTGGGGGGTGTCTAAAGTATGCCTGTGAAGTGGCATGTGTTTCCCTTGTTTAGAACTGTCCCTGCACAAAATGACATTTCTAAAGAAAAAAAAGCCATTTAAAACTGCTTGCGGCTTTAATGTAATATCTGGTCCCGGCAATATGGATGAAAATCATTGAGAAAAATGGCATGGCTACCCCATCACCCACCCCTACCCCAGCCCATTACTAGCCCCTTTGGGTCTTGTATGGATATTAAGGGGAACCCCGCACACAAAATAAAAAAGGCCCTATATACTCTGAACAGCAGTATACAGGCGGTGCAAAAAAGACACGGACTGTAGGTTTGTTCTTAAGTACAATCTGTTTGTAATTTTGAACAGGTAAATTTTTTAAGGGTAGCTCCAGCCAAAAAATCTATTTTTAAGCTTTTTGGAGAACATAGGGAAGGGTTAGCACCCCTGTAACATTTGTTTTGCTGTCTGTGCACCTGTTCAGAACATTTCACCTCACTTACCACCCCAATGACAAATGTTTTTGGAAAATTTGTTTTTTTTATTGAAACAAGGATTGGTGATAAAGCATCAGTGGAGAGAGACACCTTTTTCACATATTAACTCTTACAGGAGAGAATTTGCCTTCCTAGGGGTAGATTTCCTCTCACTTCCTGTTGTCTCCTTCCGTTTGCAAGTAGGAGTCGTTTGTAAGTTGGATGTTTGAAAGTAGGGGCCTGCCATATATAGTCTGCAGAAATTTGGCCCTTAGGTGTTGGTGTTGCCACAACACTGTAAGCCCTCACAGTTACTCTTGGTGGGCGCTGGAATGCCCTGCTGTCAACTATTATATCAGGAATTGTATTTACATGCCATTGTTGAACAGTGGTAGGAAAAATTGGGCCTTTGGTGGTGGTACTGGTGCCACAACACTGTAAGCCCTCACAGTTACTCTTGGTGGGTGCAAGAATGGGCCCTGCTGTGAAATATTAGATCAATAATTGTAATTGCATGCCCCTGTTGAACAGGGGCTGAAAAATTGGGCCTTAGGCACTGGTGCTGGTGCCACAACACTGCAACCCCTCACAGATTGTGTACTTAGAGCGCAGCAATGAGCCCTGTTGCAAAGTATTGCATCAAAAATTTAGTTTTTATGTGAATGCTATGCAAAGCACACAGTAGTACACTAACAGACTGACTGTCTGCAGCAAGCACAATCACCGGCCTGCCTGTCACAGTATAGAGCAGGGATATGCAATTAGCGGACCTCCAGCTGTTGCCAAACTACAAGTCCCATGAGGCATAGCGAGACTCTGACAGCAGCAAGCATGACACCCAGAGGCAGAGGCATGATGGGACTTGTAGTTTTGCAACAGCTGGAGGTCCGCTAATTGCATATCCCTGGTATAGAGAATAACTGTATCCAGGTGAGCTTTAGGTGATCGCTATGCAAAGGACACAGTAGTACACTAAGGCCCCTTTCACACTGGGGCGGTTTGCAGGCGCTATTGTGCTAAAAATAGCACCTGCAAACCGAGCCTAAACAGCGGCTGCTGTCTCTCCAATGTGAAAGCCCTAGCCCTAGGGCTTTCACACTGGAGCGGTGCGCTAACAGGACGTGAAAAAAAGTCCTGCTAGCCGCATCTTTGGAGCGGTGAGAGGAGCGGTGTGTTTACCACTCCTACACCGCTCCTTCCCATTAAAAGCAATGGGAAACCGCAGTAATACCGCCAGCAATGCGCCTCTACAGAGGCGCATTGCCGGCGGTATTAACCCTTTTTCGGCCGCTAGCGGGGGTTAAAACCACACCGCTAGCGGCCGATTACCTCCGCAATTCCGACGGTATAGCGCCGCTAAAAATTGCGGCGCTATACCACCACCGCACCCACCGCCCCAGTGTGAAACCAGCCTAAGTGAAACACTGAGGCTGGTTTCACACTGGGGCGGTGGGTGCGGTGGCGGTATAGCGCCGCTATTTTTAGCGGCAATATACCGTCGGAATTACGGAGGTATTCGGCCGCTAGCGGCCGAATACGGGTTAATACCGCTGGCAATGCGCCTCTGTAGAGGTGCATTGCCGGCGGTATTACCACGGTTTCCCATTGGTAAACACACCGCGCCTCTCACCGCTCCAAAGATGCGGCTAGCAGGACTTTTTTTCACGTCCTGTTAGCTTACCGCTCCAGTGTGAAAGCCCTCGGGCTTTCACATTGGAGAGACAGCAGCCGCTGTTTGGGCTCGGTTTGCAGGCGCTATTTTTAGCACAATAGCGCCTGCAAACTGCCCCAGTGTGAAAGGGGCCTGACTGTCTGCAGCTAGCACAATCACCTGCCTGCCTGTCACAGTATAGAGACTAACAGGAACGGATCTATCTAAACTCAATACAGTGTATAAATATATATACAACACCTAGGAAGCATATATATTCTCTACACACTGTAACAGCAGCTAACTGACTTGCCTGCCTGCTCTATCTAACTCAATATAAATGACACTGTCTATCTCTCTGAAACTGCCTCTTTCACAAACGCCAACACACTACACAAGGCCGACTTCCAGGCGGCCTTATATAGTGTGGGGCGTGTACTAAACCCCCTGAGCTATAATTGGCCAAAGCCACCCTGGCTTTGGCCAATTACGGCTCTCCGTTTTTTCCGCGCTGTGATTGGCCAAGCATGCAGGTCATAGTGCATGCTTGGCCAATCATCAGCCAGCAATGCACTGCGATGCCGCAGTGAATTATGGGCTGTGTTGCGCAACACGAATTTAGCGCGAACGCACCATAAAGTTCGTTCTTCGTCGAACGATCGAACGGCCGATGTTCGAGTCGAACGTGTGTTCGACGCGAACGCAAAGCTTATCCCTACTCACCTGCAATGAGCTAGAGCAGGGAAAGTTTGTATCAACAAAAGAATCGAGGAGGCCAAGAATAATAATAATAGTTCTGTCAAAATGCCCCTAAACATACATGCAGAAAAGAAAGCCTTTAAAAGCCTATAATGACACTTTATAAGAATTAAGGCATAAGCAAAGTTTTACAGCTCCAAAGATGCCAAAATAGTCACAACCATTATTCTGCTGGTCTCCATTGTGCTAGGTGCCAGCTGTACAAAAAGCTGACACGACAATGGCACACTAAATGTATTAAATATACACAATGATTACCTAATATAATTGTCAATGAGGTACTGACATTGTTTGTTTGGTATTGGAAAACTAGCAATACGTTTCTTTTTGTGTTCTACGTGCGTTTAGCTATGGGACTAATTGCACAGTAGTTACACAATACCTATAGTTACAAAATCACAATCAAATGACAGTAAATTACACTTTGAGCACACAAATATTATTACAAAGAGTGTATATCTGTTGGATGGAAATAGCGTGTGGTAATATACGAGGGGTGTTCATGTCAAACCGGGACTTTTAATGTTTGAAGGTATAAAAAGGGATGCTAGCGTGGCAGTACTAAAAGCAGTAGTAAGTGGTCTATTACTGATGGGTGCCACACATTTCGCGGGTCAGTCCAGAGACCGGTAATCAAGATGGCAGACAACAGTATTAGTATGTGGATAGAACAGTCTGTGGTGATGAAGTTTCTTGTGAACGAAGGAGTAAAACCCGCTGATATCTACAGAAGACTTCAAGCACAGTACGATGATGAGAGGCTCAGCTGCAGTAAGACATTTGAATGGTGTAAACATTTCAAAGTACGTCAGCCAGTTCCTGTGAACATTAAGAGCGTGGAATGCTTGATCCTGGATAACTGACTCACAACCTGTTGCCAAATTTCACAAGAGATGAATCTTTCTGTGGAAACCGTGAACGAAGTGAAGCAGGTTGTCCTAGGATGGTTCAGACGTACTGACAAATCTTTCTATGCTGAAGTTTTTCAGTCATTAGTTAAACACTGTGATAAGTGTATAAATGTAGCAGGGAAGTATGTTGAAAAATAAATGCAGTTTCCACTTTGTTCTTTTATTATATAAACTCAAGTATTTTGTATAAAAACGAAATAGCTGTGCCACCCCAAATGTTGTGACACAATCTTGCAGCAGGTGGACCAAAAGTGCCAACAATCATTATTTCAATCCCTGTGCTCCTCCACCGTACATGAAATTCAATCTGCTTACTAGAGGTACAGACCCAAAATAATATGACATTATTAGTGCTTGAGGATAGGGATATCCCCAATAGCCACCAGGTCACACTGTAGCATGAACCACAAGCTCCACTGCTTTTCAACCACTTGTATATGTCAGTAGCTTGGGATGCTACTTTATACCACTCAAGGCCCCACCACAAGCCCCATTGTGCTGCAAAAGAGGAATGGAGGAACTATAGTGCATTTCCTGCTCCACACTTCAGTGCTGCCCTTCACATCTCCTCCTCTCCTCTTTTTCAGTACAATGGGGCTTGTGTTGGGGCCATGAGTAGCACTGTATGAATATGCATTCCAAGCTACTGACATTTACAAGTGGTTGAAGAGCAGAGGAGCTGGAGGTTCATGTTGTAGTGTGAGCTGGTGGCTATTGGGGCTATTTCACTATCCTCAGGCACTACTAACCTCTTATTATTTGGAGTCTGTACCTCCAGTAAGCAGATTGAAATTCATGTGTGGTGGAGGAGCACGGGGATCGAACTAGGGATTGCTGGCATTTATGGTCCGCCTGCTGCAAGATTGTGTCACAATATTTTGGACTTTTTGCACTATTTGAATGTAGGCACATACAACACTGCATGGTGTTAACACTGTGGTATATGTATTACAGCTTAAAGTGAATTTGTCACATAATATGTTATATTATTTAAAGGAACAGCACACCTATTCAGTTTTTATATTTGGTTGAGTGTAATATGCTGACACTGTATAGGGGGCAGCATTCCATATTTAACTTCAGTGTTTATTTTGTTAATTTATTTTCTTAATTTTTAGTGATACATTTTTTATGATTTTCAAACTAAGAGCAGGAGGAAGGTTTTATATACACGTAATAGATTTTGTAAATAATATTTAAAAGTTAGAAAGAACAAATATTAGCTCAAACTATTCTAGCTGCAAATATTTTATGAAATTATACTAATATAACTTAATTTTTTTAATCAGCAGTCAAAATGGAAACCTGAATGGAACAATTTGCGTTTTTTTGTTAAAAGAAAATAATGAATCACAGTGATTAAAAAAATCATAAGCAAATACTATTCAATAGGCATAGTAAATACAAGCCATAAAAGAGGTGAAGCTAAGTAGATTCCTCACAGACAAGGAGAATAATAAGCCTCTAGCTTACTTTGTGGAACAGGGGCATTGAACTGAAGTTATGATTCTGCATAAGATTTATAGTATGATGCAAAGCCTAAACTACCATTGCAAATAAATACTAATTACCTTTGCAAAATATAAAATAAAAAATTAATTATATGAAATAGACAAAAATTATAGAATCTCACCTGATTTTTTTCATTAAACCAGCTGTCATAAGTGGGCTTAGGCTCTGTTATTTGAGGATTATTTTGATATTTATTTAGTGTTGAGTCTGGAATATTTGTTGTTGCAGGAAAACAAGGAGGATAACAAGATCCTGGAGGTTCTGGAGGAGCCATCCTCACTTCCATGTACTTTAATGTTCCATCTGTGTTCAGGTAAAGTGTTGGTTTATACTGATCCATATAGGATACAGGGAGAGATTTGTTCGGAAAACAACTGCTGTCATAATTCTTTCTAAGGCACCTTACCAATAATATGACAAATGTTACCAAGGAAACCAAACTGATGGCTACTAGAGAAATAATAAGGTATAAGGTTATATTTGGTGTTGATTTAGAATTTGTAAGAAAATCATGAGATTTGAGGCTTTCCTGAGCAATATTCTCCATTATATTTACAATCAGAGTGACTGTAGAGGACAGTGAAGGCTCCCCATGGTCACTGATGGAAATGACAAGTCTATGTTCTGTGTTATCCGTCTCCTGTAATCCTCGCAGAGTTCTGACTTCTCCTGTATATTCAGAGATGTGAAACAAAGCTGGACTGCCAGACTGAAGAAGACTATAAGTGAGCCAGGCATTGTGCCCAGAATCCAGATCCACCGCAGATACTTTACTGACTAAATATCCAGCAGACACAGATCTGGGAATGGTCTCTTGTGCCATGACTTCCCCTGAGCTCTCTGGGTATAATATAGAGGGATAATTGTCATTTGTATCCTGAATAAATATGAAGACTGAAACATTGGAAAACAGCTTTGGGGATCCGGAATCTTCCACTCTCGCAGTGATCTGTAGAACTTGGAGCTGTTCATAGTCAAAGGAGCGCTGGGCATAAATATTACCAGTGTCAGAGTTAATGTAGACAAATGAAGAGACAGGAGAGCCGTCTATGTGGTTCTCTGATATGGAGTAAATGAGCTTTGCATTATCTCCTTCATCTGGATCTCCAGCTGATATTGTACACAACAGTCTGCCAGGATCATTGTTTTCTGATATGAAGGCATTGTAAGCAGACTGTAGAAATGCTGGAGAATTATCATTAACATCAGAAATAGTAATGATGATTGTAGTCTGGCTGCTTAAAGAAGGAGAGCCGAGATCAGAAGCGATCAGTGTAATAGTATATTGTGAGACTTTCTCCCTGTCCAGATGTCTACTAGTGACCAGAGTGTAATGGTTTGACATGGGCTGGCATTTAAAGGGTAAAACTGATGGTATTATCAGTTTAACTTCCCCATTTTTACCAGAATCCCTGTCTCTGATTGTGATAAATCCAATAACCGTCCCTACTGGGGCATTTTCAGGCACTTCATTATTTCTAGAAGTAAATATAATTTCTGGTACGTTATCATTCACATCTTGCACTTCAACCTGGACAACACAACGTCCCTCTAGTGTTGGTGATCCTTTATCTACAGCCTTCACAAATATTTCATATGACTTTGCAATTTCAAAATCTACAGCCCCTTTAATAACTATTTCCCCAGTGATTTCATTTAATGAAAACATTTCCCTTGCTAAATCTAACGTATGATCATCAAATGAATATAATATTTCACTATTTGCACCCTCATCCAGGTCTGTGGCATTTAGCTTTATAACAACTGCGTTTAGAGGTAGATTTTCCATTATCCCTACCTTATAGCTTGCCTGATCAAACACTGGTGCATTGTCATTAATATCTAAAACAATAATATTAATCTGTGTAGATCCTGATTGGGGAGGTTCTCCTCCATCAATAGCTGAGAGAATAAGCTTGTGTTCTGATTTCTCTTCCCTGTCCAGATTTTTCTCTAGTACTAATTCTGCAATTAAAGTCCCATCATTACGATGTTTTTCTGATAAAGAAAAATAAGGATTTTGATTCAAGCTATAATGTCTCACACCATTTTTCCCCACATCCAAGTCTTTAGCAGAGGGCAAAGGAAACCTTACTCCATGACTTGTAAATTGCTCTGTAATTCTTATTAGCTGATCAGTAACAGAGAAAATAGGATAATTATCATTAATGTCCAAAATCTCAATTTCCAGGCTGAACAGCTCCAGAGGATTCTCAGCTACAACCTCTAAATGCAACAAACAGCTGGAGCTGGATCCACATAGGCTCTCTCTATCAATCCTCTCCTGTATAATCAGAGCTCCATATTTCTGGTCAATAGTAAAATATTTACTGCTTCCTTCAGATCCCAAACTCAGTCTCCTTTTATTAATATCTGCCAGGTTTAAGCCCAGATCCTGAGCTATATTCCCCACAACAGTCCCTGGATCAGACTCCTCTGCAATAGAATAAAGAAGCTGCCCAGAGACCCAGCCCCAGATACAAAGGAGAAGGGAGAAAGCTACTTGCCATTTCCAAGCATTTGAGGAACATTTGCAGTCCATGTCTTTAATCTCTCTTCTGAGAATCAAGTCCTTTTGTAATCCAAGCTGAGTTTAAATGATTTGGTGTATAAAAACCACCATATTTCCTGCATTGAAAACATCCAAAGGGTTTTCATCGGAGCTGCAGCTCTTCTTTGTGTGTGAGAGAAGAGATGGGAGGGTGAATCACTGAGCCAGGGGGAGGAGAACACATGAATAGTTTCCCAAGCTTTGCTTAAAAACAGACTGGATGGACTAGTCTGCCCTCTTCTGTCCAAAGTTGAGAATTACAGCTTTATTGTTAAAAAAAAGGAAAACAATGCTTTTATGCACTGAAATTTAGAACATCCGTTAAAAAATAAATAAACAGATGATATTAAATATTTAATTACAAAATCTAGTAATTAGCTACTATATGTAGTATACAAATTATTTTTCTTTTGATGCAGCTTTTTTATATTTTAAATAATTTTTTGTGAAACAAAATGTTTTAACCTTTTTAGTATTGCCAATCTCGAAGAAGATATGAAGGGAATAAATACATTTTTCAGAGTTTTTTTTTTGTAGAAAGGTTATATTTAGAAAATATTTAAATATTCTACCATAGAATGATGCAATATAGTTGTAAAACAAATGCAACAAAATAGAAAACATAATTTACAAATCCTGTGTAGGAACAAGTTCCCAGCCTGCTTTTTAGATAAATAGATAACTGTCGTGGCTTGGAAAGGGAAACATAAAAATGCTTGTACATTGGAATAGGAGATGAGCACTGGAGCCCAGACAGATTAGATCATGTAAACATGAAGGTTGTTATTCAATCAGATTGGTTAGGATGTCAGCAAAGCATGTGACCACAATGAGCATTGCTCATTTAGAATATGAACTGCAGTTACTTGGTGTGCTGCCTTCCCAGAGGAGCAGTCTGGGAGGCTTCTCTGATCTCCTCTTATGTAATCTGCATTTGTGATGTAGCACCTGGATGTTCTTTAGGATTGGGATTAGGTGGGATTAGATATACTTTAGATCTCACCTACCAAAATCAGTGAGTAATGGTGGTCCTAGATAGGTATTAGTGCACCTTCCCAGGTTCATTCTACAAGGGGTTTGTTGAATCCTATTTGAAATCCATGAAACCTGAACTTAGCTGTGAACCCTACTGCCTACCTACCTACTATATGGAGTTAATCCTAAATTGTATTAATTTTCAAAGCTAGTAGGAATGTTATTGTCAGAAAAGGACAATGAGCAGGGCACTGCCATGGAGGGCATTTAACAAAGCAAAACATATTTTTTTTAAAACCATACAGCAGAGAGAGAATGTCCTTTCAATGCTACTTTGAGGGTATGTAAAAATCACAGATCCTTTAAGTTACATGTTTCAGAGATACGCTTAAAGTGGTTGAAAAACCACTGCAGTGGGAAAAAAAACTTTCCCCTGCCAAGCAATGGCATAATATGCTAGTATGCATCACATAATAGTACATTATGAAATACTTATCTTAGAACGAAGCCTTCCAGAGGCGCATTGTCACTTCTGACATGGCTTCCATCTTCCCCTGGTCTTATTTCTGGGTTCGGGGATTCCAGCTGTGTGAGTGGCCGAAACTGTGATTATATTAGCCCTCGGTTTCGGCACGGTGCTCTAAAGCTGTGGCACGGTATGCTGGACCTTCAGAACACATGCGCCGGTGATGTCACCGGCTGAATAAAGTGTGAATATCTCCTAAACGGTGAACGTTTAGGAGATATTAATTTTACCTACAGGTACTCCTTATTATAGGCTTACCTGTAGGTAAAAATCACAAAGAGGCCTTTACTACCGCTTTAAGCTGTATGTGGTGTAACAGAACAGTACAACTTTGATGGTGACAGCACATTCACCTGTAACCCTCCTCCTTATTGGCATCATCCTCCTACTCCTTGGGATCAGCACCCCCCCCCCCCTCCCCCAAACATTCCACAGTATATGCAGTGACCCAGGTTAAGCACTGTTATGCTACCTTGTAAACTGCAGCTCATAACTGGGGGACAAAGGACTATTCTACACAATTGGGAGTTTACTAAGACAAAAAAAAACACAGTTGATGAATATCATTAAAAACATTTGCGGTTCGTGTAGAAAAATATGCATCACCTGTAATTTAACTAAACTACAAGACCTGCATGTGTTGTACATCTACAGACATCAAGCAAACCTGCTTAACAAAGAAAAAGTAAATAAAAATATTTTAAAATTAAGAAAATTACCTAAAACGTATTGCTTAGTTAAAAAATAGAGAGGGTTTGCTCACGTCCTTTAATTATGAAGAGAAGTTTTTATTTTCATGAATTCTCCTGAATTAATGACAATTAGAATTAAAGACAATGACAATGACAATTTTCAATAATAATTTGTATATGTTATTCAAAATTAATGCAAAGCCCTTCTTTAAAGGACAACTGTACCTTTTCTTCAAATATTAGTATTGTAATAAGGCTAGCTCATTTATTAAATTAGTAATATAAATGCTATACCCTTTTTCACACAAATTGTTAAACAAAATGTTGCCATGGTGTGCCTAATTTATCTGTTGCTGAAATCACAGGGAGTACTATCTTGTACTCTACAAGTCCTTGTATTTGAGGGAACTCAGTCAACCAATCAGATAACAGGTGGACAGGTTGAACAGAAGGTATTTGATTGCTTGAAGCTCCAAAAATCTTGTTGCATACTGGGTAGCGCTTCCTGAGTAGTTTTTTCTACACAAGAACCTGAATGTTCAGTTAGTTGTAAGCTGCCAACATTTTGAATGATGTTATCAACAGAGTTAAAGTGGTTGTAAACCCTTACAGACCACTTTGACCTACAGATAAGCCTAGATTAAGGCTTACCTGTAGGTGCAAGAAATATCTCCTTAAACTACACGGTTAAGGAGATATTTGCAGAAAAGACTGCACCAATGTCTACGGCGCATGCGCGCCATACACAACGGCGCAGGTGCACTGAGCGTGCTACAGTAAAGGCAATCACGCCGTCACTGCCGGCTCCCGAGCGCATGCGTGGGAGTGACGTCATCGCTGCTCCGGCCAGTCACAGCGCTATGCATACTATCTCATTATGCCTTTCTCTTGCAGGGTTTTTTTTTTCAGGAAAAGTTTTAGAGGGTTTACTTCCTCTTTAAGTTAAGCAGACCACAGAAAAATCTTAACTTATGTGGAAAATGTATAGCATTGGTATTACTGATTTAATATGTGTGCTAGACTCACTACAGTATTGATTTTTAACCACTTAAGGACCCCTCACTGTATATATACGTCGGCAGAATGGGTCGTACAGGCACAATCACGTACCTGTACGTGGCCCTTTAACTGCCATCGTCGGGGTCGCACGCACGCCGCCGCCGGCGCGCTCGCGACCCCCCTGCCTTCCCCGTGAGTCGGACCGCGGGTCCCGTGGACTCAATCACCGTGGGAATCCCCGCGATCGTCTCACGGAGGCATGGAGCGGGGAGATGTTAATGTAAACACAACATCTCCCCGCTCCCCTACTGACAATGTCAGCGATCTCCGCTCTGTGTAATCAGAGCGGAGATCGGTGACGTGTCACTCGTACCCACGCCCCCCTCAGTTAGAAACATGCCCCTAAGCACACTTAACCCCTCCAATGCCCCTAGTGGTTAACCCCTTCACTGCCAGTGTAATTTTTACAGTAACCATTGCATTTTTATTACTGATGTAAAAATGACAATGGTCCCAAAAATGTGTCAAAAGTGTCCGATGTGTCCGCCATAATGTCGCAGTCACGAAAAAAAATCGCTGATCGCCACCATTACTAGTAAAAAAAAATAATAATAAAAATGCCTTAAAACTATCCCCTATTTTGTAAACGCTATAATTTTTGCGCAAACCAATCAATAAATGACGATTGCGATTTTTTTTGCCAAAAATATGTAGAAGAATACGTATCGGCCTAAACTGAGGAAAAATTTTTTTTTAATATATTTTTGGGGGATATTTATTATAGCAAAAAGTAAAAAATATGTAATTTTTTTCAAAATTGTCACTCTATTTTTGTTTATAGTGCAAAAAATAAAAACTGCAGAGGTGATCAAATACCACCAAAAGAAAGCTCTATTTGTGGGAAAAAAAGGACGCCAATTTTGTTTGGGAGCCACGTCGCACGACCGCGCAATTGTCAGTTAAAGCGACGCAGTGCCGAATCGCAAAAAAGGGCCTGGTCATTATGCTGCGTATTGGTCCGGTCCTTAAGTGGTTAAACAAAGTTGCAGTAGTCCTTTATTTCACTCGAAATCAATATATTTTAGTTTTTGACAGAGGCTGGACAATCAACTGAAAGTTTCTTATATTTCTCAGTGACGCTGTTGGTAATATATCTGCACTTGAATTCCTAAGTATGCACACATGCTGTGGCTGTTATGAGAGGTTCCTGTAACTCCTGTTGGATCTTTAATTATTCTATATGGTGGGGAATACAGCAGGAGGCACTGGAACATACAAAGGATGACATAAACACCAAAAACTCCCAAGTAGACAGAAACAGAATAAGAATTATAGAAATGAGATGTTACTATTGGTGTATCCAAAACACATAAGAGGTCAGGTGATATTATCCTAAGATACACTATAAAAAGGACATCAGAGAATAAACTTTCATTGCACCACCAGCCGCTATGCAGTACATAATTTTGTGCAGATAAGTTCATAGATAACTTTTGTAGAAGGGTTTTTCTCCTAGCATCAGCATTTTGGCTTAAAAAATGCTTGACACTTGTAAACACGTGTAACATGTTTAGGTGCGTCAAGTGTTTGGGGGTTAATTTATTTAATTGGTAAGAATAGTAATTTTTTCTGGCCATTGAAATAAATTGACTCTCAAGCGCTATACGCGCCTAGCGTTAACATGCGTGTACATGCATGTACATGTGCCAAGTGAATTTTCATGCCTCCTCCTGAATGCGCCGGCAGTGGGCTTTTTTCTGCCCTAAACGCCATTACCTTCAAACTCTTCTAAATGCTAATGCATGCATGGGTGCTTAGAAGAAGAAAAAAGTAAAACGCCAGATGCCCCTATAAGCAGCATTAAAAACATCCAATGTGAATGAGGCCTAATATATCCTTATATATTGTAGGGCTCAAGTGCAGAGTGTGATAGAAAGGCCTAAAGGATAATGAAGCAAATACGATCTAAATTGTTTCTTAGGTTAAAACTTCAAATTCATGCTGCAGTCTAAAGAGAAATAAAAACACTAAGGAAAAAAAAATCCTGACTGACTTTCATTACTCATGCATAAAACAGTTTGTGTATTATTATTTTTAAATTGCGTTTAGAAAGATCACTGCACAAATACTGTGTGACATAAAAAATTGCAACACATACCATTTTATTTCCTAGGCCTCTGCCTAAAAATATATGTATATATAATATTTGGGTGTTCTGAGTAATTTTCTAGCAAAAAAATTATGACATTTACATGTAGGAGAGAAATGCCAGAATTGGCCTGGGAAGGAAGTAATTAAGGTTATTACATAAACCAATAGGCAACTGCTATACAATGATATGGCATTGCAATATAAGCTATAAAGACAGGCGGAGCAACCAGTAGATCACTAAAAGAAACAAAGAATAATAAGACTCGATCAATCTAATAGCTTACTGTGGAAAACAGGGATACCAAACTGAACATATGATTTAAGTATGGTATAATATCTTTAAGTACAAAGCTAAAATGTTTCATTGCAAAATATAATATAAAAACATAAATGATATCAAATAAACATAAATTACAGAATCTCACCTGATGTGTTTCATTACACCAGCTGTCAGAAGTGTGTTTGGGGTCTGTTATATTAAATTCACTTTGAAATTTTAAAAGTGTTGAGTCAGGGATATTTGTTGTAGGAAAACAGGGTGGATAACAAGATCCTGGAGGTTCTGGAGGAGCCATCCTCACTTCCATGTACTTTAATGTCCCATCTGTGTTCAGGTAAAGTGTTGGTTTATACTGATCCATATAGGACACAGGGAGGGATTTGTTTGGAAAACATGAACCACAACTGCTGTCATAATTCTTTCTAAGGCACTTTACCAATAATATGACAAATGTTACCAGGGAAACCAAACTGATGGCTACTAGAGAAATAATAAGATATAAGGTCATATTTTGTGTTGATTTAGAATTTGTAAGAAAATCATGAGATTTGGGGCTTTCCTGAGCAATATTCTCCATTATATTTACAATCAGAGTGACTGTAGAGGACAGTGAAGGCTCCCCATGGTCACAGACAGAAATGACAAGTCGATGTTCTGCGTTATCCGTCTCCTGTAATCCTCGCAGAGTTCTGACTTCTCCTGTATATTCAGAGATGTGAAACAAAGCTGGACTGCCAGACTGAAGAAGACTATAGGTGAGCCAGGCATTGTGCCCAGAATCCCGATCTACCGCAGATACTTTACTGACTAAATATCCAGCAGATGCAGATCTGGGAATGGTCTCTTGTGCCATGACTTCCCCTGAGTTCTCTGGGTATAATATAGAGGGATAATTGTCATTTGTATCCTGAATAAATATGAAGACTGAAACATTGGAAAACAGCTTTGGGGATCCGGAATCTTCCACTCTCGCAGTGATCTGTAGAACTTGGAGCTGTTCATAGTCAAAGGAGCGCTGGGCATAAATATTACCAGTGTCGGAGTTAATGTAGACAAATGAAGAGACAGGAGAGCCGTCTATGTGGTTCTCTGCTATGGAGTAAATGAGCTTTGCATTATCTTCCTCATCTGGATCTCCAGCAGATACTGTACACAACAGTCTGCCAGGCTCATTGTTTTCTGAAATGAAGGCATTGTAAGCAGACTGTAGAAATGCTGGCGGATTATGATTAACATCAGAAATAGTGATAATGATTGTAGTCTGGCTGCTTAAAGATGGAGAGCCGAGATCAGAAGCGATCAGTGTAATAGTATATTGTGAGACTTTCTCCCTGTCCAGATGTCCACTAGTGACCAGTGTATAACGGTTTGACATAGGCTGGCATTTAAAGGGCACATTTGGTGATGTTTCCAGTTTAACTTCCCCATTTTTACCAGAATCCCTGTCTCTGATTGTGATAAATCCAAAAATAGTCCCCACTGGAGCATTTTCAGGGACTTCATTATTCTTAGAAGTAAATACAATTTCTGGGACATTATCATTCCTATCTTGCACTTCAACCTGGACAACACAACGTCCTTCTAGTTTAGGTGATCCTTTATCTACAGCTTTTACAAATAACTCATACAATTTTGCAACTTCATAATCTAAAGCACCTTTTATCAATATTTCTCCAGTGATTTCATTTAAATCAAATATTTTCTTTGCTGAATTCAAAGTATGGTCATCAAATGAATATAATATTTCACTATTCGCACCCTCATCCAGGTCTGTAGCATTTAGCCTCATAACAACTGTTTTTAGTGGTAAATTTTCCATTATCCCTACCTTATAGCTTGCCTGATCAAACACTGGTGCATTGTCATTAATATCTAAAACAATAATATTAATCTGCGTAGATCCTGATCGGGGAGGTTCTCCTCCATCAATGGCAGACAGAATAAGCTTGTGTTCTGATTTCTCTTCTCTGTCCAGAATTTTCTCTAGCACTAATTCTGCAATTAAGGTTCCATCACTGCGATATTTTTCTGATAAAGAAAAATAAGGATTTTGATTTAATCTATAATGTCTCACACCATTTTTTCCCTCGTCCAAGTCTTCAGCAGAGGGTAAAGGAAATCTTACTCCAGGACTTGCAAACAGCTCTATAATTTTTATTTCCTGATCAGTAACAGAGAAAATAGGATAATTATCATTAATGTCCAAAATCTCAATTTCCAGGCTGAACAGCTCCAGAGGATTCTCAGCTACAACCTCTAAATGCAGCAAACAACTGGAGCTGGATCCACACAGACTCTCTCTATCAATCCTCTCCTGTATAATCAGAGCTCCATGTTTCTGGTCAATGTTAAAATATTTACTGCTTCCTTCAGATCCCAAACTCAGTCTCCTTTTATTAATATCTGCCAGGTTTAAGCCCAGATCCTGAGCTATATTCCCCAAAACAGGGATGAGCCGAACACCCCCCTGTTCGGTTCGCACCAGAACCTGCGAACAGACAAAATGTTCGTGTAAACTTTAGAACCCTATTAAATACAATGGACTCGAACGTTCGAAATCTAAAGTGTTAATTATAAAGGCTAATATGCAAGTTATTGTCCTAAAAAGTGTTTGGGGACCTGGGTCCTGCCCCAGGGGACATGTATCAATGCAAAAAGAAGTTTTAAAAACTGCCGTTTTTTCGGGAGCAGTGATTTTAATAATGCTTAAAATGAAAAAATAAAAGTGAAATATTCCTTTAAATTTCGTACCTGGGGGGTGTGTATGATATGCATGTGAAGTGGCGCATGTTTCCCGTGCTTAGAACTGTCCCTGCAAAAAATTTCATTTTTGAAAGAAAAAAAATGCATTTAAAACTGACTCGCGGCTATTAATGAATTGTCGGCTCCCGGCAATACATACAAAAGTCATTGAGAAAAAAAAAAAAAAAGCGTGGGGGTTCCACAGAATTCAATTACCAGGCCCTTCAGATCTGGCATGGATTTTAAGGGGAACTCCACCCCAAGTTTAAAAAAAAAATGGCGTGGAGTCCCCCTAAAAATCCATACCAGACCCCTTATCCGAGCACGCAACCTGGCCGGCCGCAGGGGAAAAGGGGGGGACGAGAGAGCGGCCCCCCCTCCCTCCTGAACCGTACCAAGCCACATGCCCTCAACATGGGGAGGATGTCCCCATGTTGATGGGGACAAGGGCCTCATCCCCACAACCCTTGCCCGGTGGTTGTGGGGGTCTGCGGGCGGGGGGCTTATCGGAATCTGGAAGACCCCTTTAACAAAGGGGACCCCCAGATCCCGCCCCCCCCCTATGTGAATTGGTAACGGGTACATTGTACCCCTACCATTTCACGAAGAAAGCGTAAAAAAAATGTTTAAAAAAACACACAAACACCTTGAAAAAGTCCTTTATTTAAAAAAATAAATAAATAAACATTCCAGCGGTGAAATCCAGTGTCCCGCGGCGATCCCGATGTCCAGCGCTGTCCTTCATTGGTTGTGCCTGAGCGGACCTGATGGGGAACTCCCTCTCAGTATTTTAAATGTATAGACCCGCCCCTTCTAAAGTTCCCCATCAGGTCCGCTCAGCGGACGAGATGCGGAACATGAGAAGGGGCGGGTCTATACATGTATTACCAAAGTGAGAGCAGTTCCCCATCAGGTCCGCCCCCTCGGTATGTCAGACCCGCCTACGTCATTGGCTTGAGCGGGAAACTTCCTTCACTATGTAAATTTAAATTTACATAGTGAAGGAAGTTCCCCGCTCAAGCCAATGACGTAGGCGGGTCTGACATACCGAGGAGGCGGACCTGATGGGGAACTGCTCTCACTTTGGTAATACATGTATAGACCCGCCCCTTCTCATGTTCCGCATCTGGTCCGCTGAGCGGACCTGATGGGGAACTTTAGAAGGGGCGGGTCTATACATTTAAAATACTGAGAGGGAGTTCCCCATCAGGTCCGCTCAGGCACAACCAATGACGGACAGCGCTGGACATCGGGATCGCCGCGGGACACTGGATTTCACCGCTGGAATGTTTTTTTTTGTTTTTTTAAATAAAGGACTTTTTCAAGGTGTTTGTGTGTTTTTTTAAACATTTTTTTACGCTTTCTTCGTGAAATGGTAGGGGTACAATGTACCCGTTACCAATTCACATGGGGGGGGGCCGGGATCTGGGGGTCCTCTTTGTTAAAGGGGTCTTCCAGATTCCGATAAGCCCCCCGCCCGCAGACCCCCACAACCACCGGGCAAGGGTTGTGGGGATGAGGCCCTTGTCCCCATCAACATGGGGACATCCTCCCCATGTTGAGGGCATGTGGCTTGGTACGGTTCAGGAGGGAGGGGGGGCCGCTCTCTCGTCCCCCCCTTTTCCCCTGCGGCCGGCCAGGTTGCATGCTCGGATAAGGGGTCTGGTATGGATTTTTAGGGGGACTCCACGCCATTTTTTTTTTAATTTGGGGTGGAGTTCCCCTTAAAATCCATGCCAGATCTGAAGGGCCTGGAATGGATATTTGGGGGAACCCCACGTCAATTTTTTTTTTATTTGCGGCGGGGTTCCCCTTAATATCCATTCCAGACCTGAAGGGCCTGGTAATTGAATTCTGGGGAACCCCCACGCTTTTTTTTTTTTTTTTATCAATGACTTTTGTATGTATTGCCGGGAGCCGACAATTCATTAATAGCCGCGAGTCAGTTTTAAATGCATTTTTTTCTTTCAAAAATGACACTTTTTGCAGGGACAGTTCTAAGCACGGGAAACATGCGCCACTTTACATGCATATCATACACACCCCCCAGGTACGAAATTTAAAGGAATATTTCACTTTTATTTTTTCATTTTAAGCATTATTAAAATCACTGCTCCCGAAAAAACGGCCGTTTTTAAAACTTCTTTTTGCATTGATACATGTCCCCTGGGGCAGGACCCGGGTCCCCAAACACTTTTTAGGACAATAACTTGCATATAAGCCTTTATAATTAGCACTTTAGATTTCTCCCATAGATTTTTCGAATTTGCCGCGAACACCCCAATTTATTCGCTGTTCGGCGAACGGGCGAACAGGCAATGTTCGAGTCGAACATGAGTTCGACTCGAACTCGAAGCTCATCCCTACCCCAAAACAGTTCCTGGATCTGACTCCTCTGCAACCGAATAACGCAGCTGCCCGGAGACCCAGCCCCAGCTACAAAGGAGAAGGGAGAAAGCTACTTGCCATTTCCAAGCATTTGAGGAACATTTGCAGTCCATGTCTTAATCCCTCTTCTGAGAATCAAGTCCTTTTGTAATCCCAATAAGTATCCAAGCTGAGTTTAAATGAATTGTTGTATAAAAAACACCATATTTCCTGCATTGAAAACATCCAAAGGGTTTTCATCGGAGCAGCAGCTCTTCTTTGTGTGTGAGAATAGAGATGGGAGGGTGAATCACTGAGCCAGGGGGAGGAGAACACATGAACAGATTCACAAGCTTTGCTTTTTAACCGTTTGGATGACTAGGCTGCCCTCTTCTGTCTAAAGATAATAACTACAGCTTAATTTTAAGATGTAGATAAAATCACAGATTTTCAAGTTGAAAAGATAAGAAAAGCAGTTTTTAATGGTATACGTAATGCATGCTATTGACACGGCTACACAAGTCTAGCCATTTTTTTGCTATTTAAAAAAAAATATTTGTATAAATACATTTTAGGTTTCCCATTGCATCCTTGTTAAATTTAAGATGTAAATGGAAGAAAAAAATAGGGATTTTGGTTGTCAGAGCAAAAAAAATAAATAAAAATATATAAAACACAGTGGTTCTGTATAGTTCTGTTTATAACCTACAACGTGTTTAAAGCTAGTATTTAAAACTATCTAATTGTAACCAGGAATGAATATACATTTATTTAATGGCAGAATTAATTATTTCATTAAAATAAATTGTGCAAAACTAATATTTAGCAATTGATGTATTTATTAAATAATAGCAGAATATAAACAAAATATGTCAAATATTTTATATATATATATATATATATATATATATATATATATATATATATATATATTTATTAATATATATAAAATCAAGTGATCCCCTCCAAAAACAATAGGGGAAGATTTACTAAACTGGTGCACTCAGAATCTAGGGCAACTATGGTAACCAATCAGCTTCTCACTTCAGCTTGTTTGATTAAGCTTTGGCAACAAAACCTGGACGCTGATTAGATTCTGTGCAGAGCTGCACCAGATTTTGCATGCTCCAGTTTTAGTAAATGACCCCCTATGTTATTAACATTACATCTAGAATAGATTGTGCTGCATTAAAATCAGAGAAGGTTATGATGACATGAAAGACAAGATCAGAAGATCACTGATGTCTTGAAGAGATTCCATGCACATGAGCTTGCCATGATTATCTATGGAGGATCATATTTGCCCCAAGTACCTCTGCCTGCACTGTCCAATGGGAGGTATGATGTGGCCACTCTCAAGCCACTCTTTCAGGGAAAGCTGCCTCAGAGGCAAATATAATTTTCTCTTTATCCAATCTGTATGTTCATTAGACACAGAAAATAGCAGACCAAACAATACAGGATGGCATTGTTTACTATTGGAGAATGAAGACTACAGCACAGTAACAAAAGATATTAAATACCAAGCTTGCATTTCACGATCTGTAAGCATTGGTAATCCAAGAAAAAAAAAGGCTACCGGCTGCAAATAATTGACTTAAGTGGGATGACCTTGTGTATTATACACACACATTAAACGTGAGCGTGAGTTAGGCTAGCATTGCACTGCTCAGTTTTTTTCATTCGGCCAGGGGGCAGAATGAAGGAAAATAAACCGATTTCCCCATCCAAACAATGGATGTGGATGGGGGAGTCCTCCCCACTGCACTATTGTATTCTGACAGCGAGGACACTGCCCTGCTTTTAGAATACACAGATGAGCACAGCAGCTGCTGATTGATTGGCTTTTACCGGTCAGGGCGCTTGAACAGAAGTTAATCGGTAGATAGACTTCTATTCAACTGCAGTGGCCTCACATGTATATAACATTTGTCTGGTTCCTCTTTAACCAAACAAATTTGATCCATCTATGGCCAGCCTTAGAACTATAACTGTGGGTAGAAAGGTAATGCAATGGGTAAAGCTCAGCTTCCGAATAAACATACAAATTTAAACTCTATCCAATTGGTTATCTTTACAGAATCAAAATATACACAATAATTGTTATGCTCATAAACATTGCTAGGGTGAATACACTACACAATAAATTAAGACACGCTTGTATGATTAATGCCCACACATGAAGCAAATCTATGCCCAGAATGTTTTTTTTTTTTATGCAAAAAAACAAAACAAAATACACTTTGTAGATAAAGCTAAATTTTAGCTTTAGAGACAGTGATGTTACACAGCAATCATTCTGGCAGACATTTTACGATCTTATAATATAGAGTGTCCATGTGTGTGCTCTTAAAAAAAAACTAAAGATTTTTGCATAGATATGAAGCTGAATTACTACAGGTGTCATTTTCAGCTTAGCCGACAGTACTGTATATTAATTTCAACGACTTTGTTTTAAAAGTTTATTTTTTAATATATTAAGCCCCTTTAATATGTCCCTTTTAAAAGGTTTGTTATTATTGTATGTGTAAGTGAGGAGTGAAAGCCAATAATAAGCTTTCATAAAATCTCTAATCTCAAGATCTCATATACAACAGAAAGTATAAGTTATTTGGGTTGGATCTTGTAATTAAATTTGAAGCAGTAGATAATTAGATATATAAAAATGTGGTGTTAAGGAGAAAATAGAGATGTTACATAGGGGGTTATTTACTAAATGCAAATCCACTTTGTACTACAAGTGCAAACTACAAGTGCAAAATGCACGTGAAATTGCACTGAAAGTACACTTGGAAGTGCAGTCGCTGTAGATCCGAGGGGGGCATGAAAATAAAATAAAAAACAGCATTTTAGCTTGCACATGATTGGATGATAAAATCAGCAGAGCTTCCCCTCATTTCAGACCTACCCCTCAGATTTACAGCGACTGCACTTCCAAGTGCACTTTCAGTGCAATTTAAAGTGCACTTTGTACTAGTGGATTTGCCCTTCATAAATAACCCCCACAGTAAGCAAGGAAAAAAGAAGGACTCAGCAGAGCCAGATTACGAATACCCAGTTAAACCCATAGCCTAGAGCAGTGGTGGTCAACTTTCTTAATATATGGGGTCCCAAGTGCAGCCTTTGACATGATCAAATGGCACCAAATTATATTAACCTCCCTGGCGGTATTCCCGAGTCTGGCTCGGGGTTAAATTTCAGCACCAAAAGCGGTAACCCCGAGCCAGACTCGGGCTGCGTCGCAGTGATCCAGGCAGGAGTTACTTACCTTGTCCCCTGGATCCTGCGATGCTTCCCCGTTGTGTGATCGAGCCGTCATCTCGCTCGATTCACACACTTCCGAGTGCCGCCGAGCTCCATTCCCTGCGACGTTACGACGCACGGAGACGGAGATCGGCGCCAAATTCAAAAAAGTTAAAACACAGTATACATACAGTACACTGTAATCTTACAGATTACAGTACTGTATGTAATAATTACACACCCCCTTTGTCCCTAGTGGTCTGTCCAGTGTCCTGCATGCACTTTTATGTAATAAAAACTTTTTTTTTCTGCCTGGAAACTGGAGATTGTCCATAGCAACCAAAAAGTGTCCCTTTATGTCAAAAGTGGTTTTAGACCAGCTAAAAAACAGCGATAATAAATTAGAATCACTCGCAGAATTAAGCGATAGTGATTTGTGGGGAAATTCCTCATCAAACACTGAAAAACACTTTTATTATTATTATATTATTATTTGTTATAATTATTTTATAGTTATTTATTTTATTATAATGTATAATTTTGTTTTTTGAACTTTATCATACCCGGGATGTCTACTAGACTCTGGTTTGGACAGATTTAAGTGAGTTATTCCTAAGAATTACAGGCCTGCAATATAAAACGCCAAATTTCCATGCAGAATAATGGTACCGCTTTCAGCACCTAAAATCTGACAGAATCATACCGCCAGGGAGGTTAAGTGAATGTAATACAATGGAAAACTATCAGAGACTCACAGCATGCCATAGGAGATGATTAGAGACCACAGATATTCTGCAATACATAATCAGAGGCTGCAGATATGCTATAGGAGTGGTGGAAATCTGATGATGTGCTTCAGGATATAATCAGAGACTGAAGACACATAACATAAGACTGATAAAGATAACCGCTATTACAGATTTTTTATAAATCACTGCTTCCCCAATTGTACTCTCTACAACTCAATTATAAATAACTTGTACCACAGCAATACCCACTAAGGATCAGAGGAAAAAAAAACATGGTATGGGAAATGGGATGAACAGTAGAGAACAAAGTGAAATAGCATGAAAAAACATTTTACTACTACAATTAAAATCCAATTAATATTTTCCTTCACTGGCCTGATTGTGCATCTAGGTTAAGAAAATGCAGATTCGTGTGTGCAGTGTCTTAGAGGGCTACAATGTAAGTGCTGAACACTTACACCAATCATCATATATAAAATGTATGGCATTCAGTAGATTATAACACATCACTTACAGTTGTGTACTGTATTAGGTGCCATTAGCCATTTCATTAGTTGCACCAATAGTAATACACTAATTGTAATTACAGAATAAATCCTTTAGTTAACTGATACACGCAGCAACTAACAATTTTTATATATCAAGAAAATAAATAATAATAATAATAATAATAATATAAAAATTACATAACTTGTATGAATATCATATGCAAATATATTTGGTATAATATATAACAATTTGTACTGTTAGTTGATAAAAAAAGTGTAGCTTTCAATGCAAAGATTCTATTTTTTTTAATAGATAAAAGCAACTCCATACAATGTGAAATATACACTAATGAACAGGGAAAGCACATTGGCTTCATTAGGGGCCAAAGATCCACTCCTACTACTGTAGCTTGTCAAATTTTGACATGCTGCTGCATCCATGTTCCCAATGCCCATGTGAATGAGATGAAAATCCTCAAAGATGTAAAAAATAATCAACCTAAAAAGTGAAGGAAATGCATTGGCCTGTATTATCAACAGCAAACGTTCACATTTAACGGGCCCTTTTTTTAGTTCAAGTCACAACAAAACTCACCAATCAGCTGTTCTTTTATTTTTTATAATAACAATCTTATAATGTTATCTACAAAAGCACTACTGAGAAGTTTCACAAAACCAGCTGTCAGAAGTAGATTTTGGCTCTGTTATTTGAAGCTAGCATTAAAATGTTGTTAATGTTGAGTCCATTGCTAAAATGTAGCATTGCAAAATAAAAAAGGATATAAATTGAAGAAAAATTATGGAATCTCACCTGATGTGTTTCATTACACCAGCTGTCAGAAGTGGGCTCTGCTATATGAGGATTACTTTGATATTTTGTAAGTGTTGATTCTGGAATATTTGTTGTTGCAGGAAAACAAGGTGGATAACAAGGTCCTGGAGGTTCTGGAGGAGCCATCCTCACTTCCATGTACTTTAATGTCCCATCTGTGTTCAGGTAAAGTGTTGGTTTATACTGATCCATATAAGACACAGGGAGAGATTTGTTTGGAAAACAAGAACCACAACTGCTGTCATAATTCTTTCTAAGGCACCTTACCAATAATATGACAAATGTTACCAAGGAAACCAAACTGATGGCTACTAGAGAAATAATAAGATACAAGGTCATATTTTGTGTTGGTTTAGAATTTGTAAGAAAATCATGGGATTTGGGGCTTTCCTGAGCAATATTCTCCATTATATTTACAATCAGAGTGACTGTAGAGGACAGTGAAGGCTCCCCGTGGTCACTGACGGAAATTACAAGTCGATGTTCTGTGTTATCTGTCTCCTGTAATCCACTTAGAGTTCTGACCTCTCCTGTATATTCAGAGATGTGAAACAAAGCTGGACTGCCAGACTGAAGAAGACTATAGGTGAGCCAGGCATTGTGCCCAGAATCCAGATCCACCGCAGAAACTTTACTGACTAAATATCCAGCAGACGCAGATCTGGGAATGGTCTCTTGTGCCATGACTTCCCCTGAGCTCTCTGGGTATAATATAGAGGGATAATTGTCATTTGTATCCTGAATAAATATGAAGACTGAAACATTGGAAGACAGCTTTGGGGATCCAGAATCTTCCACTCTCGCAGTGATCTGTAGAACTTGGAACTGTTCATAGTCAAAGGAGCGCTGGGCATAAATATTACCAGTGTCGGAGTTAATGTAGACAAATGAAGAGACAGGAGAGCCGTCTATGTGGTTCTCTGCTATGGAGTAAATGAGCTTTGCATTATCTCCCTCATCTGGATCCCCAGCAGATACTGTACACAACAGTCTGCCAGGCTCATTGTTTTCTGATATGAAGGCATTGTAAGCAGACTGTAGAAATGCTGGAGAATTATCATTAACATCAGAAATAGTAATGATAATTGTAGTCTGGCTGCTTAAAGAAGTAGAGCCAAGATCAAAAGCGATCAGTGTAATAGTATATTGTGAGACTTTCTCCCTGTCCAGATGTCCACTAGTGACCAGTGTATAACGGTTTGACATAGGCTGGCATTTAAAGGGTAAATTTGGTGGTATTATCAGTTTAACTTCCCCATTTTTACCAGAATCCCTGTCTCTGATTGTAATAAATCCAACAATAGTCCCTACTGGAGCATTTTCAGGGACCTCATTATTTTTTGAAGTAAATACAATTTCTGGTACATTATCATTCACATCTTGCACTTCGACCTGGACAACACAACGTCCTTCTCGTCTTGGTGATCCTTTATCAACAGCCTTCACAAATAATTCATACAAGTTTGCAACTTCATAATCTACAGCCACTTTTATCAATATTTCACCAGTGTTTTTGTTTAAATCAAATATTTTCTTTGCTGCGTTTAACGTATGATCATCAAATGAATATAGTATTTCACTATTCGCACCCTCATCCAGGTCTGTAGCATTTAGCGTCATAACAACTGTGTTCAGAGGTAGATTTTCCATTACCCCTACCTTATATCTTGCCTGATCAAACACTGGTGCATTGTCATTAATATCCAAAACAATAATATTAATCTGAGTAGATCCTGACCGGGGAGGTTCTCCTTCATCAATGGCAGACAGAATAAGCTTGTGTTCTGATTTCTCTTCCCTGTCCAGAATTTTCTCTAGCACTAATTCTGCAATTAAGGTTCCATCACTGCGATATTTTTCTGATAAAGAAAAATAAGGATTTTGATTCAAGCTATAATGTCTCACACCATTTTTCCCCACATCCAAGTCTTCAGCAGAAGGTAAAGGAAATTGTACGCCAGGATTTGTTAACAGTTCTATAATTTGTATTTCCTGATTAGTTACAGAGAAAATAGGATAATTATCATTAATGTCCAAAATCTCAATTTCCAGGCTGAACAGCTCCAGAGGATTCTCAGCTACAACCTCTAAATGCAGCAAACAGCTGGAGCTGGATCCACACAGACTCTCTCTATCAATCCTCTCCTGTATAATCAGAGCTCCATATTTCTGGTCAATAGTAAAATATTTACTGCTTCCTTCAGATCCCAAACTCAGTCTCCTTTTATTAATATCTGCCAGGTTTAAGCCCAGATCCTGAGCTATATTCCCCAAAACAGTCCCTTGATCTGACTCCTCTGCAATAGAATAAAGAAGCTGCCCAGAGACCCAGCCCCAGCTACAAAGGAGAAGGGAGAAAGCTACTTGCCATTTCCAAGCATTTGAGGAGCATTTGCAGTCCATGTCTTAATCCCTCTTCTGAGAATCAAGTCCTTTTGTAATCCCAGTAAGTATCCAAGTTGGGTTTAAATGATTTGTTGTATAAAAAACACCATATTTCCTGCATTGAAAACATCCAAAGGGTTTTCATCGGAGCTGCAGCTCTTCTTTGTGTGTGAGAACAGAGATGGGAGGGTGAATCACTGAGCCAGGGGGAGGAGAACACATGAACAGATTCACAAGCTTTGCTGTTTAACCGTTTGGATGACTAGTCTGCCCTCTTCTGTCTAAAGATAATAACTACAACTTAATTTTAAGATTTAAGCAAAAACACCGCTTTTTCAATTTAAAAATTATGAAAAACATATTGTTTGAATATATCAGTTATTATTATATAAGGGGAAGGGTATAATTATATAAGGGATAAAATACAGCAATTCTGTTTATAGCTTTACATGTATTTAATTCTAGTGTTTGAAAAATAAATACATACAGTATAAACAATGAATACAATATAAATTATGTAACAGTTAGCAATGTGTTTAAAAAAAAAAAAAACTGTCATTGTGGTTTGTCTCATTGGTTTTCTATTAAAAAGTCTGGGAAAATAGATGAGGAAAAAATTGAAGGACTTTAAGTTAGTGCAATGTACTATATTACTGGAATTTTAAATAAAAGATCATTTAAAAAAGAAATGTAATGGGTTTTGATCATATGTACTGCATGCATATATATATATATATATATATATATATATACATACATACAGTGGGTATGGAAAGTATTCAGAACCCCTTACATTTTTCACTCGTTATATTGCAGCCATTTGCTAAAATCATTTAAGTTTTTTTCCTCATTAATGTACACACAGCACCCCATATTGACAGAAAAACACAGAATTGTTGACATTTTTGCAGATTTATTAAAAAATAAAAACTGAAATATCACATGGTCCTAAGTATTCAGACCCTTTGCTGTGACACTCATATATTTAACTCATGTGCTGTCCATTTCTTCTGATCATCCTTGAGATGGTTCTACACCTTCATTTGAGTCCATCTGTGTTTGATTCTACTGATTGGACTTTATTAGGAAAGCCACACACCTGTCTACATAAGACCTTACAGCTCACAGTGCATGTCAGAGCAAATGAGAATCATGAGGTCAAAGGAACTGCCTGAAGAGCTCAGAGACAGAATTGTGGCAAGGCACAGATCTGGCCAAGGTTAAAAAAAAATGTCTGCAGCACTTAAGGTTCCTAAGAGCACAGTGGCCTCCATAATCCTTAAATGGAAGATGTTTGGGACGACCAGAACCCTTCCTAGAGCTGGCTTTCCAGCCAAACTGAGCTATCGGGGGAGAAGAGCCTTGGTGAGAGAGGTAAAGAAGAACCCAAAGATCACTGTGGCTGAGCTTTAGAGATGCAGTCAGGAGATGGGAAAAAGTTGTAGAAAGTCAACCATCACTGCAGCCCTCCACCAGTCGGGGCTTTATGGCAGAGTGGCCCGACGGAAGCCTCGCCTCAGTGCAAGACACATGAAAGCCTGCATGGAGTTTGCTAAAAAACACCTGAAGGACTCCAAGATGGTGAGAAATAAGATTCTCTGTTCTGATGAGACCAAGATAGAACTTTTTGGTCTTAATTCTAAGTGGTATGTGTGGAGAAAACCAGGCAATGCTCATCACCTGTCCAATACAGTCCCAACAGTGAAGCATGGTGGTGGCAGCATCATGCTGTGTGGGTGTTTTTAAGCTGCAGGGACAGGACAACTGGTTGCAATCAAGGGAAAGATGAATGCAGCCAAGTACAGGGATATCCTGGACGAAAACCTTCTCCAGAGTGCTCAGGACCTCAGACTGGGCCGAAGGTTTACCTTCCAACAAGACAATGATCCTAAGCACACAGCTAAAATAATGAAGGAGTGGCTTCACAACAACTCCGTGACTGTTCTTGAATGGCCCAGCCAGAGCCCTAACTTAAACCCAATTGAGCATCTCTGGAGAGACCTAAAAATGGCTGTCCACCAACGTTTACCATCCAACCTGACAGAACTGGAGAGGATCTGCAAGGAGGAATTGCAGAAGATCCCCAAATCCAGGTGTGAAAAACTTGTTGCATCTTTCCCAAAAAGACTCATGGCTGTATTATATCAAAAGGGTGCTTCTATTAAATACTGAGCAAAGGGTCTGAATACTTAGGACCATGTGATATTTCAGTTTTTCTTTTTTAATAAATCTGCAAAAATGTCAACAATTCTGTGTTTTTCTGTCAATATGAGGTTTCAGTCTCCTCGGTACTTGATAAAACCGGGTTTGGGACCTGGAGCTTTCTTAGTGATCTGGACGGGATGAAATCTCAAGTCCTGGGACCAGGTTTCGGGCATAGCCAGCACACTGATTTTGCAGGGGTTTGTGGGTCTTTTGTATTGTTAGGACCAGGGCTCTGGGCTTCACCCTCCCAAGGAGTCCAGGTGTGTACAAGGGAGCAGTCAGAGGGGTTCATATCTGCACTGGAATAGACAGGGAGCCTGGAGCCCCTTAACCTGCCTAGTTGAGAATCCTGAGCAACATACACCATGCACTCTCACAGCATACTGTGTATGTATATATATATATATATATATATATATATATATATATATACACAGTGGGTACGGAAAGTATTCAGACCAATTCACACTAACTGAAATTAGTTTAATACGTCATACAAAATCCTTTGTTGGTAATGACCGCTTTAAGACACCTCCTGTATGGAGAAACTAGTGGCATGCATTGCTCAGGTGTGTTTTTGGCCCATTCTTCCACACAGCCTTCAAATCTTAATTGTCCGTTGGGCCTCTTCTATGAACTCTGATTTTTAGTTATTTCCATAGATTTTCTATTGGATTTAAGTCAGGTGATTGGCTGGGCCATTCTAGCAGCTTTATTTTCTTTCTTTGAAAACAATTGAGAGTTTCTTTGGCTTTGTAATTGGGATCATTGTCTTGCTAAAATGCCCACCCTTGTTTCATCTTTATCATCATAGTTACATAGTTACATAGTTAGTCAGGTTGAAAAAAGACGCAAGTCCATCCAGTTCAACCATTAAAAAAAATAAAATAATAATATCATACAATCCCATATACCTAATTCTATACCCACAGTTGATGCAGAGGAAGGCGAAAAACCCCAGCAGAGCATGATCCACTTTGCTACAGCAGGGGAAAAAATTCCTTCCTGATCCCCTGAGAGGCAATCGGATATTCCCCGGATCAACTTTACCTATAAATGTCAGTACCCAATTATATTATGTACATTTAAGAAAAAATCCAGGCCTTTCTTAAAGAAATCTACTGAGCTGGCCAGAACCACCTCTGCAGGAAGTCTATTCCACATTTTCACAGCTCTTACTGTGAAGAAACCTTTCCGTATTTGGAGGTGAAATCTCTTTTCCTCTAGACGTAAAGAGTGCCCCCTTGTCCTTTGTGTTGACCGTAAAGTGAATAACTCAACACCAAGTTCACTATATGGACCCCTTATATATTTGTACATGTTGATCATATCCCCCCTTAATCTCCTCTTCTCAAGAGTGAATAAATTCAGTTCCTCTAATCCTTCCTCATAGCTGAGCTCCTCTATGCCTCTTATCAGTTTGGTTGCCCTTCTCTGCACTTTCTCCAGTTCCCCAATATCCTTTTTGAGAACTGGCAGCAGATTTTTATCAAGAATGTCTTGGTACATTTTTCCATTCATCCTTCCTTCAATGATATGACATTTGCCAGTACCATATGCTGAAAAACAGCCCCACACCATGATGTTCCCACCTTCAAACTTCACTGCTGGTACAGTGTTTTTGGGGTGATGTGCAGTGCTATTTGACCGCCAAAAATGGTGTGTATTATGGCATCCAAGGAGTAAAATTTTGGTCTCATCTGACCAGACTATATTCTCCCAGTATTTCACAGGCTTGTCTACATGTTGTGCAGCAATCTTTAAAAAAGCTTTAACATGCTTTTTCCTCAGCAATGGAGTCTTGTGTGGTCAGCGTGCATACAGGTTGAGTGCATTACTTATAGTTTTCTTTGAAAAAATTGTACCTGCTAATTCCAGGTCTTTCTGAAGCTCTTCACAAGTGGTCATTGGCTCTTGGACAACTCTTCTAATAATTATTGTCACTCCTCTGTCAGAAATCTTGTGAGGAGCACCTGGTCGTGGCCGGTTTATGGTGAAATTATGTTCTTTCCACTTCTGAATTATGGCCCCAACAGTGCTCACTAGAACATTTAGAAAATTTGAAATCCTTCTGTAACCAATGCCAATAAGTATGTTTTGCAACAATAAGGTTGTGAAGGTCTTCAGAGAGTTCTTTGCTTTTACCCATCATGGGATGTTTCTTCTGTGACACCTTGGTAATGAGACACCTTTTTATAGGCCATCAGTTGAGACTGAACCAGCTGATAATAATGTGCACTGACAAGGGACAGGATTGCTTGCTAATTATTGTCAGATTTCAGCTGGTGTCTTAGCTTTTCATGTCTTTTTTCACCTCCATTTCTTCATGTGTTCAATACTTTTTACCTTTGTCATTCCATTTTAGTCTTTGCAGTCTTTTCAAATTATTGCATACATGACAGAGAGTCCCATTAAGATTTAACCAAAATCAAATAATGCCCCTTTTGAATTTCTGCCTAAAAACATAAAATTGCTATTAGGTCATCCAGAGAAGATCATGCTGCATGTAGAGTAGAGAATACGATTGAAAATGACACCTGGAGAAGAGTCCTGAGCATGCCATGATTATCTATGAAGCATATAAGCACCTCTGCCTGTCCTGTTCAATTAGAAGGTAATCTGTGGTCTCTCTGTAGTCACATTTCCAGGGAAAACTGCGTCAAAAGCAAACTTTATTTTCTCTTTATCCATTCTGTATCTTCATAGGAGACAGCAAGCACAAGACCCAAAATCACAAGAAGGCACTGTTCGCTGTTGGAGACTATAGTACAGTGGGCAGGGTCAGTAATACCCAGCCTGCATAGATATATATATATATATATAACAACTTTGCATTGATTTACTAAGGACAAATAGGCTGTTCACTTTGCAATGGGATATTCTCTTCACTTAGTGAATGAGGTGAAGCTCCTTCCATCATCCAATCATGTGAAAGTACAAATATTGCCTTTTTTTATTTTCCTTGCCCGTGATTGAGTGTTTTTTACAATGTGATTTCCTCCCTATTCTGAGCTAAGGGAAAATACCCTTGAAAAGGTAAAACTCCTTTACAAAATGAACAGCCTATTCATCTTTAGTAAATTCATTCCAATGTGTAAATATTCTGAAATAGAGTATGGCTTCTAAGCAAAAATATGAATTAATATTTTATCAAATGGATTACCTTTAAAATTCAAAATATGCACAATTATCAATTCTATGTAGAAACTTTATGAAAATTATTTGTTCCTGTAGTTATATGCATACCTTTGTTAAATTTACTACATAATAAAGTAGAGCACGCTTGTTTTCTAGGCACTGACATATAGCAAATCTACAGTACAGCCCGAAAAAGAATTAAAGGAATAAAAAACCACAATGCACATTGTTGATAAAACTATAGCACAAAAAAGCTTTCATAAACCCTCTAGTCCCTACCACTGCAAGTTCTCAAATGCTACAGAAAGTATGATAGGGAATTTGGGGCAGATCCTGTAATAAAAACTAAAGCAGTGGAGATAGAAAAGCTAAGAAGAGAATAGAGGTATACAGAATAAGTAAGTTATTAAGTAAGACTCCAGTGGAATCCGAACCAGATCATGTAGACCAAGTATAAACCATAGCCTAGAGCAGTGGTGGTAAATTTTTTTGATATACCGGGCACTAACTGTGGCCCCTGACATCACCAAAGGGCCACACAATAAATTAAGTAAATGTAATAAAATAGACAACTATAAGATACTTCAGGTATGCAACAGGAGATGGTCAGGGATAACAGGGACTATAGGAGTTGTTGGAGACTGATTAAATGCTTAAGGAGACAGTAATAGACTGGGGACACATTACACACAACTCCCATTGCAGCTCCTTTAAAAATCAATGTTCCCACAATACCACATAAGATCCAGTATTAAAATTCACATTGACTTTAATAAGTCAGTGGTGATAGCCTTGTTGGAGAAGACAGGGCAAAACAAAAAGGGGCTGATATCACAATTATATGATATACTATTTGATAAATTTAAAAAAACTGTGGACATACCAGCAAGACTAGCCTGGTCAGGGGATATTGGGACAATATCAGATGAACAGTGGGCACAGGCACTATCAGTAATACCTCAGGCCTCTCTATCTCCAACACAAAATTTAACACAACTATTTATCCTACATAGGGCACATTACACACCAGAGAAATTATTTAAATGGAAATGTAGAGATACAGACCGATGTCCTAGATGTAAATGGAGAGTAGCCAATCTAATACACATGATATGGAGATGCCCTAAACTTCATCGCTATTGGTCTGGGGTGGTATCTATGATTAATAGTGTATTTGAGAGTGGGATGCTCATGGAGCCTGGGGGTTGTCTTCTGGGTATACTGGATGAATCAAGAATCCCAGTGGATTATATAGTTTCAATAAATAGAAGTCTATTTCAGGCTCGTAAGCTTATTGCACAAAAGTGGCTATCACCATACCCACCCACTGTAGAAGAGTGGAAAATACAAGTAAGGGAAACAGTAATTAAAGAAAAGTATATTTTCTTACACAGAGGTTGCCCGGGGAAATTTGAAAAAATATGGAGAGGGTGGGGTGATATCTTGGAGGTATGAGGGCAGGAGGGATGGGTGAGTAGAGTTGGGAGAGGAGGGAGATCATGGGAGCTAGGGGCAAGGGGGAAGTAATTTGTGTTTTTTTTTTTTTCCTCTCAATGCGGGCATGGGTTGTATGTTGTATTTGGTGTTTTTGATGTTTGTATGTAAAAAAAAACAAAAAAAAACTATTAAAAAGATGATTTGATAAAAAAAATAAAAAAAGATTACATGGAAAAAATATCTAATAAATAAAAGGAATGGTGCAGAAAAAAAGTAGGATTGCGTGAAAGAAACTACACCATTTATATACTAGAATACAGTCTAAAGACTATGCTGGCCTGAGTAAGCATCTAGGTAAAGAAAACAGACTACTGACCGCAGGACCACAAGTTCAGCACCATGGGCCTAAAGTCAAAGCACGCTGCACATGCATTATAAAATCATTTCCACGCTGCCAAAATACCTACCAATAGAACTCAAATGGGTCTTCATTACTGTTTTCTTATCACTATGCACTTTTGGGAAAGTATCATATACTATGTTTTGCCCATTCCTAGCTCTGATTCTCTTTTTGGTTGTCTCAATATGGTTGTGTTTCTGTCTCTCTGTGAAAGTATAGTAATGTTAAAATGACCATGCATACAATTCTATAATGTGGACATTGATTTGACCCCAATATATAAATCCTGGATCCATAGTCATGATATGGTGTTTTAAGAATTATGAAAAATGAGATTTGCTGCTTTGTCACATTTTAAAGTTTTCTGACTATTTTTAGGCAGATTTCTTTAATCACTGTTAAATATTGCAATTCAAAAGGCCAGACAGTCTCTGTTTATAAATTGTATATTTTTCTGCAGACTACACAACTCTGCATGCGTACATTTAAAAAATCTGCAATTCACCAATTTATTCACGAATTCCCTACTTTCCAAATGTGGTTAAAGGATATATCAGTCCCATGAATATGAACAAATATTTGAGCCAAACCTGTTTATTTGTGTAGTGAGAAGACACCCCTATAGTTGGTCTTGTAAAACAGTATGAGAGTAGATACAAAATATTCAATGCAGAGAGGAAAGACATGCGACACATTTTAATTCAGACCTAATATATATATATATATATATATATATATATATATATATATATATATATATTTAAGTTAAAAAAAATTAAGTGTAACAAAAAAAAAAATGGGCTAAAAAACACCACATTATGAGAAATATGGACAAAAGAAAATGGAAAAACTGCAAACTGCATGAACAGCAGATGTTCAGATTAAAAGAATAATCTATTGGCTTCCAGAAGGCAAAACATTACTGGATGAAATCAACAGATCTTACATAACTTATAATGCAATAAAAAAAATCCTATAGTAAAATCTTAAAAAAATATATATATATGTATAAATTACAAAATTATAAAATGCTGGGACCTTACCTCCTGTGTTTCACTAAACCAACTGTCAGACATAGATTTAGGCTCTGCTATTTGAAGATTGCTTTGATATTGTGTAAATATTGATTCTGGAATATTTGTTGTTGGAGGAAAACAGGGTGGATAACAAGATTCTGGAGGTTCTGGAGGAGCCATCCTCACTTCCATGTACTTTAACGTCCCATCCGTGTTCAGGTAAAGTGTTGGTTTATACTGATCCATATAAGACACAGGGAGGGATTTGTTTGGAAAACAAGAACCACAACTGCTGTCATAATTCTTTCTAAGGCACCTTACCAATAATATGACAAATGTTACCAAGGAAACCAAACTGATGGCTACTAAAGAAATAATAAGGTATAAGGTCATATTTGGTGCTGATTTAGAATTGGTAAGAAAATCATGAGATTTGGGGCTTTCCTGAGCAATATTCTCCATTATATTTACAATCAGAGTGACTGTAGAGGACAGTGAAGGCTCCCCGTGGTCACTGACGGAAATGACAAGCCGATGTTCTGTGTTATCCGTCTCCTGTAATCCTCGCAGAGTTCTGACTTCTCCTGTATATTCAGAGATGTAATACAAAGCTGGACTGCCAGAATGAAGAAGACTATACGTGAGCCAGGCATTGTGCCCAGAATCCAGATCCACCGCAGATACTTTACTGACTAAATATCCAGCAGACGCAGATCTGGGAATGGTCTCTTGTGCCATGACTTCCCCTGAGCTCTCTGGGTATAATATAGAGGGATAGTTGTCATTTGTATCTTGAATAAATATGAAGACTGAAACATTGGAAAACAGCTTTGGGGATCCAGAATCTTCCACTCTCGCAGTGATCTGTAGAACTTGGAACTGTTCATAGTCAAAGGAGCGCTGGGCATACATATTACCAGTGTCGGAGTTAATGTAGACAAATGAAGAGACAGGAGAGCCGTCTATATGGTTCTCTGCTATGGAGTAAATGAGCTTTGCATTATCTCCCTCATCTGGATCTCCAGCTGATACTGTACACAACAGTCTGCCAGGATCATTGTTTTCTGATATGAAGGCAGTGTAAGCAGACTGTAGAAATGCTGGAGGATTATCATTAACATCAGAAATAGTAATGATGATTGTAGTCTGGCTGCTTAAAGAAGGAGAGCCGAGATCAGAAGCGATCAGTGTAATAGTATATTGTGAGACTTTCTCCCTGTCCAGATGTCCACTCGTGACCAGTGTATAACGGTTTGACATGGGCTGGCATTTAAAGGGTAAATTTGGTGGTATTATCAGTTTAACGTCACCATTTTTACCAGAATCCCTGTCTCTGATTGTAATAAACCCAACCATAGACCCTACTGGAGCATTTTCAGGCACTACATTATTTTTTGAAGTAAAAACTATTTCTGGGACATTATCATTCACATCTTGGACTTCAATCTGAACAACACAACGTCCCTCTAGTTTAGGGGATCCTTTATCTACAGCCTTTACAAATAATTCATACATCTTTGCAATTTCAAAGTCCACAACCCCTTTAATAAATATTTCTCCCGTTTTTTCATTCACTTCAAATAGTTCCTTTGCTGAATCTGATGTATGGTCATCAAATGAATATAATATTTCACTATTCACACCCTCATCTAGGTCTGTAGCATTTAGCTTTAAAACAACTGTGCTTAGGGGTAGATTTTCCATTAGCCCTACCTTATAGCTTGCCTGATCAAACACTGGTGCATTGTCATTAAAATCTAAAACAAAAATATTAATCTGAGTGGATCCTGATTGGGGAGGTTCTCCTCCATCAGTGGCTGAGAGAATGAGCTTGTGTTGTGATTTCTCTTCCCTGTCCAGAATTTTCTCTAGTACTAATTCTGCAATCAAAGTTCCATCACTGCGATATTTTTCTGATAAAGAAAAATAAGGATTTTGATTTAAGCTATAATGTCTCACACCATTTTTCCCCACATCCAAGTCTTTAGCAGTGGGTAAAGAGAACCTTACTCCAGGATTTGCAAACAGCTCTATAATTTTTATTTCCTGAATAGTTACAGAAAAAATAGGATAATTATCATTAATGTCCAAAATCTCAATTTCCAGGCTGAACAGCTCCAGAGGATTCTCAGCTACAACCTCTAAATGCAGCAAACAACTGGAGCTGGATCCACATAGGCTCTCTCTATCAATCCTCTCCTGTATAATCAGAGCTCCATATTTCTGGTCAATGTTAAAATATTTACTGCTTCCTTCAGATCCCAAACTCAGTCTCCTTTTATTAATATCTGCCAGGTTTAAGCCCAGATCCTGAGCTATATTCCCCAAAACAGTCCCTGGATCAGACTCCTCTGCAATAGAATAAAGAAGCTGCCCAGAGACCCAGCCCCAGCTACAAAGGAGAAGGGAGAAAGCTACTTGCCATTTCCAAGCATTTGAGGAACATTTGCAGTCCATGTCTTAATCCCTCTTCTGAGAATCAAGTCCTTTTGTAATCCCAATAAGTATCCAGGCTGAGTTTAAATGATTTGTTGTATAAAAAACACCATATTTCCTGCATTGAAAACATCCAAAGGGTTTTCATCGGAGCAGCAGCTCTTCGTTGTGTGTGAGAACAGAGATGGGAGGGTGAATCACTGAGCCAGGGGGAGGAGAACACATGAACAGATTCACAAGCTTTGCTTTTTAACCGTTTGGATGACTAGGCTGCCCTCTTCTGTCTAAAGATAATAACTACAGCTTAATTTTACAATGTAGAAAAAAATCACAGATTTTCAAGTTCAAAAGTTAAGAAAAGTAGTTATTAATGGTATAAATAATGCATTCTATTGACACAGTTACACAAGTCTTAATTAAAACTTAATTTTAAGATGTAAGTAAATAACAGATTTTTAAGTTCAGAAGTTATGAAAAATCTAGTGTTTTATTTTTACTAAATACTTTTATTATAGGTTGATACATAGTTTTATCCTTTTTAAATCTAAGATGAAAAACTATCATTGTTACAGTATTTTTCTATTAAAATGCCAAAGGAAATAGATCAAGTGAAATATGTAAGACCTAAAGTTAGTGTTGTGCACTACATAACTCATGGCATAGTATTACAGGTAATTTAAAAGGAATAAGTAAAGCTTTTGGGTGAACTGTAAGTCATTAAATGGCTGATATGTGTATAAATATATATATATATATATATATATATATATATATATATATATATATATAAAACCAAAATCGGAAACTCCAATTAATACACCTTCAAATTAAGGCATCTCCCCAAAAGCAGTAGTTGCCAATAAATCACCTGAAGAAGATTGTGCTGCATGTAGAGCACAGAAGAAAATTAGATAAGGAGAAGAGTACTGATGCCTAAGTAAACCAAAAATGCACTGGAACGTTCCATGATTATCTATGGAGAAGTTCAAGTTTGTCCCAAGCACCTCTGCCTCTACCTCTGTTGCCACTCTGCACACTGTCTTTCCGGAAAATCTGCTTTGAAGGCAACCTTGCTTTTCTTTTAAAACCAATCTGTATCTTCATAAGAGACAGACTCAACCCAACATCACAAGGAGGCACACAGTAAACAGGTTTAAAAATACCCAGTAAGCATTGTTATTCTCAAAACCACAGACTACCAAGAGCAATACATTTCCTTGAGTGGAATGGCCCGATGCATACTGTAGCTATAACAAAATAAAAAAGGTAGCACAGGACATGTACGCACACTGCAAAGCACAGTATCACTTTGGTTAGACTGAAATTGACCTTTTATAAGTTCTAGCTGTGTTGGTACTACATCTGAAACAAGAAGAATCTGCAGTAAAATACATGAATTTAACCGCTTGCCGACTGTCTCACGTAGATATATGTCTGGCACAGGCGGGCAAAGCAACGTATATATATGTTGCTTTCAACCTGCCCCCTAGCGGGCGCGAGCGCGCCCGCCGCGGTCTCTGTGACCACGCACGTAGGACCCGCGGACTCGATGTCCGCAGGTGTCCCGCGATCGGGTCACGGAACGGCAGAACGGGGGGATGTCTTTGTAAACAAGACATCTCCCTATTCTGCCCGATGACATGTCACTGATCGTCTGCTCCCTCTCATCGGGAGCAGCGATCAGTGACGTGTCACAGTAAGCCATGCCCCCTAACAGTTAGAATCACTCCCTATGACACACTTAACCCCTTCCCGCCCCCTAGTGGTTAACCCCTTCACTGCCAGTCACATTTACACCGTAATCAGTGCATTTTTATAGCACTGATCGCTGTATAGATGTGAATGGTTCCAAAATAGCGCCAAAAAGTGTCCCATGTGTTTGCCATAATGTCACAGTCACGATAAAAATTGCAAATCGCTGCCAAAATGAGTAAAAAAATAAAAAATAATAAAAATGCCATAAAACTACCCATATTTTGTAGACGCTATAACTTTTGTACAAACCAATCAATATACGCTTATTGCGATTTTTTTTACCAAAAATATGTAGAAGAATACGTATCGGCCTAAACTGAGAAAAAAATTAGCTTTTTAAAAAAAAAAATCGGATATTTATTATAGCAAAAAGTACAAAATATTGCTTTTTTTTCAAAATTGTCGCTCTATTTTTGTTTATAGCGCAAAAAAATAAAACCGCAGAGGTGATCAAATACCACCAAAAGAAAACTCTATTTGTGAGAAAAGAAGGACGTCAATTTTGTTTGGGAGCCACATCACACGACCGCGCAATTGTCAGTTAAAGCGACGCAGTGCCGAATCGTAAAAGTGGCCCGGTCATTTGGCAGCCAAATGGTCCGCCGGGGCTGAAGTGGTTAAACTGAAAGGATAATTTTACTTTCACCACCAAGCCCTCTCCTGTCTGTAAGAGCACACCTGCCTTGGTATTCCATTTTTCATTCACTATAATGATATTTTAGACACTTTGCCTGCCCACAGCTGCCTTCTATCCAATGAATTGCCTTAAAGCGGAGTTCCACCCAAAATTGGAACTTCCGCTTAATCCACTCCTCGCCCCCTTGCATGCCACATTTGGCATGTAATTTTTTTTTGAGGGGAGTGGGGGCTTCAGTAGGAGTGGGACTTTCTGTCCCACTTCCTACTTCCGCCCAGGGACCGCTTAGGCGATACGTCATATTGCCTATTGGCGCCCCCTCCCTGTAGGCGTGACAGGTCCCAGGCGATCGCCTGTCCACTCAGAGAGCACTGCGCCATTCACGCATGCACAGTGAGTGCCCGGCCGTGAAGCCGAAAGCTGTCACGGCCGGGTGCCCACAGTTATAATGGAGGCGCCGGCGGAGAAGGCAAGGAGAGGAGCGAAGCTCTGGGCGGCGCGTTGCTGGACAGTGGAACAGGTAAGTGTATGTTTATTAAGAGCCAGCAGCTACACTTTTTTGTAGCTGCTGACTTTTAAAAAACATAAAAAAAAGTCTGGAACTCCCCTTTAACTAATTCAAAATATGAACAATTATCAATTTTATTTATATAATTTATGAAAACAAGACATTCCTCTAGGTACATGCATAACTGGGGTAAATATACTATATAGTAAAGTAGGCCATGCTTGTATTCTAAATGTACAGATATGAAGCAAATTTACAACCAGGTACAAAAGAATGGAAAAAATTGAAAAATAAAAAAAACTATTCACATAAACTGTAGCCAACAACATCGGACAGGTTGCACAGCAATAATCCTGTCACACGTTTTAAAATCTAGTAGCATAGTGTGATTATGAGTGTGCTCTACACACAAAAAATAAAATGAACATAAAGATTATTACATAGATATGAAGCTCATTTACTAAAGATGAAATGTTCAGCTACCATAAGCCAATAGTATGTATAATTTAAAGAATTTGTTATCAGAAGAATTTTCTTTTCTGCTATAATAAACCAGTCCCTTCTACAAGGTATGGTATCATAATCTGTGTAACAGGAGCGAATGCCAAAACTAAGCTTTCATCAAGCCTTTAGTCCCTACACTTACAAGTCTTTATACATTCCAGAAAAAAATATATGTTATGTGGACAAGATCATGTAGATAAAATTGAAGCAGTGGAGATATAAATGTAACTGGTGTTATGCCCTGTACACACGACCGGGTTTTCCGACGGGAAAAACTGCGAGGAGAGCTTTTTGCCGGGAATCCTGGCTGTGTGTATGCTGCCTCGCAGTTTTTCTAGCAGGAAAACTGCTAAACTCGCCGGCAAAAAAAAGAGAACCAGCTCTCTTTTTTCCCGTTGGGATTCCCGACTGACTTTATCCCGTCGGAAATCCCGAGCGTGTGTATGGGGCATTACAGTAGAATTAAACTCTCGGAACTGTTTAGCCTAACACATTGACCACAACAAAATAAATAGTAAACTAATTCTTAAAATCCCTACTCCAGCATTAGCAGTTTACAACTTTACAACTGTTGACTTCTGCTCTCTCTGTGCTGCTTCCCTGAAATTCAGATCTTCCCTGGTAATAGTTAACAATGGACAATACAGTCTGGAGCTAGTCTGTTAGCTTGGAGAAAAGAGGGGGTGGGGGGGTATAAAAGAGCATTTGCCATCCTAGGCCACAGGGCTGTGTGTTTCTATTCATGCACAGTGTAGGGAGACACAGTTTCAGTCCTTGCATGTGTAGCGCACAGACCCCTCTGCTTTACCTGCATTTTTATTTGGCTCCTCGCAGGCAGAGAGAGGCACACCGCACCACAAGCCCGTACACTCCTGTGTGAGGAGGTTGAGCGGTGTTAGTTTCGGGCCTGCCTGCGGCTGGAGTTGAATTCTCCCGAGGATAATTCTCGCCTCTACCTTGAATAGATGCAAGTCTTTATTTTTCCCCAGTAATGTAACTGTCCACACCAACTGATTGTCCAACTTCTATATTTATTTCACACTGGATAACAAATAGTCTCTTTAACAGCAGACAGGTTGGAACAAGACACAGGACAGCTTAGGTGGGAGGAGGTCCAGGCACAAACTCTAATGATTTCCTCAGACTGTTCAGGTTTCACGAACAGTTTTGGCGCACGGTCTCTGCCACAGACCTGGTGAGTAGAAGTCACTGCCACTGACTCAGTGAACTGGTCACTGCCACTGACCTGGTGAACTGGTCACTGCCACTGACCTGATGAACTGGTCACTGCCACTGACCTGGTGAATAGGGCCTTGCCCTATGAAGTCACTGCCACTGACCTGAAGAACTACCTTCTTGAAGCATTTGGCCCATGTAAAGGAGAAAACCATCCCTCCGGAGAGTTACCAGAGGCCCTCACCGTCACCATGACTTTGCGCTGGGTCTTCGAAAAGGGTTACCTCCTTGGCCTCCTCATCTCCGATACGGGTCCCCTCGCAAGGTGGCACCCTGGGAGCTCTCGATCCCTTGCGGACCCCAGCCGAAGGTTGCTGGGCCCCGGGCCTTCAAAATAGTACCTCACCCCAGACTGAAGGTGTCTGGGATGGAACAGGAACCAGGCCTCCGGGCCTAGGGTACCCCGAGACGACCCTCCTCATGCCCAGGCCGAAGGTGCCTGGGTGTGGATGAACCCCAATGGAAGATGTCCACCTCCTTTTATACCCTCTCCCGACAGGCACAGCAGGTTCCCTGCCCCGCCATACTACTGACGAGAGGGGACACAAAAGGTGCAGCCCTGGATTGGTGGTTCAACCCTGGCCTATGGCAACAGCACCACCTGTAGACCACAGGGAACTGTGCACCAACACTATCTCCAATTGACAGTAATGGTCCATAAACCCTAACAATCAATGTGTTGGAGCCTAATTACCACTCAGACACTTCCCTTAAATTTAACACCCCGCTACACATGCAAGGTTGACTCCCTAGGATGATGCAGGACAAAGGAACCACCCTGAAACAGAAGACCCGGGATGGCAGTCATGGCACCAGCTTGAACTTGAAAATAGGGCAGGATTAAAGGATACAGCTGGGTAGTCAGTAAATAACTAAATCAGCTGCTAAAAGTGTTCAGAAAATGAGGGTTTAGCATCACCTTAAGGAGAAAATAGAAGTGTAGCAAAGTAAGTAAGAAAATAAGTAAGACCCTGATACAGTTAGAGCCAAATTAACCACAACCCATAGCCTAGAGCAGTGGTGGTTACCTTTTTTTATATAAGGGGCCTCAAGTTAAAGTGATATAGTAGAAAAAAAGCTGAGACCCTTGACTTGCAACAGTAGAAGGTCAGAGAATATAAACATGCTACAAGAGATAGTCAGAGGTTGCAGACATGCTATAGGGGTGGTTGGATAATGGAGACATGCTTCAGGAGACAGTCAGAGACTGTAGACACATTACATAGGACTGACAGAGATCACTGCTATTCCAGCTCCTTTACAATTTAAAGCTTCCACGTTTATGTGCCCTACAGTCCACGTAAAAATGACATGTGCCACAGAAGAACATGTTATTAAAGATCAGAAGAAAAAATAAAATAAAATAAAAGGAATAGACAATAGAGAAACGGGTTTGTGAAATAAACCAAACCATATAACTATCAGAACAGTCTAAATAATATTTTTTTTACTTCACTGACATGAAAGTACTTAGGTAAATAAAACACCAACTACAGCCCACAGTGGCTTTGAGGGGTGCACAATAAGTGCCAAAAGGCTTTGTGTGTCTCCTGAACTGCAGGTTCAGTACCTAGAGTGGTAGTGCACTGCTCATAATGCTAGAATGCTGAAAATAGGTAGTGACACAAAGGTTCCAGGTTGCCATTCTGCCTACCAGTGGCATCCAGCTGGGGCTTCATTACTAACCACTGCCTGTGCATTTTATTTGATGGCAAGTGTATTATAATTATGGCTTGCCCATTTCTAGATGCATTTCTATCCTGGTTGTCTCAATATTGTGACTGTGTATGGTCATGCTAACATGACTACATACACAATTCTATAATTTAGGTATTGATTTGACCTTTAGATTAATGGTCCTGGTCTTGTTATCCATAGACATGACATGGTGGTTAAAGATGGCTGAACTGTTTCTTTGATTCTTCAGCTTATTTTGGGCAGATTTCTCTGATCTCTAAAGAATATTGCATTCTTTTTGTATCCAGGCAAACGTTTTTTACCTTAATGCATTCTGTTACTAAGGATTCCCTCCCAGCCCGGCCTTATACTTACTTGAGAAAATGAATAAAGAAAAGAGAGTGCACCAGCTTTGAGCATTATTCTTTGATACATTTATTAAAAGAACAGATTAAAAAATACTGACAAGCATGTGAATGAAATACCACAATGTAAAAGCCTTCAAGTGATAGCAATCGGTCTGTGAGTAGTTTTTAATCTGTTCTTTTAATAAATGTATCAAAGCATAATGCACAGGGCTGGTGCGCCCTCTTTTCTTTATTCCTTTTCTTGGCGGCTAGGATACCCCTATCCTGGAGGGCAGCAAGGCCTGAGATATTATCCGCCTTGAACTCTAGATCACCTGATCAACGCACTTGTGCACAAGAGTATTTGTTTGCTGCTATCATTATACTTACCTGAGCCTGATCTTGATCCAGCAATGTGCATGAGAGCTCTCTCTGTGCTCTCTCCCTCCTCACTGGGCAGTTTTATCCTTTCAATCAAATTCTGTGATGAGGGAGCAGGGAGCGGGGCCGAGCCTCGAAGTCTGTGTCAATAGATGCAGGCAGGATGGCTTGGGAGCGGACCTGCTCGAGTGCTCTTATAGAAAATGTCTTTAATCGTGGGAGGATCCAGGAGCGCCAGTGGGGGACCCGAGAAGAGGAAGAATGGGGCTGCTCTGTGCAAAACCATTGCACAGAACAGGTAAGTATGACATTTTTATTATTTTATAAAAAAAAAAAAGGAACCCTTTCAATCCCTTTTATTCATGAATTGCATGATTTCCTGGATTTCAAACCAACTCCCAAATCACAAATGGTGGTAAAGGAACCCAAAGCCAAGCCTATGTACTTATGCAGTGAGAAGACAACCCTGCAGCTGGTCTAGGGAATGAGAGTGAACATAAAATAGTTAATGTAGAGGGCCAAGACATGTGAAAGTTGGCTATGGAGATGGCAGAACTTAAAAATCCAGCGCTGATTGGAATTCCACTTAACACATACTTCGCAAACAGCAAACTTTTCACTTTTCATTTTGCTGGAAAGTACTAAAGAATAACAAATCATATACAGAATGTAACTGTACTAGGCTCCACTGAAGAAGTCCACACGAAGATGCAACGCATATGGAGTAATGAGTTAGCAGCTGACACTATCCCGTGACTATTCCTAACCAGACAGCGGTAAGCCAGTGGATTTTATGTTGTGCAATTTTCAGCTGGCACGGCTTTAGTTTTTTACAGAGAGCACTATATGGTATGTTTTCTGTTTTGTATGGCCGGTATTACATGTGAAGATCCCATGAAGGAGAGAGCTGAGCTGTGAAAGCTATAATGATTCCCAACCATCCGCACAGATCTTCATATATCCCTCAAAGGGAACTGCATGCTTTGACTCTCTGGTAAAACAGGGGTCATAGCTGGAGGTGAGCTGCTAGAGAGCACTGGTTGTGGAGTGCATGAGCATCTCTTTTTGATTTATTGTGATCGTTGCACACAGAGGTGGCAAGAATATTCGATCTAAGGGTTTATTCTTTTTTTTTGTTTTGAAATGTTTTTTTTTTTTTACATTTCTGGGAAGAAGAGTGAATTGTGTTGATATACTTGGTTATTAAGATACTTTTTCTTTTTGGTACACTTATATTGTGTTTGATGTATGTTATAATATCACTTTACTAATGATTGCGATGTACTAACTGTATCCTATATGCCAATAGCTATGCTATTAGATGCGCCAAGAATGACACAATACTTGCAATCGCAAAATAAGCCCCATTATTAACTCACACTAACTAACATGCTGACTTCTCTCATCCAATCATTTGCAAACATGATTGGGTATTCTTTGCATTACATTCACTAAGCTCTGGGGAAAATACCCTTGCAAAGTGAACAGCCTATTTTTCCATTATTTCTATATTTGTTTTATAATAAAAATAAAATAAAAAATAGGTGTAAACAATAAAAAATAAATAATAATAATAACATACAACATAAAATATGCACTGAAGAATATTTAGAAACTGCAAACTGTGTGTAAAACCAACAAGAATAATCAGTCTCGTTGGAAAAATTAGAAAATACGTTGGTGTGTATTACCAATAGAAACCAATTACAGTCCAGCAATTCTTTTTTTTCATCAAATAAAAATAATAATGTATTTGCTTCTTGCAGGCTAAAGGGTGCTGAACAAAACTGCTGATTTCACCAAACATTGTATAATTGTATAATGTTGTATAGAGAACAGGATGAGGCTGGGGTGGACTACGTGGGCACCTTATGCTAACTGACAACCAGTTAAGAGTAAGTAGTAAAAAAAGGGGTTTTTATTACAAAAATATATAAAGGAACAATTATTTTGACATTTCATAGAAATAGTGGTAATTCCGTGACATTTCCATGTATCATACCATTACAAACAATGGACCAGAATACAACTGTACATACATAAATTGTGCTCTACATGTTTCACGTTGTGATTCAAAAACAGAATCCGCTTCTTCAGGAGCTATGTATATATGTATGGATTTTCAATGGACATAGAATGAAAGATTAAGTTGTCACGTAACTATGAAATGAAATAGAAGAAAACATTATAAGCAAAATTGTAGTGGATATAAATAGTATATTTTAGTATAAAACACCAGGCCAACCTTGGCCATAGATGTGCGCCATATCATAGAGTCTTACCAAAGGTGCTGAACCAGAGGGGGCAGGCCGCGAACCATAAATTCCCGTTATGTCATGAGGGAGTGGGTATTACCACTCAGGACATAAAAGTAGGGGTAAAGGGGATCTGAAATTGAGAACGATAGAAGTAAATGCATATCTAGGGTCTTCAGCATAAAGAAAGCTGAAGGGGATGTAATGAATAAGGAATCTATCGCTTTCATATATACACAGATCACCAACCTCATGGGAGGACACATCCATAGGCATCTCGTAGGTAGGCAGCGTGTACACAGAAAAAGATTTAGTATGGAAGAGAATTCAGATGAAGGCTGAACCCCTTATATATAGAGAGAAATGTCAAAATAATTGTTCCTTTATATATTTTTGTAATAAAAACCCCTTTTTTTACTACTTACTCTTAACTGGTTGTCAATTAGCATAAGGTGCCCACATAGTCCACCCCAGCCTCATCCTGTTCTCTATACAACGTCTAATGGGACGAAGACACCATTTCTATATATTCCTTATCCATAGCACTCGTAATATAAACATTGTATAATGTAATTGAAATCTTACTGTAAAATCTAATATTAAAAAAAAAAACTAAACATTATTTTTATTACCTAATAATATATTGACATCTCACCTGATGTGCTTCGCTAAACCAGCTGTCAGAAGTGGGCTTAGGCTCTGCTATGTGAGGACTACTTTGATATTCTGTAAGTGTTGTATCCAGAATGTTTGTTGTTGCAGGAAAACAAGGTGGATAACAAGATCCTGGAGGTTCTGGAGGAGCCATCCTCACTTCCATGTACTTCAAAGTCCCATCCGTGTTCAGGTAAAGTGTTGGTTTATACTGATCCATATAGGACACAGGGAGGGATTTGTTTGGAAAACAAGAACCACAACTGCTGTCATAATTCTTTCTAAGGCACTTTACCAATAATATGACAAATGTTACCAAGGAAACCAAACTGATGGCTACTAGAGAAATAATAAGGTATAAGGTCATATTTGGTGTTGATTTAGAATATGTAAGAAAATCATGGGATTTGGGGCTTTCCTGAGAAATATTCTCCATTATATTTACAATCAGAGTGACTGTAGAGGACAGTGAAGGCTCCCCATGGTCACAGACAGAAATGACAAGTCGATGTTCTGTGTTATCCGTCTCCTGTAATCCTCGCAGAGTTCTGACCTCTCCTGTATATTCAGAGATGTGAAACAAAGCTGGACTGCCAGACTGAAGAAGACTATAGGTGAGCCAGGCATTGTGCCCAGAATCCAGATCCACCGCAGATACTTTACTGACTAAATAGCCAGCAGACGCAGATCTGGGAATGGTCTCTTGTGCCATGACTTCCCCTGAGCTCTCTGGGTATAATATAGAGGGATAATTGTCATTTGTATCCTGAATAAATATGAAGACTGAAACATTGGAAAACAGCTTTGGAGATCCAGAGTCTTCCACTCTTGCAGTGATCTGTAAGACTTGGAACTGTTCATAGTCAAAGGAACGCTGGGCATAAATATTACCAGTGTCAGAGTTAATGTAGACAAATGAAGAGACAGGAGAGCCGTCTATATGGTTCTCTGCTATGGAGTAAATGAGCTTTGCATTATCTCCCTCATCTGGATCTCCAGCTGATACTGTACACAACAGTCTGCCAGGCTCATTGTTTTCTGATATGAAGGCATTGTAAGCAGACTGTAGAAATGCTGGAGAATTATCATTAACATCAGAAATAGTAATGATGATTGTAGTCTGGCTGCTTAAAGAAGGAGAGCCGAGATCAGAAGCGATCAGTGTAATAGTATATTGTGAGACTTTCTCCCTGTCCAGATGTCTACTAGTGACCAGTGTATAACGGTTTAACATGGGCTGGTATTTAAAGGGTAAATCTGGTGACATATGCAATTTAACTTCCCCATTTTTACCAGAATCCCTGTCTCTGACTGTGATAAACCCTACAATAGTCCCTACTGGAGCATTTTCAGGGACCTCATTATTTTTTGAAGTAAATACAATTTCTGGTAAATTATCATTCATATCTTGTACTTCAATCTGGACAACACAACGTCCTTCTCGTCTTGGTGATCCTTTATCAACAGCCTTTGCAAATAATTCATAGGATGTTGCTACTTCAAAGTCTACAGCCCCTTTAATAAATATTTCTCCCGTGTTTTCATTTAAATCAAATATTTCCCTGGCAGAATCTGCTGTATGATCATCAAATGAATATAATATTTCACTATTTGCACCTTCATCCAGGTCTGTAGCATTTAGCTTTATAACAACTGTGTTTAGAGGTAGATTTTCCATCAGCCCTACCTTATATCTTGCCTGATCAAACACTGGTGCATTATCATTAAAATCTAAAACAATAACATTAATCTGAGTGGATCCTGATCGGGGAGGTTCTCCTCCATCAATGGCAGACAGAATAAGCTTGTGTTCTGATTTCTCTTCCCTGTCCAGATTTTTCTCTAGTACTAATTCTGCAATCAAAACCCCATCATTACGATATTTTTCTGATAAAGAAAAATAAGGATTTTGATTCAAGCTATAATGTCTCACGCCATTTTTCCCTACATCCAAGTCTTTAGCAGAGGGTAAAGGAAATTGTACTCCAGGACTTGCAAACAGCTCTATGATTTTTATTTCCTGAGTAGTTACAGAAAAAATAGGATAATTATCATTAATGTCCAAAATCTCAATTTCCAGGCTGAACAGCTCCAGAGGATTCTCAGCTACAACCTCTAAATGCAGCAAACAACTGGAGCTGGATCCACACAGACTCTCTCTATCAATCCTCTCCTGTATAATCAGAGCTCCATGTTTCTGGTCAATGTTAAAATATTTACTGCTTTCTTCAGATCCTAGACTCAGTCTCCTTTTATTAAGATCTGCCAGGTTTAAGCCCAGATCCTGAGCTATATTCCCCACAACAGTCCCTGGATCTGACTCCTCTGCAACCGAATAACGCAGCTGCCCAGAGACCCAGCCCCAGCTACAAAGGAGAAGGGAGAAAGCTACTTGCCATTTCCAAGCATTTGAGGAACATTTGCAGTCCATGTCTTAATCCCTCTTCTAAGAATCAAGTCCTTTTATAATCCCAGTAAGTATCCAAGCTGAGTTTAAATGATTTGTTGTATAAAAAACACCATATTTCCTGCATTGAAAACATCCAAAGGGTTTTCATCGGAGCAGCAGCTCTTCTTTGTGTGTGAGAGAAGAGATGGGAGGGTGAATCACTGAGCCAGGGGGAGGAGAACACATGAACAGATTCACAAGGTTTTATTAACAAAAAGACTGTATGGACAAGTCTGCCCTCTTCTGTCTAAAAATTAAAACTGCAGTTTTATTGAAAAATTTGGGGAAAATGGAATGCATTGTATGCACTGCATACTGCATGCAATGCTTTTTTGTGGGAATGTTTCAGAAAAAAATGATTATTCTAAATAAATTCTAAACTAAAACCGAGTCTTGAATCTGATGCCTTAAGAAAGCAGAAACAAAGCATTTTTTTTTCTTATGCCGTATGCATTTATTCTGACACTTTAAAAAGACTAAGACACCTGGAACAAAACTTTGATCTCCTCTAATTAGTATCTGTGGTAGTCAAATCTGCAATACCAAGTTCACAATTTATTAACCAGTAATTATAAGAGCTCCCATAATACCACATTATCAGCAGTAAGATTTATTTTTTTTCTAGAGAAGTTTGGCCTACTGCAAAAGAAAAGAAAAAAACTAACAAAAAAAAAAGCAGCCTTCGGCTGTGTCATCCTCTTTTATGCATGTCAAACCTTTCATTTTCACCATGCTGTAACAACTAATAATCACTTTTACAGCTGTTTTAACAGTTACCAGTTTAAAATAGCAAGGCTGATTTTATAACGTGTATATCAGAGTGATCTCTTGTCTTCTAATCAATTTCTAATTTGGTTTGGCATTAGTAGTTTTACAGAGGGTGAATAAAATCAACACAAAGCACAATCAGACTTAATAATTCCTTCAATATGTAGATCTTTACAAAGTTTTTTAATGCCTTTTCCCCTTCCGTTTAAAGTATTTTTGTCAGATGTCAAGCTGGAACTGAAGCTGTTACAGAATGTCATCATTGAAATGGTATTGCTATGTTAGCAATTCAAGATGAATTTCTTTCATTCTACATATGCAGTATGCCTCTACCAAGTAAGCTTTAGGGGAATATCAGCAATTAATGATTGGATGTCTTTTAGTTAGATTTACAGTTTTAGTTTTTTTTTTTTGGGGGGGGGGGTTCAAGAAAACTGTGTGGAGTCGGGCTTATCTATACTCATACACTGGAGATTATTTTTTTATACTAATCACACAAGCACTGAATTTGGCTTTGCAGTATCTCATCAATCTGAATACAGGCATAATAAGAATATTATATTATGTAAACCAAATATCTAGTATAAGGTCCATGCTGTAATAAAGTAGGCTGCTAGCAGAAAGGTTGATATACAAAAACCCTATGGAACTATAAAGATAATCACCTACAGCACCACACAATCAGAGGGCAACTATTAATCATAAAATGCAACAATTAGTCACATATCTATATAAAGTGCAATATAATATCACAATAAAAATAAAGTATATATATATATATATATATATATATATATATATGTATAAAAGTGCATAAAGTGCCGATATAGTGCAAACGAGTCCCGTATAGCCCAAAAACACATGTGTTATAGTTCCTTCCCAAATGATTTAGATCGTTGCCAGGCTCTTCCCAGTGTAAAGAAGCACCAGGCACCACCTCATGAAATGAACACTGACCAGAAAATGTGCAACAAAATGTGCTTAGCATGTCATCATAGGTAGGTGTCATCCAGGGTAGCCTATGCATACATCCACAGTGCTCTCCTATCCAGTTCCCAGTGCTGATCCAAGCTGCAGCAAATAATGTTCACACCTGAGCCAGAAAAGATGGTAATAGTGTAGTCAGTGGCGGTGCATCCATAAGGGCGCACGGGCGCTGGCCCCTCTCTCCAGCCACCCCCTCTATGACCAATGGATAGATTCATGCATGGCCGCCGCTGCCACCCATTATTCAGGCGCCGGGCAGGGGCGGGGGGGTGTTTGAAGCACCTGATTAGAGCCATAGGCTCTAATAGGCTTCAAAATAGGTGAACCCAGGTCCACCCAGGTGTGTTAGAAAAGTGAATGAATATACACTGAACCGCCTCTCCACCAATCAGGTGCTCGGGTCTGTTACCCATCACCTGATTGTCTGAAACGGCAGGCGCTGTGATTAGATGCCTATCAGGAGGAGAGGACGGGAGGAGACGCATGGAGGACACTGCTCGCCACGTCTCCCACTGCCCCATGAGACAGGGTAAGTGCCAGGCAGATGGCGAGCGGGCGGGGGGGTCACAGTGGTGGCATTCGATGGCACAGTGATGGCATTCGATGAGCACAGTGACTGCATTTGAGAGGCACAGTGGCTGCATTTGATGGCACAGTGGCGGCATTTGATGGCACAGTGGCAGCATTTGATCGGCACAGTGGCAGCATTTGATTGGCACAGTGGTGGCATTTAATGGGCACATAGGCTGCAAATGATGGGCACAGTGGGTGCATTTGTTGGCACAGTGGCTGCGTTTGATGGGCATAGTGGCTGCGTTTGATGGGCACAGTGAGATGCAATTGATGTTTTTTTTTCTGAATTTTTCAGTTTGTTTGCGCCCCCCAAAAAGTTTGAGCACCAGTTGCCACTGAGTGTAGTATGTATTGCACAATGAGAAGTACATACAGTACATAGCATGCCAAACAAACAGACCGATATATCAATACAAAACCACTGTAACTAACATAGAAGGCTGCTGCTAACTGATATCAAGCAGCAGCATGATGTCAGCATTAAAGCCTGCCCCGGCACTTGTTTCAGCTGATAGGCTGTCTTCAGGGGACCTCCAGTGCTGAGATACAACATGTTTAAGTATCCTATAACAATCCACCTATAGGGAGGATTAGGGAGGACCTTTCAGCTATGTTGTTGTAGAAAATAAAATAAAAGAAGCTCATACAGCTGAGAGTAAGAGTTTTATCTTTGAAGGAGCTTGCACCACAATTTAAAGGTATCAATGGGCAGGGTAGCGATGTACTGATGTTTTTTGCCCACTAGAGGGCTAATTTATCTAATCAAACCTTTCACAAATGTTTATTTGTCAACATTGGCATATATAAAATAATCTATTAATCCTGCATTAAATAGATTCCTTTTTCTTTTTTCTTTTTTTTTATATATAAATGCAGTTTTTTGGAGTATACTTGATACTTTATCAGCACTTTATGCATTTTATGCATATATACTTTATTTTTATTGTGATATACTGCACTTTAGTATTGATGTATTTATATTTATGTTGATTTTTGCACTCTATATAGATATGTGACTAATTGTTTCGAATTGTGACTAATTGTTTCACTCTGTTTGTGTAGCGCTGCAGGTGATTATCTGTATTTTATCTAAATGATGAGCTGACAAAACGTAAAGTACTCTTTTAATAAGATAATATGTATTTTACAAATAATACCATCAATGAGTTCCATGTCTCCCTACCACAAAATGCCTTTTGTAAGTTGATACCAGTTTAGTTTAAATTTACATTAAAATGTATATCAAAAATGGTAAGAACCCCTGTCAAGTTTTATCACTCTCTGTTGTCCACTGGGAAAATTCGACCTCTCAATTTGCCATGTTGGTTATTGTCCCCAAAATCCAGAATATGACAGTTGTACCAAGAACACAGGGTAGAGGAGGAAATCTTCCAATGGGGACACTTGTTCTGGGGACAACTGACTAAAGCTGGATTCACATCTAAGCAATGTTTGCTTGATGCATTTTCCATTGAAATCATCACAACATATAATGCAGGTAAACACCTCATGATGTGTATTAATGTGCATTGATGCTCACTATGATGCATTAAAAAAATGAGACAACCCACATTAACATGTGCTCAACGTGTGTTTTGATGAGGTTCTCTTGATTTCAATGACAAACGCAGCAGGGGAAACATGCATAGTTGTGAATCCAGCCTAAAAGGGCAATTTCTTTAAAATATTGCAGAAATGTACTCCTTCTGTCTCCACCACAGGAAGTGAAGGGAAATCTCCCCAATGAGGCAAACAGAAAAAATAAACAGGCAGGTTTTTAACCTTTCTCTAAACTATTCATAAGTCAAGAAAACGTTTTGGGTATACAGTACATACACTTTAACTGTATTTACTGGCTGTATAATTTATTTACCCCAATAAAGTAATTTTCTGAAGGCAGCTTTCTCATTCTGGTTTGTCTGTGATTATGGGCCTTGCAAGTTTCTCATGGTCTTTTTAGGCTAATGTTATAATTTAAGAATTTCCTTTTGTATAGTAATTGCATTATTTGCTTTCTTTGTCTAGGGGTAAGGGATAAGCAAGGATATTTCTTTGTTCCTCACTCCTGCAGGTTTACTCCCAGGTGCATGACCCACTTCACTAAGCCACTCCCCTCTAAAGGTTGTCTAGTCATTAGACACATCTCTGACATCATAAGGTACAATTAAGGTCCTGCACTGTACTTGAGAATGTCAAGGGCCTACCCGCACATCAGAAGAATGTAGGAGAAGGCCAGCTAGTGTTAGAATGAGAAATAAAGAAAACTCCTGCCTATTCCTTACCGCTTAGACTAAACTAGCATTTACCTCCCATTTTTGTAAATAGGTTATTATATATTTTCATGTGACAACACTTAAGAAATTGCCAGTAGATGTGCCAGGAATAACTTAATAATTGCAATCACAAAATAACCTTTATAGATCATTGAAGTTTTTTTTAAATCCAGGCAACCTTAGTTCAAAAATTGTATGATTTTCTGGATTTCAAACCAATTCCCTCAATACAAATGGTTGTTAAAAAATCACATAAAGACAGTTCTGGAGAGTGATTGGCGCATGAGTATGCACAAATATTTGAGCCAAGCCTTTGTACTTATGTAGTGAGAAGACACCCTTACAGCTGTTAGAAAACCGAGTGAGAATAATGATAAAATAGTCAATGAGGAGGGCAAAGACACGTGACAGTGGAATTCCACTTAACACATACTTACAGCAAACCCAACCCTAAACTTCATAAATTTCACTCAAGTAGTACTAAAAAACAACAAATCATATACAATTGGTAACTGTACTGGGTGTCAATAGCCATGCCATTAGATGCATCAAGAATGACACATCAATTGCGATCACAAAAAAAGCCATGTAATTAAGTGACAAGCACAGTAACTAACATAATTTATATAGGAAGAATATAAATCATAATATAATGATTTCATAGCTACTATGAATACCATATGCAAAACTGTTGACCAAAATTGATATCTGATGAAAGAAAAAAAAATAGAATTTTTTATAAAAAGTGCAAACATAGGTGGCAGCTAGACTGTTCATTTTGCAAGGTGAATTATCCCAAAGCTTAGTGAATGATTAAAGCTCTACTGCCTTTCATCATCCAATCATGTGCAAGCTGTTTTGTTCGTTTTTTTCCCCTTGCTTTGATTGAATATTCTTTGCAAAGTGAACAACCTATTTGGCTTTAGTAAATCAATACCATTATATCTATATTTAAATAAAAGAAAAAAGTAAATGTAACCATAAAAATGAGTAAGCCAAGAAACACCATATAGTGTAAAATGTGAACTGAAGAACATGGAGAAACTGCATGTAACATCTTAAAAAAAAAAAAAAAAAAAGGTGCTTGTGCGCTTACCACTCAGTAAAAATAGAAACACTAACGTGCAAATATTGCTGAACAAATTAAATATTAAGAGACAACTAGCAGCTAACTTCTATAATGTGACCAACATACAATAAAATAGTTTATATAGTGAAGCAGCGCTAAATGTCAATAGAAAGTGCTAATATTAAAAGTGCTATTAATAAAGTCTAACTTCTCATAAATTAAATAAATGGGGTGACAAAATCAACAATAATAAAATAAAATTAAAACGTCCAAACAGTGACTATGTAAATAAAGTGCTAAATAGCCAAAATGGCAGTCCAAATAGCAACAGCTAATTGCAGGGAGAGAAGCAAGGATGGGTGTGGGAATACACCTTGTCTCATCAGAAACACACTGGATCAGATGAACAAATGATGCATAAATAATCCTCAGATGAAGTCATATAGACAAAACTAGTCAGGGTGAGAACAAGACACGCAGGAGGAGACGCCAGCCAGCTGGGAACTTTGTTACTTCCATCCCCGCAGCACGGACAACGGCGAGTGTGGTAGGAAGCAGAAGTGCACATATTAGAGCCTGGTTCTGGCGCTGTTTAAATGAGAACATAAGCCTAAATTTATTTTGTACATGTGAGTGCAAATTTGTAAGGGAGTTTATATAGTTTAAAATAAAGGTTTTAAAAACGGAGTTACACTACGTCTGCACCTTTGTTTTTCCTATGGTGATTGATGAGAGCTGTAACCACGGACCAGGAGTGTGGAATCCTCTGCTGGGAAGCACTTTGTTTGATTGCATACAGGCTGTTATCTGATTACTTTGTGAAAATGATAAAACAAGTCAGCAGAAAAAAAGAGAAGATGAACTAATTCAGAAGATCCAGAAGTTGGTACAGAAAAGAGATTTCCTCGTAGATGATGCAGAAGTGGAAAGGTTAAGATTCGTTTTAAGGAAGAACATTGGTAAGCTGTGGAGATTCTTACAGTGGTTCCGGGTCACTCAAAAGGACTGGAAGTTCTCATTGTGAGCAGTGGAGATCTTTGTGGCCATTATTGACCTCGTGGGGTCCATCAGGAAGATTCGCTTTAAGGAAGAACACTGGTAAGCTGTGGAGATCCCTACAGTGGTTTCGGGTCACGCAAAAGGACTGGAAGTTCTCATTGTGAGCAGTGGAGATCTTTGTGGTTATTACTGACCCCGTGGGGTCCACCAGAGAGGTGAGAGGCTGGTGTCTATGGGGGAGGATTATTTATGCATCATTTGTTCATCTGATCCAGTGTGTTTCTGATGAGACAAAGTGTATTCCCACACCCATCCTTGCTTCTCTCCCTGCAATTAGCTGTTGCTATTTGGACTGCCATTTTGGCTATTTAGCACTTTATTTACATAGTCACTGTTTGGACGTTTTAATTTTATTTTATTATTGTTGATTTTGTCACCCCATTTATTTAATTTATGAGAAGTTAGACTTTATTAATAGCACTTTTAATATTAGCACTTTCTATTGACATTTAGCGCTGCTTCACTATATAAACTATCTTCAAAAATAAGCAGCCTCATTAGAAAAACTAAAGGAAACGCACTGGTCTTTATTACCAATGGAAACCATTCCAAAAATCTTTTTTTAGTTCAGGTGTCCACATTAAAAAAGTAATCTATTTGCTTTCTGAAATCAAAAAGGTACTGAACAAAACTGCTGATTTTACCAATACAAATCTTATCGTAAAATTTTACAAAAAGCACAAAATATTATTTTTTATTAATTAATACAGCCATCTCACCTGATGTGTTTCACTAAACCAGCTGTTAGGAGTAGGCCTTGGTTCTGATATATGAGGATTATTTTGATAATTTGTAAGTGTTGTGTCTGGAATGTTTGTTTCTGCAGGAAAACAAGGTGCATAACAAGATCCTGGAGGTTCTGGAGGAGCCATCCTCACTTCCATGTACTTCAAAGTCCCATCTGCGTTCATGTAAAGTGTCGGTTTATACTGATCCATATAGGATACAGGGTGAGATGTGTTCAGAAAACAAGAGCCACAACTGCTGTCATAATTCTTTCTAAGGCACCTTGTCAATAATATCACAAATGTTACCAAGGAAACCAAACTAATTGCTACTAGAGAAATAATAAGATATAAGGTCATATTTGGTGTTGATTTAGAATTTGTAAGAAAATCATGAGATTTGGGGCTTTCCTGAGCAATATTCTCCATTATATTTACAATCAGCATGACTGTAGAGGACAGTGAAGGCTCCCCATGGTCACTGACAGAAATGACAAGTCGATGTTCTGTGTTATCCGTCTCCTGTAATCCTCTCAGTGTTCTGACCTCTCCTGTATATTCAGAGATGTGAAACAAAGCTGGACTGCCAGACTGAAGAAGACTATAGGTGAGCCAGGCATTGTGCCCAGAATCCAGATCCACCGCAGATACTTTACTGACTAAATATCCAGCAGACGCAGATCTGGGAATGGTCTCTTGTGCCATGACTTCCCCTGAGCTCTCTGGGTATAATATAGAGGGATAATTGTCATTTGTATCCTGAATAAATATGAAGACTGAAACATTAGAAAATAGCTTTGGGGATCCAGAATCTTCCACTCTCGCAGAGATCTGTAGAACTTGGAGCTGTTCATAGTCAAAGGAGCGCTGGGCATAAATATTACCAGTGTCGGAGTTAATGTAGACAAATGAAGAGACAGGAGAGCCATCTATGTGGTTCTCTGCTATGGAGTAAATGAGCTTTGCATTATCTCCCTCATCTGGATCTCCAGCAGATACTGTACACAACAGTCTGCCAGGATGATTGTTTTCTGATATGAAGGCATTGTAAGCAGACTGTATAAATGCTGGAGAATTATCATTAACATCAGAAATAGTAATGATGATTGTAGTCTGACTGCTTAAAGATGGAGAGCCGAGATCAGAAGCGATCAGTGTAATAGTATATTGTGAGACTTTCTCCCTGTCCAGATGTCCGCTAGTGACCATTGTATAATGGTTGGACATTGGTTGGCATTTAAAGGGTAAATCCAGTGGTATTATCAGTTTGACTTCCCCATTTTTACCAGAATCCCTGTCTCTGACTGTGAGAAATCCAACAACAGTCCCTATTGAGGCATTTTCAGGCACTTCATTATTCGTAGAAGTAAATACAATTTCTGGTACATTATCATTCACATCTTGCACTTCGACCTGGACAACACAACGCCCTTCTCGTCTTGGTGATCCTTTATCTACAGCTTTTACAAATAATTCATACATCCTTGCAACTTCAAAATCTACATCTCCTTTAATAAATATTTCCCCAGTGATTTCATTTAATTCAAATATTTTCTTTGCTGCATTCAATGTATGATCATCAAATGAGTATAATATTTCACTATTCGCACCCTCATCTAGGTCTGTAGCATTTAATTTTATAACAACTGTGTTTAGGGGTAGATTTTCCATTAGCCCTACCTTGTAGCTTGCCTGATCAAACAACGGTGCATTGTCATTTACGTCTAAAACAATAACATTAATCTGAGTAGATCCTGATCGGGGAGGTTCTCCTCCATCAATGGCAGACAGAATAAGCTTGTGTCCCGATTTCTCTTCCCTGTCCAGATTTTTCTCTAGTACCAATTCTGCAATCAAAGTCCCATCATTGCGAAATTTTTCTGATAAAGAAAAATAAGGATTTTGATTTAAGCTATAATGTCTCACACTGTATTTCCCCACATCCAAGTCTTCAGCAGATGGTAAAGGAAATCTTACTCCAGGACTTGCAAACAGCTCTATAATTTTTATTTCCTGATCAGTAACAGAGAAAATAGGATAATTATCATTAATGTCCAAAATCTCAATTTCCAGGCTTATCAGCTCCAGAGGATTCTCAACTACAACCTCTAAATGCAGCAAACAGCTGGAGCTGGATCCACATAGGCTCTCTCTATCAATCCTCTCCTGTATAATCAGAGCTCCATGTTTCTGGTCAATAGTAAAATATTTACTGCTTCCTTCAGATCCCAATCTCAGTCTCCTTTTATTAATATCTGCCAGTTTTAAGCCCAGATCCTGAGCTATATTCCCCACAACAGTCCCTTGATCTGACTCCTCTGCAATAGAATAAAGAAGCTGCCCAGAGACCCAGCCCCAGCTACAAAGGAAAAGGGAGAAAGCTACTTGCCATTTCCAAGCATTTGAGAAGCATTTGCAGTCCATGTCTTTAATCCCTCTTCTGAGAATCAAGTCCTTTTGTAATCCCAGTAAGTATCCAAGCTGAGTTTAAATGATTTGTTGTATAAAAAACACCATATTTCCTGCATTGAAAACATCCAAAGGGTTTTCATCGGAGCAGCAGCTCTTCTTTGTTTGTGAGAGAAGAGATGGGAGGGTGAATCACTGAGCCAGGGGGTGGAGAACACAGCTTACATGAACAGATTCATAAGGTTTGCTTAAAAGCCGTTTGGATGACTAGCCTGCCCTCTTCTGGCTAACGATAATAACTACAGTGTGTCACAAAGTTTTATCTTTTTTAAATCTAAGATGTAAATACAGCACAACTATGGGATTTTTTTTTGTCAGAGTGGGAAAAAAATTACAGTTCTATTTATAGTTTTACAAAGTATTTAATGCTAGTGCGTGAAAAATAGATGCATATAAAAATAAAGACTACCAGCATATATATAATATTTTTGTAAAACTAATATTTAGTAATGGATTTAGCCATGAGATTTTTTGAAAAGAAACTATCATTGTCATTTTTCTATTAAAAGGAGGTGTATATTACTGATGTATTGTATTACAGGTAATTTAAAAGAAATCAGTAATGATTTGGGGTCAACATAATTTTTTTTTATAGGTCAATAAATTGCTGTTATGTATATACAGTGTATGATATTTATGTATAGTCATTTGTTTTTTTGCAAAATATTTTATACATGACAGAGAGTTCAGAGACCATTAAAAGTTAACCAAATTTGGAAAGCTCACTTAATACACCTTAAAATGAAGGGATCTCCTCCAGAAACTCTTGGTTGCTAATAAGTCATCAGAAGATCACGCTGCATGTAGGGCATAGAAGACTATGGTGGCATGGAAAATGGAGCTCGTCATGATTATGTACAGAGGGGATTAAGTTGCCCCAAGTACCTCTATCTGCACTGTCCAGTCAGAAGGTAAGCTGTGTTCACTCTGTAGACTATCTTTCAGGAAAAGCTGCTTTGGAGGAAACCTTGACTTTTTTCTTTATTCAATCTGTATTTTTAAACGAGACATAGAGCAATTGACCCAACAACATGAGAAGGCACTGTGCACTCTTGGAGAATATAACACAGTAGGAAGGGTCAAACATATGCAGTATGCATTTCAAAATCAGTAAGCATTGGTGTTCTAGGAACCGTAGATTACCAGGAGCAATACAGTTTCTTGAGTGGGATGGCCTGGTGTATAGCAAGAACAAAATTAATAAAAGGAATCTCAGAACACGTAGGGCTACTGCAATGGATTTTATGACTTGGGTTTTATCTAAATTTACATTTTACATGTTCTAGCTGTGTTAGTAATACATCTAACACCAAGAAAATGTAAAGAGCCTGCTGGGAAAACTACTACGTCACTTCCTGTCGAGTGAGAGCGAGGCCTGGGATGCACGCCGACATAGGAGATAATAGGCTATACGCACGGCGATACCTTCACCCCATTTAAACCGCTGGATAGGCTTGGTGCCGGCCTGTGGGCACATTTAAATGTGAGTTTAATAGTCTCTATTAAACTGTTTTATGAATAAACAGTAAAAACGTACTGCGCAATGATCGCTGTGTATTTTTTATGAGAACTGGTAAAACAGGAGAAATCTATTGTACCGATACATTGGGAAAAGCGCAGACTGATCCCCTGAGGGGAGTGGTTATCCCATTAATGAACCAAAGGCGTATTCATACTTACTTCTGGTGAGTCGCCAACCTATATGGTGGTGGTGTTGTCACAATACTGGTGGAATCAATTACACGGAGCCACGGATGAGGGATAAATACACAGAAATAAGTTGATTCACATTGGAGAAATGCACTGGGACTTGTTAGATATTTAACACCATTGTATTATTCACTAGATTTCATTTTGCTGGTCCACTTTAATCCAGCATAAACACTGGACATTTATTCATAATAATTATTTTTACAGATTACAGAGATAAGCCTTTTTGGTGTATTATATTGTTATTATTAATTATTATTATTTAGGTACTTATATAGCGCCGTCAATTTACGCAGCGCTTTACATATACATTGTACATTCACATTGGTCCCTACCCTCAAGGAGCTTACAATCTAAAATCCCTAACTCACATTCATATACTAGGGCCAATTTTAGACAGAAGCCAATTAACCTACCAGCATGTCTTTGGAGTGTGGGAGGAAACCGGAGTACCCGGAGGAAACCCACGCAGGCACAGGGAGAACATGCAAACTCCAGGCAGGTAGTGTCATGGTTGGGATGCGAACCAGCGACCCTTTTTTTTTTTACTGCTAGGCGAGAGTGCTACCCACTACACCACTGTGCCGCCCTTATATGGAAAGTTTGTCTTTTTTCTTTTCTTTGTTGGTATTATTATTTAATGGTTGATGTTTGGATATATACACATATTTTACGTCACTAAATATGGCACTGGTAATTGTGCGATAGAACATAGTGATATAAATTCTTTTCACTGTTGTACTAGGAGTGGTGTAACACAGTATCATTCAGGGGTTAGCGCAGTCAACATTTTTTGGTTTATATTTCATGCTCCACTTAAGGGTGGAATGCATCTTTGACTGCAGCAAACGCAACAATTTTTCACGCAAGATTGGTTTTGTTATTTTTTGTGCCAGTGGCTCACACATTCTATTTTTTAACCCTAAGCATTCAGCCAGAGCTACAGTGGAATGGTCTAGATTAAAGCATATTCATGTGTTAGAATGACACAGTCAAAGTCCAGACCTGAATCCAATTGAGAATCTGTGGCAAGACTTGAAAATTGCTGTTCACAGACGCTCTGACAGAGCTTGAGCTATTTTTCAAAGAAGAACGGGGAAAAATGTCACTCTCTAGATGTGCAAAGCTGGTAGAGACATACCCAAAAAAACTTGCAGCTGTTATTACAGTATTGACTCAGGGCGGCTGAATGCAAAATCCCAATAAAATACATATACGTTTTTAGTTGTAACGTGACAAAATGTGGAAAATTTCAAGGGGTATGAATACTTTTTCAAGGCACTGTATACAATAGACATGGGTGTAGGAGTAATACAGGCGTGGGTGGAAAAGTACCATGTGTAAACATTTTGAGATACAGTGCAGCTTCTAAACAAACATAGATAGTGATAGTCTATCCAATGAATTGTCCTTACAGATTCAAAATATGAACATTTATCAATTTTATTTATATAATTTACAAAAAGAAGATGTTCCTGTAGTTATATGGATGAATACACTATAAGGTAAAGTAAGGCAAGCTTGTATCCTAAATGTGCAGACATGAATGAAATCTACAACCCAAAAGGAAAATAAAAATGGAAAAATAAAAAAACAATGCGTACTGCAGGTAAAGCATAAGTTGCCCCCCCCCCCCCCAAAAAAAAAGGTTGCATAGCAATCATTCTGCCACACAGTTTAAAATCTTGCAGCACAGAATGATTATACTATATTGCCAAAAAATATTGGGACTCCTGCCCTTACACCCATGTGAACTTTAATGGCATCTGTCTTAGTCCGTAGGGTCCGGTATTGAGTTGGCCCACCCGTTGCAGCCTGAGAAGGCTGTCCACAAGGTTTAGGAATGTGTCTGTGGGAATGTATGACCATTCTTTCAGAAGTCCATATGTGAAGTCAGGCACTGATGGTGGAGGATAAGGCCTGTCTTGCAGTCTCCGCTCTAATTCATCCCAAAGGTGTTCTATCGGGTTGAGGTCAGGCCAGTCAAGTTCCTCCACCCCATACTGGCTCATCCATGTCTGTATGGACCTTGCTTTGTGCACTGGTGAGCAGTCATGTTGGAACATGAAGGGCCAATCGCCAAACTGTTCCTACAAAGTTGGAAGCATGAAATTGTCCAAAATGTCTTGGTGCCTTTAGAGTTCCCTTCACTGAAGGGGCCAAGCCCAACCCCTGAAATACATCCCCACACCATAATCCCCCCTCCACCAAATGATTTGGACTAGTGCACAAAGCAAGGTCCATAAAGAGCGAGTTTGGGGTGGAGGAACTTGACTGGCCTGCATAGAGTTCTGACTTAAACCTGATAGAACACCTTTGGGATGAATTATAACAGAGACTGCGAGCCAGGCCTCCTCGTCCACATCAGTGCCTGACCTCACAAATGTGCTTCTGGAAGAATGGACAAACATTCCAATAGACACACTCCTAAACCTTGTGGACAGCCTTCCCAGAAGAGTTGAAGCTGTTATAGAGATGAAGAGGGGGGGTGGTGTTGCGCTGTTTCTGGTATGAACATGTATTGGTGAAGATATATAAGGTGCACAGTGGCTAACTCGAACCAATAAATAGAATACAATATAATAATAAAAAAATATGAATAAAATCAATACACAATCTAAAATGATAATGATGGATTAAGGTAATGAATATGTACTAGAACCATAAAACAATCAAATAAATAAATTGAAATTAAAAGTGCAAAGTGCATGAAGAATACATAAAAAACTTCAATAAATATGACAGTGAACACTGCTGTGCAAATATGCTAAAAAGTGCATAAACTAAGAAATCTGCAAATTGCAGTGCAATGAACTGTGCACAAGTGAGACGGCTAATTGCAAAGTGCAATAAAGTGCTAAAGTGAATTGCAAAAAATATATATAATGTCCAATAAGCAATGGAACAGAAATAAAGATGTTGAACTCCAAAAGTTCATATGTGAAGAAGTGGCAAGTGGTGCCAGTGGAAAAATTAATAAATGATTTCTTCAAAGTGACGGTCCTGGAACTTTGCGTCTACAAGTGATTCTATGGTGAAGAGATGTGTGGATTTTGACTTCCGGTGTCACACACTAGGGTAATAGATGGCCTCTTACCTTGCGGTAATGAGGTAACCGCATGTGTTTAATTAGGGTCAGTAGTTCCTCTGTTATGGTCCTATCATCAGTAGAGAGACCTTATGCCAACCGCTGTGGTTCCTCGGATATAAGGTGGACCTATATTGTATCCAGGGGATTGCTTTCACCTCCCAGTGATGGCGGGGTTAAAAGGAAAAAGAATAGGGTCTCGATCGTGAAGTACGTTTAAAAAACCAAATGGTATGTTTATTTGTCTAGCAGTGGATTGCTTGCATAAAAAACTCACATAAACTCACATAAAATAACGTAAAGATGAACTTATCTCCTATACGAGCGGCGAGCTCGTTTGCTTCCGTCTGTCTGATTGCCTCTCCGTCCCTACGCGTGGCGTCACGATCACGTGACTTCATCAGGGGATTAAGTCATTAGCTCTTCCACTTTCCCCTTCTTGGTAGCGCAGGAATAATCATCTTTAACAGTACACTTGAAGCTGTTATAGCTGCAAAGGGTGGGCCAACTCAATATTGGACCTTATGGACTAAGACTAGGATGCCATTTCTATTGTTGAAAAAATAAAAAGACTAGGATGCCATCAAAGTTCATGTGCGTGTAAAGGCAGGCGTACCAATACTTGTAGTAATATAGTGTATGTGTGTGCCCTGCACACCAACAAATCGATGAACATAATGATTATTACATAGATATGAAGCTGCTTTACTAAAGATGTCATTTTCAGCTAAGCCAACATTATATTTGATTTAAAGACCTGGCTAGCAGAAGAAATGTATTTTCTACTACTATAAACCTGTCCTATCTAAAAGGTATGGTATCATAATCTGTGTAACAGGAGCGAAAGCCAAAAATACGCTTTTAAACCTCTAGTGCCCACCATTACAAGTTCTTACGGAAAAGAAAGAAAGAAAGAAAGAAAGAAAGAAAGGGTATTTGGACTAGATCCTGTATTTAAAACCAAGGCAGAAGAGTTATAAATGCTTGGTGTTAATGTTGGATTAAGCCCTCAACAGTTCACAACTTTTTAATGCTGCTAACTCCTGCTCTCTTGGTGCACTTTCTTGAACATAGAGTCTTCCCTGGAGTGAGTTAACAGTGGACAAGACTGTCCTGGAGAGGGACTGGTCCATGAATATGAACAAGTGTTTGAGTCAAGCCTTTGTATTTATGTAGTGAGAAGACACACCTGCAGCGGTTGGAAAACTGTGCGAGAACAAATATAAAATAGTCAATGAGGAGGGCGAAGACACATGCCAGTTGACCGTGGAGGTGGCAGAAATTAAACATCCAGCCCTGAGTGTATTTCCACATACTTACAGCAAACCCAACCTTAAACTTCATCAATTTCACTGAATAAATACTAAAGAATAAAAAATCATATACAGTCAGTATATTGGTACCGGGTACCAATAGCTATACCATTAGATGTGTGAAGAATGACACATTAATTGCTATCACAATATAAGTCATGTCATTACCTGATATGCACAGTAACTAACATTATTTAAATAGCAAAAATCAAAATAATAAGGATTTCCTAAAAAAAAAAATCTGCATTGTTAGAAAAACTGAAGAAAGCCTGCATTGGTCTGTATTACCCATAGCAACCATTCACATTCCAGCAATCCTTCTTTTGGTTCAGGTTACCAAATGTAAAGAATAATCTATTTGTTTCCTGAAGGCTAAAGGGTAGTGAACAAAACTGCTGATTTCACCAAGCATCTTATAGTGTAATAAAAAATCTTATTGTGAAATCAAAAAACAAAACAAAAAAAAAAGGGTATTCATAAATAAATAAAATTCATAAAGACTGGTGCAGACAGATTTCGCGAAAGCTTCTCTCATGTGTTCTAAAAGTGGTGCAGCATGCACCAAATTCATGTGCCTGTCTAGAACTTGTACCTGAATTTGGATCATACTGTTCTACTTTTAGAATGCACACAAGGCACTTTGCAAAAATCTGTCTGAGCCAGTCTCTGTACACCAAAACAGAGATGGTCTTAATTAGCTCCATTCTCATAAGATACTGTATGAACTGTCAGTATTTTATTTTGCATTTGTTGCATTGAATGTGACACAATTAATTTTGGTGCACTCAATGCGACACAATGTAAGTGGCAAATTTAGGAATTTGATGCACCAGTAGCTGTTGGAGCCAAAAGTGTTGCATACAGTATGCGTTATGAATTTGGCGCAATACCTTAACAAGAGGGGTTAACGCCAGAACAGAGGTGCAGCAGCATTATTGAATTCCCCCCCCATTATTTTTTTATTCATTAATATACTAAGGTAATCTCACCTGATGTGCTTCGCTAAACCAGCTGTCAGGAGTAGGCTTAGGCCCTTCTATTTGAGGACTACTTTGATATTCTGTAAGTGTTGTGTCTGGAATATTTGCTGTTGCAGGAAAACAAGGTGGATAACAAAATCCTGGAGGTTCTGGAGGAGCCATCCTCACTTCCATGTACTTTAATGTCCCATCTGTGTTCAGATAAAGTGTTGGTTTATACTGATCCATATAAGACACAGGGAGGGATTTGTTCGGAAAACAAAAACCACAACTGCTCTCATAATTCTTTCTAAGGCACTTTACCAATAATATGACAAATGTTACCAAGGAAACCAAACTGATGGCTACTAGAGAAATAATAAGGTATAAGGTCATATTTGGTGTTGATTTAGAATTTGTAAGAAAATCATGGGATTTGGGGCTTTCCTGAGCAATATTCTCCATTATATTTACAATCAGAGTGACTGTAGAGGACAGTGAAGGCTCCCCATGGTCACAGACAGAAATGACAAGTTGATGTTCTGTGTTATCCGTCTCCTGTAATCCTCGCAGAGTTCTGACCTCTCCGGTATATTCAGAGATGTGAAACAAAGCTGGACTGCCAGACTGAAGAAGACTATAGGTGAGCCAGGCATTGTGCCCAGAATCCAGATCCACCGCAGATACTTTACTGACTAAATATCCAGCAGACGCAGATCTGGGAATGGTCTCTTGTGCCATGACTTCCCCTGAGTTCTCTGGGTATAATATAGAGGGATAATTGTCATTTGTATCCTGAATAAATATGAAGACTGAAACATTGGAAAAAAGCTTTGGGGATCCGGAATCTTCCACTCTTGCAATGATCTGTAGAACTTGGAGCCGTTCATAGTCAAAGGAGCGCTGGGCATAAATATTACCAGTGTCGGAGTTAATGTAGACAAATGAAGAGACAGGAGAGCCGTCTATGTGGTTCTCTGCTATGGAGTAAATGAGCTTTGCATTATCTCCCTCATCTGGATCTGCAGCAGATACTGTACACAACAGTCTGCCAGGATCATTGTTTTCTGAAATGAAGGCATTGTAAGCAGAAATTTGTAGAAATGCTGGTGGATTATCATTAACATCAGAAATATTAATGATAATTGTAGTCTGGCTGCTTAAAGAAGGAGAGCCGAGATCAGAAGCGATCAGTGTAATAGTATATTGTGAGACTTTCTCCCTGTCCAGATGTCCACTAGTGACTAATGTATAATGGTTTGACATAGGCTGGCATTTAAAGGGTAAATTTGGTGATATTTCCAATTTTACTTCCCCATTTTTACCAGAATCCTTATCTCGGACTGTAATAAACTCAACAACAGTCCCCATTGGGGCATTTTCAGGGACTTCATTATTTTTGGAAGTAATTAAAATTTCTGGAACATTATCATTCACATCTTGCACTTCAACCCGAACCACACAACGCCCCTCTCGTCTTGGTGATCCTTTATCTACAGCTTTTATAAATAATTCGTACAAATTTGCAACTTCATAATCTACAGCCACTTTATTATATATATCACCAGTGATTTCATTTAATTCAAATATTTCCTTTGCTGAATCCAAAGTATGGTCATCAAATGAATATAATATTTCACTGTTTAGACCCTCATCTAGGTCTGTAGCATTTAATTTTATAACAACTGTGTTTAGAGGTAGAGTTTCCATTATCCCTACCTTATAGCTTGCCTGATCAAACACTGGTGCATTGTCATTAAAATCTAAAACAATAACATTAATCTGAGTAGATCCTGACCGGGGAGGTTCTCCTCCATCAATGGCAGACAGAATAAGCTTGTGTTCTGATTTCTCTTCTCTGTCTAGATTTTTTTCCAGTACTAACTCTGTAATCAATGTTCCATCACTGCGATATTTTTCTGATAAAGAAAAATAAGGATTTTGATTCAAGCTATAATGTCTCACACCATTTTCCCCCACATCCAAGTCTTTAGCAGTGGGTAAAGGAAATCTTACTCCTGGACTTGCAAACAGTTCTATAATTTTTATTTCTTGATCAGTAACAGAGAAAATAGGATAATTATCATTAATGTCCAAAATCTCAATTTCCAGGCTGAACAGCTCCAGAGGATTCTCAGCTACAACCTCTAAATGCAGCAAACAGCTGGAGCTGGATCCACACAGACTCTCTCTATCAATCCTCTCCTGTGTTATCAGAGCTCCATGTTTCTGGTCTATAGTAAAATATTTACTGCTTCCTTCAGATCCCAATCTTAGTCTCCTTTTATTAATATATGCCAGGTTTAAGCCCAGATCCTGAGCTATATTCCCCACAACAGTCCCTGGATCTGACTCCTCTGCAATAGAATAACGCAGTTGCGCAGAGACCCAGCCCCAGCTACAAAGGAGAAGGGAGAAAGCTACTTGCCATTTCCAAGCATTTGAAGAACAATTGCAGTCCATGTCTCAATCCCAACTCTGAGAATCAAGTCCTTTTGTAATCCCAATAAGTATCCAAGCTGAGTTTAAATGATGTGTTGGATAGAAAACACCATATTTCCTGCATTGAAAACATCCACAGGGGTTTCATCGGAGCTGCAGCTCTTCTTTGTGTGTGAGAGAAGAGATGGGAGGGTGAATCACTGAGCCAGGGGGAGGAGAACACATGAACAGATTCACAAGGTTTTATTAACAAAAAGACTGTATGGACAAGTTTGCCCTCTTCTGTCTAAAAATGAGAACTGCAGTTTTATTGAAAATCAAATGCTTTTTATGCACTGCAATTTAGAAAAAATTTATTGAGAAAAAATTAACAAATATATGGCATTATGATATCTAAAATCATTTTTTATAGCTCATATCTTTAGTTATAGTGGAATAAAATCTAGTGTTAAGCTTTGTAGTAAAACAAACCCACCAATGTTTGTGGAAATGTATTATTATTTTAAGTAAATTTTAAACTAAAAGAGAGGCTTGAATTTGTTAGTGTTAAAAAGCATAAACACAGTCATTCATTTTAGTATGCCTTGTACATTTATTCTGACTCTTTAAAATGCATAAGACACCTGGAATGAGACATTGATCTCCTCTAAGTATCTGTGGTGGTCAGGAAGAGATAGAGAACTATGTGCAATCATGATGACAAATCTGCAATACCAAGTCTACCATTTATTAACCAGTAATTATAGGAATTCCCAAAATACCACATTATCAGCATTAAGATTTTTTTTTTTCTAGAGAAAGAAAGTTGGCAAAATATCTAAGCCTGCATAAAAAAAAAAGCAGCCTTTGGCTGTGTCATCCTCTTTTATGCATGTAAAATGTGTCATTTTCATTATGCTGTCACTTAGTATAATAATAGTCACTTTTATAGCTGTTTTAATGGTTAAAAGTTTAAAATAGCAAGGATGTTGAATATTAATGTTGATTAGAGTGAAATTGTGTCTTCTGACCATTTTTTTGTCACTGATAGTTTTACAGATGGTGAATAAATCCAATAAAAACTATTTTTTTTTAAAGAAAGCTGTATGGAGTCTGTCTTATCTACACTCATAGACTGCAGATCATTTTTCATAATAATTACACAAGCACTATATTTGGTGTTACACTCTCTCATCATACAGGCATAATAAGAATGTTGTTTTATCTAAACGATGAGCTGCTGAAAGTCAAAGTACTCTTTTAATGAGATAATATTTATTTTACAAATAATACCATCAAATACTTCCATGTCTCCCTGCCACACAATTCCTTTATATCAAGTAAGTTCATAGCAATTTATTTAAAATTTACATTAAAATGTATAGTCAAAATTATTATTATTATTATTATACACAATTTATATAGTGCCAACAGTTTACGCAGCGATTTACATGTAGAGGGGGGACAGCACAATTACAGTACAGTTCAATTCAGAAGGGACAGGAGGGCCCTGCTCATAGAGCTTACATTCTAAAGGGAGGGGGTGGCGGTAAAAAAGGTAATAGATGCGGGGAATGATTTGATGGGGGTGGCTCGGGGACAGTTGTTAGGTGGGTGTGGGATAGGCTTCCCTGAATAAGTACGTTTTCAGGGATCTCCTAAAGGTGGACAGGTTAGAGGGTGATCGGATATACAGGGGAAGGGAGTTCCAAAGGATGGGAGAGGCTCTAGAGAAGTCCTGAAGGCGAGCATGGAAGGAAGTAACAAGGGAGCTAGAGAGCAGGAGGTCCTGGGAAGAGCGGAGGGGACGATTTGGGTGATATCTGCAGATGAGGCTGGTGATGTAGCTGGGGGCGATGTTGTGGATGTGGAAAGTCATGAGAACCTCTGTCAAGTTTTCATCGCTCTCTGTATCCCCCTGGGAAAATTCAACCTCTCACTTTGTCCTGTTGGTAATTGCCACAGAGATCCAGAAATTTACAGTTGTACCAAGAACAAAGGGTGGAGGGAGAAATCTTCTAATAGGGACACTTGATCTGGGCACAACTGTCTAAAGCTGGATTCACATCTATGCAATGTTTGCTTGATGCATTTTCCATTGAAATCAATGAAAAGGCATCAAAACACATGATGCAGGTAAACACCTTGTGATGCGTATTAATGTGCATTGATGCTAATTATGATGCATTAAAAAAATGTGTGACAACCCACATTAACACGTGATCAACATATGTTTTGAAGAGTTTCTGTTGATTTCAATGACAAACGCAGCAGGGGAAACATGGATAGGTATGAATCCAGCCTAAGGGGGAATTCCTTTAACTTTGCAGAAATTTACTTCTTCTGTCTCCACCACAGGAAGTGAAGAAAAATCTCCCCAATGGGGCACATACAGCAAAAATAAACAGGCAGGTGTTTAACCTTTCTCTACTCTATTCAAAGGTGATGAAAACATTTTGGGTATACATACACCTTAACTGTATTTACTGGCCATTCAATTTATTTACCCCAATAAAGTATTTTTTTAATAGACCGCTTTTGTGTTCTGGTTTATCTGTGCTTATGGGCCTTGCAAGGGTCTCACAGTTCTTTTTAGACTAATATTATAATTTATGCATCTAGCATTTCAGCTATACTAATTGCATTATATTCTTGCTTTGTCAAGGGGTAAGGCATAAGCAAGAATATTTCTTTATTCCTCACTCCTGCAGGTTAACTCCCAGCTGCATGACCCATTTCACTATACCACTCTCCTCCTCTCCGATATCATCAGGTACAATGAAGGTCCTGCAATGTACTTGAGGATGTCAAGGATCTGCCCACACATCGAGAGAGTGTAGGAGAATTTTTCTGTAATTTCTTATTCCTTACCGCTTAGAATAAACAAGCATTTAACAATTTTACAGATATACAAATAAGTATCATTTTTGTAATAATCATAAAACCATTACAAGCCAAACAGCACACTATTGAGCATATTCCAGAGATATTGCATTATATAATGTAGATCGTTGTGTTTGTGTTATCCATGGCAACATTTCCTACCCTACGTAAAAAGATTTTGCCACAATCTTACTGTTTCTGGGCCCTAATCCTTCCTTCTATTTTTGGAGAAAGCCACAGTGCCTTCTGTGCAAGAGCAGAGGAAAAGGGACTGCTGGGGATGAGGAATTAATTACAGTTATTTAATGTAAGAGAAGATTCTACCTTGGTTTATCGATAGGGAGAAACAAGAATCAAATAAACAGAGTACTACTTTCAACCCACTTTTTACTGATTGATGCATATGATAGCCTTCTAGAAACTGCTGAATATGAGGGACATCAAATTAATAATAGAAAGATTATATAAATACAATACAAAACATGTGTGCATCCAGTACTGCTAGCTGCCAATATAAACAATTGTAATATAATAGATTCCAGTAAATGTGGCGTGTATATGAAGCAGTGGCGAGAGTTCCTTTCATCCCTAGAACATACTGCTGCTTGTGGACTCCGTCAGCAGTAGCGATGAGTGAATCTGTCTGGGTTCAATCCATGAACAGTTGTGCATGAATTTTGAAGTTTGCAAACATTGCAGTGAACCCAGTTGAAATCTTTAAGGGCTACATCTTGTTATTCAACGATAAGTTTTGGTAATTTGTAGAGCTAATAAGCAACCAATTGTCAAACAAAGGGCATAGGAAACCGAGCAATGCAATTAAAGGAACATAGCCACTACATTGCTTTGTATAAAAAGAAAGCTGGGATAAATAGTTATCTCAAATGCTTGGCTTTTGTGACTCAGCTGACCAGAATAAAGGTTACACAGCATTATAGGTGCTCCCTTTTTTTGTCTGTGAAACTGCAAAGGTTTTGTCTAAAAGTTTGCAATAGATGAACTTTGCAAATCCTATAGATTTGTAGCAAACCCATGGTGACAGCAAACCTGAACCTTATCCCTAGTCAACATAATTTAAACCTAGCTATATAATTGTAGACTTGTGGAGGTTTTTCCTAATGTAAAATGTTCCATAGTGTAGTAGATAGTATCCATATATGATGACCTGTTTACAAGGAGTCAAAAAAGGAATCATATGCAAGACACGGATACATCACATCCCTAAGCCAATGAGAACTTGCTGTTCATTGATGCTAAAGACAGTACTAGAATGTACCAGCTTTGCATTATCATTCTTATCCAGAAGAGGTCAGTCCTTAACCTTGTATTTGCCTTTTATCTACATTTACAGAATTAAAGCAACTACTGTATATTACCTATAAATTAAAGTAAATTACCACCATATTATATATTTGCACTAGTGTTTATAAAAACGTATTCTATCTCACCTGATTTGGTGTAGTCACACAGTTGGATTCAGAAAGTAACTGAGTCTCATTTAACAAATCATTGGACCTGTTTCCATTTCTTGGGAAGGAAAAATCATGTATTCCTGTTGACGGGAAACAAGGTGGATAACATGGACCTTGTGTTTCTGGAGGAGCCATCCTCACTTCCATATACTTCAATGTTCCGTCTGTGTTAAGGTAAAGTGTTGGTTTATATTGATCTGAATAGTTATGGGAGTACGAATCACTTGAGAAACAGATCCCACAACTGCTGCCGTAATGGTCCTTTCTAAGGCAACTCACAATTAGAATTATAAAAGTAACCAAGGAAACCAAACTGATGGCTATGAGAGAAATTATAAGATATAAAGTCATATCTGAAGTTGATTTAGAGCTTGGGAAAAATTCATGCGATTTGGGACTTTCTTGCACTATATTCTCCATGACATTTACAATCAGAGTGACTGTAGAGGACAGTGAGGACTCCCCATGGTCACTGACAGAAATTACAAGTTGATGTTCCGTGTTATCCATCTCCTGTATTCCTCGCAGAGTTCTTACTTCTCCGGTATATTCAGAGATGTGAAACAAAGCTGGACTGCCAGACTGAAGAAGACTATAGGTGAGCCAGGCATTGTGCCCAGAATCCAGATCCACCGCAGATACTTTACTGACTAAATATCCAGCAGACGCAGATCTGGGAATGGTCTCCTTAGCAATGACTTCCCCTGAGCTCTCTGGGTATAATATAGAGGGATAATTGTCATTTGTATCCTGAATAAATATGAAGACTGAAACATTGGAAAACAGCTTTGGGGATCCAGAATCTTCCACTCTCGCAGTGATCTGTAGAACTTGGAACTGTTCATAGTCAAAGGAGCGCTGGGCATAAATATTACCAGTGTCGGAGTTAATGTAGACAAATGAAGAGACAGGAGAGCCATCTATGTGGTTCTCTGCTATGGAGTAAATGAGCTTTGCATTATCTCCTTCATCTGGATCTCCAGCAGATATTGTACACAACAGTCTGCCAGGATCATTGTTTTCTGATATGAAGGCATTGTAAGCAGACTGTAGAAATGCTGGAGAATTATCATTAACATCAGAAATAGTAATGATGATTGTAGTCTGGCTGCTTAAGGATGGAGAGCCGAGATCAGAAGCGATCAGTGTAATAGTATATTGTGAGACTTTCTCCCTGTCCAGATGTCCACTAGTGACCAGTGTATAACGGTTTGACATAGACTGGCATTTAAAGGGTAAATCTGGTGATATTTCTAGTTTGATTTCTCCATTTTTACCAGAATCCCTGTCCCTGACTGTGATAAACCCAACAACAGTCCCTACTGGGGCATTTTCAGGGACCTCATTAACCTTAGAAGTAAGTTTAATTTCTGGAGCATTATCATTTACATCCACAACTTTAATTTGAACAACACAACGCCCTTCTAATTCTGGAATACCTTTATCTATTGCCCTGACAGATAATTCATATACATTTGCCACTTCAAAATCGACAATGCCTTCATTAAATATTGCTCCGGTCTGTGTATTTAAACTGAATACCTTCTTTGCTGCCTCTGGAGTGTTGTGATGAAATGAATATTCAATTTCTCCATTGATCCCTTCATCTAAGTCTGTTGCATTCAATTGTATAATAGGGGATTTTAAAGGGAGATTTTCAAGAATACTGATTTTATAAATTGGTTGATCAAAGACTGGTGCATTATCATTAATGTCAAATACTGTAACAGTAATCTGGGATGTCCCTGACTGAGGATTTTCTCCTCCATCAATAGCAGTAAGAGTGAGAATGTGTTCTTTTTTCTCTTCCCTGTCTAGAAATTTTTCCAACACAAGCTTTGGAATAGGATTTCCATCTTTTTGGTTAGTGACAGATAAAGAAAAATATGGATTTTTATTTAATTTGTATTGAGCTACACTATTAACGCCCAGGTCTGGGTCCTGTGCTGTTTCTAGAGAGATCTGAGTACCAGGACTAGAACCCTGTTCTATAATTTTTAATACCTGATTAGCAACTGGAAATGATGGAGCATTGTCATTTATATCTAATATTTGAATTTCCAAACTAAACATTTCCAGTGGGTTTTCTGCTACAAGCTCTAAACGCATTACACAGCTTAAAGCAGATCCACACAGGCTCTCCCTATCAATCCTTTCCTCTACAATCAGATCTCCATATTTCTGGTCAATAGAAAAATATCTGCTATTTCCTTCAGATCCCACATGTAATCTCCGTTTACTAATAGCTGTCTGGTGTAAGCCCAGATCCTGAGCTACATTTCCCACAACAGTCCCTAGATCTGATTCTTCTGCAAAAGAATAATAGATCTGTCCAGAAGCCCAGCCCCAGCTGCAAAAGAGAAAAGAGAAAGCTACTTGCCAAGCTTTGGAACAACCTTGGATGTTCATATTATAATGTCCTTCTTTGAAAGGTCTTGAAATGTGGTAACCTTGAGGTCCTTTTAATCCAATATATGGTCATCCTTAGAAAAAATCCACTGAATGGAATAAAATCCTTGGTCTGTACATGATAACAGCATTCGTCAGAACAGCAGCTCTTTGTGTGAGCAAGGAAAAAAGATGGGAGGGTGAATCACTGAGCCAGGGGGAGGAGAGAGCTGCATTGACATGAGCACATCCAATGCATTGCATAAGAAACTATCAGATCAGATCAATCAGATGAAAGGCCTGCCCTCTTGTGGCCTAATGTGAGAATTTCAAGTAACTTTACTACTGACATGAAAACTAGCCTGAATGTATTTAATGAGATTATTATTATTATTATTAGAAATAAACGTCATAGTTGAACAGAAATTACCTCCATATTGCCTTTCTAATAGATGACAAAGATATACTTGCTGTACAATTTATTTAGTCCTTACTATTATGGCAAGCAATAAAAAAAAAATCCCTATTTTAGATTTGACAGTATGCTTCTAAACACAGATAACAATTATTAAAATGTTAATAGTGTTTTCTAGTTTACAGGTTTCTAGCACTAAGGCTAAGTAAGGCAATGATACTCAGAAATTAAATAAATAAAAATATAAAAAATATATGACACTAACAGATCACATTGGTCTCCTAGTATAATTAGATTGTATGCAATTATTATTAATAATAATATCTATTAAATATATAAAGAAGCTCCAGTCTTCTTCATCACAATCAGCTATACTTAGATACAACATATGCTCGAAATATTTTAAAAATAAACTGCAAAAGGGAATACCATAAGATTTTTTTAAAACATAACTAATAAATGATATATTTAAAATAGCTATGTTTCTCTGCTTGACTATAGCTGGCATGTAAAAGGAACCCACTCTGAGGAGTCTGTGGTAGAATTCCTGAGGTAAGCATATAAAAAAAAAACAACAAAAAAAAAACAACAAAAAAAAAAACCTTTATCTGTGAAGACAGAGATACAAATATATACACTGCATAGTGTGAAAAAGCTGGACTGCATGTAGATGCTACAGAAGACAGACAAGGATCACTCTTATGTAATAACTATACGATGGCTGGATATTTAGGAACGACAGAATGGGGGAGATTTACTAAAACTGCTGCAGACAGAATCTGGTGCAGCTCTGCAAAGTAACCAATCAGCTTCCAGGTTTTATTGTCAAAACTTACTTGAACAAGCTGAAGTTAGAAGCTGATTGGTTACTATGCACAGCTGCACCAGATTCTAAGTGCACCAGTTATAGTGAAACAACCCCATAGTGTCTTTATTGACAGCATAAAAAAAAAACAGAAACATACATCTTGCGTAACATTTCCTGGCCTGTCGCCTACCACACAAGCACTTTGAGGTCAGATAATTGCAAGCAAGTTTTAATGCCTTTTATTTAAATAAGCTGAGAGAGAAAATAATGTTTTATTACTATTAAGTATCCAGTGGTTTGTGAACTGGGGGCAAAGGGAAAGCCCTCAGCCCTGTGTAATCTCGAATACAGGGATATCTACTCAGGCCTCCAGCAGGTAAACAGGGTAGCGGGGGATTGGGGACATGGTAACCTGTTGCCTGCAAGTGACAAAATCACATTTAGGTACATAGGAGCGTCAAATCACAAATATTGTAGACATTGTAAGGAAGCCCGTAGATGGATCAGTTTGTTTTGTTCAGCCTGCTGACTTAAATCCCCCATCCACACACTCAATGTGGATGGTGGTATTCTCCCTGCTGAGCTATTGCATTCTGACAGCACGGAGACTCTCTACCTTCAGATTACCCCAATCAGCGCTGCCGGCTATAGCCTGTAATGCTGACTGAGCAGGGAAAATCTGACAGGGCAGTTGTACAGAAGTCGATTGGTAGATCAACTTCTGTACAGCCCCCCTGCACATACATGGATTCAAATTCAGCCGGTCCCTGCTGAACCACCTAATTTTGATCCCAACTCCCTAACTCTTAACTGTAGTGATACATGGCAACACATACATAAAGTGGCAAGAAAGCCCTTGTGCAAACAATGTGAATTATACAAAAGTATCAGTTTTACTTTTGCAACTTAAAGTGACTTTGTGGTTTACAAAAAGTTGACAAAGTTGTACCTCTAGAAGAGCTAAATACTTTCCTGCTGCCCAGATGGCTGAATGTTGCTCTACTGTAAAGAAATTCTCTACTACTTCCAGGAGTGTCAATTTCCTGTGTCCCACTCTGTGCTCAGTTGTTTTTCAAATTACTATAGGCAGGGCCGGGATAAGAGGTGGGCAGGAGGCCATGGGCACTGTGGTATCAGGTGAGGTGTGGGGGCATCACAAGAAGATTGGGGGAGGGGTTTTGTATTGGGTGTGGGAACTTGCAGTGCAACAGGAGGCAAGAATTGCACTAGGTGAGGAAATTTGGGGGGTGGGGGTGCTAGGAAAGGTGATTTGGGGGGATTTGTGTTGGAAGGGGGGATCAGAGAAGATGATTTGTGCTAGAAGAGGTGATATTGTGGGGGGTTTGTGCCAAGAGGGGGCATTTGGAGTAGGGGGTGAAGATATGTAAAATTTTAAATGGAGAGGAGTTGTGCTAGGTGGAGTGATTTTTATTTGGGGGGGGGTTGTGCTGGGGAGATTTGGGGAGACAGAGGATTTGAGCTGGGAAGGGGTGATGGGGGGGGGGAAGATTTGTGCTGAGAGGGGGGATTTCAGCAAGTTGGAGGCTTTGTCCTGGGAGGCGGGGGAATTTATGCTTAATCATGTGGATTTGTACTAAAAAAAATTTGGGGGGGGGGGGGATTTTTGATAACACATAGTGCTCATACATCTTGGGGGGTTGCAGTTTGGCATGTTTGCCCTGAGCTTCAGATGAACTTGTCCTAGCACAGAGGGGACCACTAAGCACAGCAGGAGACACAGAAGATTGACTGTCTTGGAAGCGTCAGTTTTGGAAGACACTTTAGGAGAAAAATGTTTTTTACAATGGAACAGTGCAGGCAGCAGGAGAGGTATGTATTAATTTTCATGGATGACATTGTTTCCTATTAAAGTCAGTTCTTTATTTTAAATATTAGCATGACAAAATATATAAAACTCATAAAATATTCTTAAAAACAAAAGGAAAAATATTTTGACTCTACAGCCTAATCAGCACACACATTTTTCTCAATTATCATTTGACCTTTTTAGTCAACAAATAGTAATTTGTGTATTAAAATAAAAATGTATAATTACGTGAGTTTGAATTATTAAGCAGAAATCCTGTAAGTAGTGAGATACAAAGAGTAGGCCTATCTCTTACCTTGCTTGGATCATTCAAACAGCTTGTATCTGATGTACTGTCATTGTCTTTTACAAGTTCTCTTAACTGAGGAAAATCCAGAAACTGCAGAAAAGTAGAATCCCTCTGGTGTGGGGCTGGGGGCACGTTCGTTTGGTAAGATTGTCCTTGTACTCCTGGAGGAACCATCCTGACCTCCATGTATTTTAAGGTTCCATCTGTGTTCATGAAAAGAGCTGGCTGATAATGTTCCATGTATGATTTAGACTCAGACCCACTAAGATAACAGCAACTGCTACTGTAACCATAACTTTCCTTTCTCAAACATTTGACCAATAATATAATAAATGTCACAAGGGAAACTAAACTGATAGCTACAAGAGAAACAATTAAATATAAAGTCATATCTGATGGTGGTTTGGAATTTCTAAGGAAATCCCCAGGTTTGGGTCTTTCTACTACAACATCATCTGCTATACTGACAAATACTGTGACAGTAGTAGATAATGAGGGATCCCCATGGTCACTAATAGAGATAAGGAGTTGCTGTTCTGTATTTTCTGTTTCCTGAGACCCTCGTACAGTCCTGACCTCTCCTGTATGTTTAGACACCTGGAATAGTGAAGAACTGTCAGATTCAATGAGGTTAAAGGCCAACCAGGCATTGTGACCAGAGTCCAGATCCACTGCAGCCAGTTTTGTCACCAGATATCCAGCACTTGTAGATTTTGGGATCCTCTCTTGGACAATGAGATCCTCAGAGTGCTCCGGATACAGCAAGGTGGGGGAGTTGTCATTTGTATCCAATATGAATATAAAGACAGGGACAGTGGAAAATAACTTTGGAGATCCAGAATCTTCTACTTTTATGGTGATTTGTAGAGTCTGAATGTGTTCATAGTCAAAGGAACGCTGAGCATATATATCACCAGTATTAGAATTTATGTAAACAAAAGAAGACACAGACGATCCATCTATCTGGGTCTCCACTATAGAGTACACCAGATCAGAGTTAACCCCCTCATCTGCATCAGTAGCAGACACTGTACATAGAAGAGTCCCCGGGTCACTGTTCTCCCTAATGAAGGCATTATAGGTAGATTGTGTAAATGTCGGTGCATTATCATTAACATCAGAAACTCTGAGACTGACAGTTGTCTTGCTGGATAGAGCTGGAGAGCCTAAATCAGTAGCTGTCAGCTCTATAGTGTAGTGGGAGATTGTTTCCCTATCCAGATTCTCATCAGTGATTAGTGAATAATGATTTTTATTAACCCTGATTTTAAATGGTATGTCATTAGATATATCTAACTTTATTTCTCCATTTTTCCCAGAGTCCTTATCTTTCACATTTATTAAACCCACGACAGTGCCTACTGGTGCATTTTCAGATATCTCATTGTTAAATGAAGAAAAATTTATTTCTGGGGAATTATCATTTACATCTTCAATTTCTACCTGAACCAGACAATTTCCTGTTAGCTTTGGTGACCCTTTGTCTACAGCCTTTATTGACAATTCATAAAAATTCAGCACCTCAAAATCCAGATGATCTGTTATAAATATCTCTCCACTTTCTTGCTTTAAATCAAATAATTTACGGGAAGATACAGAAGTGTGACCATCAAAATAATATTGAATTTCTCCATTTATAGCCTCATCTTGGTCTGTTGCATTCAGGATTAATATAGGGGAATTTAAAGGGAGATTTTCTTTTAGACTGATTTTGTAAACTGATTGATTAAATACTGGTGGATTATCATTAATATCTAACACTTTTATTGTGATATGACAGGATCCTGATCTAGCCGGTTCTCCACCATCTATAGCAGTGAGAATAAGATTGTGTTCTTGTTTCTCCTCCCTATCTAACACCTTCTCTAATATCAGCTGAGGGATGAGAGTGCCATCCTTACGATTCTTTACAGACAATGAGAAATAAGGATTTGTGTTTAATATGTACTGACTAACACTGTTAGCACCAACATCTAAATCCTCTGCAATCTCTAAAGCAAACTGAGCACCAGGGCTTGTTAACAATTCTGTAATCTCAATAAAATGACTATCAATTAAAAATGTGGGAGAATTATCATTAATATCCAGAATCTCTATTTCTATATTAAAAAGCTCTAAAGGATTTTCAGCAACCACCTCCAAATCTAGCATGCATTTTACAATAGACCCACAAAGGATCTCTCTATCAATCCTATCATTAACAGTCAAGCCTCCATTTTCCTTATTTACAGAAAAATATTTTTGGTATTTCTCAGAGGACAAATGTAATCTGCGCTGAGCAATCTCTGCACGTTTTATGCCCAGATCCTGAGCTACATTTCCTACCCATGTCCCTGGATCAGACTCCTCCACAATAGAATAACGAAGCTGCCCAGAGACCCAGCCCCAGCTACAAAGGAGAATGGAGAAAGCTACTTGCCATTTCCAACACAGACAGCAGTCTCTGATGTCCATATCTTAAAATAGGTCCTTGATATTTGATGTGACATAAATCCTTTGTAATCCAAGTTGCGTTTGATTTATAAATTCCTGTTTCTAACCCTAAAAAATAATCCATCCATAGGAAAACAAGTCCACAGGATTTGCATCTCAACGCAGCAGCTCTTTGTGTGAGAGAAAAGATGGGAGGAAGAATCACTGAGCCAGGGGGAGGAGAGAGAGCAGAGCTAGTATTAGATGATCTAGCTGTAAAGCTAGACATGCCAAGACTGCCCTCTTGTGGGCAATATTGTGAACTTCATCTACCAATTCAATGAAAGAATATAACTGTGTATTAAACTCTGAACGTAACATGATTTGATACGTATTATTAATTTGTATAATGCATTATGACTGACTGTTAATATTTCAAAGATGGAATATTTAAAATGTATTATTTTTGAATGCTACAAAGTAAACTCTACGCTTATATCTCCTAATGACAAAATGGTCAACTATCCCCTCTAAGAAGTAATAGCATAGTTGTTGCCGTGTCCCTGTCATTGAATTTAAATATTTGGTGAAGCTGGATAAATCCAGCTCTCCAGTTTACATTGGAAAGCGGTGACACCACCCAGTGCAGATTGATCTGACTGAGTTTGCAGTAATGTTTGAAAACAGCATAGCTTTCTCTTGATTTCTACAACCAGATGCAGCACTCAGTTTACCACCATGACCTGACTTGGGTCCGCATTATTATACATTCTCATACATTTACATTTTGACTTAGACTGCATTTAGCCATAACATGCAGCAGCATCAATCTGAAAAGTAAGCATACAGGTTCCACAAAGTATTTTATGAGACAGCAAAATCTGCTGCAAGTACAAAGCACACTTTTAGAAAAAGTCTATTAGTTCCTGACTGTGTATTACTAAGGGAATGCACTGTGGTGCTGAAGTTGGAGAAGGGTTGTGCATACCTTACTTCATGCGTGCTGGGGTTAAACACCCCTTTTAAGCAAATTATTTAAATCACTTATAATTCCTTGTATTTTGCTTTGGACTTAGTTATACATATGTTCTAACTCAAAATACTCTAAAGACATATATCTTTTTTTTTTTTTTAAAACACTGTATAATATACAGTATAATATAATGTTAGTTATATATTTAGCTACAAATCTATTTGCCAGTTGTATTTTGGCAATTGGGAAATACTGATACATTCAACTGAGCCCAAAATGTGCAGACTGTGGAGGAAATCTTGTGTGATTTTGGTCTGCTGGTCATGTGATCTGTGGCATCAAAGCCATTGTCAATTTCCTACAGTGGCAGATCAGAAGCACTGTCAGTATGTGGATTATCTCAGTAATGTAGATTGCTGGTAATATGAAATCTACTTACATGAAGCCACATGCTTGGCCTTGGTAATGGCATCACAGTCTCTAGCCACTTCCCATCCGGGCCAATTCTGACACTTCGCTCCTACATGTAAAAATCATAATTTTTTTGGTAGAAAATTACTCAGAACCCCCAAACATTACATATGTTTTTTTTTTTGCAGAGACCCTATGGAATGAAATGGCGGTGGTTGCAACTTTTTATGTCACACGGTATTTGCGCAGCAATTTTTCAAACGCGTTTTTTTCAGAAATAGAAAAAAAAATCACTATAGTTAGCCCAATTTTTGTATAATATGAAAGATGATGTTATACCGAATAAATAGATACCTAACATGTCATGCTTGAAGATTGTGCTTGCTCGTGGAATGGCGCCAAACTTTAGTACTCAAAAATCTCCACAGGCAATGCTTTAACATTTTTTACAGGTTTAGAGTTACAGAGTAGGTATTGGTATAGAATTGTTGCTCTCGCTCTAATGTTCATTGCGATACCTCACATGTGTCATTTTAATGCCGGAAAGGGGGTGTGTGATTCCGCGCTAAAGGAAAGAAAGTACTGAACAGAGGAGGAGAACTGATGCCCCTACAAATTACTACCATCTAGGTGGAGTATGATGATGAATTAAGAATGGTGTAGGTGTGGCGCTGTTCTAATTGTACCAAGGGGCTATTAGTAAATAAATTAAAGTGACAAATGCTACTTGTTCCTATGTCTGGAACTGTGCATGAATGGGTAAATTGAAGTGCTGATTAGGGTGCTACACCCTCGGCCGGGTGTTACCTGTTGTGCAAAATCTACCTTAATTCATGTGACATAATAAATTAGCAATGTTGTCTACTATTTGATAAAGTACAAATTAATAAATTAATAAATAAATTAACATATGCAATAAATTACAAGTAAAAATTAAAAAGGCGTGACTAAAGTCTTGGCACTTTGCAGTTGGTGATAAATTGGTGACTTGTGCTCATAAAATGAAAAGTTGAAAAAAGGAGTCCAGTGCTGGTGAACAGATGCTTATTCCTGTTTTCTTGCGGGGTGACTATCCCTGCTCGCTCTATATATGCACTCACTGGAATTTTCTTACCCCCCTGGGGTATGACGCGGCCACAGTATTTGCCACTGTGTAGCAGTCTGGAAGATAGTCAGCTCCGGATGTGTTTGACGTTCCACTGATTAGAGGATGAACAGACATTTGCCCCAAAAAAACGGTCCTCTGACATGAGCGGGTACCTTCCGCTATAGTGTTCCCACTTTGCGCACCACATGCGCCATCTGTTAGTTGCTCCACTCCAGTCTAGCTCTGACTTATCTTCCTGATTCTCCATCCGTGTAGTGCATATATAGAACGAGCATGGATAGTCACGATATATTTAAGAATTATTGGTAAGTATATTTGTGTGTATATTTCTGTATTTGTGTGTGTCTATTAGGGCTCATTTACATTTGAGGTTGGGGGCAGTAAAAACACACGATTGAGCCACATTGTTACCACCACTCAATGAGTTTCAACTTAAACTGCCTCTACCAAGGTGGCCACCTCCACCCAGAGACCCAGTGTAGAACAAGCCATGGTAAGTTGGTAATAGGGAAATATCAGCTGCAGGGAGAACACAGACAATGCTGGTGTCTCATAATTTTGCTTCTATTAGCTTCTCTATGGGCACAGCTTCCAGAGTTCATTCCCTCTTTAGGTCCCTGTCACCAGTGACATAGTGTAACAGAAAACTAACTACAGTCACTTGCAGTGGCGGCTGGTGCTCAAAATTTTTGGGGGGGCGCAAACAAACTGAAAAAAAAATCAATTGCCGCCACTGTGCCCATTAAACGCAGCCACTGTGCCCAAACGCCACCAGTTTGCCCCCTCAAATACAGCCAGTTTGTTTCCATATACAGCCAGTGTGCCCCCATATATATACAGCCAGTGTGCCCCCATATACAGCCAGTGTGCCCCCATATATATATATAGCCAGTGTGCCCCCATATACAGCCAGTTTGTCCCCATATATATAGCCAGTGTGCCCCCATATACAGCCAGTGTGTCCCCATATATATATATAGCCAGTGTGCCCCCATATACAACCAGTTTGTCCCCATATACAGCCAGTTCCCCCCAAATGCAGCCAGCGTGTCCCCCATATACAGCCAGTTCCCCCAAATGCAGCCAGTTTGTCCCCCATATACAGCCAGTTCCCCCCAAATGCAGCCAGCGTGTCCCCCATATACAACCAGTTCCCCCAAATGCAGCCAGCGTGTCCCCCATATACAGCCAGTTCCCCCCAAATGCAGCCAGTTTGTCCCCCATATACAGCCAGTTCCCCCCAAATGCAGCCAGCATGTCCCCCATATACAGTCAGTTCCCCTATATACAGCCAGCGTGTCCCCCATATACAGCCAGTTCCCCCCATATTCAGCCAGTTTGTCCCCCATATTCAGCCAGTTCCCCCCATATTCAGCCAGTTTGTCCCCCATATACAGCCAGTTCCCCCCATATTCAGCCAGTTTGTCCCCCATATACAGCCAGTTCCCCCCATATTCAGCCAGTTTGTCCCCCATATTCAGCCAGTTTGTCCCCCATATTCAGCCAGTTTGTCCCCCATATTCAGCCAGTTCCCCCCATATTCAGCCAGTTTGTCCCCCATATTCAGCCAGTTTGTCCCCCATATTTAGCCAGTTTGTGCCCCATATTCAGCCAGTTTGTGCCCCATATTCAGCCAGTTTGTCCCCCAAATGCAGCCTGTCCCCCCCCCCCCCAGCCCTGCACTTACCTTCCTCGGTCCGCGCCGTCCTCGATGTGTTCTCCCGCCCTCGATGTCGCTTCAGCCAATCAGGTTACCGGTAACCAGATCCGGTGAACCTGATTGGCTGAAACCTCCACACAGTCTTCTTCCAGGAACGCACCCCCGTGCGTACCTGGGAGGAGTTTTTGGAAGCCGAATACAGCGTGAGAGCTGTATTCGGAAAGCCAATCAGAGCCGCTGGCTCTGATAGGCACTTCCAAGTTACACCCACCGCCGGCCGCCGCTCTAATTCATATGGCCGGCGCTCACCAGGAGGCCGGCCATATGTATAGTGGGCAGCGCGGCAGCGGTGACAATACACAGATTCATGCAATGCATGAATCTGTGTATTGTCTTTCAGTGGCGGTGCGGGAGCGAGAGGGGGCGGCGCTCCGGTGCCCTCTATGGTCACTTGTAAACATAGATTCTTGTCCTTCTGTATACCAAACAAAAGAGAGCAAAAATATGTCTTCATAGAAATCATTCATACCTTTTAGGTAATGGCAGCGGCCTTTCTGCCCACACACAATACAAATGAAGTAGTCATTAGTCCAAGCTAAAATAAAGTAAAGACAGTTCTAGCCTTCAGTTTTCTGAAATCTATGTAGCATGTTTACATGAATTAGCAGGCTTCTGAATGTTTTAATGGATTATTAAGAAAACGGATTAGCTTGATGTAAATAAGTGGTAAGTGAACCAACAACGCACTAGCTTAAAGGAACCTATTTAGAAAATAAAAAACGAACCTTTACAACCCCTTTAAAGTGGTTGTAAACCCTGGAAATGTTTTTTTTTTTTTTAAATCCAACCTGCAAGACAAAGGCATAATGAGCTAGTATGACTAGCATACTAGCTCATTATGCATCACTTACCTTAGATCTGGGCCCTGAAGCTGTCCTCGTCTCCCTCTCCAGCCGCAGCCATCGCTGCAGTGATACCCAGAAGGTTGCTTCCGGGTATCGCCGCTCCAGCCAATCATAGCACCGCTAAGCCGGATTTGTGAATGGGATTAACCCTGTGAATGCGCCGTTGTCTAAGACAGGTAGACAGGCACCTAAGACAGGTATTTGCACCCACTTCCGGGTGTCCTCTCTGCGGGTATTCTGCGGGTAGTACGTCACTTCCCGCAGAATACCCATTGTGTTCTGGGAGACACTCGGCTCCCAGAACACAACAGGGACCAGTGAGAACGGCGCAGCGCGACTCGAGCATGCGCCGTAGGGAACCGGGCAGTGAAGCCGCAAGGCTTCACTTCCTGGTTCCCTCACTGAGGATGGCGGTGAGGGTAGCAGAGTGACGAGCGATTGCTCGTCTTCTGCTGCCAACGTCGCTGGACTCCAGGACAGGTAAGTATCCTAATATTAAAAATCAGCAGCTGCAGTATTTTTAGCTGCTGGCTTTTAATATTTTTTTTTTTTCAGGGGAGCTCCGCTTTAATACACACACAGGTCTGCTTGCTGCTATACTGAGCTATACCATGGTTGTCCTTTACTGCTCCTTCTCACAATGCAAGTCTTTGAGATGGTAAAACGTTAAAGATAATGCACTCCCTGTTTCGAAGATACCTTATTGCAATAAAGCAAAACAACAGAGATTCCACTGGGAATTCCCTCTAGAGGCCAATCTAAAGATCTATATTTGTAATACAAACACATTAAATACCTGAATTTAAATGTTGAAGAAGAACTTTAAAAAGCCATACAATTCTATAGTTTCTAAGGGGAGAGATGTTTAGATCTGTAAGTATAATGTATAAAGTATGCTGCCTCATTTTCAGTAGCAAATATGCAAATTAGTGGCAGGGGATCTTTTAGTAGAATTCATCATCCATTTAAAATGTCTGGCCCCATCCCACCTTACCTTACCCTCATCTTCTGCCTTCAGTGTGGATGGTGTCACGTTCCTCTGGGGAAGAGCCTGGGGAACAGACAGCAGCTCAGATCTAAAAAGCAGGCATGCTTGCAATTAACTAGATTATATTATTGTAAGATTTGAGGTACTTATTGTTCCCCAGGAATCATTGTGAGAGGATGGTGGCATCAATCCCAGATGCAGAAGATGTAAGTAAGGTAAAAATAAATCTAACTTTCATTTTCCAAGTACCTTTTGTGCATAATATGAGCTAGCGATATTTACAGGCAGAGGGGAGCTGGACATTATATCTGGACTGCATTTAAAATTGTACTGCAAGGTCCACTATAACCTTCTTATGCCGCGTACACACGGTTGGATTTTCCGATGGAAAAAGTCAGATGGGAGCTTTTCATCGGATATTACGACCATGTGTGTGCCCCATCGGACTTTTTCCGTTGGAAATTCCGACGGACTTAGATAGAGAACATGTTCTCAATTTTTCCCCACGGAAAAAATTCCTATTGGAAAATCCGTTCGTCTGTATGCAATTCCGACGCACTAAAAACCATGCATGCTCAGAATCAAGCAGAAGAGCCTTATATGGACTTCAGTTCATATTTAACACAGTCAATACATTAGTGCACCTGAGAGAATTATTTTAATATTTCTCTGTCTACATATGTATTTGTCTTAATAGCACCTGGAAGTGGTTATATCCCAACACATTATCACATATCAGTGGATGCGCACTTGTTTCTTTGTTTCAGAAGAGCCGAACTACCTATTGAACTTCATTGATCTCGGCTCGTCGTACGTGTTGTACGTCACTGCGTTCTTGACAGTCAGAATTTGGTGTGACCGTGTGTATGCAAGAAAGCGTGAGTGGAATTCCGTCGGAATTCTGTCGGAAAAACCAACCAAGTTTATTCCGACGGGAAAACCGGTCGTGTGTACAGGGCATTAGGCCTGGTACGAAACGACTGTTGTAGGACTGTCATCCTACTTTGCCCTGCTACAACTGTCCAAAATCGGTCCTACTTCAGTCCTACTTCCATCCGACTTGAATGAACAAGATAAGCTTCTACTCCGACTTTGAGATAGTACAACTTTTCCTTTGACCAATCATGACCAATCAAGTGACATAAATTCCTTTTACTGCTGCTGTAATCACCATGTCGGATGTCACAAGTCGGTTGGTTAGGACGAGGATCCTACTTTGATCTGACTTCAATGATATTCAAGTAGGACCAAAGTCGGACCAAAGTAGTGCAGGAACCTTTTTCAAAGTCGGACTGACTTGTGTCAGACCAGTTAAGACGGCTCTCATAGGGAACCATTGAATTACACACATCATGCTACACATGCTCCCAAAGTTTGAGCGTATGTCGTACCAGTGTGGACCCAGCTTAAACCAGACACCTTGCTTACAAATCATTAGTAGGTGTGGGAAGCAAGCTTTATCCATGCTGGTCCCCATTATTTGCAGTTATGTATGAATGTGTGAAGAAGAGTAACCAAATAAAGTATATAACCTTTTTAAAATTCCTTACATGCTATGACTGTTTGTAGCATGGGGTCTTCTTAAATAGTGAGCAGTATATATTAAACATTACCAAGTTGGTATATATTTCACAGGTTATTAGCACAGACATGTGAAAGAGAATTTAATAATGCTGGCTCACATATATTTTTAACAAGTAGTTTGAGTTTCCAGTAAACACAAAATGATGATGGTTATAGTAAGGAGGCTATGCTTATTTCTTGAAAGAAGCATAAAAAACCTAATGAGCAATACAAGAACTAAGGAAAAAAAATGTGTTTCTCACCTTGTTTGGATCATTCAAACAGCTTGCATCTGATGCACTATCATTGTCCTTTACAAAATCTTTTAGCTGGGGAAAATCCAAAGACTGCAGAAATGCTGAATCCCGCTGTTGTGGGGCTGGGGGCACATTAGTTTGGTAACATTGTCCTTGTACTCCTGGAGGAACCATCCTGACTTCCATGTATTTTAAGGTTCCATCTGTGTTCAGGAAAAGAGCCGGCTGATACTGATCCATGTATGGTTTAGTGTCAGATCCACTAAGATAACAGCAACTGCTACTATAACCATAACTTTCTTTCCTCAGACATCTCACCAGTAGTATAGAGAATGTCACAAGGGAAACTATGCTGATAGCCACAAGAGAAACAATTAAATATAAAGTCATATCTGATGGTGCTTTGGGGTTTTTGATAAAATCCCCAGATTTAGGTCTTTCTATTGCAAGCTCATCTACTATACTGACAAATACGGTAACAGTAGTAGATAATGGAGGCTCCCCATGATCACCAATAGATATGATAAGTTGCTGTTCTGTATTTTCTATTTCCTGAAATCCTCGTACAGTCCTGACCTCTCCTGTATGTTTAGACACTTGGAATATTGAAGGACTGGCAGGATCGATGAGAGTAAAGGCCAACCAGGCATTGTGACCAGAGTCCAGATCCACTGCAGTCAGTTTTGTCACCAGATATCCAGCACTTGTAGACTTTGGGATCCTCTCTTGGACAATGAGATCCTCAGAGTGTTCCGGATACAGAAGGGTGGGGGAATTGTCATTGGTATCCAATATGAATATAAAGACAGGTACAGTAGAAAATAACTTTGGAGAGCCAGAATCCTCTACTTTTATGGTGATTTGTAGAGTCTGAATGTGCTCATAGTCAAAGGAACGCTGAGCATATATATCACCAGTATTAGAATTAATGTAAACAAAAGAGGATACAGAGGATCCATCTATCTGGGTCTCTACTATAGAGTACACCAGATCGGAGTTAACCCCCTCATCTGGATCAGTAGCAGACACTGTACATAGAAGAGTCCCCGGGTCACTGTTCTCTTTAATGAAGGCATTATAGGTAGATTGTGTAAATGTTGGAGCATTATCATTAACATCAGAAACTCTGAGAATAACAATTGTCCTACTGGACAGAGCCGGAGAGCCTAAATCAGTAGCTGTCAGTTCAATAGTATATTGAGAAATCTTTTCTCTATCCAGATTCCCATCAGTGATCAGTGAATAACGATTTTTAACTGTTCTGGTCTTGAATGGTATTTGTTTAGAGATATCCAATTGTATTTCTCCATTTTTCCCAGAATCTTTATCTCTCACATTAATTAATCCCACAGTTGTTCCTATTTGTATACTTTCCGGAATCTCATTTGACAAAGAGGAAAAATAAATTTCTGGAGAATTATCATTCATATCTTCTATTTCCACCCGAACCAGACAATTACCTATCAGTCTCGGTAATCCTTTATCTTCTGCTTTAATTGATAATTCATGAAGATGTGTCTCTTCATAATCAATATTTCCTTTGATAAATATTTCTCCACTATGCTGGTTGACACCAAATAACTGCCTTGAGGATTCGGAAGTGTGACTATCAAAATAATACTGAATTTCTCCATTTACCCCTTCATCTAGATCTGTTGCATTTAACAACAATACAACTGTGTTTAAAGGGAGATTTTCCTTCAGTTTGATTTTATATACTGATTGATCAAAGACTGGTGGATTATCATTAATATCTAACACTTTTATTGTGATATGACAGGATCCTGATCTAGCCGGTTCTCCTCCATCTATAGCAGTGAGAATAAGATTGTGTTCTTGTTTCTCCTCCCTATCTAACACCTTCTCTAATATCAGCTGAGGGATGAGAGTGTCATCTACACGATTCTTCACAGATAATGAGAAATAAGGATTTGTGTTTAATATGTACTGACTAACACCATTAATACCAACATCTAGATCCTTTGCAATTTCTAAGGCAAACTGAATACCAGGACTTGTCAGCAGTTCTGTAATTTCAATAAGATAATCATTGGTTAGGAATGTGGGAGAATTATCATTGATATCCTGAATCTCTATGTCTATGCTAAAAAGCTCTAAAGGATTTTCAGCAACCACCTCTAAATGTAACACACAGCTCACACTGGATCCACATAGGATCTCTCTATCAATCCTGTCATTAATAGTCAAGCCTCCATTTTCCTTATTTACAGTAAAATATTTTTGGTATTTCTCAGATGATAAATGTAATCTGCGCTGAGCAATCTCTGCACGTTTTATGCCCAGATCCTGAGCTACATTTCCTACCCATGTCCCTGGATCAGACTCCTCCACAATAGAATAATGAAGCTGCCCAGAGACCCAGCCCCAGCTACAAAGGAGAAGGGAGAAAGCTACTTGCCATTTCCAACACAGACAGCAGTCTCTGATGTCCATATCTTACAATGTTTCCTTGGTATTTGATTGAACATAGATCCTGTGTAATCCACAGTGGCAGTAGCTGTCAAAATGCTCTTCTTAACATTGAAAAAAGAATCCATCCATGGATGGAAAACATGTCCACGGCATTGTCTTTTCTGCACAGCAGCTCTTCTTTGTGTGTAAGGAAAGAAGGGAGGGTGAATCACTGAGCCAGGGGGAGGAGAGTGCAGGCTTAGCTACAACTGATTTAGCTGTGAAGCTAAACATACCAAGCCTGACCTCTTCTGGCCAATAATATGAACTGCATCCACCAATATAATGCAAACACTATTATATACTTATACTTATGCTTATACTTATAAACTTGTATAATTGAAAAGTTAAATAAAATAGGTATTACACATTCTTTTATTTTTAAAGACTGTAATCTTTTTTGAGATTTACAAAGGAATTCATTATACCTACAGTGCAGAAATGTCATCCCCATTGCTGAAAAAGCAGTATAGTACACCTGCTAATGTATAGTAACCCTCCGGTAAGATTACATTTGTGTTTCAGTGAGAATTCATATTACCTAAAACTACATTTGACTTATCTCTGGAGGGTAAGCTATGATAGCAAAAAAAAAGCATAAAGAATTAAACTAATGTATTGCTAGAGTATTATTAAGGATATGTTTTCAATACTTTCTTTTTTTTTGTCCTATGTGTACAAACTTCAAACATTATTAACATGGTTTTATGGATTAGACCAGTGTTTCTCAACTTCAGTCCTCAAGGCGCCCCAACAGGTCATGTTTTAGGATTTCCCTCGGATGAAACGGCTGTGGTAATTACTAAGGCAGTGAAACTAATCAAATCACCTGTGCAAAATAATGGAAAGCCTGAAAACATGACCTGTTGGGGCGCCTTAAGGACTCGAGTTGAGAAAAACTGGATTACACTTGTGCTTTTAGTGGTGTGACTTTTTTTTGCATGGATCCTGTATAGTTTGTATTGCATTTCACGATGGTCACTTACATAATTATACTATTCTAATATTTTATAGAACTATAATACAGTGCTTGAACAAGATCACATGTGTACACAAGATTTAAATATTTGTACTCAACAAAGCTTTATGCCGCGTCCACACGACCATTTTTCTCGTCGGGAAAAATGAAATTTTTTCTCTTTGACGAGAAAAACGACCGTGTGGGGGCTTTTCATCATTTTTCCCGACAAGAAAAATGACATGAATCACGACGAGAAAAATTAGAACATGCTCTAATTTTTCTCGTCGTGATTCACGGCATTTTTTTCCACACCAGTTTTCCCATAGGGAAACACTGCCAGGGAGCCTGCACACGGTCATTTTTCTCGACCAAGATAAAAAATGTCAGGAAAACCGGACGTGTGTAGGGGAACAAGCCGTTCCTCATTTTTCCCGTCTATTTTTTTTGATGGTGTTTTCACCGTCGAGAAAATCGATCGTGTGTACACGGCATTAGAGTTTAGATGTTCATTTGTATGTCATTTCATACAAACATATGACTGGCTAGGAGGAGCATTATACACTTGTCAGGTAAACAAATGCATTTAAATATCTCTGTTCAACAATAGTTTTGCTCAGATGCAAAAAAACAAATTAGCATAACAAGGTAAAACTATACTCTTAAGCCTCGTACACACGATAATATTTTCCAATGGGAATTGTGTGTTGACAGATTGTTGGCCTAAAATCTGACCGTTTGTACGCTCCATCAGACAATTGTCGGATTTTCCGCAGACAAATGTTGAAGGGCAGGCTTTAAAATTTTCCGCGGACAACGGCCTGTTGTCAGATTTTCCGATTGTGTGTACACAAGTCCGTCAGACAAAAGTCCAAATCACAAACACGCTGCGCAATGCCACTGGTCCCTGCTGTCTTCTGGGACCCGTGTGTCTTCCAGAAGACAGCGGGGGGGGGGGGGGGCGCCGGACGTGGTGTAGACTTCCGCAGATAATGCAGGGGTCTATGCCCGGAAGTGGGTGCAAATATCTGTCTTAGACAGGTATCTGCTCCCCCCTCCCCCCTGAAAGGTGCCAAATGTGACACCGGAGGGGGGGGGAGGAATCCAGAGAGCGGAGGTTCCATTTTTGTGTGGACCTCCGCTTTAAGTAAGCTTCAAAACACACACCATTTAATTCAGGTTTATATTTAATTAAAATGTATATATTTATGCAACTAGCATATACTGTATGCCTGCATCTGTGTTGATATCAGTCTCCTAAACTTTCCTGCACAGCAGCATTCATACAAGTAAAGTGAGGGGCAACACTCTCTACCAATCAGAGCTCTATTTCTTTGCAAAACATTTGGCAGTCGAACGTCAAACATTCTGGCAAGATGTAAGAGAACAGCGAGGTGCTTATGTATCAAAAACATCAGCAGCCATGTTTTATACAGTCCCTCAATGAAAGTCCAAAAGAGCTACACATTTTTGGCCAAATATAACCTACCTATTATGGGTAAGTACCATTAAAATGATCTTGGAGGAATGGTAGGGAAGTGGGAGTGGTTGTGAAAACGGAAGACGCTTTCAGCTATAAGAGTAAAAGAGTAAATTAGGACATATATTTTAAATAGTCACAATTTCTTTATTCTTGAGTCTAAATAATAAAATAAAAGTAAAACATTTTATTTGATGACGTATATACTGACAGCTACTTCCTTAAGTACAAATAGTTTGAGAAGAGTACTATTTAGTGTGATAACGGGGTAGCATTTTTTTAATGGCTCCCACATTAGTTTCACAAATATCAGCATTCTTTTTGCATTATTTTCTTAAATAAAAAAGCTGACAAAAAACACTAGTTAGATCTGACTGTAGCTTTTTAATGGTACCCAGGTGGCGCTATACAGAAATGAAATGATCTTTGTAAAACACAGGTTGGAGCTGATTCAAGCATTCATAACTGTTGAGAAGCCTAGGCCTAATGACATATTATGTTATTCGGACTGAACCAAATGTACCTTGCATTTTTCCTCATTTCAATAAATTGAAACTGTTTGGGTTAGCATGGAAAGCAACAACCCCCCCCCCCCCTCCTGTTCACAACCTTCTGGAACATGTCATACTTCCCAGAAGGCTGCAGGACTATTCACAATGTGCAGCGCCACTCGTACATGCGCAGTGGGCAGCTGGCTGTGAAGCCACAAGAAATCACAGCTGGCTGTGCATAGTAAGTCCTGGTCCACACCAGTGTGGCTTTGAAGTCGCGCTACTTCAGCATGACTTCAAAGCCCACTATCAGTGAGATTTCATGTATGGCTTGCTGACACCTGTGTGACTTCATTTAACAGATGTCAATGCAAGTCACACTGAAATCACACAGAAATAGTGCAGGAACCTTTTTCAAAGACTCAAGTTGCAGTGATTTGAACGGTTCCATTGCCGCAAATGGGGAGCGCCTCGTCATGCGACTTTGAACTGTCAAGTTGCATGACAAGTCACACTTGTATTTGTAGCTTCTGACTTTTTTTTTTCTTTTCAAAAAGACTGAAGAACTGCTTTAACAAATGAATAGGGTGGGAGGATGGAAATTTGTCAAGTGCCCCCCCTCCCCCAACACTACATTTGCTACAAAATAATTTGGGTTTATGTCAGGAACATGTGTCGAGTGTTCACTTTACCCCAACAGGTATAGTAGCCACAAGCTAGAGAGTTACCTAAGTACAAACAAGAAACGGAATCCGGAGACCAAAATATATCGTAAGAGCATGTTAAGGTGCTATTTAGGTTCAACATGTCCTGAAACATACACAGAATATAAAGTAAAACTAGAACCTGGTGTCCTAAAACTATAGAAAGCTATACCTGTAAACATTAGAATAGTGTAAGTTGCCTAATAAATGCATTGCTAGTTTCATTTTTTTAAATAAAGAAATAAAAAATAAAAACCAACAGCGGTGAAAAAAAAAATAACCTTCAAAAACGAATAATAATAGCAGCAGAAAAAGTGATGCAACTAGAGGATTAGACTGATAGCCAGAGTACTATGATCATCAGAAGGGGGTTTGAAACAACAGCAGTGATATATTTTTCATAAAAGTTTCCCTTTAAGGTGAAACCAACAAATATTCTTAACACAACAAACAGACAAACCTGTTGCTGTGCCAATCCCAAGCACAAAAGTAGGATTTTTAAAACAGCTTACCTGTAAAATCCTTTTCTTGGATTACATCACGGGACACAGAGCAGCATAGTCATTACTATGTGGGTTATATAGAATTACCTTCAGGTGCTGGCACTGGCAACTTCCAAAACAGGAAGTACCCTCCCCTATATAAGCCCCTCCCATCCGGGAGTACCTCAGTTTTGTAGCAAAGCAATACGTGTCCCCAAAAGAGGGGTGGGAGCTCTGTGTCCCGTGATGTACTCCAAGAAAAGGATTTTACAGGTAAGCTGTTTTAAAAATCCTACTTTCTTGTTCATACATCACGGGACACAGAGCAGCATAGTCATTACTATGTGGGACGTCCCAAAGCAATGCCACATGAGGGGGGGGGATACACCATACATAAGCTGGGCGCCATCAGGCATGAGGATCTTTTGCGGCCTGCAACACACTGCGCCCAAAGGCGACATCCTCCTGACTTCTAACGTCCACCTGGTAGAACCTAGTAAACGTGTGTACTGAAGACCATGTTGCGGCCTTACAAATTTGCGCCAGGGAGGCCTGGTGATGCACTGCCCATGAAGTTCCAACTGCTCTCGTGGAGTGCGCCCTAACTTTGAACGGAGGCGGTCTACTTCTCAAGCCATAGGCTTGTATTATGACCTGTCGAATCCACTTGGCTAAAGTAGATTTTGATGCTGCCTGACCCTTTCTGGGGCCTTCCGGCAGAACAAACAAAGAATCCGTTCTACGAATCTGAGCAGTGGCTTTTAGATAAGCTTTAACTGCTCTTACTACATCCAAAGAATGCAATAACTTTTCCTCTACCGAGCTTGGTTTGGGGAAAAAAGAAGGAAGAACCACATCCTGGTTCAAGTGAAACCTCGATACCACCTTAGGAAGAAAGGCTGGGTGAGGACGTAATACTACTCTGTCCTTATGGATAACCAGATATGGCTCTTTACAGGACATGGCGGCTAATTCCGACACTCTTCTAGCCGAGCATATGGCTACTAAAAATATCAATTTCCTGGTGAGTAGAACCAAGGAAATGTGCCGCAAAGGTTCAAATGGCTGCTTCTGCAGAACCGACAGAACCAAATTTAGATCCCATGGGCATATGGGAGCCTTAATCGGTGGAATAATACGAGTCACACCTTGCATAAAGGATTTGACAAGTGAATGCATAGCCAGGGGCCTTTGAAATAGTATTGACAAGGCCGAAACCTGGCCCTTGATAGTACTTAAGGCAAACTTCCTGTCTACAGCCCACTGCAGGAAGTCCAGAATTCTGCCTATAACGTACTTACGTGGATGCCATTTTCTGGCCTCGCACCAAGTGATGTACGCCTTCCAAACTCTATAGTAGATCTGCCTGGATACAGGCTTCCTGGCATTGATTATAGTTGATACCACAGAGTTAGAGAGACCTCTCTTCTTTAGGATGTGGGATTCAATAGCCAGGCCGTTAAACTTAGAGTTAGTAAGGAAGGGTGGTATATCGGTCCTTGCGAAAGCAGGTCCGGACGACGTGGAAGGGTCCAAGGACTCCCCACAGACATTTTGATGATCTCCGCGTACCAGGCCCTTCGGGGCCACGCTGGAGCCACCAGGATCACCGGCTTCTTCTCCAACCTGACTCTGCGAAGGAGTCGAGGCAACAATTGTAGCGGAGGGAATGCATATATCAGTCTGAACTGATCCCAAGGGAACACCAGAGCATCCGAGCCGCAAGCGAGGGGATCCCTTGTCCGGGAGACAAATCTGTCCACCTTTGCGTTGAATCTGGATGCTAGCAGATCTACATCCGGTGTTCCCCACCGCTGACATATTGCTCGGAAGACCTCGGGATGAAGGGACCATTCCCCTGGGCATAACTGTTGGCGACTCAGAAAGTCCGCCTTCCAATTCTCCACCCCTGGAATGAAGACAGCTGATATACATGGGACATGCTTTTCTGCCCATTCCAGGATGTGACTTACTTCCCTCTGGGCTGCACGACTCCTGGTGCCTCCCTGATGATTGATATATGCCACTGCTGTGGCATTGTCTGATTGAATTCTGACAGGGGACCCTTGGAGTCTGGATGTCCAGGCTACTAGAGCGTACCGGGCTGCTCGTATCTCTAAGAGATTGATGGGCAGGGTTTTTACTACATTTGACCATCTGCCCTGGAGAGACCATTGCTCCAGTACTGCCCCCCAGCCTATAAGGCTGGCATCTGTAGTGACCACCTTCCAAGATATCGGACTGAAGGGTTTTCCCTTCTGGAGATTCTGGGGGATCAACCACCAGCAGAGACTCTTCCGAACGGAAGGGGACAAAGCCATCGGGAAGTCTAGAGCCTGAACTTTTCCGTTCCAGGCTGACAATATGGCCCTTTGTAAATTCCTTGAGTGGAATTGGGCATATGGCACAGCTTCGAATGATGCTACCATCTTTCCTAGCAGCCTCATACACAGGCGTATGGACGGCTGTCTTTTTGCACAAAGCAGACGGACCAAGGCCCTCAAAAGAGGATACCTTGTCTAGAGGTAAGAAAATCTTCCTCTGGTCTGAATCCAGCCGTAGCCCTAGATATACCAGGTTTTTCACTGGCTGTAGGGCTGACTTGTCCAGGTTGATGACCCAACCGTGAGATTCTAGATACTTGATTGTATCGACAATTACCACTTCTAGCTTGGCAACTGAGTGGTCCATCAACAACAGGTCGTCTAGGTATGCCATTATCGTTACACCCCGTGTTCTTAGATCGGCCAACAGTGGGGCCAGAATTTTTGTGAACACTCGTGGTGCTGTGGCCAGACCGAATGGTAAGGCTCTGAACTGAAAATGGCGCCCTTCTACTGCAAAGCGTAGGAATTTTTGATGACCTGGAAAGATGGGAACATGCAAGTAAGCATCTTTGATGTCGATCGAGGCTAACCATTCCTCCCCTTGTAGGGCAGCGGTGACCGATCGGATCGACTCCATCCGGAAAGACCGGACGTTTAGAAATTTGTTTAGACTCTTTAGGTCCAATATGGGTCTTATGTCCCCGTTTGGCTTCGGGACTGTGAAAAGGTTTGAGTAGAAACCCAACCCCCACTCTTCCATAGGAACCTCCATAATTACTCCTTGGAGCAATAGTTGTTCTAACGCCAATAGGAGAGACCCTCTTTTCAGAGGGTCTCTTGGCATGCCTGACCACATAAAATGGGACGGAGGAGACTCTTTTAACTCCAACTTGTATCCCAGAGTTACTGCGGAGAGCACCCATCTGTCTTTGATCGTCTCCCGCCAGGTCTCTGCGAACAACTGAAGTCTTCCCCCCACCCGTTTGAGTGGGGGCAGCCCTTCATAGGCTTGACTTGGAGGCTGGTTTAGTACCTCTTCGGATCCAGGGCTTTTTATTACCCTGTGGCTGTCCCTGATTTTTACCTCCTGAGTTTGACCGAGGAGGCCGTCGGAACTGCTTAGTAGCAGACGTCGCAGGGATAGGAGAGGTAGTCCTCTTAAAAGATGGACCCCTAGACCTCTTTTTACTCGGTAAGAGAGTACTTTTACCACTGGAAATCTTCTGGATATACTTATCCAGGTCTTCGCCAAAAAGGCGTTCCCCATGAAATGGGAAGCTAACTAAGAGCTTCTTACAGGGAGCTTCAGCAGACCAGTTTTTGAGCCACAGAAGCCTACGCATATGTACCAAAGACAGCGTGAGGCGGGAGGCCTGATGGATAGAATCCTTGATGGCGTCAACCGCAAAGCATAATGCTCTAGGCAGATCAGCCAGAGCCTGGGCCTGCTGGTCTGGCAAATCCCTCAGGACCATTTTCATTTGATCCTTTAAAGCTTGGCAGACCCCAATAGCTGCCACTGCTGGCTGTGTAACAGCCCCTGCTGTGGAAAAAGCAGATTTTAATAAAGATTCCAATTTTTTATCCACTGGATCTTTGAACATTTGAACATTATCTACTGGACATGTCAGTGATTTGTTCACAGAAGAGATGGCTGCATCCACCGTAGGAACATTCCATCTCTGGGTGAACTTTCCCTCCATGGGATAGATCACCGGAAACCTTTTAGGCGGAACAAATAGTTTATCAGGATGTTCCCAGTCCTGGTATATAAGTCCTTCCAATAATGGATGTATTGGAAAGGAGCAATTAACCTGGGGAGCTTTTAGCGACCCCAATGAGGAGACAGCAGTAGTTGATGGTTCAACAAGAGGCATTTTAAATGCAGATCGAACCATGTCAGTTAGGGTCTGGACCCACAATCTTTCAGTCTGTAATGCTGAAAATGGTTCATCTACTGTCGATTCCTCAAAAACAGAGCTAACCTCCTCCTGATCCCCTTCAGGTAGGTCGGTCCCTTCCTGGGACTGTTGCTCTGCCAACAGGCACTCTAATGGAGGTGATGGAGATCTGGCGCGCTTTCTTTCCTGTAGAGAAGAAGCGATCAATGCAGTCAATCTCTGCTCCAATCCCTCCAGAGTTGAGGAAAAAACCTCCTCTGTTATATATGCAGGAGCAGGTGGACTGAGGACAGCCGCAGTACCTGGCACTCCCGGGGGTTCCTTATGGGTATTAACCTCTGATTTCTCAGGGGAGGAGGGTGCAGATGACTGCTCCAGATCCTCAGAGCCCGATGGAGACCCCCTACACTTCCTGAGAGGTATATCTCGGAGTTTTTTAGGCGGCATATTCCTTAGTTCAAAGCTGAGGTATTCCAGCCGCAATACACCCCTTACTGAAATAGTCTAATGCAATTTGCTGCTATGTACATCAGTGGGTGTCTACTAATGCGTCTTTCTGGGGATGCCTGTATCAACCGCCCGCTGTAAGCCCCTATACCATGCTACCAGCTCCTTTTCATGCTCTGTGTCCATAGCAAGCAGCGTGGACTGAGTCCTTTTATCTTGCTGGGACGCCCGCACATGCGCAGAAGCGCTGGGCGCACAGAGCGCGTCATCCGCCAGGCTCCGCCCCCTTTTTTGAAGCTAAACCTTATAAAAGGAAAGCATGTGTGCGCGCGCGCGTGCGTGCACGTGTGCGCTCTTGGCGCCATGTAGGGAGAGGAGCCAGGGTCCCTGTTTCACCAGGACTCAGGGATGGAAGGAAACTACTTGGCAGCATGACAGAGGAATGCAGCTTCCCTGATAGAGAGCTCACTCATCTGCCTGGACTTTCACCATGGAAGGAATAGTCCCAAGAAAAAAGACGTTCCACAGCGGCCTCTAGTGGACAAACACAGGTACCGCACCTTTGTCTTTTTTTTTTTTTTTTTTTTAAAACCTCCTTTATGAAAAAACATTTCCAGGTTTATAGTTTTTTTAAAATTTCCCTTATGAAAAAACATTTCTAGGATTTCTTAGGCATATACAGCTATTAGCGGGAATACCCTTTAGGTAACAGGCAGAAAGACATATTAGGCTTGGGGGTCCCCTCAATAGAACCAAGTTCCTGAGGGGCCCCCACTTACCTTTTCCCCGCCGCAGGACTTTGTTTGGTCCACAGAAGCCCAAACTTCACCTCTCACGGCAGGCATTGTACTAGACCTTCAGGGACCGGGTTCCCAAGGATTCCACTCCCCTGGACCTGTATAGCACCCTGCACAGATAGCCTCTTGGTTTTGGGTATGACCAGAGCTCTGGATCCCAGGGTCCAGCCCTCCTAAGAGAGGCATTACAGGCAAAACCCTGCTCTTCTCTGCAAGGCCCGGGTACCGACCGTTTAGCTATGAAGCTTTTTTGGTCGGATCCGGAATAGCTTGCTAAGGCCCAGAGAACCTGTACACAAGCCCAGATGAATACATGTTAACCTTGGCCAACACCTTAGACACTGGCAAAAAACTGAGGTACTCCCGGATGGGAGGGGCTTATATAGGGGAGGGTACTTCCTGTTTTGGAAGTTGCCAGTGCCAGCACCTGAAGGTAATTCTATATAACCCACATAGTAATGACTATGCTGCTCTGTGTCCCGTGATGTATGAACAAGAAAGTACACACAATACTGCATACAGAGTGGTGTATACAGACAGCTAGATCACAGTTATTTTTTTTTCATTACATCCTAAGTGTCCTTTCACACAGGACGGATCCGTGATGATCCGCCCCATAAACATCCGATTGCTCAGTGGGGATCGCTCCGTTGATCTCCGCTGAGCCGGTGGATGACAGGGCGGTCCCTGCACACTGTGCAGGGACCGCCCTGTCAGATCTCCGCTCTACCCTATGGGGATGAACACGGACCATCTGTCTGTGTTCATCCGATCCGCTCTGCAGACGGATAGAAAAATAGGATTTTCCTCCGTCTGCAGAATCGGAGCATTGCGGACACGGATGATATCGGGTGTCAGTGGATGTTCATCCGCTGACACCCGCTATCCCATAGGGATGCATGTATGTCCGTATTTCATCCGAAAATGGATGAATGAAATACGGACATACGGTCCGCACGTGTAAAAGGAGCTTTACAGTATTTATCAGTAAAATGTAATTTACTACATTTTGTAAACTGAGCTTAGAGAATAGACAATTGGAATTAGATTTATGCAACACCTGTACTTTTCCTATTTTTATTTTCTGTTGTGATAAAAAAAAATGAAAAAAAAACATACTTAAATATGTACTTAAGTACTTAAATACTTGAAAATAATGTAATAAAAGTCAACCAAAGATTATTTCCTATAAAATATCAGATAAACAGAAACAACATGGATAAAAAAGTACTTATACTGCACTATTAATACTGTAAGGATTGTCTATATAATTTTATATAATTTTCATCAATTATCAATTGACCTGTTGATAAAAACAGCCTAACTATAGAATTATCATATATGAGGTGTGACAATTTAACCACTTGACCTCCAGAAGATTTACGCCCCTTCCTGACCAGGCCATTTTTTGCGATACGACACTGCGTTACTTTAACTGACAATTGCGTGGTCATGCAATGCTGTACCCAAATAAAATGTATATAAAAAATATCCAATAAAAAATTTGAAATCAATGTACTTTATCAATTTAGGCCAATATGTATTTTGCTACATATATTTGGTAAAAAAAATCTCAATAAGCATATATTGATTGGTTTGCGCATACGTTATAGCATCTAAAAGATATGGAATATAATTATGAATTATTATTTTTGTTACTAGTAATGGTGGAGATCAGTGACTTATAGCGGGACTGCGATATTGCGGCGGACAAATCGGACACTAACTGAGACTTTTGACACTTTTTTGGGAACCAGTGACACTAATACAGTGATCAGTGCTAAAAATATGCACTGCCACGGTACTAATGCCACTGGCTGGGAAGGGGTTAACATCAGGGGCGATCAAAGGGAACACATGATTCATGCCTTCCCTACTGACAGAACAGCAATTTACCTTGTTTACAACGAGTCCGCGGTACCCGCAGATCAGCTCCTGCTGTATATTATCACAGCGGGAGCGGGCCGCCGGCAGTGCGCATGCACGCCCCCTACCCAGAAGTGTATCTAGTATGTGATCTGATGCAGCAGTGCCACCTTGCTGCCGTATATATGTAAGTTATAAAGTGGTAAATTCCTGAAACAGACTTTAAAAAAATCTATACTAGATGATATTTGAAGATGACCTTCTCTTTCTGACCTTCTTTTAAGATTTGAGGCACCATCTGCCACACTTTTTCACTGTTTATGTTCAATTCTGCCATCATTTTCACAATAAATCTTCAATCTGAGTATTGGAGAGTTCGTACGCTGCCCATTTTGCATCTGTCTCTTGTATTTTTGGCTGCCAATTTGTTGTGTCATCGTGGACATCTTCCTACCCCTCTTTAAACCACCTATGCCATTCAAAAACACTTGATTCTTCGTGGAATAGTCACCATATATCTGTCGTAACACAGCAACATTTTTATTCACACTTTTGCCAGTTCACGCAAAGAAATATGTTATTCTGCTTCTCCAAATCCCTGTCACAATTTTTTTGCCAACAGCTCAAAGCACGCACACATTATTACTTCCACTAATTCGTAAAAATGAATTGTTGTGTGACTCGTCATAGTGCTACAGCGGAACATTCCAGGAATTATAGATATATACATATCTCAAATACAAATATATATGTATGACACACTATATATATATATATATATATATATATATATATATATATATTGCATGAGCACCTAGGTCATGTATAGATTTTGCTTTAAATGTAAACGTCCTCAATAGGAAAGAAATACATATTTAAAATGAGAGAATTTATGTTCACTTTCTTTGGACAGTTCAGGCAGCTTCAGAGCAGAAATTAGTGTGTTTCACTCCAAACTATTATTTTTACAAATTAAATTAATAAAAGGAAATTATAGTAGATTTTAATTAAAACTCACCTTGTTTGGATCATTTATGCAGCTTGTGTCTGATGTACTATCATTGTCTTTAACTAGTTCCCGTAGCTGGGGAAAATCTAGAGACTGTAGAAATGCTGAGTCCCTCTGTTGTGGGGCTGGGGGCACATTCGTTTGGTAACATTGTCCCTGTACTCCTGGAGGAACCATCCTGACCTCCATGTATTTTAGGGTTCCATCTGTGTTCAGGAAAAGAGCCGGCTGATACTGATCCATGTATGACTTAGTATCAGATCCACTGAGATAACAGCAACTGCTACTATAACCATAACTTTCTTTCCTCAGACATCTCACCAGTAGTATAATGAATGTCACAAGGGAAACTATGCTGATAGCCACAAGAGAAACAATTAAATATAAAGTCATATCTGATGGTGGTTTGGAGTTTGTGAGAAAATCCCCAGATTTGGGTCTTTGTACTACAACATCATCTGCTATACTGACAAGTACAGTAACAGTGGTAGATAATGGAGGATCCCCATGATCACTGATAGAGATGATAAGTTGTTGGTCTGTATTTTCTGCTTCCTGAAATCCTCGTACAGTCCTGACCTCTCCTGTATGTTTAGACACTTGGAAAAGAGAAGAACTACCAGGATCAATGAGATTAAAGGCCAACCAGGCATTGTGACCAGAGTCCAGATCCACTGCAGTCAGTTTTGTCACCAAATATCCAGCACTTGTAGATTTTGGGATCCTCTCTTGGACAATGAGATCTTCAGAGTGCTCTGGATACAGAAGGGTGGGGGAGTTGTCATTTGTATCCAATATGAATATAAAGACAGGGACAGTGGAAAATAATTTTGGAGATCCAGAATCCTCTACTTTTATGGTGATTTGTAGAGTCTGAATGTGTTCATAGTCAAAGGAACGCTGAGCGTATATATCACCAGTATTAGAATTAATGTAAACAAAAGAGGATACAGAGGATCCATCTATCTGGGTCTCTACTATAGAGTACACCAGATCACAGTTAACCCCCTCATCTGGATCAGTAGCAGACACTGTACATAGAACAGTCCCCGGGTCACTGTTTTCCTTAATGAAGGCATTATAGGTAGATTGTGTAAATGTTGGAGCATTATCATTAACATCAGAAGCCCTGAGAATGACAGTCATCTTAGCAGACAGAGCTGGAGACCCTAAATCAGAAGCTGTCAGCTCAATTGTGTATTGGGCTATTTTTTCTCTATCCAGATTACCATCAGTGATCAGTGGATAATGATTTTTAACTGTGCTGATCCTAAAAGGTAAATTTGGTGACATAGCCAACTGTATTTCACCATTTTTTCCTGAATCCCTGTCTACCACATTAATTATTCCTACAGTTGTTCCTAGTGGTATATTTTCAGGAATTTCATTTGTCAAAGAGGAGAAGGAAATTTCTGGGGCATTATCATTGACATCTTCTATTTCTACCTGAACCAGACAATTTCCTATCAGTCTGGGTAACCCTTTATCTTCTGCTTTTATTGATAATTCATGGAAATTTAACTCTTCATAATCCACATATCCTTTGGTAAAGATTTCTCCGCTATGCTGGTTCACACCAAATAACTGTCTCGAGGAGTCAGAAGTGTGACTATCAAAATAATACTGAATTTCTCCATTTGCCCCTTCATCCAGGTCTGTTGCATTTAATGATAGCACAATAGTATTTAAAGGGAGATTTTCCTTCAATTTAATCTTATAAACTGATTGACCAAACACTGGTGGATTGTCATTAATATCTAACACTTTTATTGTGATATGACAGGATCCTGATCTAGCCGGTTCTCCTCCATCTATAGCAGTGAGAATAAGATTGTGTTCTTGTTTCTCCTCCCTATCTAACACCTTCTCTAATATCAGCTGAGGGATGAGAGTGCCATCCTTACGATTCTTTACAGACAATGAGAAATACAGATTTGTGTTTAATATGTACTGACTAACACCATTAATACCAACATCTAAATCCTTTGCAATTTCTAAAGCAAACTGAGTACCAGCACTGGTCACCAGTTCTGTAATTTCAATAAGATAATCATTAGCTAGGAATCTGGGAGAATTATCATTAATATCCGGAATCTCTATGTCTATAATGAAATGCTCCAAAGGGTTTTCAGCAACCACCTCTAAACGCAGCACACAGCTCACACTGGATCCACACAAGATCTCTCTATCAATCCTGTCATTAATAGTCAAGCCTCCATTTTCCTTATTTACAGTAAAATATCTTTGGTATTTCTCAGATGATAAATGTAATCTGCGCTGAGCAATCTCTGCACGTTTTATGCCCAGATCCTGAGCTACATTCCCTACCCATGTCCCTGGATCAGACTCCTCCACAATAGAATAATGAAGCTGCCCAGAGACCCAGCCCCAGGTACAAAGGAGAAGGGAGAAAGCTACTTGCCATTTCCAACACAGACAGCAGTATCTGATGTCCATATCTTACAATATTTCCTTGGTATTTGATGGAACATAGATCCTGTGTAATCCACAATGCCTGTAGCTGTCAAAATGATCTTCTTAACATTGAAAAAATAATCAATCCAGAGAAAAACATATCCACGACATTGTCTTTTCTGCACAGCAGCTCCTCTTTGTGTGTAAGGAAAGAAGGGAGGGTGAATCACTGAGCCAGGGGGAGGAGAGAGCAGAGGTAGCCTGAATAGATATATATGTGCTACTAAATGTGCTAATTCTGCCCTCTTCTGGCCAATAATGTAAACCTCACCCTCCAATGTAATGTGAAGAAATCCTGTTAAAATGACAATTGCCTTTTTTTGACAATTTCTTTATATGCTGTAATAATGAAATAAAAAGGGTATTATATACTTTTTGGTTTCGATGAATGCATAATATGCATTGACAACTGTCAAGTTATCAACAGTGCTGAAAAAATAGTTTGGTTAAAACACATTATAGCTCTTGTAAATTATATTTGTGTTTGAGTGAGACATTTTATAATTTAAAGCTGAACTGCAGGCAAATATAAAAGGCATGCATTAATTCAGCTCTTTAATCATTAATATATTGTTATTTTTTTTTTATTGCAAGCAGTGGATTTTACCTTTTATCCACTTCTTGCTGTAACTGTATAGCAGAGCTGAAACCTGACATGATACTGCAGAAATTAGTTAATAATCTGGTAAAAAGCATTCACACGGGAAGTTAAAGTCGAGTGACAGAGAAAAGGGCTCATCACTGTGCTGCTTTACAGGCTGGAGTGGTTTGTGGGATGACCCGGTTCATAGGAAATAGGATGAAGTATGCTGGCCATAAGAAAGAGGACATATAGTGCAAAGAAAATTACTGCAGAGAAAATATCTGGATTAGAGGTGAATATTGCAGCAAAATACGGTTGTATTTTATGTTTTGATTTTACCTTATTATTGGCTTGAGGTTTGTTTAAAAGCTACAATTTGATATGTTGGTATATGTTGGATATGTTGATGTGTTGGTAAAACAATATTACAAAAAAAAAGAACAAAACCTCAAAGTCTACCAAATCACTGCTAAACAAATGTTACGCTAAAAATAAAAAGGAAAAAAATCAAAAACGTTGTAGTGTATTCTTATATATTAATTGTCTTATCTGAATCTTTGTTACCTATTTTATGTTGTAAATAATGTGTGCACTAATGGTGCATTGAAAAAAATGCATTTACTCTAACTTGTAAAAATATTTTTAATCCCTTTTGTAATTGTCACAGACATGTACATTAGAGTTCTATTAACTTTTGTAGTTCACTACAAACTGTAGAAAACCTTTTGCCACAACGTACACAAAATCAAAAAGCTATACAGATCCTGTTTTCGAGTAGACTGCCAAAGTATATACATATACTGTAAGAAACCAAATTCATACAGAAAAATAAAAGTGTAACATCATGTTAAAGGGAATGTTTCCCTACATAGATTGAATTTACTTGCAACATTCACTGCATATAGAGTACAAATCATACCCAGAGTTTTCTGGATACATCACAAGTACAGTAGTGCCCTTAAGTTAATATGTGTAAATCTTTTTCCAAAATAAATATCAATTAAGTGAAACCATGAAAAAAAAAAAAAACACAAACTAACAATAACAGTGGCCAATCATTAAACTATGCTGTCAGAGAATTTTCAAAACAGGGAAGCGGCATCTTCAGAATGGGTCCTGAAACTGCAGTAATATGTGTGCTAATTCTAGCCACAGACAGACAAACCTGACCTTAGTCATTATTCACACATTGTACACTTGTTGTGCTTATCGTTACAATAACATTACTACTAAGAAAAACTGAACAAGAAAAAAAAAAACATGGTTTGGATTAGATTACCTCCAACACTTCTACTTTTCCCCTTTATTTGTATGATAAATACCCTGTTCTATAACTGATTGAAAAATAAATACAGTGAAATACAAAGGAGCCAAAGTTACTTCCGGAAAAAAAAACCGAAAAAAATATCCAGATTTGACACAAAAACTACAGTAAGACAAAAAGTAAATGTACTTCACTAATAAAAATGAGCATACACTGATCGGTCATAACCTAATGACCACTGACAGGTGTTAAAAGCAGAAAAAATGGGCAACTGTAAGGATTTGAGAGACTTTGACAAGGACCAAATTGTAATGGCTAAATAACTGGGACAGAGCAATTCCAAAACTGCAGCCTTTGTGGGATGTTCTTTGTCTGCAGTGGTCAGGACCTACCAACGGTGGTCCAAGGAAGGAAAACTGGTGAACCAGCAGCAAGGTCATGACCGGCCAAGGCTCTTTGATGAATGTAGGGAGCGAGGGCTGACCCATGTTGTCCAATACAACAGATCAGCTACTGTAGCTAAAATTGCTGGAAAAGTTAATGCTGGTTGTGGTAGGATAGTTTCAGAACACACAGTGCTGCTCAGTTTGTTGTGTAAGGGGCCTCAGACCAGTCAGGGTGCCCATGCTGATCCGTGTCCACATACGATAGCACCCACAATGGACACATAAGCATCAGAACTATAACACAGAGCAATGGAGGAAGATGGCATGGTCTGATGAAACATGTTTTTTTTCTTTTACATCATATGGATGGCTGAGTGCATATGCGTGGCTTACCTGGGGAAGAGATGGCACCAGGATGCAGTGTGGGAAGAACAGAGGCATTGTGATGCTTTGTACAGTGAAGTCCATGCCTCGATGGGTCAGGGCTGTTTTGGCTGCAAAAAGGGCACCTACTCAATATTAGGTGGGTGGTCATAATGCTATGGCTGATCAGTGTATGTTTTAACTGTCACACACATCATTTTTCCAAAATTATCTTTTGACTTGGTAATATATTGTGACTACTGAATTGCAAAATATGTATTTCTTATTTAGGACCAGTTCAGATTTGTGTGGAGAGCTCTGTTTTTGTGCAGAAGAAAACATCAGCCTGCTACACGGGCACACAGAAAACAGTGGTTGTCTATGTCCTCAGTTCACACTTGAACACAGCTGCCATCCGCTCTGCTATGCACATAAATGCAAATGAACTCAGCAAAATGCATAGGAAATCAATGCAATAGAAAGTCAAGAGCAATAAAAACTGATGGCTAGCAGATGATTGGCCTGTACAGTGACAGCATCTTGAAAAGACAATATGTAGGAAAAAAAAAGTGCATAAAAGTTTTTACTTATGTACACAAGTGTGATCCTGCCCTTGAAAACCTTATGCGTTCTGCTTCTAGCAGGTTTTTACTTTCTGTGAACAATGTACAGCACATGCGGCATATAGTGTACACTATAGCTACATCCTGCCAAGAATGGAGCCAGGTATGATGTAACTCCTGTGAGCATGCCCAGGTGGCTGCCAAATGGTTACATAGTTAGATAGTTACATAGCTAGTCAGGTTGAAAAAAGACACACGTCCATCTAGTTCAACCAATAAAAGAGAAACAAAAGAAATTCATACAATCCCATATGGGCTGAAGAGGATGATTGGAGACTGAAAGAAGCAGCAAACAAGCAAGTTAATAGTGGTGGTGAGGGGGAGGGGGAGCAGCAACTGACAGCATAGATCATTCAGCGTTGGAGGAGGGCAAACTTGTAAAATAATGTGTAAATACACTGTGCGTACTTGCAAATTATGGCAAGACTAACTCAATTTACTTCACATTACTTCTGCTCTAAATCAAAGTTGCCACTAATTAAAGTGTATCTAAACCTAAAAAAAAAATGTTATATATTGCATCTTACCATCCTTTGATGTGGTGGCTACATTATTTTTCTTTTGCCACACTTTTTTTCTTTTTATTTTCACCTAGTAATTCTGCCAATAACACACTAGGATGACTGCAATTACTCAAACCACTGTATCAGAACAACAAAAACAGGGTAAGACTACAGGATTCCGCCCCTCTCCTCTTTCCCATAACATAGAGGATGTGGTTCTGTATTCCTCAAATATAGCTGTGAAAAATTCAACTGATAACATTCAGCACAGACAGAGAACACAGGAAGTTAGGCTCACAAGATCTCTAGCAAGATCATTTTAAACAGGTATAACAAAACTCTTTCAGTGGCACGATTAACAGACCAAAAGGAGCCAAATAAGGAAAATGCATTAGGCAGACATTCATTTTGAGGCTGGGTTCACACTTAGTTCGGATGTGGCTCACAGCAGGGGTTCTCCAATTTAGGGACGAATCAGGCCCGAATATTTGCATGAATTTGAAACTTAGATGAAGCCAAAGACGCACAGGACCTCTGTGCAATCCGCTCCGTGGCCTCCACGGAGATGTGTGAACTGGCTCCATTGGGAGCCGGGCACACTCTCCTGTCATGCCAATTTGGATGCAGAGAAATCCGCATCCAATTCGCACTAGTGTGAACCCAGACTAAAGAGTTGACATACCCTTTCAGAATGATAAGCTAACTACATGTGGAGAAATATGAAAACAAGCAATACTTTCAAGTACTACTAGCAAGTTTTATTGTAGTATTAGCATGATTTTAAACGTTTCAAATTCTGTTTGTAAACACATGCCCACATCATATCCCCAACAATGCAGAGATGCATCCATCAGGCGCTCACCACACTGAATTGTGAGACACAGTGGGGTTGTTACATTATTTTGGAGAATGGAAACTTAAAATTAAGTCTAAAAATCTCATTGGATTTTGACCTTCAGTATTGATAATTACCCACAATTTTGCATGAGAAGCTATAAATTAAAATAACAACGAAATCTTAAATAATAATAGTAATACCTCACCTTGCTTGGGTCATTTAAGCAGCTTGCATCTGATGTACTATCATTGTCTTTAACTAGTTCCCTTAGCTGAGGAAAATCCAGAGACTGTAGAAAAGCAGAATCCCTCTGTCGTGGGGCTGGGGGCACATTAGTTTGGTAATATTGTCCTTGTGCTCCTGGAGGAACCATTCTGACCTCCATGTATTTTAAGGTTCCATCTGTATTCAGGAAAAGAGCCGGCTGATACTGATCCATGTATGGTTTGGTCTCCGACCCACTCAGATAACAGCAACTGCTACTATAACTTTCTTTCCTCAGACATTTCACTACTAATATAATGAAAGTCACAAGGGAAACCAAACTGATAGCCACAAGAGAAACAATTAGATATAAAGTCATATCTGATGGGGGTTTGGAGTTTGTGAGAAAATCCCCAGACCTGGGTTTCTCTACTACAACATCATCTGCTATACTAATAAGTACTGTAACAGTGGTCGATAATGGGGGATTCCCATGATCACTTATAGAGATGGCAAGTTGCTGCTCTGTATTTTCTATATCCTGAAATCCTTGTACAGTCCTGACCTCTCCTGTGTGTTTAGACACTTGGAATAGTAAAGAACTGTCAGGATCAATAAGGTTATAGGCCAACCAGGCATTGTGACCAGAGTCCAGATCCACTGCAGTCAGTTTTGTCACCAGATATCCAGCACTTGTAGACTTTGGGATCCTCTCTTGGACAATGAGATCCTCAGAGTGCTCCGGATACAGCAGGGTGGGGGAGTTATCATTTGTATCCAATATGAATATAAAGACAGGGACAGTGGAAAATAACTTTGGAGATCCAGAATCCTCTACTTTTATGGTGATTTGTAGTGTCTGAATGTTCTCATAGTCAAAGGAACGCTGAGCATATATATCACCAGTATTAGAATTGATGTAAACAAAAGAGGATACAGAGGATCCATCTATCTGGGTCTCTACTATAGAGTACACCAGATCAGAGTTAACCCCCTCGTCTGGATCAGTAGCAAACACTGTACATAGAAGAGTCCCCGGGTCACTGTTCTCTTTAATAAAGGCATTATAGGTAGATTGTGTAAATGCTGGTGCATTATCGTTAACATCAGAAACCCTGAGAATAACGATCATCCTACTTGACAAAGCCGGAGAGCCTAAATCAGTAGCTGTCAGTTCAATAGTATATTGGGAATGTTTTTCTCTATCCAGATTTCCATCAGTGATCAGTGAATAACGATTTTTAACTGTTCTGATCTTGAATGGTAATTGTGGAGAGATTTCCAATTGTATTTCTCCATTTTTCCCAGAATCTTTATCTCTCACATTAATTAATCCCACCGTTGTTCCTAGAGGTATACTTTCCGTAATCTCATTTGTCAAAGAGGAAAAATAAATTTCTGGAGAATTATCATTCATATCTTCTATTTCCACCCGAACCAGACAATTACCTATCAGTCTCGGTAATCCTTTATCTTCTGCTTTAATTGATAATTCATGAAGATGTGTCTCTTCATAATCAATATTTCCTTTGATAAAGATTTCTCCACTATGCTGGTTCACACCAAATAACTGCCTTGAGGAGTCAGAAGTGTGACTATCAAAATAATACAGAATTTCTCCATTTGCCCCTTCATCCAGATCTGTTGCATTTAACAGCAATACAACTGTGTTTAAAGGGAGATTTTCCTTCAGTTTGATCTTATAAACTGATTGATCAAAAACTGGTGGATTATCATTAATATCTAACACTTTTATTGTGATATGACAGGATCCTGATCTAGCCGGTTCTCCACCATCTATAGCAGTGAGAATAAGATTGTGTTCTTGTTTCTCCTCCCTATCTAACACCTTCTCTAATATCAGCTGAGGGATGAGAGTGTCATCTACACGATTCTTCACAGATAATGAGAAATAAGGATTTGTGTTTAATATGTACCGACTAACACCATTAATACCAACATCTAGATCTTTTGCAATCTCCAAGGCAAACTGAGTACCAGCACTTGTGAATATTTCTGTAATTTCAATAAGATACTCATTAGTTAAGAATATGGGAGAATTATCATTGATATCCTGAATCTCTATGTCTATGCTTAAAAGCTCCAAAGGATTTTCAGCAACCACCTCTAAATTCAGCACACAATTCACACTGGATCCACATAGGATCTCTCTATCAATCCTGTCATTAATAGTCAAGCCTTCATTTTCCTTATTTACAGTAAAATATTTTTGGTATTTCTCAGATGATAAATGTAATCTGCGCTGAGCAATCTCTGCACGTTTTATGCCCAGATCCTGAGCTACATTCCCTACCCATGTCCCTGGATCCGACTCCTCCACAATAGAATAACGAAGCTGCCCAGAGACCCAGCCCCAGCTACAAAGGAGAATGGAGAAAGCTACTTGCCATTTCCAACACATACAGCAGTCTCTGATGTCCATATCTTACAATGTTTCCTTGGTATTTGATGGAACATAGATCCTGTGTAATCCACAATGCCTGTAGCTGTCAAAATTATCTTCTTAACATTGAAAAAATAATCAATCCAGAGAAAAACATGTCCACGACATTGTCTTTTCTGCACAGCAGCTCTTCTTTGTGTGTAAGGAAAGAAGGGAGGGTGAATCACTGAGCCAGGGGGAGGAGAGAGCAGAGGTAGCCCGAATAGATCGAGCTTTGCTACTAAATGTGCTAATTCTGCCCTCTTCTGGCCAATAATGTAAACCTCACCCACCAATGTAATGTGAAGAAATCCTGTTAAAATGACAATTGCTTTTTTTGACTATTTCTTTATATGCTGTAATAATTAAATAAAAAGGTTATTATATACTTCTTGGTTTTGATGAATGCATAATATTCCGAAATTACGTATTATACATACAGGGTACCACAACTGTCAAGTTATCAACAGTGCTGAAAAAGTAGTGTGGTTAAAACACATTATAGCTCTTGTAAATTATATTTGTGTTTGAGTGAGACATTTTATAACTTAAAGCTGAACTGCAGGCAAATATACAAGGCATGTATTAATTCAGCTCTTTAATCATTATTATATTGTTATTTTTTTTAATGCAAGCAGTTAATTTTATCTTTTATCCACTTCTTGCTGTAACTGTATAGCAGAGCTGAAACCTGACATGATACTGCAGAAATTAGTTCATAATCTGGTAAAAAGCATTCACACTGGAAGTTAAAGCAGAGTGACAGAGAAAAGGGCTCATCACTGTGCTGCTTTACAGGCTGGAGTGGTTTGTGGGATGACCCGGCTCATAGGAAATAGGATGAAGTATGCTGGCCATAAGAATGAGGACATATAGTGGAAAAAAATTACTGCAGAGAAAATATCTGGATTAGAGGTGAATATTGCAGCAAAATACGGTTGTATTTTATGTTTTGATTTTACCTTATTATTGGCTTGAGGTTTGTTTAAAAGCTACAATTTGATATGTTGGTATATGTTGGAAATGTTGATGTGTTGGTAAAACAATATTACAAAAAAAAAAGAACAAAACCTCAAAGTCCACCAACTCACTGCTAAACAAATGTTATGCTAAAAATGAAAAGGAAAAAAAAAAGTTGTAGTGTATTCTTATATATTAATTGTCTTATCTGAATCTTTGTTACCTATTTTATGTTGTAAATAATGTGTGCACTAATGGTGCATTGAAAAAAATGCATTTACTCTAATCCCTTTTGTAATTGTCACAGACATGTACATTAGAGTTCTATTAACTTTTGTAGTTAACTACAAACTGTAGAAAACCTTTTGCCACAACGTACACAAAATCAAAAAGCTATACAGATCCTGTTTTCGAGTAGACTGCCAAAGTACATACATATACTGTAAGAAACCAAATTCATACAGAACAATAAAAGTGTAACATCATGTTAAAGTTAATTTTTCTCTACATAGATTGAATTTAACTTGCAACATTCACTGCATATAGAGTACAAATCATACCAAGAGTTCTCTCTATCTGTAAACATCACAAGTACAGTAGTGCCCTTAAGTTAATATATGTAAATGTTTTTCCATAAACAATATCAAATAAACAATATCAATTAAGTGAAACCATGAAACCCCCCCACAAACTAACAATAACAGTGGCCAATCATAAAACTATGCTGTCAGAGAATTTGCAAAACAGGTGAAGTGTTATCTTCAGAATGGGTCCTGAAACTGCAGTAATATGTGTGCTAATTCTTACCACAGACAGACAAACCCGTCTTTATTCACACATTGTACACCTGCTGTGCTTATCATTACAATAACATTACTACTAATAAAGACTGCACAAGAAAAAAAAAACATGGTTTGGATTAGATTAGCTCCAACACTTCTACTTTTCCCCTTTATTTGTATGATAAATACCCTGTTCTATAACTGATTGAAAAATAAATACAATGAAATAAAAAGAAGCCAAAGATTACTTCCGAAAAAAAAAATCTTGATGTGACACAAAAAGCACAGTAAGACAAACAAAGAGCAAATGTACTGCACTAATAAAAAGGAGCATATACTGATCGGTCATTACCTAATGACCACTGACAGGTGTTGAAAGCAGAAAAAAATGGGCAGCTGTAAGGTTTTGAGAGACTTTGACAAGGACCAAATTGTAATGGCTAGAGGACTGGGCCAGAGTAACTCCAAAACTGCAGCCTTTGTGGAATGTTCTTTGTCTGCAGTGGTCATGACCTACCAACGGTGGTCCAAGGAAGGAAAACTGGTGAACCAGCAGCAAGGTCATGACCGGCAAAGGCTCTTTGATGAATGTAGGGAGCGAAAGCTGTAGTCCAATACAACAGATCAGCTACTGTAGCTAAAATTGCTGGAAAAGTAAATGCTGGTTCTGGTAGAATAGTGTCAGAACACACAGTGCTGTTCAGTTTGTTGTGAATGGAGCTGTGTAGCCTCAGACCAGTCAGGGTGCCCATGCTGATCCGTGTCCACATACGATAGCACCCACAATGGACACATAAGCATCAGAACTATAACACAGAGCAATGGAAGAAGATGGCATGGTCTGATTAAACATGTTTTTTTCTTTTACATCATATGGATGGCCGGGTGCATATGTGTGGCTTACCTGGGGAAGAGATGGCACCAGGATGCAGTGTGGGAAGAACAGAGGCATTGTGATGCTTTGTACAGTGGAGTCCATGCCTCGATGGGTCAGGGCTGTTTTAGCAGCAAAAAGGGCACCTACTCAATATTAGGTGGGTGGTTATAATGCTATGGCTGATCAGTGTATGTTTTAACTGTCACACACATAATTTTTCCAAATTTATCTTTTAAATTGTAATATATTGTGACTACTGAATTGCAAAATATGTATTTCTTATTTAGGACCAGTTCAGATTCGTACGGAGAGCTCTGTTTTTGTGCAGAAGAAAAAATCAGCTTGCTACAAAGGCACACAGAAAACAGTGGTTTTCTATGTCCTCAGTTTACACTTGAACACAGCTAGCTGTCAACCAGGTTAAACTGCATCCGATCTGCTATGCACATAAATGCAAACAAACTCAGCAAAATGCACAGTAAATCAATGCAGCAGAAAGTAAAAAGCAATGAAAAATCATGGCTGGCAGATGATTGGCCTGTACAGTGACAGCGTCTTGAAAACAGAATATGTAGAAAAAAAGTTCATAAAAATGCAGGTAAGTGCACATAAAATGCACAAAAGCAGGTGAATGGTCTTGAGTTTTTACTTATGTACACAAGTGTGAGCCTGCCCTTGAAAACCTGATGCTTCCTGCTTCTTGCAGGTTTTTACTTTCTGTGAACAATGTGCAGCACATGCAGCATATAGTGTACACTCCAGCTACATCCTGCCAAGAATGGAGCCAGGTATGATGTAACTCTTGTGAGCATGCCCAGGTGGCTGCCAAATGGTTACATAGTTACATATTTAGTCAGGTAAGTCCATCTAGTTCAACCAATAAAAGAGAAAGAAAAAAATTCATACAATCCCATATGGACTGAAGAGGATGATAGGAGACCCGAAAGAAGCAGCAAACAAGCAAGATAATAGTGGTGGGGAAAAAAGCAGCGACTGACAGCAAAGATCATTCAGCGTTGGAGGAGGGCAAACTTGAAAAATAATGTGTAAATATACTGTGCGTACTTGCAAATTATGGCAAGACTCACCCAATTTACTTCACATTACGTCTGCTCTAAATAAAAGTTGCCACTAATTAACCACTTAACGACCGCTCACTGTATATATACGTCGGCAGAATGGCACAGACAGGCACAATCACGTAGAGTGTACGTGATTGCCTTTGTACAGTTGGGGGGTCCAATCGGACCCCTTCCTATACAGTGAGCGGTGGCTAAGTGTCCGGGAGCGTTCCGGGATGAGGGGGCAGCCATTCGTTTCTGGCCACCCCCTCGCGATCGCTCCCGGCGAATGGAAATGCCCCCTCTGTCTGTGTCAGACAGAGGGAGCAGGAGGAAGTGATGTCATCTCTGGTGCGGCGCTCACATATACCGAGCGCCGTACAAGAGAAGACATCAGGTCAGTGCACACAACACTACACTGACACCAGGACACATAGGGACATAAATCGCCCTCCCAGGCCCCCCCAGACACCCCAGATCACCCCCCAGATCACCCCCCCAGCCCCCAGTCACAGTGTCACTGATTGCAGTGACCATTTATTTAGTGATCACTGCAATCAGTGACATTTGTGACTGTAAAAGTGTCACCAAAGTTTAGTCTTAGGTCCAGTGTAGCCCCCTAACCCCCCCTAATAAAGGTTTAACCCCCTGATCACCCCCCAGATAACCCTTTCACCCCCTATCACCACTGTCGCTAAGCGATCATTTTTCTGATCGCTGTCTTAGCGTCAGTGATGCCGATCGGCAGCCAGTAATTTTTTTTAGGTTCGCCGCAGGTTTTTATAGCGTCAGGTACCCCAATATATTATCTAATAAAGGTTTAACCCCCTTGATCGCCCCCCAGGTAACCCTTTCACCCCCTATCACCACTGTCGCTAAGCAATTGTTTTTCTAAACGCTGTCTTAGTGTCGGTGATGCAGATCGGTAGCCAGTAATTTTTTTTAGGTTCGCCGCATGTTTTTATAGCGTCAGGTACCCCAATATATTATCTAATAAAGGTTTAACCCCCTTGATCGCCCCCCAGGTAACCCTTTCACCCCCATCACCACTGTCACTAAGCGATCGTTTTTCTAAACGCTGTCTTAGTGTCGGTGATGCAGATCGGTAGCTGGTAATTTTTTTTAGGTTCGCCGCAGGTTTTTATAGTGTCAGGTACCCCAATATATTATCTAATAAAGGTTTAACCCCCTTGATCGCCCCCCAGGTAACCCTTTCACCCCCTATCACCACTGTCACTAAGCAATCGTTTTTCTAAACGCTGTCTTAGTGTCGGTGATGCAGATCGGTAGCCAGTAATTTTTTTTAGGTTCGCCGCATGTTTTTATAGCATCAGGTACCCCAATATATTATCTAATAAAGGTTTAACCCCCCTTGATCGCCTCCCAGGTAACCCTTTCACCCCCATCACCACTGTCACTAAGCGATCGTTTTTCTAAACGCTGTCTTAGTGTCGGTGATGCAGATCGGTAGCTGGTAATTTTTTTTAGGTTTGCTGCAGGTTTTTATAGCGTCAGGTACCCTCATATATTATCTAATAAAGGTTTTAACCCCCTGATTGCCCCTAGTTAACCCTTTCACCAGTGATCACCATATAAGTGTTACGGGTGACGCTGGTTAGTTAGTTTGCTTTTATAGTGTCAGGGCACCCGCCGTGTATATAACCCAATAAAGGTTTAACCCCCTGATCGCCCGGCGGGTGATATCAATTAGGTTTTAGCATCAGAGAGGGTCTGCGTCACACCCCAGGCAGCGTCAGGTTAGTGCCAGTAACGCTAACACCCACACGTGAAGCATACACCCCCCTTAGTGGTATAGTATCTGAACAGATCAATATCTGATCAGATCAGATCTATACTAGCGTCCCCAGCAGTTTAGGGTTCCCAAAAACGCAGTGTTAGTGGGATCAGCCCAGATACCTGCTGGCACCTGCGTTTTGCCCCTTCGTCCAGCCCAGGCCACCCAAGTGCAGTATCGATCGATCACTGTCACTTACAAAACAAAAACACACATAACTGCAGCGTTCGCAGAGACAGGCCTGATTCCTGCGACTCCAGTGCTGTAGGAGGTGATTTCACCACCACAGTTAAAAAAAAAGCAAATATGCCGAAGCATTGGGGCAGCAGGGGCGGAGGAGCGATTTTGCTCCTAATGCCGCGTACATACGGTCAAAATTCCGACGGAAGCTTGCCCGTGGAAAAGTCCGACCATGTGTGTGCGGCATAACTTTTTTGCGGGAGGATGCCCCCATGCTTCGGCATATATAAATGGTGCGTGTATGCCCATCATTGGAAGTGGGTGGATGAAGGGCGGTATTCTAATGGTGGGCATACCCACCGATCAATCTCTTTTTTCGTTCAGCCAACAATACATGTCCAACAAGGACCAGCAACGTACTGGTATGTTGCTGGACTTTGAATGTTTATACCAGAATGATGCCCCCAGTTTTTTCAAAAAAAGAGTACCTGTCACTACCTATTGCTATCATAGGGGATATTTACATTCCCTGAGATAACAATAAAAATGATAAAAAAAAAAAATACTTGGAAGGAACAATTTAAAAATAAAATAAAAAAGCAAAATTAATAATAAAAAAAAAAGAAAAAAAAAAAGCACCCCTGTCCTGCCCTGCTCTTGCCCAATGGCGAACGCAAGCGTCGGTCTGGCGTCATATGTAAACAGCAATTGCACCATGCATGTGAGGCATCACTGCGAAGGTCAGATCGAGGGCAATCATTTTAGCAGTAGACCTCCTCTGTAAATCTACTGGGGTAACCTGTAAAGGCTTTTAAAGGCTTTTAAAAATGTATGTAGTTTGTCGCCAATGCGCGTTTGTGTGAAATTTTAAAGCATGTCGTGTTTGGTATCTATGTACTTGGCCTAAGATCATCTTTTTTATTTCATCAAACATTTGGGCAATATAGTGTGTTTTAGTGCATTAAAATTAAAAAAGTGTATTTTTTAACCCAAAAAATGCGTTTGAAAAATCTCTGCGCAAATACTGTGTAGAAAAAAAAATGCAACACCCACCATTTTAATCTGTAGGGCCTTTGCTTTAAAAATATATAGAATGTTTGGGGGTTCAACATAATTTTCTTGCAAAAAAAAAAATGTTTTCATGTAAACAAAAAGGGCTTTGTCTTCAAGTGGTTAGAAGAGTGGATGTAAGCTTCCTAATGTTGTGTATAAAATGCCAGAACAGTTCAAAACCCCCCCAAATGACCCCATTTTGGAAAGTAGACACCCCAAGCTATATACTGAGAGGCATGTCGAGTCCATGGAATATTTTATATGTTGACACAAGTTGCGGAAAAACGACAATTTTTTATTTATTTTTTTGCACAAAGTTGTCACTAAATGATATATTGCTCAAACATGTCATGGGCATATGTGGAATTACACCCCAAAATACATTCTGTTGCTTCTCCTGAGTACGGGGATACCACATGTGTGAGACTTTTTGGGAGCCTAGCCACGTACGGGACCCCAAAAACCAAGCACCGCCTTCAGGCTTTCTAAGGGTGTAAATTTTTGATTTCACTTCTCACTGCCTATCACAGTTTCGGAGGCCATGGAATGCCCAGATAGCACAAAACCCCCCCAAATGACCCCATTTTGGAAAGTAGACACCCCAAGCTATTTGCTGAGAGGTATTGTGAGTATTTTGCAGATCTCGCTTTTTGTCACAAAGTTTTGAAAATTGAAAAAAAAAATATATATATATATATTTTCTTTCTTCATTTTCAGAAACAAATTAGAGCTGTAAAATACTTGCCATGCCTCTCAGCAAATAGCTTGGGGTGTCTATATTCCAAAATGGGGTCATTTGGGGGGGTTTTGTGCAATTTTGGCATTTTATGGCCTTCGAAACTGTGATAGGTAGTGAGGAGTGAAATCAAAAATTTGTGGCTAGAAATCCTGAAGGCGGTGCTTGGTTTTCGGGGTCCCGTACGCGGCTAGGCTCCTAAAAAGTCCCACACATGTGGTATCCCCGTACTCAGGAGAAGCAGAAAAATGTATTTTGGGGTGTAATTCCACATATAACCATGGCATGTGTGAGCAATATATCATTTAGTGACAACTTTTTGTAATTTTTTTTTTTTTGTCATTATTCAATCACTTGGGACAAAAAAAATATATATTCAATGGGCTCAACAGGCCTCTCAGCAATTTCCTTGGGGTGTCTACTTTCCAAAATGGGGTCATTTGGGGGGGTTTTGTACTGCCCTGTCATTTTAGCACCTCAAGAAATGAGATAGGCAGTCATAAATTTAAAGCTGTGTAAATTTCAGAAAATGTACCCTAGTTTGTAAACTCTATAACTTTTGCGCAAACCAATAAATATACGCTTATTGACATTTTTTTTACTAAAAACATGTGGCTGAATACATTTTGGCCTAAATGTATGACTACAATTGAGTTTATTCGATTTTTCTTATAACAAAAAGTAGAAAATATCATTTTTTTTCAAAATTTTCAGTGTTTTTCCGTTTATATCGCAAAAAATATAAATCGCAGAGGCAATCAAATACCATTAAAAGAAAGCTCTATTTGTGGGAAGAAAAGGACGCAAATTTCGTTTGGGTACAACATTGCATGTCCGCACAATTAACAGTTAAAGCAGCGCAGTGCAAAATTCTGAATTCACCTCTGGTCCTTTAGCTACCAAATGGTCCGGGGCTTAAGTGGTTAAAGTGCATCTTACCATCCTTTGATGTGGTAGCTACATTATTTTTCTTTCGCCACACTTTTTTATTTATTTTTATTTTCACCTAGTAATTCTGCAAATAACACACATACTGTCCTAGGATGACTGCAATCACTCAAGCCACTGTATCAGGACAACAAAAACAGGGTAAGACTACAGGATGCCGCCCCTCTCCTCTTCCAATAACATAGAGGATGTGGTTCTGTATTCCTCAAATGTAGCTGTGAAAAATGCAACTGATAACATTCAGCACAGACAGAGAACACAGGAAGTTAGGCTCACAAGATCTCTAGCAAGATCATTTTAAACAGGTATAACAAAACTCTTTCAGTGGCACAATTAACAGACCAAAAGGAGCCAAATAAGGAAAATGCATTAGGCAGACATTCATTTTGAGGCTGGGTTCACACTTAGTGCGAAAGCATCTCACAGCAAGGATTCAGTGCGTCCCTGTTCTCCGATTCAGGGACAAATCAGGCCCGAATTTTTGCCTGAATTCGAACCTTAGATGAAGCCAAAGACGTACTGGACCTCTGTGCAATCCGCTCCGCGGCCGCAACGGAGATGTGTGAACTGGCTCCATTGGGAGCCGGGTACACTCTCCTGTCATGCCAATTGGATGCAGAGAAACAAGCATCCAATTCACACTAGTGTGAACCCAGCCTAAAGAGTTGAGCCTTTCAGAATTATAAGCTAACCACATGTGGAGAAAGATGAAAACAACCAATACTTTCAAGTACTACTAGCAAGTTTTATCGTAGTATTAGCATGATTTTAAACTTTTCAAATTCTGTTTGTAAACACATGCTATCAGGCACTCACCACACTGCATTGTTAGACACAGTGGGGTTGTTCCATTATTTTGGAGAGTGGAAACTTAAAATGAAGTCTAAAAATCTCATTGAATTTTGACCTTCAGTATTGATAATTACCCACAATTTTGCATGAGAAGCTATAAATTAAAATAACAACGAAATCTTAAATAATAATAATAACACCTCACCTTGCTTGGGTCATTTAAGCAGCTTGCATCTGATGTGTTATCATTGTCTTTAACTAGTTCCCTTAGCTGAGGAAAATCCAGAGACTGTAGAAAAGCAGAATCCCTCTGTTGTGGGACTGGGGGCACATTAGTTTGGTAATATTGTCCTTGTGCTCCTGGAGGAACCATTCTGACCTCCATGTATTTTAAGGTTCCATCTGTATTCAGGAAAAGAGCCGGCTGATACTGATCCATGTATGGTTTGGTCTCCGACCCACTCAGATAACAGCAACTGCTACTATAACTTTCTTTCCTCAGACATTTCACTACTAATATAATGAAAGTCACAAGGGAAACCAAACTGATAGCCACAAGAGAAACAATTAGATACAAAGTCATATCTGATGGGGGTTTGGAGTTTGTGAGAAAATCCCCAGATCTGGGTTTCTCTACTACAACATCATCTGCTATACTAATAAGTACTGTAACAGTGGTAGATAATGGGGGATTCCCATGATCACTTATAGAGATGGCAAGCTGCTTTTCTGTATTTTCTATCTCCTGAAATCCTTGTACAGTCCTGACCTCTCCTGTATGTTTAGACACTTGGAATAGTAAAGAACTGGAAGAATCAATGAGGTTAAAGGCCAACCAGGCATTGTGACCAGAGTCCAGATCCACTGCAGTCAGTTTTGTCACCAGATATCCAGCACTTGTTGATTTTGGGATCCTCTCTTGGACAATGAGATCCTCAGAGTGTTCCGGATACAGCAGGGTGGGGGAGTTATCATTTGTATCCAATATGAATATAAAGACAGGGACAGTGGAAAATAACTTTGGAGATCCAGAATCCTCTACTTTTATGGTGATTTGTAGAGTCTGAATGTGCTCATAGTCAAAGGAACGCTGAGCGTATATATCACCAGTATTAGAATTAATGTAAACAAAAGAGGATACAGAGAATCCTTCTATCTGGGTTTCCACTATAGAGTACACCAGATCAGAGTTAACCCCCTCATCTGTGTCAGTAGCAGACACTGTACATAGAAGAGTCCCTGGGGAACTGTTCTCTTTAATGAAGGCATTATAGGTAGATTGTGTAAATGTTGGAGCATTATCATTAACATCAGAAACCCTGAGACTAACAATCGTGCTACTGGACAGAGCCGGAGAGCCTAAATCAGTAGCTGTCAGTTCAATAGTATATTGGGAATTTTTTTCTCTATCCAGATTTCCATCAGTGATCAGTGAGTAACGATTTTTAACTGTTCTTATCTTGAATGGTAATTGTGGAGAGATTTCCAATTGTATTTCTCCATTTTTCCCAGAATCTTTATCTCTCACATTAATTAGTCCCACAGTTGTTCCTATTTGTATATTTTCTGGAATCTCATTTGACAAGGAGGAAAAATAAATTTCTGGAGAATTATCATTAATATCTTCTATTTCCACCTGAACCAGACAATTCCCTATCTGTTTTGGTAATCCTTTATCTTCTGCTTTAATTGATAATTCATGAAGATGTGTCTCTTCATAATCAATATTTCCTTTGGTAAAGATTTCTCCGCTATGCTGGTTCACACCAAATAACTGCATTGAGGATTCAGAAGTGTGACTATCAAAATAATACAGAATTTCTCCATTTGCCCCCTCGTCTAGATCTGTTGCATTTAACAGCAATACAACTGTGTTTAAAGGGAGATTTTCCTTCAGTTTGATTTTATAAACTGATTGATCAAAAATCGGTGGATTATCATTAATATCTAACACTTTTATTGTGATATGACAGGATCCTGATCTAGCCGGTTCTCCTCCATCAATAGCAGTGAGAATAAGATTGTGTTCTTGTTTCTCCTCCCTATCTAACACCTTCTCTAATATCAGCTGAGGGATGAGAGTGCCATCTACACGATTCTTTACAGACAATGAGAAATAAGGATTTGTGCTTAATATGTACTGACTAACACCATTAATACCAACATCTAGATCCTTTGCAATTTCTAAGGCAAACTGAACACCGGGATTTGTCAACAATTCTGTAGTTTCAATAAGATAATCATTGGTTAGGAATGTGGGAGAATTATCATTAATATCCTGAATCTCTATGTCTATGCTAAAAAGCTCTAAAGGATTTTCAGCAACCACCTCTAAATTCAGCACACAATTCACACTGGATCCACAAAGGGTCTCTCTATCAATCCTGTCATTAATAGTCAAGCCTCCATTTTCCTTATTTACAGTAAAATATTTTTGGTATTTCTCAGATGATAAATGTAATCTGCGCTGAGCAATCTCTGTATGCTTAATGCCCAGATCCTGAGCTACATTCCCTACCCATGTCCCTGGATCAGACTCCTCCACAATAGAATAACGAAGCTGCCCAGAGACCCAGCCCCAGCTACAAAGGAGAAGGGAGAAAGCTACTTGCCATTTCCAACACAGACAGCAGTCTCTGATGTCCATATCTTACAATGTTTCCTTGGAATTTGATTGAACATAGATCCTGTGTAATCTATAATGCCAATAGCTGTCAAATTGCTCTTCTTAGCATTGAAAAAATAATCCATCCATAGAAAAACATGTCAACGGCATTGTCTTTTCTGCACAGCAGCTCCTCTTTGTGTGTGTGGAATGATGGGAGGGTGAATCACTGAGCCAGGGGGAGGAGAGTGCAGGCTTAGCTAGAACTGATTTAGCTGTGAAGCTAAACATACCAAGCCTGACCTCTTCTGGCCAATAATATGAACTGCATCCACCAATATAATGCAAAGGAAATCAGTAAATATTCCAATTCCTTCTTTAACACTATTATATATGTATACGCTTTGTATAATTTAAACATGAAATAAAATAGGTATTACACGCGCTTTTATTTTTAAAGATTGTATTATATTTTTCTATTTACAAAGGAATGCATTATACCTACAGTGTAAAAAGAGTCATCTCTATTGCTGAAAAAGCAGTATAGTACACCAGCTAATGTTTATTAACCCTCCAATGAGATTATATTTGTGATAAAAAGAAATGAAACAAAGCGCAAATTAAAAATAAATAATTAAACTTAAATATACAGCTGAGTGAACAAATTTGCTGTGCAAATGATCAATATATAAATTATTAAAGCGCAGTGTAGTAATTTACATGCGATTATATTTGTGTTTGAGTGAAAATTCATATTACTTAAAACTACAGACTAATGATCTTTTGAGCGTAAGCTATGATAGCAAAAGAAGCATAAGCAAACCAATGTATTGCTAGAATATTATTAAGGATATGTTCTCAATACTCAGCCTCCTTTTTTTTAGTCGTATGTGTACTGTTGATTTATTGCAGGGTGGTTGTCCTTATGTAGAACTTCAAGCATTTTTAACATGGTTTTATGGATTAGACTTTTAGTTTTATAGTGGTGTGACTTTTTTTGTATGGATCCTGCATAGTTTGTATTCTATTTCATGATGGTCACATACATAATTACCGGTATAATATTCTAATATTTTATAGAAATATAATACAGTGGTTCACCAAATTTACAAGTGTACACAAGATTTAAATATCTGTACTCAACAAAGCTTTAGTGTTTTCTTGTAGTTGTCCATTTGTATGTAATTTCATACAAACGTATGACTGGATACTAGGAGCATTATACATTAGTCAGGTAAACTATTTAACATTATTATCTGTGCTCAAGAATAGTTTTGCTTAGATGCAAAAAAAAAAAAAAAATTATCATAATAAGGTCAAGCTATACTCAAAGTAAGCTTTAAAACACACAAAATTTCATTCAGATGTATATTCAATTAAAATGTATATATTTATGCAACTAGCATACAGCATATAACTGCATCTGTGTTCATATCAATTTCCTAAACTTTCCAGCACAGCAGCATTCACACTAGTAAAGTGAGGGGCAACACCCTCTACCAATCAGAGCTCTTTTTCTTTGCAAAACATTTGTCAGTCTAATGTCAAACATTCTGGCAAGAGGTAAGAGAACAATGATCCCTTTAACAACGCAGTGCAGCTCCGTCATTGTCTAATCATAAGACAAGTGAAAGAGAGATGCTTATGTATCAAAAAAATCAGCAGTCATGTTTTATACAGTCACTCTAGGGAAGTCCAAAGGAGCAACACATTTTGGGCTGAATATAACCTACCTATTATGGTATCGTAGGGTAATGGTTGTACCATTAAAGTGGTTGTAAACCCACTTTTCAAAAATAAATAAATAAATAACACCTGCAAGAAAAAGACATAATGAGCTATGCCTCCGAAGCGCTCCTCGTCCCCCACCGCCGCCATGTCCGCTCCGACCGTCTTCCTGTTATCGCCGGCGCTGTGATTGGCCGGAGCGGCGATGATGTCACACGCATGCGCGCGGGGCCGTCATTCTCCATTGAGAAAACCGGCAGTCTCCATTGAGAAAACCGGCAACGCTCACTGCGCCTGCGCCGTTGTCTATGGCACGCATGCACCGTAGACATCGTTGCAGGGTTTTCTGAAAATATCTCCTTAACGGTGTAGGTTAAGGAGATATTTCTTGCACCTACAGGTAAGCCTTAATCTAAGCTTACCTGTAGGTGCAAGTTGTGTGGTTGGGTTTACAACCACTTTAACATGATTTTAGAGGATTGGTAGGAGAGTGGGAGTGGTGTTTAACTGTGAAAATGGAAGCTATAAAATTAAATTAGGACATATATTTTAGATAATTGGGGTAGCCTTTCTTCAACATTATTCTCACAAATGCCAGCATTCTTTTTGCATTATTTTCTTAAATAAAAAAGCTGACTCAAAAAACGCTAGTTAAATCTGGCTGTAGGTTTTCAAGGGAACCCAGGTTCTATACAGGTTCTATACAGAAATGAACTGATCTTTGTAAAACACGGATTTGAGCTGATTCAAGCATTCATAACTGTTGAGAAGCCTTGGCCTAATGATTAATAGGTTATTAGGACTGAATAAAATGTACCTTACCTTTTTCCTCACTGCAATAAAATGAAACTATTTGGAAAGTCCAACCTCCCCCCCTCCTGTTCGCAACCTTCTGGGATCCAGAAGGCTGCAGGACCATTCAGAAAGGGCAGCACAGCTCGTACATGTGCAGTGGGCAGGTGGCTGTGAAGCCACAAGGAATCAGAGCTGGCTGCGCACAGTGAGTGTGTGCATGTCCGATGATGTCACAAAGGGGTGGAGCCTTTGTGCGAGCGGGCATTTATTTTTTTCTGGTCGGCGGTGGCAGCATGCGTCGTGATGTGAATGACAATGGATCTACATGGGGGACATGTTTTCTTATTTTTATTTTTAAAAAAAAGGACTTTTCAAAAACTGTCTATTGTCTTACACTACACATTTTTTGGTTACTGAGTAGGGGTACTATGTACTATGTACCCCATACTCATTCACATGGGGGGGTGGGATATGGGAGCCCCCTTGTTTAAGCCCCTCTCCTGTAGACCCCCACAACCACCGGCCCTTGTCCCCATCAACGTGGGGAAGAGGCCCCTGTCCCTATCAACATGGGGACAAGGTGCTTTGGCCCAAAGCAACCCCTCCATGTTAAGGGCATGTGGCCTGGTATGGTTCAGGAGGGGGGGCGCTAGCTCGTCGATACCCTTTCATGACCTGCCGGGCTGCATGCTTGGATAAGGGTCTGGTATGGATTTGGAGGGAACCCACATTGTTTTAAAAACATTTTTTGGTGTGGAGCTCGCTTTAAAATGTAGACATCTGAATAGTGTCATATGCCTAATAAATGAATTACTAATTAAAAATGTTTATGTAAAGAAATGTAAAAAATCTGACCGTGGTAAAAAAAAAAAAAAAGCTACAAAAACACAAACTAATAACAATAGCAGCAAACACGTGATGTAATTAGAGGATTAGACTGACAGACAGAGAACTCGCATCTTTAGAAGGGGGTTTGAAACAACAGAGATATATTTTCATAAGTTTCCCATTAACACCTTGTTGCCGGCCGCACACAAATATGCCGCCTCCTGGCACATTGTCCTTTGTGGAGAGGGGCCGCATATTTGCGTGAGTGGCTGTCCATAAAGCTGTGCGAGAGCATGCGCGGTGCGTGCTCCCAACACAGTTACTAGCGCCTAACCAAAAGCTTGCGACCGCAAGCAGTTTTCGGATCACGTGATCACCATGACAGTCAATCACGGCGGTCACGTGATCTTATCCCCCACCCGACTCCTGACATCATAAACCTCTTAAAGAGCTGGGAGGCGCCAGCGTTGAGAGGTTAAAGTGGATGTAAACCCATTTTTTTTTGGTCTGTTTTATGTCATTTTAATTAGCATATTTGTAATAAAGATTATTTATATATTATTTAGAATATACTGTCTCATGTTGTGCCCATAAAATCCACCTTTTCTTTGAGTTGTTCTCAAAGCCATTCAATCTTTTTCTATAATATTGGATGTTGGAACAGTGGGGGTCTTCCTTTCTATTCTTAGTATGATTAGGCATGCTGAAGTCATGTGGTGACTTTTCTGGGTTTTGACTGGATGTTAGTTATCATAGCAGAAGTTCAGTGTAAGAAATACACAGGAGAAAATGCATGCTGACAAGGGGAGTGTAGAGGTGGGTGGGGAGTTTACTGACATCACGACTCCACCCACTGAGCTCCAGACAACAGATCCACCCACAGAACCTGCAGTTTTTCGGGTCTCATAACAGACAGAGGGGAGACATTTGACAGGTAAGAATACATGCAGGAGGCATCTATAGCCTTATAGATAACTACTATGGCAGTAGTTTAGAAAGGATGAGAGTGGGTTTACATCCACTTTAAGGTGAAACCAACAAATATTCTTAACAGCAATCAGACAAACCTGTTGCTGTGCCAATCCCAAGCACAAAAGTACACAAATACTGTGTACAGAGTGGTGTATACAGACAACTAGATCACAGTTCTTTTTTATTCATTACATCCTTGCAGTATTTATCAGTAAAATTAAATTTACTACATCTTGTAAACTGAGCTGAGAGAAAAGACAATTGGATTATGATTTATGCAACACCTGCTCTTTTCACATTTTTATTTGCTGTTGTTGTGATAAAAAACAGCAAATAACCACACAATTAATTAAAAATAATGTAATAAAAGTCAACCAAAGATTATTTCCTATAAAGTCTCAGATAAACACAAACAACATAGATAAAAACTTAGGATTGTCTATATATAATTTTCATCAATTATAAATTGACCTGTTGATAAAAATAGCCTGACTATAGAATTATCATATACGAGGTGTAACAATGTAATTCCTGGAGTGGGCTATAAAAAAATACACTAGATGATATATGAAGATGCATTTTTTTATGATCTTTTGTTAAGATTCTAGGCACCATCTGCCACATTTTTTCTCTGTTCTTGTTCGATTCTTCTGCCATCATTTTCACAATCAATCTTCGATCTGAGCATAGGGGGGTTCGTACTCTGTCCATTTTGTATCCATCCTTTGTATTTTTGGTCGGCCCCCTTCTTGCGGCATCGTGGAGATCTTCTCATCCCTCTTTAAACCACTTATGCTATTCAAAAACGCTTGATTTCTTCATGGAATGGTCACCATAAGACTGTTGTAACACAGCTATATTTTTACTCACACTTTTGTAAATTTTCATGGAATATTTGATGTTATTCCATTGCTCCTGTCACTCATTTTCTGCCAACAGCACAACGCACACGCATTTTTACTTCCACTAATCCGTAAAAACTGAGTCAACTGGTCTGTGACCCAGGTGAGTGCAAGTCAGAACATGTCAGAACTCACTCACGTGCGTATGGCTGTGTGACTCATCATAGTGCTACACCGCGGGCATTCCGGAAACATATATGTAGCGGACCCCCACTCTCTCTCCATCTGTCTTTAATGGTTTTTCCGGCTCTGGTCTAGGGGTATCTCGGAGGAGAGAGAGGGGCGGGGCACTACGCCAAGCTTTCACCACAGATGTAGTAGGTGTATGCAAAGTACTGTTACCTTTCGGGTCGGTGTCCTGCAGTAAGAGCTCCTTCTCTGGAACAGTGTCTGTATCAAAAGAGCCCCACACCACTAAAGTCCAACACTCCTTTATTTCCTCAGCATAGAATGTCACACAATCAGTTGGACTTCCTTTAAATGAACAGGGGGTGTGGATACAAGTAAGCCCAGGCACAGTGAACTCTCCTATTCCTGTAGTGAGTCGAATAGGCATGGCGCACGGTCTCTGCCACTGACCGTGAAGTGGTAGCTGCCACCTACTGGGTGAACTGTTGCAGCCCCTGCCACAGGCCTGTAGATAATGGTCCTTGCTTGCGACCTTTAAGAGGAATGTCTCTGTCAGACTTTTCCTCAATAGAACCACCTTCCGTGTGTATCAGCCCCTGTTTGAGAGGGCATCCCTCCAGACGGTCTCCGGAGGCCCTCACCAGTCACCGGCAGTCTGCTGAACCAGGTCTTCGGAGAGGCCACCCTCCAGTCCATTGCGTCTTAGATTCGGGTATCCATCCCCCGGATACCCTAGGACGATCCCTCCCGGGCGGAACCCAGTGGAAGAAGCTGTTCCCCAGGCTAGGACAAGTACCTCACCCCAGACCGAAGGTGTCTGGGATGGCTCCCGAACTCCCGATGTGCAGGCCTAGGCCACCTGGACACCGCCCACAGACAGCAGCCCTCAGGCTAAAGGTGCCTGGGACTCGAAGACCCCGTGACAAAGATGGTCGGCCCCTTTATACCCTCCCCCGGGATGCACGGCGGGTTCCCCGCCCCACCATATCGCTGCCGAGGGAGGACAAAAAGGAGGTACGGCACACAGCAATGATTCAACCCCAACCCAGGGCGACAGCGCCACCCACTGGGCTGCGGGGAATCACACATCACTAATGTCTATGCCAAGTTCAAATTTACACCCGGGAAAGTACATACCCGCTACATATATATATATATATATATATATATATATATATATATATATATATATACAGTATATAATGCCATAACCCCCCCTCCCAATGCAGTACAGTTGTGCTATTATGCATTAAAAGTGCAGGTGCTCCTATGTCATGCATACATTTTGCTTTAAATGTACAGTAAATGTCCTCAATAGCAAGAAAATACATGCAGTATTTAAAATGAAAGAATTCATATTTCACTTTCCCTGGACAGTTCAAGCTGTTTCAGAGCAGAAATAAGCATGCGTTACTCCAAATTATTATTTTTACATATTAAATGAATACAAGGAAAATAAAGTAGATTTAAAATATAACTCACCTTGCTTGGATCATTCAAGCAGCTTGTGTCCGATGTGCTATCATTGTCTTTAACTAGTTCCCGTAGCTGGGGGAAATCCAGAGACTGTAGAAAAGCAGAATCCCTCTGTTGTGGGGCTGGGGGCACATTAGTTTGGTAACATTGTCCTTGTCCTCCTGGAGGAACCATCCTGACCTCCATATACTTTAGGGTTCCGTCTGTGTTCAGGAAAAGAGCCGGCTGATACTGATCCATGTATGACTTAGTGTCAGATCCACTGAGATAACAACAACTGCTACTATAACCATAACTTTCCTTTCTCAGACATCTCACCAGTAGTATAATGAATGTCACAAGGGAAACTATGCTGATAGCCACAAGAGAAACAATTAAATATAAAGTCATATCTGATGGTGGTTTGGAGTTTGTGAGAAAATCCCCAGATTTGGGTCTTTGTACTACAACATCATCTGCTATAATGACAAGTACAGTAACAGTAGTAGATAATGGAGGATCCCCATGATCACTGATAGAGATGATAAGTTGTTGGTCTGTATTTTCTGCTTCCTGAAATCCTCGTACAGTCCTGACCTCTCCTGTATGTTTAGACACTTGGAAAAGAGAAGAACTACCAGGGTCAATGAGATTAAAGGCCAACCAGGCATTGTGACCAGAGTCCAGATCCACTGCAGTCAGTTTTGTCACCAGATATCCAGCACTTGTAGATTTTGGGATCCTCTCTTGGACAATGAGATCCTCAGAGTGCTCTGGATACAGCAAGGTGGGGGAGTTGTCATTTGTATCCAATATGAATATAAAGACAGGGACAGTGGAAAATAACTTTGGAGATCCAGAATCCTCTACTTTTATGGTGATTTGTAGAGTCTGAATGTGTTCATAGTCAAAGGAACGCTGAGCATATATATCACCAGTATTAGAATTAATGTAAACAAAAGAAGATAAAGACGATCCATCTATCTGGGTCTCAATTGTAGAGTACACCAACACAGAGTTAACCCCCTCATCTGCATCAGTGGCAGACACAGTACAAAGAAGAGTCCCTGGGTCACTGTTTTCCTTAATGAAGGCATTATAGGTAGATTGTGTAAATGCTGGTGCATTATCATTAACATCAGAAGCCCTGAGAATGACAGTCATCTTAGCAGACAGAGCTGGAGACCCTAAATCAGAAGCTGTCAACTCAATTGTGTATTGGGCTATTTTTTCTCTATCCAGATTACCATCAGTGACGAGGGAATAATGATTTTTAACTGTGCTGATCCTAAAAGGTAAATTTGGTGACATAGCCAATTGTATTTCACCATTTTTTCCTGAATCCCTGTCTTCCACATTAATTATTCCTACAGTTGTTCCTAGTGGAATATTTTCTGGAATTTCATTCATCAAAGAAGAGAAGGACACTTCTGGGGCATTATCATTGACATCTTCTATTTCTACCTGAACCAGACAATTTCCTATCAGTCTGGGTAACCCTTTATCTTCTGCTTTTATTGATAATTCATGGAAATTTAACTCTTCATAATCCACATATCCTTTGGTAAAGATTTCTCCGCTATGCTGGTTTAAATCAAATAACTGTCTTGAGGAGTCAGAAGTGTGACTATCAAAATAATACAGAATTTCTCCATTTGCCCCTTCATCCAGATCTGTTGCATTTAATGATAGCACAATAGTATTTAAAGGGAGATTTTCCTTCAATTTAATCTTATAAACTGATTGATCAAAAATTGGTGGATTATCGTTAATGTCTAACACTTTTATTGTGATATGACATGATCCTGATCTAGCCGGTTCTCCACCATCTATAGCAGTGAGAATAAGATTGTGTTCTTTTTTCTCCTCCCTATCTAACACCTTCTCTAATATCAGCTGAGGGATGAGAGTGCCATCCTTACGATTCTTTACAGACAATGAGAAATAAGGATTTGTATTTAATATGTACTGACTAACACCATTAATACCAACATCTAGATCTTTTGCAATTTCTAAGGCAAACTGAGTACCAGAACTTGTGAATATTTCTGTAATTTCAATAAGATACACATTGGTTAAGAATATGGGAGAATTATCATTAATATCCTGAATCTCTATGTCTATAATGAAATGCTCCAAAGGGTTTTCAGCAACCACCTCTAAACGCAGCACGCAGCTCACACTGGATCCACACAAGATCTCTCTATCAATCCTATCATTAACAGTCAAGCCTCCATTTTCCTTATTTACAGTAAAATATCTTTGGTATTTCTCAGATGATAAATGTAATCTGCGCTGAGCAATCTCTGCACGTTTTATGCCCAGATCCTGAGCTACATTCCCTACCCATGTCCCTGGATCAGACTCCTCCACAATAGAATAACGAAGCTGCCCAGAGACCCAGCCCCAGCTACAAAGGAGAAGGGAGAAAGCTACTTGCCATTTCCAACACAGACAGCAGTCTCTGATGTCCATATCTTACAGGGTTTCCTTGATATTGTATTGAACATAGATCCTGTGTAATCCACAATGCCTGTAGCTGTCAACTTCTCTTCCTAACATTGAGAAAATAATCCATCCAGAGAAAAACATATCCACGGCATTGTCTTTTCTGTACAGCAGCTCCTCTTTGTGTGTAAGGAAAGAAGGGAGGGTGAATCACTGAGCCAGGGGGAGGAGAGTGCAGAGGTAGCCTGAATAGATCTAGCTGTGCTAATTCTGCCCTCTTCTGGCCAAAAACGTAAACCTCACCCACCTATTTAATGTGAAGAAATTGCAATTCCTTTGTTGACACTATTTGCTTTATATGCTGTAATAAATAAAAAAAGTATTATATACTTTTTTGTTTTGATGAATGCATACGATTTAGAAAGTTATGGATTATATATGTAGTGTATCACAACTATCAGGTTATACCCAGTGCTGAAAAAGTCATGTGGTTAAAAAAGATTATAGCTCTTGTAAATTATATTTGTGTTTGAGTGAGAAATTTGATAACTTAAAACTGAACTGCAGGCAAATATAAAAGGCATGAATGAATGCAACTCTACAATCATTAATACATTGTTACTTTTTTTTTAATACAAGCAGTAAATTTGATGTGGTATCAGCTTCTTGCTGTAACTGTACAGCAGGAGAGGAAACAGCAGAAATTAGTTCATAAACTGGCAATAAGCATACTTATGGGAAGTAAAATCAGAGTCAAAGAGAAATGGGCTTATCACAGTGCTGCTTCACAGGCTGGGATAATGTGTGGGATGACCCAGGGCCATAAGAAAATAGGATAAAATATGCTGGCCATCAGTTTGAGGACATAAGTGGCAAAAAAAATAAAAAAATTACTGCAAATAGAATTTCTTGACTTAAGGTGAATATTGCAGCAAAAAATGGTTTTCTTTTTTCTTTTGATTTTATCTCATTTTTGGCTTTAGGTTTGTTTAAAAGCTACAATTTGATATGTTGGTATATGTTAGATATGTTGATGTGTTGGTAAACTATTAGTAAAAAAAAAAACCTCAGTCTACCAAAATCACTGCTAATAAATGTTATGCTAGAAATGAAAAAGAAAAAACATACATTGTGTATTCTTATACATTGAGTGTATAATCTCAGCCTATATTATCTATTCTATGTTGCAATAGAATTCTAAAATAATGTGTGCACCAATGGTGCTTTGAAAAGATGCATTTAAACTAATTTGTAAAAATATTTTTTATCTCTTTTGTAATTGTCACAGACATGTACATTAGCGTTCTACTAAATTTTGTAGTGCGCTACAAAAAATGTATAAAACCTTTTACCATGACATACATGAAATCAAAAAGCTATACAGATCCTGTTTTCAGTTAGGTTGCCAAAGTACATACCGTATATACTCGAGTATAAGCCAACCCGAATATAAGCCAAGGCACCTAATTTTACCACAAAAAAACTGGGAAAACTTATTGACTCGAGTATAAGCCTAGGTTGTCCATCTGCATGCCTCACTGTGCCTCACTTTGCCTCACTGTGTCCATGTGCATGCCTCACTGTGCCTCACTGTGTCCATGCCTCACTGTGCCTTACTGTGCCCATGCCTCACTGTGTCCATGTGCATGCCTCACTGTGCCTTACTGTGCCCATGCCTCACTGTGTCCATGCCTCACTGTGCCCATGCCTCACTGTGCCCATGCCTCACTGTGCCCATGCCTCACTGTCACTGTGCCCATGCCTCACTGTGTCCATGCCTCACTGTGTCCAATCTCCCTACCTGATCTCCAGCGCTGTGTGACTAGACTGACATTTAACATGGGAGTCTATGGAAGGGGTGCCCGGCTTTAAAAAAACGGTGCTCCCCGGCCGTAGGTCCCCCAGACAAAAAATTTGCACACTTGTAGAGGAAGAGTAGTGCTACATGTGTGCCAAGTTTGGGGCCCAGGGGACCTACGGCTGGCCGGGATCAGGCACACAAATTTGAAAATGGACACAGACTCAAGGATAAGCCAAGGGGGGCATTTTCAGCACCAAAAAAATTATATACTCGAGTATATACGGTACATATATTGAAAGAAACCAAATTCATACAGCAAAATAAATGTGAAAAATCATGATAAAGTAAATGTTTCCCTGCATAAATTGAGTTTTACTTGCAACATTCACTGCATATATAGTACAAATCATACCCAGAGTTATCTCTATCTGGATACAAGTACAGTAGTTCCCTTTAGTTCAAATATGTAAATGCAAATAAAAACTAACAATAACAGCGGTGAATCAATAAATTATGTTGTCAGAGAATTTGCAAAATGGGGAAGTGGCATCTTCAGAATGGGCCCTGAAACTGAAGTAATATGTGTGCTAATTCTAGCCACAGACAGACAAACCTGACCTGAGTCATGGTTCACACATTGTACACTTGCTGCGCTCATGATTACAATAACATTACTGCTAATAAAAACTGAACAAGAAAAAAAAACATGGTTTGTCATAGATTACCTCCAACACTTCTACTTTTCAGCTTTGTTTGTATGATAAATACCCTGTTCTATAACTAATTAAAACAATGAATACAATGAAATTAAAGTGAGCCAAAGATTACTTCCAAAAAAAACTCAATTTGGCACAGTAAGACAAAAAGTAAATGGATATTAAGGAATGGATATTATGGTACGGTTCAGGAGGGAGGGGGGGGGCGCTCTCTCGTCCCCCGCTCTTCCCCTGCGGCCGGCCAGGTTGCGTGCTCGGATAAGGGTCTAGTATGGATTTTTGGGGGGACTCCACGCCATTTTTTTTATTTGGGGTGGAGTTCCCCTTAAAATCCATGCCAGATCTCAAGGGCCTGGTATGGGTATTTAGGGGGAACCCCACGCCATATTTTTTTAAATTTGCGGCGGGGTTCCCCTTAATATCCATTCCAGACCTAAAGGGCCTGGTAATTGAATTTGGGGAAACCCCCACGCTTTTTTTTTTCTTTATCAATGACTTTTCTATGTATTGATAAAAGCCGATAATTCATTAATAGCTGCGAGTGAGTTTTAACCTGCCTAGCGGTATTCCCGAGTCTGGCTCGGGGTTAAATTTCAGCACCAAAAGCGGTAACCCCGAGCCAGACTCGGGATTGCATCGCAGTGATCCAGGCAGAGTTACTTACCTTGTCCCCTGGATCCTGCGATGCCTATCCGCTGTGTGATCGAGCTGTCTCCTCGCTCGATTCACACAGTGCCGAGTGCCGCCGAGCTCCGTTCCCTGCGACGTTACGACTCACGGGGCGGAGATCGGCGCCAAATTCAAAAAAGTTAAAACACAGTACACGTACAGTATACTGTAATCTTACAGATTACAGTTCTGTATAAAAAAAATTACACATCCCCTTTGTCCCTAGTGGTCTGTCCAGTGTCCTGCATGCACTTTTATATAATAAAAACTGTTCTTTCTGCCTGGAATTTGGAGATTGTCCATAGCAACCAAAAAGTGTCCCTTTACATTAAAAGTGGTTTTAGACCAGCTAGAAAACAGCGATAATAAATTAGAATCACTCGCAGAATTAAGCGATAGCGATTTGTGGGGAAATTCGTCATCAAACACTGAAAAACACTTTTATTATTATTATATTATTATTTGTTATAATTATTTTATAGTTATTTATTATATTATAATTTATGATTTTGTTTTTTGAACTTTATCATACCCGGGATGTCTACTAGACTCTGGTTTGGACAGATTTAAGTGAGTTATTCCTAAGAATTACAGGCCTGCAATATAAAACGCCAAATTTCCATGCAGAATAATGGTACCGCTTTCAGCACCTAAAATCTGCCAGAATCATACCACCAGGGAGGTTAAATGACTTTTTTTCCTTCAAAAATGACACTTTGTGCAGGGACAGTTCTAAGCACGGGAAACATGCGCCACTTTACATCCATATCATACACCCCCCCTCAGGTACGAAATTTAAAGGAATATTTCACTTTTATTTTTTCATTTTAAGCATTATTAAAATCACCGCTCCCGTAAAAACGTCTATTTTTTAAACCTTTTTTTGCATTGATACATGTCCCCTGGGGCAGGACCCGGGTCCCCAAACACTTTTTAGGACAATAACTTGCATATAAACCTTTATAATTAGCACTTTAGATTTCGAACGTTTGAGTCCATTGTATTTAATAGGGTTCTAAAGTTCACACGAACATTCTGTCTGTTCGCAGGTTCTGGTGCGAACCGAACAGGGGGGTGTTCGGCTCATCCCTGCATATCACCATGCCCAACTTATGTAACGTATTCTCCCAATATAGCTATATATCAAATTTCAAAATTAATTACAATAAATCCAAAGCTTTGAACTTGACACTACGGGAAACCACACTAAATAATGCAAAAAACAATTGCAAATTCAAATGGGAAATATCATCCCTCACATACTTGGGGATACAATTAACTCCGAAATTAGACTCAATGTACAAAGCCAATTTTCAACCACTCCTACAAAACATTACCAAAGATCTAGAGAAGTGGACGTTGAAATTTTTTTCTTGGTTTGGCAGGGCAGCTATAATTAAAATGTAAATTCTTCCTCGAATACTATATTTTTTTCCAAACAGTACCTATACCACTACCCTCGAAGTTCTTCAAATCCTTACATAGCTTGTTAAGAAAATTTCTTTGGGCCTCCAAAAAAACAAGAATGAGTCTGAACTTACTTACTATGAATAAACAAAATGGAGGTATGGGTTTTCCCAATTTTAAAAATTATTACCTAGCTACGCATCTAACTAGAATCATAGATTGGACTTGCCACAATGAGAATAAAGATTGGGTGGGATTGGAGAATAGCATGGGACCTATACCGGTGTCACACACCCCATGGATACCCTGGAACTCATGTCCGAAAATACTGAAACAACATCCCCTCATAGGGGCAACACTAAAAAACCTACAAACAATTACTCAGAGACAGTCACTCACATCCTCATTGGGGCCACTAACCCCACTGACAACTAACCCTGACTTCCCATTGGGAATGGATGGTTCTATCCGATCTCTTTGCAACAGAAACACACCACTCTTAGTTGCACACTGCTTAAAGAATAACAAAATCAAGTCTCATGTAGATTTGCAAAAGGAAGTACGACAAATACCACTACACATCACGGAATATCAACAAATACATGATTTCATCATGAACTCTCAAAGACAAAAACATTTCACTAGACCCTTAACGCCCTTCGAAACCATATGTTTCTTGGCTACCACGACCACAAAGAACATCTCCTTAACATACACCTGGTTGCAGTCCTATGATTTACAGGAGCCCAACAGACACAAAATATTCTGGGAAACAACCCTAAAAAGAACCTTTACGAGAGATCAATGGCTACAAGCCTGTGTGTTCACACACAAATGCGCAATCAGTGTGAGATTACAATAAATTTCATTCAAAATCCTAACAAATTGGTATATCACACCAAACAAATTACACAAATGGTTCTCTTGACGGTTCCTGGACATTGTTGGCGCTGCAACCGGGAAGAAGGCACCTTATACCACATCTGGTGGGAATGTGACTTGATTAAACCATTTTGGAACCATGTAATCAAGATCATAAAACATATTACAGAAACGAAAATTCATTTAGACGCAGCTTGCTGTCTCATAAACATCACCAATTGCACCATGAGAAAATAGAAAAACTCCTTCACCAGATTCTTAATCACTGCAGCAAAAACAGTGATACTGTGGCACTGGAGAACTACGGTCGCACCCACGATTAAAGAATGGCTAGAAGAGATACATCTACTCAGAGGTATGGAGGAGATCAGGGCTACATCACAGGAGAATACAGAAAAATTCAAAAAATGTGGCAACCGTGGATCATTTTTAAATACTCTGATTCCTATACCACCTTTACCCGAACATAGACCTTCAAATATAGAAAAACGTGAATAAACAATATCTCTCCTTATTTTTATTTCCCTTCCTTCTATTCCCTTTCATTTCTATCTGAGGTCCACAAAGTTTTACTTTTGTTCCTTTCTTTTTGAGATTAAATAATCAATTTTTTCTACAAATATTCAGAGCATTTCTAAATAGACTATTGATGCAATGATCGGTTAATTACGAAACCACTTCAATGGTTTTATTATTAAAATACTCTACTATTGAACTTAATTATACAATGTTATACAATGTTATACTTTTATATGATATTTATGTACAAATGCTAGCATTATTGTACAAATGTTATTATTAAGCATTAATAAAAGCTTTATTTAGGGCCAGTTCACATTTGTGTGGAGAGCTCTGTTTTTGTGCAGAAGAAAAAATCAGCTTGCTACTGTACACGGGCACATAGAAAAACAGTGGTTTTCTATGTCCTTAGTTCACACTTCAACACAGCTGTTAGCCACGTTAAACGGCAATGTGTCTGCATTTTTCCACACTGCTATGCACAAAAATTCAAATGAACCCAGCAAAACGCACAGTAAATCATTGCAACAGAAAGGAAAGAGCAATAAAAACTGATGGCTGGCAGATGATTGGCCTGTACAGTGACAGCGTGCAAAAAGTGCATAAAAGTGCATATAAATGCACATAAAATGGGCCTAAAAGCAGGTGAATGTTCTTGAGTTTTTATTTATGTACACAAGTGTGATCCTGCCCTTAAAAGCCTGCTGCTTTCTGCTTCTAGCAGGTTTTTACTTTCTGCGAACAATGTACAGTACATGCGGCATGTAATATAGTGTACACTCCAGCTACGTCCTACCAAGAATGGAGCCAGGTATGATGTAACTCTTGTGAGCATGTCCAGGTGGCTGCCGAATGGGCTAAAGAGGATGATGGGAAAAGAAGCAGCAAACAAACAAGATAACAATGGTGGGGGAACAAAACAGCCACTGACCGGATAGATCATAGATCATTCAGTGTTGGAGGAGGGAAAACTTGTACATAATGTGCAACTATACTGTGCATACTTGCAAATTATGGCAAGACACTCAGTTTACTTCACATTACTTCTGTTCTAAATTAAAGTTGCCACTAATTAGAGTGTATCTAAACCCCAAAAACTAAAATTGTATATATTGCAGCTCCCCATCCTTTGATGTGCTGGCTACATTATTTTTCTTTTGCCATGCTTTTTTTCTTTTTCTTTTCATCTAATAATTCTGCCCATAACACACTTACAGTCCTAGGGTGACTGCAGTCACCTAAACTACTGTATCAAGACAACAAAAACAGGGTAAGACTACAGAATGCCACCCTTATCTCTTCAACTATAATATAGAGGAAGTGGTTCTGCATTCCTCAAAGAAAGCTGTGAAAAATGCAAATGATAACATTCAGCACAGGCAGAGAACACAGGAAGTTAAGCTCACAAGATTTCTGGCAAGATCAACATGTATTTAATAGATATAACAAAACTCTTTCATTGGTACATTTAACAGACCAAAAGGGCAAATGCATTAGGCAGACGCAGTGGCATTGCTGGGTGGGGGCGGGGGGTTGCGGGTCGCACCCGGGTGACACCCACCAGAGGGGTGACACCTGTGGATAGCGGCACCGCTAAAACCGCCCGCTGCCCTACACTGATCTGTGCCTCAGCTCGCTCGTGTCAGTGGGGACTCTGTTTACATCCAGTGAGGAGGAGAAGCCTGAGGGACACACACCGCTGTGTGTACACATCTGCGGCCGCACTGTTCTGAGGTCTGTACTGTACACTTTATTTTAAGTAGATGGACATGTGCGGGGGGGTGCCTATGCTGATGGGGGGTCTGCACCAAGTGGGGTGTGGATACTGCGGTGGTCTGCACTAAATGGGGGAGTGTCTATAATGCGGAGGTCTGTACTAAGGGGGGTGTCTATACTTTGGGGGTCTGCACTAAATGGGGGGTGTCTATACTGCTGGGGTCTGCACTAAGGGGGTGTCTATACTGTTGGGGTCTGTACTAAAGGGGGGTGTGTATACTGCGGGGGTCTGTACTAAGGGGGGATTATTTACTGATGGGGGGTCTGCACTAAGGGGGTGTATATACTGCGGGGGTTTGCACTAAGGGGGTGTCTATACTGATGGGGGGTCTGCACTAAGGGGGTGTCTATACTGATGGGGGGTCTGCACTAAGGGGGGTGTCTATACTGATGGGGGGGCCTGTACTGAGGGAGGGGTCTGTACTAAGGGGGGTGTCTTTACTGATGGTATGGGCTGCACTAAGGGGGTGTCTATACTGCGGGGGTCTGCACTAAGGGGGATTCTGTACTGATGAGAGGTTCTGCATTAAAGGGGATTCTATACTGATGGGGGTCTGCACTAAGAGGGGGTATTCTACACTGATGGGGGTGTCTGAACTGATGAGGGGGGTCTGTTCTTGAGGAGGGGGTCAGTACTTAATGAGGAGGTCTATACTAACGGAGGGGGGTCTGTGCTGAGGGAGGGGGTCTGTTCTGAGGGAGGGGGGTCTATACAACGGAGGGTGGTCTGTACTGAGGAAGGGGGGTCTGTTCTTAGTGAGGGGGATCTATACTGCGGGAGGGGGGTCTGTAGTTAGTGGAGGGGGGTCTGTACTGAGGGATGACAATACTTAGTGGAGGGGGGGGTGACAAATTTTTTCCGCACCAGGTGACACCAACCCTAGTGACGCCACTGGGCAGACGGTCATTTTAAAGCTTTTACATACCCTTTCAGAATTATAAGCTAACCAGATGTGGAAAAAAAATGGAAGCAGGTAATATTTTTAGGTATTACTAGCAAGTTTTAATGTAGTATTAGCATGATTTTAAACTGTACAAATTCTGTATGCAAACACATGCCCACATCATATTCCCAACAATGCAGGGATGCATCCATCAGGAGCTGACCACGCTGCATTGTGAGACACAGTGGAGTTTTTCCAATATTGGAGAGTGCAAACTTAAAATTAAGTCTAAATCTCATTTAATTTTGACCTTCAGCATTGATAATTTTGCATTAGAAGCTATCAACTAAAATTAAAAGAAATCTTAAATAATAATAGTAATACCTCACCTTGCTTGGGTCATTTAGGCAGCTTGTGTCCGATGTGCTATCATTGTCTTTAACTAGTTCCCGTAGCTGAGGGAAATCCAGAGACTGTAGAAAAGCAGAATCCCTCTGTTGTGCTGGGGGCACATTAGTTTGGTAATATTGTCCTTGTCCTCCTGGAGGAACCATCCTGACCTCCATGTATTTTAAGGTTCCGTCTGTGTTCAGGAAAAGGGTCGGCTGATACTGATCCATGTATGGTTTGGTGTCAGATCCACTCAGATAACAGCAACTGTTACTATAACCATAACTTTCTTTCCGTAGACATTTCACCAATAATATAATGAACGTCACTAGGGAAACTAAACTGATAGCTACAAGAGAAACAATTAAATATAAAGTCATATCTGATGGGGGTTTGGAGTTTAAGAGGAAATTTCCTGATTTTGGTCTTTCTACTACAACCTCATCTGCTATACTGACAAATACAGTGACAGTGGTAGATAATGGAGGATCCCCATGATCACTGATAGAGATGACAAGTTGCTGTTCTGTACTTTCTGCTTCCTGAAATCCTTGTACAGTCCTGACCTCTCCTGTATGTTTAGACACTTGGAATAGTGAAAAACTGGCAGGATCAATAAGGTTATAGGCTAACCAGGCATTGTGACCAGAGTCCAGATCCACTGCAGTCAGTTTTGTCACCAGATATCCGGCACTTGTTGATGTTGGGATCCTCTCTTGGACAATGAGATCCTCAGAGTGCTCTGGGTACAGAAGGGTGGGGGAGTTGTCATTTGTATCCAATATGAATATAAAGACAGGGACAGTGGATAATAACTTTGGAGATCCAGAATCCTCTACTTTTATGGTGATTTGTAGAGTCTGAATGTGTTCATAGTCAAAGGAACGCTGAGCATATATATCACCAGTATTAGAATTAATGTAAACAAAAGAGGATAAAGACGATCCATCTATCTGGGTCTCTACTATAGAGTACACCAGATCAGAGTTAACCCCCTCATCTGTGTCAGTAGCAGACACTGTACATAGAAGAGTCCCTGGGTCACTGTTCTCTTTAATGAAGGCATTATAGGTAGATTGTGTAAATGTTGGAGCATTATCATTAACATCAGAAACTCTGAGAATAACAATTGTGCTACTGGACAGAGCTGGAGAGCCTAAATCAGTAGCTGTCAGTTCAATAGTATATTGGGATTTTTTTTCTCTATCTAGATTTCCATCAGTGATCAGTGAATAACGATTTTTAACTGTTCTGATCTTGAATGGTAATTTTGGAGAGATTTCCAATTGTATTTCTCCATTTTTCCCAGAATCTTTATCTCTCACATTAATTAGTCCCACATTTGTTCCTATTTGTATATTTTCAGGAATCTCATTTATCTTGGAGGTGAAAGAAATTTCTGGGGGATTATCATTGACGTCTTCTATTTCCACCTGAATCAGACAATTCCCTATTAGGCTGGGTAATCCTTTATCTTCTGCTTTAATTGATAATTCATGAAGATGTGTCTCTTCAAAATCAATATTTCCTTTTATAAAGATGTCTCCACTATGCTGGTTCAAATCAAATAACTGCCTTGAGGATTCGGAAGTGTGACTATCAAAATAATACAGAATTTCTCCATTTGCCCCTTCATCCAGATCTGTTGCATTTAATAGCAGTACAGTAGTATTTAAAGGGAGATTTTCCTTCAGTTTAATCTTATAAATTGATTGATTAAAAACTGGTGGATTATCATTAATATCTAACACTGTTATTGTGATATGACAGGATCCTGATCTAGCTGGTTCTCCACCATCTATAGCAGTGAGAATAAGATTGTGTTCTTGTTTCTCCTCCCTATCTAACACCTTCTCTAATATCAGCTGAGGGATGAGAGTGTCATCTACACGATTCTTTACAGATAATGAGAAATAAGGATTTGTGTTTAATATGTACCGACTAACACCATTAACACCAACGTCTAAATCCTTTGCTATTTCTAAGGCAAACTGAATACCAGGACTTGTCACCAGTTCTGTAATTTTAATAATATGATAATTACTTTGGAAAGTGGGGACATTATCATTGATATCCTGAATCTCTAGGTCTAGACTAAAAACCTCCAAAGGATTTTCAGCAACCACCTCCAAATGTAACACACAGCTCACCATGGATCCACATAGGATCTCTCTATCAATCCTGTCATTAATAGTCAAGCCTCCATTTTCCTTATTTACAGTAAAATATTTTTGGTATTTCTCAGATGATAAATGCAATCTGCGCTGAGCAATCTCTGCACGTTTAATGCCCAGATCCTGAGCTACATTCCCTACCCATGTCCCTGGATCAGACTCCTCCACAATAGAATAACGAAGCTGCCCAGAGACCCAGTCCCAGCTACAAAGGAGAAGGGAGAAAGCTACTTGCCATTTCCAACACAGACAGCAGTCTCTGATGTCCATATCTTAAGATAGGTCCTTGTTATTTGATTGGGCATAGATCCTGTGTAATCCACAATGCCTTTAGCTGTCAAAATGCTATTCCTAACGTTTAAAAAATAATCCATCCATAGAAAAACATCCACGGCATTATCTTTTCTGTACAGCAGCTCTTCTTTGTGTGTGAGGAATGATGGGAGGGTGAATCACTGAGCCAGGGGGAGGAGAGTGCAGGCTTAGCTACAACTGATTTAGCTGTAAAATTCTAAATATGCCAAGGATGCCCTCTTCTGGCCATAATGTGAATGTCATCCACCAATTCAAAGTAGAGAAATCCAGAAAATATCCTATTGCTTTTTTATTATTATTTTTATTATCATGTTTATTTTACTATTTAGGAAATAAAAAAAATTGATATTAGATACTCCTCTAGTTCACAATCATTATTTTCTTCTAAGTAATCCTCTTTTAAGATGATATTTGTTTGTGAATTATATTATTTTAAAGATACATGCTAATGATTTGTTGAGCGTAAAACAACGATAGCAAAAGAAACATAACTTTGAAAATTAAACAAATGTATTGCTAGACAATTAGTTAGCTAGAGAATAGAGATTAAATTATACGCTTTGTGATTTATTAATACCTTAAATGTGTAATATTGGGCTTCATTATCTACAGTATACTACTCCTGTTATAAATAATGTGCATAATGATTTGTTATTTAAGTAAATTTTGTTACTTTATATTAACCTGTAAGAAAACATTTATTATAACCATGCCTTTATTATAACATCTGTTTGAAAGAATCAGATATGTACAGTAGATTTAAATATTTTTATATAATGTAGCTTGACAATTTCTCTCAATGTGATAGTACACACGTGTGAGGACAGACAGGGTCACAACAGATTGGCCTGTACAGTAGGTAAATGCACAGAAAATGCATGTAAAAGCAGGTGAATGTTCTTGAGCTTTTATTTATGTACACACTATTTATGCACACAAGTGTGATCCTGCCCTTAAAAGCCTGCTGCTTTCTAGCAGGTTTTTACATTCTGTGAACAAAGTACAGCACATGCATCATATATTGTAGTGTACACTACAGCTACGTACTGCCAAGAATGGAACCAGGTATGATGTGACTCCTGTGAGCATGTCCAGGTGGCTGCCAAGTGGGCTGAAGAGGATGATGGGAAAAGAAGCAGCAAAAGAGCAAGATAATAGTGGTGGGGGAACAAAGCAGCGACTATCAGCATAGATCATAGATCATTCAGTGTTAGAGGAGGGCAAACTTGTAAATAATGTGCAATTATACTGTGCATACTTGCAAATTATGGCAAGGCTCACTTAGTTTACTTCACATTACAGTGGAACCTTGGTTAACGAGTAACGCGTTTAACGAGCGTTTTGAAAGACGAGCAACTCTTTTTTTTTAAATCCTGACTCGGTTTGCGAGTGTTGTGCCGCAAAACTAGCAGGATTCAAGCCAATGAGGTCTGCAGTACCGCATTTGGCCAGAGGTGCGGGGGCGGCAATGACACTCGGAATGGTTCGGAGCCGTTCGGAAAAACTCAGAATCACTCGGAAATACTCGGAAACACTCAGAAATACTCAGTTCATGAGTGTTTCCGAGCCTTTCCAAGGGTTTCTGAGTTCAGCCAAGCTGTCCCCGAGTATTTCTGAAGCTCTCCGCCCCCCCCCATCTCTGGCCACATGCGGTATTGCATGTAATAGAAGTCAAAGCGGAACAAATTATCTTCATTTCCATTGACTTCTATGGGGAAACTCAATTTGATGTGCGAGTGCTTTGGATTACAAGCATCCTCCTGGAACGGATTATGCTCGTAATCCAAGGTTCCGCTGTACTTCTGCTCTAAATCAAAGCTGTCACTAAATAAAGTGTATCTAAACCAAAAACCAAACATTTTATATATTGCAACTTACATTATTTTTATTTTTATTTTCACCAAGTAATTTTGCCAATAACACACATACAGTCCTAGGATAACTGCACTCACTCAAACTATTGTATCAGGACAATGAAAGCAGAGTAGGACTACAAGATGCCAACCCTCTCCTTTTCCCTATAACATAGAGGATGTGGTTCTGTATTCCTCAAAGATATCTGTGAAAATTGCAACTTATAACATTAAGCAGAGGCAGAGAACACAGGAAGTTAGGCTCACGAGAATTCCAGCAACATCAACAGGTATTAAACAGATAAAACAAAACTCTTTCAGTGGCACAATTAACAGACCAAATTGAGGCAAATAAGGCAAATGCATTGGGCAGATATTCATTTTTAAAGGGTTTACATACCCTTTTAGAAATATAAGCTAACCACATGTGGAGAAAGATTAAAACAACCTTTTAAGTACTACTAGTAAGTTTAATGTAGGATCAGTATGATTTTAAACCTTTAAAATCCTGTATGCAAACATATGCCCACATCATATACCCAACAATGCAGGGATGCATCAATCAGGATCTCACCATACTGTGTTGTGAGACACAGTGGAGTTGTTTAAAGGGGTTGTAAAGGTTTGTTTTTTATTGTCTAAATAGGTTCCTTTAAGCTAGTGCATTGTTGGTTCACTTACCTTTTCCTTCGATTTCCCTTCTAAATGGTTTTTATCTTTGTCTGAATTCCTCACTTCCTGTTCCTCCTCAGTAAGCTTGCCCCCATCATCCGAGCCGTTCTGGCTGGGGGTTAGTCAGCATGCTCACCCCCTCCCTTGGGACTACATCCCTGCAGGGAGAAAGTATGAACGTTCACAGCGTCTCCCCACAGGGATGTAGTCCCATGGGACGGGGCAAGCACGCTGACTAACCCCCAGCCAGAACGGCTCGGATGATGGGGGCAAGCTTACAGGAAGTGAGAAATTCAGACAAAGAGAAAAAACATTTAGAAGGGAAATCGAAGGAAAGGGTAAGTGAACCAACAATGCACTAGCTTAAAGGAACCTATTTAGAAAATAAAAATAAAAACTTTACAACCCCTTTAATTATTGGATAGTGGAAACTTAAAATTACGTCTAAAAATCTCATTGAATTTTGACCCTTAGTATTCATAATTACCCACAATTTTGCAATAGAAGCTATGTACTAAAATAAAAACAAAATCTTAAATAATAATAGTAATATTTCACCTTGCTTGGGTCATTTAGGCAGCTTGCATCTGATGTACTATCATTGTCTTTAACTAATTCCCGTAGCTGGGGGAAATCCAGAGACTGTAGAAAAGCAGAATCCCGCTGTTGGGGGGCTGGGGGCACATAAGTTTGGTAACATTGTCCTTGTCCTCCGGGAGGAGCCATCCTGACCTCCATGTATTTTAAGGTTCCATCTGTGTTCAGGAAAAGGGTCGGCTGATACTGATCCATGTATGGTTTGGTGTCAGATCCACTCAAATAACAGCAAGTGCTACTATAACCATAACTTTCTTTCCTCAGACACTTCACCAGTAATATAATGAAAGTCACAAGGGAAACCAAACTGATAGCCACAAGAGAAACAATTAAATATAAAGTCATATCTGATGGTGGTTTGGAGTTTATGAGGAAATCTCCTGATTTAGGTCTTTCTACTACAACCTCATCTGCTATACTGACAAATACAGTGACAGTAGTAGATAATGGGGGATCCCCATGATCACTGATAGAGAGGACAAGTTGCCGTTCTGTATTTTCTGCTTCCTGAAATCCTCGTACAGTCCTGACCTCTCCTGTATGTTTAGACACTTGGAATAGAGAAGAACTACCAGGGTCAATGAGATTAAAGGCCAACCAGGCATTGTGACCAGAGTCCAGATCCACTGCAGTCAGTTTTGTCACCAGATATCCAGCACTTGTAGATTTTGGGATCCTCTCTTGAACAATGAGATCCTCAGAGTGCTCTGGGTACAGCAGGGTGGGGGAGTTATCATTTGTATCCAATATGAATATAAAGACAGGGACAGTGGAAAATAACTTTGGAGATCCAGAATCCTCTACTTTTATGGTGATTTGTAGAGTCTGAATGTGTTCATAGTCAAAGGAACGCTGAGCATATATATCACCAGTATTAGAATTAATGTAAACAAAAGAGGATACAGAGGACCCATCTATCTGGGTCTCCACTATAGAGTACACCAGATCAGAGTTAACCCCCTCATCTGTGTCAGTAGCAGACACTGTACATAGAAGAGTCCCCGGGTCACTGTTCTCTTTAATGAAGGCATTATAGGTAGATTGTGTAAATGTTGGTGCATTATCATTAACATCAGAAACCCTGAGAATAACAATTGTGCTACTGGACAGAGCTGGAGAGCCTAAATCAGTAGCTGTCAGTTCAATAGTGTATTGGGATATTTTTTCTCTATCTAGATTTCCATCAGTGATCAGTGAATATCGATGTTTAACTGTTCTGATCTTGAATGGTAATTTTGGAGAGATTTCCAATTGTATTTCTCCATTTTTCCCAGAATCTTTATCTCTCACATTAATTAGTCCCACAGTTGTTCCTATTTGTATATTTTCTGGGATCTCATTTATCAAGGAGGTGAAAGAAATTTCTGGGGGATTATCATTGACGTCTTCTATTTCCACCTGAATCAGACAATTCCCTATCAGGCTGGGTAATCCTTTATCTTCTGCTTTAATTGATAATTCATGAAAATACAACTCTTCATAATCGACATTTCCTTTTATAAAGATGTCTCCACTATGCTGGTTTAAATCAAATAACTGCCTTGAGGATTCAGAAGTGTGACTATCAAAATAATACAGAATTTCTCCATTTGCCCCTTCATCCAGATCTGTTGCATTTAACAACAATACAACTGTGTTTAAAGGGAGATTTTCCTTCAGTTTGATTTTATAAACTGATTGATCAAAGACTGGTGGATTATCATTAATATCTAACACTTTTATTGTGATATGACAGGATCCTGATCTAGCCGGTTCTCCTCCATCTATAGCAGTGAGAATAAGATTGTGTTCTTGTTTCTCCTCCCTATCTAACACCTTCTCTAATATCAGCTGAGGGATGAGAGTGCCATCCTTACGATTCTTTACAGACAATGAGAAATAAGGATTTGTGTTTAATGTGTACTGACTAACACCATTAATACCAACATCCAAATCCTTTGCTATTTCTAAGGCAAACTGAGCACCGGGATTGGTAAACACTTCTGTAATTTTAATAATATGATCATTAATTAAGAAAGTGGGGACATTATCATTGATATCCTGAATCTCTAGGTCTAGACTAAAAATCTCCAAAGGATTTTCAGCAACCACCTCCAAATGTAACACACAGCTCACCATGGATCCACATAGGATCTCTCTATCAATCCTGTCATTAATAGTCAAGCCTCCATTTTCCTTATTTACAGTAAAATATTTTTGGTATTTCTCAGATGATAAATGTAATCTGCGCTGAGCAATCTCTGCACGTTTAATGCCCAGATCCTGAGCTACATTCCCTACCCATGTCCCTGGATCAGACTCCTCCACAATAGAATAATGAAGCTGCCCAGAGACCCAGCCCCAGCTACAAAGGAGAAGGGAGAAAGCTACTTGCCATTTCCAACACAGACAGCAGTCTCTGATGTCCATATCTTAAGATAGGTCCTTGATATTTGATTGAGCATAGATCCTGTGTAATCCACAATGCCTTTAGATGTCAAAATGCTCCTCCTAACATTGAAAAGATACACCATCCATAGAAAAACATCCACGGCATTATCTTTTCTGTACAGCAGCTCTTCTTTGTGTGTGAGGAAAGATGGGAGGGTGAATCACTGAGCCAGGGGGAGGAGAGTGCAGGCTTAGCTAGAACTGATCTAGCTGTACAATTCTAAATATGCCAAGGATGCCCTCTTCTGGCCATATTGTGAACTTCATCCAACAATTCAAAGTAAAGAAATTAGGAAAATAATGAATAGTATTCTGTTTATTAATTTTGAGAACTAAATTAAATTGGTATTAGTTACAACTAGTTCATTAACATTTTTTTTTAAGTATTCCTCTTTTAAAATGATATTTGTTTGTGAATTATATTTTTTCAAAGATACAAGCTGATGATTTGTTGAGAGTAAAACAATGACAGCAAAAGAAACATAACTTTGAAAATTAATCATATGTATTGCTAGACAAATAATTAGCTAGAGATTAAATGATACACTTTGTGGTATATTTAAATATCTTGCATGTGAAATATTGGGCTTCATTATCTACTGTATATTACTCCTGTTATAAATGGTTTGTTATTTAAGTAAACCTATTTACTGTATATTAACCTGTAAGAAAACCATTATTATAGCTATACGTTTATTATAACATCTGTTTTTAAGACGCAGATATGTACAGCAGATTTAAATATTTTTATTTAATGTAGCTTGACAATTACTCTCAATATGTGATAGTACACACGTGTGATCATAAATAGGACCATTACACATTTATCAGGTACTGTATTAGAATTTGTTTTGCATTTGTTGGTTTTGTATGAGAGATCATATACCAAGTTAGCAGCTTTTCAGCACTGATTGATAGTATATATTTAATAACAACTAGCGTGATTTCCAACTATTTAAATACACATATTTGAATTGCCAGCCCTGTTTACTGATATTCTATTTTGATATATTTATTTTTTATGCAAATAGAAAATATACCTGAGGCTATATTCACACCATGCTGAAACACCATGCACAGCAGAACTCATATAGGGAGAGTGAAGGAAAGCAATCTCCACAAATCAGGGCTCTATTGCTTTGCACAATACTTGTCAGATTAACAACAACATGTTTGCAAGAGATGACTAGCAATGTACTGATTATCTTTATTTACCTAATCACGGAAGGAGAGGTGAATGAGAAAGTAAAATGACAATATCCATTTTTTTTAGTTACCCATTAGTTTGATAAATACATTGTTAGTTAGTAGAAAAGGATTAGGGCTCAATATAACCTATTTATCAAGGGTAAGTACCATTGCCATGAATTTCAAGAGGGTAGGGGTGGTGCAGAATTGCGGAGGATGCTTAAGTTACAATATATGTTGGGACATATTTGTTGGATGTATATTTAAAACAATTAGATGATATTTTTAACCAGGATTTCCACTCAATAATCAAGATGTAATTTTTTTCATGCTTATAGGACATTTTTAAGTACGTTTTTAATATTTGTAAGAAGGGACTGCTGAGTATATTATTGCAGTAGCAATAACCCCAGGCTAATCCCAACTAGTGCCAGCATCATTTCTACATGATTTTTCCTAATAAAAGGATTCATAAAGCACTGGCCTGACCCAGTATTACAAAATGCACCCAAGTTCTTTATGGAAGTATAATGTTCCTTACAGAATGTAGCTGGGTTTATGCATTCATTTAGTGCTTTAGTGAAATAAGATAGTGTTGCCTATCAACAACTTTATCTTTAGCTGAACACAAAACTTTAGACTGGTAAGAGATTAGTTTGTATCAGGAATATATGTGATGTGTACTGTATAAATCAACAAGCTAGAAAGTTGCAATTACCGGTAGGTTATCTAAATGAACATTAAAGCGGCATTAAACCCAAAAATGTAATACTGTATATAGCGGTTTATCAATCCTTAGATGTAGTGGCTGTAATCATTTTTTTGGCTCTTTTTCCTGGTAATCTGGCCAGTAACACACCTCTTGTACTATACAGACACCATTCTGGATGAAGGAGCACAGGGGGCAGATTTAGACAGCAACATTTTTAGTCTGGGGGAGGAGAGTGTTAGAAATACTAGCACTCTAAGTCTGACGGAATTTTTTAATCGGATATTCCGACCGTGTGTGGGCCCCATCGGACTTTTTTCCAGCAGAGTTCAGAAATAGAACATGTTTTATTTTTTTCCGATGGAAAAAATCCTATCGGAAATTCCAATCGTCTGTGTGGAACTCCGACGGAGAAAAAAACAAGCATGCTCAGAATCAAGTCGACGCATGCACGTAAGCATTGAACTTAATTTTTCTCGGCTCGTCACCACGTTCTTGATGGTCGTAATTTGGTCTGCAAGTGTGTATGCAAGACAGCTTGAACTGAATTCTGATGGAAAATTTCATCAGATTTTATCTCATCGGAAATTCCCATCGTGTGTACAGGGCATTACTCTACATAAATACACTAACAGATTGAAGCTGAACTCCAGCTAATAATTTATAAGCAGTCACACCGTTTTTTTAACTTTGGAATAAAGGTTTTACATAATTAAATAAAAGCTGATCTTTGTAAGTACCCCTGCCAGTGTTAAATCTATTTTACCCATATAACTGCAAGGGAGCTTTTCTATTGAAAATCAACAGACTTACAGGTTGGATCACTAGATGACGATAGAGGAAAGAAATCCTAAAAAAGGAAACAAATACAGCCACCATACCTAAGAATTGGTAAGATGTAGTATAATAAATGTTTGCTTTTGGGTTTCATACTACTTTAAGAAACCAAAATCCACAAAGCAAAAAAAAAAGCCTGCATGTTAAAATGAATGTTATTCCAAATAATTTCAACCTGCAACGTACACTGCATGTAAAGTAGAAATATGTACCGTATATACTCGAGTATAAGCCAACGCGAGTATAAGCCGAGGTACCTAATGTTGCCACAAAAAACTGGGAAAACTTACTGACTCGAGTATAAGCCGAGGGTCAAAAATGCCTTACTGTTCCCATCCTTACTGTTCCTATCCTCACTGTTCCCATCCTTACTGTTCCTATCCTCACTGTTTCCTATCCTCACTGTTCCCTAGCTCACTGTTCCTATCCTCACTGTTCCTCACTGTTCCCTAGCTCACTGTTCCCTAGCTCACTGTTTCCTACCCTCACTGTTTCCTATCCTCAGTTTCCTATCCTCACTGTTTAAATTTTACATTCTAAATAGTACCTGTAAAGAAGTTGCGGCTGCGGCGTCCATCGTTCAAATCTCGCGGTCTCTTCCTGTTCCTTCCGTGATAGGCGATTCTCATCAGACACTCTCCGCCTATCACGAACATTCTCTCATCCTCAGTTTCCCAGCAGACACTGTGTTGGGTGTTCCACCAATCACAGACGTCTGCTGGGAAACTGAGGATGAGCGAACGTTCGTGATAGGCGGAGAGTGTCTGATGAGAATCGCCTATCACGGAAGGGACCCGGAAGAGACCGCGAGATTTGAACGATGGACGCCGCAGCCGCAACTTCTTTACAGGTACTATTTAGAATGTAAAATTTCGCTGACTCGAGTATAAGCCGAGGGGGGGGACTATCAGCCCAAAAAAAAGGGCTGAAAATCTCGGCTTATACTCGAGTATATACGGTATACGTATATCAGTTGTACAATAGTGCCCTACACTTGATAGAAATGTCTTTAGATTTTTTTCAGTAAATAAAAAAACAACTACATGAAACAGATGAAAAAATTAAATAAAATACACAGCATACAAACTAATAGTAACAGTAGCTAATTACTATGTGATACAGTCAGAAGATCAGTGTGATAAACAAGAAAATAGTTTAGGGGTCCATTTCTTACATGTTAGGTTCCCTTAAATGTAAGATTGACAAATATACTAAAAACACAATAAGCAATTATGATAGGTAGCGGTACCCATTCTAAGTAAATAAAATAATGTTTAAAGAGAGATGCTTGCAGACAGCTTGAACACAGTCGTTGTTCATTCAGTGTACAATTGCAGCTTTCATTAGTATAATATACAATAGTTTATTATATCTGAAATAGGAAAAATATTGCTGCAATTAGACAGTCTGTAACACTTAATTTTCCTATTATTTTAATGTTTTTGGTGGTCTCTTCATAAACACCCTATTTTATGAATAATCACAGAATGAACATAAGCCCTAATGCACACAGATGCTTACTAGCGCCATAAAATCTATAGGAATGTCAGGTGCCCGGAGAGCCACATAAGCCTCGTACAGCCACCAATACAATTGAATGTCTGTACAAAGCTATGCTTTGGTAAACACTCAATAAAAGTGAGCCAAAAATCTTTCAAAAAATGTCTCAGGATATCAAGAAGAATTATCAAAAATAAATGTAAATAATAAAAAATAAAAAAAATATTAAATATTAAATGTAGTTTTTTGTTTGACCAGTTTGTAAACTTACTATGATTACTGAATGCAAAGGCATTACAAAAAATAATATGTTCAAAAAGATAAACTAACCCCATGAGTTGAAAGCTTTGGCATGCCCACACAGTGTCCTCTACAATTCATTAAAAGAGAAGTATGGGATAAAAAAAAAAAATATATATATATATACATATATATATATATATATATATATATATACTCACCTAAAGGGATGCAGCATCGATCCAATGCTGTATCTAACCCCAGCCAGCTCTTAGACAGAATTGCAGAATTGAGCAATCAAGGACAGCTGATCGCCCAGTTCTCAGGGTTCCATGAGCAGAGAGCTGGTGACTGTCAGTCACCAGCTCTCTGCTTTGCCCCTCCAGTACTCACTGGAGCACTGAGCTGTGGAGGAAGTGGGAGTGGCTGGCTCAGCCTCTCAGCGAGCCACCGAGAAGCTGAGCTAGCTGCCGGTCCAGCCTTCTGGGTGGATGTCGACCAAATGGATCTTTTCAGAGCTTGGGCTGGCTCTGCAACATTGGCTAACAGTGGGCTTTAGCCCGCTGTTGGCTGATAACAGGTCACAAAATGAACTACATTCCTGTGATCCCCAGGAGAAGTATAGCCAAATGAGCTTCTTCTTTAAGGTGGCTCTGAATAGGTCCCCACATTGCATTATGAGAGGCAGTTAGGTTTTGCTGCCTGTTAAATTCACTAAATAACTGTGTATGTACAGAAAGGTTCTTGGTCATACTAGTTAACATTGAAGTTTGCTTTCAGTGTCACAGGAAGTTGGTGCCTGACGTCAGCCCAAGAGGGTAATAATAATAATAATAACTTAGATTTAAAAGTGAATCTTTTAAATAACAAAAAAGCACAACACAGGTGGAATGCTATCTCTAACGTTGCATGCATTTATCTAAGAAGGTATAACCATATTTTATTAATTCCAACATCTAATCTGAAGTCTGCCATATTCCAATGAGTGAAATGTAGATTTAAAGTATAACTCACCATGCTTGAATTATTCAGACAGCTTGCATCTGATGTGCTATCATTGTCTTTAATGAGTTCCCGTAACTGAGGAAAATCCATAGACTGCAAAAAAACAGAATCCCTCTGTTGCGGGGTTGGTGGTACATTTGTTTGGTAACATCGTCCCTGTACTCCCGGAGGAACCATCCTGACCTCCATGTATTTTAAAGTTCCGTCTGTGTTCAGGAAAAGAGCCGGCTGATATTTATCTGTGTATGGTTTGGACTCACTAAGGAAACAGCAGCTGTTACTATAACCATAACTGTCCTTCCTCAGACATTTCACCAGTAATATAATGAATGTAACAAGGGAAACTAAACTGATTGCCACAAGAGAAACAATTAAATATAAAGTCATATCTGATGGTGGTTTGGAGTTTGAGAGAAAATTTCCAGATGTGGGCCTCTGTATTACAACCTCATCTACTATACTGATAAGTACAGTGACAGTAGTAAATAATGGGGGATCCCCGTGATCAATTATTAAGATGCCAAGTTGCTGCTCTGTGTTTTCTGTCTCCTGAAATCCACGTAGAGTCCTGATTTCTCCTGTGTGTTTAGACACTTGGAATAGAGAAGAACTACCAGGGTCAATGAGATTAAAGGCCAACCAGGCATTGTGACCAGAGTCCAGATCCACTGCAGTCAGTTTTGTCACCAGATATCCAGCAGTTGTAGATTTTGGGATCCTCTCTTGGACAATGAGATCCTCAGAGTGCTCCGGATACAGCAAGCTGGGGGAGTTGTCATTTGTGTCCAATATGAATATAAAGATAGGAACAGTGGAAAATAACTTTGGAGATCCAGAATCCTCTACTTTTATGGTGATTTGTAGAGTCTGAATGTGCTCATAGTCAAAGGAACGCTGAGCATATATATCACCAGTATTAGAATTAATGTAAACAAAAGAGGATACAGATGATACATCTATCTGGGTCTCCACTATAGAGTAAACCAGATCAGAGTTAACCCCCTCATCTGCATCAGTAGCAGACACTGTAAATAGAAGAGTCCCTGGGTCACTGTTCTCTTTAATGAAGGCATTATAGGTAGATTGTGTAAATGTTGGCTCATTATCATTAACATCAGAAACCCTGAGAATAACAATCATTGTACTGGACAATGCAGGAGATCCTAAATCATTTGCTGTCACCTTAATCGTGTATTGTGAAATTTGTTCTCGATCCAAAATGCTATCAGTGATCAGTGAATAATGATTTTTTATTGTTCTGATATTAAAAGGCAAATGAGGGGACATATTCAATTGTATCTCACCATTTTTCCCAGAATCCTTATCGCTCACATTAATTATTCCCACCGTTGTTCCTAATGGTACATTTTCTGGAATCTCATTTGTCAAAGAGGTAAAGGAAATTTCTGGGAAATTATCGTTGACGTCTTCTATTTCTACCTGAATTAGGCAGTTCCCTATCAGTCTGGGTGATCCTTTATCTTCTGCTTTTATTGATAATTCATGAAAATGTAATTCTTCATAATCCAAATTTCCTTGAAGAAAGATTTCTCCACTATGCTGGTTCAACTCAAATAACTGTCTTGAGGATTCAGAAGTGTGACTATCAAAGTAATACTGAATTTCTCCATTTGACCCCTCATCCAGATCTGTTGCATTTAATAGCAATACAACCGTATTGAAAGGGAGATTTTCCTTTAGCTTAATCTTGTAAATTGATTGATCAAACAATGGTGGATTATCATTAATATCTAACACAGTTATTGTGATATGACAGGATCCTGATCTAGCCGGTTCTCCACCATCTATAGCAGTGAGAATAAGATTGTGTTCTTGTTTCTCCTCCCTATCTAACACCTTCTCTAATATCAGCTGAGGGATGAGAGTGCCATCCTTACGATTCTTTACAGACAATGAGAAATAAGGATTCATGTTCAATATGTACTGACTAACACCATTAACACCCACATCCAAATCCTTTGCTATTTCTAAGGCAAACTGAGCACCAGGACTTGTCCAGAATTCAGTAATTTCAACAACATAATTATCAAACATGAATGTGGGAGAATTATCATTAATATCCTGAATCTCTATATCTAGCTTGAAAAGCTCTAATGGATTTTCAGCAACCACCTCTGAATGCAGCACACAGTTCACAATGGATCCACACATAATCTCTCTATCAATCCTATCATTAACAGTCAAGCCTCCATTTTCCTTATTTACAGTAAAATATCTTTGGTATTTCTCAGATGATAAATGTAATCTGCGCTGAGCAATCTCTGCACGTTTTATGCCCAGATCCTGAGCTACATTCCCTACCCATGTCCCTGGATCAGACTCCTCCACAATAGAATAATGAAGCTGCCCAGAGACCCAGCCCCAGCTACAAAGGAGAAGGGAGAAAGCTACTTGCCATTTCCAACACAGACAGCAGTCTCTGATGTCCATATCTTATAGTGTTTCCTTGATATTTGGTGGAACATAGATCTCGTGTAATCCACACTGCCCGTGGCTGGCAAATTCCTCTTTTCACAACTGAAGAAAATATACATCCATAGAAAAACACATCCACAGCATTTTCTTCTCTGTACAGCAGCTCTTCTTTGTGTGTGAGGCAAGATGGGAGGGTGAATCACTGAGCCAGGGGGAGGAGAGTGCAGAGCTAGCTTGAATGGATTTAGTATAGAAACGAAATAATCCAAGGCTGCCCTCTTCTGGTCAATAATGTAACCTTTACTCTTTAATGTCATGTATGAATTTTCAGAATAAAATCACATATTCTGTTATCATTTCTATTTCTATTTTAAAAACATAGTAAAATGGGTAATAATCTTTCAGTTATCATGACTGTATGATAATTTGAAAGCTGTCAGCAGAATTGTATTATATTTTAATATACACAATTCAGTGCAACTGACAAAATGGTTAGATGTCCCCGATACTAGAAAATAGTATGCTACACCATACAAGATATTCCTACTCAAAAATTGAGTTAAGATTTGAGAAATTATTGGCTTTTAATAAATGGAGACTTACCTGTCCTGGTCTCCCTCACATCAGCTGTCGGGTGCTGCAGTCGCCATTGCAGGTAAGGGAACCCGGCAGTGAGCGCATGCGCGAGGCCCCGCTCCTCTTTCCTATTAGCCCGGTGGCCAGGGGAGGAGGAGGGAGCCCCACAGTGACGTCACGGCCGCGTCACGGCCGCAGCCGGAATTCAGGAAGTGGGAAAGTATACCTGTCTTTGACAGGTATCCTGTCCCCCCTCCCCCCCAAAAGGTGCCAATTGTGGCACCGGAGGGGGGGGGAGGAATCCGATGAGCGGAAGTTCCACTTTAGGGTGTAACTCCGCTTTAAGTAGCCTCTAAAAATGTACACTAATCTGCAAAAAGGTCTTCATTATACCTAAATTTAGTTGCAGACAGTAATCTAACATTCTATAATCTACAACTTCTTATCCCTCTAACCGGAGAACAGTTTTCTGTAGAAGCCTTCACCACTTTAACCCTTCTCTTCTCTATTCTGCTACTGATTACTTGTATAATAAAATATCACCTTTGTCCTGCCCTGACTTGGCCACTTTTGTCAACAACAGCTCACTCTCAACCTCCCTGGACATACTTTCTCCCCTTGCTACATTAGACCCTAACTGCTACAACTCTGGCAAACAGGCGACACCAGAAGTCTCAAAAGATATAGCCATGCTCTCGAGTAAGTGTAAAATAAAGCTAAATCTCTGCATGACTTCACCTTTTGTAAATCTGCCCTCCTAAAATATAAATCATTCTTCCATACTGACAAACAGACCAGTTTGTTCACACTCAATAACATTCTCTCATCCAGTCTCAATATTGTCCCCCACTGCCTTTACCCACTTATTGATTCACTGCCCAGGATATAGCTACCGTATTTATCGGCGTATAACACGCACTTTTTTCCCCTTAAAATCAGGGGAAAATCGTGGGTGCGTGTTATACGCCGATACTCCGTCGAATTCCCCTGCTGAAAACGAGCGAGAGGAGCGAACGGAGCCGAAGCCGAAGTACAATCGGCTTTACTCGGCTCCTCTCGCAGTGCCACCCATCTCTGACTGCGCCGCTGACATAGAGAAAGCCGGGTGTACTTCGGCTAGTCTCGGCTCCTCTCGCAGTCCTGCCTGTGACTGTGAGCAGAGCCGAGTCTAGCCGAAGTACACTCGGCTTTCTCCGTCAGCGGCGCAGTCAGTGGAGATGGGCGGAACTGCAAGAGGAGCCGAGTCTAGCCAAAGTACACTCGGCCCCGCTCGCTCCTCTCCACAGAAATCGGCGCCAAATTTTAAAAACCGCCGGGACTGACACGATCGCAAAGGCACTGGGCAAGGCTGCAGATGGACAGATGAACACTGGGCACGGCTGCAGATGGACAGATGGACACTGGGCACGGCTGCAGATGGACAGATGGACACTGGGCAAGGCTGCAGATGGACAGATGGACACTGGGCACGGCTGCAGATGGACACTGGGCAAGGCTGCAGATGGACAGATGGACACTGGGCACGCCTGCAGATGGACAGATGGACACTGGGCAAGGCTGCAGATGGACACTGGGCAAGGCTGCATGCTGCATTTAAATGTAAGTTTTTTTTTCCTTGAATTTCCCTCCTAAAAGTTTTTTTCCTTAAAATTCCCTCCTAAACTTGGGGTGCGTGTTATACGCCGGTGCGTGTTATACGCCGATAAATACGGTAATCATTTCAATCATTTAAAAAACAAGATAAATGCAATTTGTGATGAGATCCCGCGGTTTTGATATCCCCCCCCCCCCCCACTTAACATGCAGTGTCTACCTCCACGCTCACTACTTTCCCCTTTTAAATCTGTTATCACAGAAGATGCTGCTAAACTTTTCTCTTATGCCACCTAACCACCTGTCAGGTTCTTGCAGGTTGCGGCACATGGGCTAGGAAGTGACAACTATAAGCTATGTCATTACGCCATGTTGCAGGTGTGTTCCATTGTGGAGCAAACCTATGGTTTTTGGCACGTGCACCACTGGGTGCTTCATGCATGGAGGATTTATGGAGTGGATGTGGGGAGTCAGATTTAGTTCTGCTCCACATTTCAGACTGGAAGGTTTGCTTATCTCTGTGACTGGTGGCCTCTAACTGTTAGATAATTTACCTCTCTGACCATGCACCATAAGGGTAGTACCCCTAAACTTGGTGCTGTTCCAACTGATTAGTTTCCTTTCTATGCATCCTTCCAACAGGTTTCCTCCCTATCTTCATTTCTGGGGGTTTCTCTCTTGTAATCAGTGTTGTTCCTCGCTCATATAAATCTAGTTTTTGTGGTCGCTTGTGTGGAATAGTCAATATGTGTCAATATGTAGATAATTATAGCCTTGTTTTTGGAGGTTTAAGTTATGATAAACAGCATGCAGGTATATAAAGACTGTCATCCACATAGGGTCCCACCACCAAACAAGAGCTTAGGCCACCTTAAGTTTTATCAGCAGTAAATCCCATACTTGTCCTTATATTTATAAAAAAGTGTCATGAACCAGCATGATAACATCACATGCTTAACCCTTCTCTATGTATTTTGTCGAGTGACCTTATAAGGAGCCTTAACCACTTCAGCCCTGGATGATTTTACCCCCTTCCTGACCAGAGCATTTTTTACAATTCGGCACTGCGTTGCTTTAGCTGACAATTGCGCGGTCGTGCGACGCTGTCCCCAAACAAAATTGACGTCCTTCTTTTCTCACAAATAGAGCTTTCTTTTGGTGGTATTTGATCACCTCTGCGGTTTGAATTTTTTGCGCTATAAACAAGAAGAAAAAAGACTGACATCTTTTTGCTTTGACAGCTCTTACATAGTCAGGGGCAGGGCCACTCGGTGATGTAAACGGGGCGGGTCACATGGTTACCTCAATGGGTGGCCCCGCCCTTGGCTATATAAGAGCTGTCAAAGCAAAAAGACGGCAGTCGGCGGGACGCCTCCTAAGGAGGCAGAGTTTTTCCGTTTTTTTTTTTTGCTCGGTTCCGTCGGATGCTGTGATTAAAGATGGATGGGCATCGCAGGATTTTTTTTTTTATAATAAAGGAATTTTATTTTTTGACACTTTTTTTGTTGAATGGGTAGGGGTACAATACCATACCAATTCACATAAGGGGGGACGGGGGATCTGGGGGTGTGCAGGCAGTGTATTTGAAAAATATATACAGTCTAGTATATATATATATACTCTGCATTTAGCATAGATTCGATATTCAGTGTAGAATCTATATTTAGTCAGTACAGGCAGTGTCTTTTATATATATATATATATATATATATATATATATATATATATATATATACAGCCTAGTATATACTCTGAATTTAGTGTAGATTAGATATTCAGTGTAGAATCTATATTCAGGCAGCGTAGTATATATAATATAGTGTATTGAAGTGGTTAAGGGGAACCCTGCGCCAAAATTTAGTAAAAAATGGCGTGGGGTCCCCTCAAAATCCATACCAGACCCTTATCCGAGCACACAACCTGGCAGGCCACAGGGAAAGAGGGGGGGGGGGTGAGAGAATGCCCTCCTTCTGAACCATACCAGGCCACACGTGATTTTTCACGTTCGTGTCCCATAGACTTTAACGGTGTTCGCACTAATTTATTGTCTGTTTGCATGTTCTGGTGCTAACCGAACCGATGGGTGTTCGGCTCATCCCTACTCTACACGTGTCACAGTCAATCAGGCCTTTAAAGTTATAACTGGGTACTCCTAGTAATAAAATTCCCATATATTCCCAGTAATAATGCCCTGGTATTAAAATTCTGTATGTGGAAAGGAACCTAAGTACTTGTTTTTTCTGGGAGCTTCCTGTTAGTTATACTCTTAGTTATTAGTAGTAATTTTGGACCTCAATTATATTTCAGATAAAAAGAATACATTCTTTGAGCCATAACTTAGGTTGAGATATAGTTTAAATGATATATTGTATATTTCTGTGACAAGAAAAGTAACCCCAATGTCACTGTACTATTGTTTTTTTTTTGAGCAGTTACACTATTTTACCCTCAAGCCTCGTACACACGACCGATTTTCTCGTCGTAAAAAACACGTCGTTTTTTTCGACGAGATTCTTGTTAAGCTTGTCGATTTTCTCGTCAAGCTTTCCATGCGTACACACTGACATTTCCCAATTTCCTCGTTGTTCTCCGCGCTCACATCCAGCACGTACGACGGCACTATAAAGGGGAAGATCTTTTTTCTTGGTGCCACCCCTTGCGCTGCTTTTGCTGATCTCGTGTTACCGCGTGTGAAGTAAAAGTTTGGGAAGAGACGATTTGCGCTTTTCAGTCTTCGTACTTTTCAGATCGTTTTCTGCGGTTCAGTTTGTGCTTGTGGGTTCGTATCTTGACTTTCAGGGCGTCTAGGCAGGTCGTATCTGTTTTACAGTGCGTTCTTGCCTGTTCGTTTCTGATTTTCAGTTCGTTATTCATAGGCCTTGCTGTTCTAAAGTGCGTTCTGTTCTGTACGTTCTGATAAGACGACCGTTTCTTAGCCATGTCGCCTGTCGTCGAGTTTGTGCTGTGCGTGCGCTTGGTGTTGGTCTGCTTGTTTTGGACCAAGACCAGTCCATGAATGGTGTGAGGAGGAGTTCATGGACCAAGAATTGGTTGCTCCAGCGGGACCAATTCTGCCATATGCCTCTGCTGCGGGAGTTCGTCGAGAATAATCCTGAGGACTACAGGAATTTTCTGCGGATGTCTGACCCCGTTTTTCAGGAACTGTTGGCTTTGGTGTCCCCCTATATTACCAGGAAGGACACCGTTATGCGGGAAGCCATCAGTGCTGAGCAGAGGCTCATCGCCACGTTACGTTATCTGGCGACAGGGAGAAGTCTTCAGGACTTGAAGTTCACCACAGGCATCTCCCCCCAGGCTCTGGGCCTCATAATCCCAGACACCTGTTCTGCCATTATACAAGTCCTGCAGGAGGACTATATTAGGGTAAGTTTTCTCCCTTAACATCACATTTTATGTATTACATGTATGCTAATGTATTGTATTTCTTTCATCCTTCCCTAATTACCATGATTGTAATATGCTGAGAATGTCCCCTTTGTCCCCATGCATGCTGGAAGCTTTAGATTGCCCCTTTTTTCTCCTCCATAAATATTTCCCTTCACTAACTTTTCCAGCAGGGGCGCCTGTTGCTCCAAATGTTTGGGGGTTCAAACACCAATTTAGGAAATAAACGTCCTCCTTTTTTGCTCTGGTGCCTATTAAACGCCCCCAGTTGTCCCCTCTAATGCAGCCATTTTGTTCCCTCCAATGCAGCCATTTAGTCCCCTCAAATGCAGCCAGTTTCCCCCCAGCCCTGCACTTACCTTCTTGTGGTCAGCGCCATCCTTCTTCTGTCCTTGATGTGTTCTCCTTCCCTTGATGTTGCATCAGCCAATCATGTTACCATTAAACAGACTTGGTGAACATGATTGGCAGAGCAGCCTGCCAGTGTTTCCCCAAGGAATGCCCCCCCCCTGCGTCCCCTATTTTACTTTTAGGAAGCCAATTACATCCCTCAGGTTGTAATGTGCAAGACTATTTTACTACCTGTTTCTGCTATGCAATTTGAACCCCCTAAATGCCGCAATTATTCATATGTTGGTCGCTTTACAAGAGGCCATCCACCTGAATAGTGGGCGGCATAGACAATACATAGGTTTATGCAACGCATGAACCTATGTATTGTTCTGAGTGATGGGCACAGGAGAGAGGGGGCAGTGCTCCAGCGCCCACTCTGGACGCACCGCCACTGCAATGCTATCCTGTGGCCAAACACATCTCCCCCCCCCAAAAAAAAATTTAGTAATGGCCCATCAGAGGGGGTGATGAATATGATAAATGAGCCTTCCATTGTACTTATTTTAAACACCTTAATAAACGTAGAATTTGATTGATGTTGGCCTCTAATGGCAGATGTCTAATTACTTTTGTGGCTCTAAAATAAGCCAAAACCGCGGATAGTGGCTGAACGACGTGCCGGTAACGTAACGAACGATTACTGTGCCCAACCAAGTTCAAAATTTTACATTTTGGAAGGGAGTCCAATATGAGAAACCAAAATAAAGAGCAACATGTCAGTTTAGAAAAAGATTAATAGCAGAAAAGTCTACATTTTACTTACTTTTAGCGAGCATTCTCTTTATGCTCCTCAACTGCTCTGGCTCCCTTAGTTTGAGGTCTGACCACCTCTTTCTGAGCTGCTCATTTGAGCGTTTCACCCCGAAATTCGCCTTCAGACTCTTCACGAATTTAGTGAGGATTTTGGCCTTCCTTCTATTTGGTTTGCTATACGGCCCATGCTTTGCATCATAATCAGACTTGAGCAAGATGTCCACCATCTCCGCCATCTCCGCAAAAGACATATTCGATGCCTTGAATCTCCTCCTTGATCGTGACGTTTCCTCGGTCTCCGGGCTTGTCTTCTCCTCGTTAGTTGCGGAATTATCAGACACCTGCTGTAACTCCGCCATATCTGTCTGCGCGCCGAAAGAGAAGGGGCGGGGAAAAGATGTTAGTTAGAACGTCATGGGCGAGCGACGTGTTCGAAATTTGACGCATGCGTGGTGTGTATGTAGCAAACACACATGTGACTATAGTACGTTCGGTGTGCGGAGAGAGGAGTTCAAGTGACGGACGTGCGAACGAAGGTATGTGATTTTGTGACTTGTACAAATTGTTGGCCTATACTGTCTTGAGAATGTTGGAGGATATATATGGTGACTAGGATGTTAAGGAGGTTAGACTGTTTGCCTCACATTAGTTATATATAATTTATTTAACTTGCAGATACAATATGAATGTCTTTATAAGCGACAAGGATTTCCTGGCGGAATTTATTGACCGGGTAAGGGAGCTGCCGGCTCTGTGGGAGACGAAAAACCCCATCCACAAAAAAAGAGGGGTGAGAAAAGCAGCGCTGGAGAAGCTTCTCCCATTTGTGCATACCAAGGTGCCCACAGCCACAGCAAAACAAGTGGACACTAAAATTGGGAGCTTGAGAGGTACCTACAGGACTGAACGCTCTAAGGTGCTGGCTTCTCAGAGGTCAGGAGCAGCAGCAGGTGATGTTTATGTCCCGATTTTGTGGTACTACAACAGGATGTCCTTCCTGGATGACCACATTGAGACAAGGCCATCACTCTCCACTCTTCCCCCCAGACTTCCCTGCAGCCAACCTGAGCCTTCTCTGGAGCAAGAGGAGGCAGCCATCCTGGATGATCCTGATTTGGCCATCTGGAGCCAGGTATAGTATTAACTGAAAATGTATTGGGATAAACTTAATGTTTGACAAATATGTCAAGATGACAAACATAAAATATTTTGGATTCCACAAGTGAAATCAAGATCTGTAGACATTAGTCTGCACTTAATTGGGTGCTAAATAGTCAATCTGATGTAGTGGTAAATTTAAAGCAAGGATTTATGGATTTACATTCTAATTGCTTCAATCAGGATTACAAAGTTTGATGCAAAGATTAAACCAACATATTAAACTATGTCCCTTTTTCATACACAGGATGAAATCAGCCAGGAGGAGGGTCTGGAAACTGTCAGGCAGGAGGAGGAAGGGCCCAGTGGCAGCCAGGAGGTGGCAGGGCCCAGTGGCAGCCAGGAGGTGGCAGGGCCCAGTGGCAGCCAGGAGGTGGCAGGGCCCAGTGGCAGACAGGAGGTGGCAGGGCCCAGTGGCAGACAGGATGTGGCAGGGCCCAGTGGCAGACAGGAGGTGGCAGGGCAAAGGAGAAGCACCAGATCCCAGGTGCCTCCCATCCGGCTTCCCAAAAGAGGCAGGAGGGACCGGAGCACGAGTGAGGCAGCAATGGCCCTTATTCGTGAGGCCCATGCCACCCTCCAGGAGCCCACATCCCCTGAAGAGGCCATTGCCGGCCTAGTGGAGGCTAAGTTCAAGGTGATGAGCATGGAGCAACGCCTCCTATGCGAGCCCCTGCTCATCACCTTGCTCAACAAGGGGGTGATGGAGAAAATTACCCCCAATACCGCCATATGTGAGGTGGCACAACTAACCCAACCTCAACCTCCACCTCCCCCTTCTTCTTCTGCCCCACCCCCTTCTGCTACACCTCCACCTTCTTCTTCTGCCCCACCCCCTTCTGCTACACCTCCACCTTCTTCTTCTGCCCCACCCCCTTCTGCTACACCTCCACCTTCTTCTTCTGCCCCACCCCCTTCTGCTACACCTCCACCTTCTTCTTCTCCCCCACCCCCTTCTGCTACACCTCCACCTTCTTCTTCTGCCCCACCCCCTTCTGCTACACCTCCACCTTCTTCTTCTGCCCCACCCCCTTCTGCTACACCTCCACCTTCTTCTTCTGCCCCACCCCCTTCTGCTACACCTCCACCTTCTTCTTCTGCCCCACCCCCTTCTGCTACATCTCCTCCTCCTCCTCCTGACAGGAGTACCCCTCCAGTGGCCCAGCCTCTAGCCAAACGAAGAAGGAAGGCTGCAGAGAAGGCTTCAGGGAAGGTTGCCAGGAAGAAGAGGAAGTGATGGCCTTGCTTCATTGTGGTCGGACAGAAGGCAGCCTGTTGTAGTACCACACACTTGGGACATATATATCACCTGCTGCTGTTCCTGACCTCTGGGAGGCCAGCATCAGATTGTGTTCAGAAATGTTGGCCTTCTCAAGCTCCCAATTTTAGTATCCACACAGGGTTGCTGTGTGCTCTGGGGTCCCTGGGATGCACAAATGGCAGCAGGTTCTCCAGCACTGCCTTCTCTTTATTTTATTTCGAAACATGAGTAAATGTGATTTTTGTTTAAGTTCATACTTGACTATGTGTATTTGTAAAAATTAAAAATCTAGCTTTGGAGTAAGCAGATACATTTGACTGACAAAAAAAGGGACAGATATCACCCCCCCCCCAAAAGAATAACTAAATCTGATTTGCAAAAAAACATGGGGGGAAATTTAACTAATATAGATTCCAAAATTAAATGGGAGATCACTATCAAAACATTGCGAAATTATAATTAACATAATTTTTAAAAATATAACCATTTAAATTATTCCTAAAAACTTGCACAATATAATACACATAAATCTTCTTAAGAGCAGCATGAAAAAGGTAAAAAAAAAAGTCATAACTCTGTGTGAATATCAGCAGCAAAAGAAGGTCACTCGTTTTGATTAATGTAACATTCTAACGAAGATTTCAATGCAGAACATTTAAACGATGCAATATTTTTGAGCGTGACGAATGTGCTCTCTCCATTACGAAGGCTTGTTTTACCAGAAGATGCGCTCCCGTCTCATAGTTGCTTGTGAGCATGCGCGCTTTTGGAAGAGTCGTAAAAGCATACACACGAACCATTTTCTCGTCACAAAACAGCCCGACGAGAAACACGACGAGGAAATCTGGAATCCTGACGAGAAAATAGAGAGGAGGTTCTCTATTTTCTCGTCGAGATTCTCTGCAATTTTCTCGTCGTAAAACTATACACACGAACGTTTTTCTCGACAAAAAAGCTCTCGCGGCACTTTTCTTGACGGTTTTGGACGAGAAAATCGGTCGTGTGTACGAGGCCTCAGAGTGATTACTGTCCTTCACCTTATTGCAGATTACTAATTATTTTTTAAATATCCTTATTTCGCTGGTATCTATAGTACTGTGGAGTTTATTCATCATATGGTTTTGGCAGAATTTTAAAGCGGATACACTGGGCCCTTGGCCAATTGGTCAGATTCAACCATCTCTAAAAAAAAACTTCAAATATAATCAAATAATGAATATGTAAAGTGCTATAATTTTGCCTGAGTATTAAGTCATATTGGCAGACTAAAGTACAAATAAGAGAAGAAACCTTCCATAGATTATGTGAAGACACAGACTGACTAAACCTGTTTCATTATCACAAAAACACAATGCGGCACCTGTAGGTGATTAATGCACGTTAAATAAAATCACTGAATAGGAATCCCTTCCACATTTACATGCAGGCCAAGTTGTTATAAAAAAGTGACATGAGCCAATTAACCTGCAAAGTATGCAGCTGGTGAATGGTTTCCAACTTGCATATTTTTCCTGCTTAAGCTGGCCATACATGAATAGATTTATTTTGTTCAACCTAAGGGCTAAATGAAAGAAGTCTAGTAGATTCCTCTATCCACCATCCATCCGTCTAATTGGCTTCTGACAAAATTCTACCTGGCTCTTTCGATCCTTAGATAAAAGTTTGTTGAGCTGGGGCTGCTGGCAGGGGCATGCATGAATAGAATGTTTGCTAAATCAACAGGAAACAGACAAAATTCAATTTATGTATGGATAGCTTTAGTACATCTAGAATTATTCCAAATGATCAGCATGATATCCAGGAAAGTAATATTAAATATGGTTGCGAAAGAACAGTAGTGGTATTGTATGTGCGGTTCCCTGTAAGATAAAAATGCCAAGTGTGCTGGACATTGCAGGTTTAGCTTTGCACATTCTATCCACAGATATATACAATGATCTAGGTGCACATAAATATATATATATATATAGCCACGCATGATCACAGCCATTTAAATAATGGAAGCTTGAATTGTTCTTCAGTATAATATCATTTAATACATCCTTTTTTAACTGAGATAGAAAAAAGATGACTGGGATTAGATTACCTTCAACACCCCTATGTTGCACTGTAATAAAAATAAACTGATTACACCTTAAAATATTTATCTTTATTCTTTGCCAAAAAGAGTACCTTTTGAAAACCTGATACAGGTAAAGTTTATAAAATTAACCTCATGGGTTAACATCATCGTATACCTGTAATAACTGCCAGAAAACCTCTGTGGAGCACTAGCATGATCATGGACTCTTTACACAGTCACCCCCACACAGACTCACATAATGCAGTAAGGAACCTCTCAGTAGGTCACCATATTATTTGGTGCAAAGCAGTAGGGGTCTAATTGTATGAAGTGGTTTATGCAGTAGAAAGTTCTTAGAACATGCTAATGCGTCACTGAAACATGCTAGCAGTGTCTACATGTAGCATGTTTGTTTTAAACGGGAATACCTTAAAAAAAAGGAAAACAGCATACAAGAGAAATATAAACTGTCATACTGTATGAACTATTTAAAGGGGTTGTAAAGGTTCGTTTTTTATTTTCTAAATAGGTTCATTTAAGCTAGTGCATTGTTGGTTCACTTACCTTTTCCTTTGATTTACCTTCTAAATGTTTTTTTTCTTTGTCTGAATTTCTCACTTCCTGTTTCTCCTCACTAAACTTCACACCATCATCCGAGTGGTGTGGAGTCAGCCAGAACAGCTTACTGAACAGCTTACTGAGGAGGAACAGGAAGTAAGAAATTCAGACAAAGAAAACAAAGAAAAAAAATATTTAGAAGGGAAATCTAAGGAAAAGGTAAGTGAACCAACAATGTACTAGCTTGAAGGAACCTATTTAGAAAATAAAAAACCTTTACAACCCCTTTAAGCAGTTCTATGTAAGCACTATTTATGCACCCTGGTTTACTAATTCACCCATGAAGAATAGAACATTGATAAGGCAGGTAAATCACAGTAGACTGCACTTTTAACTCACCTTGCTTGGGCCATTTAGGCAGCTTGCATCTGATGTGCTATCATTGTCTTTAACTAATTCCCGTAGCTGAGGAAAATCCAGAGACTGCATAAAAGCAGAATCCCGCTGTTGTGGGGCTGGGGGCACATTAGTTTGGTAACATTGTCCTTGTGCTCCTGGAGGAACCATCCTGACCTCCATGTATTTTAGGGTTCCGTCTGTGTTCAGGAAAAGAGCCGGCTGATACTGATCCATGTATGACTTAGATTCAGATGCACTAAGATAACAGCAGCTACTGCTATATCCATAACTTTCCCTCCTCAGACATTTGACCAGTAATATAATGAATGTCACAAGTGACACTAAACTGATAGCCACAAGAGAAACAATTAAATATAAAGTCATATCTGATGGTGGTTTGGAGTTTGTGAGAAAATCCCCAGACCTGGGTTTCTCTACTACAACATCATCTGCTATACTAATAAGTACTGTAACAGTGGTAGATAATGGAGGATCCCCATGATCACTTATAGAGATGGCAAGTTGCTGCTCTGTATTTTCTATATCCTGAAATCCTTGTACAGTCCTGACCTCTCCTGTGTGTTTAGACACTTGGACTAGTGAAGAAATGCTGCGGTCAATTAGGTTAAAGGCCAACCAGGCATTGTGACCAGAGTCCAGATCCACTGCAGTCAGTTTTGTCACCAGATATCCGGCACTTGTAGATTTTGGGATCCTCTCTTGGACAATGAGATCCTCAGAGTGCTCTGGGTACAGCAGGGTGGGGGAGTTGTCATTTGTATCCAATATGAATATAAAGACAGGGACAGTGGAAAATAATTTTGGAAATCCAGAATCCTCTACTTTTATGGTGATTTGTAATGTCTGAATGTGCTCATAGTCAAAGGAACGCTGAGCATATATATCACCAGTATTAGAAGTAATGTAAACAAAAGAAGATACAGAGAAGCCATCAATCTCACTCTCCACTATAGAGTAAAACAGATCAGAATTAACTCCCTCATCTGTATCAAGAGCAGCTACAGTGCATAGAAGTGTCCCGGGGTCACTGTTTTCCTTAATGAAGGCATTATAGGTAGATTGTGTAAATGTCGGTGCATTATCATTAACATCAGAAACCCCGAGAATGACAGTTGTCTTACTAGACAAAGTCGGAGACCCTAAATCAGAAGCTGTCAGCTCAACAGTATACTGGGAAATATTTTCTCTATCCAGACTGCCATCAGTGACCAATGAATAACGATTTTTATGAGTTCTAATTTTAAATGGCATGGTGGGGGACAGATCCAGTTTAATCTCTCCATTTTTCCCAGAATCTTTGTCTTGTACATTAATAAATCCCACAACAGTTCCAGTAGGTGCATTTTCTGGAATCTCATTTATCGCTGAAGCAAAATAAATTTCAGGATAATTGTCATTTACATCTTCTATTTTTATATGTACCACACAGTCACCTTCTAATTTAGGAAGTCCTTTGTCTACTGCTTTGATAGATAATTCATGAAAAACGATTTCTTCATAATCTACAGATCCGTTAACATAAATTTCTCCATTTTGACTATTTAAAACAAATAGTTTCCTTGCAGATTTAGATGTGTGGCTATCAAAAGAATATTCAATTTCCGCATTTGCACCCTCATCCAGATCGGTGGCATTTAATTTTAAGATAACAGTATTTAAAGGGATATTTTCCTTAAGGTTTATTTTATAAATCGATTGCTCAAACATCGGTGGATTATCATTAATATCTAGCACTGTTATTGTGATATGACAGGATCCTGATCTAGCCGGTTCTCCACCATCTATAGCAGTAAGAATAAGATTGTGTTCTTGTTTTTCTTCCCTATCTAACACCTTCTCTAATATCAGCTGAGGGATGAGAGTGCCATCTACACGATTCTTTACAGATAATGAGAAAAATGGATCTTTGCTTAATATATACTGACTTACACCATTAAGACCTACATCTAGATCTTCTGCAATTTCCAAGGCAAATCTAGCACCTGGACTTGCCAATAATTCTGTGATCTCAATATTATGTTCATTAATTAAAAAAGTGGGTGAGTTGTCATTAACATCCTGAATTTCTAATTCTAAACTGAAAAGCTCCAAGGGATTTTCAGCAACCACCTCTAAATTCAGCACACAGTTCACACTGGATCCACAAAGGATCTCTCTATCAATTTTGTCTTTAACAGTCAAGCCTCCATTTTCCTTATTTACAGTAAAATATTTTTGGTATTTTTCAGATGATAAATGCAATCTGCGCTGAGCAATCTCTGCACGTTTTATGCCCAGATCCTGAGCTACATTTCCTACCCATGTCCCTGGATCAGACTCCTCCACAATAGAATAATGAAGCAGCCCAGAGACCCAGCCCCAGCTACAAAGGAAAAGGGAGAAAGCTACTTGCCATTTCCAACACAGACAGCAGTCTCTGATGTCCATATCTTAAGATAGGTCCTTGATATTTGTTGCACCATAAATCCTTTGTAATCCAAAATGCATGAAGTTTACAGATTTTGCTTTCCAGTCCTAAATAATGATCTATCCATAAATAAATAATCCATGGGATTCTCTTATGAGCACAACAGCAGCTCTTCTTTGTGTTTGAGGGAAAATAAGGGAGGGAGAATCACTGAGCCAGGGGGAGGAGAGAGCAGAGCTAGACTTAGAAGAGCCTGTGTTGTAACTGCAGTGATAAAATGGATGGCAAGCCTGCCCTCTTCTGGTCATTGGTTCTAATTTCATCCTAAGCAAGATTATCCAAGCTAAAAATTTGTTTAGAAGAATATCAAAAACTCAATCTCTATTTTTTTTTAGCTGAACAAGATAAATAATATTTAGTTTTAAATTGTAGTAGACAACACAGACATCTTACTATTACTTGAGATTAAAAAAAATAATTATATCTGGCAAAACTAAATAATACTTAAAGAATGTAGGAAGATAAAGTTTCATTAGTGGAAGTTTTATTAGTTAATTATTAGTTAATACACTTTTATCTAGTGAAGGTTAGCAAACAAGCAAAAACTTGAGAGCATATCAGAAGGATCTAAGTAACCTCTGTTGCAGATTCATAAACTTCTCTGTTCTGAAGAAGCATGTGTTAGTTTTGCCCTGTCCTTTCTCCAACCAATTTTTTAATTATAGGGTTTGCCGTCATTATAAACATCTGAGAAAATGTCTGTGCTCTTAATAGGAAAAGTGCAATGTTTGCACCCCTGTAGGAGAGCACAGGCCTTAGACACTAAATCATCAAAGATGTCTAAAAATTGACTTGTAAGTTAATGCAGACATCCAAGAAAACCAGTGAACCAATCACACATGCAGGAGATGACATTTCTGGGACCATTCGGTACAGCAACATTATTGACGCATCTTGGTTTCCCAAGAGCTTGTGATATTACTCTATTGGAATTGGTATTGCAAATAAAATAATATGATGGGTATCAGAATTTTTATCTGGCTGAATACAGGAATAAATGAAGAAAATGTTACAACATTATACCAAGTGTATTGGAGCTGCTTATTTTACATATGTCATATCTTTCTGGTGAATGGCTTGAGTCATAAGGGTAACGTGTAATGTCAAATATAATTTTTTTTATGACTTTAGATACAGTAAAAAAAAAGGTAAAACCTTTTAAAGGAGGTTTCCTTTCACCTTCAGTCCATCTAACATAACTGGAAGTGATAGAAAATCTCTCCAAAGAAAGGGAAGTGCCCTCATAGACATTTGTCATTGGTGCAAGTGTTCCCATTGGAAGATTTTTCCTCTATTTAGGTATATAAAGGTTTACAGATAGAAGATGGAGTTTCTGGAGTGACATATAGAACATTATTTAAATGTGCACTTTGCTATTTGATGGACTTTACTTAAAAAAAATATATTGTATCATTCACTGTGTTTGTTTATAATTTATGATTGGATGCACACATTTATGGGGAATTGTGGAAAGTAGATGAACAAAGATAGTACTGCATAATTTTCACAATGTTTGCCATATTTGCATTGTTTATACCACAGCAGCTGGGCCTGTTAATATGCTTTTATTAATACCGTACATATTAGCAAAATTTTAGGGTATTGGTTTAAACATTACATGCATATGTTTTAATTGTGAGAGTACAGATTTAATTTAAAAGAACAGCATGGGAATTGGGATGTTAAATAAAACGTTTTTAAGAATCTACCATTTTCAGATAGACTAAGCAAACAAGTTTGCATTAAACCACAATAACTGTATAGCGCTAATAAAAAAGGAAGCAAAATCTGTATACCTAAGGGTAGCAAAGGATTTAGGGAGAATGTGGCCCTGGCTGATATGTGGTTTACTGTAGGACAATTACAGTCGTATCTGGCAACCTGAAAATTCACTGGGCCCTAGACTCCTGTCTGGGTTGCCTTGTGGATAATCTGGCTCCGTGTAGGGGCCATTGTTGGTTGCCTACTCTATATATATATATATATATATATATATATATATATATATGTCACTGCGGGCTCCCAATGGTCCACTAATATTCAATAAAAAAATGACGGGACACGATCTCCAATGCAAAAGTTTACTGAATATTTTTTCGGAAACTTTTGTATTGGAGATCGTGTCCCATTATTTTTTATTATGATATATATATATATATATATATATATATATATATATATATATATATATATATATGAAATGTTTACTTTTTGAATTTCTTTTAATTTGATTGGACGATAATACACTGATGCTGTGTAAGATTACTACTGTGGTATATCAGTCTTTAAAAAAACGTCTACGCTTGCCCAGAAACTACATGATAGGATGCCATGTAAGCACATATATTATTCTTTAAAATATAGAAAACATAAGACATTTACCAAATATTCTATTATGTTGCATGACGGGAATGTTTATAAATCCCCCTACAAACTAAACGTAGTAGTAGAAAAATAAATTCACTTAAATAAACATAAAAAAATATGTTTCCTTTTTTCATATAAAAACGAAAGCATATACCACCAATATAAGGAACAAAATTAGTAAATGATAATAGTCAACATCTTATAACCTCTCTAACTTAATGCAACTTTGTTGAGACTATAACCCAAAGTATAGGATCATACAACTGGCAAGTTTGCACTGCTAGTTACACACAATAGACATATTAGGGGGCAGGTATGCAGGCAGCATGCTGACATTTAACTCTAGTTGTATTTACCAACTAATTCAAGAAAAGGCACATTCAGATGACTGATGAAAAAACAGCAGTATGAACAACTCCAATGCTTACCTAAAGAGTTTGTTACCTGTACAGAAGACACCTGGGAGCCAGAAATCTTGCTGATTGATAGGGGGTCAAATACTTATTTCACTCAATAAAATGCATATAAATTTATAATTTTTTTGAAATGTTGTTAAATTATACCTACCATTAAAATTATAGACTGTTCATTTCTTTGTCAGTGGGCAAACATACAAAATCAGCAGGGGATCAAATACTTTTTTCCCTCACTGTATAGCAATTTCTTCTTTACAGGGCTAGATTAGGTTAATCTTAGATTGTGGATGCCGGTAGATTTACAGATTTTAGTGTTAGGGTGGACCTCTACTTAATCTTTGCCTGACAAAAAAAAAACATCAGTACATCTTTGCAATACACGCATATTTCCCCATGGTTCTGGAAGAATAAACAGATGTTTTCTCTATTCATGGGAAATACTGTATGGATGTATTGCAAAGATGTACTAAAGATGTTTTTTTTTTGTTTGTTTTTTTTGCCCTGGCACAACATTTAAGAAGTGTTATAAATTTGAATTCCACTGTCTCAAACAGCTTTTAAACACCATTGGGCTAAAGGAAACAATAAATCATTTGACGATTCACTACAATTATCCAGTCATGTTAAAGTGGTTCTAAAACCTTCAGTGTGCAGCTCCCGCCTCAGCCCCCCCTTATACTTACCTAAGCCCAATCCTGATACAACAATGTGCATGAGAGTCAAGGCTCTCCTGAGTCTCTCCCTACTCAGTGGCAGAGATGTAGCAGCAGGAGCCATTGGCTCCCACTGCTGTCAATCACAGCCAGTGAGGAGGGAGTGGGGGCAGGGCTGAGCCGTGCTCTCTGTGTTTTATGGATCAATCAGTTACAAGTGCAACAAGAGCATAAAAAGAACTATAAAAAGAGTAACGAATTTTACATTCAGTATTTTTGGTACATAAGAAATTATCTATTATTAAAAATAATGTATCTTGTTTGGATCCATCAAACAGGGTGCCTTTAATAAGATAGAAGTGTCCTTTACAAAACCTGTTCATTGTCAAAGATCCTGAGAATGCATTTCAATTATTCTATAGGTTTAAAAAACAACTCACCTTGCTGGGATCATTCATACAGCTTGTATCAGATGTGCTATCATTGTCTTTAACTAGTTCCCGTAGCTGGGGAAAATCCAGAGACTGCAGAAATGCAGAATCCCTCTGTTGTGGGGCTGGAGGCACATTAGTTTGGTAACATTGTCCTTGTCCTCCTGGGGGAACCATCCTGACCTCCATGTATTTTAGGGTTCCATCTGTGTTCAGGAAAAGAGCCGGCTGATACTGATCCATGTATGGTTTTGATTCAGATCCACTAAGATAACAGCAAGTGCTACTATAACCATAATTTTCCTTTCTCAGGCATCTCACTAACAATATAATGAATGTGACAAGGGACACCAAACTGATAGCCACAAGAGAAACAATTAAATATAAAGTCATATCTGATGGTGGCTTGGAAGTTCTGTGGAAATCTCCAGATTTGGGTCTTTCTACTACAATATCGTCTGCTATCATGACAAGTACTGTGACAGTGGTAGATAATGGGGGATCCCCATGATCACTGATAGAAATGACTAGTTGCTGCTCTGTATTTTCTGATTCATGAAATCCTCGTACAGTTCTGACCTCTCCTGTATGTTTAGATACTTGGAAGAGAGAAGACCTGCTGATGTCATTGAAGTTAAAGGCCAGCCAGGCATTGTGACCAGAGTCCAGATCCACTGCAGTGAGTTTTGTCACCAGATATCCAGCACTTGTTGATTTTGGGATCCTCTCTTGGACAATGAGATCCTCAGAGTGCTCTGGATACAGTAGGGTGGGGGAGTTGTCATTTGCATCCAATATGAAAATAAAGACAGGGACAGTGGAAAATAAATTTGGAGATCCAGAATCCTCTACTTTTATGGTGATTTGTAGAGTCTGAATGTTCTCATAGTCAAAGGAACGCTGAGCGTATATATCACCAGTATTAGAACTGATATAAACAAAAGAGGATACAGACGATCCATCTATCTGGGTCTCAACTACAGAGTACACCAGATCAGAGTTAACCCCCTCATCTTCATCAGTAGCAGACACTCTACATAGAAGAGTCCCCGGGTCACTGTTTTCCTTAATGAAGGCATTATAGGTAGATTGTGTAAATTTTGGAGCATTATCATTAACATCAGAAACCCTGAGACTAACAGTCATCTTAGCAGACAGTGCTGGAGAGCCTAAATCAGAAGCTGTCAGCTGAATAATGTATTGGGTTATTTTTTCTCTATCCAGATTTCCATCAGTGATGAGTGAAAAATGATTTTTAAGTGCGCTGATCCTAAAAGGTAATTGTGGTGACATATCCAATTGTATTTCACCATTTCTTCCTGAATCTCTATCTTTTACTTTAATTATTCCTACAGTTGTTCCTAGGGGTATATTTTCTGGAATTTCATTCATCAAAGAGGAAAAGGACATTTCTGGGGCATTATCATTGACATCTTCTATTTCTATCTGAACCAGACAATTCCCTATCAGTCTGGGTAACCCTTTATCTTCTGCTTTTATTGATAATTCATGAAAATTTAACTCTTCATAATCCACATATCCTTTGGTAATGATTTCTCCACTATTCTGGTTCAAATCAAACAACTGTCTTGAGGATTCTGAAGTATGACTGCCAAAGTAATACAGAATGTCCCCATTCGCCCCTTCATCCAGATCTGTTGCATTTAATGACAATACAACTGTATTTAAAGGGAGATTTTCCTTAAGTTTGATTTTATACACCGTCTGATCAAAAACTGGTGGATTATCATTAATATCTAACACTGTTATTGTGATATGACAGGATCCTGATCTAGCTGGTTCTCCACCATCTATAGCAGTGAGAATAAGATTGTGTTCTTTCTTCTCCTCCCTATCTAAGACCTTCTCTAATATCAGCTCAGGGATGAGAGTGCCATCCTTACGATTCTTTACAGACAATGAGAAATAGGGATTTGTGCTTACTGTGTACTGACTAACACCATTAACACCAACATCCAAATCCTTTGCAATTTCTAAAGCAAACTGAATACCGGGACTTGTCAACAATTCTGTAATTTCAACAACATAATTATCAAACATGAATGTCGGAGAATTATCATTAATATCCTGAATCTCTATGTCTAGATTGAGAAGCTCTGAAGGATTTTCAGCAACCACCTCTAATTGTAACACACAGCTCACACTGGATCCACATAGCAGCTCTCTATCAATCCTATCATTAATAGTCAAGCCTCCATTTTCCTTATTTACAGTAAAATATTTTTGGTATTTCTCAGAGGACAAATGTAATCTGCGCTGAGCAATCTCTGCACGTTTTATGCCCAGATCCTGAGCTATATTCCCTACCCATGTCCCTGGATCAGACTCCTCCACAATAGAATAACGAAGCTGCCCAGAGACCCAGCCCCAGCTACAAAGGAGAAGGGAGAAAGCTACTTGCCATTTCCAACACAGAAAGCAGTATCTGATGTCCATATCTTACAATGCTTCCTTGGTATTTGATGGAACATAGATCCTGTGTAATCCTCAATGCTTGTAGCTGACAAAATTTCTTTTTTTATCAACCAAAAAATAATCCATTCATAGACAAACACAGCCGCAGCACTGTCTTTTCTGTACAGCAGCCCTTCTTTGTGTGTGATGAAAGATGGGAGGGTGAATCACTGAGCCAGGGGGAGGAGAGAGCAGGCTTAGTCTGAATAGATCTAGCTGTTAAGAACACATGTCAAACCTGCCCTCTTCTGGCCAGTATTGTGAACTTTTTATACCAATTTAATGTAAGGAAATCCAAAAACAAAATTACACATTCTGCTTTTTAAGAAGCTAACAAAAATATTTTATTATACATAGAGTTCTGCCATGCTGACACAATTGCCAGTTGCCCCCAATAAGATCATATTTGTGTTTTAATAAAAAAAGTTATATTTTCAACTATAATATAATGTTTTGAAGAGGATTCACTGTGCATTAAAAAAAATAAAGCGTAAGCCCATGATGTATTGCTATTGCTTAATAGTATGTTTTAACTTCTTTGGGTGTCTAATCAAGTATTGCATTTTCCCTGTATGTTATTGGTGCAATAATCATTAATAGTGCAAACAGATTTACTTCATAATTATCACAAATATTCATCTAATATGATATGTAAATATAAAACAATGACACTGATCAGTGACAATGATGCCTAGCAAGTAATTTCATGTTTATCAAGTGACCCTGACTCCTGACAGTTGATGCTGGAATTGATCATTGTTTTCTTGATACTGAAGTTTGAAGAAAGAAATGAACTCACAAAAATATTACCATGTTGTGTACTAATTTAAACAATTTGTACCTGTACATGAAACTATAATATATACGTTATCTTTCTATCAGTCTCTTATAATCTACTACACAAAACCCCCAGGTTTAAAGAAAGAAGACAGTACTTTCAAAAAATCACAGCTCTATTATTTCCTTAAATACATATTTATAATAAATGAAATGTATATACATTTATAAAATATTTGGAAATTGGATACCCCTATCCCAAAATAAAGTCCTAAAATATTCCTAGTAATAACACTGGTAATAAAATTCTGCCATCACAGAGAAAACATTGCCCCAGATAAATGTTTTCATTGTAAGTGAAAATATTCACTAGTGTGAATTCTCTGCAAGATTTATACATTCCTCTCAGTGTGATCACTGTCCTTTTTTTTTTTTGTAGATCAGGGAAATGTACTCATTACTTGGATTGGGATAGTTTACAATGGTCTAATGCATGTTCCTATGACAAGAAAGAGCAGTGTGGTCCCAGGACATCCTGCTTAATTCTCAGTGAAGATTCATGTAAAGTTGTTTGTGACATGCAGCACATCTAGGTACTCTACTGTACTTGCACAGTTTGTAACCATGCTTGCATACTTTACATTTGATTTTGGTTAGTTACACTTATTTCACTTAGAGGGATCACTGTCCTCCATTTTATTGCAGATTGCTAATCCTCATGTTTTTTGATTTCTCCCACCCTTATTGCGCTATGAACTTTATTATTCATGTGGGCAACATTTACACAGCTTTATCAGCCTAAAACTGAACATGCTTACAGAAAGGAAGAGCACAGTAATGAGCTCATCACTGTTGTTCTGATGTTTCTTTGTCCAATCAGTGAACTATAGCAGATTATAAGAGACTGACAGCAAGATAGAGTAAAGTATATAATATAGTTTCATGTAAAGATACATTTAGCACCAATTCACACCAGAACACAGTTCGGGAAACCCGCGTTTGGTGCACATTTCCCACACCGAGTTTAAAACGTACACTTGTGATCTGCAGGGGGTGTCAGTGGTAACTTAACAACATTCCAAACTCAGGTCGCAAACACAGTGCTCTTGCCCATACTGGATCGCCTGGTACTGAAGTATTATGCTATGCCGTTTGTAAAGTAGTGCATGCACTACTTTTGGAGCAGTCAAATGAATGGGCTGAAATTGCACTGCGCCCAGTTTACATGTGAATCACTGTCAGACCTTGTAGTTTTCTTATTCACAAGTTTTTTTACAGATTGTGACTGCTAGCAGGAGGTAGAAGATCACCCACTAGCTGTCAGACCAGGGGTTCGGGGGGAGCGGGGGCCGGTGCATCTGTAATAAGTTACATGTTACACCCTGAATATGGGTGTAATATGTAACATGTTACAAAAGGTGAACTTATCCTTTAAGGATTGTTTTAAATTAATGCACAACTTGATAAAATTGGGTGTTTTGTTTTTGTTATTTTGTGAGTAAGTAGTACTACAGCAGCTGTTTTTTCCCAATAGTCACCTATCTGATGGGATAGTACATGACAACTTGGAGGATTGTGCTTGAATTTTTGTATGCTTTGACCTCACGGGCTATCCATACAGCGTGGGTTAATCAACCTAAAGCCATGTCTAGGTCTTGCGTCACAGGTCGAGTAATTGTATACCCTACATAAGCCCGAGGTCAGCGTTTGAAAACCAGGTGGTATGGCCTTGCCTTCGAAACGCGTTCTGATTGGCCAAACACAGTGGTAGGTGGTATCAATGTTTGACAGCCCTGGAAACACCTCCTTGCTGAGAGAACCTGCAGGCATTTTCCCAAGTCTCCTCCAAGCACAAGCTATCGCTAACACAAGGAGCTTGCTGCAGACATCTCCAGGCTCCAGCACCATACGGTGCTCACTGCTGACATCTAAGGGTTCCACGGCTCATCCCACTGCTTCACCTGACATGCTTTCACTTTTTGAGCACCATGTGAGTGCATTTTTATTGGTTTTATAATTTTGCTACTTTTTATTAAAACGTTACTGCCTTAGAAGTGGCCTGGCACTTCTCTCTCTTTTTTCCTGCCTTTTTGTGCTTGAATTTACCCGTAAGATTAAGCTAGGAACAAGTGGAATGATTTAATGGATGTCTTAACATGACAATTTTTTCTGATCTTCAACTTAAGGAGACCTTGTGGCCATTCATTTCATCAAAAATATTCCCATAAGAATATATATGCATTTAATGTATTTTATGCATGTTAATTACCTGTAAAAGCCTCCATTATATAGACATCTAAAAGCCCAGAGACTACTAATGCACATCACCTTCTTGAATGTCTCTTCACCTCACTTAAGTGACACTCAATACACTCATTCCTTCCCTGGCAGCTACATAAAAAATGTTATAGGAAGCTGAGTGGTGGAGGAGCTGGGCCAGCACAGAGAGTAATTTGACACGTCCAGAAGAAGAGAGGGCTAAGACATATGCATTTTGTTTACAATGGAAATTAGAAGGCTGGTGGGTTGACAGAACACTGCTAGGAGGGAGATCAGGGAGGCTGAGCTACAGAGAGGAAGTGAAAGCTGAGAAGCTTCTGCTGCAACCTTTGAGGATAAATTGCTCCAAAGAGGCTGCAGCTACACAGGTCAATGAGGGCTTGTTTCAAATGGTATTTACTGAAATCAATACTCATAGCCTCTTCACATTTCTTCTTTAAAGATGTAGGTTACAACAGGTTTGCTTTAAATGTATTGAAACATGTAAAAATGTCGAAGATGCATTTTAACTTTCATATGTTCAAGCAGTATTTAACTAAAATAGATCCACCTCTTATTCTCCCATGAAAAAAATTAAATCATAAATGTTGCCATATTACTCATAAATAATTGACAGGTAAATCATTTTAGATTTAAATTATAACTCACCTTGGGTGGATCATTCAGACAGCTTTTATCTGATGTACTATCATTGTCTTTAACTAGTTCCCGTAACTGAGGAAAATCCAGAGCCTGAAAAAAAGTGGAATCCCGCTGTTGTGGGGCTGGGGGCACATTAGTTTGGTAACATTGTCCTAGTCCCCCTGGAGGAACCATCTTGACCTCCATGTATTTTAGGGTTCCATCAGTGTTTAAAAAAAGAGCCGGCTGATACTGATCCATGTATGGTTTGGTTTCAGATCCACTAAGATAACAGCAGCTACTGCTATAACCATAACTTTCCTTCCTTAAACATTTCACTAACAATATAATGAATGTGACAAGGGAAACTAAACTGATAGCTACAAGAGAAACAATTAAATATAAAGTCATATCTGATTGTGGTTTGGCGTTTGTGAGAAAATCCCCAGATTTGGGTCTTTCCAATACAACATTATCTGCTATACTGACAAGAACTGTGACATTTGTAGATAATGGAGGGTCCCCATGATCATTTATAGAGATGACAATTTGCTGCTCTCTGTTCTCTATTTCCTGATATTCTTGCACAGTCCTGACTTCTCCTGTATGTTTAGAAACTTGGAACAGCGAAGAACTGCCAGGGTCTATTAGGTTAAAGACCAACCAGGCATTGTGACCAGAGTCCAGATCCACTGCAGTCAGTTTTGTCACCAGATATCCAGCACTTGTAGATTTTGGGATCCTCTCTTGGACAATGAGATCCTCGGAGTGCTCTGGATAAAGCAGAGTGGGGGAGTTGTCATTTGTATCCAATATGAATATAAAGACAGGGACAGTAGAAAATATCTTTGGAGATCCAGAATCTTCTACTTTTATGGTGATTTGTAGAGTCTGAATGTGCTCATAGTCAAAGGAACGTTGAGCATATAAATCACCACTTTTAGAATTTATATAAACAAAAGAGGATACAGAGGATCCATCTATCTTGGTCTCCACTATAGAGTACACCAGATCAGAGTTAACCCCCTCATCTACATCAGTAGCAGACACTGTACATAGAAGAGTTCCTGGGTCACTGTTTTCCTTTATAAAAGCATTATAAGCAGACGGTATAAATATTGGTGCATTATCATTTACATCAGAAACCCTGAGAATAAAATTTGTCTTACTGGACAGAGCTGGAGACCCTAAATCAGTAGCTATCAGCTTTATAGTATATTCTGATATTTTTTCTCTATCCAAAATCCCATCAGTGACCAATGAGTAACGGTTCTTACTAGTTCTGATTTTAAATGGAATATTGGGAGATAATTCTAAATGAATCTCTCCGTTTTTCCCAGAATCCTTGTCTTCCACATTAATAAATCCCACAGAAGTTCCCAGGGGTGAATTTTCAGGTATCTCATTTGCTATAGAAGCAAAAGAAATCTCGGGAAAATTGTCATTTAAATCTTCTACTTCTATTTGAACCAGACAGTCACCTTCCAGTTTAGGAAGTCCTTTGTCTACTGCTTTTATAGATAATTCATGAAAAATAATGTCTTCATAATCTACTGTCCCATTAATGTAAATTTCTCCATTCAGACCATTCAAAACAAATATTTTTTTAGCAGATTTATATGTGTGACTGTCAAAGAAATATTCAATTTCTCCATTTGCACCGTCATCTAGATCTGTTGCATTTAATTTTAGTATTACTGTGTTTATAGACAGATTTTCTCTCAGTCTGATTTTATATATTGATTGATCAAAAACTGGTGGATTATCATTTATATCTAATACTTTTATTATTATACGACAGGATCCTGATCTAGCTGGCTCTCCACCATCTATAGCAGTAAGAATAAGATTGTGTTCTTGTTTTTCCTCCCTATCTAACACCTTCTCTAATATCAGCTGAGGGATGAGAGTGCCATCCTTATGATTCTTTACAGATAATGAAAAAAATGAATTTTTACTTAAGGTATACTGACTTACACCATTGATACCTACATCTAAATCCTCTGCGATTTCCAAAGCAAACCTAGCACCAGGGCTTGTTACTAATTCTGTAATTTCAATAATATGTTCATTCATCAAAAATGTAGGTGAATTATCATTGATATCTTGAAGCTCTATGTCTAGATTAAAGAGCTCTAAAGGATTTTCGGCAACCACCTCTAAAGGCAACACACAGTTTACAATGGATCCACATAGGATCTCTCTATCTATCTGATCATTAACAGTCAAGCCTCCGTTTTCCTTATTTACAGTAAAATATCTTTGGTATTTCTCAGATGATAAATGTAATCTGCGCTGAGCAATCTCTGCACGTTTTATGCCCAGATCCTGAGCTACATTTCCTACCCATGTCCCTGGATCCGACTCCTCCACAATAGAATAACGAAGCTGCCCAGAGACCCAGCCCCAGCTACAAAGGAGAAGGGAGAAAGCTACTTGCCATTTCCAACACAGACAGCAGTCTCTGATGTCCATATCTTAAAATATATCCTTGATATTTGCAGTATCATAGATCCAATTTAATCCAAAATGCCTTTAGTTTATAGATTTGTCTTTCCAGTTCTAAATAATAATATATCAATGAACAAAACATCCATGCAATTCTCTTATGAGAACAGCAGCAGCAGAAGCTCTTCTTTGTGTTTGAGGGAAAAGATGGGAGGGAGAATCACTGAGCCAGGGGGAGGAGAGATTCAACACTAGATAGGAAGATTCTGTGCTGTAACTGCTGTTAACATAAGGATGTTAAGCCTGCCCTCTTCTGGTCATTGCTTCTAATTTCATCCCTAGCAAGATGATTTCATTGCTCCCCTTTGTATCCACCGAGTGACCACCTAATTAAGAATAACCTTCTTTTACTTTCAAATTACCGTATTTTATTTTCAGAAATAAAAGAATACAAAAAGTAGAGATGTTTTCCAGAAGGCTACAAAAAAAAATTCCATCTTTCCTTCTTTTCAAATCGGAGCTAAATATATTTTTTTCAGAATTGTTGTGTGCATTTATATAAATCCTGTATATTAATAATGATAATAAAAATATAAAAAAAAAATTATTATTGATATTATTATTATTATTATTATTGAACATTTGAAAACTATCAGTTAATACATTATTTTTATAATGAAGGCTAGGGGGGAAAAAAAGAAAAAAATTAGGGCAACAGATACTGTATATACATGGTTTTAATTTTTTTAATACAACTACAGTTATGTCACAATACAGTGAAAACCTAAGCCTTCTTCCACTATCTCAGTGCTATGGAAATATTAGATCTTATAAATATAGACAATTCAGTAATCACTGGACATGTGCATTCGTTTTCGTCCGAATGCATTTTCGTCCGAATTTCAGGTATTTTCGTTATCGTTTTAACAAACGAAAACGAAAATGCAGAATCCGAAAACCGAAAGATCCGACATAAACAAATGCTTAATTTTCGTTTTCGTTGCAACAACAGTTCGATATAGATAGGAGATTCGACATGAGGCTGACAATAACAATCTGTGTCCATCGAACCTGTGGTCGAATGTGCCTAACCTTAACTCTATTAGTCCAAGATTATTCTACATAGAGAGAAAAGATTCGACATTATAGAGAGAAAAGATTCGACATAGAGAGAAAAGATTTGACATTATAGAGAGAAAAGATTCGACATTATAGAGAGAAAAGATTCGACATAGAGAGAAAAGATCACTGCTGGAATTGGGTGGGGGAAGTAAAATAAAAAAATGATGATGATGAATGTTTTTGGCTGATTGTAACCAAAGAGGAGGAGCAGTAAAATAGCTAGAACTAACTTGACAATTCGACATGAACGATGAAGATTCAACGAAGCATCAAAAAACATACAAACGTCGAATCTGTCATTGAAGGCTTATGGTGTCTGTTGAAAGTTCTAAGAAGATTCTACGGAGCAGATAAACTGTACGACGCTGCAATCGTACATTTCCGGTCAAATGCTCGGCCCATAGGCTATAGAAGAATTCTAATGTTGGTTGACTAGTAGAGATGAGCTTCGAGTTCGAGTCGAACTCATGTTCGACTCGAACATTGCCTGTTCGCCCGTTCGCCGAACAGCGAGCAAATTGGGGTGTTCGCGGCAAATTCGAAAAATCTATGGGAGAAATCTAAAGTGCTAATTATAAAGGCTTATATGCAAGTTATTGTCCTAAAAAGTGTTTGGGGACCCGGGTCCTGCCCCAGGGGACATGTATCAATGCAAAAAGAAGTTTTAAAAACGGCAGTTTTTTCAGGAGCAGTGATTTTAATAATGCTTAAAATGAAAAAATAAAAGTGAAATATTCCTTTAAACGTCAGATCTGGCATGGATTTTAAGGGGAACTCCACCCCAAATTAAAAAAAAAATGGCGTGGAGTTCCCCTAAAAATCCATACCAGACCCCTTATCCGAGCACGCAACCTGGCCGGCCGCAGGGGAAAAGGGGGGGACGAGAGAGCGGCCCCCCTCCCTCCTGAACCGTACCAGGCCACATGCCCTCAACATGGGGAGGATGTCCCCATGTTGATGGGGACAAGGGCCTGATCCCCACAACCCTTGCCCGGTGGTTGTGGGGGTCTGCGGGCGGGGGGCTTATCGGAATCTGGAAGACCCCTTTAACAAAGGGGACCCCCAGATCCCAGCCCCCCTATGTGAATTGGTAAGGGGTACATTGTACCCCTACCATTTCACGAAGAAAGCGTAAAAAAATGTTTAAAAAAACACACAAACACCTTGAAAAAGTCCTTTATTTAAAAAAAAAAAAAAAAAAAAACATTCCAGCGGTGAAATCCAGTGTCCCGCGGCGATCCCGATGTCCGGCGCTGTCCTTCATTGGTTGTGCCTGAGCGGACCTGATGGGGAACTCCCTCTCAGTGTTTTAAATGTATAGACCCGCCCCTTCTAAAGTTCCCCATCAGGTCCGCTCAGCGGACCAGATGCGGAACATGAGAAGGGGCGGGTCTATACATGTATTACCAAAGTGAGAACAGTTCCCCATCAGGTCCGCCCCCTCGGTATGTCGGACCCGCCTACGTCATTGGCTTGAGCGGGGAACTCCCTTCACTGTGTAATTTAAATTTACATAGTGAAGGAAGTTCCCCGCTCAAGCCAATGACGTAGGCGGGTCTGACATACCGAGGGGGCGGACCTGATAGGGAACTGCTCTCACTTTGGTAATACATGTATAGACCCGCCCCTTCTCATGTTCCGCATCTGGTCCGCTGAGCGGACCTGATGGGGAACTTTAGAAGGGGTGGGTCTATACATTTAAAACACTGAGAGGGAGTTCCCCATCAGGTCCGCTCCGGCACAACCAATGAAGGACAGCGCTGGACATCGGGATCGCTGCGGGACACTGGATTTCACCGCTGGAATGTTTTTCTTTTAAATAAAGGACTTTTTCAAGGTGTTTGTGTGCTTTTTTAAACATTTTTTTACGCTTTCTTCATGAAATGGTAGGGGTACATTGTACCCCTTACCAATTCACATAGGGGGGCCGGGATCTGGGGGTCCCCTTTGTTAAAGGGGTCTTCCAGATTCCGATAAGCCCCCCGCCCGCAGACCCCCACAACCACCGGGCAAGGGTTGTGGGGATGAGGCCCTTGTCCCCATCAACATGGGGACATCCTCCCCATGTTGAGGGCATGTGGCCTGGTACGGTTCAGGAGGGAGGGGGGCCGCTTTCTCGTCCCCCCCTCTTCCCCTGCGGCCGGCCAGGTTGCGTGCTCGGATAAGGGGTCTAGTATGGATTTTTAGGGGGACTCCACGCCATTTTTTTAAAAATTTGGGGTGGAGTTCCCCTTAAAATCCATGCCAGATCTGAAGGGCCTGGAATGGATATTTGGGGGAACCACACGTCAATTTTTTTTTTTTCATTTGCGGCGGGGTTCCCCTTAATATCCATTCCAGACCTGAAGGGCCTGGTAATTGAATTCTGGGGAACCCCCACGCTTTTTTTTTTTTTTTTTATCAATGACTTTTGTATGTATTGCCGGGAGCCGACAATTCATTAATAACCGCGAGTGAGTTTTAAATGACTTTTTTTCTTTCAAAAATGAAATTTTTTGCAGGGATAGTTCTAAGCACGGGAAACATGTGCCACTTTACATGCATATCATACACACCCCCCAGGTACGAAATTTAAAGGAATATTTCACTTTTATTTTTTCATTTTAAGCATTATTAAAATCACTGCTCCCGAAAAAACGGCCGTTTTTAAAACTTTTTTTTGCATTGATACATGTCCCCTGGGGCAGGACCCAGGTCCCCAAACACTTTTTAGGACAATAACTTGCATATTAGCCTTTATAATTAACACTTTCGATTTTGAACGTTCGAGTCCATTGTATTTAATAGGGTTCTAAAGTTCACAAGAACATTTTGTCTGTTCGCAGGTTCTGGTGCGAACCAAACAGGGGGGTGTTCGGCTCATCCCTGTTGACTAGTAATAGTAATTAAAAAATATAATTATTATTACTAGTCATACAATAGAATTCATCTATAGCTTGTAGGCGGAACATTCGACCGGAAATGTACGATTGCAGCATCGTACAGTTTCGCTGCTCCGTCGAATCTTCTTTGAACATTCGACAGACACCATAAGCCTTCAATGACAGATTCGACCTTAATTAATTCAGATTTTCGGACGAATGCAATTTCTAACGAAAAACGAAATAAATAAAAACGAATTTCGGGAGTAACTAAATAAATTAATTTTTCTAACGAAAACGAAATTCCGAAACGAAATATTTCAGTGTGCACATGTCTAGTAATCACAGTGATTCATTTTTTCACAGCAATTCAAAGTGTCAGCTGCCACTTAAAGTGCAAAATGCAAAACAATAATCCATACAATATAGTAAAATGTCCACAGGTACTCCAAAGGTACTTCTGTTCTGATTACTAAAGCGGCGCTACTGTCATTGCTTACTATGACCAACTTTCATATGGTAATGGCACATGAGAAAATTGAAGAATGACAGATGGTGATAAAAGTCCAAAAAAAAACAGATGGTGGTCCTAATGTGGCATAGAAGATGTGCACCTCACACTAGAATCCGCAAGCCGTGCATCACACGCCCCTTTGGGGTTCTCACTCACCAGAAAGATGAACACATTGAGCTTTGATATGTTAACCATGGCTGTCTTCCATGTCATGGAGGGTGTCAAAGCTTGTACTGGATCTCCCACAAGTACCCGGACAGAAAAAAGGGGTGTTTTACAAAGCGCAGGAACCACGAGACTCACAAAACGAAGGAAGACAGCGTCCACCGCTTACTTCCAGTTGTCTCTGGAACGCAAACATCACTTCCGGTCGCCGTAAGGTAAAGTGATTTATGAGTGATTTACGAGTGATTTATGAAAATGGGTGTGGCCAGAGCAAGAGAGCAGAGACATTATACCTTGTGCTTTAGTAGTGCTGTTTTTATATTCATCATTTCTGGTGAGTGGCTTGAGTCCCAGAGTATACCTCACAACAGGAAGTGAGAGAAAATCTAAAAAAATTAGGGAAATGGCCTACTACACAGTTGTTGTAGGAACAAGTATCTTTGTGTGAAGCTTTTACCTCACCTAAGGTATATACGAATATACAGATAAGAGGATGAATGTGCACTGTGCTTTTGGTGGACTTTACATATATTATTATTTTATGCACTGTGGGTGTTCATAATTTATGAGTGGATGTGCACTTTTAGGGGGATTTGTGTAAAGTGGAAGGACAAAGATAGCACCGTGTAATCCAACATTTTTGTCATACTTGCATTATTTATACTACATCAGCTGGGATTAAGAGATAAATACATACAGATTACTGATTATTGATCTACTGTTTTCAAACATGGTAATCAGGCAGGCTTCCAGTAAACCATCACAACTATATAGCACTACTAAAAAGGATGAAAAATGTGTATACCTAAGGGCAGAGAATCAGAGATGGATTGAAGGAGAATGGATCTCCTATGCAAGGTTACCCCCATCCCTTTATCTTTTTTTTTCTTTCTTACTGCTGAAGAATTAGGATATTATCTGGCCAGCTTGAAATTTACTGGGCCTTAGGCTCCTGCCTAGGTTACCTTGTGGATGATCTGGCACAGTGGAAAGACCATAGTTGGTTGCCTACTTATCACATTAAGGCCTGATTCACACCTATGCATTTTTAGTGCTTTTTTGCAATTTGCAGATTTGCACTACAGAAAGTGGTCCATAGGAAACCATGTTAAATAGACTGTAGTGCAAATCTGCAAAATGCAAAAACCACTAAAAATGCATAGGTGTGAATCAGGCCTAAAAGGTAAAAAACACAAATGTAGGTTGTAAAAACACACAGTCTTCCCAATTAAGCCATGCGATAATAAGGCTTAAAGTGAGTCTAAAGGTTTGCATTTTTTTTTCTAAATAACAAATATGTTATACGTACCTGCTCTGTGCAATTGTTTTGCACAGAGCAGCCCTGATCCCCTTCTTTTTGAGTCCCCTGCTGCTCTCTCCTCATTGGCTCTCTCCTCATTCCTGCTGTTGTACACAGCACTGAATTGACATGGGGATCAGGTAAGTGGGGGCTGGACCCAGCAGGTTTTTTTCCTTACCACATATATTGCATTAAGGTAAAAAGCCTTCTGCCTTTAGAACCACTTTAAGTTTGAGTGAGTCCATAACAATGAACAAAAGTCCATAAGTTGGGCCAAAAAAAGGCACACATGTAGGCAGCTCCACCAAAAGACAGCAATCAATCTCTGGAATGCAACAGAAGTACACAAGAGGGACACCAACTAAGTGCAGTATTAATAATTAACTTTTAATGCAGCAGCCAAATGTAAACTCACATAAATCCACATAAAAGCACTTTTCAGTATAGTAATAGCTGTTACAGGGATTGCTCACCCAAGACAGGCATGTCAGCAGCGGAATTTATCATGGATGGAGAAGCCATAAAGCCGCTTGTTAGGCGAGGCAGGAAGTCATCGGGAGTCAGATCTGGTTTGACAAAGGAGCCTATTGGGGCTCCAACACGCGTTACCCTGGTTACAGGACATCACTTCCAGTTCCACGCTCCACGATAGTTCCGGATTACTTTTTGCCTCAGCTAACAAGCAGCTACATGGCTTCTCCATCCACACTGATTGCTACTGCTGACATGCCTCTCTTGGGTGAATGATCCCTGTAACAGCTACTACTATACTGGCAAGTGCTTTTCTGTGGATTTATGTGAATGAAGTCCGCTCTCCGCTGACGTCACTGCCATCAGTCGGGGCAGTGCGTCATCATGACTTCCAAGTCGTGATAGGCCAGCTGCCCTGATTGATGGCAGTCGCTGAGACAGCCTCTCCCCGCCCCTCCACGGCTCAGCGCTCCAATGAGTGTGGAGAAGCAGAGAGGAAAGATGCTGACTGACAGTCAGCGGCTTTCCTCTCGGGATCTGTGAGAACCGAGCCAGCGGCTTTGTTCGATGGCTCGGTTCTCAGTGCACAGACGGCGTGGGACAGATGGAGCATCGGTCTGATGCTCCATCCACCGAGGTAAGTATGAATATAAAATAACCAAGAAACTAATACTTTTCTTTTAAAATGTATGCCTGGAAAAAAAAACAACATATTAAGTACATCTTTGCAGTACAGTACAGTATATACTGTACCTTCCTGGCTGAATAAAAAATGTTTTTAGCTATACTTTCATGTTATCTAACATCGTCTGCATATGACTGGATAATTTAAGTGAATAGTCACACAATTAATATATCCTGCAGTAAATAATAATAATAGGCCGGAATGTATGTATGTGTATGTCTATATCTATATATATGTATTTATCTGTATATAAAACATACAATGTTACCACTTCACCTAACAATCATCTTGTCACATATTAGAACTTGCACTGCCATATTTCACAGTTCCTCTCCTACATGCCACTTGGCATTCTTTCTATGCAAAAGAGAACAAAAAACTCCTGTGCTGCCACAAATCACCACAATAATACAACAATAAATAAAAAACAAATACATGAGCTGCTGCAAACACCTAAATGTGTTCCCACATCCAAATACCTAACAACATGAATAATAAATAGTGTTGTGCTACTCAAAATCTAATTAAATCTAACTGAACCAGCTTTATGTTTCTTCAAAACTTATAACATAGGTAAACACACTACAGAGCTATTTCTTGAAAGACTCATAAGATACTATAGAGCTCAAACCAAAAGTACTAATATAAAGCGTGAATAGTGCAAGATAACCCCAATATGCAAAACCATCAAATAAAATTAATTTTTAAAAAATTATACAAATTGTGCATATAAAAAGTAAACAGAAAATGTGTCATGAATTATAAAGTGCCACCAATAGTAGTCCAAAATGTCAATATCAGTCCACAATCTTTAGAAATGCACAAAATAATGTTATAAATCTTAATACCACATATTTTCACCTGTGCTGACAAAGCACACAGTAGGTAATCTTTCCCATGCTCCACTGTCAGGTGCTCAACCACCACACAGACTGCACAGTCATCTCAGGGTATGTCCCATACAATATATAGGCCAACCACACTTGATTCAATAATGCTAGGATCTCTTCCACCAGGATAAGATATATTGTACCCTGAGGTTTGGTGTGAAGGTCCCTTTAAGAGTATCTTTCTACTGCCAGTGGTTAGGGGTCATCAGGCTTTGGATTACGTCACTTCCAGCCCGGAGTCGAAAACCAGAAGTTGCACGTACACACATCCTAAATATATTCTTAACAATGTAGCTGAGTCTTATTGACTATTATGGGAGTGCATCTTCTGTTCTGGTTTTTATTATTTTTATATACTTGTTGCACTATAAGCAAGCATTCCTTTGTTTGAGTTTGGCCCCAAACCAGCAGAAGGAAACTCTTAAAGGGACCTGCACACTACACCTTTAAGTACTAGACATCTTTTCCAGGTGGGAGAGATCCCAGCATTATTGGATCAAGCGCTGTTGACCCATATATTTTATGAGTCATGCCCTGAGGTAATCATGCAGTCTGTGGGGTGGTGCAGCACCTGTCAGTGGAAAGAAGAATGGTCTAGATTACCTAACTGTGTACTTTGTCAGTGCAGGTGGATTTTTGTGGAATTAAGATTTGTGACATTATTTTGTGCATTTCTAAAGTCTTGAAAGCAACTGTGGACTTATAAAGCCTTGTACACACGATAGGAATTTCCGATGAAAAAAGTCAGACGGAGTCCGACTGAGTTTTTTCATCGGAAATTCCGACCGTGTGGGGGCCCCATCGGAGAAATTCAGATGAATTCCATCGGAATTTAAATATAGAACATGTTCTATTTTTTTCCGATGGAATTCCGTCGGAATTACGATGGGAGTTTGGTCGGAAAAAGGTCTGATCGTGTGTACGCGGCATAATATTGAAATATTGGACTATTATTGGTGGCGCTTTATAATTCATGGCACATTTTATGTTTACTTTTTATATGCAAAATTGTTAGACATTTTTATTTATTCATTTTAATTGATGTTATTTCATAATTGGGTTATTTTGCACTATTTACACTTTATATTAGCACTTTGGGGTTAATCTCTGTATGGTGTTTACTATACTTATGTTATGAGTCTTTGAAGAAACAGCTCTGTAGTGTGTTTACCTATATTATGAGTTTTGAAGAACTATAAAGGTGGTTCAGTTAGATGTAATTAGAATTTGAGTAGCTCAACACTCTTTTATTTATGTTGTTAGGTATTATTTCTATACACCTAAATTCAGATAAGAACATATCAGAATTCTAATGCCACTTTCTGGGAAAACTATGCTACCTGCCAGTGACCCAAGACCATGGACTTAGGTTAAGTATCTAAGAAAAATAAGACTAAAACCAGAGAGGATGAACATGTTATAGAGGAACTGGGAATCCAAAGAAATAAGGTACATTAAATCAGAGCAACTATAAAAAAGGAAACATGAATTTTACCATAAGTATGTTGGATAAATAAGGAAAGATCTATCAGTAAACATGACATATTGTATCCTGAGAATGGATTTCAAATGAGGAAATGAGCAGAAAACATGCTTTAGGTTTAAAAATGAACTCACCTTGCTGGGATCATTCAGACAGTTCGTATCCGATGTGCTATCATTGTCTTTAACTAGTTCACGCAACTGGGGAAAATCCAGAGACTGCAGAAAAACTGAGTCCCTCTGTTGTGGGGCTGGGGGCACATTAGTTTGGTAAAATTGTCCTTGTCCACCTGGAGGAACCATCCTGACTTCCATGTATTTTAAGGTTCCATCTGTGTTCAGGAAAAGAGCCGGCTGATACTGATCCATGTATGATTTTGATTCAGATCCATTAAGATAACAGCAGCTACTATAACCATAACTTTCCTTCCTCAAACATTTCACTAGCAGTATAATGAATGTCACGAGGGAAACTAAACTGATAGCTACAAGTGAAACAATTAAATATAAAGTCATATCTGATGGGGGTTTAGAATTTCTAAGAAAATCTCCAGATTTTGGTTTTTCTACTACAACATCATCTGCTATACTGACAAGTACAGTGACAGTAGTAAATAATGGAGGATCCCCATGATCACTGATATAAATTATAAATTGCTGCTCTGTACTTTCTATCTCCTGAAATCCTCGGACAGTCCTGACCTCTCCTGTATGTTTAGACACTTGGATCAATGGAGAACTGCCAGGTTCTAATAGGTTAAAGGTCAACCATGCATTGTGACCAGAGTCCAAATCCACTGCAGTCAGTTTTGTCACCAGATATCCGGCACTTGTAGATTTTGGGATCCTCTCTTGGACAATGAGATCCTCAGAGTGTTCCGGATACAGAAGGGTGGGGGAGTTGTCATTTGTATCCAATATGAATATAAATACAGGGACAGCAGAAAAACACTTTGGAGATCCAGAATTCTCTACTTTTATGGTGATCTGTAGAGTCTGAATGTGCTCATAGTCAAAGGAACGCTGAGCATATATATCACCAGTATTAGAATTTATATAAACAAAAGAAGATACAGACGATCCATCTATCTGGGTTTCGACTATAGAGTACACAAGATCAGAGTTAACCCCCTCATCTGCATCAGTAGCAGACACTGTACATAGAAGAGTCCCGGGGTCACTGTTTTCCTTAATAAAAGCATTATAGGTAGATTGTGTAAATGCTGGTGCATTATCATTAACATCAGAAACCCTGAGAATAACAGTCATTTTACTGGACAGAGTTGGAGATCCTAAATCAGAAGCTGTCAGTTCAATAGTGTATTGGGATATTTTTTCTCTATCCAAAATCCCATCAGTGACCAGTGAATAATGGTTTTTGATAGTTCTGATTCTAAATGGAATATTGGGGGATAATTCCAATTGTATATCTCCATTTTTCCCAGAATCCTTGTCTATTACATTAATAAATCCCACAGCAGTTCCCACAGGAGCATTTTCTGGAATCTCATTTGCCATAGAAGCAAAAGAAATCTCAGGATAATTGTCATTTACATCTTCTACTTCTATATGAACCACACAGTCACCTTCCAGTTTTGGAAGTCCTTTGTCGACTGCTTTGATGGAAATTTCATAAAAATTTGCTTCTTCAAAATCAACAGATCCATTAATACAGATCTGACCATGTTCATTTAAAGAAAATTTTTCTCGGGCAGATTCAGATGTGTGTTCATCAGTATAATACAAAATTTCGCCATTGGCTCCCTCATCAAGATCTGAAGCATTTAAAGTTAATATAACAGTATAGAGAGGGATATTTTCTTTCAGATTGAGTTTATACACTGGCTGATCAAAAACTGGTGGATTATCATTAATATCTAACACGTTTATTGTGATATGACATGATCCTGATCTAGCCGGTTCTCCTCCATCTATAGCAGTGAGAATAAGATTGTGTTCTCGTTTCTCCTCCCTATCTAACACCTTCTCTAATATCAGCTGAGGGATGAGAGTGCCATCCTTACGATTCTTTACAGACAATGAGAAATAAGGATTTGTGTTCAATATGTACTGACTAACACCATTAACACCCACATCCAAATCCTTTGCAATCTCTAAGGAAAACTTAGCACCAGGACTTGTCCAGAACTCTGTAACTTCTATAATGCGATTATTAAATACAAATGTGGGAGAATTATCATTAATATCCTGAATATCTATGTCTAGACTAAAAAGCTCTAAAAGATTTTCAGCAACCACCTCTAAATTCAGCACACAGCTCACACTGGATCCACACAAGATCTCTCTATCAATCCTATCATTAACAGTCAAACCTCCATTTTCCTTACTTACAATAAAATACCTTTGGTATTTCTCAGAGGACAAATGTAATCTACGCTGAGCAATCTCTGCACGTTTTATGCCCAGATCCTGAGCTACATTTCCTACCCATGTCCCTGGATCAGACTCCTCCACAATAGAATAACGAAGCTGCCCAGAGACCCAGCCCCAGCTACAAAGGAGAAGGGAGAAAGCTACTTGCCATTTCCAACACAGAAAGCAGTCTCTGATGTCCATATCTTACAATGTTTCCTTGATATTTGCTGTATCATAGATCCTTTATAATCCACGCTGCCTGTTGTTTATAAATTCATATGTGTTTTATAGCAAAAATAATCCATCTGTAGCAAAAAAATCCTCAGGATCCCTAACGAAGCAGTCCTTTGTGTGTGAGAAAAGAGATGGGAGGGTGAATCACTGAGCCAGGGGGTGGAGAGTGCAGAGCTAGTTTGAGCAGATATATTTCTGTAGCTAAATAAAATCGTCAGATGACAAGTCTGCCCTCTTGTGGCCTTTAGATATAACTGCAACCTTATGCAATACACCCAGGAGTTATCATGTTGATGAAAAAGGAGATGGAAACAACTCCCTGATAAATATTTGAGCTGTGCAAACTGAAATAAAAAGCAATTGCTGCCAGAGATGGGTACATAGGCATAACCTGATGCATTAATGGCTTTTGAAGTGATTGTAAAGTCTTGTTTTTTATTTAATTTTTTATATATAAATTACAAACATGTTATACTAACCTGCTCTGTTTCAGTGGATTTGCACAGAGCAGTCCAGATCCTCCTATTTTTGGGTTCCTCTTCTGTGCTCCTGACTACTCCTACACAGCTTGCTATGGGGGCACCCAAGATGAGCTGCAGCTCTGTGTGTCCATTCAGACTTTACAACCCCCTTAAAATCTATTTATGAAAACATTTTTAATTCTTGAACTGATCCAAACCAATATTAGTTAAACTGAGAACGTAATTGGAAACAATTACGGTTCTTGCAATCTCTCTCTCTCTGGGCTGAGTCCTGTATAATACTTTGTATCCCAATTAGTGCCAATGTATACAAATATAGACTTTAGAAATGTAAGTACTGGTGGGTTATGGACATGCAAAGCCATAACGTGATTGATTGTGATGCTATTAGACTTAAGTTTGGGACTTCACTTTTCCTAATATGGATCAGGAGCTTTCACACAGGTTTCTGTTCAAGAGAAGGATCCAGCGGGATTGATTTACTAAAACTGGAAAGTGCAAAATGTGGTGCAGCTGTGCATGGTAGCCAGACAACTTCTAACTTCAGCTTGTTCAATTAAGCTTTGGCAATAAAACCTGAAAGCTGATTGGTTTCTATGCAGAGCTGCAACAGATTTTGCAATCTCCAGTTTTAGAAAATCAACCTCAGTGTGTACTTCCTACTGTGAAGCTCAATAAAGCAAAACCTAATACTAATGCCACGTACACACGATCGGAATTTCCGACAACAAAATCGTGTTTTTTTTTTCCCATGGATTTTCACTCAAACTTGTCGCACTATTGTTGCTCTGAAATTCCAAACGTCAAGAACGCGGAGACGTACAACACTACGACGAGCCAAGAAAAATTAAGTACAATGATTCTGAACATGCGTCAAATTGATTCCGAGCATGCGTAGGATTTTTGTCCGTCGGAATTGGATACACACGATCGGAATTTCCGCCAAGAACTTTTGTTGTCTGAAAAATTGAGAACCTGCTCTAACATTTGTTGTCTGAAATTCTGACAGCAAATGTCCGATGGAGCCTACACACAGTCGGAATATCCAAACAAAAGCCCACATCGAACATTTGTTGTCGTAAATTACGATTGTGTGTATGCGGCATAAGTTTAAAAATTTTTCTCTTCTAAACCATATTAATGATGCCATCACTAAAACTACACATCGTTGGTTGTACATAATTCTCTATATTAACTATAAAAAAATATATATGTACTCCCAAGGGTAATTCATTATGAGATCAATTAAGATCAGGTGATTGGTTACAGATTGTAAACAGATGCGTAGATGACAAATGAGAAGCAAATAGTCTAGCTATAATACAGCACATGAGATACAAAACATACAAAGACTATCTTGACATGTGAAAAAATACATATATTAAAAGCTCTATAAGAGAATCTTTAATGAAAAAAATGTATAGATTAAAAAAATATATATTGCTTGATGTGAGATATAAAGACTATACATAAAAGATAGTGCACATTCAAAGTGTATCACAAGCGATGGGCATAATACAATGTCCATTGCTTCAGGACTTTTTTAAACTTATTTCAAAAAAGGTCCACATCATAGCGATGGTTCATTCCCGCAAGGTGCCCTTGTCTGTAGGTGGAAAATCCACCAAACTTCACGTAAAAGAAGTGCACAGTGGACGTCCCCCCCACGTGAGGATAGTTTAACTCTTTCCAAGCCTGAGTATGAGAAGTATGCCATATTGCCATTATATTCATACTTAAAGTGCTTAGACACATTTGATGAGCCTTTGTCTGTGCTGTAAGATGCACCATGAAAATGTTCGCTGATTCGAATTCTCAGTGGTCTCATGGTGCAACCCACATTTTGTTTGTTACATTTATTGCATTCCACAACATATACAACATTACTAGTGCCACAGTTGATATATTCACGGATCGCGAATTCTCGTCCTGTGGCACATGGACACATGGCACTTGTGTTGTCTGGAGTGTCTACTACAGAAATGGCATGTGTTATTCCCACAAATGTAAGAGCCCACAGTATTACAGTATTACATTTATTGCATTCCACAACATATACAACATTACTAGTGCCACAGTTGATATATTCACGGATCGCGAATTCTCGTCCTGTGGCACATTAAATTACTGTCTGGAGTGTCTACTACAGAAATGGCATGTGTTATTCCCGCAAATGTAAGAGCCCACAGTATTCAACCAAGTTTTTTTGTGTTGCTGCGACTCAAACAGACTTGGGGACAGATGGCCTCCTAGCGTTTTAGCACCGCGGCTTGAAAAACTACAGACCGACTTAAGTATTGCCAAATCTCCATCCGTGGAAAGTTTTGGTAAGTATTTATCTACAATGTATTTTATTTTGTTAAATTCCAAGGAGAAGGCAGTTACAAAAGTGACTGAACTTGTTTTCCTGCCATTAGAACTCCTACTATTGCTATAGCTCTTTTTGTGACCAGCAATTCCCAAGAGGGTGATTCTATTTTTCTTCATGGCCAGATGGGCTGCTCTATCTATATTCCATTTGTCGTATTTTCATGAATGGAGTCGTGAGGCTATAATGTTGCACTCCTTGTTAAATCCTTCCTCAGTAGAGCAGTTACGTCTGGCCCTGGTGAACTCCCCCATTGGGATGGATTATTTGGTGTGTGCAGGATGGCAACTAGTAGCCAGAAACAAGTAATTGCCTGCACATGCCTTACAATAGGTACATGTTGTAACCAAACCCTGGACTGCACAGCCTGTTAAAGTAAGATCTAAAAAGTTAATGGCATCCTTCTGACTATCAAAACTGAATTCCAAATTGAGATTATTTTTGTGCTAAGGATACAAAGGTGACACAGTCCGCAAGGGAACCATCCCATACAATCAGAAGGTCGTCTATGTAGCGACCGTAACTAACTATAGAACCTGCACATGGGTTGTGTTGGGAGAAGAGAAAATTCTCCTCCCACCAGCCCATGTACAGGTTCGCCAGGGATGGTGAAAAATGGGCCCCCATCGAGGCTCCCCTACATTGCAGATAAAAGACTCGATCAAACATGAAATAATTAGGGCTGAGCAGAAATTCAACTGCCATAATTATGAACTCTCTCAAATTGGTGTTGAAAGTGCTGTAGCATGTGAGATGATGTTCAATGGCTTTGATTGCAAGATTGTGTGGAATACAGGAATATAGTGACTTCACATCCATGGTTAGCCACTGGTACTCCTCTTTCCACACTACTTCCTGTAAAGATGCCAGGACTGATGTGGTGTCCTTGATATAGCCAAGTAATCTTACAACCAATGGTGGAAGATACTGGTCTAACCAATGATTCAAACGCTCAAAAAGGGAACCGATACCTGCCACTATTGGTCTACCTTGTATCTGAACTATGTTCTTGTGGAGTTTGGGCATGTGATGGGAAATGAGGACTATAGGTAAATTGACCATAAGATGCTCTGCCACTTTTCTGTCAAACATGTGACAGTCTTTTATGTATAAATGTTCATGCTTTTCAACATACATGTGTGCTGTGAATAAGGCTTATTGCCGAAACTAGTCTGCTGCTGACTGTACTCACTGTGAAGGCTTCACAATAAATATGCTTGATGTTATGGAGTTGCCGCCTGCTTCTTTTACTCGATGACCGTTTGTCTATTGGTGTGTGGGAGGACACTTCAGCTTGGACACCCTGACTGCAAGCTTCCAAAGTAAGACTTTGTTTCCCACTGATCTGAGCCATACAATCTTTGATTGACTCATTATGAAATGCCTGGTTTATTTATTATTTTATTACTGGCATTTATATATTGCCCAAAAAATAAATGCAGTACTTTACATACTGTACATTCAAATAGCCCCCGCCCTCAAATACCTTACAATCTAAGAATAAACACAAAAAATAAATTTAAGAAGAAGATGCTGAAATTTAGGCTAACGTGTCTTTTCCACAAGTGCTGCAAAATGGGACTATAAGGCATTTGCAGATTCTGGCTCCAAAATAATAATAAGTTGAGTCCCTCAAAACCCAATAGCACATAAAAAGCAGCTTAGATATAGAGTTTTTAATAATCCTTTTGCAATTGAGGCAGAATATCTATATAAAACTGCATCTAAATACATAACCAATATCTAATGTTCATAGTACCATTCTCATCATAAGCACTTTTCTGTGTGATGCCCTTTTTTAAGACTTTATGTGCGGGTTTCTAGTAAGCACATATTTCCTACAAAAGAACAGCACTGCTTATAAGACATGCTTCCTGTGGTTTAAATACACTTTAGAGCCTTACATATAGACGATACATGCTAAGACAAGACACACTCAAAACACATTGACAACACCCTTAAATGCATAATAAAAAGGCACATGTGTTTTGTACTACAGTGTAGGTGGATACTAATACAACACAGAACACAAAACTAAAAACAGCCAAATATGTAATATACATACAATTAAGCTCACTAATAAATTGACAGAATTAGTGCCACAGCTGCACATTCTATGAGTCTATAGATGCCTAGCAGGGTATAGCATAGTAAATGTTACTAAGAATTTTTAAGCACAGATTACTCCAAATATATGATTACCCCACTAGCTGACAAATTTTAAACCTTCCATAAGTTTTGTTAGATAAAATAATTTACAGGCTTACAGAACAACTCACCTTATTTGGATCATTCAGGTAACTTGCATCTGAACAGGTATCACTGTCTTTAACAAGTTCCCGTAACTGGGGAAAATCCAGAGACTGCAAAAAAGCTGAATCCCGCTGTTGTGGGGCTGGGGGCACATTAGTTTGGTAACATTGTCCTTGTCCTCCTGGAACCATCCTGACCTCCATGTATTTTAGAGTTCCATCTGTGTTCAGGAAAAGAGCCGGCTGATACTGATCCATGTATGATTTTGATTCAGATCCACTAAGATAACAGCAGCTGCCACTATAACCATAACTTTCCTTCCTCAGACATCTCACCAGTAATATAATGAAAGTCACAAGGGAAACTAAACTAATAGCCACAAGAGAAACAATTAAATATAATGTCATATCTGTTGGTGGTTTGGAATTTCTGTGAAAATCTCCAGATTTCGGTCTTTCCACTACAACATCATCTGCTATGCTGACAACTACAGTGACAGTAGCAGATAATGGGGGATCCCCATGATCACTGATGGAAATGACAACTTGCTGCTCTGTATTTTCTATCACCTGAAATCCTTGTACAGTTCTGACCTCTCCTGTATGTTTAGACACTTGGAAAAGTGCAGAACTGCCAGGGTCAATAAGGTTAAAGGCCAACCAGGCATTGTGACCAGAGTCCAGATCCACTGCAGTCAGTTTTGTCACCAAATATCCAGCACTTGTAGATTTTGGGACCCTCTGTTGAACAATGAGATCCTCAGAGTGTTCCGGATACAGCAGGGTAGGGGAGTTGTCATTTGTATCCAATATGAATATAAAGACAGGGACAGTAGTAAATAACTTTGGAGATCCAGAATCACCTACTTTCACCATGATTTGCAGAGTCTGAACATGCTCATAGTCAAAGGAACGCTGCGTATTTATATCACCAGTATTTGAATTAATGTAAACAAAAGAGGATACAGAGGATCCATCTATCTGGGTCTCTACTATAGAGTAAACCAGCTCAGAGTTAACCCCCTCATCTGCATCAGTAGCAGACACTGTACATAGAAGAGTCCCCGGGGAACTGTTTTCCTTTATAAAAGCATTGTAAGAAGACTGTAAAAATATTGGTGCATTATCATTAACATCAGAAACCTTGAGAATAACTGTAATTTTACTGGATAGAGCTGGAGAACCTAAATCAGAAGCTGTCAGCTCAATAATGTATTGGGATTCTTTTTCTCTATCCAGAATCGCTACACTGACCAGTGAGTAATGGTTTTCATTAGTTTTGATTTTAAATGGAATATTGGGAGATAATTCCAATTGAATCTCTCCATTTTTCCCAGAATCCTTGTCTATCACATTAATAAATCCCACAGCAGTTCCCAGAGGAGCATTTTCTGGAATCTCATTTGTTATAGAAGAAAAGGAAATCTCAGGATAATTGTCATTTACATCTTCTACTTCTATATGAACCACACAGTCACCTTCCAGTTTAGAAAGTCCTTTGTCTACTGCTTTGATTGATAGTTCATAAAAATTTACTTCTTCAAAATCTACAGATCCATTAATATAAATCTGACCATTCTGTTCATTCAGAGCAAATTTTTCTCTGCCAGATTCTGATGTATGCTCCTCAATATAATATAGGATTTGACCATTTCCTCCCTCATCAAGATCTGTTGCTTTTAAAGTTAATACAACAGTATTTAGAGGTAAATTTTCCTTTAGATTGATCTTATACACTGACTGATTAAAGACTGGTGGATTATCATTAATATCTAACACTTTTATTGTGATACGACAGGATCCTGATCTAGCCGGTTCTCCTCCATCTATAGCAGTGAGAATAAGATTGTGTTCTTGTTTCTCCTCCCTATCTAACACCTTCTCTAATATCAGCTGAGGGATGAGAGTGCCATCTACACGATTCTTTACAGATAATGAGAAGTAAGGATTTGTATTTAATATGTACCGAATAACACCATTAACGCCAACATCCAAATCCTTAGCAATATCTAAGGTAAACCTAGCACCAGGACTTGCAAGTAACTCCGTAATCTCTATAAGGCGTCTGTTAGATAAAAATATGGGGGAATTATCATTAATATCCTGAATCTCTATGTTTAAACTAGAAAGCTCTAAAGGATTTTCAGCAACAACCTCTAAAAGCAGCACACAGTACACACTGGATACACACAGGACCTCCCTATCAATCCTGTCATTAATAGTCAAACCTCCATTTTCCTTGTTTATAGTAAAATATTTTTGGTATTTCTCAGATGATAAATGTAATCTGCGCTGAGCAATCTCTGCACGTTTTATGCCCAGATCCTGAGCTACATTCCCTACCCATGTCCCTGGATCAGACTCCTCCACAATAGAATAATGAAGCTGCCCAGAGACCCAGCCCCAGCTACAAAGGAGAAGGGAGAAAGCTACTTGCCATTTCCAACACAGACAGCAGTCTCTGATGTCCATATCTTACAATATTTTCTTGATTTTTGCTGTATCATAGATCCTTTGTAATCCACAAAGTCTGTTATTTATAAATTCATATGTGTTTTATAGCAAAAATAATCCATCTGTAGCAAAGACATCCTAGATATCCTCAGGATCCCTAACGAAGCAGTCCTTTGTGTGTGAGAGAAGAAATGGGAGGGTGAATCACTGAGCCAGGGGGAGGAGAGTGCAGGGCTAGTTTGAGCAGATATATTTCTGTAGCTAAATAAAATGTTCAGATGACACATCTGCCCTCCTGTGGCCTTTAGATATAACTGCAGCCTTATTTAATACACACAAGAGTTGAAATATATAGTTTTGTAAGATGATACCAGGGGACAATAAAGTCTCTCTAACCAATTTATAACCTTTATTATCATGGTTTTGTTTATGTGTAATTGAGTAGGGTCAATGATCATATTGAATAATACATCCTTGTTTCAACGATTTTCTGATAAATATTTGAGCATAAAATTCTGTATGCTATTTTGAAATTGTTATAAAAATTATTGGAACAAAAATAAACATATTTATTTCCAAAAGGCTGATGCCTTTTGTTTTGCTTTTTTTTAACCTGTATCCAGGCCATGGTTTTGATCTGGAAACAATGTTAATGCTTTGTTATATTTCCAAGTGCCTGGTCAGTCCTCCTTTTGAGCCAGTAGAATATCTGGTTATTCTGGTGTGCAAATTTCTACTAAATCCTGTGATTTAGAGCCCCACTACTGGCTCATCACAATTTAAAAATAGTTTTCTTGCTTTGCTATATTTCTAGGTGCCAGCAGAACTGGTCAGTATTTCTGTCCAGCCACCAGAATCCAAGGTTGTTCTGGTATGCAGATTTCTACCAAACCCTGTGAATGAAAGTCTGTCATGGTTTTGGGCCCCACTATTGGCTCATCATAAGGATGGATCATTGGTAGCGCAAACAAGGCATAAGTGGATGGGTTGAAATTTGCATATCAGAGCTTACATCGTTTTATAATGAAGTGTCTGATATCTCATATTGCTGGATATTTAAAAAGATTGGCTGACTACAGAGTAGGTCGTTAAATTTAAGAAAATTTGTCAAGAGCATGTGCACACAAAATATTTAAAAAAAGGAAAATAAAAAGGCAGGTGAGAAAAAACAAAAACAAACTACCTAATAAGTATTTGAGCTGCACAAACTAATAAAAAACTATTGCTGACAGACATAGATACATAGGCATAACCTGATCTTATAATAGTTTGTAATATCTATCTATTAAAACAGCTTTATTTCCAAGGGGTGACCACACAGATTTTTCATATCTGGCAGATTAAAAAATATATACCAACAGGTGTTTACTGTAAAGGTCAGCCTGAATTAATGCATTATTAAGATAGACTATTCCTGAGGAATTCCATTGAACAAAATGTGTTGAGGTTTGGATAGGTCTGACGTCAGATGCCACCATGAAAACCCAGAAGCAGTCATGTTGGCTGGGGGATTCTAACGACACTTTCCACTAAATAGACAGTATTTTGTATTATTTACAGGTCACTCTCTGTATTTAAAAATCAAGCTTTTTAAAAATAAGATCACTGTTTTTTCTCAAAACCTTTACAAATGTTAATTTTACAAGGTTATATGTTTAGGAAAAACATGTTAATAAGACATAATAGACCCTACTAGAACACTAACTAAAAACAGTCAAATATGTATTATATGCATAATCAGGCTTACTAAACATGTACAAAATTTGTCCTAGAACTGAAAATGTGTTTAAAAAGAAATGTACTGCAGGGTATAGCATTAAAAATTAGTCAAAGACATTTTTTTTTAAGCACAGATGGCACCAAATACATGATTACCACATTAGACTCAAACCTTAAAACCTTCCATACATCATGTTAGATGATCAGGACATAAAACAATGCAGATTTACAGAAAAAACTCACCTTGCTTGGATCATTCAGGCAACTTGTATCCAAGCAGTTATCACTGTTTTTAACTAGTTCCTGTAACTGAGGAAAATCCAAAGACTGGAGAAAAACAGAATCCCTCTGTTGTGGGGCTGGGGGCACATTAGTTTGGTAACATTGTCCTTGTCCCCCTGGAGGAACCATTCTGACCTCCATGTATTTTAGGGTTCCGTCTGTGTTCAGGAAAAGAGCCGGCTGATACTGATCCATGTATGACTTAGTGTCAGATCCACTAAGATAACAGCAGCTACTACTATAACCATAACTTTCCTTCCTCAGACATTTCACCAGTAATATAATGAAGGTCACAAGGGAAACTAAACTGATTGCCACAAGAGAAACAATTAAATATAATGTCATATCTGATGGAGGTTTTGAATTTTTAAGGAAATTTCCGGATTTGGGTATTTCTATCACAGCCTCATCTGCTATCATGACAATTATTGTGACAGTAGTAGATAATGGAGGATCCCCATGATCACTGATAGTGACAACAAGTTGCTGCTCTGTATTTTCTATTTCCTGAAATCCTTGTACAGTCCTGACCTCTCCTGTATGTTTGGAGATTTGGAATAATGAAGAACTACCAGGGTCAATGAGGTTAAAGGACAACCAGGCATTGTGACCAGAGTCCAGATCCACTGCAGTCAGTTTTGTCACCAGATATCCAGCACTTGTAGATTTGGGGATTCTCTGTTGGAGAACAAGATCCTCGGAGTGTTCTGGATACAGCAGGGTGGGGGAGTTGTCATTTGCATCCAATATGAATATAAAGACAGAGACAGTGGAAAATAACTTTGGAGATCCAGAATCCTCTACGTTTATGGTGATTTGTAGAGTCTGAATGTGTTCATAATCAAAGGAACGCTGAGCGTATATATCACCAGTATTAGAATTTATGTAAACAAAAGAGGATACAGAAGATCCATCTATCTGGGTCTCTACTATAGAGTACACCAGATCAGAGTTAACCCCCTCATCTGCATCAGTAGCAGACACCTTACATAGAAGAGTCCCAGGGTCACTGTTTTCCTTTATGAAAGCATTATAAGGAGAGTGTAAAAATATTGGTGCATTATCATTAACATCAGAAACCCTGAGAATAACAGTAATTTTACTGGACAGAGCTGGAGACCCTAAGTCAGAAGCTGTCAGCTCTATAGTGTATTGGGGTATTTTTTCTCTATCCAAAATCCCATCAGTGACAAGTGAAAAATGGTCTTTATTAGTCCTGATTTTAAATGGAATATCCGGGGATAAATTCAATTGTATCTCTCCATTTTTCCCAGAATCCTTGTCTCTCACATTAATAAATCCAACAGCAGTTCCCAGAGGAGCATTTTCTGCAATCTCATTTGCCATAGAAGCAAAAGAAATCTCAGGATAATTGTCATTTACATCTTCTACTTCTATATGAACCACACAGTCACCTTCCAGTTTAGGAAGTCCTTTGTCTACTGCTTTGATAGATAGTTCATACAAGTTTACTTCTTCAAAATCTACAGATGCATTAATATAAATCTGACCATTCTGTTCATTCAGAGAAAATTTTTCTCTGGCAGATTCTGATGTATGCTCCTCAATATAATACAGGATTTGACCATTTACTCCCTCATCAAGATCTGTTGCATTTAAAGTTAATATTACTGTATGTAGAGGTACATTTTCCTTTAGATTGATCTTATACACTGATTGATCAAAGACTGGTCGATTATCATTAATATCTAACACTGTTATTGTGATATGACAGGATCCTGATCTAGCCGGTTCTCCTCCATCTATAGCAGTGAGAATAAGATTGTGTTTTTGTTTCTCCTCCCTATCTAACACCTTCTCTAATATCAGCTGCGGGATGAGAGTGTCATCTACACGATTCTTTACAGACAATGAGAAATAAGGATTTGGGCTCAATATGTACTGACTAACACCATTAACACCAACATCTAAATCCTTCGCAATATCCAAAGTAAACCTATCACCATGACTTGTCCAAAATTCTGTAACTTCTATAATGCGATTATTAGATACAAATGTGGGAGAATTATCATTAATATCCTTAATCTGTATGTTTAGACTAAAAAGCTCTAAAGGATTTTCAGCAACCACCTCTAAGCGTAGCACACAGCTCATACTGGATCCACACAAGATCTCTCTATCAATCCGATCATTGATTGCCAAGTCCCCATTTTCCTTATTTACAGTAAAATATTTTTGGTATTTCTCAGATGATAAATGCAATCTGCGCTGAGCAATCTCTGCACGTTTTATGCCCAGATCCTGAGCTACATTCCCTACCCATGTCCCTGGATCAGACTCCTCCACAATAGAATAACGAAGCTGCCCAGAGACCCAGCCCCAGCTACAAAGGAGAAGGGAGAAAGCTACTTGCCATTTCCAACACAGACAGCAGTCTCTGATGTCCATATCTTACAGGGTTTCCTTGGTATTTTCTTTATCATAGATCCTTTATAATCCACACTGCCTGTTATTTATAAATGCTTAGGTGTTTTATAGCAAAAATAATCCATCTGTAGCAAAAATATCCTCAGGATCCCTAATGAAGCAGTCCTTTGTGTGTGAGAGGAGAGATGGGAGGGTGAATCACTGAGCCAGGGGGAGGAGAATGCAGGGCTAGTTTGAGCAGATATATTTCTGTAGCTAAATAAAATGTGTGGATGACAAGTCTGCCCTCCTGTGGCCTTTACAAATAACTACATTCTTATGTAATACACAGGAGTTATCATGTTTTAACACTAAATCGGGCGATTTTATTTCCAAAAGGCAGGACTGCTTTTTTCACCACATATTTTGCTGAGCAATAATGTATGTATTATGATCATTAAAAATGTTTAGCATTTTCTAAGTAAAATATACGTTGTAAATTTGGTGGATTTCAATCCATTAATTGATACAAGCCTATCATTAATTCTACTGAGTTCAGGTTATGGTTTGGATTTTAAAGTCGTTTTCATGCTTTGTTATGTTTCTAGGTTCCTTCATGCCTGATCATTCTTTCTGTTACTGTCAGTCACTAGAAGTTATGCTGGTATGCAAATTTCTACCAAGCATTTTTGCATTAAAAAACTGTCAAGGGTGAGTATACACAATACATTTTAAAAAGGAATACCTAAAGGCTGGCAGAAACAATCTCTCTAACACATTTCATAAGTAATAATGCTTTTAATTATGACCCAATCAGTAAAATAATGACCAAAAAGTACCATATCAACTATTTTATTGTATAGCAAATCTAAATAATTTGTCAGAACATCGTGTGCCTCACGGAAGAGAGTGTTTATTAGGGATGAGCCGAACACCCCCCTGTTCGGTTCGCACCAGAACCTGCGAACAGACAGAATGTTCGCGTGAACTTTAGAACCCTATTAAATACAAATCTAAAGTGCTAATTATAAAGGCTAATATGCAAGTTATTGTCCTAAAAAGTGTTTGGGGACCTGGGTCCTGCCCCAGGGGACATGTATCAATGCAAAAAAAAAGTTAAAAAAATAGACGTTTTTACAGGAGCAGTGATTTTAATATTGCTTAAAATGAAAAAATAAAAGTGAAATTTTCCTTTAAATTTCGTACCTGGGGGGTGTGTATGATGCATGTAAAGTCACGCATGTTTCCCGTGCTTAGAACTGTCCCTGCACAAAATGTCATTTTGAAGGAAAAAAAGTAATTTAAAACTCACTCACGGCTATTAATGAATTGTCAGCTTTTATCAATACATAGAAAAGTCATTGATAAAAAAAAAAAAAAAGCGTGGGGGTTCCCCCAAATTCAATTACCAGGCCCTTCAGGTCTGGAATGGATATTAAGGGGAACCCCGCCGCAAATTAAAAAAAAAAATGGCGTGCGGTTCCCCCTAAATATCCATACCAGGCCCTTCAGATCTGGCATGGATTTTAAGGGGAACTCCACCCCAAATTAAAAAAAAAATGTCGTGGAGTCCCCCCAAAAATCCATACCAGACCCTTATCTGAACACGCAACCTGGCAGGCCACAGGAAAAGAGGGGGGACGAGAGAGCACCCCCCCCTCCTGAACTGTACCAGGCCACATGCCCTCAACATGGGGAGGATGTCCTCATCCCCACAACCCTTGCACGGTGGTTGTGGGGGTCTGCGGGCAGGGTGCTTATCGGAATCTGGAAGACCCCTTTAACAAAGGGGACCCCCAGATCCCGCCCCCCCTTTGTGAATTGGTAAGGGGTACATTGTACCCCTACCATTTCACGAAGAAAGTGTAAAAAAAGTATATAAAAACACACAAACACCTTGGAAAAGTCCTTTATTAAAAAAAAAAACAAAAAAAAACATTACAGCAATGAAATCCAGTGTCACGCAGCGATCCCGATGTCCAGCGCTGTTCGTCATTGGTTGAGCCTGAGCGGACCTGATGGGGAACTTCCTCCGCAGTGTTTTAAATGCATAGACCCGCCCCTTCTAAAGTTCCCCATCAGGTCCGCTAAGCCGACCAGATGCGGAACGTGAGAAGGGGCGGGTCTATTCATGTATTACACAGTGAAGGAAGTTCCCCATCAGGTCCGCTCAGGCCAATGACGTAGGCAGGGTCTGACATACGAGGGGGCGGACCTGATGGGAACTTCCTTCACTGTGTAATACATGAATAGACCCGCCCCTTCTCATGTTCCGCATCTGGTCCGCTTAGCGGACCTGATGGGGAACTTTAGAAGGGGCGGGTCTATTCATGTATTACACAGTGAAGGAAGTTCCTATCAGGTCTGCCCCCTTGTAGAGCGGACCTGATGGGGAACTTCCTTCACTGTGTAATACATGAATAGACCCGCCCCTTCTCACGTTCCGCATCTGGTCCGCTTAGCGGACCTGATGGGGAACTTTAGAAGGGGCGGGTCTATACATTTAAAACACTGCGGAGGAAGTTCCCCATCAGGTCCGCTCAGGCTCAACCAATGACGAACAGCGCTGGACACCAGGATCGCCGCAGGACACTGGATTTCATCGCTGGAATGTTTTTTTTTTTTTTTTAATAAAGGACTTTTCCAAGGTGTTTGTGTGTTTTTATTTACATTTTTTTACACTTTCTTCGTGAAATGGTAGGGGTAAAATGTACCCCTTACCAATTCCCATGGGGGCGGGCTGGGATCTGGGAGTCCCCTTTGTTAAAGGGGTCTTCCAGATTCCGATAAGCCCCCTGCCCGCAGACCCCCACAACCACCGGGCAAGGGTTGTGGGGATGAGGCCCTTGTCCCCATCAACATGGGGACATCCTCCCCATGTTGAGGGTATGTGGCCTGGTACGGTTCAGGAGGTGGGGGCGCTCTCTCGTTCCCCCCCCCCTCTTTTCCTGCGGCCTGCCAGGTTACGTGCTCGGATAAGGGTCTGGTATGGATTTTTGGGGGGACTCTATGCCATTTTTTTTATTTTGGGGTGGAGTTCCCCTTAAAATCCATGCCAGATATGAAGGGCCTGGTATGGATATTTACGGGGAACCGCACGCCATTTTTTTTTAAATTTGCGGCGGGGTTCCCCTTAATATCCATTCCAGACCTGAAGGGCCTGGAAATTGAATTTGGGGGAACCCCCATGCTTTTTTTTTTTATCAATGACTTTTCTATGTATTGATAAAAGCCGACAATTCATTAATAGCCGCGAGTAAGTTTTAGATTACTCTTTTTCCTTCAAAAATGACATTTTGTGCAGAGACAGTTCTAAGCACGGGAAACATGCGCGACTTTACATGCATATCATACACACCCCCCCAGGTGCGAAATTTAAAGGAATATTTCACTTTTATTGATTCACTTTAAGCATTATTAAAATCACTGCTCCCAAAAAAACGTTTTTAAAACTTTTTTTTGCATTGATACATGTCCCCTGGGGCAGGACCCCGGTCCCCAAACACTTTTTAGGACAATAACTTGCATATAAGCCTTTATAATTAGCACTTTAGATTTCTCCCATAGACTTTTCGAATTTGCCGCAAACACCCCAAATTGTTCGCTGTTTATGTGTCCAGGAAAGGCAAATGCCTACAATTTACTTTTTTTAAACGCAGGCTAAATAAGAAGGAAGGACTTTGACTAGAAATAGTAGGAAGGACTTTTTCTTCTAAAAACGTGCTATATAAAAGGGCAAATAAGAATCAAGTCAAAGAAACTGTAGTCCTGCATTGCAATTAAGGAAAGAAAGGGCCCGGTCACAGTATCAGGGGGAAGAGGGGTGTGAGGGGTCAGATAAGTCAAACTGCTTCTTAACAGTACCCTATTCAAAAATGAGCATTTAAATCATTGCTAGATCCCAATTCTAACAAAAAATACAGAATGTCCCATTTACCCAACTGCAGGTTAATGAGGTTTCTTTACCCTGTTGCATTTTTGACAGAATATTCTATAAAAAAAATTGCATGTAAATGCACTTTAGAGCGCCACATACAAAAAGAATATCCCCAGAAAATACATATCGAACACTTACATGCAAATTTTTGGTTTCTGTTATTTTAACCATGACTGCTCTACATAATGAGGGTTCCCTAGGGCAGTTTACATGCAAACCCAGTCTGATTATGAGCACGCACTACTCCACACTGACATCCACACATCAAGGCATTTTTATATTTGCATAGCTTCCCTCAAGAGGTAGCCTGCTGCTTGCCCCAGGGCTAAAGGCTCTTTTGAGGAGCCATGATCTACCTTAATTGCACTGGGTCTAAAAAAGGCAAGACATGAAAACAGAAAGATTTTACTTACCAATTATATTAGCATGTTGATAAGGGGGAAATGAGGAACAATGGAAGGTAAATATAAGCAGACTAAGCCTTAAAATTAACAGCAGAGGACACATCTAAGTGCAGTAAAAATAAAAAATAAATAAAAAAACTCACAGTAAAGAGCCTGTCATATGAACTTTATCCACTGGAGGCTTTCATACTAACCACAACAGCACATAGGAGAGGTAATCTATCACATAAACTCTGTGCTTCCAATGGTCAGGAAAAACTCAGGGAGACATGTGAGCCAGTCAGACAGCAAGCGGAGCATCCTGTGTGATGTCAGATGCTGGTAGGTGTGGAGGACATATGGCTGCATGTTTTAAAGTCACTCTGCCTCTTTTTCAAGCCTTTCATAAATGTGAGTTGCCAATTATTTTTATTGTTAAATGTGAGGTTTTTTACTGCACTTAGATATGTCCTCTGCTATTCCATATTGTTGCTTTAGAGATTCCTTCAGTCTCTTGACAAGCTGCACTAAGTGTTGGAAGCCAGATGAGTTAACTCCTGATGTGCCACACATGGACCTTATGAGCTCTTTGCTGAGCATCCATTTTAGAGGATTTACTGTTTGACAACTTGTGTCAGGATATAGTGTGTTTATAAACGTCAAGAGGACATGTCAAATATTATTTCAAACACTCTAATAAATGCTTATGTATTATAATAATTTGTATTTATATTTTTAAACACCACTTATTAGTCCATGAAGTACAGTGATATCTTCCTCGCAGCCAACATGTTCCTTGTGCTTCTATTGCACCATGCCATCAACTCCTGAATCCATCAGGAGTTGATGGTTACTTCCAGACTTTTAAAGCCCTCCCCCCCCACGCACGGTCACGGCAATGTGCCTCTGTATTTCATGCTAATGCATGTTTAGATTTCACTTGCAACCTTTTAATATACTAGTTGATCAACATCAGCACCAGTTCACATAAAGAAGCTATGGCAACCAGTAATAAAGCAATACCCTTAAAGAAACAATGTGGGCATTAAATCTTTCCATACTTCAGCAAGTTCTCTAAACTTCTGAACTTACTGAATGCAGCCTACTGGGATGTGTGATGTGCATATCCCAGGAGGCTGTGAGTGATCCAATGATACTTTACTCTAACCTGTGTGAAAAACAAGAAAGTAGGAGGTTGACTCTAACCAAAACAACTATATTTAAAATAACCCAAAATTTTAATTGGATATGATTGTGTAGGGAAAAGGAGGGGAATGCCAGAAAGTGCAATTATTGGTGAATAGTCCTCATTAAGCTTTACAGGCTTGTTAAAAAAATAATTTGTTTTGTGTACCAGAGTTTAAGTGGATACTAATATAACACAAAACTAAAACAGGCAAATATTTAATATAAATATAAAGAAATATGTTAGCATTGCACTGCAACTACATAATCATCCAGCTGTAAAATCTAAAACCTTTGAAATATAATGTTAAAAAATGAGGATATAAGAAGCTGCAGGTTTAGGGATTAACTTACCTTGTTTGGATCATTCAAACAGCTTGTATCTGAACAGGTATCATTGTCTTTAACTAGATCCCGTAACTGGGGAAAATCCAAAGCCTGCAAAAAAGCTGAATCCCGCTGTGGGGCTGGGGGCACATTCGTTTGATAACATTGTCCTTGTCCTCCTGGAGGAACCATCCTGACCTCCATGTATTTTAGGGTTCCATCTGTGTTCAGGAAAATAGCCGGCTGATACTGATCCATGTATGATTTAGATTCAGATCCACTAAGATAACAGCAACTGCTGCTATAACCATAACTGTCCTTTCTCAGACATTTCACTAATAATATGGTTAATGTGACAAGGGACACTAAACTGATAGCCACAAGAGAAACAATTAAATATAAAGTCATATCTGATGGAGGTTTGGAATTTCTGAGGAAATCTCCAGGTTTGGGTCTTTCTACTACAACATCATCTGCTATACTGACGAGTACAGTAACAGTAGCAGATAATGGAGGCTCCCCATGATCACAAATAGATATGATAAGTTGCTGCTCTATATCCTCTATTTCTTGAAATCCTCGTACAGTCCTGACCTCTCCTGTATGTTTAGACACTTGGAACGGTGAAGAGCTGCCAGGATCTATTAGGTTAAAGGCCAACCAGGCATTGTGCCCAGAGTCCAGATCCACTGCAGTCAGTTTTGTCACCAGATATCCAGCACTTGTAGATTTTGGGATCCTCTCTTGGACAATGAGATCCTCAGAGTGCTCTGGATACAGCAGGGTGGGGGAGTTGTCATTTGTATCCAATATGAATATAAAGACAGGGACAGTAGAAAATAACTTTGGAGAGCCAGAATCCTCTACTTTTATGGTGATCTGTAGAGTCTGAATGTGTTCATAGTCAAAGGAACGCTGAGCATATATATCACCAGTATTAGAATTTATATAAACATATGATGATACAGAAGACTCATCTATCTTGGTCTCCACTATAGAGTAAACCAGCTCAGAGTTAACCCCCTCGTCTGCATCAGTAGCAGACACTGTACATAGAAGAGTTCCTGGGTCACTGTTTTCCTTTATAAAAGCATTATAAGTAGACTGTAAAAATATTGGTGCATTATCATTTACATCAGAAACCCTGAGAATAACAGTCGTCTTATTGGACAGAACTGGAGATCCTAAATCAGAAGCTGTCAGCTCTATAGTGTATTGGGATATTTTTTCTCTATCCAAAGTCCCATCAGTGACCAATGAGTAATGGTCTTTAGTAGTTCTTATTTTAAATGGAATATTGGGAGATAATTTTAATTGTATCTCTCCATTTTTCCCAGAATCCTTGTCTACCACATTAATAAATCCCACAGCAGTTCCCACAGGAGCATTTTCTGGAATCTCATTTGCCATAGAAGCAAAAGAAATCTCAGGATAATTGTCATTTACATCTTCTATTTCTATATGAACCACACAGTCACCTTCCAGTTTAGGAAGTCCTTTGTCTACTGCTTTGATTGACAATTCATAAAAATTTATTTCTTCAAAATCTACAGATCCATTAATATAAATCTGACCGTTCTGTTCATTCAGAGCAAATCTTTCTCTAGCAGATTCTGATGTGTGTTTGTCAACATAATACAGGATTTCACTATTGACCCCATCATCAAGATCGGTTGCATTTAAAGTTAGTATAACTGTATTTAAAGGGAGATTTTCTCTTAGATTGATCTTATACACTGACCGATCAAAGACTGGTCTATTATCATTAATATCTAACACTGTTATTGTGATATGACAAGATCCTGATCTAGCCGGTTCTCCTCCATCTATAGCAGTGAGAATAAGATTGTGTTCTTGTTTCTCCTCCCTATCTAACACCTTCTCTAATATCAGCTGAGGGATGAGAGTGCCATCCTTACGATTCTTTACAGACAATGAGAAATAAGGATTTGTATTTAATATGTACTGACTAACACCATTAATACCAACATCCAAATCCTTAGCAAGATCCAAAGTAAACCTATCACCGGGACTTGCAATTAACTCTGTAATCTCAATAATGTTTTTAGTAGATTCAAATATTGGGGAATTATCATTAATATCCTGAATCTCTATATCTAACCTGAAATGCTCTAAAGGATTTTCAGCAACCACCTCTAAACGCAGCATACAACTCAAAATGGATCCACATAGGATCTCTCTATCAATCCTGTCATTAACAATTAAGCCTCCATTTTCCTTATTTACAGTAAAATATTTTTGGTATTTCTCGGATGATAAATGTAAGCTGCGCTGAGCGATCTCTGCACGTTTTATGCCCAGATCCTGAGCTACATTCCCTACCCATGTCCCTGGATCAGACTCCTCCACAATGGAATAACGAAGCTGCCCAGAGACCCAGCCCCAGCTACAAAGGAGAAGGGAGAAAGCTACTTGCCATTTCCAACACAGACAGCAGACTCTGATGTCCATATCTTACAATGTTTTCTTGGTATTTGCAGTATCATAGATCCTTTACAATCCACACTGCCTGTTGTTTATAAATTCATATGTGTTTTAAAGCAAAAATAATCCATCTGTAGCAAAAACATCCTCAGGATCCCTAACGAAGCAGTCCTTTGTGTGTGAGAGAAGAGATGGGAGGGTGAATCACTGAGCCAGGGGGAGGAGAGTGCAGGGCTAGTTTGAGCAGATATATTTCTGTAGCTAAATACAATGTGTTGATGACAAGTGTGCCCTCCTGTGGCCAATAAAAATAACTGCAATCTTACATAAAACACACAGGATTTATCATGTTTTAAAAGTAAATAGAGCTATTTATTTTCCAAAAGACAGGATTGTTTTGCTTTTTTTCAACACCTATCTTTGCTGAGCAATAATTTATATATTATGATCATTAAAAATATATAACATTTGCAAAGCAAAACACAGGTGTAAACTTTGTAGTTTTGAACGCCTTGATCAATAAAAGTTTATCATTTATTATTACTACATTCAGGTCATGGTTTTGATTTGGAAACAGTTTTCATACTTTGTTATATTTCTAAGTGCCTTCAGGCTTGGTCAGTCTTTTAATTTTTTATTACCACCATAATTCCAAGTTCCATAATTCCATGTTCCAAGATATACACATATCTACTGACTCCTGCGAGCCTGGGATTATTGGGCATCACTATTGATTTGCATGGATGGGTCATTATGATATGTACCGATACAGGCTAAACATGATAGAAGGATTTTTACCAGAAACAGGAAGAAGATTTTGTTCTTCAGAAATACCTGTCAAATACTGTACCTGCGCAAATAAGAATCAAGTCAAATAAGAATAATTAAATCAAGTATGCCACTGTTAAGCAATTAAGGCCAATCACGATTTCCCACACTGTAGCCATAATTGTCTTTTTTAAGCACGGACAAAAGGTCCATGCTGGTCATACACTGCCTGCAGGCAGGCCTAGTCAAACCTACTCTTCTTTGAAAGCAGATTGTGAGGTACAATGGCTCCTTTCTGGACATATCAACTGCTTCCTCTGGTGACTACCTTACTAGTCACCAGAGGAAGCAGTTCTTCACCAGAGCTCTTCCTGTACTATAAACAGTATGTCTGCGAGGTTCAGAGTTTAAAATGGTTACTTTCATGTTGTATGCTTGGCTACAACAAGTAAAAAACCAAACTCCAGACAGATCTAAGGAGAAGTGGGAACCCACTTTACAACTTGAAATCCATGAGAGACAATGGAAGAAAGCACGCATACTAACACATGAATGCTCCATTAGTACACAGTCCCAGTACACAGCTTACAAATTGCTTATGCACTGGTATGCTACCCCTGTAAAAATTCAGACGTGGTTCCCACGACACTTGGACCTTTGCTGGAGATGTGGTCAATCACCAGGGACATTTGATGGCATTGTCCAAGACTTGTCCATTTTGGAATGAAGTATGAAGAACTTATTATTCACATCACTGACACAAAACTGCAGCTGACTTCAGCTTGCTGTTTACTGCATATCTGCCCCACTATCTTTAAGAAGATATAAGTATTCTTTGACTAAGCATGTACTTAATACAAATGTAAATATTGGTCAAAAAATCACGCGCACCTTGACTAATTGTACCACCACTGCGCCCACATGAAAATATAAATGTATGAACCTAAAAAGCTGTTACTTAAATAAAAACTAATCTGAAAAAAGTATTTTTAACTAAAAAAATTGTAGCGCTAAAACATATACAGTAAATATGTACACCTCTAAATGTGTAAAATATCAGAGCAACACCACGTGAAGGTGCACAATATATCTTACTAAATATAAACAATAAAATGTGTATAATGTTCATAGGTGGTCATCAAAAATAGTTTGTGAAACACATTCCAAAAAAAGAAAAATAAAGAAAGTCCAAAAAAATATATTATTTTTTTCTGCGTTTCCAAGTGTTTAAACTCCAAAGTGACAAAATAATCTTCTAATTAACTTGAATCAAATTTTCTTCCACCAACACCACTGTGACTGTGACTCCTCTCCCATAAGTTTTGCACTCACCAGATAAATCTGCCCAGCACTCTCATGCTAAGGCAATCAAGCTTGAACACACCAAACACAGTAACTTCAGTATTTCCAACGGTGCTCAATCAGTGCAGGGGAATTCCATATATATATGCAAGAAATAAAAAGTGCTTCCAATAGTGAAATATTGCCAGTGAATCATTTATTAAAAAGGCACACGTGACCTTCAACCATTGCACTCACATCATTTCAAATATAAAAAGGCACTTCACAGCAAAATACAGCAATGAAAACTTCACACAGCAAGGCGGACTGCAGCGGTGTATTAAGGTGTATCGCGGTCACGGCGGACCCAGGAAACAAGCCGATAATCTCACCCTCCACTCGCCCGTCTCCTATCCTTATCAGGTAAAAGGCTGCTTTATGTCCTCTCACATCTTCATTATCCCCAGGGAGAGCTGTGCTGTGTGCTGGACAGGAGGAAAGTCATGTACTTAATACAGCCAAGTCGCTGATTCCTTTAAACTGGAAATCCATACCTTTCCCCTCTGTCAGAGATTGGCTCCACAGAGTGGGCACTCTATACAACATGGAAGAGACAATTGACAGCATAACTTGCTTTTATAAAACCTGGGCAGTGTAGTTCATTTTCAAATACTCTGCAGACTATGAGGTTTTGTTGGATAGCTTAACTTAAATAAGGCCGGCCGTTAAGTTAATTCATGAGTCTATCTCATGTGAGACACATTTCGGCTCATAGGATATGTCGAAGTTGATGCTTGTAAAGCATTGATATTGGGATCGAGTGATGCATGTGTCACTGACACTATAGGGGTTATTTACTAAAACTGCATGGTGCAAAATCGAGTGCAACGCATAGAAACCAAAACAAATATTATAGCTGCTGACTTTTAATATAAGGACACTTACCTGTCCAGGTATCCTGCAATGTCAGCATCCCTAGCAGATATGTCCATTGGCTTCGGGTGCAGGCGCCAGCATCCTCACTAAGGAAAACAGGAAGTGAAGCTTTGCAGCTTTACAGCCTTTCTACTGTGCATGCGCGAGTCACACTTTCTGAATGGTCCTACTACCTTCTGGAACCTGTGTGTATCCCAGAAGGCAGCGGGAGGGAAGGAGGAGGGGGCCAGGAAATTCCATTGATTGCAGTGATTGTTGTGCAACGATCTTACCTGAAAGTGGGAGCGGGTACCTGGTTTTGACAGGTATCTGCTCCCCCATACCCCCCAAAAAGTGCCAAATGTGGCAGTGGAGCGGAGGCGGGTACAAACAAGCAGAACTTCCACTTTTGAGTGGAGCTCTGCTTTAGTTGAACACGCTGAAATTAGAAGCTGATTGGCTACCATGCACAGCCTCACCAGATTCTGAGTGATCCAGTTTTAGTAAAACTACCCTATGTCTCAAGGGGTAATTATTTTCCTTTTTTTATTTTCTTTTCATCTTTTCTTAATCCTTTAATTTCCTATGGCTTATGTTGGTAACTTAAGTTATCCTATGGCATGGTGACCTATTCTGTCAGACTAAGCTAACTGTCCACTGTACTAAATGTAAACTTTTTCACTGTATGTGATCATATATTAAACTAGATAATATTCTAATCTTTGTATAATTCTGAAAAATGCTTTAACCACTTAACGACCGCCCACTGTAAATATACGTCAGCAGAATGGCACCGACAGGCAGAATCACGTATATGTACGTGATTGCCTTTGTATAGTTGGGGGGTCCTATCGGACCCCCCTTCCTTACAGTGAGCGGTCGTTTTACCTTCGGGAGCGATCCTGCATGAGGGGACGGCCGTTCGATTCCGGCCACCCCCTCTCGATCGCTCCCGGCGAATGAGAGAGCTTCCCCTGCCTGCCAGGAAGGAGGAAGTGATGTCATCTCTCCTGGGGCGCTCACATATACCGAGCGCCGTACAGGAGAAGATGCAGGTTAGTACACAAAACAGCACACTGACACCAGGACACATAGGCACATAAATCGCCCCCCAGGCCCCCCCAGACACCCCCAGATCACCCCCCAGCCCCCCCCCAGCCCCCAGTCACAGTGTCACTGATTGCAGTGACCATTTATTTAGTGATCACTGCAATCAGTGACATTTGTGACTGTAAAAGTGTCACTACATTTAGTTTTAGGTCCAGTGTAGCCCCCTAACCCCCCCCTAATAAAGGTTTAACCCCCTGATCACCCCCCAGATAACCCTTTCACCCCCTATCACCACTGTCACTAAGCAATCATTTTTCTGATCGATGTCTTAGCGTCGGTGATGCTGATCGGTAGCCAGTAATTTTTTTAGGTTCGCCGCAGGTTTTTATAGCGTCGGGTACCCCCATATATTACCTAATAAAGGTTTAACCCCCTTGATCGCCCCCCCCAGGTAACCCTTTCACCCCCTATCACCACTGTCACTAAGCGATAATCTTTCTGATCGATGTCTTAGTGTCGGTGATGCTGATCGGTAGCCAGTATTTTTTTTTAGGTTCGCCGCAGGTTTTTATAGCGTCGGGTACCCCCATATATTACCTAATAAAGGTGTAACCCCCTTGATCACCCCCCAGGTAACCCTTTCACCCCCTAGCACCGCCGTCACTATGCGATCATTTTTCTGATCGATGTCTTAGCGTCGGTGATGCTGATCGGTAGCCAGTAATTTTTTTTAGGTTCGCCGCAGGTTTTTATAGCGTCAGGTACCCCCATATATTATCTAATAAAGGTTTAACCCCCTGATCGCCCCCCAGGTAACCCTTTCACCCCCTATCACCACTGTCGCTAAGCAATCGTTTTTATGATCGTTGTCTTAGTGTCGGTGATGCCGATAGGTAGCCAGTAATTTTTTTTTAGGTTCGCCGTCAGGTTTTTATATAGCGTCAGGTACCCCCATATATTACCTAATAAAGGTTTTAACCCCCTAATTGCCCCTAGTTAACCCTTTCACCAGTGATCATCATATAAGTGTTACGGGTGACGCTGGTTAGTTAGTTTGCTTTTTATAGTGTCAGGGCACCCGCCGTATATAACCCAATAAAGGTTTAACCCCCTGATCGCCCGGCGGGTGATATCAGTTAGGTTTTAGCGTCAGAGAGGGTCTGAGTCACACCCCAGGCAGCGTCAGGTTAGTGCCAGTAACGCTAACACCCACGCGTGAAGCATACACCTCCCTTAGTGGTATAGTATCTGAACAGATCAATATCTGATCTGATCAGATCTATACTAGCGTCCCCAGCAGTTTAGGGTTCCAAAAAACGCAGTGTTAGCGGGATCAGCCCAGATACCTGCTAGCACCTGCGTTTTGCCCCTCCGTCCAGCCCAGGCCACCGAAGTGCAGTATCGATCGATCACTGTCACTTGCAAAACACAACACACATAACTGCAGCGTTCGCAGAGACAGGCCTGATCCCTGCAACTCCAGTGCTGTAGGAGGTGATTTCACCACCACAGTTAAAAAAAAAAAGCATATATGCCGAAGCATTGGGGCAGCAGGAGCGGAGGAGCGATTTTGCTCCTAATGCCGCGTATATACGGTCGAAATTCCGACGGAGGCTTGCCCGTGGAAAAGTCTGACCATATGTACGCGGCATAACTTTTGCGAGAAGATGCCCCCATGCTTCGGCATATATAAATGGTGCATGTATGCCCATCATTAGAAGTGGGTGGATGAAGGGCGGTATTCTAATGGTGGGCATACCCACCGATCAATCTTTTTTTTTCGTTCAGCCAACAGGCTGCATGAAAAAAAAGATTACAATACATGTCCAACAAGGACCAGCAACGTACTGGTATGTTGCTGGACTTTGAATGTTTATACCAGAATGATGCCTGCGGGTTTAGGTATCATCTTGGTATCATTCTTTTCAGCCAGCGGCCGGCTTTCATGTAAAAGCAATCCTAGTGGCTAATTAGCCTCTGGACTGCTTTTACAAGCAGTGGGAGGGAATGCCCCCCCGGATATAAAAAGCACCATTGGGAAATTGGGAAAGCATTTTATCACACCGATCTTGGTGTGGTCAGATGCTTTGAGGGCAGAGGAAAGATCTAGGGTCCAATAGACCCCAGTTTTTTCAAAAAAGAGTACCTGTCATTACCTATTGCTATCATAGGGGATATTTACATTCCCTGAGATAACAATAAAAGTGATAAAAATAAATAAATATGGAAGCAACAGTTTAAAAATAAAATAAAAAAGCAAAATTAATAATAAAAAAAAAAAAAAAAAAGAAAAAGCACCCCTGTCCTGCCCTGCTCTTGCCCAATGGTGAACGCAAGCGTCGGTCTGGCGTCATATGTAAACAGCAATTGCACCATGCATGTGAGGTATCACCGCGAAGGTCAGATCGAGGGCAGTAATTTTAGCAGTAGACCTCCTCTGTAAATCTAACGGGGTAACCTGTAAATGCTTTTAAAGGCTTTTAAAAATGTATGTAGTTTGTCGCCAATGCACGTTTGTGCGAAATTTTAAAGCATGTCGTGTTTGGTATCTATGTACTCGGCATAAGATCATCTTTTTTATTTCATCAAACATTTGGGCAATATAGTGTGTTTTAGTGCATTAAAATTAAAAAAAAGTATATTTTTTCCCAAAAAAATGCGTTTGAAAAATCGCTGCGCAAATACTGTGTAGAAAAAAAAAATGCAACACCCACCATTTTATTCTGTAGGGCCTTTGCTTTAAAAATATATATAATGTTTGGGGGTTCAACATAATTTTCTTGCAAAAAAAAATATGTTTTCATGTAAACAAAAAGTGTCAAAAAGGGCTTTGTCTTCAAGTGGTTAGAAGAGTGGATGTAAGCTTCCTAATGTTGTGTATAAAATGCCAGAACAGTTCAAAACCCCCCCAAATGACCCCATTTTGGAAAGTAGACACCCCAAGCTATATACTGAGAGGCATGTCGAGTCCATGGAATATTTTATATGTTGACACAAGTTGCGGAAAAAATAATTTTTTTTTTTTGCACAAAGTTGTCACTAAATGATATATTGCTCAAACATGCCATGGGCACATGTGGAATTACACCCCAAAATACATTCTGTTGCTTCTCCTGAGTACGGGGATACCACATGTGTGAGACTTTTTGGGAGCCTAGCCGTGTACGGGACCCCAAAAACCAAGCACCGCCTTCAGGCTTTCTAAGGGTGTCAATTTTTGATTTCACTTCTCACTGCCTATCACAGTTTCGGAGGCCATGGAATGCCCAGATGGCACAAAACCCCCCCAAATGACCCCATTTTGGAAAGTAGACACCCCAAGCTATTTGCTGAGAGGTATTGTGAGCATTTTGCAGATCTCGCTTTTTGTCACAAATTGAAAAAAAAAAGAAAAAAAAATGTTCTTTCTTCATTTTCAAAAACAAATGAGAGCTGTAAAATACTCACCATGCCTCTCAGCAAACAGCTTGGGGTGTCTACTTTCCAAAATGGGGTCATTTGGGGGGGTTTTGTGCTATTTTGGCATTTTATGGCCTTCAAAACTGTGATAGGTAGTGAGGAGTGAAATCAAAAATTTGCGCCCTTAGAAATCCTGGAGGCGGTGCTTGGTTACCCACACATGTGGTATCCCCGTACTCAGGAGAAGCAGCAGAATGTATTTTGGGGTGCAATTCCACATATAACCATGGCATGTGTGAGCAATATATCATTTAGTGACAACTTTTTGTAATTTTTTTTTTTTTTGTCATTATTCAATCACTTGGGACAAAAAAAAAATATTCAATGGGCTCAACAGGCCTCTCAGCAATTTCCTTGGGGTGTCTACTTTCTAAAATGGGGTCATTTGGGGGGGTTTTGTGCTATTTTGGCATTTTATGGCCTTCAAAACTGTGATAGGTAGTGAGGAGTGAAATCAAAAATTTGCGCCCTTAGAAATCCTGAAGGCGGTGCTTGGTTTCCGGGGTCCCGTACGTGGCTAGGCTCCTAAAAAGTCCCACACATGTGGTATCCCCGTACTCAGGAGAAGCAGCAGAATGTATTTTGGGGTGCAATTCCACATATAACCATGGCATGCGTGAGCAATATATCATTTAGTGACAACTTTTTGTAATTTTTTTATTTTTTTTGTCATTATTCAATCACTTGGGACAAAAAAAAAATATTCAATGGGCTCAACATGCCTCTCAGCAATTTCCTTGGGGTGTCTACTTTCTAAAATGGGGTCATTTGGGGGGGTTTTGTACTGCCCTGTCATTTTAGCACCTCAAGAAATGAGATAGGCAGTCATAAATTAAAAGCTGTGTAAATTCCAGAAAATGTACCCTAGTTTGTAAACGCTATAACTTTTGCGCAAACCGATAAATATACGCTTATTGACATTTTTTTTACTAAAGACATGTGGCTGAATACATTTTGGCCTAAATGTATGACTAAAATTGAGTTTATTCGATTTTTCTTATAACAAAAAGTAGAAAATATCATTTTTTTTCAAAATTTTCGGTCTTTTTCCGTTTATATCGCAAAAAATAAAAATCGCAGAGGCAATCAAATACCATTAAAAGAAAGCTCTATTTGTGGGAAGAAAAGGACGCAAATTTCATTTGGGTACAACATTGCATGTCCGCACAATTTACAGTTAAAGCAGCGCAGTGCAAAATTCTGAATTCACCTCTGGTCCTTTAGCTACCAAATGGTCCGGGGCTTAAGTGGTTAAACAGTTATTGGTTTATTGCTAATAATTCTTGCCACGTTTATTGATGTTCAGACGATAACTTAAAGAGGTTGTAAAGGTTCATGTTTCATCACCTTAATGCATCCTATGCATTAAGGTGAAAAAACATCTTACGAATAGCCCCCCCCCCATTTTACTTACCTGAGCCCTGGAAAGTTCAGTGTCGCAAACGTGCAAACACGCTTTTCCTTTGCTCGGTCTTCTCGACTCTTCATTGGATAGATTGATAGCAGCGCAGCCATTGGCTCGCGCTGCTGTCAATCAACTCCAATTACGTGAGGACCGGGGTGGGGCCGAGTCCTGTAGTTGGCGGCTATGGCTGCCTACTACAGGACTCGGGAGCGTGCCCGCAAGGTAACCCCCTTGGGAGAGCGCTTACCAGAGGGGTTATCAGAAGCGGGGAGGAGCTGAGACAGGAGCCGTGGGAACCCAGAAGAGGATGTTCGGGACCACTCTGTGCAAAACGAGCTGCACAGTGGAGGTAAGTATGACATGTTTGTTATTTAAAAAAATAAAAATATTCAAACCTTTAGTATCACTTTAATTGTTGTTTCGCCTTTTTATTATGTACTGCTAAATTTTTCTTCAATAAAACTTGTATTGAAGAAAAAAAGAAACCTTGCAATCGCTCTCTCCCTCTCTCTCTCTGTCACTCAATTAGTTTGAACGCATAACAATATAGGCTTTAGGAATTTATGTACCAATGCAATGCAATAGCCTGGCTAATTATAATGTCATCAATCTTCAGCCTAAGAATTTCCTAATATGAGTCACAAAACTTTAGCTTTTGTTGTTTGAGATAGGATTCCCATGTGCTCTTAATAATAATGCACTAAATTAAACATCTTTGTGTTGTACATACCTATAAGAAATACATATATAAAATCTGGAAGTAACTGAATCTTAAAATTCCTAGTTAAGAAAAAACACAAAAACAAGGCACTGAACACTGACAGGGAGAAAGGGGCTAACCTGCCTTCCCCAAAAATGCTACCCTAGATCTGGGACTGTATGACATTTCCAGAATCTTAGTCTGGTAAACACAAATATAGAATACAGTCCCACAACATTAAACAACACATGAGAATAGAGGATGCAGCAGGCCTGTTCCCATCAAGCCTTGTAAACCAAGGAAAGGCTACAATATCAACAGCAGGGATAGTTTTGCAAGTATTATGCTAATTGCCAATGTAATCTGAAATGTGCTAATGAACTTGACATTGCCCTTTAAACAGATTGTGATTTTTTATAATTATCTACTAGTATACTTAAACATCTATTTAAAAAAAAAAAACATCTCGTTTTTTTTTCAAAGATGTTTATAATTAGTCATTTAGAAAGTTTATATGTTTTAGAAAGACAGTTAAATAACTTAAATGCTGAACTATGGAAAAACATCATAGCTACCCTTGCAGCAGGACTCCCCCTTGCAGTAAAATAGTAATTTTTGTCTATGGTACTATTAAATGCATTTGTACTTACCTTCTCCCTCACTCCCACAGGCCTTTTCCTCTCTGTGCGCCATCTTCTCTTTGGAGCCCTGTCTAAAATTCATGCTCTCACATCATCATGTACATGGCAAGACCTGCAGACTAACATTGTAAGTGAGGAACCTGAAGGCCTGTCCACAATCAGGAGCACTCGGGAAAGAGGGGAGCAAAGGATAAGGTAAGTAAAAGTGTTTTAGAATAAGCATTTCACCCTTGTGCTCTGGGAGTAGGGATGAGCTTCGAGTTCGAGTCAAACTCATGTTCGACTCGAACATTGCCTGTTCGCAACAGCGAACAATTTGGGGTGTTCGCGGCAAATTCGAAAAGCCGCGGAACACCCTGTAAAAGTCTATGGGAGAAATCTAAAGTGCTCATTTTAAAGGCTTATATGCAAGTTATTGTCATAAAAAGTGTTTGGGGGCCCGGGTCCTGCCCCAGGGGACATGTATCAATGCAAAAAAAAGTTTTAAAAACGGCCGTTTTTTTGGGAGCAGTGATTTTAATAATGCTTAAAGTGAAACAATAAAAGTGAAAAATATTCCTTTAAATTTCGTACCTAGGGGGTGCGTATAGTATGCCTGTAAAGTCGCGCTTGTTTCCCGTGCTTAGAACTGTCCCTGCACAAAGTGTAATTTCTGAAGGAAAAAAAGTCATTTAAAACTCACTCAAGGCTATAATGAATTGTCGGCTCCCGTCAATACATAGAAAAGTCATTGATAAAAATAAAATAAAATGCGTGGGGGTCCCCCCAAATTCAATTACCAGGCCCTTCAGGTCTGGTATGGATATTAAGGGGAACCCTGCCCCAAATTTTTTAAAAAATGGCGTGGAGTTCCCCCAAAAATCCATACCAGACCCTTTATCCGAGCACGCAACCTGGCAGGCCGCAGGAAAAGAGGGGGGGGACGAGAGAGCGCCCCCCCTCCTGAACCATACCAGGCCACATGCCCTCAACATGGGGAGGATGTCCCCATGTTGATGCGGACAAGGGCCTCATCCCCACAACCCTTGCCCGGTGGTTGTGGGGGTCTGCGGGCAGGGGGCTTATCGGAATTTGGAAGACCCCTTTAACAAAGGGGACCCCCAGATTCCGCCCCCCCCCCCTATGTGAATTGGTAAGGGGTACATTGTACCCCTACCATTTCACAAAGAAAGTGTAAAAAAAATGTAAAAAAACCACACAGACACCTTGGAAAAGTCCTTTAATAAAAAATAAAAAAAACACATTCCAGCGATGTAATCCAATGTCCCGCGGCGATACGATGTCCAGCGCTGCAGTCTCCACTTGAAACGTCATTGGCTGAGTGGACCTACACTGCGGAGGAAGTTCCCCATCAGGTCCGCTCAGCCAATGACGTAGGCGGGGTCTGAGGTATGAGGGGGCGGGGACGCCCTCGTATCTCAGACCCCGCCTACGTCTTGGCTAAGCGGACCTGATGGGGAACTTCCTCTATTAAAAAATTAATAGACCCGCCCCTTCTCATGTTCCCCATCAGGAGCGGACCTGATGGGGAACGTGAGAAGGGGCGGGTCTATTCATTTTTTTACACTGAAGAGGAAGTTCCCCATCAGGTCCGCTCAGCCAAAACGTAGGCGGGGTCTGAGATACGAGGGCACACCCGCCCCCTCGTACCTCAGACCCTGCCTACGTCATTGGCTGAGCGGACCTGATGGGGAACTTCCTCCGCAGTGTAGTTCCGCTCAGCCAATGACGTTTCGAGTGGAGACTGCAGCGCTGGACATCGGATCGCCGCGGGACATTGGATTACATAGCTGGAATGTGTTTTTTATTTTTTATTTTTAATAAAGGACTTATCCAAGGTGTCTGTGTGTTTTTTTTTACATTTTTTTTACACTTTCTTTGTGAAATGGTAGGGGTACCCCTTACCAATTCACATAGGGGGGGCCGGGATCTGGGGGCCCCCTTTGTTAAAGGGGTCTTCCAGATTCCGATAAGCCTCCTGCACGCAGACCCCCACAACCGCCGGGCAAGGGTTGTGGGGATGAGGCCCTTGTCCCCATCAACATGGGGACATCCTCCCCATGTTGAGGGCATGTGGCCTGGTACGGTTCAGGAGGGGAGGCGCTCTCGTCCCCCCCTCTTTTCCTGCGGCCTGCCAGGTTGCGTGCTCGGATAAAGGGTCTGGTATAAATTTTTGGGGGAACTCCACGCCATTTTTTTACATTTGGGGTGGAGTTCCCCTTAAAATCCATACCAGACCTGATGGGTCTGGTATGGATATTTTGGGGGAACCCCACGTAATTTTTTTTTAATTTGATGCAGGGTTCCCCTTAATATCCATACCAGACCTTGAATTTGGGGGAATCCCCACGCATTTATTAAATTTTTTTATCAATTACTTTTCTCTGTATTGCCGGGAGCCGACAATTCATTATAGCCGCGAGTGGTTTTAAATGGCTTTTTTTCCTTCAGAAATTACATTTTGTGTAGGGACAGTTCTAAGCAAGGGAAACAAGTGCTGCTTTACAGGCATACTATACACCCCCCAGGTATGAAATTTAAAGGAATATTCACTTTTTATTGTTTCACTTTATGCATTATTAAAATCACTGCTCCCGAAAAAACGGCCGTTTTTAAAACTTTTTTTTGCATTAATACATGTCCCCTGGGGCAGGACTCGGGTCCCCAAACTCTTTTTAGGACAATAACTTGCATATTAGCCTTTATAATTAGCACTTTAGATTTCGAACGTTCGAGTCCATTGTATTTAATAGGGTTCTAAAGTTCACGCGAACTTTAGGTCTGTTCGCAGGTTCTGGTGCGAACCGAACAGGGGGGTGTTTGGCTCATCCCTATCTGGAAGTAGTTCAGTGAAATCATTGCCAAATTCCAATTCTGATAAAAAAATAAAGAATGTCTTACTGACAAAACTGTAGGTAAAGGTGTTTATTTAACTTTTTGCATTTTAGACAGAATGTGCAATATAAAACTGTAGCGCCCTGCTCCCAATGAGTGGGCGCTATATGTTGAAATTTAGTTGTCTGGGCATTAGTTTAGCCCAGATAGATTGTTTATTCAAGTTATGGCACTGTTTCAGTACAGTTGGTTGAATAATTTTCCACCCGCCGGTGGGTGTCGCTGTCAATGCTGGTCGGGGCTGGAAAGGCAACAGGCTGGACGTATTGGGTATCTCTTTCCCAGGGGGCGTGGTGAACCCGATGTGCATGCTGGGAGAGGGTATTTAAGTGACAGATGCTATTAGGCTGGAGAGAATTTTGGGGTCATCTTCTTCGATCCTCACCTGAGGGCCCTCCTGGCCTCAGGGATGTGTTGGCAGTTCCCGCCTCTGGGCCACGTTGGCCCGAGGCCTCGCAACTGAGAAGTAGGCCCAGGAGTTGCTGGGGCCTACTGATCCAGGGATGATCCTGTGTCGCCTTGCCTGATGGAAGGGACGGAGCAATTGAGGACTCAATTGGAAGATGCACCCGGATCCCAAAAATCTACCTCCCAGTGCTGCCGGAGCGGCTGAAAGATTCTGGCACTGAGAGCTGTGTTCTTTCTGTGGGAGATAACCCTGTTGAACAATTTCCAATACCAAGTCTGTGGCAGAGACTATTCTATTGATCGAGCTTCGCGCCGGCTGCTAGGCCAGTGAGATTGGGCCTATCCGGTGGTGGCTGAGTCCAGCGTGGAGACAGTCACTCCTCTGGATCTAGGAAGTTTCCGTGATTGACAAGTAAGATACCTGAGTCCTCCCCATTCCTCTACCCCCTCTGTTGGAATGTTTTATTCAAATAAAACCCTTGAAAGAAACTCTATGTTGATGCAGACATTTCTTATGGATAGACTCTTCAAGGAGAACCCCTGAGCCGAACACTTGGAACAGTAAGGTAACGTGCAAAGACCCACAACTAAACCAACTAAACCAGCAGCTTCTACGGGGGTACCGCTACAAAAATGTACGTAAATGCATATAGTATTTAACATAATATAAAAGCAGTACAATTTTCTTTAGTGCTTTTCTTTGGTTCTCATTTTAAAATCCTGTTTTAGCTGCAGTTTCTAGTAGCCACATCTTCCCTAGAAAAGACTGGCATGGCTTGATTCATACTCTTTAGCGTTTCACATGAAAAGGAAGTGCCCCTAGAAAATACATGTGGAAAACTTACAAGCACACTGATTTCAATGCACACTGTGAGCTTCTCATAGTGATTCAAAAGTCAGATGAGAGTCAGCCTTGTTTCCTGGCTTGATGCCATCCAGCCTTATTTAATGCTTTCCTTCCCTGCTGTACTGTCCCTGGTCCATCCCAATTTGTGATGAGGATGCTTTTGAGAGAAGTACTGAGGCAGAGTACTGTGATGTTTTCATGAAGCTATGTACTGCACCCTATTGGCCTCTTCCATTAGCCATAATCTGCCTAAATTTCAATGGGTCTAAAAAAAGCATGCCATGAAAATAGAAAGAATGTCATTACCATGTTCGTAAGGGGGAAAGGAGGAACCAGGGCAGACAAAAAATGAGCAGACTAAACATCAAGAGGACCTGCCATCTATATGTCAAATATTAAATTCAGCCACTGCAATACATGTTTAATAATTATAATAAAAAAAAACACTATTTATTAGTCAATGAAGTCCAGGGTCATCGGGTGTTAGTGGTTACTACTTTATTCACCAGTTGCTGGTTGACACCAGTGTGTCAACTAAACAAGCCATAGCACTGAAGAAACAATGTAGGCATGAAATTCAGCAAAACTTTGTCAATCTCACAAAACTTCTGAACTTACTGCATGCAGCCTTCTGGGATGTACAATGTGCATATCCCAGGAGGCTGTGGGTGATCCAAGGGTATGCCACTCTCACCTGGGTGAAAAAACAAGGAAGTGGAAGGGTAAATCCAACTAAAACAGCTATGTAAAAAACTCAAAATAGAAAAATAAGATGTGATTGTGTAAGAAGGAGGGGGAAGAAAGGGAATGGCAGAAAATGTATTATTATGAACAGTCCTTTTTAAGCTTTAAATGCATATTAAAAAGGCATTTGTTCTATGCACCACAGTGTAAGTGAACCTAAGAAACTAAAAGCAAAAGCAGGTAAATATGTAATCTATACAATTAAGCTTAATAATAAATTGACAAAACCAGTACTTAGAATAGGATTAACCACATTTGATAGCATATACTGTACCAAATGCATGTTTACCCAGCTGCCAAATCTAAAATCTTCCATATGTCATGTTGAACAGTTAGATGATAAGAGACTGTAGGTTTTCAGAATAACTCACCTTGTTTGGATCATTCAAACAGCTTGTATCTGAGCAGGTATCACTGTCTTTAACTAGTTCCCGTAACTGGGGAAAATCAAGAGCCTGAAGAAAAGCAGAATCCCTCTGTTGTGGGGCTGGGGGCACATTAGTTTGATAACATTGTCCTTGTGCCCCTGGAGGAACCATCCTGACTTCCATATATTTTAGGGTTCCATCTGTGTTCAGGAAAAGAGCTGGCTGATACTGATCCATGTATGATTTTGATTCAGATCCATTAAGATAACAGCAACTGCTACTATAACCATAACTTTCCTTTCTCAGACATTTCACTAATAATATGAAGACAGTCACAAGGGAAACTAAACTGATAGCCACAAGAGAAACAATTAAATATAAAGTCATATCTGATGGGGGTTTGGAATTTCTGAGGAAATCTCCAGTTTTGGGTCTTTCTACTACAACATCATCTGCTATACTTACAAGTACAGTGACAGTAGTAGATAATGGGGGATCCCCATGGTCATTAATAGAAATGATAATTTGCTGCTCTGTATTTTCTGTTTCCTGAAATCCTTGTACAGTCCTGACCTCTCCTGTATGTTTAGACACTTGGAATAGAGAAGAACTACCAGGGTCAATGAGGTTAAACGCCAACCAGGCATTTTGACCAGAGTCCAGATCCACTGCAGTCAGTTTTGTCACCAGATATCCAGCAGTTATAGATTTTGGGATCCTCTCTTGGACAATGCGATCCTCAGAGTGTTCGGGGTACAGCAGGGTGGGGGAGTTGTCATTTGTATCCAATATGAATATAAAGACAGGGACAGTAGAAAGTAACTTTGGAGATCCAGAATCCTCTACTTTCACTGTAATTTGTAGAATCTGAATGTGCTCATAGTCAAAGGAACGCTGAGCATAAATGTCACCATTATTAGAATTGATGTAAACAAAAGAATATACAGATGATCCATCTATCTGGGTCTCCACTACAGAGTATACAAGATCAGAGTTAACCCCCTCATCTGCATCGGTAGCAGACACGGTGCACAGAAGAGTTCCTGGGTCACTGCTTTCCTTTATAAAAGCATTATAGGTAGACTGTAAAAATATTGGTGCATTATCATTCACATCAGAAACCCTGAGAATGACAGTTGTCTTGCTAGACAAAACTGGAGATCCTAAATCAGAAGCTGTCAGTTCTATAGAGTATTGAGATATTTTTTCCTTATCCAAAAATCCATCAGTGACCAATAAATAACGATTTTTTATAGATCTGATTTTAAATGGAATATTGGGAGTTACATCCAATTGTATCTCTCCATTTTTCCCAGAATCCTTATCTACCACAATAATAAATCCTACAGTAGTTGCCAAAGGAGCATTTTCTGGAATCTCATTTGCCATAGAAGCAAAAGAAATCTCAGGATAATTGTCATTTACATCTTCTACTTCTATATGAACCAGACAGTCACCTTCCAGTTTAGGAAGTCCTTTGTCTACTGCTTTGATCGAAAATTCATAAAAATTTACTTCCTCAAAATCTACAGAACCATTAATATAAATCTGACCGTTCTGTTCATTCAGAGCAAATTTTTCTCTAGCAGATTCTGATGTGTGTTCATCAACATAATACAGGATTTCACCATTTGCACCCTCATCCAGATCTGAAGCATTTAAAGTTAATATAACAGTATTTAAAGGGAGATTTTCCCTTAGATTGATCTTGTATACTGGTCGATCAAAGACTGGCCGATTATCATTAATATCTAACACTGTTATTGTGATACGACAGGATCCTGATCTAGACGGTTCTCCGCCATCTATAGCAGTGAGAATAAGATTGTGTTCTTGTTTCTCCTCCCTATCTAACACCTTCTCTAATATCAGCTGAGGGATGAGAGTGCCATCCTTACGATTCTTTACAGACAATGAGAAATAAGGATTTGTATTTAACATGTACTGACTAACACCATTAACACCCACATCCAAATCCTTAGCAATATCTAAGGCAAACCTGTCACCAGGACTTGCAATTAACTCTGTAATCTCAATATTGCGTTTATTAGATAAAAATATTGGGGAATTATCATTGATATCCTGAATCTCTATGTCTAAACTGAAAAACTCTAAAGGGTTTTCAGCAACCACCTCTAGACTTAGCACACAATGTACACTGGATCCACACAGAAGCTCTCTATCAAACCTGTCATTAACAGCCAAACCCCCATTTTCCTTACTTATAGTAAAATATTTTTGGTATTTCTCAGATGATAATTGTAATCTGCGCAGAGAAATCTCTGCACGTTTTATGCCCAGATCCTGAGCTACATTTCCTACCCATGTCCCTGGATCAGACTCCTCCACAATAGAATAACGAAGCTGCCCAGAGACCCAGCCCCAGCTACAAAGGAGAAGGGAGAAAGCTACTTGCCATTTCCAACACAGACAGAAGCCTCTGATGTCCATATCTTGCAATGGTCCCTTAATATGTGCTGTACCATAGATCCTCTGTAATCCAAAATGTCTGGTGCCTATAAATTTATACTGATATAATTGCTAAAATATTCCAAAGCATCCACAGAATCATCAACAAAGCAGCTCTTTGTGTGAGAGAGGAGATGGGAGGGTGAATCACTGAGCCAGGGGGAGGAGAATATGAGAGTGCAGAGATGATTTGAGCAGATATATTGCAGAAGCTAAATGAAATGTACAGATCACAAGTCTGCCCTCCTGTGGTCATCAGCTATAACTACAATCTTACCAGACATGTCATACAAATATTTTACAGGGAACAATTATAAGTACAGAGGAGGAATGATTTAGAAATGAGATCAATGATATTTTTTCCAATATGTTTAGAAAATACTTTACAAAAATGCATCACAAAGAATTTATATTTGTTAAACAGGTATACACATGCCTCTATAAGTTTGGAATCTTTATTTCATAACTGTGTATTTTTGAGAGAAATATTTTTAAAAAATATGAACACTCCCAAAATGTGTAGAACAATGTATTATAATATAATACAGTAACATAATGTAGCGTCCTTAGCAGAAAAATAAATAGATGAAAATGATATACCTGAATCAATTCAAATTAGTTCGCTTTTGGTTCATATTTAGTAAGATGAGCTTTGATTATTATTAGTTATGTAAAAAATAAAGGAAGAACTTGTGCTCGAAGCTGTCAATAGCAGCTGACACAACCTACATACAAAAATAGTGCAGCGCTTGGTGTAGACTGAAGTGAAAACAAATATCAGTGCAAAAAGTGAGAAAAAATTGTTCAATATATAGTCCGAAATTTTAACACCACTGTGATCATCCAAAGGTCTTGTTCTATGTGAAAATCACCATGCAACAGCCTGTGAGACACCCAATTCTCCCATGATCCACCATTGTGAAGAAGGACATACATGCTTACCAGATTGAGTGGACTCCCATACCGCAGGAACAGAGTCAATCACGCATATATGGATATGACATCCAAAACACTAATATGGACACCTCTCCACTAGGAACGGTCAAGTTAGTGGTGTATCACATATAATTCTCCAGATGGGTCATAAATGTAAAACTCGTGGTTGGTCACATGTCAGATGGCAGTCCATTCAGCCCCTAGATGTAGAGGTTCAGCCTTAGCCCCATCTTCCTGCAGCTCTGATCATCCCCAGCTGTGGGAGTAACGAGGAATGCCCACAACTGGGGATGATCAGAGCTGCAGGAAGAGGATGGGGCTGAGGCTGAACCTTTACATCTAGATGCTGCATGGACTCATCAGACCTGTGACTGACCACGAGTTTTACATCTATCACCCATCTGGAGAGTTATATGCGATACACCACTAACTTGACCGTTCCTAGAGGAGAGGTGTCCATATTACTGTTTTGGATGTCACATCCATATAAGCGTGATAGACTCTGTTCCTACGGTATGGGAGTCCACTCAGTTTGGTAAGCCTGTATGTCCTTCTTCACAGTGGTGGATCATGGGAGAATTGGGTGTCTCACGGACTGTTGCATGGTGATTTTCACAGAGAACAAGGCTTTTGGTTGATCACAGTGGTGTTAACATTTCGGACTATATAGTGAACTATTTCTTCTCACTTTTTGCACTGATATTTGTTTTCACTTAAGTCTACACCAAGCGCCTCACTATTTTTGTATTTCGATTATTTACTATGGGCTGCGATATTATCAATGCATAACCCATTTCCATAATATCTTTTAGATATTTCATATAAGCACAGCTTTCATTCCTGAATACTAAGTAGTCACACACACAATTTTTTTCAAAAAGGAATTATTTGATTTATTATTTTATGTAATTATTTGAAAATAGGTTTAATGAGAACAAAGATGAAAACACTAAACAGGTTACACGCAAATAGCTAAATGCCAAAACTATATAATTCTCACTTTACAGTAGGTACTAGGTCTGCTAAATGCATTGGTACTGAATTGTAAAAAGAATCAATGTATACACATTTAGTGTGGCCTTTATTAAAGTAGAACTAAAGGAAAAACTTATTTTCATTTTGGATAGAGTAAGGAGGGGGGGTTACCCATCTGTGTCCCATTGGAGAGCTTTCCCTTCACTTCCTGGGCCATACCCAAAACAGGAAATGAGAGGAAATCCTTGCAAAGTGAATGAATCCCAGGCTGCCACCAGGGTCACCGGAACTAGTGTCCCCATTGGACCCATCTTCACTTTGTTTTTGCTTGGACCTCTTCCATGAGGCTGCCTTGATACTGTTCTTTGTGTACTGCAGAGTGTATGGTAACACACCTGTGTAGCTGTGAATGGGCCCATATAGCTTCTCTTTCACACCAAACTTATAGATATGAACCAGTCTTAAAGCAAATGATCACATTTTTCTTGAAATGCATTATTATGCAGTAAAATGCATGAATTTTGTTGCATGATAACGGACAAATGTGAATAGGCTATCTTCATGACCATACAACCATGTATGTACACATTTTCTATATGCATTCTTCAACTTGGAAAAATTTACAAACTGTGATGAAATATGAAATATTACATCGTAAGTGACTTTTGTGGGAAAAAGTGTTAAAAACCCTTAAGACTCTACACCGGAGGCCCAACATTTAATCCCTAGAAATTCTGGTGTTCTGGGTTTCAGGGATCTCCACAATCTGATCTTTCCATCACCAGAAAAAAAAAGTCGAGACCCGCAATCCTAATAATATTTTCACAAGTCAAGTGTTTTTTTATGCTCTAGGTCTCATTTACCCAGGGTATATACATTTTCAGCCTGTGTGAGGGCTGTACTTACACACAGAAACAACTGGCCTTCTAGCGTGGACACAGTTACTGATCCAAATGTGACATCTGTGCAGTTGTGGGTGCACAGAACCAAACACACCCTGAGTGTATTTGGGGCCATGCACCCACATCCACACAGATCTCACATTGATAGCAGTGGCTGTGTCCATGCAACCACTGCGTCCCAATTGACATCAATAGGGTTGCCTGCATGGGGGTGGGTAAATGGAACACTTGAAAACACGGCCCTCATAAGGCGCATGAATTAATTTACCCCCTGTGAATGAGGTCTTATTTTCTCAAATCTGGTGTATATTCCTTGTCAGGGCTGTCAGTCAGTCAGTGTTTCCTCTCACTGCTTTCCAATGTGGTCTGTATTTGTGGTTATGTATTTATTGCTGTTACACATGTCTGTTTTTAAACAACCCAATCTGACCTGTATTGGCTTAAAGCTGTATTAAACCCAAAACCAAAAATGTTATGTATTGCAGCTTACCAATCATTAGCTGTAGTGGCTATATTAGTTTCAGGATTTTTTTTACCTCGGTTTTCCCCTGGTGATCTAGCCAGTAACATACCTCCTGCATTAGAGTGCCCCCACTCTGGATGAAGGAGCACAGGGGCACCTTTGGAAACCAGGATTGTCAGTTTGGAGGGAACTAAGAAATTATAAGCTGCAATATAATACATTTTTGCTCTTGTGTTTAATAATGCTTTCAGTTTATGTTTGTCTGCATTGGATTTGACTTCTAATCTAATCTGTTTGTGTAACCAGTTTTTTCATGTTTTGACACTGTATGTTCTGCTGTCTGTGGTTGTCCAGCTAGGCAATTCTTTGGGTCTTGTTGCCTCTGTACCTTCAGGAAGAAGTCCAGTTCCTTCTGTTCCCTGCAACTATCAGCTGCTGATATGCTATACTCCTGTTTGTCTATTCAGATGCTTGCTCTCCTGTGTGTGTATATTCAGATTCTGTTCTACTCTGATCTTGATTTACCACTATGCTTGTGCTAACAGGTCCCTTCATCACAGCAGCTCCCAAACCCCCGTAATATGTACCTCAATTCCCTGCTACAAGTAAAAAAAAATATACAGGGAATACAATATCCTGCCATGTGAACCAGAAAACGCTTACAGCACCTACAAAACTGAAAAAATATTAGGTAACTAAGTGAACTGCCTACTTGTCCTTTAGTAAATCAATTCCATTGTCTTCAATGGCAAACCCTTCATCAATCTGTTATTGTGTGGTATTTTTTTTTTTAATCCTGCATTCTGCAGTTTAGCTGCAATATTCAACAACCACATTTTCCTAAACAATTCTTTCTATGGTTAGATCAAACTACATGGGGCATAGTTATAAAGCAACGAATGCAAATATTTTACCAAACATCCACTCTTGGTGTATTTTTGTGTATCTTCTTGGTGAATGTGCACTCACAAGATATTTAAAATAAAATTGCTTAAGATGTTTCAAACACTAACACAAATCTGTAATGAAATTGTGCTAAGTGCAGAATTGTTAAAAAAACTAAACCAAATGAAAAAAGGTTAACCTACCATATTTCAGATTAAATAAAAAGGAGATTTAAACTACAGCTCACCTTGTTTGGACCACTCAAACAGCCTGTATCTGAAGAGGTATCATTGTCTTTAACTAATTCCCGTAGCTGGGGAAAATCCAGAGCCTGAAGAAAAGCAGAATCCCGCTGTTGTGGGGCTGGGGGAACATTAGTTTGATAACATTGTCCTTGTCCTCCTGGAGGAACCATCCTGACCTCCATGTATTTTAGGGTTCCATCTGTGTTCAGGAAAAGAGCCGGCTGATACTGATCCATGTATGACTTAGTGTCAGATCCACTAAGATAACAGCAACTTCTGCTGTAACCATAATTTTCCTTTCGCAGACATCTCACTACCAATATAATAAATGTCACAAGGGAAACTAAACTGATAGCTACAAGTGAAACAATTAAATATAAAGTCATATCTGATGATGCTTTAGGATGTGTAAATACATCACCAGATTTTCGTCTCTCTACTACAACATCATCTGCTATACTTACAAGTATAGTGACAGTAGTAGATAATGGGGGATCCCCATGGTCATTGATATAAAGTATAAGTTGCTGCTCTGTATTTTCTGTTTCTTGAAAACCTTGTAGTGTCCTGACCTCTCCTGTATGTTTAGACACTTGGAATAGTGAAGCACTGGTAGGATCAATGAGGGTAAAGGCCAACCAGGCATTGTGACCAGAGTCCAGATCCACTGCAGTCAGTTTTGTCACCAGATATCCAGCACTTGTAAATTTGGGGATCCTCTCTTGGACAATGAGATCCTCAGAGTGTTCTGGATACAGCAGGGTGGGGGAGTTGTCGTTTGTATCCAATATGAATATAAAGACAGGGACAGTAGTAAATAACTTTGGAGATCCAGAATCCTCTACTTTTATGGTGATTTGTAAAGTCTGAATGTGTTCATAGTCAAAAGAACGCTGAGCATATATATCACCATTATTAGAATTAATGTAAACAAAAGAGGATACAGAGGATCCATCTATCTGGGTCTCCACTATAGAGTACACTAGTTCAGCATTAACCCCTTCATCTGCATCAGTTGCAGACACTGTACATAGAAGAATCCCGGGGTCACTGTTCTCCTTAATGAAGGCATTATAGGTAGATTGTGTAAATGTTGGAGCATTATCATTAACATCAGAAACCCTGAGAATAACAATCGTCCTACTGGACAGAGCTGGAGAGCCTAAATCAGTAGCTGTTAGCTCTATAGTGTATTGGGATATTTTTTCTCTATCCAAAATCCCATGAGTGATCAATGAATAACGATTTTTAATAGTACTGGTTTTAAATGAACTATTTGGGGATAGTTCCAACTGTATTTCTCCATTTTTCCCAGAGTCCTTATCTTCTATATAAATATAACCCACAACAGTTCCCAAGGGCACATTTTCTGGAATCTCATTTGCCATTGAAGCAAAAGAAATCTCAGGATAATTGTCATTTACATCTTCTATTTCTATATGAACCACACAGTCACCTTCTAGTATAGGAAATCCCTTGTCTACTGCTTTAATAGAAAATTCATAAAAATTGTTATCCTCATAATCTACAGATCCATTAATATAAATCTGACCACTCTGTTCATTTAAAGCAAATTTGTCTTTGATGGATTCTGCTGTGTGATCAACAATATAATACAGGATTTCACCATTTGCTTCCCCATCAAGATCTGTTGCATTTAAAGTTAATATAACAGTATTTAAAGGGAAATTTTCCTTAAGGTTGATTTTATACAGTGGCTGATCAAAGACTGGTGGATTATCATTAATATCTAACACTTTTATTGTGATATGACATGATCCTGATCTAGCCGGTTCTCCTCCATCTATAGCAGTGAGAATAAGATTGTGTTCTTGTTTCTCCTCCCTATCTAACACCTTCTCTAATATCAGCTGAGGGATGAGAGTGCCATCCTTACGATTCTTTACAGACAATGAGAAATAAGGATTTGTGTTCAATATGTACTGACTAACACCATTAATACCAACATCCAAATCTTTAGCAATATCTAAGGTAAACCTAGCACCAGGACTTAATAATTCTGTAATCTCAATGATGCGCTTACTAGATAAGAAAGTGGGAGAATTATCATTAATATCCTGAACCTCTATGTCTAAAGTAAAATGTTCTACGGGGTTTTCAGCCACCACCTCTAAGTGCAAAACACAGCTCACACTGGATCCACACAGGATCTCTCTATCAATCCGATTATTTACAGTCAAGCCTCCATTTTCCTTATTTACAGTAAAATATTTTTGGTATTTCTCAGATGATAAATGTAATCTGCGCTGAGCAATCTCGGCACGTTTTATGCCCAGATTCTGAGCTACATTTCCTACCCATGTCCCTGGATCAGACTCCTCCACAATAGAATAACGAAGCTGCCCAGAGACCCAGCCCCAGCTACAAAGGAAAAGGGAGAAAGCTACTTGCCATTTCCAACACAGACAGCAGTCTCTGATGTCCATATCTTACAATGTTTCCTTAAAATGTGTTGTACCATAGATCCTCTGTAATCCAAAATGCCTGCTTATAAAATTGCACAAATGATTTTGCAAAAATAATCCAAATATGGCAATAACAGCTTCAGGATCGTTAACTGAGCAGCTCTTTGTGTGTGAGAGAGGAGATGGGAGGGTGAATCACTGAGCCAGGGGGAGGAGAGAGCTGAGCTAACTTGAGCAGATATATTGCTGAAGCTAAATAAAATGTGTGGATGACAAGTCTGCCCTCTTGTGGTCATCAGACAAAACATCTACCAAAGAAGTTATGCCTAAATTTTACTAGGGCAAATTAATATTGCCTTTAATTGAATATAAATGATCCATAAATGTGATAATTGTTTATCTCCTGTTTTTTTTTTTTTTAGGATAAACAGTGCTTTACATATAATTTAAGTAAAACAAAATGATATGTTTCTTACATAGAACACATATGCGAACACAAAACTGGCATCTTGTATATCCTTACTAATCAGACTCTAATTTAATTTAGGAAAAATCTGTAAGTGCTATTAAACCCAAAAATGTTTATTTCAGCTTAACAATTGTTAGATGTGGTGGCTGCATTTGTTTTCTTTTTTTAAGGCTTTTTCCTCTCTGTTTTTACATGGGGATCTGGCCAGAAACACACTTCTTCTATTAGAGTGCCTACACTCTGCATGACGGAGCAACAGAGACACTTTTGGAAAGCAGCATTGCCAGTCTGGAGGTAGGGTATTGTTAGATGCACTAGCAAATTTAGATACACTACAAATTGAAGCCAAACTCCAGCTATCACTTTATCGGTAGTTACAGCAAACAGTTCTTTTCCTTATGGGGTAAAGGATTTACATAATAATTTACAAAACAATTTACATAAAAGCTGATCACTGTAATCACCCCTGTTAGTGGTAAATCATTTGTCTCAACCCTCTGTCACATCTGCAGGACAGCGTGTTCTGTTGAATAGCAACAGACTTACTGGCAGTATCACCAGGTGAAAAAAAAAATGTATGCAGCCATAACATCTAAGAATGGAAAGCTTAAATATAATAAATGTTTGCTTTTAGGTTTAATACTGATTTTAGTCTCAAACCTCATTATTGTTGATTTGTTGAATTTAGTTAAATTATTAATACATTTTTGATATTGTGGTGATAATACTAAGACATTGCAAAATTAAATAAATACCTAACAAAATTGCCATTGTCCACCTCTTTGTCATGCTGCAACTGTTAGGAAAAAACAAGTAAGGACATTGTATACCTGTTCACTTGCAAGAGCTCTGCCTGGGTCCAATTAATGTGTTAATTCCAACTAGACATGTGCATTCGTTTTCGTCCAAATGCATTTTCGTCCGAATTTCGGGTATTTTCGTTATCGTTTTAACAAACGAAAACGATTGCGCAGAATCCAAAATCCGAAAGATCCGACATAAAAAAATGCTTTATTTTAGTTTTCGTTGCGACAACAGTTCGATATAGATAGGAGATTTGACATGACGCTGACAATAGCGATCTATGTCTATCAAACCTGTGGTCGAATGTGCCTAACCTTAACTCTATTAGTCTTACTTATTCTACATAGAGAGGAAAGATTTGACATAGAGAGAAAAGATTCTACAATTATAGAGACAGTGTTGGGGTAGACCATTCGACATGAACGACGAAGATTCGATGAAGCAGCGAAAAACATACAAACGTCAAATCAGTCATTGAAGGCTTATGGTGTCTGTTGAAAGTTCTAGGAAGATTCGACAAGCAGCTAAACTGTATGACGCCGCAATCGTAAATTTCCGGTCAAATGCGCCGCCCATAGGCTATAGAAGAATTCGAATGTTGGTTGACTAGTAAAAATCATTTATAAATATAAATATTACTATTGTCATACATTAGAATTCTTCTATAGCTTGTAGGCGGAACATTCGACCGGAAATGTACGATTGTGGCGCTGTACAGTTTTGCTGCTCCGTCGAATCTTCTTAGAACATTCGACAGACACCATAAGCTGTCAATGACATATTCGACCTTAATTAATTTGGATGTTCGGACGAATGCATTTTTTAACAAAACAAAATAAATAAAAACGAATTTCGGGAGTAACTAAATAAATAAATTTTTCGGACGAAAATGAAATTCCGAAACAAAATATTTCAGTGTGCACATGTTCCAACTATATCTGGGTAGAGTTGGGCGAAAATTCGAGCTGAGCAAAGGTTTGGCCGAACATCCAAATTTGGGGGGAGCCTGCTGAGAGCCCCATACTGCATGCTGCCTGATGCATTCTAAGCCCTGATTGGTCAAAACTTTGCCCAATCAGAGCACAGTGAATAGCTGATTGTTAAGGAGCGGGCCAGTGTCCTAAACAACGGATGACTCATCAGCTGTTAATGGGCTGCCCCACTGACAGTTGAATGAAAAAAAAACATTGTCGGCAATAGAAAAATGTAAAAAAAAACAGTGTGGGCACCCCCCAATCCATACCAAGCCCTTCGGGTCTGGTATGGATTTTAAGGAAAACCCCAAGCCAGGAAAAAAAACAGCGTGGTTTCCCCCACAGAATCCATACCAGACCCTTAGGTCTGGTATGGATTTTGAGGGGAACCCCCAGGCCAAGATTAAAAAAAAATGCGTGGGGCCCCCCAAAATCCATAACCAGACCCTTATAAGAGCATGCAGCCTGGCAGGCCAGGAAAGGGGGGGCATCAAGTGCCCCCCTCCTGAACCACATCAGGCCACATGCCCTCAACATGGGGGTTGCTGTGGGGCAGGGGAGCTCTGTGTCAAAAATAAATAAAACATACACAGTTTTTGACAATTCCTTTACTAAACAAAACAAGGTCCCCCCAATGTAGATCCATCGTCAATCACGACGCTTGGTGATGTCACAAGGGAGTGTTGCCACCAGGTGATGTCGCCAGGTGGCCCTGCCCCTTACCCATATAAGAACTGACAAATGGCAGAGCAGGTAGTCGACGGAGCGTTTTTATTTTTTCTCTTTCAGTTTCGGCGGTGGTTGCAGGCATCAAAGGAATTGTCAAAAACTGTGAGTGTGTGTTTTATTTCTTTTTGACACTTGTTTGGTGAAGGGGTAGGGGTACTATGTACCCCATACTCATTCACATAGGGGAAGTTCTGGGATCTGGGGCAGCCTTGTTTTAAGGGAGCTTCCAGATTCTGATAAGCCCCCTACCCGCAGACCCCCACAGCTACAGCCCAGGGTTGTCAGAAAAAGACCCTTGTGCCCATCAACATGGGGACAAGGTGCTTTGGGTGGGGGGGACATAACCCCCCAGCCCCAAAGCATCCCTACATATTCAGGGCATGTGGCCTAGTACGGTTCAGGAGGGGGGTGCCTGCTTGTCCCCCTCCCTTTCCTGACCTGCCAGGCTGCATGCTCGGATTAGGGTCTGATATGGATTTTGGGGGACACCATGCCACTTTTTTATTTTGGCGTGGGGTTCCCCTTAAAATCCATACCAGATTGGGGGGGGCTGCTGGCAGTTAAAAGGTTATTTTTTCTTTATAAATGTCAGTTTTGCTGCAGAAAGTTCTATACATGGTACAGATGCGCCACTTTACAGGCAGACTAAGGGGACCCACCAGGCACAATATTTAAAGGGACATTTCATTTTTATTTTTTCACTTTAAGCATTATTAAAATCACTGCTCCTTTAAAAACATTATTTTTTTAAGTTTTTTTGCATTGATACATGTCCCCCAGGGCAGTACTCGAGCCCCCATATCATTTGTATGCCCAATAACTTTCACATTGGCCTTCAAAATGGGCACTTTGATTTTTCAAGTTCGGGTCCCTTAGACTTTAATAGGGTTTGCGGTTCGGGTCCGAACTTTTGCGATGTTCAAGAGTTTTGGCGCGAATCGAACTGGGGGTTGTTCGGGCCAACTCTATATCTGGGTTTCATTGCACTATATGAGGCAGAGGCTTTGACAGGCTGTGTCTTCCATAAGCAGTCAGTCACTGCTTGGGCCTTACCCGTAACCTGGCCTTGCCAGTGTCAGAAAGTCAGCAATAGCAGCTAACCAATTAAGCATGGAACGACACCTTTACTGACTGATAAGTAACAAAAGAAAGCTAGACTTTAGGTCCAGTTTATAAACGTTTAATTAATTTTGTTTAAGGTAATCTACAGTATAAAACAATCAGTATTTTAAATAAACAAAAGTCTATTGATCTGTGCTGAATCGTTTTATTCATTGATTTCAATAAGATGTCTTATTCATAAAAGCATTTATGAAGCATTTATGAACAGAAAGCGGTTATTAAAAGTTATTGTCTTTCATCCCTGATTATCAACATACTATTATTTTATTGAAATAGGCACTCTCATTTGATGTATTATTATTCTGCTTATTAAATATCTTTAATGCATTTAAATTGTGCAAAGCAAATAGACAATCCTAATATCTCTGTATATACATTCACATATTTAAACATAGCATTCAAAGTTTAATATGGTCTTTATTTTGAATAAAAAAGTGAAGGATTAGGATAAGTACTAATAGGTCAACTAAGATACCGTATATTTTAACAAGACAAATTGTAATAGAAACTAGAGCAAGTCCTGAAACACACAATGACAATGACAATACAATAAAGGAAAATTTTAGGTATGGAAACGTTTACATGCAGTAGTTACATTGGTCTAGCTCAGACTGATGTATTTGTGTGGGATGACCGCTAAACGGTAATTGCCACTGGCTTCTGAGTACTGGGCTAAGTGACTGCCCTGCTATTTACTGAACAGTGAACACAGAAGGAGAACACTTTACTTGTTTTCAATGAATGCAAAGTGTTCTCAAATTGGATAAGGTGGAGATCACTGTAGTAGCAGATCCCACAGGTATGGAACATACATACTTACATTGTTCTAAGCTGAATCAATGTAAAAATTGACATACTTAACCGCTTCAGCCCCGGAAGAATTTACCCTCTTCCTGACCAGAGCACTTTTTGCGATGCAGCACTGCGTCGCTTTAACTGACAATTGCGCGGTCGTGCGACGTTGAACCTAACCAACATTTTTTCCCCACAAAAAGAGCTTTCTTTTGGTGGTATTTGATCACCTCTGCGGTTTTTATTTTTTGCGCTATAAACAAAAGAAGAGCGACATATTTGAAAAAAATGTAATATTTTTTACTTTTTGATTTAATAAATATCACAATTTTTTTTTAAAGTTTAGACCGATACGTATTCTACATATTTTTGGTATTTTTTTTTTGCAATAAGCGTATATTGATTGGTTTGCAGAAAAGTTATAGCGTCTACATAATAGGGGATAGATTTATGGCATTTTTTTTTTTTTTTTTACTAGTAATGGCGGCTATGTGCGATTTTTATTGTGACCGCGACATTGCGGCAGACACATCGGACACTTTTGACACGTTTTTGGGACCATTCACATTTATACAGCGATTAGTGCTATAAAACTGCACTGTTACTGTGTAAATGTGACTGGCAGGCAAGGGGTTAACACTAGGGGGCGATCAAGGGGTTAATATGTTCCCTAGGGAGTGATTGTAACTGTAGGGGGAGGGGACTCACAAGGTGAGGAGACCGATCTGTGTTCCTCTGTACTGGGAACACACATTGGTCTCCTCACCGCTGACAGGAGGTGGATCTGTGTGTTTACACACACAGATCCACACTCCTGCCGTGATCGCTGGCAATCCCAGTTGCCCGGCGGACATCGCGGCCGCCGGGCACGCGCACCGGGTCACGAGCGGTGCCGCTGGTGCGTGCGCACCGCTGCCGGCGGCGTGCGCGCGCCCCATAGACGGCCGGGAAAAAAGGACGTCATATGACGCCCGCCCGGAGGGAGGGAGGGTTCCTGCCGGCGTCATATGACTATGACCCGGTAGGAAGTGGTTAAACTTACATTTAACTAGACACAGTGTTTTTTTTTTTTTGCTAAAGGCAAATCCACTTTGCACTACAAGTGCAAACTACAAATGCAAAGTGCACTTGAAATTGCACTGAAAGTGCACTTGGAAGTGCAGTCGCTGTAGATCTGAGGGTGACATGCAAGGAAAAAAAAAACAGCATTTTAGCTTGCACATGATTGGATAATAAAATCAGCAGAGCTTCCCCTCATTTCAGATCTACCCCTCAGATTTACAGTGATTTTCTTGCTGCCTTCAAACTCTTCTGCATGTTAACCTATGTGTGCCATGCTTGCAAAGACTTTTAGCAACATTTAATGGCACTGGCAAGAGCTTTTAGAGGCAGGAAAAAGGCCACTGCCAGTGCATTCAGGAATAGCAGAGTTTTGGCAGAAAACCGTTGGACACTTGTAAACTCCTCTAAATGCTTGATAATGCTAGGCGCGTTTAGTATTTGAGTGTTAATTCATTTCAAAGGCCAGAATAAATTATTATTCTGACAAACTAAATGAATTAATGCCCAAATGCTTGGCACGTATAAATACGCCTAAGTGCTTGTAAAAGCGTTAGACGCTTTTAATAGACACGTTATTTTTCTGGCAAATCGCTGCTGCCAAGAGGAAAGGCTTCTAGGAGAGTTTGCAAAATGTCCTGTGTGCATGAGACCTAAAACTTGAAGGAAACTGTTTTCCTTTACATCAGTTTCTTAACATAATCTCACCAGTTTCTGTATAGAAGAGACTTCTAATGACCTTTTCAATGTTAGATTCTTTAACAAGCCATAACCACTACCAAAGATTAAAGCCCTGATCACACGGGTCAAATATTGGGCAATATCAGCTGATTCAATAAAAAACGGCCGACATTTGGCCCATGTGTACCGCAGCTGGTCCAACAAAAGCCGAATAACCAGTTTCTGTCGAAGGGGCATGACCAAAAAGGAACTGCTGTTCGTCATCTGATCAACGCTTTTAGCCAATGGCTGAGAGTGCTGACCAGTGTGTTCTGGCGGGACCATTCCCCTTTCAGAACACAATACCTCAGTAGGTAGATCACTGTACTAACATCTCCTGAGATCTTCATTTTTTTTTCGTTCACCCTGCTGGGTTGAATGAAAAAAAAACATATAGTGTGTACTAGGCTTAAGCTTTAGTTTCATGTTCCCCTAGGATCACATCACTGTGATCACAGATCTTTGTTTTTGGACAGTTTGATAAACACCATAGACACAACCTGATCTAATGGCTTACTTCATTTCGAATGAACAAATGGATCAATGAATGAATCAATCAATCAGAAAACATGATCAGACAATAAAAAGTTACTGGTCTAGGCTCAAGTTTGTATAACATTTTCACAGTCTGGTTTACATTAGGATTGGGGTTATGCCTGCAAATATTAATGACTTATGGAAAAGTGTAGAAGCCCAATACAAATTTTCTATATGCTAATTAAATTCACACTGCTCCCTACTGCAATATTTGAAACACAACATTCAACATCTACCTAACTGTAAGTAGAAGGACTCATTCCCATTTAAAGGGGTTGTAAAGGTTTAATTTTTTTTTTAACCACTTCAATACCATGCACTTATACACCTTCCTGCCCAAGCCAATTTTGAGCTTTCAGCGCTGTCGCAATTTGAATGACAATTGCGTGGTCATGCAACACTGTACCCAAACAATTTTTTTATCATTTTGTTCCCACAAATAGAGCTCTCTTTCGGTGGTATTTGATCGCCTCTGCGATTTTTATTTTTTGCACAACAAATAAAAAAGAGCGGACATTTTGAAAAAAACTAAGTTTTTCTTTGTTTCTGTTCATTTTTTTTTGTAAATAAGTACCTTTTCTACTTCAATGACGGGCACTGATAAGGCGGCACTAATGGGCACTGATAAGGCGACACTGATGGGCACGATGAGGTGGCACTGATTAGGTGGCACTGATGGGCACTGATGATGGGCACTGATAGGCGGCACTGATGGGCACTGATATGTGGCACTGGTATGCGGCACTGATGGGCACTCATAGGCAGCACTGATGGGCACTTATAGGCGGCACTGATGGGCACTTATAGCCGGCACTGATAGGTGGCACAGACGGGCACTGATAGGTGGGCACTTATGTGCAGAGATGGGCACGGATGGGCACTGATAGGTGGCACTGATGACACTGGTAGGTGGCACTGAGGACACTGGTGGCTGGCATTGCTGGGCATCACATGCCATGATGGTGCCATGATGGTGCCAGTCAGTGCCCATTTATGGGCACTGATTGGCATATTTTTTGTGTGTATTTGTGCATGTGGATGGCCATGGGGGACTTACCTGGCCATCCACATGCTTGGGGCTTCCCTGGTGGTCCTGGGGGGCTTCCCTGGTGGTCCAGTGTGGGTATCTGAGGGGGGAGCTGCGCTGATAAACAATCAGCGTGAACCCCCCCTGTCAGGAGAGCCGCCGATCGGCTCTCCTCTTCTCGCATCTGTCAGACGCGAGTGAGGAAGAGCCGATCAACGGCTCTTCCTGTTTACATCGTGATCAGCCGTGATTGGACACGGCTGATCACTTGGTCAAAAGCCTCCGCCGGAGGCTCTTTACCGAGATCAGTGTAGTGGTGTGTCAGACTGACACACCGCTCCACCGATCGCCGCGATGCGTGCCCCCCCGGGCGCGCGGCGGCTATTATCCTGCATATGACGTCCAGTGTGGATAACTGAACCACTTCCCGGACGTCAATTGCCTATTGACTGGGCGGGAAGTGGTTAAATAACAAACATGTCATACTTACCTCTACTGTGCAGCTCGTTTTGCACAGAGTGGCCCCGGTCCTGGTTTTCTGGGGTCCTTCGGCGGCTCCCCAGTGCGCCGCGTCATTGGTTTGATTGACAGTAGCGGGAGCCAATGGCTGCGCTGCTATCAATCATCCAATGAATGAGCCGAAAAGCCCGGTCGAGAAGCCTGCTCGTTCACGACGCAGGACTTTCGAGGGCTCAGGTAAGTAAACCGGGGGGCCGGAAAACATCAGATGTTTTTTCACCTTAATGCATAGAATGCATTAAGGTGAAAAAACATGAACCTTTACAACCCCTTTAAGTTACTTAAAATAAAAATACACCAGGTACATTTAAACTAAAATTCAGGGACTTGTAAAACTGTCGACAATGATTTAGCTTCCACCTTTGTATATTTTAGTGCAGTGTTTATAAAAATATAATCTGCTTTCTGCAATGCAGTACATCTTCCTTAGAAATGATGAATAAATGATAAACCCTACGCATACACACGACCGAGTTTCTCGGCGGTGAAAACACCACCGTGAAACCCGACGGGAATAACAAGGTCCGGCTTGGTCCTCTTTTCCCAGTCTACACACGGCCGTTTTTCACGACATGTTTTCTCTTGGTCGAGAAAACCGGGCGTGTGTAGGCTCCCTAGCAGTGTTTCCCTGTGGGAAAACTGCCGAGGAAAAAAATGCCACGATTCGCAACGAGAAAAATGAGTGCATGTTCTAATTTTTCTCGTCGTGATTCTCTGCGGTTTTCTCGTCGGGAAAACTGCTACACACGGCCGTTTTTCTCGTCCAAGTGAAAAAATGACAGTTATCCCGACGAGAAAAATGGTCGTGTGTACGCGGCATGAGAATAAATGATAAACCCTGAGAATATTGTTTTAATATTCTAATTAAATTCACACTGCTCCCTACTGCAATATTTGAAACACAACATGCAACATCTACCTAACTGTAAGTAGAAGGTCTCATTCACATTTCAGTTACTTAAAAAAAAATCACACCAGGTACATTTAAACTAAAATTCAAGGACTTGTAAAATGATTTAGCTTTCACCTTTGTATGTTTTAGTGCAGTGTTTATAAAAATATAATCTGCTTTCTGCAATGCAGTACATCTTCTTTAGAAATGATGAATAAATGATATACAGTATGTGCACTTCAGTACAGTAAATACAACACCAGGAAATATATGCAAATAAGTAAAAAAATACTCATGAATACACCATGTATGATCAATTTGACCTCTATGCTTTTAGAATAAGTAAAATATTACAAACTTGCTAAAGAAAGTTAAATAACAACTCACCTTACTTGGATCATTTAAACAGCTTGTATCTGATGCAGTATCACAGTCTTTTACTAATTCCCGTAACTGGGGGAAATCCAAAGACTGCAGAAAGGCAGAATCCCGCTGTTGTGGGGCTGGGGGCACGTTAGTTTGGTAACATTGTCCTTGTCCTGGAGGAACCATCCTAACTTCCATGTATTTTAATGTTCCATCTGTGTTTAGGAAAAGAGCCGGCTGATAGTGGTCCATGTATGGTTTTTTGTCAGTTTCACTAAAATAACAGCAGCTACTGCTATAACCATAACTTTCCTTCTTTAGACATTTCAGCAGTAATATAATGAATGTCACAAGAGACACTAAACTGATAGCCACAAGAGAAACAATTAAATATAACGTCATATCTGATGGCGGTTTTGTATTAGTTAATAAATCACCAGACTTAGGTCTTTCTACTACAGCCTCATTAGCCATACTGACAATTACAGTGACGGTAGTAGATAATGGGGGATCTCCATGATCACTGATAGAGATGCAGAGTTGTTGCTCTGTATTTTCTATTTCCTGAAATCCTTGGGCAGTTTTGATTTCTCCTGTATGTTTTGAAACTTGGAACAGTAGAGAACTGCTGGGTTCAATAAGGTCAAAGGCCAACCAGGCATTGTGACCAGAGTCCAGATCCACTGCAGTCAGTTTTGTCACCAGATATCCGGCACTTGTAGATTTTGGGATCCTCTCTTGGACAATGAGATCCTCAGAGTGCTCCGGATACAGCAAGGTGGGGGAGTTGTCATTTGTATCCAATATGAATATAAAGACAGGGACAGTAGTAAATAACTTTGGAGAGCCAGAATCCTCTACTTTTATGGTGATTTGTAGGGTCTGAATGTGCTCATAGTCAAAAGAACGTTGGGCATATATATCACCAGTATTAGAATTGATGTAAACAAAAGAGGATACAGAAGATCCATCTATCTGAGTCTCTACTATAGAATACACCAGATCGGAGTTAACACCCTCATCAGCATCAGTAGCAGACACGGTGCATAGGAGAGTCCCTGGGTCACTGTTTTCCTTTATTAAAGCATTGTACGTAAATTGTAAAAATATTGGAGCATTATCATTGACATCAGAAACCCTGAGAATAACAGTCATTTTACTGGACAAATTTGGAGATCCTAAATCAGAAGCTGACAGCTCTATAGTGTATTGGGATATTTTTTCTCTATCCAAAATCCCATCAGTGGTCAGTGAGTAATAGTTTTTAATAGTTCTGATTTTAAAGGGAAAATTGGGAGATAATTTCAGTTGAATCTCTCCATTTTTCCCAGAATCCTTGTCTATCACATTAATAAATCCCACAGAAGTTCCCACAGGAGCATTTTCTGGAATTTCATTTGCCATAGAAGCAAAAGAAATCTCAGGATAATTGTCATTTACATCTTCTATTTCTATTTGAACCACACAGTCACCTTCCAGTTTTGGAAGGCCCTTGTCTACTGCTATGATAGACAATTCATAAAAATTCAACTCCTCATAATCAATTGTTCCAATAATATAGATGTCCCCATTCTGAACATTCAAAGCAAATATTTTTCTTGCAGATTTAGATGTGTGACTATCAAAATAGTATTCAACTTCACCACTTGCACGGTCATCCATATCTGTTGCATTTAATGTTAATACAACAGTAGTTAAAGAGAGATTTTCCATCAGTTTAATCTTATAAACCGATTGATTAAATATTGGTGGATTGTCATTAATATCTAACACTGTTATTGTGATATGACAGGATCCTGATCTAGCCGGTTCTCCACCATCTATAGCAGTGAGAATAAGATTGTGTTCTTGTTTCTCCTCCCTATCTAACACCTTCTCTAATATCAGCTGAGGGATGAGAGTGCCATCCTTACGATTTTTCACAGATAAAGAGAAATAAGGATTTGGATTTAATGTGTATCGGCTAACACCATTACCCCCAACATCCAAATCTTCAGCTATTTCTAAAGCAAATCGAGCACCTGGATTTGTAAACACTTCTGTAATCTCAATGTTATGATAATTCACTAGGAATGTGGGAGAATTATCATTAATATCCTGAATTTCTACGTCCAGACTAAAAAGCTCTAAAGGATTTTCAGCAACCACCTCTAAATGCAACACACAGCTTACAGAGGACCCGCAAAGGATCTCTCTATCAATTCTGTCATTTACAATCAAGCCTCCATTTTCCTTATTTACATTAAAATATTTTTGGTATTTCTCAGATGATAAATGTAATCTGCACTGAGCAATCTCTGCATTTTTTATGCTTAGATCCTGGGCTATATTTCCCACAATGGTCCCTGGATCAGACTCCTCCGCAATAGAATAACGAAGCTGCCCAGAGACCCAGCCCCAGCTACAAAGGAGAAGGGAGAAAGCTACTTGCCATTTCCAACACAGACAGCAGTCTCTGATGTCCATATCTTACAATGTCCCCTTGGTTTTTGATGCAACATAGATCCTTTGTATTTCAAATTGCCTGTAGTTTAGGATTTTAAGTCTTTACCATCCCAGAAATAATCCATCCACAGAAATTAAAATCCACAGCATTCACATCTCAGGGCAACAGCTCGTCTTTGTGTGTGAAAAGTGGGAGGGTGAATCACTGAGCCAGGGGGAGGAGAGCACAGAGCTATGCAGAGCAGATACTGCTTTATCTAAACTGCTTGAAATCATGACAAGAGTGCCCTCTTATGGTAATTGTTTGGAACTTCAATGTTAACCAAGTGAATTATGCTTTTCAACAAGAAGGTGACTACAGTGAATTCAGTTGGGAAAATAGTTAATGAAAAAAGTCTAACTGAAAAAAGGTAACTGACTAGTTACACTTATAATTCGTCTTCATTCATTATAATGTGAAAGAATAAGCAGACTTTTATTAACAGTAGCATAGCAATTTTATTTTCTCTGTAGCAAAATGCCTTGTTTTTTTTTTTAAGAATTTTAATCTTGCAGATAGATGCGATATGTGCTTAATTGGAAACATAATTATTTGGCTATTTATTAGTATATATGCCAAAGATCAATTGCTGACTAGACGATAATAAGATTACATGGTGGGTAAATGGTAGTTTTACTTTATTTTAAATGAGTCCACTTAGTGGCACTTATGCCTTGTACACACGATAGGAATTTCCGTTAGAAAAAGTCAGACAGACTTTTTCCATCAGAAATTCCTACCCTGTGTGTGCCCCATCGGATTTAATTCAGAGGAATTCCGTCACAGTTTAAATATAGAACATGTTCTATTTTTCTCCGATGGAATTCCGTCGGAATTCCGGTGTGAGTTTGGTCAGACAAAGGTCCGATCGTGTGTACGCGGCATTAGTGTTTCTTAAAGGCATCCATTACGCTAAGGTGAATCTTTGGCCTCGTACACACGACCGATTTTCTCGGCAAGAACCAGCAAGAAACTTGCTGGCAGAGAGGTCTTGCCGAGTAAATCGGTCGTGTGTACGCTGCTAGCTTGTTTCTCGTCGAGAAAACCGACAAGAAACCTCAACGAGAAAATAGAGAACCTGCTCTCTATTTTCTCGTCGAGATTCTCCTCGGCGTGTTTCTCGACGAGAAAAGTGAGTGTGTGTACACTTACCTGTCCGCCCGGAAGCCCGCGCATGTTCAAAATGAATTTGACGCATGCGCGGTAGCTTCCTAGGCATACGTAGGGTGTACCAAGATGGCGGCGACGGCATCGAATGTGACGAGCGCATGCTCGACGTAGTCGATGACGTCACCGCGTACACTCCTTTCAAAGAACCGCGGGTTCTTTGAAACGAGCGTGTGTACACTCGGCCGGGACAAGTTTCTTGTCCAAGAATCTCGTCGAAAAAAACGACATGTTTTTCTCAACGAGAATCTCGGCCGTGTGTACGAGGCCTTAGTGTTGTTCTTTGTAATCTTACTTCACTAAGGTAAACTAAGGTAAAAAAATATGTAATTGTTGGATGTATCTTCAAAATGATTGCTTGCATGTGTTGAGTCTTAAAGCACATGTATCCTGATGACGATTACTGTACGAAAATGTAGATTCTAGTTTTGAAATATCAGGAAAATTTGTTTGAGAACTCGTATTATTTTCCTGTTTTGCATATGTATATATATATTGTGAGGGGGTTAGCTCGGCAGCGGGTGTGTGTGACCCCCGGGATGGGCTCCCCACACAAAACAGGCCCAGCAAACGGAGGTTGTGGTTTTCAAAATCAAAAAGGTGCGGTTTATTTTCTATTTACAGTGACAAAACACAGCAAAGCAAAAGAAACATAACCAAAATAAATCCTGGTCAAGTTGACCTCTGACTAAACATACAGGTTTCCTAACTAACAACTGGGATCAGCCTAGTGCTGTCCTAGTCCCTAAGTCCCTGTTTTTAAATGTCCAAGCAAATAGCCACACAGGCTTTGTCTCACCGCACAGGGGTTCACTCTCCCTAGACAGTCCACACACGTCTGGTTCCAGGCATGAGCTAACATCTAATGAAGCTGGGAGTTCTTATAGAGGCCTAAATGAGCTGACAAGCTTCAGCTGGTCTCATCAACTCCCTGTCTGCACGACGCCCCACACTCTCCCTAGAGGTATGAGTCATCCATGAGCCCACTAGCCTTATACAACTCTCCACCTAGTTGTATAAGTCGGCGTAAAGCCTGAATCTGGGCGAAATATATCTACCCCCCTGGATGCAACCAGGTGACTTTACCTTCCTGCTGTCACATACCCCCCCCTCTTGTTTTAACCTCGGGGTTGGAACACCAGCAATCAGGCATTCATGTACTCGAGACAAAGCATCCACATTCCCCATTTGAACGCCAGGGCGATGCTTTACTGTGAAGTTGAATTCCTGGAGGGCCAGGAACCACCTATTCACTCTTCTATTTGTTTCCTTGTTTTGAGCCATCCACTTTAACGGAGCGTGATCCGTAACCATGTCAAAGTGCCTACCTAGCAGGTAGTACCGAAGGGAATCTAGAGCCCACTTCACCGCTAAACACTCCTTTTCAACGGTGGCGTAATTTACCTCATGGGACTTCAACTTCCTGCTGAGGTAAATGACTGGGTGCTCTTCCCCGTTCCAGACCTGGGACAATACTGCTCCTAACCCCACATCTGACGCATCACTTTGTACGACAAAGTCTTTAGAGAAGTCGGGTGAGTACAACACTGGCTGGCTACATAAGGCTTGTTTCAAGAATTGGAATGCTGCCTCAGCCTCGGGGGTCCATTTAATCATGACCGACCCTTTCCCCTTCGTCAGGTTGGTTAGGGGCACAGCCTTAGAAGCAAAGTGGGGAATGAATCGCCGATAATACCCAGCGATTCCCAGAAAGGCTCGTACCTGCTTCTTGCTGTTGGGACGTGGCCAACTCTGGATGGCCTCGACTTTGTTGAGTTGGGGTTTTATTACTCCCCTCCCAATGGTGTACCCAAGATATTTGGCCTCCTCCTGCCCAATGGTACACTTCTTGGGGTTAGCCGTAAACCCCGCTTCCCGAACAGAGTCCAGGACTGCTTGCACTTTTGGCAGATGTGAGGCCCAATCTGTGCTATGGACAATTACGTCATCCAGGTAAGCCGCAGCATACTTCCGATGGGGCCTCAGCATCTGGTCCATTTTCCGCTGGAATGTGGCCGGCGCATTCTGTAACCCGAACGGCATTCTTTTATATTGGAACGCCCCGTCTGGGGTTACAAATGCGGTTTTCTCTTTGGCCGACTTGGCCAGGGGGATTTGCCAATACCCTTTTGTGAGGTCAAGAGTCGTCATGTATCGGGCTGTTCCCAGCCGGTCGATCAACTCATCTATACGTGGCATGGGGTAGGTGTCAAATTTTGTAACATTGTTCAACTGACGAAAATCGTTACAAAATCGCCAGCTCCCATCCGGTTTAGGCACCAACACGATGGGACTAGACCAATCACTTTGGGACTCCTCTATCACCCCTAAGTTCAGCATTTTCTGTACTTCCTCCCGTATTGCCTCCCGTCGAGCCTCTGGGATCCGATAGGGTTTTAACTTCACCCTTTCACCGGGCGGGGTAATGATGTCATGCTCTACCCCAGATGTTTGTCCCGGCAGCTCAGAGAATACCTCCTTGTTGCGAAGCACAAACTCCTTAACCTCCTGTTGTTGGGGTTGTGACAAGGTGGCTGCTATTCCAACCTCAGGAATCACGCAACCAGTTTGAGCTGGTGACCAAGTGTCTGCGACTAGGGACTCTCTATCCCTCCAGGCTTTCAACAGATTAACGTGATAGATCTGTTCGGGCTTTCGCCTTCCTGGTTGTCTGACCTTGTAATTCACTTCGCTCACTTTTTCCATTATCTCGTAGGGGCCTTGCCATTTGGCAAGGAATTTACTTTCAACCGTAGGGACAAGTACCAATATCCTATCCCCCGGGGAAAAGGTACGGGTCTTGGCTCCACGGTTGTACACTCTCTGCTGTGCCAACTGCGCTTGGGCCAAATGTTCCTTCACGATGGGCATTACCTGTGCAATTCGATCTTGCATCAGGGCGACATGCTCAATCACACTCCTGTGGGGAGAACTCTCACTTTCCCAAGTTTCCTTGGCAATATCCAACAGCCCTCTTGGGTGTCTCCCATACAGTAACTCAAAGGGGGAGAATCCCGTAGAGGATTGGGGCACCTCCCTAATAGCAAACATCAAATAAGGAAGTAAACAGTCCCAATCCTTTCCATCTCTATCCACCACTTTCTTCAACATTTGTTTTAGGGTTTTGTTGAATCTTTCAACCAGCCCATCGGTTTGGGGGTGATACACAGACGTACGCAATTGCGTCACTTTGAACAATTTACACAGCTCTTTCATAACCCGGGACATAAAGGGTGTACCTTGGTCCGTAAGCAGTTCTTTACAAATACCCACCCGGCTAAAAACAAGAGATAGCTCTTTGGCTATGGTTTTGGCCGAGGTATTTCGGAGAGGGATCGCTTCTGGATAACGGGTGGCATAGTCCATTATAACTAATATGTACTGGTGCCCCCTAGCGGACTTGATTATAGGCCCTACCAAATCCATGGCGATCCTCTCAAACGGGACCTCAATGATGGGTAGAGGGACCAGCGGGCTACGGAAATGTGGCATCGGGGCCGACCTCTGACACACAGGGCAGGAGGAACAATAATTTTCTATGTCCTTCATCACCCCCGGCCAATAGAATCTCTGTAATACCCTCTCTCGGGTTTTCTCTGTCCCCAGATGACCTCCAAGAATGTGCCCATGGGCCAACTCCAACACCAACTTCCTGTAAGGTTTGGGCACCACAAGCTGCTCAACGGTTTCTTCTGCCCTTTTTGCCACCCGATACAGTAGGTCCTTCTCTACGCTGAAGTATGGGTAAGTGCAGGTATTATCTGGGTTCACTAACTCGCCATCTATTTTCACTACGTTTTCCCGTGCCTTTATTAGGGCGGGGTCTTTCAACTGTTCTGTGGCAAAGTTTTCCCTGTGAACCTCAAGATCAGAAAACTCCACAGACGGTAGGTTTTCGTCTGAGGAGGTGGGCTCCTCTCCAGTTTCTTGAGTCTCCCCTGCCAATACTGATAAGGGAAATTCCGGAGAGTCCTCACCACTCTCAGGGGAGTTCTGGCTATCACATTCCTGGTACATAGGGGCACCAGTGGGGGGCTCAGGATCATCCCACAGTTCCCAGAACTTCGGAAAATCCCTTCCCACAATGGCGTCATGCGGTAACTGAGATACTAAGCCCACTGGATGAGAGAGGGTACCTTTGGGGGTCTCGAAACACACTGTAGTCACTGGATACTCTCGGGTGTCCCCATGCACACAAATAACAGCTACCTTGCTATTCCCAGAGACCTCTGTTTTAACTAACTCAGCCTTTATCAGGGTCACAAGGCTACCTGAATCCAGCAATACCACAACATTTCTACCATTAACACACATTTTGCATAAATGTTTCTCAGTTCCTCGAATGGCAGTGCATGCGACTGTCGCACACAGCGACTGACGTCTGCCCGTCAGAAAGTCACACTGCATGGGTTCCTCCACAACCGGGCAATTGGCTGCAATATGTCCCGCTTGCCGGCAGCGGTAGCAAACGATCCTTCTTGCCGCCTCTTGAGCCGCTGATTTCCCAGGCTGTTCTCGCCAAACTTGGGGTAGAGCTCCCACCCTCTCACTCTCTCCACCCTCACCCCTTGGAATCCTCTTATCCGCCCCTGGGGATGGTCTGGTCTTAGGGTGGAAAGTCCGAGTGTCTCTGGAAGAGGCCGTCAGGTTCTCTGTAGCCAAGTATTTCTCCACACGATCCACAAGACCATCGGCCGTCTCTGGGTCTCCATGGCTTACCCACTTTTGGATGGCAGTAGGAAGGGCTCTCAAAAACCGATCCATTACAACACGTTCCACAATCTTTGGTGCGGACAAAGTCTCTGGCTGTAGCCACTTTCTGCTCAGGTGAATGAGATCATACATTTGAGACCTGGGGGGTTTTCCAAGCTGGAAAGTCCAGTTATGCACACGCTGAGCCCGGACAGCCTGGGTGACACCCAGCCTTGCCAAAATTTCAGCTTTTAGCATCACATAGTCTTTTGCTTGGTTAGGCTCTAGGTCATAGTAAGCTTTCTGCGATTCACCAGTTAACAGAGGAGCCACCAGTCCAGCCCACTGCTCCTCAGGCCACTTTTCTCTTTCAGCGGTCCTTTCAAATGTGGTCAAAAATACCTCTGGATCATCCTCTCCAGTCATTTTTGTCAATAAACGACTCACCCCAAAGGACGCGGTATTAGTGGGACGGCTTTCCTCACTGGTCTGCGGACGTTGCTGCATTACTGCTTCCATTTGTTGTAGTCTCTGCTCTTGCTTCTGTAACAGGTCTATGAAGCGGGCCTCAGATTGCTGCTGGGCTTGTTGCTGAGCTTCCAGACTCTGTTGGTGAGCTTGCTGCTGGGCTGCAAGGCTCTGTTGATGAGCTTGCTGCTGGGCTGCAAGGCTCCTTTGCAAACCTGCATTTGTCTGCTGTTGATTGGCATTTGCTAGAGCCAGCTGTTTCAGTATCTCCTCCATGCTGGCTTAAAAAAAAACTGCCCGCATTCTCCACCAACTGTGAGGGGGTTAGCTCGGCAGCGGGTGTGTGTGACCCCCGGGATGGGCTCCCCACACAAAACAGGCCCAGCAAACGGAGGTTGTGGTTTTCAAAATCAAAAAGGTGCGGTTTATTTTCTATTTACAGTGACAAAACACAGCAAAGCAAAAGAAACATAACCAAAATAAATCCTGGTCAAGTTGACCTCTGACTAAACATACAGGTTTCCTAACTAACAACTGGGATCAGCCTAGTGCTGTCCTAGTCCCTAAGTCCCTGGTTTTAAATGTCCAAGCAAATAGCCACACAGGCTTTGTCTCACCGCACAGGGGTTCACTCTCCCTAGACAGTCCACACACGTCTGGTTCCAGGCATGAGCTAACATCTAATGAAGCTGGGAGTTCTTATAGAGGCCTAAATGAGCTGACAAGCTTCAGCTGGTCTCATCAACTCCCTGTCTGCACGACGCCCCACACTCTCCCTAGAGGTATGAGTCATCCATGAGCCCACTAGCCTTATACAACTCTCCACCTAGTTGTATAAGTCGGCGTAAAGCCTGAATCTGGGCGAAATATATCTACCCCCCTGGATGCAACCAGGTGACTTTACCTTCCTGCTGTCACAATATATATATATATATATATATATATATATATATATATATATATATATACAGTTGTGCTCAAAAGTTTGCATATCCTGGCAGAAGTTTTGTCATTAATATTGAAAATATGACTGATAATGCCAAAAAACTGTCTTTTATTTAAGGATAGCAATCACATGAAGTAATTTATTAACACATCGTTTTTTGGATCCTTTTTAAATCATAATGATAACAGAAATCACCCAAATGGCCCTGATAAAAAGTTTACATACCCTGGAATGTTTGGCCTTGGTACAGACACAGCAGGTGGCACACACACGTTAAAATGGCAATTAAAGGTTAATTTCCCACATTTGTGGCTTTTTAAATCACAATTAGTGTCTATGTATAAATAGTCAATGAGTTTGTTAGCTCTCACATGGATGCACTAAGCAGGCTAGACACTGAGCCACGAGGAGGTGGAAAAGAACAGTCAAAAGACCTGCGTAACAAGGTAATGAAACTTTACAAAGATGGAAAAGGATATAAAGATATGACATCACCTCCAGTTCCAGTAGATGCATTGGGTTTGATTTACTAAAGGCAAATATACTGTTTACTTTGTAAGGGAATTTTCTCTTTGCAAGAGCATTTTCCCAAGAGCTCAATGGATGAAGTGTAGCTTGGCTGATTTCCTCATCCAATTAGCAGGCAAAAAATGATTTGTTTTCTTATTTTTCTTGCACGGGTATTCTTTGCAAAGTGCAACTACACATTCACTAAACTCTGTGGACAATTCCCTTGCAAAGTGTAACTTCCCTTGAAAAGTGTGTTATGCAGGAACACTGAACGTTATGCGGATGCGTTTTAACGGGATGGGCGGTTTGTGGTCCTAGAGGTTGCACACCAGCAACTGTGGGGTCTCACTGGACCCCCAGAGGAGTGTGTGGAAGTTCTGAAAGGATGGGAGCACTACACCAACTTGTACAGAATTTTTAAAAGATTTTTATTTTGTAACAACCAATGCAATTTGGGGGCTCAGTACTTCCCCTTGTAAGGGGCTAAAAACAGAATGATGCAGGCAGTTCGATAAGGGCCTTGAAAAGTGAACAGCCTATTTGCCTTTAGCAAGTCACCCCACTGAAATAGGTGGAACAGAATAAATAAAAAAAAGCACTATCTTTACTTTATATTTCACACACCTGTACATTCACATCAGACTCTGCCCTCAAGAAGTTTACAGTCTAAGGTCTGGTTCTCACATATTAGGCCCAATTTAGACAGGAGGCAATTAACCTACCATCAAGTTTTTTGCAGTGTGGAAGGAAATCAAAGTAAATCCACACAAACAGAAGGCGAACATGCAAATTCCATGCATACATTGCCCTGGCTGGGATTTTAACCGAAGACTTCAGTGCTACAAGGCAGAAGTGCTTACCACTAAGCCACTGTCCTATTAAGACTGCGGTGTGTTTAACAACAAAGATCAATCAGCGAAGGTAGCGTGAACTATCATGTTATATCAAAGTAGAAGTAATGAGCTGGTGACAAAGGCTGAAAGGATGCAACCCAGGCAGTCCAGCAAATAGATCCTTCTTGACCCACTGATGGGTTACAACAGTCAATGCAATTACCAATGATTCTTTTTTAGAATATTAACACAGTGAATTACATTTGTTTTAACACAACTGTTAAGAAGTAATGTTGAAACTATCACATAGGCAGCTACTTTACAGAAATTTCTTGGTTCAGATACCCTTTAAAAATGATGAAATTTAATGGTGCAAAGTCAATGTTATTTAAACCTTTAAAAAAAAAAAGAACCAGCATAACACATACACACAAATATGCTTTTAAAATGCAAATATAATATGCAGTAAGGTCCATGGCTGAAAGAAATTCACACTAATTCACATTAATTCACAATATACTATAATACCTTTTGTGTGTTAGATTTGAATAGGTCCATGTATTTACAGCTAACAGTGGCCACTCATGCGTCAATTTTTATATATTTTTTTATATAATTATAATTGTCATTAGTATATGGGAATATTCTGCTTTTTAAAATACCACAGACAAGAATTACATTTTTTTGCATTTAATGCAAATCATAATAAAAAAAAACTTTTATCTGAACAATTTTGTTGCATGCTTAAAACATTTAAATTGAACATATCTATTTGGTTATGATAAATAACCTTTATTATATTCTTATAAAAATATAAGATTTGTGTATTTCTCTGTAATTACTATATGACATCTCATATTCTCAAACAGTAATTAACAATTAGAGAAAATCCAATAGATTTTAGCCATAACTCACCTTATTTGGATCATTTATGCAGGCTACATCTGAGGACAAGTCAGCATCTTTAACTAGTTCCCGTAGCTGAGGAAAATCTAGAGACTGCAGAAAAGTGGAATCTCGCTGTTGTGGGGCTGGGGGCACATTAGTTTGGTAATATTGTCCTTGTTCTCCTGGAGGGACCATTCTGACCTCCATGTATTTTAAGGTTCCATCTGTATTCAGGAAAAGAGCCGGCTGATACTGATCTGTAAATGATTTGGATTCAGAGCCACTGAGGTAACAGCAATTGTTGCTATAACCAAAGCTTTCCTTCCTCAGACATTTTACTAGTAATATAATCAATGTGACAAAGGAAACTAAACTGATAGCAACAAGAGAAACAATTAAATATAAAGTCATATCTGATATTGGTTTGGAATTTTTGATAAAATCCCCAGATTTGGGTCTTTCTATTACAACCTCATCTGCTATACTGACAAATACAGTGACAGTGGTAGATAATGGGGGATCCCCATGATCAATGATAGAGATGATAAGTTGCTGCTCTGTATTTTCTAATTCATGATATCCTCGAACAGTCCTGACCTCTCCTGTATGTTTAGACACCTGGAACATTGAAGGACTGACAGGATCAATAAGGTCAAAAGCCAGCCAGGCATTGTGACCAGAGTCCAGATCCATTGCACTCAGTTTTGTCACCAGATATCCAGCACTTGTTGATTTTGGAATCCTCTCTTGGACAACGAGATCCTCAGAATGATCCGGATACAGCAGGGTGGGGAAGTTGTCATTTGTATCCAATATGAATATAAAGACAGGGGTTGTAGAAAATAACTTTGGAGAGCCAGAATCCTCTACCTTTATGGTGATTTGTAGAGTCTGAATGCGCTCATAGTCAAGGGAACGCTGAGCATATATATCACCAGTATTAGAATTAATGTAAACAACAGAGGATATGGAGGATTCATCTATCTGGATCTCTATTATAGAGTAAACCAGATCAGAGTTAACACCTTCATCTGGATCAGTAGCAAACACTGTACACAGAAGAGTCCCTGGGTCACTGTTCTCTTTAATGAAGGCATTATAAGTAGATTGTGTAAATGTTGGCTCATTATCATTAACATCAGAAACCCTGAGACTAACAGTTATTTTATTGGACAATGCAGGAAAGCCTAAATCATTAGCTGTTACCTCAATAGTGTAGTAGGATACTTTTTCTCTATCCAAAATTCCATCAGTAACTAAAGAATAATGACTTTTAATATTTCTTATTTTAAATGGAATATTGGGAGATATATGAAGCTGTATTTCCCCATTTTTCCCAGAATCCTTGTCTACCACATTAATAATTCCCAAAACTGTTCCTAGTGGTACATTTTCTGGAATCTCATTTGTCATTGATGTAAAATCTAATTCAGGATAATTGTCATTAACATCTTCTATTTCAATGTGAACCAAACAGTTACCTTCCAGTTTAGGAAGTCCTTTGTCTACTGCTTTGATAGACAGTTCATAAAAATTCAGCTCTTCATAATCTACAGATCCATTAATATAAATCTCACCATTTTGTTCATTTAAAGCAAACAGTCTTCTTGCAGATTTCGATGTATGATCATCAAAATAATACTCTATTTTACCATTTGCTCTCTCATCTGGATCTGTTGCATTTAGCTTTAGTATAACAGTATTTAGGAGGATATTCTCTTTTAGACTGATTTTATAAACTGGCTGATTAAAGGCTGGTGGATTATCATTAATATCTAACACTTTTATTGTGATATGACATGATCCGGATCTAGCCGGTTCTCCTCCATCAATAGCAGTGAGAATAAGATTGTGTTCTTGTTTCTCCTCCCTATCTAACACCTTCTCTAATATCAGCTGAGGTATAAGAGTGCCATCTATACGATTTTTCACAGATAATGAGAAATAGGGATTTGCATTTAACATATACTGACTAACACTATTAACACCAATATCTAGATCCTCTGCAATTTCTAAGGCAAATTTGGTTCCTGGACTTGTCCAATATTCTGTAATCTCTATAATGCGATCATTAAATGAGAAAGTAGGGGAATTATCATTAATATCCAAAATATTTGTTTCTATACTGTAAAACTCTAAAGGATTTTCAGCTGCTACCCTTAAACGCAACACACAGTTCACACTGGTTCCACACAGGGTCTCTCTATCAATCCTGTCATTCACAGTCAAGCCTCCATTTTCCTTATTTATAGTAAAATATCTTTGGTATTTCTCAGATGATAAATGTAATCTACGCTGGGCAATCTCTGCAAGTCTTATGCCCAGATCCTGAGCTACATTTCCTACCCATGTCCCTGGATCAGACTCCTCCACAATAGAATAACGAAGCTGCCCAGAGACCCAGCCCCAGCTACAAAGGAGAAGGGAGAAAGCTACTTGCCATTTCCAACAATGAGAGCAGCGTCCAATGTCCATATCTTAGATAATTACCAGTGTATTTCCTGTAACATAGATCCTTTGTAATTCCTAAATGCCTTGAGTTTATCAATGTATTCTTCCAACCTAAAAAATCATTCATTCCATAAAAAGGGAAACACCCATGAGAATCTCATCTCGGAGCTGCAGCTTTTCTTTGTGCGTGAGAGAAAAGATGGGTGGGTGAATCACTGAGCCAGGGGGAGGAGAGAGAGCAGACCAAGTCTGAGCAAATAAAAACTGTATCTCAGTTATGTGAATGGATGACAACAGTGACCTCTTCTGGTAAATCTTAATACATAACAGTATGTTTCTTCATGTATTTACAGCAAATGCATGCATTTAATGCATGTAGGTGTTCAGTTAAAATATACTATATTGTTCTGAAATAAAGGCAATAGTTCTTTGGTTGCTTTTGACTCCCAATAACTATGCAATATGTTTTATTAACAAAAAATAAATTAGAATGAATGCAAATTGTATGTGCATAGTTCTTTCAAACACCTAATTAATAAGATACTATTATTATACCTGTTTTGCTAAAATGAATATTTTAAAATGAAATCAATAACAAAAAATCATATTATTGGAAGCTGATGGGGGTTATATAGTGAGGATGTGGTATGTATAATTTTTAAGATACCAACAATTCCCCATAATATGATTTTTTGTTTTTTTTTCTCTCCCTTTTACACCCCCTTTTTTTTCTTCCTAGTGGTGTGCTTGGTGGTCCCCAGGTCCCTGATCCCATGATAGGTGATAGTATAATAAAGGTATTTATTATTAACAAAAAATATGCATTGATGTGCTATAAAATATATTTTTAATGAAGACTTTTAATGATTGTCTTTTAATAGTTTTACTGAACCAATAACCCACAGAAGTGGGATATTTGTGACCCACTAAACACTTAATGACTAAATCTGCCCCTGCCAGAGACATTTTTTTGTTTCATTAGTTGTTATTGAAATATAAGTATAACATTACATGGTACAACAAGTATTTGAGTATGTAGTACCCCAAGGGGTTGATCACAACATGAAACGTCATGGAACCAGGAATTGGTTCCGTTTAAGATTAGGCATGTGGCACGTGTTGCACAGGGCATATTAACAAACAAGAAAATCCAGGCAAAAGGTGTCATGGGAATGCAACAGACATTACAAAGACTAATGCCGCGTACACACGATCATTATTCACGGCGGTTAAAAAACCGCCGTGAATAATGACAGGAAAAACGAGGGAACCGCTTCGGTTCCAAGGGTTCCCTACACACGGTCGTTTTTCCCGTCATTTTTTCTCTTGACGAGAAAAACGACCGTCTGTGGGCTCCGCGGCAGTGTCTCCCTATGGGAAAACTGCCGCGGAAAAAAATGATGGAAAAAACGATGAGAAAATTTAGAACATGTTCTAATTTTTCTCGTCGTTTTTTCTGCCGTTTTTCTCAACGAGAAAAACGACATAAAGCCCACAGACGATCGTTTTTCTCGGCGAAAAAAAAAAATGCAGTTTTTCTCGTCGAGAAAAGCGGTCGTGTGTACGCGGCATAAAACATTAAAGCAAGAAAACAATAAAAAAATAAGAAAATAGAATATTAAAGCACTGAAACAGTATGTCTATAGCTAAGTGGTCTGCCAGAGCCATTTCAAACCTACATACTATTCAGTTCTAACAGTAATAAAGGAAAAAATTGTATACAATAGGGTGGGATGAACAATGATAAGCTGTGAAACAAACTTTTAAAAAGTTTTTTTATGTACTTTTGTTTAAAAAAAAAAAAGAAGCCATGTTGGCCAAAATCATTTTTAAAATTTTATGTGAACTGACTAAATTAATGTAATTTTAACAGTAATGTATACATATTGCATTATCAAGTACCGTTAACCACTTAAGCCCTGGACCATTTGGCTGGCCAAAGACCAGGCCACTTTTTGCGATTCGGCACTGCGTCACTTTAACTGACAATTGCGCGGTTGTGCGACGTGGCTTCCAAACAAAATTGATGTCCTTTTTTTCCCACAAATAGAGATTTCTTTTGGTGGTATTTGATTACCTCTGTGGTTTTTATTTTTTGCGCTATAAACAAAAATAGAGCGACAATTTTGCAAAAAATGTTTTCCTCATTTTAGGCCGATACGTATTCTTCTACATATTTTTGGTAAAAAAAAATCGCAATAAGCGTTTATTAATTGGTTTGCGCAAAAGTTATAGCGTCTACAAAATAGGGGATAGTTTTATGGCATTTTTATGAAAATTTTTTTTTTTTACTAGTAATGGCGGCGATCAGTGATTTTTATCGTGACTGCGACATTATGGCGGACACGTCTGACACTTTTGACACCATTTTGGGACCATTGTAATTTTTACAGCGATCAGTGCTATAAAAATGCAATGATTATTGTAAAAATTACACTGGCAGTGAAGGGGTTAACCTGTAGGGGGCGCTGAAGGGGTTAAGTGTGTCCTAGGGAGTGCTTTTAACTGTAGGGGGATGGGCTGTGTGTAACAGGACACTGATCACCGCTCCCGATTACAGGGCAGCTTAATAGAGATGTAAACACTTTTGTAGGAAACATTTTAGATATATGAAGTTCAATTGTGCATTTAGCTGTTTTCTTGGAGTTCATCTTGACTGTAGAAGGCCATAAAGTAATGAATATCTCTAAGATAATGATAGTTGGAAAGAAACCAACCCATCCCCTGTAAAAATATAACTCCACATATCTTCTTGTATTTGACCAAAACATTATGGCCAGGTTACACAAGACTTGTATGGCAAGCTGCGAAACCTGAGTGGGCAGTTGGAAATGATTGCTACCATCTTATTAGGGTATGCTTATGTTTGCCTTAGCATTGTATAAAGTGTCTTATCACTAGTGAGATTAGATAATTTATGCCCACCCATATATCCAAGAAAGTGCACTATTGGTGGGGATAAAAAATTGGTGGGGATAAAAACATTATGTAGCACTTACACCCAGATTAAGGGAGCTGTTGGATTTTGTTGGGTCTGCGAATTACCTCATGGCTTCCGTTGTCAGGGGTGTAAGAAAGGTCTTCAGAAAAGTCAATGTCCACACCATGTAAAACCCAAAACAGTTAGGCTTTATTTTTATCCTTTGCTGAGTGAACTTTAGAGGAAGAGTAGGACAGAAGAGAGAAACACACAGGAGAAGGTTCAGGCACGCAACACTTAAACAGCACTCGTTGCCACTCAAGCCTGAGTGGGTATTGCTCACCCGGATAATCCCGTTAGTGGTCCTAGCAGCCAGAGTGCAGAACAAATCAATCTTTCCTTTGTATTGTATCAAGGATACGATCGGGAACCCTCTGCCACAGGATTAAAAAGTCCCGAACCTCCCAGCCAAGCAATAATGAAGAGAACCTTTATTGTCAGATTGGCGTATTGCAGGGCTTGTAATTATGGATCCCTCCTTAGGCGAGTTTCCAGGCCTCTTCCCGAGACAGCAGTACCGTCGCTAGTCTCCTCTGGGACTGATCCTCCCCTGGACTCCTTTCCTAAACCATGGCTCCCCGTAGGTGGGTAGCTTTGGGATCCCTTCTTGAAACATAGGCCCCAGCCAGCATAGTTGGGCCTAAGAAGCAGTGATGCGGCCTCGGGCTAAAGGTGCCCGGGACCAGAACACGCGCACCCCGTGCCATACGGGCCACGAGGTGCACACACAGGACCAATGGGTCCCCAGGAACAAAAACCCATACTAATGGCATCTGCCCCTTATGTACCCCCTCCCAGCATGCACCGCAGGTTCACCACGCCCACTGCACGGCTGCCGAGAGAGGACACCCAAGGTTCTGTGATACCCCCTGTGGTTCAACCAATGCCGGTGGTGACAGTGCGACCTACAGTGCGACCTACAGGCAACAGGGAACACTACTGCCAGGCAGCATCACACCCAGAGCAGAAGCAACTACGAAATATTAATTGGTCTGAGCCCAACTACTGGCCCAGACTACCCCTAAATAGACACAAAGCGCCCCCAAATATTGGGGGGCGCTACAATTACTAAAAGTGTTCTAGTTATTATGCTTTATTTATGAACTCCTAGAATGTTACATTGTGCTGTACATTACATTGTAGAACATGAATGAGGAAAATGGCGGTGGGACTTTGTAGAACATCACTTTAAATTGTAATAGTCTTAAAGGGGTTGTAAACGTTGGTCTAAAAAAAAATAAAAAAAATAACAAACATGCCTATACTTACCTGCTCTCTGCAGTCCTTTTGCATAGAGCAGCCCTGATCCCCTTTTTCTTCTGGGGTGCCCCATCGGTGCTCCAGGCCCCTTCTCTTCACCGGGTGCCCTACAGAAAGCTGCTTTCCCTGGGGGCACCCATACAGGCTCGCTCCAGAGTCCTGCTGCTGTGTCCATTGAAACAGACAGCGGTACTTGGCCCCAACCCCACACCCATGTCACTAGATTTGATTGACAGCAGTGGGGGCCAATGGCTCCCACTGCTATCAATCTGTCCAATGAGGAGAGAGACAGTGTCTGCAGCTGCTGTGCTCGTGCACATCGCTGGATCGGATCAGGCTCAGGTAAGAAAAGGGGGGAGGGTCTTGGGGGTAAGCTGCAGCACGGAAGGTTTTTCACCTTAATGCATAGAATGCATTAGGGTGAAAAACCCTAAGGCTTTACAACCACTTTAATCCTAATCCTGTTTCTACAGAGAGAGGTGCACATAATGATATCCTGATTTTGAAAGAGGATATAGTAAAGATGAGTGGTAAAGACAATGTTCTCCTTTACTTTAATGTAAGTACATGTAGTATGCAGGTATCTGGCCCCATTTAATAAAGTGTAATAATTACCTATTTTCCAGCAGTAAAAAACAATATGCCTAAAACTTCCATGGTTTAAATAGGTTGTAAAATGACACATTTTCTCCTTTAATATGGTACAGAGACTACAGAGATGTAAAGATACATATTTTCAAACATCTCCCATCTCCTTTTATGATTTCATCTAAACTATAAGATTACTAGTAAATGACATCATACTTAATTTTTATCAAAAGTTTTTTCCTATGATTAACACAAAATGGTTTGCTTAGAGTAGAAATGCGTGCATTATTTTCCAATGCATGCACGGTTTATTCTTTTGTACTGATATAAATGCACTCCTGCTGGGTAAAACTCTACCAAAAATGTTTTTCCTCCCTATCTAGCACTTTCTCTAATATCAGCTGAGGGATAAGAGTGCCATCCTTATAATTCTTTACAGACAATGAGAAATATGGATATGTTTAACATATACTGACTAACAGCTGTAGAACGTACATCAAAATCCTTTTCAATCTCTAAAGAAAACTGAGCACCAGGACTATCATTTGTTAAAAAATGTTGGAGAATGATTATTAATAGGGTTGCACCGATACTGATACTAGTATCAGTATCGGTGCCGATACCGAGCATTTGCACGAGTACTTGTACTTGTGCAAATGCTCCGATGCTTAAACCAATACCTGGGCAGTCAGCGGATACAACTTTCTCTGTTATGGCAGGGACTTCCACACGGGGTGTAGTGTTCCCCGAACTCATGGGCGATCCCTCTTTCAGGCTGCCGGTCGTGGCAACAGTTTTCGCATTGTCCCATCCTTTTTTTAGAAAGATCTCGTCAATCTCAACATCATCCCCAACAACAGATTACAAGTCTATGTCTGAGGTATCACACTCCTCAGCAGGTAGGTAATTATGGGTAGAGCTTGACATATTTTCCCCAGTCTCCTTACCGTCACCCGGCGTGGACTTTTCGGGCATTTTGACGCTCTTGAGGTCAGGTTCCGGCAGGCGCTGGGGCAGGCTTCGACCGCGGGAGGTCTTAACATATCCAACCTTCCGTTGTAGCAAAAGAGCTACAAGAAGGTAGTGGAGGGGCCGGCAGAAGGACAATGGAGAGCCGGACGAGACGACGGGGAAGACTGGGCCTCCGCTAGCAAAAGAGCTGCAAGAAGATAGCGGAGGCCCGGCGGAAGAAAGAACCGGAGAGCGGGAGAAGAACCGGAGAGCGGGATAAGAAGAAGGCGACGGAGAAGACCGGGCCCCGCTAGCAAAAGAGCTGGAAGAAGATAGCGGTGGCCCGGCAGAAGAAAGAACCGGAGATGACACCGGAGACCCCCGAAGATGGAAGAGACCCCCAGAGCTGTGCAATAAAATACTTTAAAAAAACGCAGGTCGCCCCCCTGCCCCAGAGCACCAAACCCCCCATGTTGAGGGCATGCGGCCTGGTACGGTTCAGGAGGGAGGGGGGGCCGCTCTCTCATCCCCCCCTCTTCCCCTGCGGCCTGCCAGGTTGCGTGCTCGGATAAGGGTCTGGTTTGGATTTTGAGGGGGACCCCCACGCCGTTTTTTCGGCGTAGGGTCCCCCTTCAAATCAAGACCAGACCCAAGGGCCTGGTATGCTCCTGGAGGGGGAACCAATGCCGTTTTTTTCTTTAAAAATTGGCGTGGAGTTCCCGCTTAGGATTCATACCAAACGCAGTGCCTGGTATTGGCAGGAATCCACGTCGGATCCCCGCTCAATACAATGCCACATCTCCTCGCTATTGCAGCGAGCGCGACATGTCGCCACCCTGTCGCTGAGATGTCGTCACCCCTGTTGCCGAGAATCTCCGCGATAGGATCGCGATGAATATACAATGTCGGCGGCACCTACTGTAAGTGCTACACGGGGTAGTTCGAGGATTTGCGGTTACCTCTCGCATTTGGATTAATTTCTGTGTGTTTTGGAAAAGTCGGCCATTGAGGAAATTGGACTGTGTTTTTGGAACGAGAGAAAAAGGGGTTAAGGGGCACAGAACTATGAGTAAACACTGAACAAGTGTGAAACGCGTCAGCTGTCCTGGTTTATGCTGGTTTTTGTAGTGCCTGTCTTTCTTCAATAAACATACGTTGGATTGGAGTGCAGCTGTCCTCACCATTTTTGTTTTCAGGGCACAGAACTGTGTTGGTTTTTCTAACTGCGTAGTTCATGGGCGGATCTAAAGGAAGAAAAGCACATGAGTTACGTGCAGAAAGGAAAAAAAGGGGAGGAGTTCCCACCACTTGCGTGCTACACGTGGGTGCAGTTGGCGCCAAGGAGCAGAGAGAGATTGGATCAAGTGAGAGGAGCAACATGTCCGCATTTCCATGGACCTCAACCTTATCAGGACCCCAGGTGTTCCCAGTGCCTACAGCCATGGACATTACTCCCCTTACAGCCCCTCTCACAGATAAGGGGATCCGGCTTAAACCCTGGGGCCGTTTCGCTTTGTACACCTGCCGAGATGCGGAGGCCCTGGGCATGCTCTGCCCTAGATGCGGTGGATTGGCTGTGCAGCTACGGCTGTTCGGACAATGTTTTTCCTGTTGGGAGTTTTTGTTTGAGGTGGACCAGCCCACCGAATCGCCCCGGGCTTCCCGGGTAAATTGTGTTACGGGCGTTGTTACTTCGGAGGAAGACCCCTATGCCCCTACAGCCGAACCCACGCGCATCGCATTGGTTGCTACGGATGTGGCCGAGGAGGATGCCTCTGCAGAGCCATCGACGGACACCGCAGCGGACGCTGCCTCTGCCACTATGGAAGTTCATGTCCCCGGAGCATGTGACTGTGACGTCATGAGAAGCCTATATCAATCGGCGCGCACCGCAACACCCAGCATTAGAGCGGGAGGAAGCGACGTGTCAACATCGAGGAGAAGAGAGAAGAAGACGCCGACGGCGACGGCGGCGGGAAGACCAGCCCCTCCACTAGCAAAAAAGCTACAAGAAGGTAGTGGAGGGGCCGGCAGAAGGACAACGGAGAGCCGGACAAGACGACGGGGAAGACCGGGCCTCCGCTAGCAAAAGAGCTGCAAGAAGATAGCGGAGGCCCGGCGGAAGAAAGAACCGGAGAGCGGGAGAAGAACCGGAGAGCGGGAGAAGAAGAAGGCGACGGAGAAGACCGGGCCCCACTAGCAAAAGAGCTGGAAGAAGATAGCGGTGGCCCGGCAGAAGAAAGAACCGGAGACGACACCGGAGATCCCCGGAGCTGTGCAATAAAATACTTTAAAAAACTGTGTTGTGTTTTTATTGCCATTTTTTTCCACCAGGTGAATGGGTAGAGGTACGATGTACCCCATACTCATTCACATAGAGTGGGGGGGCCGGGATCTGGGGGCCCCCTTATTAAAGGGGGCTCCCGGATTCCGATAAGCCCCCCGCCCGCAGACCCCAACAACCAACGGCCAGGGTTGTCGGGAAGAGGCCCTGTCCTCATCAACATGGGGGCAGGGTGCTCTGGGGTGGGGGGGCCGCAGGTCGCCCCCTGCCCCAGAGCACCAAACCCCCCATGTTGAGGGCATGCGGCCTGGTACGGTTCAGGAGGGAGGGGGGCCGCTCTTCCCCTGCGGCCTGCCAGGTTGCGTGCTCGGATAAGGGTCTGGTTTGGATCTTGAGGGGGACCCCCACGCCGTTTTTTCTGCGTACGGTCCCCCTTCAAATCCAGACCAGACCCAAGGGCCTGGTATGCTCCTGGAGGGGGAACCCACGCCTGTTTTTTCTTTAAAAATTGGCGTGGAGTTCCCGCTCAGGATTCATACCAAACGCAGTGCCTGGTATTGGCGGGAATCCACGTCGGATCCCCGTCTATCGGCAATGCGTGTCGCTCATCGTGAAAGGAACATTTTTCCTTTCCCGATGACGAGACAGCTCGGCGCTGGCTCTCGCGACAGAGCTCATAGGGTGTCAATCTCGCCGATAGAAGTGGCGAGATTGACACAATATCGGCGGCACCTACTGTACACCCAGATTAAGGGCGCTGCTGGATTTTGTTGGGTCTGCGAATTACCTCATGGCTTCCGTTGTCAGGGGTGTAAGAAAGGTCTTCAGAAAAGTCAATGTCCACACCATGTAAAACCCAAAACAGGCTTTATTTTTATCCTTTGCTGAGTGAACATTAGAGGAAGAGTAGGACACGAGAGAGAAACACACAGGGGAAGGTTCAGGCACGCAACACTTAAACAACACTCATTGCTACTCAAGCCTGAGTGGGTATTGCTCACCTGGATAGTCCCGTAAGTGGTCCTAGCAGCCGGAGGATCGTATCCTTTGTATTGTATCAAGGCGCTGACTATTCTAATTGAAATGCCTGCGGTGCGAGTGCGGGGGGCGGGATGTGCGGCAAGGAGGGAGGGAGAGGGACGGTCCCAGGCGCCCCTCTCCCTCCCTCCTTGCCACACATCCCGCCCCCCGCACTCGCAACACGGGCATTACAATCAGAATAGTCAGCAGCCTGGGACCGCCCCTCTCCCTCCCTCCTTGCCGCACATGCCGCCCCCCGCACTCGCAGCGCGGGCATTACAATTAGAATAGTCAGCCGCCTGGGACCGCCCCTCTCCCTCCCTCCTTGCCACACATCCTGCCCCCCGCACTCGCAGCGCCGGCATTTCAATTAGAATAGTCAGGGCCTGGGACCGCCTCTCTCCCTCCCTCCTTTCCGCACATCCCGCCCCCCGCAGCCCCGGCATTTCAACAGGAGCAGTCAGCCATCTGAGATCACCCCTCTCCACCTCCCTCCTGCTGCACACCTAAAGAGTGGGGCGGTGCATGCCTCAAGCCAGTTCTAAGTAGGCCTCTCGCTCCACCCTCAGTGTGCACCGATACCGCAGCCTGACCCCTGTGGCTACAGGAGAATGGTAACTATGACAGTGTGCTGTGATTGGAAGCAGTACATGTGCTTGAGGGGGTTGGAGGCATTGAATGGGGGATTGAACTAGATGTGTGCTGGGAGTAAAGGGAATTGAGAGCATAGATGTTCTGGATTGGGGAGGGGGGAGAGGGTTATTTGGAGGCATAGGTATAATGGATTGGGTGTGGGTAGATTTGGAGGCATAAGTCTGAATCATACTTATGCCTCCACTGATCAGGCCGCTTTGATGGGCACTGGTGAGGCTGCATTGATGGGCACTGGTGAGGCTGCATTGATGGGCACTGATCAGGCCGCACTGATGGGCACTGGTGAGGCCGCACTGATGGGCACTGTTGAGGCCGCACTGATGGGCACTGGTGATGCCGCACTGATGGGCACTGGTGAGGCTGCACTGATGGGCACTGGTAAAGCTGCATTGATGGTCACTGATCAGGCTGCACTGATGAGGCTGCATTGATGGGCAATAATTAGGCTGCAAAGATGGGCACTGGTGAAGCTGCATTGATGGGCACTGGTGCGGCTGCACTGATGAGTGGGCACTGATATGTTGCACTGATGGGTACTGATGAGGCTGCACTGATAAATGTGTTAATATTTATTTTTGTAACTTGTTTCTGTATAAAACATTTAACAGTGTAATTTCATGAGATCATTTATGAGGGCGTGTTTAGGGGTGGAATTACGGGTGGGGCAGGGTAGGGGTTGGATGGGGCAACTGGTGGCGAGTAACTCTTAAGGCCTGGCTAGTAGCTCAGGACTTGAAATTTTGAGCCCTGCTGTAATGTGTATTTTATAAGTATGGCATTGAGAATGGGATGTCAAAAATATATATATTTTTTGTTGTACTCTTTGTTCTTCTATCCTTTCTTTTCTGTCCCTTCCCTTTATATTGGTTCAGGCACCAATGTTCAAATTTGTATATATGGGGACAGTGTCTACTTTAGGAGGCGGTGCGTGTAGCGCCCCTCTACTTTGAGGGGTGCTTTGTACCTAAATTTAGGGGTTGGTCTGAGCTAGTAGCCAGGCTCAGACCGCTTTTATTGATAGGTTCTGTTATTTTGTTTCTTCAGGGGTTGTACTGGTGTGCAGTTCCCTGTGGCCTGTGGGTGGCACTGCCATGACAGGTGAGGGTTGAACCACTGGTGACAGTGCTTTGCCTTAGGGTGTCCTCTCTCGGCAGTAGTACAGTGGGCGTGGTCAACCTGCTGTGCATGCCGGGAGAGGATACATAAGGGGCAGACACCTCCTGGAGCGGGGGTTTTTTGTTGAAGAGTTCCGGGGCTCCGGAGTTCGGGTCGCGTGACCTGGCCCTCCAGGCCAGGGGTACGCGTATACATTGGTCCCAGGCACATTTAGCCTGAGCCTGCAACTTCGCCATTGGGCCCAGCACCTTTAGCTGGGGCTCATCTCTAAAAGGAGGAATCCCAGGGTGCTCCTGAGAGGGGACCCGCTCTAAGAAGAGGAGACTGGGGGAGGACCTTTCTGTGGGACCGGAGAGAGTTTCACAGTGAAAGAGAGGCCCGGTAAACTTCTGGAGGGATTCCACTATTCATCTAAGGCCTTGTAATGTGCAGCAACTTGCACCTGTTCTTTAATTACAAGCGTTGAGAGGTTCGGGGCTCAGAGATTCTGTGGCAGAGGATCTCCCAATCGTATCTCCAAGGAAAACTTATATGTAAGTGAAGTAAAGTTTGTGCATCACTCCAGCTGCTAGTACCGTGAGAGGGGACTATCCGGGTGAGCAGAGTCCACTTGAGATTGGGTGGTGATATTAAGTGCCTGAGCCTGCCTCCCTGTTTCTTTTATTCTTCAACTCCAACTTTCCTATCCAGTTTTCAGCATAAAGAAAATAAACCTTCCTGTCTGGACATTGGCCTTATTGGTGCACCTACAACAGACTCTTCCCTACACTCTAGGGGTGAGAACCAACCGAGGGAAGGTAACTTGTTGCGGGACCCAACAATTTCTGAACACCACTCACCCTCTTATTCAAGAAGGAGCCTGGGCATTGTGGTATGGTGTGTCCCGCCTTGAGGAGGTAAGGCCAGGGATCTGTGTGCTACACTAGTAAAAAAAAAATATTAATTAAATTTTATAGACGCTATAACTTTTGCGCAAACCAATCAATATACGCTTATTGTGATTTTATTTACCAAAAAACGTAGAAGAATACATATCGGCCTAAACTGAGAAATAAATTAGTTTTTTATACATTTTTTGGGGATATTTATTATAGCAAAAAGTAAAAAATATTGCTTTTTTTTTTGAATTGTCGCTTTTTTTGTTTATAGCGCAAAAAACAAAGACCGCAGAGGTGATCAAATACCACCAAAAGAAATCTTTATTTGTGGGAAAAAAAGGACGTAAATTTTGTTTGGGTTCCACGTAGCACGACTGCGCAATTGTCAGTTAAAGCGTCGCAGTGCCGAATCGCAAAAAGTACTCTGGTCAGGAGGGGGGTAAATTCTTCTGGCGCTGAAGTGGTTAAAATCACAAAACTATTTTGCTTTCAGAAAACCTAGTAAGGGCTAGGTTGTTAATCTATTCAACCAGTATCCTTCACTTTCAGTACCATTGCAGTAGAGTTAGATATTAGTATAAAAATAATATTTGTTTGTAGGTGACACATTTAAATACCAACTTACTTTCAAGCAAGACTACAAAACGTTATGGGATTTTTGCCATACTGTATAAAATCATGGAACATTTAAAAAAAAAAAAAAAGATATTGTGTAAAAACACGTTTTCATTTAGCTTACATAAAGTAAAAATTAATAAATATATTTGCCATCCCTATCCAACACCAATGAATCTTGGCAGTCACCAATGAGATGTTAATGCCAAAGGCATGTCTCATTTGTTCTTCATATGAAATATGGTATTACAATATAATATCAGTCTAATATTTTAGCAGCAGCATAACAACAATCTATCGCAATGCTATTTCATTTACATAAACTGTTAAGCTTGCCAGAATTTTAAATGTGAGGTAAAAAACACAATCTGTGTACAGTAAATTCAGGTTTTACAGCCTTTTGCAGGATTCAAACTTTGTCAGTACTACATTTGTCCACAGTCACAAAAATGTACTGTCATCATTTTAGAACCAAAGCACATTCACACAACTACATCTAAACAATACCAGTTTTATGGTGGATAATAGAAGTAGAGAGCTTTGCATTAAAATAAATATATTGTGTGTTGTATGTATATTTTATTAAATATGGCTGCAAAATTAGTTAAAATATACAAATAGTATATATATGGGCAGTAAATTGATAAACATTTTGGTTTTCATCTGATTTGATTCATTCAACCTACTTGCAAACTAGATTTGTGCATTTACCTAACTTGCACTGAAGATTACATTTCAGTAAATAACCGTATCTCTAAGTTAAGATACATTTAGAGGCTTCGAAAATTTCCCAATGGCTTGAGGAATTAGGATCCTGGGGTAACCATTTGACTTTCCTGTACTTCAACCCCTTCATGAACAGAGGTCTAGAAGTCCACACCAAAGCCCCAGTAAGCATTACCGTATTTATCGGCGTATAACACGCACTTTTTTCCCCTTAAAATCAGGGGAAAATCGTGGGTGCGTGTTATACGCCGATACTCCGTCGAATTCCCCTGCTGAAAACGAGCGAGAGGAGCGAGCGGAGCCGAAGCCGAAGTACAATCGGCTTTACTCGGCTCCTCTCGCAGTCCCGCCCATCTCTGACTGCGCCGCTGACATAGAGAAAGCCGAGTGTACTTCGGCTAGTCTCGGCTCCTCTCGCAGTCCTGCCTGTGACTGTGAGCAGAGCCGAGTCTAGCCGAAGTACACTCGGCTTTCTCCGTCAGCAGCACAGTCAGTGGAGATGGGCGGGACTGCGAGAGGAGCCGAGTCTAGCCGAAGTACACTCGGCCCCGCTCGCTCCTCTCCACAGAAATCGGCGCCAAATTTAAAAAAACCGCCGGGACTGACACGATCACAAAGGCACTGGGCAAGGCTGCAGATGGACAGATGGACACTGGGCAAGGCTGCAGATGGACAGATGGACACTGGGCAAGGCTGCAGATGGACAGATGGACACTGGGCAAGGCTGCAGATGGACACTGGGCAAGGCTGCAGATGGACAGATGGACACTGGGCAAGGCTGCAGATGGACAGATGGACACTGGGCAAAGCTGCAGATGGACACTGGTCAAGGCTGCATGCTGCATTTAAATGTAAGTTTTTTTTCCTTGAATTTCCCTCCTAAAAGTTTTTTCCTTAAAATTCCCTCCTAAACTTGGGGTGCGTGTTATACGCCGGTGCGTGTTATACGCCGATAAATACGGTAATTAATTTGACGGTAATTCCATGAACACTTCGTTTATCTAAATATTTTTACATTGTTTTTTGATAACATAAAAGATTTAATTTGGCATGCTGTTTTATTGAATACCTTGTTCATGTTTTTATTATGAGTTGATAGCTGGACAAAAATGTGATTAAATACATTTTTGGTATTTTATATACCTCTGTGCACTCCCTATGCTCAGAGAGGGGGAAATAGACAAACTATGCCATCTGCAAGCTGGAAAAGTTAAAGTGATCACCATGTTTGGCTGTCATGGTAATCATATGATGAAGAACTGTGGAGATTGTTATTAACTGCCAGTCTGAGACCTGCAGCTACAAATGCAAGAGAAGTCACAGAACTAAGAGGGCACACATTTTCAAACTCCTAGTTCACTGCAGCAATGTAGATGGGTCAGATTCCATCTTTTTTCTAGTAAACAGCTGCTTAATACTGATCCATATAGTATTTTGAATCACAGAGGAAGCAGAACCTTCCAACAGTCTTCACTTTTTCATTGTACCCTACATTCCATACTCATGATATAACAAAACTTGTATCCACTCCAAGGAAGGGTCATGCTCAAGTATGTATTTAATCAGCTTATCCTCAGAATTATTTTCCAGGAAGGCCCTAATGGCGTTCAACTCCCCGGTGTAGACACTTTGAAATAAGCAGTATCAGAAACTGCATCCAGGTAAAATAAAACCAGTCATCAAAGCCAGTGTTTTGAGCCAATACATAGAACTGGGCAGCCAAATCTTGTATATCTTGTAAATCATCTATAATTAAAGGGGCCCTTTGGTCTGCTGTGGTCTGTCAAACTTGTGGGCTGAATGTCCTACCCAATGTACCACTTCTTATACAGATACCAGTACTTTCGTAATACAGTATCCTACCCCTGAAGAAGAGGTTCTACTCAAACAAACAACCTCGAAACGTTGGGTCCCTGCCTCATCCTGAGACAGATTGGGGTCCTGTGTTGCAATCACTGTTTGTTACATGTTATCTTTGTAATGCATTGTACTTGTGCTTTTCCCTTATGCTTCACCTATAGCCACTTTAATGTGTAAAAAAATTTTTTTTTTTTCTTTTTGGAGTAGCAGCCTTCCAAATACATAAATATCTTTTCAATAAAAACTTTTTTTATAAAGAACCTTTTGGTAACGATATTTTTCTACGAGGTTTAACAGTCACCCAAAATTAAAGTCCCACTTGAGGTAAACACACTCTTCGAAGTGTACTTCTGTACTTGCTATATTAAGGGATGTGGGTGTACTGACCTATATATCCATACATTGGGACACCGCCCTCTCCTTTTTTCAATGTACCACACCAGATCACGTATGCAGTATTTTTTTCAGCTCAGACTACTGCAATGGGTGGTAGTGCATTGCTACATGTTGCACTGCATTACAATGCAATTGTGATTGGAAAGTGCATCGGAGTGCCATTCAAAATTAATGGCACTGCAGTGCACTAATAACACACCTCATTGATGTGAATGGGCCCTAATATAGGTGGGCATTCAGAAGAAATACATGGGTTGACAGCAAAGGAGCAAGAACATGTGAAAACATGTGAGATGCCAGATGAAAGCCTGTGCACTGTAGACACAACTGGCCTTTTAGAATACCGTGTTGAACTGTCATCCGTCTGAAGAGGTATGTAGTAAAAAGTTGTAGTATTGTAGTATTAAGCACAAAGCGAGCAGTAAATCCAAATACTTCTCATGTTGAATTATGCGTCATTTGCATTTAGTAAACAGGTCATTTGACTTTCTTATCAATCCACTTCTGTAAGGAACACATTTCCCCAGTTCCCCTGCTACTCTTGATCTGTACAAACCATTGTCACTGACTGGAAGTAAATATGGCAATAGTAAAGGGCCCAGTAAAGGGGGAGTGTGACCAAACACTTACAGCATGGCCATACATCACAGAAAAACTATAGCAAATGTACAAAAGTATCCATAAAAGCCAATGACTGTTCTGTGGACATTAATGATCAAACATTGAGTGATAATCAATTAATCGGCCCTTAAGGGATATCACATATTAACACATAACATGTAAACCAGTGGCATAAATTAAGAAATATATGATGAAATAAAGGTAATGAAATCCCTATTGATTGTAAATCAGAATGAGAGAATAGTCCATATGTGGTGAGTATTAATGAAAGTCCATAAAGCCAGAAAAAATTGAGGTTCACAAGTTGAATTAAATCAAATAACAGGTGTCCACCAAAGATTCCGTGCACCACCACCACCGTAAAGATTGCAGGCTTACCAAAAGCAAGCTTTAGAAAAGCATGCAGCTATAACCCAGCCCGGGTCCTGTACCAAGCAATCAATTGGATTCGAACACGGCTCTCCTATAGGCAGATATTCCGTCTGGAAGCCCAGGTACACCAGCAATCCAAAAACAAAAAGGAACTCACATAGTGTGAACCAGTTTAACTAACATATTTATTAAAAGACAAGGTTACACTCAGTAACTATAAAGGGCAGTATTAATTTGGCTAATTTAGGAACCATAAACACACACTATATTGACAAAAGTATCGTGATGTCTCCCTTTAGGAACTTTAATGGCATCCCAGTCTTAGTCCGTAGGTTCATTATTTAGTTTACCCAAACTTTGCAGCTATAACAGCTTCAACTCTTCTGGGAAGGCTGTCCACAAGGTTTAGAAGTGTGTTTATGGGAATGTTTGACCATTCTTCCAGAAGTGCATTTGTGAAGTCAGGTAATGATGTTGAATGAGAAGGCCTGGCTCACAGTCTCTGCTCTAATTCCTCCCAAAGGTATTCTATTGGGGGCAGGCCAGTCAAGTTCTTCCACCTCAAACGCGCTCATCCACACTATATTGCCAAAAGTATTGGGCCACCTCTCCAAATTATTTGGGGGAGGGGGGATTATGGTGTGGGGTTGTTTTTCAGGGGTTGGGCTTGACCCCTTGGTTCCAGTGAAGTGATCTCTTAAGGCATCAACATACCAAGACATTTTGGACAATTTCATGCTTCCAACTTTGTGGGAACAGTTTTGTGGATGGCCCCTTCCTGTTCCAACACGACTGCGCACCAGTGCACAAAGCAAGGTCCATAAAGACATGGATGAGTGAGTTTAAGGAGGAGGAACTTGACTGGTCTGCACAGAGTCCTGACCTCTCCCCGATAGAACACCTTTGGGATGAATAAGCAGAAACAGTGAGTCAGGCCTTCTCATTCAACATCAGTGCCTGACCTCACAATTGCCTTTCTGGAAGAATGGTCAAACAGTCCTAAACCTTGTGGACAGCCTTTCCAGAAGAGTTGAAGCTGTAATAGCTGCAAAGGGTGAGCCAACTCAATATTGAACCCTACAGACTATCACACGATATGAATTTCCGACAACAAAACCATGTTTTTTTTTTCAGACGGATGTTGGCTCAAACTTGTCTTGCATACACACGGTTGCACAAACGTTGCTCGGAAATTCCGAACGTCAAGAACGCAGAGATGTACAACACTACGACGAGCCGAGAAAAATTAAGTACAATGATTCCAAGCATGCGTAGGATTTTTGTGCGTAGGAATTGGATACACACGATCAGAATTTTCCAACTTTTGTTGTCGGAAAAATTGAGAACCTGCTCACAAACATTTGTTGTCGTAAATTCCGACAGCAAATGGTTCAGGATAAAGCCTTTTCCTTAAATACTTTAATCGTAATTAGGATGAGGTTCCGGTTCACTGCAACCATGGATTCACTGCAGGTACCCAAAGTTCCTATCAAATGATGAACTTTAAACTTAAACTTAAACGTACTTAAAAAATAAATAAGGAAATAAGGAACTTTGCCCCTAGTAAAATGAGTCACAAAAGCCAATAATCCGAAATAATTAATAACTCAGCCCCCTTTCTATAAAGGGTGGGCTCTTAGCAGCCATGTTGCCAAAAAGTGTTGGAGCTTTTTATTCTTTATTTGTGTTTTCTTAGCAGCTTCCCGCACAGCCTATAGTAATATGATGGCTGGGCGGGAGCTCCCTGGTTCCAGGAGGACGTCATATGGTGTTCTCTTAGTCATGCGCCTCAGCTCGATCTGTTGTCTACTGGACACAATGGACAACAGATCAGTGTACCGGGCTGGCCTCAGTATCATGCGATCGCTGTGGTCAAGCTCAACAATCACATAACAGTTGTACACAATGAATGGCTTTCATTCATAGCCATTCATTCTTTACTGTTGTGTTGATCTCTGTGATTGATCACAGTGATCACATGGTACAGATGGGGCTAAGTACAGCACACTGTACCATGTGATAGCTCTGGTCAATCACATCTATCCCAGTAGAACATAATGCCTATAAATAGATGCCATTTATAAAACATATTGCTTATAACAGTGACCATCACTTTTTTAAGAAATCATAGCATTAAAAAAAAATCCTGATCACCACATGTAGTACAATGTCACTATGGTAACATTGCACTGCTCTGGTCACAGACAGTATGTAACAAAAAAAAAATATATATATATATATATATATATATATATATATATATATACAGTATATAAAAAGACAAAAAAATTGTAAAAAAAGTTAAAATTGTTTTTATTTACGTTAGTATCCTAATCACCACCACACCAAACATATGATGACGCTATACTGCTCTGGTAACAGTATGTAAAAAAAAAAAAATTATGAACATATTTTTTTTTTCTCAATTTTCCCAAAATTTGTGACAAAAAATCACAACTTCAAAGAGTGTACCATGCTTCTTACTAATAGGGATGAGCTTCGTGTTCGCGTCGAACACACGTGCATTGCATTGCTGGCTGATGATTGGCCAAGCATGCACTATGACCTGCATGCTTGGTCAATCACAGCGCGAAAAAAACGGAGAGCCGTAATTGGCCAAAGCCATGGTGGCTTTGGCCAATTATGGCTCAGGGGGTTTAGTACACGCCCCACACTATATAAGGCCGCCTGGAAGTCGGCCTTGTGTAGTGTGTTGGCGTTTGTGAAAGAGGCAGTTTCAGAGAGATAGACAGAGTCTTTTATATTGAGTTAGATAGAGCAGGCAGGCGAGTCAGTTAGCTGCTGTTACAGTGTGTAGAGGATATATATGCATCCTAGATGTTGTATATATATTTATACACTGTACAGGCATACCCCACTTTTAAGTACACAATGGGGTTTATTTACTAAAGCTGTAAAGTGCAAAATCAGGCTCACTTCTGCATATAAACCAACAAGCTTCCAGGTTTTATTACCAGGCTTAATTGAACAAGCCGGGCTTAGAATCTCATTGGTTTATATGCAGAAGTGAGCCTGATTTTGCGCTTTCCAGCTTTAGTAAATAAACCCCATTGTGTACTTAAAAGTGGGGTATGCCTGTATTGAGTTTAGCTAGATCCGTTCCTGTTAGTCTCTATACTGTGACAGGCAGGCAGGTGATTGTGCCAGCTGCAGACAGTCAGTGTTTCACTTAGTGTACTACTGTGTGCTTTGCATAGCGATCACCTAAAGCTCACCTGGATACAGTTATTCTCTATACTGTGACAGGCAGGCCGGTGATTGTTCTAGCTGCAGACAGTCAGTGTTTCACTTAGGGCTCTTTCACACGGACGGACCATTCAGGTCTGCCTGTCAGTTTTTTAGGCGGACCTGAACGGATGCTCCAAGTACCCCTATGGAGCCACGGATGTCAGCGGTGACATGTCCGCTGACATCCGACCCGCTCCGATCCGCCAAAGTGTGACGGAGGAAAACCCTACTTTTCCATCCGTCTGCGGATCGGATGACAACGGACTCTACGGTCTGTCGTCATCCGATCCCCCATAGGGGAGAGCGGCGCTCTGACAGGTCGGTCCCTGCACAGTGTGCGGAGACAGACCTGTTATCTGAAAGCGGAGCCCGCACACGAACACGGTTCGTGTGAAAGGGGCCTTAGTGTACTACTGTGTGCTTTGCACAGCATTCACCTAAAGCTCACCTGGATACAGTTATTCTCTATACTGTGACAGGCAGGCCGGTGATTGTGCTAGCTGCAGACAGTCAGTGTTTCACTTAGTGTACTACTGTGTGCTCTGCATAGCATTGACCTAAAGCCTAAATTTTTGATGCAATACTTTGCAACAGGGCTCATTGCTGCGCTCTAAGTACAGTATCTGTGAGGGGTTGCAGTGTTGTGGCACCAGCACCAGTGCCTAAGGCCCAATTTTCAGGGGCATGCAATTACAATTCTTGATCTAATAATTCACAGCAGGGCCTATTCCTGCACCCACCAAGAGTAACTGTGAGGGCTTACAGTGTTGTGACACCAGCACCACCACCAAAGGCCCAATTTTTCCTTCCACTGTTCAACAGTGGCATGTAAATACAATTCCTGATATAAGAGTTGACAGTAGGGCGTTCCAGCGCCCACCAAGAGTAACTGTGAGGGCTTACAGTGTTGTGGCAACACCAACACCTAAGGGGCACATTTCTGCAGAGTATATATGGCAGGCCCCTACTTTCAAACATCCAACTTACAAACGACTCCTACTTGCAAACGGAAGGAGACAACAGGAAGTGAGAGGAAATCTACCCCTAGGAAGGGAAATTCTCTCCTGTAAGAGTTAATATGGGAAAAAAGGTGTCTCCTCTCCACTGATGCTTTATCACCAATTCTTGTTTCAATAAAAACTAAAATTTTCCAAAAACATTTGTCATTGGGATGGAAAGTGAGGTGAAATGTTCTGAACATGTGCACAGACAGCAAAAAAAATGTTACAGGGGTGATAACCCTTCCCTATGTTCTCCAAAAAGCTTAAAAATAGATTTGTTGGCTAGAGCTACACTTAAAAAATTTACCTGTTCCAAATTACAAACAGATTGTACTTAAGAACAAACCTACAGTCCGTGTCTTTTTTGCACCGCCTGTATACTGCTGTTCAGAGTATATAGGGCCTTTTTTTATTTTGGGTGCGGTGTTCCCCTTAATATCCATACAAGACCCAAAGGGGCTGGTAATGGGCTGGGGTAGGGTGGTGGGGGAGGGGTGATGGAGTAGCCATGCCATTTTTCTCAATGATTTTCATCCATATTGCCGGGACCAGACATTACATTAAAGCCGCAAGCAGTTTTAAATGGCTTTTTTTCCTTTAGAAATGTCATTTTGTGCAGGGACAGTTCTAAACACGGGAAATATGTGCCACGTCACAGGCATACTTTAGACACCCCCCAGGTACGATATTTAAAGGAAGATTTCACTTTTTTTTTCACTTTATGCATCATTAAAATCACTGCTCCCGAAAAAACAACCATTTTAAAAGATTATTTTTACATTGATACATGTCCCCTCGTGCAGGACCCAGGTCACCAAACCCTTTTTAGGACAATAACATGCATATTAGGCATTATAATTAGCACTTTAGATTTCGAACGTTCGCGTCCATTGTAGTTAATAGGGTTCTAAAGTTCGTGCGAACGTTCGGTCCGTTCAAAGGTTCTGGAGCGGGGGGGTGTTCGGCTCATCCCTACTTACTAAATACCTCAGACTGTCTACTTTCTGAGGGGTGTTTGTACTATCCTGGCATTATAGGGCCTCAAAAAATGAGATAGTAAGTACATCAGAACTGATCAATTTTCATATATACTGTATGTACCATAGCTTGCTCCCAAAACGCCCTGCCCATAAAAATTAATGGACAGCACTGCCGAAGCGCCTGCAAAGCCCTTCAGCAGTGCCGCATCATGGGCGCTTTAAACCCTTTCCTCGGCCACTAGCGTGGGGGGGGTAAAAGCGCCCCACTAGCGGCTGAAAAGCGCCGATATAACAGCGGTAAAAACTAGTGGCGCTTTACCACCGGCGCCGCCCCAGTATGAAAGTTCCCTGATAACTGTCATCTTTTAACCCCCTTAAAGCGGAACTAAACCCTTCTGTCCTTTTGTCAAGAAAGCTGCCATCTTAGCCTCTGTTTGGTCTGCAACTGCCAAGGTGCTGCACATGTGATCAGTTATGACACCAACCATTTGATGGTTTGGCAGTTTGGTTGAGAGCAAAGCAAATGTGTCAGTTAGCATCCCTGGCATGCCATGAATGTAACTGTTTACCACGGTTAGGTGGCTGAATCAACTCTTCTCAATTTCATTGGTTCTGGGGATGTCATTAATAACATATGATCGAATTGGAGATACCATGATGAAACTACTCTGAGTAAGATGTTGATGCAGCTTTACTACTGTATTTTTACTACCGGAAACTGGAATGTGTGGGGTACGTTTTCTTGTTTTGTTGGTTTTCCTGCTCAAATTCATAATCATTCCTTTGAACACAAGATTTTATTTAATTATAATGCGAACATATTTCTTTAATTACCAGTGTATCCCTTCAAGACATTATTTTCTATACTGTAACTAGATGTAAAGAGTTCAGCACACATTAAAAACGAAATATTCATAATTTTTTACATGAATAATTGACAGACTTTTCCCAGTTGCATTCTATTAAAGTGTTTGCATGTCACCTAATTATTTTTTTTTAACTATTTTTTTTAACTATTCCTGAAACACATTCCTGAACCACAGTATTTTATATTTAACATTGCTATGCCCCCAGCAGTTTACTGGTGCATATTATTAGTAGGGATGAGCTTCGAGTTCAAGTCAAACTGATGTTCGACACGAACATTGCCTGTTCGCCATTCGCCAAACAGCGAACAATTTGGGGTGTTTGCGGCAAATTCGAAAAGCCGCGCAACACCCCGTAAAAGTCTATGGGACAAATCTAAAGTGCTAATTTTAAAGGCTTATATGCAAGTTATTGTCATAAAAAGTGTTTGGGGACCCGGGTCCTGTTTTAAAAACTACAGTTTTTTCGGGAGCAGTGATTTTAATAATGCTTAAAGTGAAACAATAAAAGTGAAATATTCTGGTATGGATGGATTTTAAGGGAAACTTCATGGCAAATAAAAAGAAAATGGCGTGGAGTTTCCCCCAAAAATCCATACCAGACCCTTTATCCGAGCACGCAACCTGGCAGGCTGCAGGAAAAGAGGGGGGACGAGAGAGCGCCCCCCCTCCTGAACTGTACCGGGCCACATGCCCTCAACATGGGGAGGATGCTTTGGGGGTCTGTGACCCCTCAAAGCACCATGTCCCCATGTTGATGGGGACAAGGGCCTCATCCTCACAACCCTTGCCCGGTGGTTGTGGGGGTCTGTGGGTGGGGGGCTTATCGGAATCTGGAAGACCCCTTTAACAAAGGGGACCCCCAGATCCCGGCCCCCCCTATGTGAATTGGTAAGAGGTACATTGTACCCCTGCCATTTCACAAAGAAAGAGTAAAAAATTGTAAAAAAGCACACAGACACCGTTGGGAAAAGTCCTTTATTAAAAATAAACAAAAGATTCCAGCGGTGGTAATCCACTCTCGGTATCCTACGATGGATGCTCTCCTCTCCAGGGTCCAGCGGTGGATGATCTCCTCTCCATCCAGGTCCAGGCTCCAGCGATGAGATGTCCAGCGCTGGAGACACCCCGGGAATCCCGGCAGCCTGACAGGTCTCTTCTGTAGCTGAGGGCGGGGCCACCCATCACGTGACCCCGTCCCCGCAGGTTTCTGTTGCATCAGAGGGGGGCGGGGTCACAAGCACGTCACTGGGGAAGCCCGGGTTTCCCCTTGCATCAGAGGGGGACGGGGTCATGTGATGGGTGGCCCCGCCCTCAGCTACAGAAGAGACCTGTCAGGCTGCCGGGATTCCCAGGGTGTCTCTGGTGGAGACAGGATGCGCTGCGCTGGACATCTCATCATTGGAGCCTGGACCTGGATGGAGAGGAGATCATCCACCGCTGGACCCCGGAGAGGAGAGCATCCATCGCAGGATACCGAGAGTGGATTACCACCACTGGAATCTTTTTTAAATTTTTTTTATTTTTAATAAAGGACTTTTCCCAACGGGGTCTGTGTGTTTTTTTATAATTTTTTACACTTTCTTTGTGAAATGGTAGCTTACCAATTGACATAGGGGGCGGGATCTGGGGGTCCCCTTTGTTAAAGGGGTCTTCCAGATTCCGATAAGCCCCCCGCCTGCAGACCCCCACAACCACCGGGCAAGGGTTGTGGGGATGAGGCCCTTCTCTCCATCAACATGGGGACATGGTGCTTTGAGGGGTCACAGACCCCAAAAGCATCCTCCCCATGTTGAGGGCATGTGGCCTGGTATGGTTCAGGAGGGGGGGCGCTCTCTCATCCCCCCCTCTTTTCCTGCAGCCTGCCAGGTTGTGTGCTCGGATAAAGGGTCTGGTATGGCTTTTTGGGGGGAACTCCACTCAATTTTTTTTTTATTTGGCGTGGAGTTCCCCTTACAATCCATACCAGACCTAAAGGGTCTGGTATGGATATTTGGGGAAAACCCCAAGCATTTGTTTTTTATTAATGACTTTTCTCTGTATTGCCGGGAGCCGACAATTCATTATAGCCGCGATTGCTTTTAAATTACTTTTTTTCCTTCAGAAATTATACTTTGTGCAGGGACAGTTCTAAGCACGGGAAACAAGCGCTACTTTACAGGCATATTATACACCCCCCAGGTATGAAATTTCAAGGAATATTTCACTTTTATTGTTTCACTTTAAGCATTATTAAAATCACTGCTCCCGAAAAAACTGACGTTTTTAAAACTTTTTTTGCATTGATACATGTCCCCTGGGGCAGGACCCGGGTCCCCAAACACTTTTTATGACAATAACTTGCATATAAGCCTTTAAAATTAGCACTTTGGATTTTTCATGTTCGAGTCCCATAGACTTTAACAGTGTTCGGATGTTCGAACTAATTTATTGCCTGTTTGCAAGTTCTGGTGCAAACCGAACTGGGGGGTGTTCGGCTCATCCCTAATTATTAGTAATTCCACATTACAAAATTGACAAAATGTTATTATATTTCACAATCACCACTTAGAATGCTATAAATGTACCTTTTCTTGACTATTCTTGCTCAGTTAAAGCTTTCCTGATAAAGTACATTGTGTATGTGCACTTGTGCTACAGCTTTAAAATAAATTGAAGAATTAAAGGAATATCACTACCATACCTGGAGATCAGACTAACTGAGACTTATCCATGTTTGCAAAAGGTGGCCTGATTCTGATGGCCACATTTGACAGATATGGGCAACCCACGATGGTCCTGACCACTATATAATGTAGGTTGCTATAAAAAAGGGCTGTACCTGCACCTCAGCAGCTTTTGAACAACAGCCTTTTACATGTCTGCCAAACATGGTTGGTAACACCCCATACATGTGATAATTGCCATTAGAACAATGTAAAACAAGGCTTCTCTGAAGATTATGTAGTCTTAAAAAGACAGTTGAATTTAACATTAGGTGCTTTTAGCAGGTTTTCTCACCTGGATCATTTCATTGTATTCACTATTCATTGACAATGAATCTTCATCATTCAAAATATCCTTTAGTTGTGGAAAATCCAAAGGCCTTAAAAAGGTGAAGTCAGTTCGCTCTAATGCTGGTGAAAGGCAAGTAGTATAACACTGGTTTGTAGGTCGAGTCAAAGTCTTAACCTCCATATATTTTAGAGTTCCATCTGAATTAAGCTGTAGAGTTGGTTGGTAGTGACACTGAAAATCATTTATGTCAGATCCAGTGGTGCAACTGCGCACACTTCTGTTATTTTTTGTTCTTACACACTTGACAATTAAAACAATAAAAGTAATGATTGATACAGTACTGACAGCTGATAAAGATATTATCAAGTATAATGTCATATCTGATTGTTCATTATGAGCTGTTTGGAAATCTTGGAATTTTGGAGTTTCATCTTGAATGATATCCTCAAATGATACAAAAATAGTAGCTGTGCTCGATAAAGCTGGTTGTCCATTGTCTTTAACTTGAACCAATATGGTGTAGGTGCTATCATCCGACTCATGTAAAGTTCGCATCATTCGTATCTCACCTGTGTGTGGTGCCACTCTAAACATGGAAGGGTCAGAAGCTTCCAAGATACTGTAAGACAACCATGCATTATAACCTGAATCTGCATCCACTGCTGCTACTTTGGTGACCAAATAACCTGCAGATACAGGACGAGGTATTCTTTGATGCTCAATGGCCTCCCTGGTCAAGACAGGGTAGAGAATTTTTGGATGATTATCATTTTGGTCTAAAATAAATATGTAAAGAGTGGCATTTGATTTTAATTTTGGAGATCCTCCATCTTCAACAAAAACAGTGGCTTCCAAGAGTTGAATATATTCATAGTTGAAGGACCTCTGAGCATATACTTTTCCACTGTATTCATTTATATATATGTATGAGGACACTGGAGAGCCAGCAATATATATTTCTGATAGAGAGAATTTTAGATGTGAATTCTCTCCTTCATCTGCATCAGTGGCAAATAAAGTGCAAAGAAATATTCCTGGTACATTATTTTCATGTATGTAAGCAGTAAAGGAATGGTGTGAAAAAATTGGAGAATTGTCATTAACATCTGAAATATTGAGAACAATTGTTCTTTCTGTGTACATCGAAGGAGACCCTAAATCTGCTGCAACTAAGTGCATAACGTATTGAGCTGTAATTTCCCGATCCAAAATACCATCTATGATCAAAGAATAGTGATTTTCGAAGGATTTAAAAGCAAAAGGAATCCCTGGTGGTACCTTCAACTGAACTTGACCATTTTCGCCAGAATCTCGATCAATTATATTAAATAGTCCAATCACTGTGCCAATTGGTGTATTTTCTGGTACTGGATTTTCAAGAGACATTACAACAACTTCAGGGGCATTGTCATTGGAATCTTGAATTTCCACTTGTATAACACAATGCCCTTCCATTACTGGAACACCTTTATCTTTTGCTCTTACATAAATTTCAAAGAAACTGCTCTCTTCAAAATCTATATTTCCTTGAACATGAATTTCACCTGTGTGTGGATCTAGCTTGAACAGCTTTCCCACTGATTTTAAGCTGTGATCTTCAAAAATATATTCAATTTCACTGTTTGAACCTTCATCTGCATCTGTAGCATTAAGGTTTATTAATAATGTTCCTGGGATAATATTTTCTGATAAACTTGCTTTATAAACAGGTTGATCAAAAGTAGGTGGATTGTCATTATTATCTAAAACAAGCACAGATATTCTTGTTTTTCCTGACCTAGGTGGCTGGCCACCATCCAGAGCAGTCAGTATAAGGTGATGTTCTGCTATTTCCTCTCTATCTAAAGCATTTTCTAAAATTAATTCAGGTAAAAGTGTTCCATCTTTTAACTGTTTGACATTTAGTGAAAAGTATTGGCTTGGGCTCATTTCATAGGAGCTTACAGCATTAGAACCTACATCCAAGTCAATAGCGCTTTCCAAAGGAAACCTCAACCCTGCAGTAGCCAATTCTGCTATTTTAATTAGTTGAGCATTATTTACAAACTGAGGTGAATTATCATTTATGTCCTGGATCTCAACAATCAAATGAAACAACTCTAATGGTTTTTCTATTAGTAGTTCTACAGGCAGCAAGCAGCTTGAACTAAAGCCACAGAGACTCTCTCTGTCTATCTTTTCATTCAGTAGCAGCTCTCCGTTTTCAAATCTCAAAACAAAATACCTCCTGCTTTCTTCCGATCCTAATCTTAGACTCCTCTGAGATATTTGTTCAGCATTTAATCCCAGATCATGAGCCACATTTCCAATAAATGTCCCAGGCTCTGATTCCTCCATTATAGTATAATAAAGCTGTCCACAGACCCTTCCCCACAAACCAAGACAAACAAAATATAATACTTGCCATAGCCAAGTATTGAAATGCTTCCTGAAGTCCATTTTAAAGATATAATGTAGGTCCCTGAGATGGATAGGCACGAGATGTCAGGTTTCTAGATAAGCTCAAAAATCATGATATGGTCTGAAGTAATCCAATAAAGCAAATTAAATCCTTCCTAACTCTTCCTTTTTAGCATCGATTTTGCTTAGCTTTGTTCTTCTTACTGATCAAAGTGAGAGAGGGAGGGTGAGTCACTGACGGGGGTGGAGAGAACGAAGACAGTAAAAGCAGATATTATGTGGTAGCACATAAGATTATTGGTTGGGAGTTACTCCCACTCTTCCAATGACTAAAATTGCCTTGGCTTTACAAAACATACTAATATTATAGCATCTCTTCATACAGAGCAACCCATGTAATCCGCTTCTCATTTAAGAATGCTAAACAGCAATTTTGGAATAGACTTGTTATAATCCAGAAAAAGAAAAGCATACCAGAAGTTAATTTCTAATAATAAAATGATATATTTTGACGAGATATTCATTCTGCTAGAGCAGATGGAACCAAGAAAGATACATTAATCTTTTACATACATTGAAATCTGAACATGACACAACATATTGTAATTATACATAAGTAAATTACCATGGTGATATGCAAAATAATTTGGCTAGAACATTCTTTTGTAAAATAAGGATTCAAGAAATAAGTAGAATCCTTATGCGTGTGACAATGCAGAATGGATATAATTTTTTTTTTTGTATGAGCAATCTATCATAAATCCAAGATTCTTTTTGATTCTTTTCCAAGAACACGTGGGTACCGAATGCTCAAGCCCCGTCTGTTGCAATGTTGTTAAAAAGTGTTTGTGTGGGAAGCTATCTAATAAAATCCTACAATTTACCACGCAAAATAATTCTGCATTAAATACATGTTATATAATTTTTTCATTTTCCCTGAGAGTAGATACAATTACTAAAACTTTAAAAACTATCAGCAACCAAAAAATAAAGTTTTCACACCAAACAAACAAAAGATGATGTTTAAAACAAAAAAAACAAAACAATCAGTGACTAACGCTGAGAGCACTGAGTGTAAAAAACAGAGCTCTGTAGTTGTTAACATTTATCTTAACTATGTACTGTAGCTCTGATACTTGACATTGTCATTGATTTCAGGAGTTGACAGGCAATGATTAGAGCAGTCAGAATCTGAAGAAGCTGTGCATGGCAACCAATTAGCTTTTAGGTTTCATTTTCACAGACTTAACTAACCAAGCTGAAGATGGGAGTTGATTGGTTACCATGCACAGCTGCTACAGATTCTGTCTGCTCCAGTTTCAGTAAATTCCCTCCAATGTGTTTTAATATGAAACCAGGGTGGCTCTTGGACAAATAGCTGTTATCCTTGCACCACTTTTAAGTGACACTGGGGACTCAAGTGGTTACGCTAAAATAAAATGTTGAATGTGTTACAAAGTTTCTTACCTGGAGATCATGCCAGTAACAGCAATTCCTGTTGTAGGCTAACAAAGCTAAGCCAATGCCTTGCATCAGCCTGCTCTGTGTACATGGCTATTTGGCTACCCTTCTGCTAGCTTTACACACACAATGCCACACCATAGATACAGTACAGATCATTAACCGCTTGCCGACAGGCTCACACCGATATACATTGGCTGAATGGCACCACTGGGCAAACCGCTGTACCCATACTGCGGCTCCTTTAAGAGCCGTAGCAGGCGCGATCACCACCGGCCACCTGCGATTATGGGCACATGAGCCAGAATGGGGATTTGTGTGTGTAAACACACAGATCCCCATTCTGACAGGGGAGGAGAGACAGATTGTCTGTTCCTACTAAGTAGGAACAACGATCTGGCTTCTCCTCTAGTCAGTCCTATCCCCTCACAGTTAGAAACATACCTAGGGAACACATTTAACCCCTTGGTCGCCCCCTAGTGTTAACCCTTTCTCTGCCAGTGACATTTACACAGTAATCAGTGCATTTTTATAGCACTGATCGCTGTATAAATGTCAATGGTCTCAAAAAGATGTCAAAGGTGTCTGATTTGTCCACCGCAATGTCGCAGTCCCGATAAAAATCGCTGATCACCGCCATTCCTAGTAAAAAAAAAAAAAAAAATGCCCTATTTTGTAGACGCTATAGCTTTTGCGCAAACCAATCAATATACGCTTATTGCGAATGTTTTTACAAAAAATATGTAGAAGGATACATATCGGCTTAAACCAGGCATGTCCATAATCTGGCCTGTAGGCCAATTGCGGCCTGCGTTCCGGATTCAAACGGCTCCACTGGTAATTTGGCTATATATATTTTGTGTCCCCCAACGAATCCCAGAGCGCTGAGAGGACAGGGAGGGGGAGAGGGAGCGCCGGCAGAATACATACAGTGAGAATTTCCTGTTTACAGGGCAGCCTCTGTAATAGGAAGTCCCATCTCCTGGGCTGTCATTGGACGACTGTTCTGTCTATCATAGCGAGGCGGGACTTTGTATTAAAGAGGCCGCCGAGAAAATATGAGATTCTTCTGTATGTAATCTGTTGGCGCTCATGCCCGCCCCCCTCCCTGTCCCCTCTGAGGCTGCAGATGGGCATCGATCAGGCTGCTCTGATGGTAATGGTAAGGCTGCATTCATGCAATGGTGAGGCTGCATTCATGGCAATGGTGAGGCTGCATTCATGTGACATGTGAGGCTACATTCATGTGACATGTGAGGCTGCAATAATGCAATGGTTAGGCTACATTCATGCAATGGTGAGGCTGCATTTGAGGCTTCATTCATGTCAATGGTGAGGCTGCATTTGAGGCTGCATTCATGGCAATGGTGAGGCTGCATTCATGGCAATGGTGAGGCTGCATTCATGGCAATGGTGAGGCTGCATTCATGGCACTTGTGAGGCTGCAGATGGACACTGATTAGGCTGCATTGATAGACACTGACCCTTGCTTTGGTTCACAGTTATTTATTTAAAATTAAAAAAAATCCTGAAACTTTCCTCTTAAAGTGAAGGTGCGTGTTATACGCTGATAAATACGGTATATCCAAATAACACACCCAAGCTCATCCTTAGTCCTGAGCTGCGCTCAGGGATATGTTGGGGGCCACAAAATATATAAATATCCAAATAACATGCCCGAGCTCATCTCTTCACCGCACACAGCCACAAAGGCAAGATAATTCTTGTTGGGCAGTGTATTAGTGCTCGAACAAACACACTTATGCCGCGTTCACACGATCGGAATTTCCGACAACAAATGTTCGATGTGAGCTTTTGTTCGGATATTCCGACCGTGTGTAGGCTCCATCAGACATTTGCTGTCGGAGAGCAGGTTGTCAATTTTTCCGACAAGAAAAGTGTCGGAAATTCCGACCCTGTATAGCCATTTCCGACGCACAAATGTGCTGCGCATGCTCGGAATCAATTCGACGCATGCTCGGAATCATTGTACTTTATTTTTCCTGGCTCGTCGTAGTGTTCTACGTCCCTGCATTCTTGACCATCGGAATTTCCGGAATCTCTGAGCAACATTTGTGCGACCGTGTGTGTACAAAACAAGTTTGAGCCAACATCTGATGGAAATGTCCGATCATGTGTACGCAGCATAAGACCAAATTTTAATGGTTCAAAGAATGTCAGACAAAATGGTCAGCCCTCATGCATGTTCACATCAAATTTGGCCCTCTTTAAAAAAGTTTGGTGGCCTAAACTGATGAAGAAATTTGTTTTTGTTTTTTATATGTTTATATTTATTATAGCAAAAAATATTGTTATTTTTCTTTTTAATTGTCTGTCTTTTTTTGTTTAAAGCGCAAAAAATAAAAACCGCAGAGGTGATCAAATACTACCAAAAGAAAGCTCTATTTGTGGGGAAAATAAGAATGTCAATTTTATTTGGGTACAATGACGCATGACCATGCAATTGTCAGTTAAAGCGACGCAGTGCCGTATCACAAAAAATTGCCCGATCATTAACCACTTAGGGGACACACAGTGCATTTTTATAGCACTGATCGCTGTATAAATGTGTCAAAAGTGTCCGATGTGTCCCCCATAATGTCGCAGTCACGATAAAAATCGCTGATCGCCGCCATTACTAGTAAAAAAAAAAATATTAATAAAAATGCCATAATACTATCCCCTATTTTGTAGACGCTATAACTTTTTTTTAGTTATAACAAATAGTTGTCTTTGTGTTCCGATATAAACTGTAGGTGATATAATCCTCCCCCGACAACATAGCACACCAGGCCTCTTACCCTATTGCCTTGTACACACATTCGCGATTTACGACAAGAAAACCATGGTTTTTTTTCAGCCAAATTTGTCTTGCATACACACGGTCACACAAATCTTGGCTGAAATTCCGACCATCAAGAACCATCACGAAAATAGAGAACCTGCTCTTAATCTTTTCTTGTCAGAAATTCTCACCAAAAAAGTGCGATGGAGCATACACATGGTCAGAACTTGCGACAAAAAACTCACATTGCACTTTTCTCTTTGGAAATTGCGATTGTGTGTACGAGGCATTAGATGTGGACCACTAAATTATAGGTGATCTAACAGCGCTCCAACACTCTTCAGACTCGCCCCTTTTCATTAAAGATAGCATCAAACTAGATCCTGTCAGCCCCTCCGAGAATATCTTTCCACAGGTCAGATATGCCAAAATGAGAACAAACACTGCCTCATAGTGTAGTAGGTAAAAGCACTCAAAAATTTATAAAAAGCAAATCCAGAATACTCCAATTTCCAACAGTAAAAACATGTGTGTCAGATACACAATGTTTGGTGGAATCTAGCCAACAAGATGGTTGCAGTCCACACGTGCAGCAATGTGACCTGTCGTATCCAGGCTCCATCCTATGCGTTTTGTTCAATCAGACGTCATCTAAACATTGTATATCTGACATGCTCGATTTTCCTATTGGAAATGTGAGTATTCTGGATTTGCTTTTAACCACTTAAGGACCGCCGCATGCACTTATACGGTGACAGAATGGCACGGACAGGCAGATGGGCGTACAGGTACGTCCCCTTTAATTTGCCGCTGTGTGGTCTCGCGCACGCCGCCGGCAGCTCGCTCGCGACCGTGCCCGCGGGACCCCCGGACTCCATGTCCGCCGGTGTCCTGCGATCGTGTCACGGAGCTGAAGAATGGGGAGATGTCAGTGTAAACACAACATCTCCCTGTTCTTCCTAGTGACAGGTCACTGATCGAATGCTCCCTCTCATCGGGAGCAGCGATCAGTGACGTGTCCCTCATAGCCACGCCCCCCTAACAGTTAGAATCACTCCCTAGGACACACTTAACCCCTTCCTAGCCCCCTAGTGGTTAACCCCTTCACTGCCAGTGTAATTTTTACAGTAATCAGTGCATTTTTATAGCACTGATCGCTGTAAAAATGACAATGGTCCCAAAAATGTGTCCGATGTATAATGTCGCAGTTACGATAAAAATCGCTGATTGCCGCCATTACTTGTAAAAAAAAAAAATGATTAATAAAAATGCCATAAAACTATCCCCTATTTTGTAGACGCTATAACTTTTGCGCAAACCAATCAATAAACGCTTATTGCCATTTTTTTAACCAAAAATATGTAGAAGAATACGTATCGGCCTAAACTGAGGAAAAAAATTGTTTTTTTATATATTTTTGGGGACATTTATTATAGCAAAAAGTAAAAAATATAGATTTTTTTTCAAAATTGTCGCTCTATTTTTATTTATAGCGCAAGAAAATAAAAACTGCAGAGGTAATCAAATACCATCAAAAGAAAGCTCTATTTGTGGGGGAAAAAAGGACATCAATTTTGTTTGGGAGTCACGTCGCACGACCGTGCAATTGTCAGTTAAAGCGACGCAGTGTCGAATCGCAATAATTTCTCTGGTCTTTGGCCAGCCAAATGGTCCGGGGCTTAAGTGGTTAATAAACCTTTGAGTGTCACCTACAATTTATGTTAGCTGCAGTCCACAATCCAAGCGCTGTGGAAATTCTTTTGTTTAATGGTAAAAGCCTGCTTTTGGCAGCACAACTGTGTACACAAGTCTTTATGATGTGCAGATTACATAAACCCATACCGATCAGAGATTACATTTAACCACTTGACCTCCGGAAGGTTTTACCCCCTTTGTGGCCATTTTTTACTATTCAGCACTGTACTACTTTAACTGGCAATTGCATAGTCATGTAACACTGTACACAAATTTAATTTATATTGTTATTATTATATTACAGTGCCTTGAAAAAATATTCATACCACTTTCAAAATTTCACATTTTGTCATGTTACAACCAAAAATTTAAGTTTATTTTATTGTGATTTTATGTGATAGACCAACACTGGATATCTATGTCTATGGTGTTTGGAGCATACCTCTAGTGGACAATTATGTTGATACATAGTATATACTTTTTACTTTTTTACATATATTTTTCAGATCTGTATGGGTTAGATATGTTTCCAACTTTTCTTCATGGGTTGTATTGTGTCAATCTGCCCGTCACTTGGCTTCTCTTTTAGCCTGGACGGGATATTTTCTGCCTCAGCCCCGGGTCAGACATTGCTTGTGACACTCTCCTTCCCCCCCGATATAAGCTGCAACATTTTATGAGCTGACTTGTGAGTATAAGACCCTCTGTCTCCTTGTTTTATACATCAACATTTACAGTTATTAATAACATCAAGATGGTCTGATTTCTACATTTTAACTCATCATGTACTCCTAATGTAAATTTAATCATGTACCTGTATATCCATGCTATACCAATCATGTGTTATGTCAGCTCTCTTCAATGGTCTTTTATGACTATATTATACCATGAATTGAGAATATGAATTGTTCATTTTTTATATGTTAATACTTTTTATACTCTACATACTCCTTGTATTACCATTTTTTGATGTGACATGTTTAATTTAAAGTCCCATTACCTGGTTGTGACAGGTTACACCTTTCTTTCTTGACCAACACAAAGTGGCACATACCTGGAAGGAAAATGATGAATAGCTTTCAACCTTTTTTACAAATAAATATCTTAAAAGTGTGGCGTGCATTTGTATTCAGCCTCCCTGAGTCAATCATTTGAAGAACCACCTTTCGCTGTAGTTACAGCTGCAAGTTTATTTGGGTATGTCTCTACCAGCTTTGCACATCTAGAGAGGGAAACGTTTGCCCATTCTTCTTTGCAAAATAGCTCAAGCTCTCTCAGATTGGATGGAGAGCATCTGTGAACAGCAAATTTAACCAATTCACGCCCAAGGTACGTCCCTGGACGTCCTTGACTTTGAGCCAGGATATCTGAATGATGCCTCCAGCTACAGGCATCATTCAGATATCGTTTTTTAGAGCCGGCGATTCTGTGCACCGTAAGAATGATCATCGCGGCTGTTCGTTCTCACAGTCGGCGAGAGGGGGCTCCCCTCCCGCCACCCTCCGGTGCTTCTACGGACTCACCTGTGTGATTGGTGAGTCGGTGACAGGATCCGCCGGCCCCGGCTGCCTACCATAGAGATTTTCGGTGGACCAGATGGTCGCCGGAGTCTCTATGATCGTTCGGAGGCCGGGCGCGATGTTATGACATCACGCCCGGCCTCTGCATTCAAAAAAACGGCGCCGCCTCGGGTAGGAAGCCGTGATTGTTTTTTTTTTTTATTATTTCAGGATTCCCAGCCTAGAGATGAGATGTGGGCTCTTATTGACCCCATATCTCACTGTAAAGAGGACATGTCATGCTTATTCCTATTACAGGGGATGTTTACATTGTAATAGGAATAAAAGTGATCAAATTATTATTATTTTTTTTAAAGTGTCAAAGTAAAAAGTTTAACGTAAAATTAACAATTAAAAAAAAAATGTTTTAAAGTGCCCCTGTCCCCGGTAGCTCGTACGCAGAAGCGAACGCATATGTAAGTCCCGCCCACATATGAAAACGGTGTTCAGAACACACATGTGAGGTATCACAGCGAACGTTAGAGCGAGAGCAATAATTCTAGCCCTAGACCTCCTCTGTAACTCAAAACATGTAACCAGTAAAAAAAATGAAAGCGTCGCCCATGAGGATTTTTAAGTACCGAAGTTTGGCGCCATTCCACGAGCGTGTTCAATTTTGAAGGGTGACATGTTAGGTTTATATTTACTCAGTGTAACTTCATCTTTCACATTATGCAAAAAAATTGGGCTAACTTTAATGTTTTAATATTTTTTAATTCATAAAACCGTTTTTTCTCCCCAAAAAATGCGTTTGAAAAATTATTGCGCAAATACCGTGCGAGATAAAAAGTGACCGCAATTTTATTCCCTAGGGTGTCTGCTAAAAAAACATATATATATAGTGTTTGGGGGTTCTGAGTAATTTTCTAGCAAAAAAAAATATGATTTTTGCATGTAGGAGAGGAGTCCCAGAATAGGCCCGGTATGGAAGTGGTTAAAGTCTTGCCACAGATTGTCAATCGGATTTAGGTCTGGACCATTCTAACACATGAATATGCTTTCATCTAAAGCATTCCATTGTAGCTCTGGCTGTATGTTTAGGGTCGTTGTCCTGCTGGAAGCAGGGGCGGATCCAGGGGGGGAGGGCAACGGGTCAATTGCCCCCCCGAGAAAATAGTAAGCAGGCTGTGCTGATACCGATCCCCCATCAGGATACAGGGCAGCGGTGCTGAAACTGACAAACTCTGTGAAGGGACACAAGTAGAGCCGCAGTTGCAGGGGATTTCCACCCTTTCTTCTCCTCCTTGAGCCGAGCATTCACCTGGCAATGCCATCTCCTATTGGCTACATTCAGAACAAATGGCTGGTAAACTAGAGGATTATGGGACATATAGTCCCGGATACCAGCAGGCCCCATGCTGATTCCTTGAGAGGACTGCAGCCCCCAACATGCCGAGCGGGAGGGGGAAGAGGAAGAGAGGAGAAGAGGAATCATGAGGCTGTCGGGTGGAGAGAGCCAGTGATTCTATTATTGTCCTCCAATGGAAGAATTTAGCTCCCCTCCACCTGGCTGCATCCACCCTGTCCTCCCCCCCACATGGCTGCATCCACCCTGTCCTACCCTCCAACTGGCTGCATCAACCCTATCCTCCCTGTCCCCCCTCCACCTGTCTGCATCCTCCCTGTCTTCCCCTCCACTTGGCTGGATCCGCCCTGTACCCCCTCCACCTGGCTGCATCCACCCTGTCCTCCCCTCCACCTGGCTGCATCCGCCCTGTCCTCCCCTCCACCTGGCTGCATCCCCCTGTTTTAACATTTCTGTTAGCGCCAGTCCTCAATTTAAAAGTGCACCGAACACCACTTTTCTGTGCATAAAGTGCCTCCATTTACACATTTCCCAGTATCTATGAAATTTAGGTAATAATACCGGCCATCATGTTTGTGAGGCCAACAAGGAGAGGCAGCAATCCCATGCCACTATGAGAGGGCCAGCAGCGTCTGTGTCCACAGGCAAAGGTGAACGTGGTTCGTCCTTAGGCAGGGCACCTTTGTCTCTGTTTAGTGATGTTGCCCATGCTATCCAGCCACAGCATGTAGAGGAGGTGGTGCACTGACTTTCTAAACCATCCTCATCCTCCTCATTCTCCTCATCCTCTATGACCCTTCAAGCTGGCACAAGTGTGCGGTCCACCGCAGCTGGCAGTGATGATAAGGATGGAGGGGATGCTGACGATGAGGTCACTGATGTGACTTGGGTGCCGGATAGAACAGAGGAGGAAAGTGAGAGGGGGATAAACAACCCCAACAAGGCAGGATATTCTCCAGAGGTGGGCATCATGTAAGAGTAGATAGCAGCCACCATATGCCATCTGATTGTGGAGCTGTTATCTCCCAGCTCACTTCCCGGAGCTCAGCTGTGTGGGACTTTTTCAGCACATGTGCAGCCGATCGCACTGTTGCAATTTGCAATATGTGCCGCAAGCAGATCAAGCATGGCAAAAACACCAGCCATTTGGGTACTACATGCTTGACAAGGCATTTAAGCTCCCACCGCTCAGCCTGTTGGTAAGAGCACCTGAAAGCCACACACAAGTGACATATTTGTTCTCCTCTTCACTCCTCATCCCGCCATATCTCATGACCTCTCAGCAGCCTCTACTGACAGGTGATCGTATAGCAAAGAGTGTCATTGCAATATCTCCCAGCAGCACACCACCAGTATAGCAGGCAAATTTCACTGCCCCAGCTGCCGCAGCACAAAAAAAAATACACTCCCTTCCAACTATATGCCCAGCGTCTAAAGTCCAGCTTGTCCAAATTGCTGTCTTTCCATCTGGTGGATTCTGCCTTCTTCTGTGAATTTGCAGAATGTGCTGTACCACAATGGCAGGTTCCCAGTATTTCTTTTCATGTAAGGCCATTCCAGAATTGTAATATCACGTGGAAATCAATGTTTTGGCATCGTTGGACAAGGCCCACCTTACTGCTGACTCATGGTCCAGCAAGCATGGCCAGGGACTATATATTTCATCCACAGCACACTGGGTAACCTCGCTTGCAACTAGGAAAGATGCAGGACAGGGCTCAGTGCTGGAGCTTGTTTTGCCACCACGTCTCCATACAGCCGGTAGTGATGATGTAAGATCTGTCAGCTCCACCCCCTCCTCCTTCTCTTCCTCCATGCCCTCTTCTGCTGGATTGTCCTATGAACCACTGATACACCCTAAGCATTCAAGGGGCCATTTAACGAATCAGGCTAAAAGATGCCATGCAGTGCTTCAGCTGGTCTGTCTATGGGACAGGAGCCACATTGGAGCAAATATTCTTTCAGCTCTGCAGGGGCAGGCTCAGATGTGGTTCACGCCATGGAAGCTTGAGCCAGGGTAACAAACGAGAGTTTTGTGGAGTGAATGAAGAGTGATTTAACCCGCACGCAGGGAAATTTTACTTGCTTGCCTAATGACTTATGTGTCATTTTAAGTACAGGCGTCTTTAGACCACTATCCAGAGCACTGTGTTCATTACAAGCCTCTTCAGACCATCCAGCGCACTTACCATCCTCAGACCACCGTTCAGAGCACTGTATGCATTACAGGCCTCCTTAGACCATCCAGAGCACTCACCGTGCATTGCAGGCCTCCTCAGATCGTCCAGAGCACTATATGCATTACAGGCCTCCTCGGAATTTCCAGAGCACTCTCTGAGCATTACAAGCCTCCTCAGACCATCCAGAGCACTTTATGCATTACAGGCCTTCTCAGACCGCTCAGAGCACTGTATGAATTACAGGCCTCCTCAGACCATCTAGAGCACTCACTGTACATTATAGGCTTCCTCAGACTATCCAGAGCACTCACTGTGCATTGCAGGCTTTTTCCTCAGAACATCCAGAGCCCTCACTGTGCCCTCACTGTGCATTGCAGGCCTCCTCAGACTGTCCAGAGCCCTTTGAGAGCGTCAGGGCGGTGCTACACACTGACGTCACTACGCTGTTACGTGACCCCGGAAGCACGGGTGTTCGCCTAGGATTTTTATGCCGGCTGTTTTTAAAACGTTTCTTGTACAATTTTTTTTACTTCGTATTTGGAATAAACTACATAGTGTTTAAGGTATCACACTATTCAGGTTTTTTCTTTTCTGATCTCCAAACACGCACCATTCCGAGCTGAGGAGTGTTTAGTCCCTGCACAGGCCAGGAGACTTATTTCACATACCGGATGGAAGAACGATACTCGCGGTGGAGAGGACCATCGGAATTCGGAGATACAGATATCCCAAAACAGACCCAAGACCCAGCAGAGGGTTATATCTGCAGGCGATTAAGACCTTGCCACTGGAGGAGGTCCATCTCATTCGGTAAGGGTCTCCATTACTATTGGTGTTTTTCACAGAGAGAGGTCTATCCTGTATGCCTTTGGTGGTGGTGGAAATTTATCTACTGGTTCCAGCTCCAGTCTTTCCAACGCATCCCCCCCTTCTGTGTCTCAACACCTTGGAATTGGATTCATTCAAAAATCTAAAGGCCTATTTAAAAAAAACAGTTTTCCGAAAAATGTTGCCACCCATTTTCAACCAAATGTATAGGACAAACAAAATCAGATTGGTTGCATTAAAATTACATACAAACTTCATAAACTGAAAACACTGAATGCTGACAGCCCTCAGCCTTCAACATTAGTGCACATCAATTCAGAAGCAGAGTAATAAAACAGGCATATTCACCACCATAAATACACAAAAAAAATCATAATTATCTCACTTTATAAATGTGCAGAACAATATTAAACCTACTAACAATTCTTATAAGTTAATCAGAACATGGCAAATTCCAAAACAGGTGAACTCAACAATATGGACACAGAAATTCACAAATTACCCATTATAAATTGTCTGGGCAATACAGGACACTGTTATGACCAAAAAAAATGCATATTTGACAATTTGAACATTTAGTAATAGATCCCCCAATACTAAATTATTTGCACTTTCAAAAGAAAAAAAGACCAAAAGAGCATATTATAAGTGTGAAAAAAAATGTGAAACCTTATTGTAATTTCCATATGCATTTATGTTTTTATCATACAGTTTACCTAAAGATACTTTATCACCTCATGTTCACATTTTCATGAGCATAACATTTGACATCATTAGCATAAATAACTGTATAAAGCATTGATGATTTTTGGCCTATGTCAGACAACTATCATCAGCAACTACACACAGAAATTGTTTGTAAAGGGTCAAAACTGATAGTATAGTATTCTGACATTGAAACTTGGAAACTGTCTGTTCTGACAGTTTTGCATTTTTATAAACCACTTGTGGGTTATTTTTCTTTCCATCAGGGGCACACATTGGGGGGGGGGAGTTACAGGGGCACACATTGGGGGGGGGGGGAGTTAAGACAACAACCACTGCATGCGGGGTGCACTAGTGACACCTGATAGTGTATGCTTAAATAGTACACAACTGAACACTACAGATGGGGTGTTTTTATTGTAGAGTCTAAGCCCAGACCTGTCCCCCAATGCCAGGGGAAATAATATTACTACCACTGACCCACTAATGCTGTGGGAGTTTGAATTTTACCCTAAGACTGCCACTGACCACCAGTGCTGTGGAGGGGGGGGGGGGTGGGGGGGTTCGAATTTCAGGCCAAGCCTGCCACTGATGACCAATGCTGGGGGGATCTTATTAAAACCTAAGCCTGCCACTGACTACCAATGCTGGGAAAGGAGGGGTTCTTATTACAGCCTAAGGATGGCAAAAAACACCATTGCTGGTGGGGGGTATTATTACACCCTACCATTGACCCCCAATGTTGGGGGTTTAACAATACTAAAACTGACCACCTATGAAGGGGGGATTATTGTGCCCACTTACACTAATGCTGGGAATTATCAAGCAGGTTTTAGTACAGGCCAGATGATCCCAGTAAAATGAGTGTTTTGGGTGAGTTTCAGATACATTTCTATACTCTATACCTCCTCCTTCAGAGGTGAGTGATGTGATACCTTTGCATGACAGAGATGCCATTTAGTTTAAGGTAATCAGTGCCCTCTGATCTAAGTGGGGGACTTTGATTTCACTTATAATTTTTTATGTTTATTATAGGTTGTTGATCAGTCTGGTCTGGACTTATACAATACCCACCCCCCCCAGTGATGGCAATGGCTCTCCATTAATAATGCATTCATCTACAAATTCCAAATACTAGAGGTTCAACTTTATTATGAATTTATTGAGAGTTAGGGCAGTTTAGACCCTTGTTGTAGCAAACTCATAGATACTTTCCTCATTTTCCAACCTTTCCCTTAGAATCACCCCTTGCTTGACTGGCTGGTTTCTACATTCGCCTCAGGGCAAGCACCCTGCTGGGTAGCATCCATTGCATTTATTTGGATGTGCGTTGTCCCATATATATGTTTTTGTAATTGTATACCTTACTGTACCCAATGATGATATATATGACAATGCTTATATGTTTAAGCTATTGTAATATTTGCTTTTTCATTTGTTTAGAAGTATATACGCAAGCTCCCGAGGAAGCAATATATATCGCAAAACATGTAGAACCCCTCATTTACAAGCCCCAATATATCAAGATACCCTGTTATGGCAATAGCCCAATGTTGTTGTGCACAGTATTATCTACCTCGACAGGGTCTTGTATTTGGTGGTTTTGTGTGACTAGTTTTTGTACATACCATGTATTTATAAATGCTGTTATAAGTTTTTGAATAAACGTATACGTTTTTTAACTAACTGTCTATGATGCCTAAAACGTCCATTTATGTAGTTACTAGTATTCAACCGAATTCTTACCCAACCTTTCATGTGTATGTAAACCCTAACAATAAACTACTCCTACACAGATACAGTATAGTGAGGCAGTGTGTTATTTGCAGGATCACCAGGTGAAAATAACGAACGAAGAGCCTGAAAAAATAATACTAATGCACCCAGCACATCTTGGGTTTAGACATAGTTTAGCCTTAACACTTTAACCCTACCAGAGAGTTTAACCAGCAAAAAAAAAAAAAAAAAAAAAAAGCTCCTAAAACCTAACTCTGACCTTAACATTCAACCCAAAAGAATAGCCTAACCATTAAGCTAAGTTCTAACACTAAGCTAACCTCTTTAAGGCTCGGTTCACATCTATGCAGTTGGCTTTTGATCCATTTCTGCAGTGCCTTTTGCTGCATTTTTGATGCACATTTTGATGCATTTTTCATGTGTTTTTTATGCATTTTGCATTTTTGTATTTTTTCTTTTGGCCAATTTGTTGTTGGGTGGATTAAAAAACACAATTCACAGCAAAAAACACACTAAATCTTCTTCTGTAGCTTCTCCATTGAAATCTACTGAACCAAAAACGCACCATTTGCTTTAAAAGAAGTCCTAACCCTTTCCAAAAATGCAGTGGCTGAAAAAAGCATAGATGTGAACGTTTCCCATCATGTTAAATGGACTGTAGTGCATTGCTGCAAAAAGCAATAAAAAAACTCATAGGTGTGAACCGAGGTTAGCATACTTATTCTATCTTGTACCACAGGCTCTGTGCTGTATTCTTGAATTTGTAGTAACATCTCTGCATTTAAAGATACTGCTGACAAGCTAGTTAGCCAGAACAGTGGTGTTTTTGTGCACAAAGCTTCATAAGAAGTCACAGTGCTTTTACACTAGAGACTGTTTTGAGTAAAAGTACAACATTGTATAGGTAGATTCTGCAAATGTATAAAGACTTTCTGCTTTTTTTGGTGACATAATTTTTTCCATCATTGCCAGTGTTAGTTTTCTTTACTCTCATATCAATCATTAAATGTTTAATATATTTTTTACACTGCACATAATACAATCAAACATTTTTCTGTCTAATGTTATGGTTATTGAAAAATGTATTTAAAGAAACAGGTAGAATTTAATGGTGTTCTAAAGAAAATTGCTTCAACAAACAATACACATAGGTCCCTTAGATTTGCATAGAGAAAAGGGAACATAAGTTCACTGAAGTTCTCATATAGCGCATTCGATATACCTGTATATAATGAACAACTATGTCTATTGCCTTTATGTACATATATAATCGAAAAACATATGCAAAAGATATTTAACTACTTCAGCCCCGGGAAGAATTGGCTGGTGAATGACCAGAGCACTTTTTGCGATTCGGCACTGCGTCGCTTAAACTGACAATTGCGCGGTCGTGCGACGCGGTACCCAAACAAAATTGACGTCCTTTTTCCCACAAATAGAGCTTTCTTTTGGTGGTATTTGATCATCTCTGCGTTTTTTTTTTGTGCTATAAACAAAAAAAGAGCAACAATTTTGAAAAAAACACAATATTTTGTACTTTTTGCTATAATAAATATCCCCATTTAAAAAAAAAAAAAAAGCACATTTGTTCTCAGTTTAGGCTGATATGTATTCTTCTATATATTTTTGATAATAAAAATCACAATAAGCGTACATTGATTGGTTTGCACAAAAGTTATAGCGTCTACAAAATAGGGGATAGATTTATAACATTTTTTTTTTTTTTTTTTTTTACTAGTAACGGCGGCGAGCTGCAATTTTTATCGTGACTGCGACATTATGGCGGACACATCGGACACTTTTGACTCTATTTTGGGACCATTGTCATTTATACAGCGATCAGTGCTATAAAAATGCACTGATTACTGTGTAAATGACACTGGCAGGGAAGGGGTTAAACACCAGGGGTTAAGTGTGTCCTAGAGAGTGATTCTAATTGTGGAGGGATAGGCTACAAGTGACATGACAGTGATCACTGCTTCCAAATTCGCGAGCACCTGCACGGACACGCCGTGTGGCTTCTTCAAGACGACGTACAGGTACATCCATTCGCCCACCAAGTGGTTAATTAGCACAATTACAGGTAAGAAGCAGATCAAGGTCAAAATTGTCAAATCACAATTGTTTTGAATTTCCCAAATGTATGAACCAGTCCACACAAAATTCTATTTGGGGGTTTAGGTACTAGATGGAACAATTAAAAGCTGGACGATCTATAGTAGGGATCAGGAAGTCATCATGCATTTCAAACTAACATATGCGTGTAATTGAGAACCTAATGGGTAAAATACTAAAAAATTATAAAATCAAGGGCACTTAAAATGATTACTGTAACTATATAATAATTTTGAAATCTGCAAGGACAAATATTTAAAATCAGTTATTAATATGCAAACAACTGCGTCAAATAATTTGGGTATTTGTGGCCAGGTAAAAATGTCTATGTAATACTAGTGTCTAACATTCTGATAATAAATAAATAAAAATGATAATCCTCCAATACCGCAGTCCAAAACAACAACAATTTCACTTTATGAGCAAATTACATTGAGCCTTTCAAACATGTATTTCAGTATTTGTGACCATATGCATATTTAATTTCTAAAACCCTGAAAATAAGTTATCTGCATATTGTAGCAAAGGTTATTATGATGTCTCAGACAATTACAGGGCAATGCTTTACTATCCATAACATGTGCCTATTGTAAACCGGTATAATCTGCATGTCACTGCTGTATGCAGAAAGAAAATGTGTAATACAGAGGAAATAATGTAGCACACTAATAACACTTGATAACCACTAATTTATCCACATGTATCTTAAAGCGTAAAACCAGACTGAATAATAAAAGTAAGTGGAAATTGAAAAGGAGAAAATAAATTAAAATCTGGTATAAATACTCACCACTAAGGAATGAGTCAATGTATAGCTCCACAGAGTTGGACAGAAGGAGCAGGCAGACTATAGTACTAATTATATTGCAAATGCATGATCTGCTTATGGTTAATGCTGCTAGTTTAATTACCTAACATACATTTACCTGTTGCCCATCACCATATCAATACCCCTCTAACACAAAATCGAATAGTAGACTTATGGATTACTAAGACAGGGAAGAAGTTAGAGTAGTACAGTGGTCTCCAAACTGTGGAGACCACTGTGGTCCGGATTCAGTCTTTTGCTTGCCTTTATCTGGCCTTTGGGGCACTATTCCTCCCACAGACATTAACAATGGGGCATATTTCTTGCCACTGACATCAATAACGAAGCACTAGTCTACTCATGGACACCAATGGTGGGGCACTTTTTCGTCTCATAGACACCAATGATGGGGCACTATTCCTCTCACTGACACCAATGATGGGGTATTGTTACCGACACCAGGACATTGTCTACTCCTACTTACCACAGTCCAGCCCCACTAAAGTCTGGAGGATAATAAACCAGACCCTTGTTTAGAAAGTTTGGAGACCCCTGGAGTAGTAGATTGTAAACTGAGACTCTAAAACTAATCTATAAGTGTAAGGGTATGTTTACCCTTGGAAAAATAAATAATCTTAATAATCTATAATCTAGATCATAAAGTGTGGCAAAAACACAAGCTGTTTTTTTTTTTTTTTTTTTTTTTTTGCCTTTTTCAAATAGGAAATAAATGGGGATTACAAGGCTGGCTTCCAACCATTATTAATAAAATAATTAAAAGAAGAAGTAGGGGACCCTGTGAACATTTTTCCCCATCAAATTTGGTGCGGTGGTTTCTAAGCAGTGCTATCTGATAACTTGCCCCTCCCACCACTATCTTACAATGCTAGACAAAAGACATATTTTGAAATTACAGCACAAAGAGGAGAATGGGTGGTGTAACACACAGCCCCCCATCCTCTCAATGCTGCAGACAGAACATCTGAAGCTCTCCATGCCCTGCACCGTCCATGCCTCCTTTCTTATATTTGTACAGCTAAACGACTGAGCCTGCAACCTCCCACAGCCCACACTCTCTACTCTGCAGCCATACCTCCTCTTCTCTCTCTGCTACTTTTGTTGGCAGCTAATTCTTAGGAGATGGCTACAGTAGTTGATGACTGATTGTGTTGTGTGAATGACAGCGGCTGAGGAGCTGTGCTGTGATTCACATAAACAAAAGCTAATAACAGCACACACTTGCAGCTACTACACTTGTCTGAGAGATACTACCAATTTAGTTATCTTCTCAGAACTGACTGGCAGCTGTGGGAAGTTGTGTGGGCTCAGTCTTTTAACAGTGGCAGAGGGAGCAGAGGAAGCATGAGTGCAGAATGGAGAGGGTGTTTTGGGAGGTTGCATGCTCAGTTCGTTATCTTTACAAACAGAGCAGGGGAGGTATCAGCTGCAGGGCAAGGAGGGATGCAAAATAGAGAGGGAACTGTGGCTTCAAAACTGCCTGTACCTCCCACATAGAAACTGACAGTAACAAACATATTTTTTACAAATCACAGCATTGATTTTTACATGGACAAGTGCTATGGCCCATGGAGAATTTAAAGTGGAATTCTGGCTATACAACTAACTGGCCTTAAAACTGCCCTCTCCCATCTCCTAACCCATATGCTAACTAACTTTTGTATACCTATTTTCAGTCTGCCCTGGTAATGTGACCCCCATATCAGCCAGCAGTGGCTGCAGAGGGGGGAGAGAGAGAGCATTCCAACAATGGCTAATAAAGCCTAGAGTGGTGACATCACCCATAGACTTCAATGGACCATCCATTGTCCTCACTCCTTCCTCTCCCCTGTAGCTGTGCTGGTTAACACAGGGGAGCTGAATCATGTGACTAGACCAGAGTGGACTGAAAATAGATAAGCATAAGTGTTGGGAGGTGGGTGGGAACAGTTTTAAGGCCAGTTAGGTGTATATCTGGATTTTCGCTTTAACAAGCCTAACTTTTAATGAGAGTTCGTCTTTAATATTGTAACAATTTTGTATAATATATATTGCTAAACTTTTTGGGGGATTTCACCAACTGAACTGTTTAATGGACACAATTATTGGGGAACTCCATCTTCCAACATTAGCAGTCAGTTGGGTTAATTTACTATGAAATGATAAATTAAATGATCCTTTTTTGTAGTGAATTTGGTGACACTGTCTTCCCTTCAAATATCCAATCATATCCTAGTCCTAGAAAAGCCTTTTTTATAATTTCCCTTTAACATGACTAGGTATTTAAAGTGAACCCAAATTCACCCTCTTTAATTAGTAATTTCCATTAAAGCGGAGGTTCACTGTAATATTTTTTTTTTATAAAAGCCAGCAGCTACAAATACTGCAGCTGCTGACTTTTAAAAAAAGGACACTTACCTGTCCAGGCCACCCGCGACGTCGGCAGCCGAAGCCTAGCTGCCACTCGGCTCTCGGCTTCCCTCGCCGCCATCCTCTGTGAGGGAATCAGGAAGTGAAGCGCTGCGGCTTCACTGCCCGGTTCCCTACGGCGCATGCGCGAGTCGCGCTGCGCCGTCCTCACTGGTTCCCATTGTGTTCTGGGAGCCGAGTGTTTCCCAGAACACAAGGGGGGGTGACGCGAAGGGTCGGGACTCCCGTGGGAGTCTGCTCCCGGAAGTGGTGCAAATACCTGTTTTATACAGGTATCTGCACCCCCTCTACCCCTGAAAGGTGGCAAATGTGACACCGGAGGGGGGAGGGTTCCGAAAAGCGGAGGTTCACTTTTGGGTGAACCTCCACTTTAAGCCTGTTGTGTTTCCATATATAGCTATACAAACTCAGCCTTAATTAATAAATAATTTGTATTTCAAATGCTACATATTCAGTACAGTAACCCTTGCAACCGATGGTAATCCATCTTCTACTGGACTATTTTGGACAAAGTAAATTGTGGTTGGTTGCAATTGTTTATTGAACTTACACATATGAAACCTTTTTGCTAAGTCAATATAAATCTGTTAACAAAAATTTCCCCAGTATGCTGTATATCTATTCTATTTGTACTAGCTAGTTATATAGATTCATGCATCATATTTTGCTCTGTAGAGTACTCCAATTATATTCACGAGAACATGCGAAGATAGGATTTGCCACCTGAAAAACCTTTGCTTCATCAAGTTCTAATAAACATATTACCTCTACAGGTTTAGGTAATGGAAGACCTTTCTGTAAGTCGTTATCTTCCACTCTAGGATCATCAGTGTCTATGAGATTATCTGTTGGGACATTCTGGGCTGGCTTTAAATAAGCAATTTCATTTTGCTTTGAGTCAAGAGTCACACACACACATCATATGAAAAAGGAAAAGGTAAAGTTCCATCACTGATCTCAGAGGGGCATCCCAATGTAAACTGCGGATACACGTTTCTACTATGAACTCCAACAGAACTCGGCATGTTGTTTCTTCTACACTTAGAAATTAATATAACTATGACTGTGACAATAAACAACAGGGAGATAAGAGCAATGGAAACTATTAGGTGGAATTTTACATTATAATAAGAAGAATCCACATTACTTGGCTGGCGCCTTATATCTGGTGAAATTTGTTGAAAGTTTTCAGCAACAACCAAACTCAAAGCAACTGTGGATGACAAGGATGGAACTCCATTGTCTTTTATCAGAACTATAATCTTCTGCCTCAATAAGTCCATGCCTTGTAGGTCCCTTCCAATCCTGATTTCTCCATTGTGTTGGTCAATAGTAAATAGAGATTGTTCAGAAACTTGTAGAAAATGATATGAAAGCCAGGCATTGTGCCCAGAGTCAGCATCCACTGCAATCACTTTAGTCACTAGATAACCTTTCTCAGCAGAGCGAGGAATAAATTCAAATAATGCTGATTCCTCAGTTTCAGAGGATGGGTAAAGAATTTTTGGAGCATTATCATTCTTATCTATGATACTAGGGTTGTCCCGATACCACTTTTTTGAGACCGAGTACAAGTACCGATACTTTTTTCCAAGTACTCGCCGATACCGATTACCGATACTTTTTTTTCAATGTCATGTGACAGTTTGAAAGATGGGGACTGATAGGTGGCACTGACAGGTGGCACTTATGGGCACTGACTGGTGACTGGCGCTGATGGGCACTAATAGGTGGCTGGCAATGATAGATGGCACTGATTTCACTGATAGGTGGCACTTATGGGCACTGATGGCACTGATAGGTGGCACTTGTGGGCAGTGATAGGTGGCACTGATAGGTGGCACTTGTGGGCACTGATAGATGGCACTGAAAGGTGGCACTTATGGGCACTGATAGATGGCTCTTATGGGCACTGATAGGTGGCACTTGTGGGCACTGATAGGTGGCACTGATAGGTGGCACTTGTGGGCACTGATGGCACTTGTGGGCACTGATTGCACTGATAGATGGCACTGATTGCACTGAAAGGTGGCACTTGTGGGCACTTATGGGCAGTGATAGGTGGCACTTGTGGGCAGTGATAGGTGGCACTTGTGGGCAGTGATAGGTGGCACTTGTGGGCAGTGATAGGTGGCACTTGTGGGCACTGATAGCATTGATAGATGGCACTTGTGGGCACTGATAGATGGCACTGATTGCACTATCTGTGCAATCAGTGCCATCTATCAGTGCCCACAAGTGTCACCAATCAGTGCCCATAAGTGACACCTATCAGTGCAGTCAGTGCCATCTACCAGTGCCACCTAATAGGTGGCACTGGTAGATGCCACTGATTGCACTGATAGGTAGCACTTGTGGGTACTGATAGGTGGCTGGCACTGAAATGCTGTGGGGAAAAAAAATGACACAGGATTAAAAAAAAAAAAAAAACTGCTGCAACGCCCATCTTGGTACACCCTGCACTCGGCTGAAGTAAGCAGCAGCAGACATCTTGTTACACCCAGCCCATATAGCTCGGGCTGGGTGTAACAAGATGTCTGCTGCTGCTTACTGCAGCCAAGTGCAGGGTGTACCAAGATGGGCGTGGGGACGTTCAGCCGCTGACGGCGACCGAATGTGACAGCATCGGTCACCGATCCTGATGCGGCTGCGTCCTGCACTCCTGCCAGCTTACCAAGTTCAGCTGCAGGTGAGGGACTCGCTCTCCGCCCGCGGACTCCGTCCATCGACTGTGCCCGCCCTCTCCAGCCAGACTCCGCCCACACTTTCCTTCAGAGACTCAGCCCGCCCCCTCTCCAGCCAAACTCCGCCTGCACTAGCTCTGTCGACAGACTCTGTCCGCCCTCTCCAGCCAGACTCCGCCTGCACTCCCCCGCCCTCCCCAGCCACTGACTCCTCCCGCCCTCTCCGGCCACAAAAAAAAAGTATCGGGTGAAGCATCGGGAGCATTTGCGCGAGTACAAGTACTCGCGCAAATGCTTGGTATCGGTCCCGATACCGATACTAGTATCGGTATCGGGACAACCCTATATGATACAAACCCTCACTGTAACATTACTGTTTAGAGGAGGGGAGCCGCTGTCTTTTGCCATCACCTGGAACTGAAACTCCCGCAACTGTTCATAGTCAAATGATCTCTGTGCATAAAGAATCCCACTCATTGAGTTTATGGAAATATATGATGATACTGGGATGTGATGAATATTTGTATTAATAATTGAATAAATTATACTTGCATTTTCCCTATCATCTTGGTCTGATGCATGGACAGTGACTATGGAGGTTCCAGGTTGATTATGCTCTGAAACATACACAGTATAAAAAACCTCATCAAAAAATGGTGGATTATCATTCACATCTGAAACAATCAAAGTTATGGTTTTCTTTGTAACCAATGGAGGAGATCCCTGATCTTCTGCTGTAAGTGTAATATTATATTCTGGCTGTGCTTCTCTATCCAGATGACTTGTAGTTACTAGTTGGTAATAATTACTAGATGATGGAATTAATTTAAAGTCTGGCTGTTCTATCATATGACAACTAACTTTTCCATTTGTCCCAGAATCCAAATCGTTGATATTAATTAATGCTATGAGGGTCCCAGGTGTTGAATCTTCTGAAATAGGTGTAGAAAGTGAAGCAAGGGTTATCTCAGGTGCATTATCATTGACATCCAAAATCTGTATCAATACAGTGCAATGTGACACTAAACCACCACCATCCTTCGCTTCCACAGTCATTTCATAACTTCTTGTTGTTTCGAAGTCCAGCTCTCCAATTGTTTTAATGTCTCCTTTATGGAGGTCTAGAGTAAATTTGTCAACTGCATTTTCAGGAATATGACTGAAAGAATAGGTGATCTCTGCATTGGAACCTTCGTCTTCATCGGTTGCATTAAGGTGGAGGACTAGAAAATTGATTGGTGCATTTTCATTTAAACTGATCCTATACATATCCTGATTGAAAACAGGAAAATTATCATTTATATCTAGAACCACAATTTTAATAAGAGCTGTTCCAGTCTTTTGAGGTTTTCCTCCATCATAAGCATTTAGAGTTAACTCATAGGTACTTTGTTTTTCACGGTCCAGTGATTTGTCTAACACAAGCTCAGGATATTTAAATCCTTCTGCATTTACTTTTTCCCCCAATTTGAAATTCTGGTTGGGACTCAGCCCATATCTCTGTAAAGAATTAGTACCTAGGTCTGGATCACGTGCATTGCTTATCATAAAACGTGTACCTATTAAAACGGATTCACTTATTGCAACTTCAAAAACATTCTTTGAAAAACTTGGTGCATTGTCATTTACATCTTGAATTTCAATTTTGACAGTAAAAACACTAACAGGATTTTGAGCCAGGATCTGCAAATGCAGAAAGCAGCTTTGCTCTGCTCCACAAATTGCTTCTCTGTCTATTCTGTCATTAACATACAAGTCTCCATTTTCCATGTTGATTTTGAAGTAATGCTTTTTTTGTATTGGATGAAATCTGCAGTTTTCTTCTTGCTAATTCTTTAATACTTAATCCTAAATCTTTTGTTATGTCCCCTACCACTGTTCCTTGTTTGATTTCTTCTAATAATGAGTAATGAATTTGACCAAATGAGGTAGAGGAAAGAGAGGAAAGTAAGAAGAGTGTTACTTGCCATTGCATTGCCCTTTTTGCAGTTCTCTGTAGCATCCTCCTTGTAATTCCCAGGATTTTTTTTTCCCCTTAAAATGTTTTCAAAAAACACAGTCCACAAATTGAAATGATATTCAAAGGGAGAAGCAAATAATAAGATGATTTCTGTTCAGGTGCAAAGTTGCAGTATCTTAGCACTGTGTTTGTATTCATGTTTTTGCTTCTCTGCCTTATTGGTCAACAGTGACACGCTGAGGTGAAAATAAGGTAGTGCATTTTCCAAACTCTGTTACAAGTTAGTATGGAAAAACTGACTTTCAGTTATTTAAAATAGGCATCAACAATGACAAATAAAAGTTGTAATAGCCTGACATGTATAATGTAACATGTATAAATAATCTCAGAAATACACTTTATTAAAATAATATTTGAAAAGGGTATTAGACCCAGCTTGTAACCAATTGTATCAATTACTTATTTTCCAAAATGTATTTATTTGCATGTGTCTCAAAGTAAGCTAACCACTGTATGCAGAATAATATACTGTATATTATGTGTTAATTTTAATCATTTTTAAGTGAAATAGGTGAAAAAGCAAAACTGTAGATTGCAATACTGAATATAATGTGTTGTGTTTTCTGCATTTGTCATCTGAATAAACTGCTCTCAGAGAAACTCGAAGAACTGGCTCAATTAACTTCTCTTGAAGAACTGCTTAGGAATGGATTGAGTTTCAACAGATGCTGCCTGTGACTGCTTGATTTATGCCATCACTTCCCCATACATGTTAAATGTGTCACTTCAAGTGTGGATCACCCGAAGCTTTGCTGAGAAGAAATGAAGAGGGCAAATCAGTGTAAATACCTTCTTTTAATATGTATTTTTTAGGTAAAAGCTCTCTATTCAAACAAATCCATCTATTGGAAGTTATTTTGCCTCTAACAGTCTCGCTATAGTTCTTTGAAGCAATTGGTTGTAAAGTCTAGGTGCCTTTTTTTGGTAATAAAAAATATTCATCATATTTGTAAAACTTTACTTGATCAGAATAACATTTAAATAACATTTGCCCTTATTTTTCACTGCAATTTTAAAGGTTTCCAGCACTGGGTGCGGATGGTAAAAACTTGGGTGCAAATAATGAAAATTTGGGGTTAAATGTTCTTTCACACTGAATATGTGGTGAATATGTACAGTGATAAAAAAATAAAAAAATAAAAATAAAATATGTATATATATATATATATTCAAATATATTGTAATCCAAAAGAGAGAGAGGGGCACTCTCGGGTCTTGAAAGGTGAACGCACACTGAAGATTTGACTTCAACGTTTCGATGAGGCACACGTTTGTCCTCAGGACAACAAACAAGTGAAGCACCACAACATATATACCCTAAAACCCCTCCCATCATTTTCATCCACATGTGATGACATCAACAAGTGCAAATGTCAAAGTTCCAAATTGTCCAAATTTGCGAAAACAGAAAAACAACAACAAAAATACCTACAAAATAGACATCAATAACGGAAAGAGCAAAATCCACAGACAAAAAAACTGCATAAAAGAATATCACACTACATAGTCAACAAGGCCACCCATGCTGAGGCAGAGCTGGAGTAGAGCAGCATGGTGAACATGTAATCTGTATAGGAAAAAGTACATGGGGGGCACTGCACATCAGCCTGCAGCACCAGGAATGTAGATTAGAAGACAAGTACAAAAACAGACATGAACCCAGTGTAAAGTCACCAAATAAATGTGCTGAAGGTGAAAATAAACAGATAAGTAATCAATTGAAACCAGTTTGAGCTTAGAACAGGGAAAGCACCGAAAGTAAGAACACTCATATGTAAAGGAGAAAATTCTGCGCTTGTTCTAAAAATAATAGTGCTAATTAGGTGCAGCAAACTTAGAAGAATTAAATACACATTTCAAGACAATATTATATACAGAAAAAAGTTCCGCAAAAAAATTGCATCTGTGGCTCTAAACCGTGAATGGGTGAAAAATTGTGATCATAAATTGTCAAGATTTAACCAAAGATAGAATTGACCAAAAAATTGAATTAAAAAAAAATAATTAAATCACACAAAGTGTAAAAAACTGAATGTGAAAACCAACATGTGCAGTAAATGTGACATACACACCTAAAATTAACTTTCCTATATTATCACATGTGAAGTGTAATAGGAAATATGGTACACCATATAAAAACAACAAATGAAATTAAAAACTAAATGTGTAACCAATGGATTGGTGAAAAAAGTTCTGTGTCTTCTCACTGTGATAATAGTGTTTTAAACCAAATGTTTGGATTCAGAACTGAGTCTGGTGCAACTGCATAAGAGAAGTGAATTACCGTGTATACTCGAGTATAAGCCAACCCGAATATAAGCCGAGGCACCTAATTTTACCACAAAAAATGGGAAAACTTATTGACTCGAGTATAAGCCTAGGGTGTCCATCTGCATGCCTCACTGTGCCTCACTTTGCCTCACTGTGTCCATGTGCATGCCTCACTGTGTCCATGCCTCACTGTGCACATGACTAGACTGACGTTTAACATGGGAGTCTATGGAAGGGGTGCCCGGCTTTGAAAAATCGGTGCTCCCCAGCCGTAGGTCCCCCAGACAAAATGTTATTCACACTTATAGAGAAGAAATGGGGCTACATGTGTGCCAAGTTTCGGTTCCAGGGAACCTACGACCGGCCGGTACCGGGTCCCCAAAATCACGGGAGAAATTACTGTTTAACATGGGAGTCTATGGAAGGGGTGTCCGGTTTTGAAAAATCAGTGCTCCCCGGCCATAGGTCCCCCGGACAAAAAACGTTGCACTCTTGTAGAGGAAGAGTGGGGCTACATGTGTGCCAAGCTTAGGATCCTGGAGACCTACGGCCGGCCAGTACTGGCTCCCCAAATTTCGGGAGATCAGGCACAAAAAGATGACTTGAGTATAAGCCGAGGGGGGCATTTTCAGCACACAAAAAAAAGTGCTGAAAAACTCGGCTTATACTCGAGTATATACGGTAGTCCCAATACATATCAGCACACACAGCTCGGAGGATCTTCCTAATGGTTGGCGCTGGTAACTAGTAATCCAGGTATATGCGGCTCAAATATATCAATCTTGATTCAGGGAGTAAATATAGCCAGATGGCCCCTTACCGAAAAAGGTGGACTCCTATAACGGGAGTCAAACACACGTTGTAAGCCCCAATGGGATCAGCTGTTCCTCCTTCGCTCGGTGCACTTGCTTGTCTGCTCAGACACCTAATTGTGTCTCTCCCTGGAAATCTGGATTGCATTCAGGGCATGTGGACTCCAATAACCTCATCTGCCCTGCTGCTCGATACCTCCCTTGATATGTTTCAGTCAGACTCAATGAGGGTAATCACAGTTTACCAGCCAGAAAGTTCATTGAAAAAATGGGAAAGGAAAAACTCATGTGCAGTAAATTCTGGGTATTTATTAAAAACCCACAAAAAGGTTTTCACGCAATAAAAATTGCCACAGCACATAAAAAGCACAAAAAGAAAAAATGTAAAGAAATATATAAAACACGCAACTGCAGCTATATCAAAATGTCTGCTAGTGTGTAGTAATGTCTCAGACTTCTCTCCTACCGACGCATTTCTTTGTAAAAAGCATCAACTGGGAATGGAGATCAATTCCCAGTTGATGCTTTTTTTCCTTTTTACAAGGAAACGCGTCTGAGACGTTACTACACACTAGCAGACATTTTGATATAGCTGCAGTTGTGTTTAATATAATTCTTTACATTTTTTCTTTTTGTGCTTTTTATGTTCTGTGGCAATTTTTATTGCATGAAAACCTTTTTGTGGGTTTTTAATAAATACCCAGAATTTACTGCACATGAGTTTTTCCTTTCCCATTTTTTTCAATGAACTTTCTGGCTGGTAAACTGTGATTACCCTCATTGAGTCTGATTAAAACATATCAAGGAAGGTATCGAGCAGCAGGGTGGATGAGGTTATTGGAGTCCACATGTCCTGAATGCAATTCAGATTTCCAGGGAGAGACACAATTAGGCGTCTGAGCAGACAAGCAAGTGCATCGACCGAAGGAGGAACAGCTGATCCCGTTGGGGCTTACAACGCGTGTTGGACTCCCGTTATAGGAGTCCACCTTTTTCGGTAAGGGGCCATCTGGCTATATTTACTCCCTGTATCAAGATTGATATATTTGAGCCGCATATACCTGGATTACTAGTTACCAGCGCCAACCATTAGGAAGATCCTCCAAGCTGTGTGTGCTGATATGTATTGGGACTAATTCACTCCTCTTATGCAGTTGCACCAGACTCAGTTCTGATTCCAATCATTTGGTTTAAAACACTATTATCACAATGAGAAGACACAGAACTTTGTTCACCAATCCATTGGTTACACATTTAGTTTTTCATTTCATATGTTGTTTTTATATGGTGTACCATATTTCCTATTACACTTCACATGTGATAATATAGGCAAGTTCATTTTAGGTGTGTATGTCACATTCATTGCACATGTTGGTTTTCCCATTCAGTTTTTTACACTTTGTGTGATTTAATTAAATTGTTTTAATTAAATTTTTTGGTCAATTCTATCTTTGGTTAAATCTTGACAATTTATGATCACGATTTTTCACCCATTCACGGTTTAGAGCCACAGATGCTAATTTTTGCGCAACTTTTTTCTGTATATACACTCATAGCAGAGTAGTTCCACTAGTCGCAAAAAAGTACATGATGATAATAAGGAGAAGACACTCCACAGACTTGTAGCAGGTGTCATCAGGGCTGGAGGAAAGGCTCCAGAGTGGAGAGCAAGCAGGAAGAAACAGTTGGAAACAAAGTGTGAGAGCCAGAAAGAAAGGGAAAATGTCTGAAAAAAAGTGTACTGGTCAAATAGTAAAGGTGCATAAAAAGAGTTACCACAGTCAATCAATTAACAATACTGTATATACATGTACTGTAAATTTTACGTTTCTGTCTATATCTGACATGGCGGTTGCCTCACTCAAAGTCCCACAGCTCTCCATTTCTACAAATTAATTTAGGGATAGAGGTTGCCATGTGTGCTATAGTGTGTGTGCCAGGTCACATCCAATTTATTGTTTTGACAAATATTTGGGTGGAAGACACTCGGTCCCAGTGACCTGTCACACCTAACATACCTTATTAACTTCTGTTTATTGGCCCTATACTATAGCAGTGTTCAGCAATTTGTTATCAGATTTATTCCTTATTCCCATTAGATTCTTATGTTAATATCTTCCCATGTATTACCTCTGACCCAGTAACCATTTTAGATCACCTCCCAATCCCTTGTCCGGTTCAGCTTGGGTTTGAGGGGGGTCGGGTGTTTTCTCTGTCTCCGGCGTTGCGATGTGCAGCAGCCCTCCCCCCCCCACTTTTTGGTGGGGGCGGGGCTTGGCCTCCTGCTCATCGGCGTCATGCTTCGACGCAACATCCAGTGGTGTCATCGACGTTGTTTAAACATCTTTTTTCCATTCTTAGCCACGCACGAGGTGGGTGGAGACCCACTGCTGATAGCTCCTCCACATGCAGCTGGGAATCCCCTCCCCACCTCTCTTGTGCAGGTGTGGCCAATCAGGCATGACGTTGATGGGGCCCCTCCCTTGGAATGGGAGTATATAGTAGCCTTGGAGCATCCGATGGTTCATTTGCTTGACTCAGTCACAAGGACAGCACACACTGAATCCACACACAGGTTACCTTTGTTAGGAGCTCAGATATCCCTTTTTTGTTTTTTGTTTTTTTTCCTCCTTAATTGGTTTTATTTCACATACACCCCCTCATGTAGTCCCCTTGTGGGAACACATAGATATTTTGCCATGTTTTCACACACCTTACACTTTTACACATTTAATTAATCCAACCCTTTTTGATACACATTTTTTCCAGGAACACCATGCACTTCTTGTGCACACATAGTCCATTGTATCAAGCTGTGACCACTGTGTTGTGCTCTGGGCGCTGTTCTTCGTCCTTGGAGGGTTCCCCCATCTCAACCCCGGGGGAGGCATCATGCCTGTCACCCCCATCTTCCCTGGCGGACACCGGTCCTGCCCTTGGGGCTGTGTAGTGAGTATCCCAGATTGTCCCTGCCTTGTTGGGACACAGTCTCTCTGTCCTCCCTTATTATAAGGGCATCATAATTAATCCTTGTCCCTTTCCTTTCCAGTATATTACGTAACATTCCTGATGAATGGCTGTAATGCCAGGAAACGCGTTGAGTGCCACTAGATGCCCTAAGTTACCTGTCCCTACAATGCTTTTTAACCCATTTATCTTATTATGTACAGTTATTCGGTTGAATTCCCATTTGTACTGCATGCTATGTAGCAGCATATTTAGTGTAAGTCATGTGACTACCTATTTATTTGATACAACATTTTTCTACAATGTAACAATAAATCATGTACTGTAAATTTTATGTTTTTGTCTATATCTGACATGGCGGCTGCCTCACTCAAAGTCCCACAGCTCTCCTTTTCTACAAATTAATTTAAGGATGGAGGTCGCCATGTGTGCTATAGTGTGTGCGCCAGGTCACATCCAATTCACTGTATATACAATCGCTGCAAAGAAAGTAGTGCCAAAGAACAAATATCTATGTTTTCAAACCACAATAAAACAAATTAATATATATGATCCAGGTCAGGCAGATTGCTCTGTGTATGGGGCAACAGAGCAATCAGCATCTGAATGACAGACCATACACAGTGCAATCAATGCCGCCAATCATCTCCAGAGGATAATTGTAAAAAAAACTAGAGAACAAATCATTGTTGTAAAGACTGTAAATGATGGTGAAGACTGTGTGAGTGAAGGTATGGGGAGAGCCAAAGAAGAAGAGGGGAAGACTGATCCACTGGTAAAAGTGTGGGACACTTCTAAGTGGGGATCAAGGTCAGCCTGATCACAAACTTGAGATCCCTACCACCAATCATATCTCAGAAAAGCTGTAAAACCAAAAGGCTGTCAATCATATGGTGCAGAATCTAGTTGTGATGAGTCAGATCACAGGAAGCAATTGTAACTCAATTGTTCACTGAGGACTTGTGGTGTCGCGGTTTGTAAGTCATAGAACCAGCGAAATTCACATTGCAGTAATAGGCAATGGCGATCTCCACCTCTGGTTAGTGAGGGAACGTGTTCAATAACCATGCATTTGAGGGTGGGCAGTGAATGATTAAATTTAGGGAAATGCCTTGCAACCAATTGCGTGGCGGATCTTGAAGACAAGGCCTGTCGTATAGCTGATTGATGATTATTAAAGCGGTCTTTAAAGGGGGTAATGGTTTTACCCACATAATACAAGCTGCATAGGAAGCAGAGTAGGTACAGTAGATCACATATTCTGAAGTGCATGTAGGTCTAGGGAATAAAAAGTACTGTCCAACGAGCATGTGTCTACATGTGCTGCAATCAGGACAGCGGTATCAGCCCAATTTGATGATAATGATAAGAGGGCTTTTGTGTTGTGTTGTGTTGCTTGACTTGTTTGTAGTCCTGAGGAAGATAAGCTTGTGCCTTGTCGAATAGAAACATCAAACTAAAATCTTCACCTTTCAAGACTCATGAGTGCCACTCTCTCTTTTGGATTACATGTACTATAGTCTTTGCTGCGCACCCGGGCCCATTTTTTTATCTCTGATATGTGTGCTGTGGCAACCATTGGATATTATATTTACACTGTATATAGGAAAGCCACTTACACTTCCACAGTCCCCTAGATGTATTTTATTAGCACATTATATCAAAGTCACAAGGTAAAGCAATGTTTTGGAGCCTCATAGGGTACGTTAATCAAAGCACATGGTAAAACGTGAGAAAAATGGAGCATAGTAAATATTTCAAAGTAATTACTGATACAAATTGCTAATAACTAATAAAATTTGTGTATGTATAGGTACAACATAGAGTGCCTTGCAAAAGTGTACAGCCCTTGGGTTTTTACCTATTTTGTTACATTACAGCCTTTAGTTCAATGTTTTTTTAATCTGAAGTATATGTGATGGATCAGAACACAATAGTCTAAGTTGGTGAAGTAAAATTAGAAAAATATATACATAAAACAAATTTTCAGAAATAAAAAACTGATAATTGGCATGTGCTTATGTATTCACCCCCTTTGTTATGAAGCCCATTAAAAAAAGCTCTGGTGCAACCAATTACCTTCAGAAGTCACATAATTAGTGAAATGATGTCCACCTGTGTGCAATTCAAGTGTCACATGATCTGTCATTAAATATACACACCTTTTTGAAAGGCCCCAGCGGCTGCAACCTCTGTCACATGTATATTGCTGACTGTATTGCCACTGCAGAATATATCCTCACAATTTGTTCTGGTGACCATTGTTGCCATATCAGAAAGTAAGGGGAAATCCACTAGAACAATTTTTGATAGCATTAAATGGGGACGCCTGTTCCAGTAACAATTGTCTAAGATGTGAATTTTGTTACTTTGGGGAGATTACCTTGTATTACTTGTTGTGTCTGCAGAACAGGAAGTGAGGTGAAATGTTCAGAGCAGGAAAAAAAAAACTGAAAATATTACATTTAACACTTTCCATATTAAAAGCTAACAAAAAGTTAGTTAAAAAATGTTGAATGTTCAAAAACATTAGTGTCATATGATTGTTTTTTAGTTTGTCATAATTTTATTTAACAAATAAAAAACTGATGTCCATCAGGGAATAGAGCTGAGCAGAGAAAGGAAAGGCTTCCACCCCATAGACTGTGGTCTTTGGGGTGCAGTTGGAATGGTAGCCACTATTGCCTCAGCATCTCTTTACCTGTCTTCTGCGCTGACAGCTCAGTCTTGCAGATTACAGGGGGAAAGGATGGTTCTTCGGGTGTAATCAGTCCAGGTGATTTTTTTTTTAAACTGTAGTCAATTATTAAAACGGAGGGGGAAAATCAATGTAGTGTCAATCTACACAATCACAGTAGCGCAAAAGAACAATAAAAATTATTCAAAAGTTTCCATAATGAAGTCAAAAATAATTGTCTGTCATAAATTCATTAATTCAAAATTAAAAAAATTTGTGCATTTCTTCATAAAGTGAAAAATTTGCACAAATGCCAATCCACACCCCTATAGAATGAGACTCACCAGATTGTAGATTTCAATCGCATGTGTGATTAAATCACTTTACAAATAAAAACAAATCGCCTTTGCTATATATTAGTTACATGCCGGGTTTCTGCAGCCCCTCCTTGCTCGCATTACTTTTTCATAAAAATTGTTACCCAATATGTTTTTACACTATTGGAGGCTTTGTGTTTATTTTATCTCTACATGTGGAGAGAGCTGTCATCCATTGGAAACTGAGGAGATCAGGGTGGAGATTGGGTTATCAGCATAAAGCTTCAAGTGATTTAATCACACGATTGATTGAAATCTACAATCTGAGAGCTGTCATCCATTTGAATTTGAGGAGTTCTGAGTGGAGATTGGGTTGATCATCTGCATAAAGCCTAAAGTGGATGCAAACCCATTTTTTTTAATGAAGACTCATATCTGTTACAGCAGAGGGTGTCATTTCATCTATGCCCAGTCTTGCCATGAAGAGTTAATGCAGCTCTGAGCAATCCTTTTATCTTTCTTCAGTAAGACAAAAACAGACACACAGAGAAATAGGTGTCCATTCTTCCCCTTGCTGTGAGTGACAGGTGATTTCCTTATCTCATGCACTAGGGTGAGAGAGGCATCCTGTGTACTTCACACCCCCTCCTTTCTTCTGTAGCTCTCCCAGGATCGGCTGCTCCCCACCTCAGCATGATTGGGCATGCTGAAGTCATGTAGTGACTTTCCTGGGTTTTGACTGGGTGTTAGCGATCATAGGGCATAATCTACAAGACCAGCAGAAGTTCAGTGTAAGAAATATCAATGCCTGGCCAACGGGAGTGTAGAGGTTGGCGGGGAGTCTACTGACATCACAACTCCACCCAGCGAGCCCTGAACAACAGACCTGCCCACAGAATCCGGAGTATTGCAGGGCTCCAAACAGCTAAAGGGGAAATATTTGACAGGTAAGGACACATGCGGAGGCATGTACATATCTTTATAGATCAGCAATATGGAAGTAATTTAGAAATGATGAGAGTGGGTTTACATCCACTTTAAAGTGGTTTAATCACACATGCAATTGAAATCTACAATCTGATGAGCCTCATTCTATAGGGGTGTGGATTGGCACTTGTGCACTTTGGTGAAGGATCTACGGTGTTCAAAATGTTTCACTTTATAAAGAGTTGCACTATTTTCACAATTGATTCTTTTTTTGATATTTGAATTAATAAATGTATGATGGACAATTATTTTTGACTTCATTATGGACACTTTTGAATATTTTTTATTGTTCTTTTGCACTACTGTGTTTGTGTAGATTGACAATACATTGTTTTTCACTGTTGTTTTATTTTTTGCATTTTAAGAAGCAGCACATACATTTACATTTACCGTATATTTACATTTATATTTAGTTCAATACCAAAGTGCTTATATGAGAATATGTAGTCAATTATTAACCCTAATTCGTTTTCATTAGCACTTTTAACCTCTTCTGGTGAGTTATAAACTACTTTGCTGGTAGAACAATTTATGGTTACAATGTGAAAGGAAACCTGGATCACTTTTAATATGCTAATTATGACTAAATCAAACACAACATAGAAACACACCCTCCATCCCGTTTGTTTTCTCTTGAACAAAAGGTGTGCAAATAATTATTTGCAGAAAGTGATGTGCTTCCCATTCTTCCCAAATAAACCACTGAATCTAAAAATATATACCACAATGTGATAAATGTATATATTGGGTGCTAATTGAATACAAACATAATAAATTAATACAAACATGTTAACATTGTACAATAAAGGTTATATTTTGGCCACCAGTATGCTGTTTTGCGCAGAATGTGAAGCACATCAAGTTCCACAGAGAGATAGCATGTAAATAACACATGTATATATATATTAAATATTGGGCCAAATGGTGGTAACCCTAGAGGCAATAGACAGCAGCTGTCTTTTATGTACCCTGTACTGTATCCATGGCACCTGCAAACCCCATCAATGTCAGCCCAGGATGACGTTTTCACATCATGCCACCTTTACCTTAGGTGCCTGATGACCTTTTCCTGGCACTGCAGCCCATACACAGTTGGTAGTCAGATGATCTTGTTATTTGCTAAAAAAAATCTTGGCAAAAACATACATACTTGTAAGACCCTAGCTTGCATATATGCACACTGAGCACACACCCACCATCGCCCTTCTGAAAAAGCAGCAAGCATTAAAAAAAATGTATGGTTTCCAATGCTCTGCAAAGCCAGGAGTGTTTCAAGAGGCCACAACTTTTTTTTCTGATCCAACCATACTTGGTCTAATAAGTTGACACTGATCACACCTATAAGTATGATACCTATAAACTAAATAATTTAGAAACTTATGCCGCGTACACACGATCATTATTCACGGCGGTTAAAAAACCGCCGTGAATAATGACATTATGTGGCTTGTTCCCCACACACGGTCGTTTTTCACATAATTTTTTCTCTTGACGAGAAAAACGACTGTCTGTGGGCTCCGCGACAGTGTTTCCCTATGGGAAAACTGCTGCGGAAAACATGTCGAAAAAAACGACGAGAAAAATTAGAACATGTTGAAAAAAACGGCAAAAAGCCCACAGACGATCGTTTTTCTCGTCGAAAGGAAAAAAATCGTTTTTCTCGACGAGAAAAATGGCCGTGTGTATGCGGCATTACATCAGTATTGCTGCACCCTTTAAGAAGTGTGTCGTTAAGGAGATTCAAAAATCTGAGTACAGCTCTATAACCTACAATAATATGGATTCAAGTACACACAAGACATTTTCCTGAAATGTTGGATAATACTGTATAACCAATGGTCAGTATTTTGCTTAAAGGGTAACTCCACTTTCGTGGGGAAAAAAAGGCAAATAAAGAAAAAATAATATAGCGCATTTAATTGCGACACTAATCATATTGTAATTGAATGTTATTAAAAATGACCTTTCCTTTTTAATGTGCAGTCAATGAAATTTTCTGAGAATACATTGCAATATGGCTACCTGGAGCTGTTCTGTACACAGAGTGTGTACTGACCACTCCCCAGAAACATAATTTCCTGCTTGTGTGATTGGCTCACCAATTTTCCCAGAAGTCTGCCTAAGATACAAATCAGATTTCAGGCATCCCTTGCAACAAATATATTTTTTTTTAAGAGATACTTTCAATAGGAACACATCTAAAGGGATGCAGGCCCAGCAGATTTCCTCATTAGTGCCCTTCAGCTCCACACCTAACAGTTAATTATGAAATCACTCCCATTACACTCACTCACAACAGAGGCACAGAAAAACACACATGGATTTCTTCAGAATAACAAAATGTAGGAATCTGCAACCAAGTTTGTTATAATCATTGCAATGTACATAGATCACCCAGAGGGGAATGTTTTTTTCTTAACAAAAGTGTAGTAACGCTTTAACATCTATCAGATAAAGGCCTCCACACACAACAGATCACATTGGTGATGTTTTTCATATTGTATCAGCAAAGTCAGCCAGCATGCTGCCTTAAACAGAGTAAAAGTTTAGAGTGCACTATTAAAGACAGCACATGGCCCTCTTTATATAGTATGTAGGACTAGAGCTCTACAATCCACTATATAAAATGGCATAATTTTTACAGAAATATTATAAGCCTTCTGACTCTTACATAGGTCCCCTGTACTTCCTGTACTTCCTTGCCCCCATAGTTCTGAATTTACCCACAATTATTTAAAAGTGCACAAAAGTACCTCCAGGTTATGGTCATAATCTGTTTTATTACCTTCTGTGATTTTAAATAATTAATTTTTGCTTATTTTTATTTTATTTTATTTTTATTTTCTGTTGTATATTTAATGTCTACAGGTATATTGGTTTTATATATCTTACCAATGGTATTTGTCACGCAGGGTTTAAAACGTTTTTGGATTGCATCTCGCTGTTGTGTGCACCCATCCTTTCTGCGGAGGGGATTATCTGTCACTCGCTTGAGCAGTGTTTCTCTCTGTTTAGTTACAGCGCAACTTGCAAGCGGCCAGGAGGGTGGTATAAAACTTAAAAAAAAATGTTTCAGGTGATTCGGAACTGCTAATGTGCAGTTCCAAATTCAGCCAATTAATGTACTGTTGAGCTTGGTCTCTACTAATGCAGTGGGGCATGTGAATTCAAGCCACACCCTGCTGCCCGATCCGAGACAGAGCCTGGTAGGTCTCTAATCGTCTGCTTCCGGAACTGCGCATGCAGTTAGAAGCCGCTGACAAGGACATTTTTTTTACTGGAAAAAAGTACCTGCTAACACTGCCCCAGACATGTGGCATTCTTGGGGTCCCTCAAGTGCAACCTGTGTGACCCTGGTAGTTCCGCCACTGACTTAGGCACTGACCCACAAGTACCATTATGGAAAATACAGACCTGACAGATGGTATTCACCATTATTACCTATTAGTAGTCTGTGTGATCTCTAGAACTGAATGAAATTATAGAAACTGCTTATCCATTAGTAGTATGATATGCCTTGAAAGTTTTTGTTAATAGAAGGTTAACTATATTATTTATATTAACAATCTGAGAAAAGCTGTGGCAGATATTTTTTTCTAGCTGCTTCATGATTACTGTGAAATTAACCTAATTATTATTATTATAATTATTAATATTATATGATCCTTCTGAGGGTGTAGAATTATTTTATTAATTTGGCTTTATAACAGACATCTGTATTCGTGCTACTTTAATATGTTCCCATTACGTTGTGACATTGAGAGCTCAGGTCTAGAAATAGTAGTATGGTGAATGTCCTTTGGTCCAGTTGCTCTTGTGTCCAGTGTTTATTGCTTAAGGTCAGTAGGTCAGTGGTTTCTCAGATAAGAACACACCCAGAGGAATGTGACAAAGAATTGAACAAGAGACTGAAAAATATATTTTATAAAGCGAATCATTGGTCATCTATAAGTTAGTTAGTTAGTTAAAGCGGAGCTCCACCCAAAAGTGGAACTTCTGCTCATTTGTCTCCTCCCCCCCTCCGGTGCCACATTTGGCACCTTTCAGGGGAGCGGATACCTGTCTTTGACAGGTATCCTGTTCCCACTTTCGGGAGCCAGGGCCGCTGAAGATGACATACAGAGACACAATATTTACTTAAGGCCTCCATGTTGCCCCACTTTAGCAGCTGTTCTCTCTCTAAGACCTAACAGCCACCTCTTGGCAATAGAGCAGGCAAGAAGCTAAATATTTTTCTATGTCAGATATTTTTTAACATTCGTTTAGGTGGAAAAAACTAAATTAGTTTCTAACACGTTTAACCCCTTAACACAGACGTAACGCAAATATGAGGCCTTCTGTTCAAGGGGTTTGTACCGGGGGGATTCCTGCAGCTGCAGGTATCACCCTGGTACCGTTTTTTAGAGCCGACGGTCGGCTTTCTTGTAATAATAACCGATGTGGCTAATCAGCTGCTCGGCTGTTATTATAAACAGCGGGAGCGACCAGCCGACACGTCCACCAGCTGGTTGGAGACCCGCACAGAGCCGGAATCGCCTTTGATCGGGTCTCGGATCTAGTAACCCGGAAGCGACATCACTTCCAGTTTACTGAAGCTTTAAAGGCGCCAGATTTTAAAAAAATAACAGTATTCAAAACAGCCAAGCTTGGCGTTTTGAATGCTTTTAAGTGCAAAGGAGGGATTTGGGGTCTTATAGACCCCAGATCTCGCCAAAAAATATCTGACACATGCTATTGCTGTCACAAGGGATGTTTATATTTCTTGTGACAGCAAAAAAAGGGATATATTTTTATTTTTGTTAAGGGACAGTGTAAAAAAATAAATAAAAATAAATAAATAAAAATACATAAGTCACGCACACAAATGTAAACAGTGTTCAAACCACACTTGTGAGGTACCACTGCGATTGTTAGAGCGAAAGCAATAATTCTAGCACTAGACCTCCTCTGGAACTCTAAACTGGTAAGCATTAACATTTTTTAAAGCGTCGCCTATGGTGATTTTTAAGTACCTTAGTTTGTCACCATTCCACGAGTGTGCATAATTTTAAAACGTGACATGTTAGCTATCCATTTACTCAGCGTAACATCATCTTTCACATTATACAATAAAATGTGGCTAACTTTACTGTTTTTTTTTTTAATTCATTAAATGTATTTATTGCAAAGAAATTGCATTTGAGAGACCGCTGCACAAATACAGTGTGACAAAAAATACTGATTTTAACTTGTAAGCAACAAGTGTCAGGCTTAATCTCCAAGGGTTGAACCCGAAACAAGATAAAGATGGAAAATTTTGTGATAACTTAAATAAAGGTAAGCACAGGAATATTTAACTTCTTAGGCTAACAAATTAATATTACTCAGGAAATGTGTCATATGTTTTAATATCTTTTAGACTGAAATGCTGACTTATGTAGCAGACCCCTGAATTTAGGGGGTCGCTAGCTATGCCCAAATTTAAGGGACAGCCTGGGAAATAGTTTGGCCCAGGCTTTCTAATTTAGTGCTGGACTCTGCTCTGCTGTGGTGTTGTCTGGTGTGCGGTTCCCCTTTGGCCTGTGGGTGGCACTGTTGCCTAGGCCTAGGGTCGAACCTCAGGTGATATAGTGGCGTGATTGGATGTCCTCTCTTGGCTGTCGTGCGGTGGGCGGGACCTCACCTGATGTGCATGCCGGGAGAGGGTATATAAGGGGCGGACGCCATTTTTGGTAGGAGTGCCCAGGGAGGAGTACCCGGGGCAGTGTGCCTCTTGGGGGTGCGTGGACTGGCCGAAGAGTCTCAGGCACCTTTGGCCTGAGGCTGCGACGTTCCAGGTAGGCCCAGTACCATTGACTGGGTCTACAATCAGCACATTGGAGTCCCAGGGTGCCCAGGTGAGGGTACCCGCTCTGACTGAGAGGAAGCCAGGGGAGGATCGGTCCCACAGAGGAGACGAGTGATAGTAGGTTGCTGTCTCGGGAAAGGCCTGGTGACCTGTCAGAGGGAAGGATTCCTTGCTCAACAAAGTTAACCCTGTAGAGTGCCCATTGGCATCGTCTGTTCTCTGAATCCTACAGAATGTTAAGGGAAGTTCTGGATTCAGGAATAAAAGGATTCTGCTGCTATAGAGAATCTCCTGACCCCGTCCCAGGAGGGGACAAAGAGATAGTATTGTTCGAGCTCCACTCCGGCTGCTAGACTGTGAGAGGGATCTATCCGGGTGAGCTAAACCCACTCGGGATCGAGTGGCGACGAGTGAGTCAGGTGTTGTGTGCCTGAATCTACCTCCTATCTTTGCTAGCTTCTTTCTCTCTTCAATTTCCCGTTGACTGAAACAAAAGGAAAATAAACTCTTTGTTGGAGTTAAAGTCGTGTGGACATTGGCCTTCTTGGGGAAGAATATAGACTTTTCCCTATAATCTAGGGACGAGAACCAGTGGAAAGAGGTAACTCGCTGCAGGACCGAAATCTGTAAACACCGCCTGACCTCCTGATAAGGAGGACACGGGCTTGTGGCATGGTGTTTCCTACCCCCGCAGGTGAAGGTAAGCGGGGGCATTAGGATTGGTGTGCTACACTTAGATACTACCATACTCTTGATGCTTGATACAAACAATTTTATTATAATTAATCATTTATCTGACCATATCATCAAACACAAAATAAACATGACAATGAACTATTTCTGTAATACATTTCTTAAATGTTTACCTGTGTAAAAGCAGATGATATAATAGTATATGATTTCACGGACTAAATTGTTTTTGTGTTAGACAATATCCATTGGGGCAATTTAGACAAGCAGTTATAATTTCAAGAGTCAAATGTTAAAATATGTTTCAAGTTATGCTGGTTTGTTTTATTACATAGTTACATAGTTACATAGTTACATAGTTATTCAGGTTTGAAAAAGACACAAGTCCATCCAGTTCAACCATAAAAAAATTAAATAATAATAATAATAATAATAATAATAATAATATCATACAATCCCATATACCAAGTTCTATACCCACAGTTGATCCAGAGGAAGGCGAAAAACCCCAGCAGAGCACGATCCAATTTGCTACAGCAGGAGAAAAAATTCCTTCCTGATCCCCCGAGAAGCAATCGGATATTCCCCGGATCAACTTTACCTATACATGTCAGTACCCAGTTATCTTATGTACATTTAGGAAAGAATCCAGGCCTTTCTTAAATGTACTACCTTTCTTATTGTCTTTGCTTACAAATTACTATAGCCACCACTGCAATGTTAGATACAAAATCCACTATACCTACTGTATATTATGAAGTCATGAATAATGTGATATATCTGTTATAATTATGTCATTTATCTTACCTGTCCTGTCTGATCATTTGCTACTGCTGAATCTTCCATGACAATGAGATTCTCTGTAGGTACATTCTGAATTGACTTCAGAAAAGCAATTTCATTCTGCTTTGAGTCAAGAGTAACACACACATCATGCGAGAATGGAAAAGGTAAACTGGTATCACTGATCTCAGAAGGGCATCCTAGTGTGAACTGAGGGTACACATTCCCACCAAGAGATCCTAAAGATGTTGGACTGTTAATTTTCCTGAATTTAAAAATCAATGTAACTACCACTGTTATGATAAAGAAAAAAGAAATCACTGCAATAAAAACTATTAAATAGAATTTTACATTGGATGAGGATTCTGACGTATTTGGTTGGCGTCTTATCTCTGGTACAATTTGTTGAACATTTTCTGCAACAACTAAGCTTAAGGTCACAGTCGATGATTGGGATGGAACTCCATTGTCCTTTACAAGAACCACAATCTTTTGTCTTAAAGACTCTGTGTCTGGAAGGTCTCGTACTACTTTGATTTCACCAGAATGCTGACCAATTATAAATAATGATGGATCAGGTACTTGTAATAAGTGATAGGAAAGCCAAGCATTGTGTCCAGAGTCAGCATCTACTGCAATCACTTTGGTCACCAGATAGCCTTTTTCAGCAGAATGAGGGATAAATTCAAATAATGCTGATTCTCCAGTGTCTGATGAGGGGTAGAGGATCTTAGGAGCATTATCATTTTTATCAACAATGCATATCTTTACTGTGACATTACTGTTTAGAGGGGGATTTCCATTGTCTTTAGCCATCACTTGAAACTGAAACTCCCTTAACTGTTCATAGTCAAATGATCTCTGAGCATAGATAATCCCAGTAATTGAGTTTATGGAAACATAAGATGACACTGGGATACCATCAATGTTATTACTAAGAATGGAGTAGCTGATTTTAGCGTTTTCATTAATATCACAGTCCGATGCATAAATTCTGTGTATAGAAGTCCCCTGTGCATTATTCTCTTGGATATAGACAGTATAACTTGATTTCTCAAAAACAGGAGCATTGTCATTCAGATCTAATACAGTGAGCTGTATGGTTTTGTTGGTAGACAGTTGAGGCAATCCATTATCCATAGCTTTAATTGATATGTTATATTTAGGCATTTTCTCTCTATCAATATTTTCAGCTGTCACAAGTTTATAGTATTTTGCAGAAGATGATATTAATTTAAAGGGTAAATGATCAGAGATTTCACAGACAACCTCACCATTCTCACCAATGTCCAAATCCTGTACATGAACTAATGCTACAATTGTATCTGTTGGAGAATTCTCTGGAATTTCAGTTGAGAGTGATGTTATTGTAATTTCAGGGGCATTATCATTGATATCAACAATTTGGATTAAGACTTTGCAATGGTCAATAAGTCCTCCTCCATCTTTGGCTTCTACAGTTAATTCATACTTCTCTTTAGCCTCGTAGTCTAAGTTTCCAATTAATTGAATCTCTCCGTTTGATGGTTCTATAGTAAAAATTGAGTATAAACTTTCTGAAATATCATGAAATGAATATGTTATTTCTGCATTTGAACCATCATCTTCATCATGAGCAGTAAGCTGAAGAACCAAAGAATTTAAAGGTGTGTTTTCATTCAACTGTATTTCATACGTATCTTTCTTGAACTTAGGAAAGTTGTCATTTGCATCATGGACTATAATCTTTATGAGAGCAGTACCAGATTTGGGAAGCTGTCCACCATCTTCAGCGGTTAATATTAATTCATGAATATTTTGTTTTTCTCTGTCCAGGGATTTTTCTAGTATAAACTCTGGAGATTTTATTCCATTGTTGGTCATTTTAATTCCAAGTTTAAAGTATTCATTTTTACTAATTGTATAATCCTGCACAGAATTGGTACCCAAATCAGGATCCTGTGCATGTCCTAAAGGAAGATGTGCTCCAGGTATTGCAGCTTCACTGATCACTATATCAAAGATATTTTTGGAAAAAGATGGAGGATTATCATTTATATCTTCAATTTCCACATTAATTGTGTACAGGTGTAACGGATGTTCAATCACAGCTTCAAAGCTTAATACGCAGTTCTGTTTTATTTCACATAGCATCTCTCTGTCTATTCTTTCTGCAATATAAAGGTCTCCATTTTCAAAATTAACAGCGAAGTGCTGAATTTTGCCTCTTGAAACAATATGGAAATTTCTAAGTGATAATTCCTTTGCATTGAGCCCCAGATCTTTTGCAATATTTCCTATTACAAATCCTTGTTTTAATTCTTCTTGTATAGGGTAGTAAAGCTGAGGAAATATAGGTTTAATTGAAAAGGAAATAATAAAATATACTACCTGCCATCCCATTGTTATTCTGCATCCTTTAATCTTCATTTCTATATAGTTTGATTTTCTCCTGTGCTTTCTTTAATTGTGTAAAATGTAAAGATGAAATATGTAAATCCCCTTTTGCACTAAATTGTAAGACAGTGGTTATGGATCCTCTTCTGTTTCATATCTTGAAGGCTTTTGCTGTCACAGCAGTGGAAGAAGCAGAAGGCCATTGTGCTAAACTGAAATATGTAGGCAACCAGTGCCACTTAGAGCCTTTTTGGGAGAACTGCAGCAACACTGCTTACACAAAAGGCATAACTTGTGTTTCAACAGGGCTTATTTATCCTATCCTATAAAAGTATATTTTTTAAGAAATGTTTTAATGTTTATAAAAAATTTATTTAAATTTTTTTATTATTTTACTTTCCATCTTTAAGTCATTTATTTTATTTTTTTCAGTAAAGCTTTTTTTGTTATGATTTTGTAAAATACATTGTCAAAAGGACTATAACGATAAATGCTGTAAATGTCTATGAGTGATTTTATTGATGACTACCTTTACAGTGCACTCCCCTGCACTGCAAGGATTAAATGCTCAGTTTTGCTTAAAGTTCCAGTAAAAAAGACCACCAGCCAGAGTTCTGAATAGAAGAGGCTTTGATGGGACAGTCGCTTGCAAGAAGAGGAATGCGGAAACAAGGGATAAGGTAAGCAAAAGGTGCTTTTTACTAGTACTCTAGGCAAAAAGGAGCATTTGACCCTCGCAGTTCAAGATCGGCCCAATTACAAGCGTAGTTCTTTCAGTTCCCTAGATTTCACTTTTAATATATTATAATAGTTGCATATTTAAACATACTCTAATAAGAACAATTGCATGATTTAAAGTGTAGATAGCAGAATAACAGCTGCCCTTGCTGACTTTCTTGCAAGTTGTGGGGCTTGCATCATGATCCAGGATTCAATAGCTAGCAAACCCCTAGCCTTAGTATTTTGTAGCAAAAGCTGTATTTTTTCATTTATCTTTTAAAGAGCTATTAGTGTTTTATTTTTATTTTTATTTACTGAAATTCTGCTTAAAATTGCATATATCTTTTCACACAGGTGTATTTTAAAACTGTAAGATAGAATGATAAAGAACAGATATATATTATAAATATAATATAACGTAAAAAAAAATACATACAGAATAAATACAGATTATATAGTCCTGCTGGCAGTTCAATATTTTAATTTGTTCGTCAAATCCATCATATTGAGGCATATTCAGTAATATTGTTCAAATAGCAATGAGGATCTGCAAAGTAACCCATGCTAACGAATCAGATGGCAGTATCCTGCAGTCAGATCTCTTAAAAGGGTGATTTCCTGTTAATTACAGAGGTCAAGTGATATTTTCATAACTTATTCATTCCTGGTAGGGTTAATTTACCAAGTCCACTGGTGTAGCTGTAATTTTCAGAACATAGAAGAGATTGTTATTTATTTTAAAAAAAATTATGTTCTTCCAGCCTTAAAGAGGAAGTGAACACCAGACTTTTTTTCTTTTTTTTAAAAATATTATCATCCATCAATGTTTTTATAAGCCTTACACATTAAAAGGTGACTAAAACAAGTTTTGGAAATAGCTTTTTTAGCTTTTATAAAATTTCTCTTCTTCTGGGTAACGGCCGCGCCATCTTTACTAGTGATTGCTGGCTCTTGTGTGGACGTCATTTCCGCCCTTCCTTTCCTTCCCTGTCAAAATCTTGCACATGCCCTCTAGAGGACATTGCTCCCAGTATTAGAACAGCTGCTTCATATGAACGTTAGGGATGAGCCGAACACCCCCGGGTTCGGTTCGCACCAGAACCCGCGAACGGACCGAAAGTTCGCACGAACATTAGAACCCTATTAAATACAATGGATGCGAACGTTCGAATTCTAAAGTGCTAATTATAACGACTATTATCCATGTTATTGTCCTAAACAGAGTTTGGGAACCCGGGTTCTGCACCAGGGGACATGTATCAATGCAAAAAGAAGTTTTAAAAACGGCCGTTTTTCGGGAGCAGTCATTTTAATGATGCATAAAGTGAAAAAAAAAGTCAAATATTCCTTTAAATATTGTACCTGGGGGGTGTCTAAAGTATGCCTGTGAAGTGCCACGTGTTTCCCGTGTTTAGAACTGTCCCTGCACAAAATTACATTTCTAAAGGAAAAAAAAGCCATTTAAAACTGCTTGCGGCTTTAATGTAATGTCTGGTTCCGGTAATATGGATGAAAATCTTTAAGAAAAATGGCATAGCTACCCCATCACACCCCCTCCTACCCCAGCCCATTACCAGCCCCTTTGGGTCTTGTTTGGATATTAAGGGGAACCCCGCAACACAAAATAAAAAAGGCCCTATATACTCTGAACAGCAGTATACAGGCGGTGTAAACAAGACCGGTGTAAACAAGACAGGGACTGTAGGTTTGTTCTTAAGTAGAATCTGGTTGTAATTTTGAACACGTACATTGTTTAAGTGTAGCTCCAGCCAAAAAATCAATTTTTAAGCTTTTTGGAAAACATAGGGAAGGGTTATCACCCCTGTAACATTTGTTTTGCTGTCTGTGCCCCTGTTCAGAACATTTCACCTCACTTTGCGTCCCAATGACAACTGTTTTTGAAATGTGGTGTTTTTATTGAAACAAGGATTGGTGATAAAGCATCAGTAGAGAGGAGACACCTTTCTCCCATATTAATTCTTACAGGAGAGAATTTTCCTTCCTAGGGGTAGATTTCCTCTCACTTCCTGTTGTCTTCTTCCGTTTGCAAGTAGGAGTCGTTTGTAAGTTGGATGTTTGAAAGTAGGGACCTGCCGTATATACTCTGCAGAAATTGGCCCCTTAGGTGTTGGTGTTGGCACAACACTGTAAGCACTCACAGTTACTCTTGGTGGGTGCTGGAATGCCCTGCTGTCAACTATTATATCAGGAATTGTAATAACATATAATTGTTGAACAGTGGTAGTAAAAATTGGGCCTTTGATGGTGGTGCTGGTGCCACAACACTGTAAGGCCTGACAGTTACTCTTGGTGGGCGCAGCAATGGGCCCTGCTGTAAATTATTAGATCAATAATTATAATTGCATGCCCCTGTTGAACAGGGGCTGAAAAATTGGGCCTTAGGCACTGGTGGCACAACACTGCAACCCCTCACAGATACTGTACTTGGAGCACAGCAATGAGCCCTGTTGCAAAGTATTGCATAAAAAATTGTAATTACACGCCCCTGTTAAACAGGGGCTGAAAAATTGTGCCTTAGCCACTGGTGGCGGCACCCATAAACCAAAATGATCTTCCAAGCTATCATCATTAATCGGATCATTGAGGAGGAGGAGGAGGATAGCCAGTCAACATAACAGCACAGGCACTCAGCATCAGCATCAGTCTTGAAGGGATGTGACATTTTAAAACCAATTAGTCTGTTATATCAGCATCAGATGTGTGGTAGCTGGTGGTGATCCAAGACTGGTTCATCTTGATGAAAGTCAGTCGATCAACCGAGTCGGTGGACAGGCGCACCCTGTGATCCGTGACAAATCCTCCAGCAGCACTGAATGTGCGTTCTGAAAGAACGCTGGATGCAGGACAGGCCAGTAGCTCAATTGCATACTGTGCAAGCTCTGGCCAGTGATCCATCCTCAAGACCCAGTAAGCCAGAGGATTTTCGGTGGGGAAGGTGTCCAAGTCTGACCTTGCCCCTAGGTATTCCTGCACCATGTATATCAGACGCTGGCGATGGTTGCTGGAACCGATCATACTTTGGGGCTGCGGACTAAAGAATTGTCTGAACGCATCGGTCAGACGGCCACCTTCCCCACCGCTCCTTCTTTGACTGCCCGAAGCCTCAGCAACTCGTTGTCCAGGACCAGGAGCTTGTAACCTCCCAGTCTCTGGGAACGCGTTGCACAGACCTTTCTGCAAGGCCTCCCGGAGTTGTCTCATCCTCTGCTCCCTCTGCGATGGTAAGATAAGGTCCGCAACCTTACCCTTGTACCGTGGATCAAGGAGAGTGGCCAGCCAGTAATGGTCCCTCTCCTTGATCCGAAGAATACGAGGATCCTTCCGCAGACTTTGCAGGATCAGGGAGGCCATGCAGCGTAGGTTAGCTGAGGCATTCAGTCCGGAGTCCTCTGGGTCACTAAGGACGACATGATCCGCACGTACAAGTCCACTGGTTTCTTGGGACTGTAAATCATCCCTAAAAGACTGCTGCTGATGATGCTGAGTGCCAGCCTCCACCTCCATGCTGACACAATCCTCCTCCTCCTCCTCCTCTTCCTGTGCGATGGGTGGGACAGAAGGAACACTGTCTGGGTAAAGGGGGCCTTGAGAGGCAAGGAAGTCCTCCTCTTCCTGCCTCTGTTCTGCCTCAAGTGCCCTGTCCATTATTCCACGCAGCGTGTGCTCCAACAGGTGGACAAGAGGTACAGTGTCACTGATGCATGCACTGTCACTGCTCACCATCCTCGTGGCCTCCTCAAATGGTGCCAGGACAGTGCATGCATCCCTGATCATGCCCCACTGGCGTGGTGAAAAAAACCCGAGCTCCCCTGACCCTGTCCTGGTGCCGTAGTCGCACAGGTACTCATTGATGGCCCTCTGCTGCGTGTGCAGCCGCTGCAGCATGGCCAACGTTGAGTTCCACCTGGTGGGCATGTCACATATAAGGCGGTTCTTGGGCAAGTTCAACTCCTTTTGCAGCTCAGCCAGGCGAGCACTGGCATTATAAGATCTGCGGAAATGCACACAGACTTTCCTGGCCTGCCTCAGGACATCCTGTAAGCCCGGGTACCTGCCCAAGAACCGCTGCACCACCAGGTTAAGGACGTGAGCCACACAGGGCACATGGGTCAGTTGTCCCTGTCGGAGGGCGGAGAGGAGGTTGGTGCCATTGTCGCAAACCACCATTCCTGGCTTAAGCTGGCGTGGCGTCAACCACCTCTCGGCCTGCCCCTGCAGAGCAGACAGGACCTCTGCCCCAGTGTTGCTCCTGTCCCCCAAACACACCAGCGCAAGCACGGCATGGCATCTTTTTGCCTGCGTACTTGCGTAGCCCCTTGAACGCCTACGGAGCACCGCTGGTTCCGAGGACAAAGCACAGGAAGAGGCCAGGGAGGAAGAAGAAGAGGAGGGGGTGGAGGAGAGAGGTGTGTCACAACCAGTAGTAGCATTTTGGAGGCGTGGCGGTGGAACAACCTCCAACACTCCTGCACCTTGTCCTGCATCCTTCCCAGCTGCCAAAAGAGTGATCCAATGGGCCGTGAAAGAAAGGTAACGTCCCTGTCCATGCCTGCTGGACCATGAGTCAGCGGTAATATGCACCTTACCGCTGACCGCCCTGTCCAGCGAGGCCAAGACATTGCCTTCCACATGCCTGTAAAGAGACGGAATCGCCTTCCGTGAGAAAAAGTGCCGTTTGGGAACCTGCCACTGAGGAACCGCACATTGCACAAACTCACGGAAGGGGGCCGAGTCTACCAACTGAAAAGGCAGCAGTTGAAGCGCTAGCAATTTAGCCAAGCTAGCATTCAACCGCTGGGCATGTGGATGGCTGGGAGTGAACTTCTTTTGACGGTCCAGCAGCTGGGGCAGGGAAATTTGCCTGCTACAATCGGACGTCGGTGTACTGCTAGCAGAGTGGCCGCAAGTACTTGGCTGTGACACACCTAATTCTACACCTTCATTCCTCTCAGTGCAGGTTTCAGAGAGGACTGAAGGTATAGTGGGGTTGGAGATCCCAGCTGATGCGGTGCAAGGAGAGGTCCGCTTTGTTCTTTGGTGTGGGTCTTTAAGGTAGGCTTGCCAACGAGCTGCATGGCAGGTCAACATATGTCTGATCAAGCATGTGGTGCCCAAGCGGCTGATGTTTTGGCCACGCGATATACGCTTGAGACATATGTTGCAAACAGCAGCTGTGCGATCTGATGCACTCGCCTCAAAAAAGGCCCACACCAAAGAACTTTTTGAATGACGGGCAGAGGCAGCGCCCTGCACAGGCGGAGCTCTGCGGTGTGATTCCGTCGGTGTGCTGCCCATACGCTGGCCACCCAAGGGCATCCTGCCTCGTTGGAGATGTGCCTCCTCCTCATCCTCCTCCTCCTCCTCTCTCCTATTAGGCACCCACGTGGAGTCAGTGACCTCATCATCCCCTCCCTCCTCATCACTGGAGCCAATCTGGCAGTATGCTGCAGCTGCTGGAGCATGACTGCCAGATTGGTGTCCTTCTTGAGCATCCCCTCTCTCTGCTCTCATGCTACTGCCTTCCTCTATCTGGGTATCATCATCAGATCCTTCGAAACGCTGGGCATCCTCCTGGAGCATGTACCCAACACTGTGCTCAAACAGTTCGGGGGACTCCTCAGGAGGAGGACATGGTGGGTCTAGGGAAGGATTGACTAATGATGACATTGATACCAGAGAAGAGGACGCTTTGGCAGCTGCTTTGCCAGTACCCTGAGCCTGGGTGAGAGAGGATGAGGAGGATGAGGTGGGCTTGGTCATCCACTCTACCAAGTCTTCGGCATGATGTGGCTCAACATGTCCAGCTGCCGAAAAGAAGGACAAGCGTGTCCCATGGCCATGTGCTGATGACAATGCACCGCGTCCACGACCAGAACTGTTGCCCCCAGACACAGAGCCTGCTTGCCCTCTTTTTTTGCCTCCTGACTGTCTGCCTCTCCTTGTTTGCCTTCCAAACATTTTAATGGATGGCCTGCAGGGAGATGGGAAAAACAGCAATAAGGGCTACCTTCAGGTGTATACTGTGCAGGAGGCTTAGCAACAATGACACTGACACTGTCCCCTGCCTATACTTCTCTGTCCCTAAACACAAGGATTTGCAATATGCTTCAGCAAGATTGGTTTAGCACAGAATAGCACACTGACAGTTTCCCTCACTGTCCTTCTCTGTCCCTACAAACAAGGTTTAGCACAGAATAGCACACTGATAGTTTCCCCGAGTGTCCTTCTCTGTCCCTAAACTCAAGGATTTCAAATATGGTTCAGCAAGATTGGTTTAGCACAGAATAGCACACTGACAGTTTCCCTCATGGTCCTTCTCTGTCCCTACAAACAAGGTTTAGCACAGAATAGCACACTGATAGTTTCCCCGAGTGTCCTTCTCTGTCCCTAAACTCAAGGATTTCAAATATGGTTCAGTAAGATTGGTTTAGCACAGAATAGCACACTGATGCTTTCCCTCACTGTCCTTCGCTGTCCCTACAAACAAGGTTTAGCACAGAATAGCACACTGACAGTTTCCCCGAGTGTCCTTCTCTGTCCCTAAACTCAAGGATTTCAAATATGGTTCAGCAAGATTGGTTTAGCACAGAATAGCACACCGACAGTTTCCCTCACTGTCCTTCTCTGTCCCTACAAACAAGATTTAGCACAGAATAGCACACTGATAGTTTCCACGAGTGTCCTTCTCTGTCCCTAAACACAAGGATTTGCAATATGCTTCAGCAAGATTGGATTAGCACAGAATAGCACACTGACAGTTTCCCTCACTGTCCTTCTCTGTCCCTACAAACAAGGTTTAGCACAGAATAGCACACTGATAGTTTCCCCGAGTGTCCTTCTCTGTCCCTAAACTCAAGGATTTCAAATATGGTTCAGCAAGATTGGTTTAGCACAGAATAGCACACTGACAGTTTCCCTCACTGTCCTTCTCTGTCCCTACAAACAAGGTTTAGCACAGAATAGCACACTGATAGTTTCCCCGAGTGTCCTTCTCTGTCCCTAAACTCAAGGATTTCAAATATGGTTCAGTAAGATTGGTTTAGCACAGAATAGCACACTGATGCTTTCCCTCACTGTCCTTCTCTGTCCCTACAAACAAGGTTTAGCACAGAATAGCACACTGACAGTTTCCCCGAGTGTCCTTCTCTGTCCCTAAACTCAAGGATTTCAAATATGGTTCAGCAAGATTGGTTTAGCACAGAATAGCACACTGACAGTTTCCCTCACTGTCCTTCTCTGTCCCTACAAACAAGGTTTAGCACAGAATAGCACACTGATAGTTTCCCTCACTGTCCTTCTCTGTCCCTACAAACAAGATTTAGCACAGAATAGCACACTGATAGTTTCCACGAGTGTCCTTCTCTGTCCCTAAACTCAAGGATTTCAAATACGGTTCAGCAAGATTGGTTTAGAACAGAATAGCACACTGACAGTTTCCCCGAGTGTCCTTCTCTGTCCCTAAACTCAAGGATTTCAAATATGGTTCAGCAAGATTGGTTTAGCACAGAATAGCACACTGACACTTTCCCTCACTGTCCTTCTCTGTCCCTACAAACAAGGTTTAGCACAGAATAGCACACTGACAGTTTCCCTGAGTGTCCTTCTCTGTCCCTAAACTCAAGGATTTCAAATATGGTTCAGCAAGATTGGTTTAGCACAGAATAGCACACCGACAGTTTCCCTCACTGTCCTTCTCTGTCCCTACAAACAAGATTTAGCACAGAATAGCACACTGATAGTTTCCACGAGTGTCCTTCTCTGTCCCTAAACTCAAGGATTTCAAATACGGTTCAGCAAGATTGGTTTAGAACAGAATAGCACACTGACAGTTTCCCCGAGTGTCCTTCTCTGTCCCTAAACTCAAGGATTTCAAATATGGTTCAGCAAGATTGGTTTAGCACAGAATAGCACACTGACAGTTTCCCTCACTGTCCTTCTATGTCCCTACAAACAAGGTTTAGCACAGAATAGCACACTGATAGTTTCCCTCACTGTCCTTCTCTGTCCCTACAAACAAGATTTAGCAGAGAATAGCACACTGATAGTTTCCACGAGTGTCCTTCTCTGTCCCTAAACTCAAGGATTTCAAATACGGTTCAGCAAGATTGGTTTAGAACAGAATAGCACACTGACAGTTTCCCCGAGTGTCCTTCTCTGTCCCTAAACTCAAGGATTTCAAATATGGTTCAGCAAGATTGGTTTAGCACAGAATAGCACACTGACACTTTCCCTCACTGTCCTTCTCTGTCCCTACAAACAAGGTTTAGCACAGAATAGCACACTGACAGTTTCTCCGAGTGTCCTTCTCTGTCCCTAAACTCAAGGATTTCAAATATGGTTCAGCAAGATTGGTTTAGCACAGAATAGCACACTGACAGTTTCCCTCACTGTCCTTCTCTGTCCCTACAAACAAGATTTAGCACAGAATAGCACACTGATAGTTTCCACGAGTGTCCTTCTCTGTCCCTAAACTCAAGGATTTCAAATACGGTTCAGCAAGATTGGTTTAGCACAGAATAGCACACCGACAGTTTCCCTCACTGTCCTTCTCTGTCCCTACAAACAAGATTTAGCACAGAATAGCACACTGATAGTTTCCACGAGTGTCCTTCTCTGTCCCTAAACTCAAGGATTTCAAATACGGTTCAGCAAGATTGGTTTAGAACAGAATAGCACACTGACAGTTTCCCCGAGTGTCCTTCTCTGTCCCTAAACTCAAGGATTTCAAATATGGTTCAGCAAGATTGGTTTAGCACAGAATAGCACACTGACAGTTTCCCTCACTGTCCTTCTATGTCCCTACAAACAAGGTTTAGCACAGAATAGCACACTGATAGTTTCCCTCACTGTCCTTCTCTGTCCCTACAAACAAGATTTAGCACAGAATAGCACACTGATAGTTTCCACGAGTGTCCTTCTCTGTCCCTAAACTCAAGGATTTCAAATACGGTTCAGCAAGATTGGTTTAGAACAGAATAGCACACTGACAGTTTCCCCGAGTGTCCTTCTCTGTCCCTAAACTCAAGGATTTCAAATATGGTTCAGCAAGATTGGTTTAGCACAGAATAGCACACTGACACTTTCCCTCACTGTCCTTCTCTGTCCCTACAAACAAGGTTTAGCACAGAATAGCACACTGACAGTTTCTCCGAGTGTCCTTCTCTGTCCCTAAACTCAAGGATTTCAAATATGGTTCAGCAAGATTGGTTTAGCACAGAATAGCACACTGACAGTTTCCCTCACTGTCCTTCTCTGTCCCTACAAACAAGATTTAGCACAGAATAGCACACTGATAGTTTCCACGAGTGTCCTTCTCTGTCCCTAAACTCAAGGATTTCAAATACGGTTCAGCAAGATTGGTTTAGAACAGAATAGCACACTGACAGTTTCCCCGAGTGTCCTTCTCTGTCCCTAAACTCAAGGATTTCAAATATGGTTCAGCAAGATTGGTTTAGCATAGAATAGCACACTGACACTTTCCCTCACTGTCCTTCTCTGTCCCTACAAACAAGGTTTAGCACAGAATAGCACACTGACAGTTTCCCCGAGTGTCCTTCTCTGTCCCTAAACTCAAGGATTTCAAATATGGTTCAGCAAGATTGGTTTAGCACAGAATAGCACACTGACAGTTTCCCTCACTGTCCTTCTCTGTCCCTACAAACAAGATTTAGCACAGAATAGCACACTGATAGTTTCCACGAGTGTCCTTCTCTGTCCCTAAACTCAAGGATTTCAAATACGGTTCAGCAAGATTGGTTTAGAACAGAATAGCACACTGACAGTTTCCCTGAGTGTCCTTCTCTGTCCCTAAACTCAAGGATTTCAAATATGGTTCAGCAAGATTGGTTTAGCACAGAATAGCACACTGACACTTTCCCTCACTGTCCTTCTCTGTCCCTACAAACAAGGTTTAGCACAGAATAGCACACTGACAGTTTCTCCGAGTGTCCTTCTCTGTCCCTAAACTCAAGGATTTCAAATATGGTTCAGCAAGATTGGTTTAGCACAGAATAGCACACTGACAGTTTCCCTCACTGTCCTTCTCTGTCCCTACAAACAAGATTTAGCACAGAATAGCACACTGATAGTTTCCACGAGTGTCCTTCTCTGTCCCTAAACTCAAGGATTTCAAATACGGTTCAGCAAGATTGGTTTAGAACAGAATAGCACACTGACAGTTTCCCCGAGTGTCCTTCTCTGTCCCTAAACTCAAGGATTTCAAATATGGTTCAGCAAGATTGGTTTAGCACAGAATAGCACACTGACACTTTCCCTCACTGTCCTTCTCTGTCCCTACAAACAAGGTTCAGCACAGAATAGCACACTGACAGTTTCCCCGAGTGTCCTTCTCTGTCCCTAAACTCAAGGATTTCAAATATGGTTCAGCAAGATTGGTTTAGCACAGAATAGCACACTGACAGTTTCCCTCACTGTCCTTCTCTGTCCCTACAAACAAGATTTAGCACAGAATAGCACACTGATAGTTTCCACGAGTGTCCTTCTCTGTCCCTAAACTCAAGGATTTCAAATACGGTTCAGCAAGATTGGTTTAGAACAGAATAGCACACTGACAGTTTCCCCGAGTGTCCTTCTCTGTCCCTAAACTCAAGGATTTCAAATATGGTTCAGCAAGATTGGTTTAGCACAGAATAGCACACTGACAGTTTCCCTCACTGTCCTTCTCTGTCCCTACAAACAAGGTTTAGCACAGAATAGCACACTGATAGTTTCCCTCACTGTCCTTCTCTGTCCCTACAAACAAGATTTAGCACAGAATAGCACACTGATAGTTTCCACGAGTGTCCTTCTCTGTCCCTAAACTCAAGGATTTCAAATACGGTTCAGCAAGATTGGTTTAGAACAGAATAGCACACTGACAGTTTCCCCGAGTGTCCTTCTCTGTCCCTAAACTCAAGGATTTCAAATATGGTTCAGCAAGATTGGTTTAGCACAGAATAGCACACTGACACTTTCCCTCACTGTCCTTCTCTGTCCCTACAAACAAGGTTTAGCACAGAATAGCACACTGACAGTTTCCCCGAGTGTCCTTCTCTGTCCCTAAACTCAAGGATTTCAAATATGGTTCAGCAAGATTGGTTTAGCACAGAATAGCACACTGACAGTTTCCCTCACTGTCCTTCTCTGTCCCTACAAACAAGATTTAGCACAGAATAGCACACTGATAGTTTCCACGAGTGTCCTTCTCTGTCCCTAAACTCAAGGATTTCAAATACGGTTCAGCAAGATTGGTTTAGAACAGAATAGCACACTGACAGTTTCCCCGAGTGTCCTTATCTGTCCCTAAACTCAAGGATTTCAAATATGGTTCAGCAAGATTGGTTTAGCACAGAATAGCACACTGACAGTTTCCCTCACTGTCCTTCTCTGTCCCTACAAAAAAGGTTTAGCACAGAATAGCACACTGATAGTTTCCCTCACTGTCCTTCTCTGTCCCTACAAACAAGGTTTAGCACAGAATAGCACACTGACAGTTTCTCCGAGTGTCCTTCTCTGTCCCTAAACTCAAGGATTTCAAATATGGTTCAGCAAGATTGGTTTAGCACAGAATAGCACACTGACAGTTTCCCTCACTGTCCTTCTCTGTCCCTACAAACAAGATTTAGCAGAGAATAGCACACTGATAGTTTCCACGAGTGTCCTTCTCTGTCCCTAAACTCAAGGATTTCAAATACGGTTCAGCAAGATTGGTTTAGAACAGAATAGCACACTGACAGTTTCCCCGAGTGTCCTTCTCTGTCCCTAAACTCAAGGATTTCAAATATGGTTCAGCAAGATTGGTTTAGCACAGAATAGCACACTGACAGTTTCCCTCACTGTCCTTCTCTGTCCCTACAAACAAGGTTTAGCACAGAATAGCACACTGATAGTTTCCCTCAATGTCCTTCTCTGTCCCTACAAACAAGATTTAGCACAGAATAGCACACTGATAGTTTCCACGAGTGTCCTTCTCTGTCCCTAAACTCAAGGATTTCAAATACGGTTCAGCAAGATTGGTTTAGAACAGAATAGCACACTGACAGTTTCCCCGAGTGTCCTTCTCTGTCCCTAAACTCAAGGATTTCAAATATGGTTCAGCAAGATTGGTTTAGCACAGAATAGCACACTGACACTTTCCCTCACTGTCCTTCTCTGTCCCTACAAACAAGGTTTAGCACAGAATAGCACACTGACAGTTTCCCCGAGTGTCCTTCTCTGTCCCTAAACTCAAGGATTTCAAATATGGTTCAGCAAGATTGGTTTAGCACAGAATAGCACACTGACAGTTTCCCTCACTGTGCTTCTCTGTCCCTACAAACAAGATTTAGCACAGAATAGCACACTGATAGTTTCCACGAGTGTCCTTCTCTGTCCCTAAACTCAAGGATTTCAAATACGGTTCAGCAAGATTGGTTTAGAACAGAATAGCACACTGACAGTTTCCCCGAGTGTCCTTATCTGTCCCTAAACTCAAGGATTTCAAATATGGTTCAGCAAGATTGGTTTAGCACAGAATAGCACACTGACAGTTTCCCTCACTGTCCTTCTCTGTCCCTACAAACAAGGTTTAGCACAGAATAGCACACTGATAGTTTCCCTCACTGTCCTTCTCTGTCCCTACAAACAAGGTTTAGCACAGAATAGCACACTGACAGTTTCTCCGAGTGTCCTTCTCTGTCCCTAAACTCAAGGATTTCAAATATGGTTCAGCAAGATTGGTTTAGCACAGAATAGCACACTGACAGTTTCCCTCACTGTCCTTCTCTGTCCCTACAAACAAGATTTAGCAGAGAATAGCACACTGATAGTTTCCACGAGTGTCCTTCTCTGTCCCTAAACTCAAGGATTTCAAATACGGTTCAGCAAGATTGGTTTAGAACAGAATAGCACACTGACAGTTTCCCCGAGTGTCCTTCTCTGTCCCTAAACTCAAGGATTTCAAATATGGTTCAGCAAGATTGGTTTAGCACAGAATAGCACACTGACACTTTCCCTCACTGTCCTTCTCTGTCCCTACAAACAAGGTTTAGCACAGAATAGCACACTGACAGTTTCCCCGAGTGTCCTTCTCTGTCCCTAAACTCAAGGATTTCAAATATGGTTCAGCAAGATTGGTTTAGCACAGAATAGCACACTGACAGTTTCCCTCACTGTCCTTCTCTGTCCCTATAAACAAGATTTAGCACAGAATAGCACACTGATAGTTTCCACGAGTGTCCTTCTCTGTCCCTAAACTCAAGGATTTCAAATACGGTTCAGCAAGATTGGTTTAGAACAGAATAGCACACTGACAGTTTCCCCGAGTGTCCTTCTCTGTCCCTAAACTCAAGGATTTCAAATATGGTTCAGCAAGATTGGTTTAGCACAGAATAGCACACTGACAGTTTCCCTCACTGTCCTTCTCTGTCCCTACAAACAAGGTTTAGCACAGAATAGCACACTGATAGTTTCCCTCAATGTCCTTCTCTGTCCCTACAAACAAGATTTAGCACAGAATAGCACACTGATAGTTTCCACGAGTGTCCTTCTCTGTCCCTAAACTCAAGGATTTCAAATACGGTTCAGCAAGATTGGTTTAGAACAGAATAGCACACTGACAGTTTCCCCGAGTTTCCTTCTCTGTCCCTAAACTCAAGGATTTCAAATATGGTTCAGCAAGATTGGTTTAGCACAGAATAGCACACTGACACTTTCCCTCACTGTCCTTCTCTGTCCCTACAAACAAGGTTTAGCACAGAATAGCACACTAACAGTTTCCCCGAGTGTCCTTCTCTGTCCCTAAACTCAAGGATTTCAAATATGGTTCAGCAAGATTGGTTTAGCACAGAATAGCACACTGACAGTTTCCCTCACTGTCCTTCTCTGTCCCTACAAACAAGATTTAGCACAGAATAGCACACTGATAGTTTCCACGAGTGTCCTTCTCTGTCCCTAAACTCAAGGATTTCAAATACGGTTCAGCAAGATTGGTTTAGAACAGAATAGCACACTGACAGTTTTCCAGAGTGTCCTTCTCTGTCCCTAAACTCAAGGATTTCAAATATGGTTCAGCAAGATTGGTTTAGCACAGAATAGCACACTGACAGTTTCCCTCACTGTCCTTCTCTGTCCCTACAAACAAGGTTTAGCACAGAATAGCACACTGATAGTTTCCCTCACTGTCCTTCTCTGTCCCTACAAACAAGATTTAGCACAGAATAGCACACTGATAGTTTCCACGAGTGTCCTTCTCTGTCCCTAAACTCAAGGATTTCAAATACCGTTCAGCAAGATTGGTTTAGAACATAATAGCACACTGACAGTTTCCCCGAGTGTCCTTCTCTGTCCCTAAACTCAAGGATTTCAAATATGGTTCAGCAAGATTGGTTTAGCACAGAATAGCACACTGACACTTTCCCTCACTGTCCTTCTCTGTCCCTACAAACAAGGTTTAGCATAGAATAGCACACTGACAGTTTCCCCGAGTGTCCTTCTCTGTCCCTAAACTCAAGGATTTCAAATATGGTTCAGCAAGATTGGTTTAGCACAGAATAGCACACTGACAGTTTCCCTCACTGTCCTTCTCTGTCCCTACAAACAAGATTTAGCACAGAATAGCACACTGATAGTTTCCACGAGTGTCCTTCTCTGTCCCTAAACTCAAGGATTTCAAATACGGTTCAGCAAGATTGGTTTAGAACAGAATAGCACACTGACAGTTTCCCCGAGTGTCCTTCTCTGTCCCTAAACTCAAGGATTTCAAATATGGTTCAGCAAGATTGGTTTAGCACAGAATAGCACACTGACACTTTCCCTCACTGTCCTTCTCTGTCCCTACAAACAAGGTTTAGCACAGAATAGCACACTGACAGTTTCCCCGAGTGTCCTTCTCTGTCCCTAAACTCAAGGATTTCAAATATGGTTCAGCAAGATTGGTTTAGCACAGAATAGCACACTGACAGTTTCCCTCACTGTCCTTCTCTGTCCCTACAAACAAGATTTAGCACAGAATAGCACACTGATAGTTTCCACGAGTGTCCTTCTCTGTCCCTAAACTCAAGGATTTCAAATACGGTTCAGCAAGATTGGTTTAGAACAGAATAGCACACTGACAGTTTTCCCGAGTGTCCTTCTCTGTCCCTAAACTCAAGGATTTCAAATATGGTTCAGCAAGATTGGTTTAGCACAGAATAGCACACTGACAGTTTCCCTCACTGTCCTTCTCTGTCCCTACAAACAAGGTTTAGCACAGAATAGCACACTGATAGTTTCCCTCACTGTCCTTCTCTGTCCCTACAAACAAGATTTAGCACAGAATAGCACACTGATAGTTTCCACGAGTGTCCTTCTCTGTCCCTAAACTCAAGGATTTCAAATACCGTTCAGCAAGATTGGTTTAGAACAGAATAGCACACTGACAGTTTCCCCGAGTGTCCTTCTCTGTCCCTAAACTCAAGGATTTCAAATATGGTTCAGCAAGAAGGTTTAGCACAGAATAGCACACTGACACTTTCCCTCACTGTCCTTCTCTGTCCCTACAAACAAGGTTTAGCATAGAATAGCACACTGACAGTTTCCCCGAGTGTCCTTCTCTGTCCCTAAACTCAAGGATTTCAAATATGGTTCAGCAAGATTGGTTTAGCACAGAATAGCACACTGACAGTTTCCCTCACTGTCCTTCTCTGTCCCTACAAACAAGATTTAGCACAGAATAGCACACTGATAGTTTCCACGAGTGTTCTTCTCTGTCCCTAAACTCAAGGATTTCAAATACGGTTCAGCAAGATTGGTTTAGAACAGAATAGCACACTGACAGTTTCCCCAAGTGTCCTTCTCTGTCCCTAAACTCAAGGATTTCAAATATGGTTCAGCAAGATTGGTTTAGCACAGAATAGCACACTGACAGTTTCCCTCACTGTCCATCTCTGTCCCTACAAACAAGGTTTAGTACAGAATAGCACACTGATAGTTTCCCTCACTGTCCTTCTCTGTCCCTACAAACAAGATTTAGCACAGAATAGCACACTGATAGTTTCCACGAGTGTCCTTCTCTGTCCCTAAACTCAAGGATTTCAAATACGGTTCAGCAAGATTGGTTTAGAACAGAATAGCACACTGACAGTTTCCCCGAGTGTCCTTCTCTGTCCCTAAACTCAAGGATTTTAAATATGGTTCAGCAAGATTGGTTTAGCACAGAATAGCACACTGACACTTTCCCTCACTGTCCTTCTCTGTCCCTACAAACAAGGTTTAGCACAGAATAGCACACTGACAGTTTCCCCGAGTGTCCTTCTCTGTCCCTAAACTCAAGGATTTCAAATATGGTTCAGCAAGATTGGTTTAGCACAGAATAGCACACTGACAGTTTCCCTCACTGTCCTTCTCTGTCCCTACAAACAAGATTTAGCACAGAATAGCACACTGATAGTTTCCACGAGTGTCCTTCTCTGTCCCTAAACTCAAGGATTTCAAATACGGTTCAGCAAGATTGGTTTAGAACAGAATAGCACACTGACAGTTTCCCCGAGTGTCCTTCTCTGTCCCTAAACTCAAGGATTTCAAATATGGTTCAGCAAGATTGGTTTAGCACAGAATAGCACACTGACAGTTTCCCTCACTGTCCTTCTCTGTCCCTACAAACAAGGTTTAGCACAGATTAGCACACTGATAGTTTCCCTCACTGTCCTTCTCTGTCCCTACAAACAAGATTTAGCACAGAATAGCACACTGATAGTTTCCACGAGTGTCCTTCTCTGTCCCTAAACTCAAGGATTTCAAATACGGTTCAGCAAGATTGGTTTAGAACAGAATAGCACACTGACAGTTTCCCCGAGTGTCCTTCTCTGTCCCTAAACTCAAGGATTTCAAATATGGTTCAGCAAGATTGGTTTAGCACAGAATAGCACACTGACAGTTTCCCTCACTGTCCTTCTCTGTCCCTACAAACAAGATTTAGCACAGAATAGCACACTGATAGTTTCCACGAGTGTCCTTCTCTGTCCCTAAACTCAAGGATTTCAAATACGGTTCAGCAAGATTGGTTTAGAACAGAATAGCACACTGACAGTTTCCCCGAGTGTCCTTCTCTGTCCCTAAACTCAAGGATTTCAAATATGGTTCAGCAAGATTGGTTTAGCACAGAATAGCACACTGACACTTTCCCTCGCTGTCCTTCTCTGTCCCTAAACTCAAGGATTTCAAATATGGTTCAGCAAGATTGGTTTAGCACAGAATAGCACACCGACAGTTTCCCTCACTGTCCTTCTCTGTCCCTACAAACAAGGTTTAGCACAGAATAGCACACTGATAGTTTCCCTCACTGTCCTTCTCTGTCCCTACAAACAAGATTTAGCACAGAATAGCACACTGATAGTTTCCACGAGTGTCCTTCTCTGTCCCTAAACTCAAGGATTTCAAATATGGTTCAGCAAGATTGGTTTAGAACAGAATAGCACACTGACAGTTTCCCCGAGTGTCCTTCTCTGTCCCTAAACTCAAGGATTTCAAATACGGTTCAGCAAGATTGGTTTAGAACAGAATAGCACACTGACAGTTTCCCTCACTGTCCTTCTCTGTCTCTACAAACAAGGTTTAGCACAGAATAGCACACTGATAGTTTCCCTCACTGTCCTTCTCTGTCCCTACAAACAAGATTTAGCACAGAATAGCACACTGATAGTTTCCACGAGTGTCCTCCTCTGTCCCTAAACTCAAGGATTTCAAATACGGTTCAGCAAGATTGGTTTAGAACAGAATAGCACACTGACACTTTCCCTCACTGTCCTTCTCTGTCCCTACAAACAAGGTTTAGCACAGAATAACACACTGACACTCTCCCTACCTATCCTTCTCTGTCCCTAAACACAAGTAATCCAGGATTAGTAAAGGAAAAAAATGACACTGTCCTTGCCTATGCTTCTCTTTCCCTGCTCCGGAACACACTACACAAGGCCGCCGCGCTGGCGGCCTTTTATAGTGTGGGGCGTGTACTAAACCCCCTCAGCAATAATTGGCCACAGGCATCCTGCCTGTGGCCAATCATTGCTCTCCTCGCTGCCGGCGCTGTGATTGGCCAAGCATGCGGGGTCACAGTGCATGCTTGGCCAATCACAGCGCCTGGATGACACTGCGATGGCGTAGTGCATTGTGGGCCGTTCGCGTCACTCGAATTCGGCGCGAACGGCCCAAATCGTTCGATCTTCGTCGAACGATCGAACAGCCGATGTTCGAGTCGAACGTATGTTCGACTCGAACACGAAGCTCATCCCTGATGAACGTCTCTGTGCTGCTATGGTTCACTCCCCCTGTGTGACATCTTATACAGTCACAAGAGGAGAACCAGGAGGGAGAGGAGGAGGGCACAGTATCGCGAGGCTTCCTCTGTGCCGTTCTCAATGGAAGTAAATAACCCGGCATGCTGAGGTTAGTGAAACGGAACACACAGTGTGCCATTAAAGAAGAGATTGCAGGACGGATTCGGGAGAAACTGAAAGAGTAAGTGAAATTTCACAGGCAGCAATCAGCAGACTGTTCTATGTAGATTACAATGAGCTAAACTGAAAGTGGAGAGTTTACAACCACTTTAATAGTTTTACAAACAAGATTTAATATGTAAGTAGCAAAAACAGGGATATTGGTTTTGTTAACCTATATTAAAATTCTTGTCTGCAGTTTCCTGCTTGTGAAATTCTTACCTCCTTGCTGCAGTGGTTCTGCTAAGATCTGTGATTCAATTCACATGTGCTTCTTGCTTCTGGCTTCAACTATGTGCATCCCCTGCTCCACTGTGAATTTCAATTTGTTTATCTTCTATTACTTCCTGGCCCACCTCTCAGTTTTCTTCCTTATATAAGACATTCTCAGTGCAGCCCAAGTTGCCTGAGCAATGTCCTAGTTTTCTGAGCTTCTGTTTGCCCAGTAGTACTTGTATTCAGTATCCGACCTCCTATGTACTGACCGGGCTTTGTCTATCGTTTTTGCTTGCCTGCCACCTGCGCTGACCTCAGCTTGTTTCCCAGGTCCTCTTCTGTCCCTGCCATCTGTACGCTGCATACATGAGTTGTCTCCATATCATCAGCTGGGCGTACCTGGGGGGAAGCGAACTGGTTCCAGCTTGCTGCACATTCATCTATGCTATTTTTGGCCCTGGTGAAGAAGCAGGCTGGGGTTCAGGCTCCATTCACACCTGAGCGATCCGAATCCCGGGCGGAATCGCCACTATTCTGCCCGCTATTCTAAATCGCTGCAAATTGCGGGATGCTTGTGTGATGCCCTTTCTTCTCATTGGCACCCCAATCACAGAATTCGCCTCATTACAGTTGTTACTTGTTCTAGAATATACATGCATCATCACAGACACAAAGGTTTGGTGACCTGGAAACCCCCGGAAATGCTCATTTATACCCAAGATTTCATGATTTTGTAATGAAGCACATGCAGTTAATCCAATTATTGGAAAAAGGCTAAACTATAGACACTGTGTTCCAAAAGAAATATCCCTCCAGAGTAACAATGAAAAAGGAATTTATGTAATATGCTGTTTTACCGGTTCACAAGGTACATAAGGCCTTATGTACAAGGTACATTTCCACTATGGGCCTATTGTTTTAACAATAACTTTTTTTTTAACAATTACTTAAAAAATATATATATTAATAATATTCTACAATAATCTACAATTTCTCCTTTATAAAATGACAGTATTTTTTTTTTTCAATTTAGCTCCACTTAAAATGAAAAAAAAAGAAAAGAAAAAACAAAAGAAATACATTTTAATTGTACTTTTTAACCACTTCCCTACCCGCCCATCGTAATATGATGTCCACAGATGGGATCTCCCATCCTGGGTGGACGTCATATGACGTCCTGGGATTTGTGGGGGGATATCTGAATGATGCCTGCAGCTAGAGACATAATTCAGATATCCTTCTCTTCTGCTGGCGATTCTGCGCACCATAAGAGCAATCATAGAGGCGGTTCCGCCGCTTGATCGTTCTTATAGGCGGCGGGAGGGGACATCCCCCCCTCCCGCCGCCATCCGGTTTTTCTCCGGGCTCTCCTGTGCCATCGGGGGCCCAGAGAATGAATCGTCCGGTGCTTGAGGTGAAGCATAGAGATGATTGGTGACTATCTGGTCACCAGTCATCTCTATGACCGTCGGAGGCCCGGGCGCGATGTGATGACATCACGCCCGGGTCCTCAGAAGTAAACAGAGCCGCCATTGCGGCTAGTAAGCATGAGATCAGTGACATTATTTTCACGATCTCATGCTTTCCAGCCTGGAGGAGAGATATGGGGTCTTATTGACCCCGCATCTCTCCATAAAGAGGACCTGTCACACACCATTCCTATTACAAGGGATGTTTACATTCCTTGTAATAGGAATAAAAGTGATCAAAAAAAATGTAAAAAAAGTGTCAAAATTAAAAAAATTAAGTAAAATAAAAAAAGAAATAATAAAAAAAAAAAAGTGAAACGCCCCTGTCCCCGGTAGCTCGCGATCAGAAGCGAACACACAGGTAAGTCCCGCACACATATGTAAACACTGTTCAAACCACATATGGGAGGTATCGCCACATGCGTTAGAGCGCGTGAAACAATTCTAGCACTAGACCTCCTCTGTAACTCTAACCTGGTAACCTGTAAAAATTTTCAAAGCGTCGCCTATGGAGATTTTTAAGTACCGAAGTTTGGCGCCATTCCATGAGTGTGCGCAATTTTAAAGCGTGACATGTTAGGTATCTATTTACTCGCCGTAACATCATCTTTCATATTTTACAAAAAAATTGGGCTAACTTTACTGTTTTGTTATTTTTTTATTCATGAAACCATTTTTTCCAAAAAAAAGCCGTTGAGAAAAATGATTGCGCAAATACCGTGCAAGAAAAAAAGTTGCAATGACCGTCATTTTATTCCCTAGGGTGTCTGCTAAAAAAACATATATAATTTTTGGGGGTTCTGAGTAATTTTCTAGCAAAAGAATGATGATTTGTACATGCAGGAGAGAAGTGCCAGAATAGGCCCAGTATTGAGGTGGTAAAAAAAGCCCGGGGTTGAAGTGGTTAAAAAAAAAATCAGCAGAAAAAAGATTTGTAATGGAGGGATAGGAAGGAGTTAATTGGGGATGATTAGGGTTACATAAGGGCTACCTAGGGGTTAAATATGTGTTTAAGCCCAGGTTCACACTGGGGCTGCGGGAGTGAGCCGTGCGAGTTCAGCTGAACTCGCACGGCTCCCTCCTGCCTGTCAGTCCCCGATTTCAGCTCGATTTCAGAGACATCTGAAACAGATGTCAATGTAAACCGCGGCTGAAATTGCAAAAAGTAGTACAAAAACGACTTTTTGTAATCGATGCAGCACCGCAGATGCGGCGTCGCACCGATTAGGACGGTGCCATTGGCCGCAATTTGCGGCAAATTTCACCGATTTGACATGCGATTTGACATGTCAAATCGTATGTCAAATCGCACCAGTGTGAACCAGGGCTAAAGCTTGCAAGGTTCTTTTAACTGAATTCATATGCAGATCAAAGGTAAACCGCCTTAATATGCTATAAATAAACAAAAGAAGTTCTAATGAAGTCATGGTCATCCGCTCATAGGGGCAAGGGGAGGCGAGTGACCCCCCCTATAATCGGCAAGGGTCTGCCATGCTCGCATCTGTAGCTGTGCTGACTCTCTGTGTTTGTGCGAGTCAGCTCCATAGCTGTTACAGATCAGTGTCACTGAGCTTACAGAGCTCTTTACTGCCACCTCCGGCTGCTTCCTGTATGTGAGCCCTCGTGTTTGCTTTGCTGCCTGTAATGTATTTTCAAAGGGACATGTGGAAACAGGACTTGGGAGAAGGAAGACCACCGTGACCTTACAAGTGGGTGCTGTGAGTACAAGTGAAGGGAGGGGGCTGTTTGTGTACAGGTGGGGGGGGGCAGAGATGTGTGCGTGGGGGCCTGACATATATACAGATGAGGGGGGTAGCTGAGTGCATACAGGTATGATCAGTGAAGGGGGTGCCAGATATAGGAAAGATCATATCATCTGTCCTGTATACAGCTATATACACCCATCTTCCTTCCTGTATTCCTCCATCATCACTGACTGCAGATATACATCATCTGTCCTGTATATAGAGCTGTATATACCCACCTTCCTTCCTCTATATACCAATACCATCCACCCCTTCTATATACACATACTGCACACCTTCCGAACTGTACATTTGATCAGCACAGTGTGGCTGCATATCATGGGCACATGCCTGCGCTTTATGGGATAATGACTAAGCCCCTCCCCTTCATGACATTGTCAAAGAAGCAGAGCATAGGTGACCGTAAAATTATCCCCCCCCCTGAAAAAAGTTCTGTGGACGCCAATGAATGAAGTAATAACATTTCATCACAGGATCTCCTCTTGACAGTGCAGATGCTGTTCTGAGTTACTGTTCACACCATTGACACTGCCCAAGCTATTGCCAGTGTAGGCCTGCAAGGGAAAAGGGGCTGGCATACTACACACACCTAAAGTATTTCAATGACATTTTTTGGGGCTTGTGTAGCATGCTTGAGTGGTTAAACATATTATACAAATAAATGATACATCATCTATATAGCCTACTGTAAGTCTATAAATTGTTGTCCTTAAAAAAGGGGGATAAAAAAGAGAAATAAACCACTTAAAAAAACTTTTGAACATTGCAAAAATCATAATTACAGTGACTTAAGCTGGCCATACATTATTCAAGTTTATTGTTCAATTTCCCTTAGATTTACCTTTTACTGTGGACTGTAGTGCAAGGGGGTTCATGATTGCATACAAATTAAAATTGTTTAAGTTTGACCTCATACTTAACCACTTACAGACCGGAAGATTTGCCTGCCTAATGACCAGGCCATTTTTTGCGATGTGGCACGGCGTCGCTTTAACTGACAATTGCGCAGTAGTGCGATGCTGTACCCAAACAAAATTGACATCCTTTTTTTCCCCACAAATAGAGCTTTCTTTTGGTGGTATTTGATCACCTCTGCGGTTTTTATTTTTTGCGCTATAAATAAAAATCATGATTTTCTATAAACACCAACTCCATTCTATTCTTCCCTTAACAATCCATTAGTCTAATGCCGCGTACACACGCCGTTTTTCTCGTTGAGAAAAACATTTGTTTTTCCTTTCGACAAGAAAAACGATCGTCTGTGGGCTTTTTGCCGTTTTTTTCGACGAGAAAAACGGCATTAAAAACGACGAGAAAAATTAGAACATGTTCTAATTTTTCTCGTCGTTTTTTTCGACATGTTTCCCGCGGCAGTTTTCCCATAGGGAAACACTGCCGCGGAGCCCACAGACGCTCGTTTTTCTCGTCAAGAGAAAAAATGACGTGAAAAACGACCGTGTGTGAGGAACAAGCCGTTCCCTCGTTTTTAATGTCATTATTCACGGCGGTTTTTTAACCGCCGTGAATAATGATCGTGTGTACGCGGGATTAGTGCACACAATTTTAGAAACTTAGTTTAACTCCTTCACTCCCAAAGGTAAAACAAATCTTAATGAATAAGCCCAATTTTGCAACTTTGACACGTGTTGGTAAAACCTTACATATCATCACAACTGCTTTGTGCATCCAGGTGGCTTATACCTTGTTATTTTCTGGACAAATCAGGCTTTCATTTGGTGGTAAATGGTAATTGATATCTCCTGATTTTTGTTTTAATTATTAAAGGAAACTCGCCCAAAATAGTAAAAAATATATATATATTTCTTTCTACTACCATAACCTACCACCAAAGAACAAGCCAAAAAAAAATGTCCTGCTCCTGATGATCGCAGCGATATACATATGCGTATGTTAGTTGTTGTGTGTACCCAGAGGGCAGCCCAGAAACAATAGTGCGCATTTTGCTTTTTTTTTATTCTACCTAAAACACACTGACACTTACAATAACTGACACTGTGCTAATCTTAAAAAAAAAATCATGTCCAAAAAATACTGACACTGATCTTTGGCCCTGACCTTGACCCAAACACTAATGCCCCATACACACGATCATTTTTCATGCCGTTAAAAATGGCATTAAAAAAAATGGCCATTAAAAATGATCGTGTGTATGCTCCAGAGCATTTTTAACGACGTGAAAAACGGGCATTAAAAATTTCGAACATGCTCTCTTTTTTCACGTCGTTTTTCATGTCGTTTTTTTTTTAACGACGTGAAAAACGATAGTGTGTATGCTTTAACGACGTGAAAAAAAATGCGCATGCTCAGAATCAAGTATGAGACGGGAGCGCTCGTTCTGGTAAAACTAGCGTTCGTAATGGAGATAGCACATTCGTCATGCTGTAACGGACTGAAAAGCACTAGACTGAAAAGAGCGAATCGTCTCTCAACAAACTTTACTAACATGAAGGGTGGCGGCATTCGAACGGAACTTCCCCTTTATAGTGCCGTCGTACGTGGTATACGTCACTGCGCTTTTCTTGAACATTTTTTAAAATGATGGTGTGTACGCAAGACAGGCTTGAGAGGAAACAAGAAAAAAAATGACGAGAAAAACGTCAGTTTTAAAAATGACATTAAAAATGATCGTGTGTATGGGGCATAATCCTGGCACTGACCTAGATCTAACCTTGATCTAGGAATTTTTTATTTTTTTTAATTATTAGTATTTTCCTATACAAACTTTTTTTCTCTCTCTGCAAGGACAAAGATGCAATGTATCTCTCTCATCCTTTCACAGAGACATAAAACACGGGGGCAGGCTTCACAGTGACTGATCACTGTGATAGCCAATCAGAGAGGTATCACAGCAATCAGGTGACCTGGAATCAGGCATTCCGGGTCCTGTTCGTTAGAACGGGGATCTGGGCTCTCGGTGAGCAGCACGCTCCCAGCACAAAGGGAGATAAATAAATATTCAGCCCTGCAGAAAAAAGCCCAGTCCAGTGGGGCCGCATATTTGTGTTACGTCGACGCCAAGCGGTTAAATGTTAGCCTTGCATGATAAGATTGGATGACCTTAAAGGCCACACATTGTGGATTAAGATTTACTAAAGATGTGGAATGTTTACTTGAAATCCTATTAAATTATCCAGTCATTTGCAAACTACATTGCTACTTTTAAATTAGTTTTTACATAACTCGGTAATTAAATCATTACTGCGGTAAATATAATTGCTACACCTTAAAGCGGAGGTCCGGCGACCATTCATTTATTAATTTTTTAAGTAATTCAGACACTTTCACCATCATAACATAATACTCACTGTTTGGGTGTTTTAAAACAGCTGCTGTCCATTTTCGTTAGAAAGAAAAAGTTATAAAATATGATCCTGGCCGTTTCCATCTTGCTTGTGGGCATGTGAAGCCCACAAGCATTGATTTCTGGGATGCGGTGAATGCTGAACTCCCAGCATTCACCGCTCGTGCCTGCGCATGCTCAGTGTTTACGGCGAGCAGCACCGTAAACTTCAGGGTTGCCATCACAACGGGCGGCGGCGTCGGAAGCTCCCGCCCCGTTGTGATGGCAACCAAACCAATAGAAAAAAAAAAGATAAATCAGCAAAGCTCAGTACGGGGAGAGACCAGCATCTATACAGGTAATGATAACAAAGCAGTAAGGCTTCACGATATTTTGCAGGGCTGCGCTCCGCACTGACTCCTGGGATGCCTGACACTTAGCTCCCAGGAGTCAGTGCGGCGCTGGGGAAAAGCTAGATACACGCCTACTCCCACGGGAGTGATAGACAGGAAGCAGCACTATAAACCTAAATTCTAAGTTAAATACAGCGCTAAAAAAAATTCTGTGGTCATTTGAACATGTATGCAATGAACTGAAGATGATAGGACTTATTAATTTGTGTGGAACTCCGCTTTAAGTAAATCAACCTAGTTGAGTTTGCAAGAAAAAATTATTAGGATCTCAAGACTAACTTTAGCATTGTGAAGTCAACAATAGAAATAGATTTATAGATTATTTATAGATATAGTGTAGGAAAATTATAAAATCGATATGCATAATGAGTAATGATTGGCCAAAGCCAGGGTGGCTTACAGGAGGTCCTGAAGCAGGCCAGGATACTCTGTGGGCATTTCCGCCAGTTATATAATGCCAGTGCTCGGCTGGCTGAGCTGCAAAAGGATTACAACCTGCCCAAGAACCGCCTAAACTGTGACATGCCCACCAGGTGGAACTCTACGTTGGCCATGCTGCAGCGGCTGCACACGCAGCAGAGGGCCATAAATGAGTATCTGTTGCAATATGGCACCAGGACAGGGTCAGGGGAGCTTGGATTTTTTTCCCCACGTTAGTGGGCCATGATCAGGGATGCATGCGCTGTCCTGGCACCATTTGAGGAGGCCACAAGGACAGTGAGCAGTGACAGTGCATGCATGAGTGACACTGTCCCTCTTGTCCACCTGTTGGCGCACACGCTGCATGGAATAATGGACAGGGCACTTGAGGCAGAACAGAGGCAGGAAGAGGAGGACTTCCTTACCTCTCAAGGCCCCCTTTATCCAGACAGTGTTCCTGCTGGCCCAGCTATCACACAGGAAGAGGAATAGGACGAGGAGGAGGAGGATTATTGTGTCAGCATGGAGGTGGAGCCTAGCACTCAGCATAAGCAGCAGTCTTCAAGGGATCAATTACAGTCCCAAGACACACATGGACTTGTACGTGGCTGGGAGGAGGTGGCTGCATATCATGTCGTCCTCAGTGACCCAGAGGACTCCGCACCGAATTCCTCAGCAAACCTACGCTGCATGGCCTCTCTGATTCTGCAAAGCCTGCGGAAGGATCCTCGTATTCGTGCGATCAAGGAGAGGGATCATTACTGGCTGGCAACCCTCCTCGATCCACATTACAAGGGAAAGGTTGCGGACCTTATCTTGCCGTCGCAGAGGGAGCAGAGGATGAAGCATGTTCGGGAGGCCTTGCAGAAAGGTCTGTGCAATGCGTTCCCAGAGACTGGGAGGTTACAAATTCCTGGTCCTGGACAACGTGTTGCTGAGGTTTCGGTCAGTCAAAGAAGGAGCGGTGGAGAAGGTGGCCATCTGACCGATGCGTTCAGACAATTTTTTAGTCCGCAGCCCCAAGGTATGATCGGTTCCAGCAACCATCGCCAGCGTCTGGTTTACATGGTGCAGGAATACAGTAGGTGCCGCCGACATTGTATATCCATTGCGATCCCATCGCAGAGATTCTCGGCGTCAGAGTGCCAACATCTCAGCGACAGGGTGGCGACATCTCGCAATAGCGAGAAGGAGACGCGGCACTGTATTGAACGGGATCCGATGTGGATTCCCGCCAATACCAGGCACTATGTTTGGTATGAATCCTGAGCGGGAACTCCACGCCAAATTTTAAATAAAAAACCGGCATGGGTTCCCCCTCCAGGAGCATACCAGGCCCTTCGTCTGGTATGGATTTGAAGGGGAATACCCTAAGCCGAAAAAATGGAGTGGGGGTCCCCCTCAAAATCCAAACCAGACCCTTATCTGAGCACGCAACCTGGCAGGCCGCAGGAAAAGAGGGGGGAAGAGAGAGCGGCCCCCCTCCCTCCTGAACCGTACCAGCCCGCATGCCCTCAACATGGGGGGTTTGGTGCTTTGGGGCAGGGGGGCGACATGCGGCCCCCCACCCCAAAGCACCCTGACAAGGGCCTCTTCCCGACAACCCTGGCCGTTGGTTGTCGGGGTCTGCGGGCGGGGCTTATCGGAATCCGGGAGCCCCCTTTAATAAGGGGGCCCCCACCCTATGTGAATGAGTATGGGGTACATCGTACCCCTACCCATTCACCTGGTGGAAAAAAAATGTCAATTAAAAAACACACACAGGTTTTTAAAGTAATTTATTACACAGTTCCGGGGGTCTTCTTCCAACTCCGGGGGTCTCTTCCAACTTCGGGGGTCTCCGGTGTCGTCTCCGTGCTCTCCGGTTCTTCTCTCGCTCTCCGGTTCTTTCTTCCTTCTGACGGGCCTCCGCTATCTTCTTCCAGCTCTTTTGCTAGCGGAGAGGCCCGGTCTTCATCGTTGTCTTGTCCGGCTCTCCGTTTTCCTTCTGCCGGCCCCTCCGCTATCTTCTTCCAGCTCTTTTGCTAGCGGAGAGACCCGGCCTTCACCGTCATCTCGTCCCGCTCTCCGTTGCCCTTCTGCCGGCCCCTCCACTATCTTCTTCCAGCTCTTTTGCTAGTGGAGGGGCCCGGTCTTTCCGTCGCTGTCGGCGTCTTCTTCCCTCTTCTTCTCCTCGATGTTCACTCGTGGCTTCCTCCCGCTGTAATGCTGGGTGTTCGGTCCGCAACGATTTATATAGGCTTCTCATGACGTCACAGTCACATGCTCCGGGTGGCCCCGGAGCATGTGACTGTGACGTCATGGGAGCATGTGACTGTGACGTCATGAGAAGCCTATATAAATCGTTGCGGACGAACACCCAGCATTACAGCGGGAGGAAGCCACGAGTGAACATCGAGGTGAAGAAGAGGGAAGAAGACGCAGACGGCGACGGGAAGACCGGGCCCCTCCACTAGCAAAAGAGCTGGAAGAAGATAGTGGAGGGGCCGGCAGAAGGACAACGGAGAGCGGGACGAGACGACGATGAAGACCGGGCCTCTCCGCTAGCAAAAGAGCTGGAAGAAGATAGCGGAGGGGCCGGCAGAAGGACAACGAAGAGCCGGACGAGACGACGATGAAGACCGGGCCTCTACGCTTGCAAAAAAACTGGAAGAAGATAGCGGAGGCCTGGCAGGAGAAAGAAAGAACCAGAGAGCGAGAGAAGAACAGGAGAGCACGGAGATGACACCTTGAGACCCCCCGAAGTCGGAAGAGACCCCCGGAGTCGGAAGAAGACCCCCGGAGCTGTGTAATAAATTACTTTAAAAACCTGTGTGTGTTTTTTTATTGACATTTTTTTTCCACCAGGTGAATGGGTAGGGGTACGATGTACCCCATACTCATTCACCTAGGGTGGGGGCCCCCGGGATCTGGGGGCCCCTTTGGTTCAGGAGGGAGGGGGCGTTCTCTCATCCCCCCTCTTTTCCTGCGGCCTGCCAGGTTGCATGCTCGGATAAGGGTCTGGTTTGGATTTTGAGGGGGACCCCCACGCCGTTTTTTTGGCTTAGGGGATTCCCCTTCAAATCCATACCAGACCGAAGGGCCTGGTATGCTCCTGGAGGGGGAACCCATGCCGGTTTTTTATTCAAAATTTGGCGTGGAGTTCGCGCTCAGGATTCATACCAAACACAGTGCCTGGTATTGGCGGGAATCCACGTCGGATCCCGTCCACCGGCCTCAATGTCAGCAATGCGTGCTGCTCATTGCGAAATAAAAAACAACATTTTTCCTTTCCCGATGACGAGACAGCTCGGCGCTGGCTCTGGCGACGGGGCTCGTAGGGTGTCAATCTCGCCGCTAGAAGAGGTGAGATTGACACAAAATCGGCGGCACCTACTATACCTAGGGGCAAGATCAGACTTGGACACCGTTCCCACCGAAAATCCTCTGGGTTACTGGGTCTTGAGGATGGATCACTGGTCAGAGCTTGCACAGTATGCAATTGAGCTACTGGCCTGTCCTGCATCCAGCGTTCTTTCGGAATGCACATTCAGTGCTGCTGGAGACTTTGTAACCGATCACAGGGTGCGCCTGTCCACCGACTCGGCCGATTGACTGACCTTCATAAAAATGAATCAGTCTTGGATCACCACCAGCTACCAAGCACCTGATGCTGATGTAACCGAATTTTTTTTTTGGAAATGTCAGATCCCCTCAAGACTGCCTATGCTGATGCTGAGTGACTATCTTGTTATGCAGAGTGACTATCCTCTTGATCAAGCTGATAGCTTTGTAAGAACATTTTTGGTTCTGGGCACCGCCACCAGTGGCTAAGGCCCAATTTTTCAGACCCTGTTTAACAGGAGCATGTATTTACAATTTTTGATGCGATGCTTTGCAGCAGGGCTCATTGCTGCGCTTCAACCACAGTATCTGTGAGGGGTTGCAGTGTTGTGGCACCAGCACCAATGCCTAAGGCCCAATTTTTCTGCCCCTATTTAACAGGGGCTTGTAATTAAAATTTTTGATGCAATACTTTGCAGCAGGACTCATTGCTGCGCTCCAAGTACACTATCTGTGAGGTGTTGCAGTGTTGTGGCACCAGTGCCTGAGGCCCAATTTCTCTGCCCCTGTTTAACAGGGGCATGTAATTAAAATTTTTGATGCAATACTTTTCAGCAGGGCTCATTGCTGTGCTCCAAGTACAGTATCTGTGAGGGGTTGCAGTGTTGTGGCACCAGTGCCTAAGGCCCAATTTTTTCTCAATGATTTTCATCCATATTGCCGGGACCAAACATTACATTAAAGCCGCAAGCAGTTTTAAATGACTTTTTTTCCTTTAGAATTGTCATTTTGTGCAGGGACAGTTCTAAAAACGGGAAACACGAGCCACTTCACAAGCATACTTTAGACACCCCCCAGGTACGATATTTAAAGGAATATTTCACATTTTTTTTCACTTTAAGCATCATTAAAATCACTGCTCCCGAAAAAACGGCCGCTTTTAAAACTTATTTTTTTATTGATACATGTCCCCTGGGGCAGGACCCGGGTCCCCAAACCCTTTTTAGGACAATAACTTGCATTTTAGCCTTTATAATTAGCACTTTTGATTTCGAAAGTTCGAGTCCATTGTATTTAATAGGGTTCTAAAGTTTGCGCAAACTTTCGGTCCGTTCGCAGGTTCTGGTGCGAACCGAACCAGGGGGGGGGGTTCGGCTCATCCATACTGAAGAGTCTGCAAACTGTCCAAAGGGTGAATTATCATTATCAAAAAGCACTGTTTGACCTCCTATTTATATAGGTAGTGGGGTCCATCTCAAAAGGTGAGAGTACATCTGTTGTGGCACGGTGGTGATGTTACACAAATGTTTGAAGACTATAGAAGGCATGGTGGATAACTCTTAAAGACACAGGCACAGTGGTTTTATCCTCTATATAAAAAAATGTTTGCTTCAAAGGACTGTTTTTTGATGAATGGGACTTTCTCTATTTAGATATTAAAAGCTTATACTGATTCACTTATCACTTGTTGTATATAGTTTCAAAATGCATGACACAGTATTATTCATGGTTGGTTTAGTCATACATGTATTATATATTGCTTAAAGAGAGTGTTGTACCATACTCTCTGGTTCATTTTATGATTTATGTGAAGTGATAATCACTGTGTTTTGAGCAAATTTTATTTATTGTCATGTATTGGTGTAGTGCAGGGGTCATATACCGTATATATTTTAGTCTTTATACTTATATTGACTGTTGTCAGATTACATCCACAGAAATCTGGTAATATAAATAATTTCAGCAATAAAAGCATTGTTTTGTTTACCTTCTTATATATCAATTTTAAAGCTATTACTTTAATACATTGATATACTTGTATATGCTTTATTACTTTTATATACTTAAGCCCAGTGTTGCTGTTGTTTCTTCCTTTTGGCAGTAGGTATCACAGGTACATCTGGCAATAAATGATATGCCACAGTAATACTGAGTTATGAATATTTATGTTCCACCTGACCAACCAGTAGGAGGGTGGATCTTGTCTTGCTTTTACCCAGGCTGTGGCCTGGGGAGGGTGTGTGATATACATCTTTTTGACTATTCCAGGGGAGGGCCTTTGTATGTCCTCGGTATAAAGCGTGGTAGCATATGACCTCTGCCAGTTCAGTGTGGTCATGCTGCTGGAGGCACTGAACTCAGAGAGCCCCACAAAAGACAGAAGTCTAGTTGGAAAAGAAGTGATAACTGGGATGGAGTACCAGATGGCACTCTGCTGCTGAAGGTCCTAAGGACAAGGAACTTGTGGAGAGGCTGCTGTTGCAAATGGAGGTGCTAATTATTCTGGAAATGGTACAGGTTGCTGGATTCAGCTTAATGACCTGAGGTCTATGGATGAAGACCATGAGTCTACAAAAAAGTAAGAGTGTTATTAATTCCATACCCCTCTCTCTCGTGTGTTGCTGTGAGGAAAAAAAGTGACTGGTGCACAATAATTTTACTCCCTCCACCTATTTATGCCCTGAGAGCCAGGGGGTTGCTACACATTATTTATTTATTGCTAAGGACTTCTCCGAATGCAGATATGGAATAATAATCTATTGAACACTGCTCTATGATATTCCATTAAAAGACAAATATTTGTTTAAACTGGTTTGAAAGCTTTGCACTCAGTACACATTGATTATCTAGCGCTTATTTTTGTGAAAGAGTCAGTTAACAAAACATAACAAATGTTGCAAACATGCATATATATTAATTTCAGTGACACCAAGTGACTGAGTGTGATCCGTGAAAAAAAATATATTATATGTAAATAAATCAGAACAAAACAGTCCTCTATTGTGACCACACACAAATAACAGTCCAAAAGTGTAGAAAAAACTGCAAGGTTGAAAAAAAGAGTCCCACATGGATATGACCCTCTCTGTGAAAGGATAGAGACACCACCACCGATTATAAGGAGGAGGCTTACCAGATGGTATTGACTTGGTAAGGTGTATACCACCCAAGTCAAAACAGGCTTAAATAATCAGTCAGCAAGGTGTATCCAGCTGGTCCTGAATCCGCATATCAGTCGGCACCGCAAATTCCCGTAAACACCAGGAAGTGTGAATACATATAGTCTTGTTGGAGCCAGAGATACGGTAACCACATAACATGCGTAATGGGGAAAAAAACTCACATAGTGTGATACCGTACAAGGAAGTATTTATTTAAAAAAAGATTAAAAAATGTACACTCACATTTGGAAGAACATCATAGGCATATCACAAAATGCAAGAGCGATGTGTGTAAATGGGTCCACCCGACGCGTTTCAACTAAAAAGTCATCATCAGATGATGACTTTTTAGTTGAAACGCGTCGGGTGGACCCATTTACACACATCGCTCTTGCATTTTGTGATATGCCTATGATGTTCTTCCAAATGTGAGTGTACATGTTTTAATCTTTTTTTAAATAAATACTTCCTTGTACGGTATCACACTATGTGAGTTTTTTTCCCCATTACGCATGTTATGTGGTTACCGTATCTCTGGCTCCAACAAGACTATATGTATTCACACTTCCTGGTGTTTACGGGAATTTGCGGTGCCGACTGATATGCGGATTCAGGACCAGCTGGATACACCTTGCTGACTGATTATTTAAGCCTGTTTTGACTTGGGTGGTATACACCTTACCAAGTCAATACCATCTGGTAAGCCTCCTCCTTATAATCGGTGGTGGTGTCTCTATCCTTTCACAGAGAGGGTCATATCCATGTGGGACTCTTTTTTTCAACCTTGCAGTTTTTTCTACACTTTTGGACTGTTATTTGTGTGTGGTCACAATAGAGGACTGTTTTGTTCTGATTTATTTACATATAATATATTTTTTTTCACGGATCACACTCAGTCACTTGGTGTCACTGAAATTAATATATATGCATGTTTGCAACATTTGTTATGTTTTGTTAACTGACTCTTTCACAAAAATAAGCGCTACACTTTTTCATATTCACCAGTTTTTGCTTTGTCTCAGCTGTGTTGGCAGCTAATTTTTGTGTTCACTCATTGCACAGCGCAGTATATCCCATATCTAATTTTTTGCACATTGATTATCTAAAAGGTATTTGAGGTAAAAAGCACAAACGTTCAAATACACCATAATACTTAATTGAATGCTATTTTATCCTAGGAAAAACGTAAGTGGTTCTAAAGGCAGAAGGTTTTTTTTTTACCTAGACAATGCATTAAGGTAAAAAAAAACTTCTGTATTCAGCTCCCCCCCTCTTATACTTACCTGAGCAAATCTCAATCCAGCCCCCTGCCCGAGAATAGTGGCTCTCTCAGCTCTCTCTCTCCTCACTGGATAGAGTGACAGCAGCAGGAGCCGTTGTCATTGAACACACAGAGCGAAGATAGGGATCGAGCCCGCACTTGTGCCACCATAGGACGCGGCCTACTATGGTGGCACACCGAGAGATAGAGGAGCCAGGAGCACTGGCGGAGGGTCTGGGCTGCCCTATGCAAAATCATTGCACAGAGCAGGTAAGTATAACATATTTGTTATTTAAAATAGTTTAGGTTTGCAATCACTTTAAGGGAATTTCTCAACAAAAAAAAGGTTCATGACATAATTAATTCCATATTCATACCAAGGATGTATGACACAAAACCCACATTTGTACACTGACACACAGTGGCGGCTGGTGAAGTTTTAGGATCGGGGGGCGCCAGACCCCACCCTTCTTTTTTGACCCCTCCCATTTCTCATAAGCCCCACCCCTTATAGAATCAACCCACTCCGTCCCCTGTATTTCACTTGCTTCCACCCATATAGTGTCAGGAGTATACAGTTCAGCATCACAGATCAGGGTATATAGGTCAGCATTACAGATATGGTATATAGATCAGCAGCATCACATAAAGGGTATATAGATCAGCAGCATCACATATACTGATCTCGCAGCATACTGTCAGCATCCACACACTGGTGGAGGACACGATAACAGCACCCCCCTCCCCCCGGATCGCAGCACACTGGCTCGGGGCTCACAGGACAAACTGATAGCAATACCCCCCAGCGGGGATCGAGGCACACTGATAACATTCCTGCACACTACCTGCAGAACAAGGCTGGCTCCTGGCACATTCTCCCCTTTCTGAATCCTGAAAGGAAGAAAGCCAGCAGCGTTGCAGGGGTTAAACACCAGAAAGAAGGCAGAACATTCGGCTCTCCTCTCCTGCAGGTGCCCGGCCCCCCTTCTGGACTAACGAGCAGGGCAGCCATGAAAAATTTATAATAAAAAAAACTGCGCTAATATCAAATTAAATAAATAAATGAATAAACAAAAAGGCAGCAGCAATGGTGGAACACAATAAACACAATAAACACAATAAAAATAAAAACAGAAAAAACTGCGCCAATAACCAAATATTTCAATAGTATCCAGGGGCTGATAAGCAAAAAGCAGTGCACACTGGAGAGAGGCACCAGCTACTAGATACTAAAAATATCAATAATTTGTAGAAAAATAATGATAAAAAAAGTCCAGATAAGTGCCCAAATGAGTCCAGATAAGTCTGGCTCTGGTTTCTAATGGCATCATTTGGGCACTTATAAGGACATTTTTATCATTATTTTTCTACAAATTATTGATATTTTTAGTATCTAGTAGCTGATGCCTCTGTCCAGTGTGCACTGCTTTTTGCTTATCAGCAAATAGCTGTGAACACTGTGCTATGCTCTGTTTATTGAGGATTGTTATTCCATAGATATATAAGGGTGAAGTGGAATGGTCATAAATTATGGTCACATTATCTGGACATACAGAGTGATTGGGGGATGCTTATGCAGTGATGTGTGCCTGATTGGGGGATGTGTACCAGCTATGGGGAGACTGCAGACTGCCCCCCCTTCCCCCCACCCCAGGCACACACTCCTCTGCTCTTTTGACACTATTTGCTGATATCTCATGTCTTGCAAACAAATCCATCCTATATCCCGACATGAAAGGCCACCTGCTTATCTGCACAAACTTTCCTCAGACAGCAGCTCAGCTCACCTCCCTCTCTGCAGAGTCAGACTCAGCATAGGCTATGCTCCAGCTCTGGCTTCTGACAGTGGGGCACTGGAGATCGGGGTGGGGGGAAGGGGGAGGATCGGTGTGCTAGAGGGCACAGAGTGAGTGCAGGAGATTGTAAGGCTCAGATCTTCTAAATACATACACATGCCAGGCAGTGTATGTATTTAGATGTAATGACGCTGCTGCTGACCAAGCCCCAGGAGTGAGCTGTAGTGGGGACAGTACTGTTGACAAGCTGGGGCCCCTTACATGTGTACATCTGTCACCCCCTGCTAACAAAACTCAGAAAACACCACTCCCCCCCCTTCTCCGCGGGAGGTCCAGCACTTACCGGGCTGTGGTGTCCTCTCCTGTGTGTCTCACCTCCTTCAGTGGGCAGCAGGCAGCAGCAGCGGTGGAGGAGCCGCTTCTCATGTTTCCTCCGCTTGGGCGCTTTGGCACACTGAAAACCGGAAGTGACGTAACTCTAGTGTCACTCAAAGCACCCGGCCATAGTAATACATACTACGGCGCGGGCGGATGCTGATCAGCGCGATCGAATGCGCCGCAAGGCGGGTTTAAAGCCCGCAAATGAAGCGCCTTGTCTGCAATCTCATGATTGCATAGACGTGGCGTTTCCCACAATTCATTGCGTCCGGCGCCCAGCAAAAGAAATCTAAAGGACCGTTTAAAAAAAAAAAAGAAATTCTTAAAGGGACAGTTTTAAAAAAAAATAATATTTTTTTTTTTTTTTTTGTGACTGCCTGGGAGGGGGGGCGGCGCCCATGCGCCCCCTATGGACGGGCCGCCACTGCTGACACATCAATTTGAAACTTTAAATAACACAATATGAATTATACAAGAGAGTAGTTTGAGCTTAAATCCCTTGATAATAATCTAGATGGGTTTATTATTTTTTTGAAAGGGAGGCCTTTAATCTCTACTATGCAGAATGTGCTTGTAAACATGCAGAGTTAAGTTGTCCATATACTGGTAGAATTTAGTTTGAGAATTTTAGTTTTAATACTATTCATTTGATTTCTTAATCAATAGTGGGGTGAATTTGACATTCATTTTTAACCACAGTGATGAGAACATTTTAAAGGAGGCACTGAAAAATGTTCACATATGAACTTCTAACAGTCAATAAGGTTTGTTTTTTAATGTTAAAACCAAATAAAATTTTTAGGAACTTTTGAATGGCATATGTGAAAAATTTGAATGTACAGAAAACTTTTGTGTGCATTTTAATAAGGACGTTGGTTAGAAAAATCTACTAGTGTATGGCCAACTTAATGAACAGTTTAATCCTTTTATGTCCAAAGATCATTAATTCCAAGATGGTCAGGGCAGATTTAGCACAAACAAGACTTTTTTTGGTAAACTTAATACATTTACACCTTTTGGTGTTTTTATTTTTTTCTGTATTTTAGGTTTACTAATGCATAACCCTTTTTTATTTTTAATACTGCCTGAAAGTGGCAGTGTTCATCTGCAGACTACAGGCTTTATTTTATTTTTTTCACTGAAGCCTTCAGCTTACATATGACCATCGTGATTGCATGATCAGGAACCATGCTTACTGGTTACCTTTTGACAATGGGGACCAATGGTGTCAGCTAGAATTGAAAGCCCCCAGATGCAGTGTTAGCTAGAAACTCTGACATTTTGTAAATGTATACCCAGCATAGCACATGCTGGGGGACATATATACAGTATACAGCTGATGGGTGGGAAGAGGGTTAATGAACAATCATTGCTCTTTAATTAAGAAAGTTAAAAAGATTTCTCAAAGTCAATATCACAGTGGTGAACTGATAAGGAATGAATATGGTTAAAACTAGAATATATATTTTACTACTAATTGGTAGTGGTCAGATAAGCAATTTCTATAATAGCCTACTTAGTAGCAGTGTGTTATACAGTTTTAGACACTGAAGAAATCAATATTTTTAGGCAAGCATACATGGAGTTAAAGTGACACCACTTATTAGCCAACACAGTAATTCGTTTTTTTCTAGCCAATGCATGTTTGTTACTTTAACTGCATTTTTCCTCTGTAAGCAGACTGTGCTTCTAAAATGGAATTATTGCTTCTATGCTTTGACTGTTATGGAATCTGAAATAATACTCCCTTACCTGTTGAGTCTGATCAATTGAAATTTCTGAATCTTCTGTATCAATGAGATTCTCTGTGGGGACATTCTGCACTGGCTTCAGGTAAGCAATTTCATTCCGCTTTGAGTCAAGAGTCACACACACATCATATGAGATTGGAAAAGGTAGACTTGTATCACTGATCTCTGAAGGACATCCCAGTGTGAACTGAGGATACACATTCCCACCAAGAGATCTTAAAGTTGTTGGGCTGTTTGCTTTTCTAAATTTTAAAATCAAAGTAATCACCACAGTTATGATGAAAAAAAGAGAAATAACAGCAATGAAAACTATTAGATAGAATGTTACATTAGTTGAGGATTCTGAAGTACTTTGTTGCCGTCTTATCTCTGGCACAACTTGCTGAAAATTTTCTGCAACAACTAAGCTTAAGGTCACAGTTGATGATTGGGATGGAACCCCATTGTCCTTTACAAGAACCACAATATTTTGTCTTAAAGACTCTGTGTCTGGAAAGTCTCTTCCTACTTTGATTTCACCAGTATGTTGACCAATTATAAATAGTGATGAATCAGGAACCTGTAATAAGTGATAAGAAAGCCAGGCATTGTGTCCAGAGTCAGCATCAATCGCTATCACTTTGGTCACCAGATAACCTTTCTCAGCAGAATGAGGGATAAATTCAAATAATGCTGATTCTCCAGTGTCTGATGAGGGGTAGAGGATCTTAGGAGCGTTATCGTTTTTATCAACTATACATATCTTTACTGTCGCATTACTACTTTGAGGAGGATTTCCACTGTCTTTGGCCATCACCTGGAACTGAAACTCCTGCAACTGTTCATAGTCAAATGATCTCTGAGCATAGATAATCCCAGTAATCGAGTTTATGGAAACATAAGATGATACTGGGATACCATCAACATTATTACTAAGGACAGAGTAACTAAGTTTAGCATTTTCATTGATATCACAGTCTAATGCATGAATTCTGTGTATAGAGGTCCCCTGTGCATTATTTTCTTGGATATAGACAGTATAAGTTGATTTCTCAAAAACAGGAGCATTGTCATTTACATCAAAGACAGTGAGCTGAATGGTTTTGTTGGTGGATAGTTGAGGTAATCCATTATCCACAGCATTAATTGTTATGTTGTAGTGGGTATTCTTCTCTCTATCAATATTTGAAGTTGTAATTAGTTTATAATAATTAGCAGAAGATAATATTAATTTAAATGGTATCATGTTGGATACTTCACAGACAACCTCTCCATTCTCTCCACTGTCTACATCATGAACATTAATTAATGCTACAATTGTATCTGGAGGTGAATTCTCTGGAATTGTAGATGAGAGAGAAGTGACTATTATTTCAGGAGCATTGTCATTGATATCAACAACCAGTACTGAGACTTTGCAAAGACCCGCAAGACCTCCACCATCTTTGGCTTCCACAGTTAGTTCATATCTTTTTTTCACCTCATAGTCCAGAGTTCCTATAACTTTAATTTCTCCATGCACTGGATCTATTGTAAAGACTGAATAAATGCTTTGTGGAATATCACGAAATAAATATGTTATTTGTGCATTCGAGCCTTCATCTTCATCTTCAGCCTTTAGCTGGAGAACCAAAGAATTAACTGGTATATTTTCATTTAGGCTGATCTTGTAAGTGGCTTTATTAAATCTTGGGAAGTTGTCATTTATATCCAGAACTATAATTTTTATAAGAGCAGTGCCACTTTTAGGAGGTTGTCCCCCATCTATAGCTGTTAGAACCAGTTCATAAATACTTTGTTTTTCTCTGTCTATAGGCTTCTCTAGAACGAGTTCTGGAGATTCAATTCCATCATCAGTCATTTTTTGTCCCAGTGTAAAATATTCATTTACACTGATCATATAATTTTGTACAGAATTGGTGCCTAGATCCGGATCTTGTGCATGGCCCAAGGAGATCCTTACACCAGGTAATGCAGCCTCACTAATACCTATGTCAAAAAATTTTTTTGAAAAAGTAGGAGGGTTATCATTTATATCCATAACGTCCACTTTAACTGTGTACAACTGTAAAGGGTTTTCAACCACAGCTTCAAAGCTTATCAAGCAGTTTTCTCTTATCTCACATAGCATTTCTCTGTCAATTCTTTCTGCAGCATACAGTTCCCCATTTTCTAAATTAACACTGAAATATTGTATTTTGCCTCTTGAGACAATATTGAAATTTCTGAAAGATAACTCCTTTGCCTTCAGCCCCAGATCTGTTGCTATGTTCCCTATTGTGGATCCTTGCTTCAATTCCTCAGGTATTGAATAGTAAATCTGTGCAGAAATATGCTCAAATATGAAGCAAAGAAAGAATACTACCTGCCAGTCCATTGCTTTCTGTCCATTGTTCTTCATATCCATAGTAGCTGATATAGATTTCCTTTAATGATACCAAAATAGTACAGTTGACTTTTTTAGAATTCCAATTTCCTTTCAGTAGATTGATGGGGAGTTAGTAAAAATCCTGTATTGCCTTGTGTTGCAGGCTTCTACTGTGACACATTAGTAGAAAGCCAGAGCTCCTTGCACTAAGCTACAATATACAGGCACTCAGCACCACTTAGAGCTTTTTTAAGGAATTGCAGCAAAACTGTTTGCAGAACATTTATGTGATTTCTTGCATTAGAATATTACCAACATTATGAGTATTTACTTATTGATATTGCCTTTAAAATGTATTTTTTTTATCAGAATTCTATTTATCTACGGAACATTTCATAAAAACTGTATCTATGAATTAAAATGGCACAAACATTTTGTTACATTTACATTTGTGACATTTAATCATGACATCATGTTAACAGGACAATCTTAGTGGGACTACATGCTTTAAATGTAATTAGCTTTATGGGAAAATAATGGCTTTATAAAAAATAAACTGAAAAAATATATTGTAAAAACAAAAATAGATCATAACACCTGTGCTTTATAAAAAAAAAAAATATTGTATATCCGGGTCATGGCACAAAAAATAGATATCTCTTATTTGATATTTTAAACATTTGAGAATCATTTTTTTAAAGATTTACATTCTTAACTGTAAACAGCTATTGCTTGCATAATACTATGTTGATGATATTAATAAATGTGGACACATTGAGAAAGTTAAAGTGACATTAAAGCAGAGATACACCCAAAAGAGGAAGCTCTGCTTGTTCTCATGCCCCTCTACTGCCACATGTGGCACTTTTTGGGGGGGGGGAGTACCCGCTCCCCCCTTCCGGGTAAGATCACCACTGCAATCTCCTCCTTCCCCCTGCTGCCTTCTGGGAAACACACAGGTTCCAGAAGATGGCGGGACCATTTACAAAGATTAGCGTGACTCGCGAATGCACACTAGTAAATCGGCTGTTAAGCCTGAAGGCTTCACTGCCAGTTTCCCTTAGTGAAGAAGCTGGCACCTGCACCCAAAGCCATTTGAAGGATCAGCTCGGGTGCCGATATCGCAGGATCCCTGGACAGGTAAGTGTCCTTGTATTAAAAGTCAGCAGCTATAGTATTTGTAGCTGCTGACTTTTCAGTTTTGGGGTGGGGGGGACTGGAGCTCTGGTTTAAAAATACATATATTGTAGTATGTATTCTTCGCTCACAAAAGTACCTTCTGTTGCTCTCAGCCGCCTCCAAATCTCCATTTTTTTTGTTGCTGCTGCTGTGATCCAACTTCCTGCAACTAATGCCCCATACACACGATCGTTTTTCATGCCGTTAAAAATGGGCATTAAAACCGATCGTGTGTATGCTCCAGAGCATTTTTAACGGCGTGAAAAACGGGCATTAAAAATTTCGAACATGCTCTATTTTTTCACATCGTTTTTCATGTCGTTTTTTTAACGACGTGAAAAACGATAGCGTGTATGCTTTTACGAGGTGAAAAAAAACGTGCATGCTCAGAATCAAGTATGAGACGGGAGCGCTCGTTCTGGTAAAACTAGCATTCGTAATGGAGATAGCACATTCGTCACGCTGTAACGGACTGAAAAGCACGAGGCTGAAAAGCGCGAATCGTCGCTCAACAAACTTTACTAACATGAAGGGTGGCGCCATCCGAACGGAACTTCCCCTTTATAGTGCCGTCGTACGTGTTGTACGTCACTGCGCTTTGCTTGAACGTTTTTTTTAATGATCGTGTGTACGCAAGACAGGCTTGAGAGGAAACACGAAAAAAAACGACGAAAAAAACGTCGGTTTAAAAAATGGCATGAAAAACGATTGTGTGTACGCTGCATTACTTGCATAGCTTGTTTCAAAAGACTGAAGTTAGGGAAACAAAGGGGAAGTTTGGGAGCGCATGGAGGATGTTACAAGAAGGTAGAAAAACAAAATAAAAAAATATTTAAGAAAAAATAAATATTACAGGGTTATTAAGTAGTAATTGGGTATGGATTATTTTTTTAGAAAAAGGGTATTGTTTAGTGTCACTTTAAGGCAACCTCTACAAGTTCCCAATTTTGAATTCTGAATATTACACTTGGCAAATCTGAACAAGGAAACAAACCACAAGGTTTCCTTCTCAAGGTCGTTTATATTGAAATTTTATAGCATTGTATAAGTGTTTGCTAGTGATTACACTTAGTAGCAACTGTATCTTTTTTTTTTTTTTATGTTTTAATCATGTGAAAATGCAATGCATATAAAAAAAATATATGGTTTAATTGAGAATAAAAATGATGCAGAATCAAAAATCCTAGATCTAGCATCAGTCATATTTAAATTAAGTAAATATTTATATGTTTTATTATTCTGGTACAATGAATGTCATAGTTATTATTAAACATGTCTTCTTTAAATATATTGGTAATAATAATATCCACTAATTTGTAGCAGCGATATAAGCAGTAATTTAGAAGGAGGAGTCATGCTAGGCTGTTTACCCTGCTAGGGAATTTACCCCACCATTTAGTGAAAATGGTGAAGCACTGTTGACTTCCATCATCCATTAATGTGCAAGCAAAACCGTTTTTTTCTTTCCTTGCACAAGACTGGGTATTCTATGCAAACTGTAAATAAGAACTGGAGCAAGAGAGAGCTACAATAGATAGCATTTATGAAAAAATAAACAAGCGTTAAAAGAAAAAAAACAGCCACATCTTAATGTAAATATTCATGTTGAAAACATATTCCATGCAGTGAGACAAGATGCTAAGCCACTTTGCCTACAATATAAGATCCAGTGGACTTGCCTATCAGTGCCAAAAAAATGGAAAATTGAATTCAAATACTTACCGTAATTTTCCTTTCCTGACAAGCTCCATGTCAGCACAGCCGGGTGAGGCCCCGCCCACCCCCTACGTAATCAGGACTTTAACTATACATTTTTTGCTCACCACAGCCTCAGTGTTTTGTAACTATTACTACTTGACTGGGCGGGTTCTGTGCTGACATGGAGCTCGTCAGGAAAGGAAAATTACGGTAAGTATTTGAATTCAATTTTCCGTTTTCCTGACGGCTCCATGTAATCCATATAGGAGGCGGAGGCTAGCACCCTCCTGCCAAACTCTATGGTAGTTAGAGCCGCTGGCTCCACACGGTAGTGTGTCATGAAGGTATGTATAGATGTCCATGTAGCTGCCTTGCATATCGTCTCCAAGGACACCTGTCCGACCGCAGCCCAGGAGGCAGAGACTCCTCTCGTGGAATGCGCTGTCACCTCCTTAGGCACCGGCAAACCTTTGGCTCTGTAGGCTAAAGATAGCAATTTAACCAGCCACGTGGCAATCACTCTGCTAGAAGCTTTCAGGCCTTTACGGGCACCATTTGGTATAATGAAGAGATTTTCCGACTTCCTGAGTTCGGCTGTCGCGTCCACATAGGCTCTCAGGGAAGCTCCTACGTCAATCGGATTTGGATCCTGAGAGTTTTCTGCGAGCAACAGTGGGAAAGTGATTTCCTGTGTCATATGGAAGGTAGAGGCTACCTTAGGAACAAACCCCAGCATTGGCCTGAGCACCGCTCTATCCGGGAAGAAGGAGAGGAAGGGCTCATTAAACCCCAGCTCGGCCATCTCGGACACCCTTCTGGCTGAGGTTACTGCCACAAGAAAGGCAGTTTTCAATGTGAGATGCCACAGAGAGACTGGAGAGGTAAAGGTGTTTGATGATAGGAAGTCCAAGATTAAGGGTAGGTCCCACTTCGGAAATCTTGGCAACTTTGGCGGTCTCAGGCAGATGGTTGCTCTGAAGAATTGAATCACCAACTTTTCAGTGGCCCATTGGACACCCGAAAAAGCAGAGATAGCAGACACGTGAGTCTTCAACGTGCTTGTGGAGAGACTAAGTTCCAAGCCCACTTGGAGGAACTACAGGATGTGGCAGACTTTTGGCGAGTCGGGCAGAAAATCATGTCTATGAGCAAATTCCACGAACGTATTCCAGGTCCTGCTGTAGGCACTGTTGGTGCTGCTTTTCCTCGCCTTCATATGAGTGTTCGTGACTCTAGTTGAACAACCCAGATCAGTTAACCTACGCCTCTCAAGACCCAGCCTGTCAATCTCAGGCTCCGCGGAGCCGGGTGGCAGATTGGCCCCTGTTTCAGTAGGTCTGTGGATACTGGTAAAGGTCGTGGCTTCCTGATGCTCAGTGAGCGGAGTAGAGGGTACCAAGGTCTCTTGGGCCAGTCTGGAATTACTGCCAGGACAGATACTTTCTCTTGTTGCAGTCTCCGCAGGAAGCAGAGGATCACCGGAATCGGAGGGAAGGTATATGCTGTTCTGAAGTTCCATTCTGCTGTCAGAGCATCCACTCCTGCCGCTTGTGGGTGACTGAACTGGGTGAAGAACCGTGGTAGTTTGGTGTTGATGGCAGAGGCAAATAGGTCTACTTCTGGGAGGAAGGCCCACGCCACCAAGCTCCGGAAGACCCGCGGAGACAGGGCCCATTCGTTGTTGTTCAAATCCACTCTGGACAGGTAGTCTGCTTGCGTGTTCAGACGTCCAGGCACATACACAGCCGTTAGCAGATCTAAATTGGTCTGAGCCCAATTCATGATCGGGGTTACCTCCTTCAGTAGGGTACTGCTGCGGGTGCCCCTTGCCTGCGGATGTAGGCCACTGCCATCACATTGTCTAGTTTAAGAAGGATAGTCGCTCCCTGGATCTGATTCTTGAAGGCCTGGAGGGCCTGGAAGGCCGCCCTCAGCTCCAAGATGTTGGAGCCTACGTCGGTCGCCTGGTACGCCCAACGACCTTGGGCCCATTAGTCTTTGTATAGGGCTGCCCAGCCCGTGCCGCTGGCATCTGATTGGATGATTTTCCATCTCTCCGAGAGTAGGGAGTGGCACTGTGTAAGATTATGTTGTCTTGCCCACCAGTCTAGGTTGACATTCATCTGGGCTGTGATCTGGATTTTTTTACCAAGATCCCCCGATCTCCATTGACTCAGGAGACCCATTTGGAAGAGGCGTGAATTCCATTGCGCCCACTTGACCATCGGAATGGTTGAGATCATTATGCCTAGGAGTCGAATGCACTCTACTGTTGGCATGTATGACTGCTTCCGAGCTTCTGACATTACTTTCAGTATGCCGGACATCTTGTCCCTGGGCAATGCTACCGATGCCATCTTGGTATCTATCTTCGCACCTAGATACACCAGGGATTGAGTCGGCACAAGGTGACTCTTCTCTCGATTGATTAACCATCCGAAGTTTTCTAGTGTCAACAAAGTCGTGTTCCAGTGTACTAGGAGCGTGCTCCTGTCTTGGCTCAACAGTAAGATATCGTCCAAGTAATGGTGTATGCGGATACCTTGGAATTGTCTGGAGCGACTCCATCCTGAACCGCTCCTTCTTGATGAATCTGTTGAGACCTCAGAGGTCTATTACTGGCCTCCACGTTCCCGACTTTTTTTGAACTAAGAATAGAGGCGAGTAGACTCCGGAAAAACGCTCCCGCTGAGGAACTGCAATTATTGCCTCCTGATCCCGGAGGTTCTGGATGTAATTCCAAAAGACTTCCCGTTTTTCTTTTTCAGGGGGCATTTTTGTTGAGACAAAGACTTTGTGGGGTCGGTAGAGGAATTTCCAACTGTGTCCATACTTGATGGTCGACACCACCCATGGCTCCTTTATCTTTTCTGCTCACAGTTGACGGAACCCGAACAGCCTGGCTCCTACCCGGCAAGTGTGGGGCGGTGTATAGTCAAAAAGACTTCCGGGCCTGTTGTCCCACGGAAGAGGCTGGTCTTCCAGATTTGCGGCTTGTCGCCGAGATCGGCCATCGTCGGCGAAATTCCCTTCCTGGCTTGTAGGACCTGGTGGCCCTGCCTCTGTGTCTTGCTGTGCCTCTGAAGGTCGCTTTATTCTTAAGCAGCATCTGATCCTGTGGGATGAAACCCGATCTTCCACCTGTCGCTTTGGAGATAGCTGTATCAAGCTTATTCCCAAACAGGGAGTGACCTTCGAAAGGTATTCTGCACCATCCTTGTTTGGACGCAGGATCCGCCACCCAGGGCCTCAGTCATAGGGCTCTTCTGGCCATCACCGCATTTAGCATGACTCTGGCCAGAATCTTGATTATGTCAATGGATGCTTCAGCCATAAATGCAGCTGTTAGCTTAAAATTTGCTAACAGGGCTGAGACCTCCGCTTTGCATAGGTCATCTTCCACCGCCCCTTCGACATTCTGCACCCAGATCTCCATGGCCTTAGAGATGGTGGCCAAAGCCATCGTTGGTTTACATATTCCGCCGGCCAGAGTGTAGATCTTTTTAAGATATATATGCACCCTCCTGTCTAGAACGTCTTTGAAGGTCACTACGTCATCCAGTGGCAGGGTCACATGCCTAGCGAGGCACATGAGCGCCGCGTCCACTACAGGGGGCTCTTCCAGAACCTTCACCTTTTCTGTCTGAAATTGGTACATTTTTGCAAATCGATTTTTGTAAAAGCCTTTCTTGTCTGAGTTTTCCCATTCGCCAGTGATTATGTCTTGGATTTCCTCAACAAAGGGAAAATTTACCGTCTCCCGTTTCATGTTGGCGAATAACTTCCTTTGTTTCTGTTGAGGTTCTACTGCCTCATCTTGCCACTGCAAGGCCTGTCTAACTTCTTTCACCAAGGATGGAACTAAGGTGAAATCAAACCCATCATACTGGTCATCCTCTTCTTCTTCAGAGGATGCATCCGAATCCTGTGCTCGTGCTTGAGCTTCAGTCATTGGATTATTCTGAACCGTTGGACGTTCTTGGGGTGACAGGGAACGAGAGGTGGAAGGAACTGGGGCAGTTGACACTTGCGTCTGCATTGCAAACGTCTGCAGTGTATCGTCAAACGTCTTTTTTATTAATGACACTAGCTCTGCTTTATCCGATTCATGGCCCTTTGTCGCTTCCTTGAAGCAATCCGCACAAGCAATCTTCCCGGCCAAAGCCTTTTTGGGGCAGGCCCAGCAGCCTCCTGGCCTGGGTTGATCATGATGTGAATCCTGGCGGTGACGTTATGGAGATCGGTGATGTCTTGAAGGACAGTGAGAGCGTGACACTTCTCTTCTACAGCGAGAGCGTTGATCTTCCCGTGAGGACGAACGTCTCCTATATTTCCCTGAGATTTCATCCTCTGAACGTCGTGAAGAGCCATGACCATGACCTGAGGAGCTGGAGCAGCACAGACAGGCGTGAGGCAAAAATTTGTCTGCTAGATGCAACATTATAAAGATGCATATAAACATCGGTGTCTCCCCTACCTTCTTTGTGATCGCTGATCTTTAGAGGGAGTAGGCATTTTGGTTCTGTAGAAAAAATACAACATATGTTATGTCCAGCATCCATATTCAAGCAGGTGGTGTGTAGAAGTGAATCCTGTCCTTTACAAGTCATACCTGAGGAGAGGGTTTGTACAACGCAGGCAGCTTAGCACACAAAGCGCTGATGAAACAGCGGAAGCTGAGAAACGCGTCATCCTATTGGTCCGTTCTTCATACCACGTCACTTCCGGTCACTTCCGGTCCGACGGCACGCTGCGCTCCACGCTGAAGCGCACGCTGATGCGCATCGTCCTGGATCTTCCTCCACTACAGGAAGAATAACAACATACACTCGTACAGCATCTCTACGCCCAGGACTTCCATTGCTGACACTACATCTGCCTTCAGCCTTCAGCCTTATTCTCCATCTGGGACCTACATCTTTCCCTCGGACTGTTGATGACACCGGACCCTGTATGCTATTTACACTCTACATGCCTGATTACTTCTTCCTATTTGTGAGTAGCCATTTGGCTGTTTTTATTAATGGTTATTAAAACGTTAATACTGCACTTAGTTTGGCGCACCTTCCTTTCCTGAGATATGTTTATTGAACAGCATGGGTCACTATTCTCTTTAACTAAACAGGTGCTTCAGAGTAAATGAAAATGAACACATCCTATTAACTTACATCATTGTGTGGAAGATGCCCTAAACCTGATGGAGCATACTCTACTTAATTCTAGCAGATCCTGCAGTAAGTGGAGTTTAGGAGAGCGAGACATGTCCCTACTATGGTCTGTATACTTCACTTCTACCTCAGTTAAAGTAAAGAATCCTAACTAAAGTTGTATCAAAGTGCAGCTTATAGTGCAAAGGGCAACCATTAAATATTACATGAAATTCTACTAAATGAGCTCATTCACAGAATTTAGTAGGTTTACTCTGCATAGCCCTTTTTTATCAAGAACATTCAAGTTTGCACAATATCATTAATTTCTTTCCAAGCATGTACATGGGTATGGACATGAATGAAGGCATTAAGGTAATTCAGGAACTGGCTATAACATTGAGTAATTTATTGCATTTTCCAGAAGAATAGAGACAACCATATCATCAGATTTACCTATGCAACTGATAAAACTGTGTGCCTAGATGAATAGCAATTTATGGTTTCTGTATATGACTGGAATCTCCCATATCAGTCTGTGAAGAGATTCACATCAACTACGGTACTTCCTGACCATTTATAATTATCTTGCACTGCTATTAAATGCATAATTACATTATTCTGAAAACACCAACGGCTGTATGATATATTTTTTGGTTTACAGAAGTTTTATTTGGAAGATTCAAAAAATAAGTTACAAAACTGTGAGGAAGTTTTACAGCAGAAGATATAATGCAATATGATATATACCATGAGAATAGAGTTACTATTAAGAGCAGAAAATCATATGACAATATAGGGATAGGGTACCTAGTGAGTTTGATGTAAATCAGAGAAAGGGGTAACAATAGGGTGTATAGGATCAGAAAAAGGGTCAACACAAAAAAGGAAGTTCCTGAGATTCGGAATGCATATGCTTGAATCGTTAGACCAGTACATCCATATTGAATTAAAGGTGTGAATGCTATCAGCTAGGGTGTGATGGATTCTTTCGGATAACTGAAGATTTCTCATTCTGGATAAAACCTGGGGCCAGGGTAGGTTATTGGATTTCCAATTAAAGGCAATCATCCATTGGATTGAGCTTACTAGTGAATGAATCAGTCTAACACAGGGAGGGGGAATATCTGGGATATTAGCATAGAGAATACATATTTGTGGGGAGAGGGTAATTCTTTTTTTAACTATGGTTTCTATTTTCATTTCGGCGTGTCGCCATACTGTTTCTAAAAATCTACAACTCCAGAAAATGTGAATGTATGTGCTAGTTTCTGTGCAACCTCTGAAGCAGCATGGAGAAGTTGATGGGTAGAATGAATGAATTTTTTCAGGGGTTAGATATAGTCTAGAAAATAGTTTCATTGGGGATTCTCTGTATGCTGGAGCTATGTTGCATTTGCGGAGATTGTCTGTCATAGTGTTCCAGGTTTCTATGGGGATGATGCAATCTAGTTCGGATTCCCAGTGTAACATTTGGGTAGATTTGTTAGGCATCGAGGAGCTGTTAAGGTCCTTATAAAAAAGGGAGATTAGGCCCCTATCTCTCGAGGAGTTTATGCAAACGTTTTCAAATATTGTCGAAGGGGGACGAATACATAAAGAATAATGCTTGTTGAAAAAGTTTTTAATTTGAAAGTAGTTTGTGAGTTCCGAGGATGGGAGATCGTATTTAGATTGGAGAGCGGGGAATGTGAGGAATGTATTGTTAGAGGACAATGATTTTAGGGAGGACAAATTATTATTTTGCCATAGGGGGAACGAACGTATGTTATTCAAGTTCTGTGGAAGCCTGGGGTCCCCTAAAAAGGAGGCAAGAGGGGGAGTGTCAGATAAAAGTTTGAGGGTTTTAGTAAGTGTAAGCCATAGTCGGAGAAAATGGGCCACAATGAGGTTATATTTGAGAAGTTTTTGGTGGTGTATACAGTTAGACCAGATGATGCCTTGTAGGTGGTATGGAGCAATGGAAAAAGATTCGAATTTAAGCCATGGGAGCTGTGGAGTAGGAGCATGCCATTGGGCAATCTGTGAAAGTTTAGTGGCAATGAAGTAGTGCCAGATATTGGGGAGGCCTAGGCCACCCTTATTTTGGGGTCTGAACATGAGTGGGTAGCCACATCTTGGTTTTTTTGATGACCAGATAAATTTGTTAATCTCCCTTTGAAGGGATTCAATCCTTGTTTTGGGGACATTGATAGGTAAAGCTCTAAAAAAATATAATAATTTTGGAAGGAGGGTCATTTTAAAGGCGCAGATCCTACCGAGGAGTGAAATGTGGTATGTGGACCATACTTTGAGTAGGGAGCTAATCTGTTGGAATAGGGGGGTGAAGTTGGTAATATATAAGGTTTTGTGATGGGAAGTGATGAGGACACCTAGATACCTGAATGATTCAGAGCACCATATAAAGTTGAAGTCTTTTTGTAAGGTAGTGGTAAGGTCAGTGGGGAGGTTGATAGGGAGGGCAGAACATTTGTTGACATTAATGCCTAAACCAGAAATGTTGTGAAACGATTTAAGTTCAGAGATAAGGTTTGGTAAAGATGTTAAGGGGTTTGAAAGAAACACCAGAGCGTCATCAGCATAGAGGCTAAGTTTGAATTCATGTGGGCCTTTGTTATACCCTTTGATATTTGGGTTGTTTCTTATGGCTTGTGCTAGAGGTTCAATTGCCAAGGCGAATAAAAGTGGGGAGAGGGGGCAGCCCTGTCTGGTACCTCTGCTTAAGGGAAAGAAGTCAGAGTTGTGGCCTGGAATTTTGATTCTGGTTTGGGGGTGGTGATAGAGGGCATTGAATCCATGAATAAATTTGTCTGTGATGCCGAATTTAGGGAGAAGAAAGTTAAGATAGGACCAATTTACACTATCAAATGCCTTATGAATGTCGAGACTAAGAAGGCATAGTTGGTTGGAGGAAAGATTAGCATCTTGAATGATGTTGGTAACAAGTCGGATGTTGTCCGTGATTTGACGGCCAGGAATGAACCCTGATTGGTCAATATGGATAAGGGGGGTGATGACTGATGCTAGTCTATCAGCAAGGAGTCGGCCAAAGATTTTCAAATCATTATTAAGAACTGATATTGGGCGAAAATTTTGGGGAAGGGAGTGGTCTTTAAGAGGTTTGGGAATAAGAGACAAATTTGCGAGGAGCATGTCTTCTGGGAAATGGCCACCTGTGAGGATATGGTTAAATAGTTTAGTTAATCTAGGTACTAAAAGGGGTGCAAATTTTTTGTAGTATAATGTGGAGAAGCCATCAGGACCTGGCGCTGTCGAAGTTTTAAGTGATTTAATGATGTTCGTAATTTCTAGCTCTGTACAGGGATTATTGAGAATAGCAGTTTGTTGATCATTAAGGGTGGGGAGATGTATATTATCTAGCCAATTAAGTGAAGAGGTGGAGGGGTGGGTCTGGGGCCCTGAAAGGAGATTTTTATAGAAAGTGGAAAAGATGTCCAGAACATCACGGGGGTGTGTGACCAAGTTACCTTTGTGGTTTCGTAGTTTGTATGTGTGGGGGGGATTATGTTCCTGGTTGAGTTTACGTGCAAACATTTTGGATGTGGCGTTGCTATGTAACATGAATTTAGCTTTGGAGAATCTAAGAGATTTCTCAGTGTCAGCTGAGAGGATTGTGTCTAGGGATTGGCGTTTGGAATGGATTTGGTTTGTAATTTCTGGAGATGGAGATTGGTTAAGTTTGTTTTATAACAGGTCTAATTCTTTAGTTAGAGTTTTGATTTCTGTAAGTTTAGCTTTATTTTTGGCTGCAGCAATGCTAATCAGGTGTCCTCTCAGGACAACTTTGTGTGCCGACCAGAGTGAGGTAGGAGCAATGTCTTCAGTAGAGTTGTTGGCAAAATAGTCTACAATGTGAGAGTTAATGTCTTGTAGTGTGTGTGGGTCAGCTAAAAGGGAAAAAATATACAAAATATATAATCTAGTCTGGCGTAGCAGTCATGTGGGTGGGAGTAATGGGTATAGGCCTTCATGCCAACATTGTGGGATCTCCATGAGTCCATAAGTTGGAATTTATTGAGTGAGCGGCACATTGATCTGGAGAAGGCTTTTGAGGAGGGAGTCATCTTACTCCTATCTAGAGAGGGGTGTGCGGCTAAATTAAAGTCGCCTCCTAACACAAGAGCTATATCGGTCAAGGGTGTCAAAAAAAGTATTGAAGAATGTAGAATGTGCATCATTAGGTGCGTAAATGGAGGCGATCATGACCGATCGCTTGTTTATTGTGCCTTTTAGGATGATGAAGCGGCTTTCTGTGTCTCTATATATGCTTTGTATGTCAAAGATGATAGAGTTACGAATGAAGATTGCAACCCCTTTCGACTTGTTAGAGAATGTGGTAAAGAAGTGTTGGTTATATGTTTTATCAAAGTAATTTGGGTGGTTTCCTGAGGAAAAATGGGTTTCTTGGAGGAGAATGATATCAGCGCCCAATCTTTTGTAGTGCCTGAATGCTTTTTTGCGTTTGTGTGGTGAGTTAAACCCATGGACGTTGTGGGAAATGATTTTAAGACCCATTGATGAAGGGGATGTGTACGCTGATTATTTGAAACAGGATAGCGAGGGTTCTGTATGGGATTTGGATCGTGGAAGAAGGTACTGTAAGAGGTTGTGTGACATAATTGTCCACAACAGAGTGTAAAGTAGTATCATGAAGAACATAGTTATGAATTATAGAAGGATAGTGTTCATATAGTAGTAGTTTGAGTTTCCTAATGGGTGTAAAAACAGTAACATAACTGTAAAGAAATTCAAAGGAAATTCTAGTGCGAGAAAATGCCTTATGGGCAACCTGAAACGTTTTGTAATATATCAAAGTGGGGTCAGGTAGCAGAAAATCTACTGACCATTTAAGATTTAATCTTCCGAAGTTTTTCTCAGTCATATGGTAAACAATGTGAATAACAAATAACTGATAGAGTAAAAGTAAAAGGGAGTTAGAGGACTGGGAGTCCACTAACCTAAAAAATTGTAAAGAAGGACAGTAAAGTCCAAAACTCACAACCAAGGCCCAGCGAAGCCACCAAAACAAGGGGGAAGCCACGCCGGGATATGGACGAGAGTGTGGGGTCAAACCAGCAGCGACGGATGTGCCAGGGTATGTAAGATAGTTATATCCGCTGTGTGCATGTTAGGGGTTAGAACATAGGGGCAAACTTAACAGTTGAAACAGAGCAAATATTGTATGAACAATTGTTATATAGGCCTAGAACCATATAGGATGGTAAAATACTTTTTTAACCTGTAGTGTGTTCCCATACCGTAGGAACATCACTGTCTTATGTACACATTCTCCGTCACCACCCCCCATCCCCTACCAGGGTAGGGGGCGGAGAGGGAGAAACCCAAACAAAGACAAAAAACAATTAAAAAAAATAAAAGTAGGGAAAGGGGAAAGGAACCGTATAAAAAGTGAAGGATAATTATTAGAGAGTCCGGAAATCAAGATATAAAGTTATTGTTCATAATAAAAAAAAATTAGGACTGGGAGGTAAAAGTATGGCAAAAAAAAAAAAAGGGGGGGGCAAGGGGGAAGGAATCATACACCAAGCATATGATAATTATCAGAGAGTCAGGAAATCATAAAAATTATTGCTCAGAATAAAAAAAAAAAAATCTGATCTGGGAGGTAAAAATAGGGCCAAAACAAAAAAGGGCAGAGAAAAAAATTATTTTTTCTCTCTTTTCTTCCCCTCTTCTGGGAAAAAAAGTGAAGATGTGAAGTCACAAAAGGCAGAGAAGAGGAAACTTCTTATAATCTTTTAGTCCTGGTCTTGGAGGGAGTTTCGCCATCTTCTCTGGTCCCTTGGATTACGTCTGGTAGAAGGTGTGGTCCAGATGGGAGATGAGCGAGGAGTCACAGGAGGTCGGTTTGGGGGTTCAGGATCTAGTAGGCCTAACTTGACCAGTAGTTCTTTTCCTTCAATGACGTTGTATATTGTGTGTGTAGTTCCATTATGCATCACTGACAGTTTGAAGGGAAAGCCCCAGCGGTATTTAATTCTGGCTGTTTGGAGGATTGTGGTAACTTCTTTCATCCTGCGTCTGCGATCCAGGGTGGCAGGAGAAATGTCAGGGTAAATTTGTAGTTTGAAGCCATCAAGTTCAATGTTGGATGTATTTCTGGAGGCCCTCATTATGTCCTCTTTGGTGAGGAAGTCCTTCATACACAAAATTATGTCACGTGGAGGTTTGTCAGGAGGTGGTTTGGGGCGAAGAGCTCTATGTATCCTATCGCAGGCAAAAGCTGAGGCAGGTTTATCAGGCAGGAGCACATGAAACACTTTAGTAACTGCAGGAAATAGCTCTGTGATGGACTCAGGAATGCCACGCAGTCTAATATTGTTCCTGCGATTTCGATTGTCCAAATCTTCTATGTGTGCCTGCATATAGGAGAAGCTATCAGCCAGCGTCTCATAATCCCTTCTGAGGTCATTGTGGGCCAGGGAGAGTTCGTCATGCTTAGTCTCTAAAATATCTGTGCGGCCCCCAATATTAGCAATCTCCTGTGATAAGGCACTAGTGGATTTATGTAGTTCATGTTGGAATTTATCTGCCAATTTATCATATATAGCAGAGAGGCTTGCATCAAGATCTGCTTTAGACAGAGAGGAGTTGTACTCACCGTCTTTAGCAGGCTGGAGATGCTTCTGTGTAGAGCTGTGTGAAGCAGCCCTCGCGCCGGCGCCATTTTGGGACATCTTCACAGCGTGTCCTTCCAGGCCTAGAAGGTAGTTCGTAAGGGAGTAATTATAGCGGCGTTTGCCCTTGTTTTTTTGCGGAATCATGCACCGCAATGTTTCCCAGGGGTGCTGGAGAGTTATTGTGCGGTAATGGGCGGAATTAGCCCCGGGAATCGAGCCTAGCAGAGCCGGTCAGACGGAGCACTCAGCAAGCACGTCTGTTCCGCATCGCGCCGCGCATGCGCCCCCCGTGAGATATATTTTTATTGAGTTATAAGATATGAACGGGTGTCACTTATATATAGTACCTATCAAAATTGAATTTTCATAACACATAAAAAAAATAAAAAAAATAACATTTCTCAAACACATGGCAAACTTAAACAGGTCTAGCATCCTGCATGATTTCACTTGATTCCTAAAAAGTACATTAAAATATGAAAGCTTACATTAACGTCAGAAGCAGTCAACAACACATATTTATTAAAAGCTCATGGCTCACTATTAAAGCCTGACTGATGTGATGTTTTATCTTCTGTCCATAGGCACAAAAACAAGGAAAACTAAAATATTGGATGATACCTTGGGGTGATGAATACACCTAAAACGTTTACATAAATAATAAAACTCATAAAACATAACATGTCCTAAGAAAACTGGCAATAATTGATTTAAAATGTTTAAAAAAATAAAGCAATGTAACCATACAATAAACATTTTTTTTGCCCGACAAAGTCTTCCTTTATAAAAGGCTTAAGGTAAATAGAAGGAGCAAAAATATAAAAGTGAGAAGAAAAACCAGAACCAATGCTTTATAAATTACATATGTAGAGGATTAGAGCATTAAATGACTATGATATTTCTGATAATATATGACAAATTCTATGTCATTATGACAATTATGTAAATTAACTTACCTGTTCAGTGTGTTCATGTGGATCTGACAAAACACCAGTCTCAATTAGATTGTCTGTGGGGACATCCTGCACTGGCTTCAGAAAAGCAATTTCATTTTGCTTTGAGTCAAGAGTCACGCAAACATCATATGAGAATGGAAAAGGTAGACTTGTATCACTGATCTCAGAAGGATATCCCAGCGTGAACTGGGGGTACACATTTCTGCCAAGAGTTCCAAAAGATGTTGGGATGTTTATTTTTCTGCACTTCAAGATTGCTATGACCACTACTGTCACAGCAAAGAAAGTAGAAATTACAACTATGAAAACTATTAGATAGAATTTTACATTAGATGAGGATTCTAAAGGACTTGGTTGCCGTTTTATCTCCGGTACAACTTGTTGAAAGTTTTCTGCAACAACTAAACTCATACTAACAGTTGATGATAAGGATGGGACTCCATTGTCCTTCACAAGAACTACAATCTTTTGTCTTATAGACTCCATGTCTGAAAGTTCTCTTCCTATTCTTATTTCACCACTGTATTGTCCAATGATGAAAAAAGTTGGATCAGAAACTTGATGTAAGTAATAGGAAAGCCAGGCATTGTGTCCAGAGTCAGCATCCACTGCAATCACTTTGGTCACTAGATATCCCTTTGCAGCAAAACGAGGAATAAATTCAAATAATGCTGATCCCTCAGTGTCTGGAGATGGGTACAGAATCTTTGGAGCATTATCATTCTTATCAATGATACATATTCTCACTGTGACATTACTGCTTAAAGAAGGAGATCCACAGTCTTTGGCCATTACCTGGAACTGAAATTCCCACAATTGTTCATAGTCATATGATCTCTGAGCATAAATAATTCCAGTAATTGAGTTTATGGAAATATACGATGATACAGGGATTCCATCAATGCTATTACTAAGAACAGAGTATGTAATTTTTGCATTTTCATTGATATCATAATCTGACGCATGTATACTATGTATGGAGGTTCCTTGTGGGTTATTTTCCTGTATATAGACAACATAGCTTTTTTTGTCAAAAATAGGAAGATTATCATTCACATCTGAGATAGATAGTTGGATGGTTTTGTTGGTGAACAACTGAGGCAATCCATTGTCCATAGCTAAAATTGTTATGTTGTAAAGAGACCTTCTCTCTCTATCAATATTTGTGGCTGTCACCAATTTATAATAATTGGTGGATGATGAGATTAGTTGAAAAGGCAAAGCTTCTGAAATGTCACAGTTAACTTCTCCATTTTGCCCACTGTCCAAATCATGAACATTAATTAGAGCAATTATTGTTTCAGGAGGAGAATCCTCTGGAATTTTTTCTGAGAGAGATGTAATTGTTATTTCAGGAGTATTGTCATTGATATCAATAACTTGTATTAAGACCTTACAATGAGCAGCAAGTTCTCCACCATCTTTGGCTTCCACGGTTAATTCATATCTGTCTGTATCTTCATAATCTATAGGCCCTTTTACTGTAATACTTCCATTTATAGGATCTATTGCAAACAGATCATACATACTTTGAGAAATGTCACAAAATGAATATGTTATTTCTGCATTTGTCCCTTCGTCATCATCCACTGCATTCAGCTGAAGAATCAAAGAACCCACTGGCATATTTTCATTTACGTTTATCTTATAAGTGTCTTTGTTAAATTTTGGAAAGTTATCATTTGCATCATGAATTCTAATGTTTATCAGAACAGTGCCAGTTTTAGAAGGTTGTCCACCATCCACAGCTTTAAGAACTAATTCATACATATTTTGCTTTTCTCGGTCCAGAGCCTTTTCAAGAATAAGTTCAGGAAATTTGATTCCGTCTGCAGTAATTTTTTCTTCCAACTCAAAAAAATCATTTTCACTTATTTTATAGCTTTTCACAGAATTTGTACCTATATCATGATCCTGTGCATGTCCCAAAGCAAGATGTACTCCGGGTACTGAAGACTCACTTATCACTATTTCAAATACATTTTTGGAAAAACTAGGTAGATTATCATTCACATCCTGAATGTCAACTTTAATAGTATATAGATGTAAAGGATTTTCAATTACAGCTTCAAAGCTTATTAAACAGCTCACTTTTATCCCACATATCATCTCTCTATCTATTCTATCTGCAACATACAGGTCTCCGTTTTCCAAATTAATACCAAAGTATTGCATTTTTCCTCTCAAGACTATATGAAAATTTCTTAGTGATAATTCATTTGCCTTCAATCCCAAATCCTTTGCAAGGTTTCCTATTACAGACCCTTGTTTTAATTCCTCAGGTACAGAATAGTGAAGCTGGGCAGAAATAAAATGATATGTAAAGGAAATGAGTATTAATACTACCTGCCAAGCCATGGCCCTTCTGTTACTTTTTGTCTTCAGGTCCTTTATTAAGTGTTGTAGTAAAAGGAGTAAAAGGAGGCAGAATGCTTTTTGTTCTAAGATGAAATGTGAAATTCTTGAGTTTTCCTTTTTTCAGAATAATAATCAAGAGTTGAAAGATAACGAGTAAGATCCCGTAATGTGTCTTCACTTGCAGGTTTATACAGTACTGTCATGTTGTAGTACAAAATCCAGATTTCTATGTGCAGAGCTGCAATATACGATCAAGCAGCACCACTTAGAGTCTAGTTAAGGTTCTGCAGCAAAAATGCTGCTTGTAGCCCATTTAACTTAATGTTTGTGAACAAATTACAAACTGTTTAAAGAACTACTGGATTTTTTTTAGTATTTAAAACTAAAATGTATTTATAATCACAGTGAAAAATCATAACATTCAAATTGAGTCAATTACGGTATATATTCTTATGAGATCCTTAAAAAAGATTCCCTTTAAAATACAATCTTTACACAACATAAAGTGTAAAGCACATAACATTAACATTATTGTGAACCACACCATGCTGCTGTTGCTTTTATTACTGTTTAATTAAAAGTATAGAGATTGTATAATTTTTAAACCGCTATTTATAGAATACCTACAGTATGTCTTTTTTTTTTCTTTTTGCCACAGACAGAATTCCACAACACCAGTCTAAAAGTTACACAAAAATAAATGTATAATCTGACACTTACATGGGTGTTTGTATACACAGGTAAATTATTTACTATGCACATATTACTTTCAGGTCTCTAATAACATTTCAATTTACATGAAAAGGTAAATAAAAATAATACAACACTGCAACATATTATTTTCAGAACTATTGAGAGCCATACACTATGTGTTTTAAATGATTTTTTTCTCAAAGATATGAATTGTTTATAAACAAAGAACAGAAGAACCTGTTCGTCAGTCTCTCTTTTATTAATGTAACCAGATTTTCAAAATGACATCTAGGAACTCCCTGCTGACCATGTCCACTTATAACAACACCCACAAAATCCCAAGTCCCCATCTGCAACCCCACCGACAAAATCTCATCATCATTTTCAATACACCCTCAAACAAATGATCACAAACTTTTGGAACAAGAGGCAGACATTCAAAGTTTAAAGAGAAACTAAACAGATTTCAAATGAGAGTAACCAAGATACACATGACTCAATTACTAAGTGAACCTGCCATTGAACAAAATTAAACCTTCTTAAAATAAATATGTGCAAAAGGATTCTTAAAAGTATATAAATCTGCTACAATATGGGTCCTACCTGGACCTATAAAGTGAAAAAAGTGGCAGTGCACATAATATACATTGAAATCAACAAACAAAACAAACAAAAAAGTCCATTAAAAGTCCACAATTTTGTGAATTTCAAAATACCACAAAGTGCAAACGTGCATATACTTCACAAAAACAGTGTCCTCCACCAAAAATATCATTCTCTCACCTCCCAAAAACTGATACTTGGGAAGTAGCATAATACATGAGCAGATAATGAGTGCTGGAATCTCCTCTCACATGGAATCATTCAGCTGAATACTATAAACCTCCTCTCTCCAATTGGCATCAATAGAAGTGCAACAAGATCTTCTCCGTTTTAGATTATTTGGATGTACACCAGCAGAGTACCACATAGTGTAAAACCAAAAATCAATTGTTTATTTTTAAAACAATACGATTCACTTACATTTTTTTGTGTCATACTCGACACAAGAGGAAATCCAGAATGGGCAATAAGTAGCAAGCACCGCCAGCTCCAGCCACAAACACGGGCTGGTACGAGGTGACATCACTCAGAGGCTCCGCCTTGCGTGTTTGTCGTCATCAGAAGCAATTTATCTAAATTGGAGAACACCTATTAATGAGAGGAGGTTTATAGTATTCAGCTGAAAGATTCCCAATGAGAGGAGATTCCAGAGATCATTATCTGCACATTTATTGTGCTACTTCCCAAGTATCGGTTTTTGGGAGTTTTTTTGTAAACTATATGCACGTGTGCACTTTGTGGTGTTTTGTACATTCACAACATTTTGGACTTTTTATGGACTTTGATTTTTTGTTTGTTGGTTTCAATATATATTTTCTGCACTGCCACTGTATTTACTTTAAAGGTCCATGTAGGACCGATATTGTAGCAGATTTATATACTTTTGGGAATCCTTTTGCACATATTTATTTTAAGAATGTTTCATTTTGTTCCATGGCAGGTTCAGTTGATAATTGAGAGTCCTTGGTTTTTGTGGTTGCACTGTCACTTTATTCAAGTTTGAAGATCTTATACAAATCCATTAGGTATTGTGAGGGTGCGACTTTGTGCGACCTTCAAGAGGATTGGTTTATACCAGATTTGGTAAAGAAAGACACGCTGATGGAACAGCTGTGTCTTGGGCTATTTAGTTCAGAGGTAATTATGGATCAGGGCTCCACCCAACAGAGAGGAAGTCTGTGTGCATGAGAGCCGGGTGGGCTCTCTTCCTCTGAAGTGGAGTCAGAGGTGATTATGGAACAGGGCTCCACTCAATAGAGAGGAAGTCTGTGTGCCTGAGAGCCGAGTGGGCTCTCATCCTCTGAAGTGGAGTCACAGGCGGTGCATGTCTGCAGGAGGCAGACACCGTTAGTGATACAGCAACAAAGGTGCTGACCAGGAGAAGCTAGGAGAAAGCGGAAACTCTTGGACACTGTGTGGGTCTGAGGAACAGACCGTCAGGCCTAGGCTAAAGGCCTGGATCGCTAGAAGGTAAAGCTACGAGGCTACTGTTAGTATGAAAGATACAGGAATGGTGGAACCCCCCCTGTGAATACTACAGATGTGTTTGTGAACTTTCGTGCTTTTAAATAAAAATGGGCTACCATGCCCTTAAACAGAGTTGCTGACTGGCTTGCATCACTGAAAAACGCATCTACTACGAGAGCTAACACCCTCCAATCTTACAGTATAAATAAAGTGGTTGTTAACCCATATAAGTAAGTCTATGCCAGCCCCTCTTTTGGAGTCTGGCATAGCACACTGTGCAAGTCTTATGTAAAAACGAGGCTTGTAAATACCTGTTTAGAGCTGTCTTCAGGCCGGTCACATGACTCGCTGCCGCTGTACAGCTCCAACGTATGTCTTCTGAAGGAGGGGCCAAGATCTCCCTCTGACGTCAGCTGGGGAGGTCACATGGCTGCTCAGCCTATCCTGTAGTAGCCCTGGAAAACATCTCAGAGTGATGTGACCAGCCTGAAGATCGCTCTAAACAGGTATTTACAAGCCTCGTTTTTATAAAAGAATAATTCAATGTGCTATGTCAGGCTCTAATAGAGGGGCTGGCAGTGACCATATCAAAGTTTTCATTTTACTAATTGAGGCGGGGGGCGAGGCGGAGACAGAGACACAGACGCAGAGCTGACTGGCAGGGAGGAGGGGGTTAGGGGAGAGAAGAGAGTAGAGCAGGGCTGTGGATGACGGAGGGACGTACACTGACAACGATGGTCAGGGCTCAGAAGCCTTAAATTTTGTTGTCAGCACAGAGACGGGGACACAGGAAGTGGAGGGATCAGGGAGGTTTTTTACAGTTTAGACGGAGGCAGATTACACAGCTCAAGCATTGTGCTGTTTAATCTGCTTTAAGGGACCAGGATCTGCATTTTTTTCTTTTTTGGGTTAACAAACCCTTTTAGGTCTACAACACCTTTAATTACTCAAAGTTTGATGGTGTCATATTGTTTTATTAGGCACATTTAAGGTTTTAATACATCCCACTATATAATTCACAGATTTTCAGCGTGTTCATTATTATATTGATATTTATTTTTTCACATATACTGTGATATAGTACCGACTGCTGATTCAATTATAATAGATCTTATATCTGTAGCGCAGATTCTTTATATACAATAACAAAGATATACATGCTTAGTTAGGAGAGATCTCTTGAAGATATCAAGATGAAAACTGAAACATGTAGGCATGACCAACACGGTGGGTGTCACTTCACAGTATATGAATTACAGTGGGGGAGAAAAATAAGCCCCAGCACCATAGGAAATACAATCATAAACACCAAAACTGAATCATCGCAAAGGTAATATGCAGTATAGTAGCACTATATCATTTAGGAATAGAGCATTGAACTACTTCGCATTCGCAACAGAGCCAATTCTGACATTTCTCTCCTACGTATAAAAATCTACTTTTTGCTATAAAATTAGTTAGAACCCCCAAACATTATATATATTTTTTCATCAGAGGCCCTATATAATAAAATTGTTGCAGTTTTTTATGCCACACAGTATTACACAGTAGTTTTTCAAACGCAATTTTTAGGGGAAAAGAAACACTTAAATTAAGTTTATTGCATATGAACACAATATAACACATTTTGTTTTCTAAAATATAAAATTGCAACTGCCCGTGAAATGGCTGCAAACAATGGTACTTAAAATTCTCCATAGGCGACACTTAAAAATGCCTTTACAGGTTACCAGTTTAGAGATACAAAGGAGGCCTGGTGCTAGAATTATTGCTCTCACTCTGACATTCGAACAATACCTCACACCTCACATGTGTGGTGTGATCACTGTTTACATATGCGCGTAGGAGTACCGAATGCGTTTGCATTGCATTTGCACGTAAGCACGGGGGGTGCTTTCTAATTTTTTTTTGTATTATTATTTATTTTATACAAAAAAATATTTACTTTCATTTTTTTTCTAATTAACTTTATTGCTATCACAAGGGATGTACAAAATCCCTTGTGACAGGTCATCTTTATGGAGAGATCTGGGGTCTATTAGACTCCATATTTCTCCTCTGGCCTCCAATAAAGACGATCAGACACAGATCAGTCTGATCGGCTGCTTTCCTGGCCACTAACGACCAGGAACACAGAGAGGCAGAACTGGAAGTGACGACATACTCATTGCTTCCTGTTTCTGGGGTCACAGAGAGGGAGGAACAACATCAGTTCCTCTCTCTCTGTTCTGTGCAGCCGCCGCATCATAATCATTGCAAACCGAGAACATCCATGGACGTCCTACGGTCAGCAAGTGGTTAAACACAGTTGTAACTATGGGTAAACAAATTTGCATTTATAGCACACATAGATTTCCGCTGAATTCTAGAGTAAAAACCTGTGACTGTTACTTCTCCATCAAATAAAGGAAAAAGGTAAGCTGCCCCCCGACAGTATGCTTATTTGCATGGCAATGGAGAGGTGAAAGCCCTAGAAGGCAGAGTGGCTGCATACAATGTGTATGGAAAGGAGAGTTTCTCTTCTCGCATGTGAATGTGAGATAAAGCTACTGTAGAGCTGCCTTGGAAAGCAGACAGAAGTGAACAGAACAGAATATAAAAACAACATAGAGTGTGGCTCATAGGAGGGGTAAAGACAAGGGCTGTTGCAACAAACAGGAAGAACAGAAGGGCAGAATGAAAAATTGAGGAAGCACAGCCAGTTTCTCTTCTTTTGCATGATTGAGCTTTTTACTACATGCAGGATACTTTAGGAATACATTTAAGTTGTGGTGCTTTTAAGTGTTGTGGATCCACCTATCTGCCTTTGTGGCTCACATGAGGCGTATCCCCTGGCTGACAAAGCTGTTGACAGAACAAGAAAATGACAAGGCAAGAGATGGCATACCTGGCCTGCAGGAGCAAGGAGGCATCATGTAATAAAACAAGCACCCCTCTCCTCCCTCCTTTTCCTCCAAGCACAGACAGCCAATGAAATAACTGTCACTAGGTAGATTTCATACATCCCCATGGCCAGGACACAATTTTAAAATAGGGTGAAAAAATGAATCAAGGAAACTTTTGACCCTGGGAAAGTCTTCCAAAATGTGGGACTGTCCCTGGAAACCTGGGACATCTGGTCACCTTGTCATTGAAATTTCCTAATGAAAAGGAAAAAAAGGCTACAAGGTAAAATGAGGGGGAAATAACTTATCCAAAGCATTCAATCTTGCAAAAAAATGTAAGCATACATCTGGGAAAAAGAAGGTGTGGACTAATTTTGCACAGGTGAGGGGAGATGGGGGTCCAGAAAGGATAAATGCAACTTTTGCTTGAAAGTGTATTTATTCTTAAACCCCAGGGACTAAAATAAGATTTCACATTTCAAAATATACTATTGTATATCTAATGTTGTAAACATAGAATACACTTGACACTCCTAAGCTGGTGCATGTGAGCTTATCACAAACATTACTGTCTTCAGAAGACAACAAAACACAGGTTTGGGGGTATATAGATGTGGTATGGAGGAGCGACATACGAGGAGCGCCTCGATCACATGACATGTTTCAGAGGTGTAGCCTCCTTTCTCAAATGCCCCCGTATGTCGCTCTTCCATACTATATGTCACATCAAATTCGGTCTTCCTCATTCAGGCCTGGCGGCCAAGTAACTGACAGTGGGTCTCTTCTACACACGCTCCCCTGACCATCCTGTCAGGACGGCTGTGTGGAAGCATCGCACGCAGGAGATTCTCTTGTGCTCGGCTGGATTGTTTTTAGTGTATCTTCTTATAGAAATAATACAGCTCTCTGTGGTGATTCATGGATGCAAATTTACATTGGGATCATATTTTAAATTACTACTACAAAAAACTCTGAAAAATTAAGGTATATTTAACCTGTCACCAGTCTGTGTGGGGAGAATGGGGAAATTGTATTGGACACAGAGCCATCCTTAGATCTCAAGAATTTGCAATAGACCCCATGTCTGTGATGGACAGCCAAGGAAAGCGATGCAAAAACCACAGACAAGCTTGAAGCTCTTTTGACAGAACACAGTGGCAGTGAAGATAGAAAGCTGATGTGTCAAAAAAAAATCCTCTAAAGCCCTGTACACACGATCGGTTTTACCGATGAAAACCGTCCGATGGATTGTTTTCATCAGACAAACCTATCGTGTATGGGACCCATCGGTCTTTTTTCCATCGGTTTTAAAAAATAGAACTTGTTTTAAATTTTTCCGATGGATCCGATGGTAAATTCCGATCGTCTATGGTCAAGTCCATGGGTTAAAAAACCCACGCATGCTCAGAATCAAGTCGACGCATGCTCAGAAGCATTGAACTTCATTTTTCTCGGCTCATCGGAGTGTTTTACGTCACCGCGTTTGGAACGGTCGGTTTTTTGACTGATGGTGTGTGGGCAAGACTGATAGAAGTCAGCTTCATCGGTTTTCCGATGGAAAAATCCATCGGTTTAAAAACCATAGGAAATCCGATCGTGTGTACAGGGCTTTACAGTCTGCAAATTACTCTTACTGAGCTGATTGTAAATAACTGTCTTAAACCTATTGAGGCAATAAACATCCTTAATATATTTTTTGAAGCTACCAAAGCCCAACTCTAGTTTATATTGGCCATTCATAAAATTACATTTAAAAAGGCATGTACGCAACACTCCTCAGCACCACTCTATTTTCAAACTTGTAGTCCAGGACATAAGTATAGATATAAAAAATCCCTCAATATATAGGTATATATTACTGAGATTATTATGAGTATACATTAATAGGAGGAAAATTTATCACTATTATTATCTCTAATTATTTTTTTTAGTAGGTTAATGTCGTTTTTTAATTCATTATAGATATATGAGGTGAAATATACATCAAAATAGTTAGCATTTCTATAAAAAGTGCTCTTTTTATATTTTACATTTCAAAGTTTTATATTTAAAGATTTGTGATGACTTACTGTATATTAATTATATTCCATAAGGCTACTAAAAGGAATGCTTTTAGCACAATCTGAAGTTCAAATATACAAAATATACATGCTAGTAAGAGTTTTTACAGTTTTGAGCAAGTCACTAATTTAGCATTTTCACTGGGTAATGTAGTCCACCAGCTGCTGCCTAGTACATTTTGTGTAGGCTGGATAGCACTTTTGTTTACTTTAGTATTCCTCTGCTCTTGTATTTTATGTGCATTTATCAAAAGTATTTGTTTTTCTAAATGTTTTATATGGATCAGCTGGTCAATGTAGTCCCCTGGTTGCTACCCTTGTCAGTATAGAAAATACCAGTATTGTGGCATATGCCCTAAATTACAGTATTGCGCTAGGTAGGCTTTACAAGAAAGGAAGTCCTTCGAAATGTGTGTGTCAATGCTGGGCTCTAGCTGTCGGTTAATTGCCAGTACTCATCATTCCACAGTGGCTCACCTGTTGATCATCTCCTGCTCGTCAGTCAAGCCTAGTTCATTTTCTCATTGCCTTCGCCTCAGTCAACATATCTAGAGACTGCTGTGTTCCTGTTGAAGACTTGCCTGGCTGACTTCCCTTCTGGTTTTGATCCTGTCTGCTGCCTCTGACTACGCCGATCTCTGGTTTCCTGATTTCCTGGCTTCTTCTGACTACACAATTTGGCTACCGAACCCTGGCTATGTTTTGACTACGTTTACCAGTTGTACCATTTTTACCATTTTATTAAAAGGTGTGATTTTTACTGCATTTTCTGTCTCCGTCTGTTTCATGGTTCCTGACAGTGTGTAGCCACATCCAATGCTCCACTGGCATATGGTGTCATCCAGGAGATTCCCTGCAAGGTCAGAATTGCAATAGCAGATGCTGTGAATGGTGTTCATTAAGATGCATGTTGGTGGCTACCATGTGTGTGTGCTTAACCAGCAGCATATGATCGCCTTTCCATCACTCCCCTGCACCTCTTTATTAGCTGCTGGAAGTGAGGAAAGGAGGCTATGTGTAAGCTCTGAGTTATTCAAGTTAACACTTACACAGGACACTGAGCAATCTCCCTGCACCAATGTGATAGTGTTTGGCCAATCTCCAAGCATGATTTCTGTCACATGAGAGGAAATAAAGTGAGTCACATGCTCCACCGTAACCATTGTTACTGGGTATTTACCATCACTAATAGCAGTTGAATGAAGAAGCCCTTAGGCAAATAAAAGGTAAGGGCCTGTGTTGAATATCTTTTGGCTTGTGTCAATGGCATCAGTTTGACAAAGGTTTGAGAAGCCACTGAGTTCTGTCAGAACTCATTGACAGGTACAATTGACCTGCAATTAACCTCTTTCTGACTTGCATTTAACCTGCTTTAAGTGGTTATACATATTCCCAAAGTATAAACTTCTGGGGTGGGGGGGGGGCATTAGAGCAAATATGTTGCTTTTTACTGTATAAGCAAAGAAACGATTTGCTTTAAAGTGGAGCTCCACCCAAAAGGGGAAGCTCCGCTTATCTGCCATCCGCTGCCCTCGGCAGCCTTTGAGAGAGAGTGCGGTGCACTTCGTGCATGCGCAGTAGAGAACTGACTGTGAAGCAACACAGGTTCACTGCCAGTTTCCTTTAGTGGAGATGGCGGCGACAGCACCCAATAGCCGATTTAAAAATTGGCCCGGGTGAAGACATCACTGGATTCCTGGTAAGTGTCCTAATATTATTTTTTTCTGCAGGAGCCTGGAGCTCCTCTTTAAACTGCAGATGCCAGAATAATTATAATCAGTACAGTACAGTACTACAGTAAGAAATTTGAACAAAAAGTTTGCTAAAATCAATTGAGCCCAAGAAAAAATTAGAAAAACAACTTAAATAATTATAACAGTACCTATGGGATTAAATCAAACAGTGTTGTGGCCTGTTTTGATGGGCTTCAATTGGCCAATGCAGCATGCCTTGATATCTGTTCGAAATGCTTCTGAGATCATTCTGAATTAATTGCAGGTAGGGTTAATATGCATTTGATCTGATTTAGCTGGTTTTGCATTTCTGTAGGCTTGTAGAGGTGAAAAATCTATTCAGAAACAAACAAAACCCTGGTAACAATGAACCCAAAACTGGTTCCCAACCATTGATGAATATTTATGCATATGTGACAAAGACTATGGAAGCAGAACTAAATCGATTTAGCAGAAAGTTTGAAAAAACTATCAGTAAATGGACCAAATCTTTGAATAAGCAGTTATGGACTACCTCTAATGCCTCCAGTCCTGACCATTTCAACAGATTTGCCACCGTTTCAACTCAAAGCAATAAGATATCAGTAATAACAAAAATATTACAATGTATCCAATTCTAGAAATCATCTAATGAACAACGTGTACTAGGCTTATCACCAAAAAATCAGCAAAAATAAAAAACTATATAGCTATGAAGATTGTTTTTCTTTTGCAAATAATCCAAAAGAAGAGCCACATGCAAGTAAAGTATAGTTATACATATTGTTTGGCCAGTTAGTGAATGTTTCTTACCTGTAAGCCATTAGCTTCCTGCAAACCATCTGTTTGTTGATTATTTGCCTCTACCAAATCATTTGTATCAATTAGAGTGTCTGTGGGGACATTCTGGGCTGGTTTTAGATATGCAATTTCATTCTGTTTAGAATCAAGAGTCACACAAACATCATAGGAGAATGGAAAAGGTAAACTTGCATCACTGATCTCAGAGGGGCATCCCAGGGTGAATTGAGGATACACATTCCTACTATAATTTCCAATAGATGGAGGATTTATGACTGTCCTACCCTTATAGATTACTATAACTATCAATGTCACAATGAAGAAAACAGAAATCAGGACTATCGAAACAACTAGATAGAATGTCATATTAGAGGAATTTTCTGAGTTGTTGGACTGAAGTCGTATCTCTGGTGAAACTTGCTGATAGTTTTCAGCAACAACCAAACTCAACGTAACCGTAGAAGACAGTGATGGAACTCCATTGTCTTTTACCAGTACAGTCATTTTTTGTCTTAAAGAATCCGTTTCCCGAAGATCTCTTCCAATTCTGATTTCTCCACTGTACTGATTAATAGTAAATAGTGATGGTTCGGGAGCTTGTAGAAAATGATAAGAAAGCCAGGCATTATGTCCAGAATCAGAATCCACCGCAATCACCTTTGTCACCAAATAACCTTTCTCAGCTGTGTGAGGAATAAATTCAAACGATGCTGAATTCTCAATATCTGGTGATGGGTAGAGAATCTTCGGGGCATTATCATTTTTATCTATGATACATATTCTGACTGTGACATTACTGCTTAGAGGAGGGGATCCATTGTCTTTAGACATCACCTGGAACTGAAACTCACGTAACTGTTCAAAGTCGAATGCCCTCTGAGCATAGATAATTCCAGTTACTGAGTTTATGGACACATATGATGAAACTGGAATGCCATCTATGTTATTACTCAGGACAGAGTAACTAATTTTGGCATTTTCATCAATATCTTCATCTGAGGCATTTATCCTACATATGGAGGTTCCCTGTGGATTATTTTCTTGAACGTAGACTGTATAAGTTGATTTCTCAAAAATCGGAGGATTGTCATTTACATCTAAGATGGTAAGTTGAATGGTTTTATTGGAGGAAAGCTGAGGAGATCCATTATCTGTGGCTTTAATTGTTATGTTGTAGTGAGAAGTTCTCTCTCTATCAATATCTCCTTCTGTTATCAATTTATAAAAATTGGTAGATGACACTTCTAGCTGAAAAGGTAATATTTCAGAGATTTCACATACAACTTCTCCATTCTCACCACTGTCTAAATCTTGTACATTAATAAGTGCTATAATTGTACCTAGTGGGGAATCTTCTTTAATAGTAGCTGAGACCGATGATATAGTTATTTCTGGAGCATTATCATTGATATCAACAATATTTATTACCACCTTACAATAAGCTGCAAGGCCACCACCATCTCTGGCTTTGACAGTTATCTTATACCTATCTGTAACCTCAAAATTTAAATCTCCTATTATTTTGATACTTCCACTTACTGCATCTATACTGAATACTGAATAGAGATTTTCAGGAATTTCATGAAATGAATATGTTATCTGTGCATTAAAACCTTCATCTTCATCTAGAGCACTGAGTTGTAAAACCAAAGAATCAACAGGTGTGTTTTCATTTAAACTTATTTCATATGTATCTCTATTAAATTTAGGAAAGTTATCATTTACATCATGAACTATAATCTTGATAAGTGCAGTTCCAATTTTCAGAGGTTTCCCTCCATCTACAGCAGTTAAAATGAACTCATAAAGACTTTGCATTTCTCTGTCCAATGGTTTTTGCAGTATAAGTTCTGGAGATTTAATTCCATCATTTGACATTTTGATTCCTAAAGTAAAGAACTCGTTTTCTTCAATCTTATAGTCCTGGACAGAATTGGTGCCTATGTCAGGATCATCTGCATGTGTCAAAGCAAGGTGTACTCCAGGTAATGCAGATTCACTAATTACTATGTCAAAAACATCTTTTGTGAAACTTGGAGGATTATCATTTACATCCTGAATGTCCACTTTAATTGTGTACAGATGTAAGGGATTTTCAATCACAGCTTCAAAGCTTATTATACAGCCCTGTTTCATCCCACATAATACCTCCCTATCTATTCTCTCTACAACAAGTACGTCTCCATTTTCTAAATTAACATTAAAATATTGGATTTTACCTCTTGAGAAAATGTGAAAATTTCTAAGTGACAGTTCCTTTGCATTCAGTCCCAGATCCTTTGCAATGTTTCCTATTGTGAATCCTTGTTTTAGTTCCTCAGGTATTGAATAGTGAAGCTGAGCAAATATAAGCTTAAATGTAAAGAAAATAAGGAATGATACTACCTGGAAATCCATTTTTATCTTTGATTAGCTGATCAATCTCTGGTTTGATCTTCCTTTAAAACATTCAAAATACAAATTCTGTTAAGCTGAAAAATATTTGCTGCAAGAGTATGAGTGCATATCCTGTATTGTTCCTTGTAGAGTTTTGTTGTGACAGTGCACTAAAAAGCAGGATTTTTATGTACTGAGCTGCAATATGCAGGCAAATATCGCCACTCAGAGTTTAAAAAAGGAACTGCAACAGCATGCTTTGCAACACAAAATTGAAATGACATTGACAAAAAGGTATCACAATTATTAGTCTGTCAGTGCTAAATAAAAAACAGTATCACACTGACTGCATTAAGGATGCAAGAAAAAAACAAACCTGAAAATTTGAAATAAGCCAAAAATATTTCACAAGTTTTTATCTCATTCTCTATAATGTATTGGTGTTTTATTTACTCAGGGACAAATATTGGAATATTGGAATATAAGTTTAATATTGGAATGAAGCAATGCTGTTATTGTATACAGTCCCGTTTTTCTAATCTACAAACACAATATTCTTTATGGTATGAACATTTTAGTGATTTTTATAACTAGGAATGTATGTAAAAAAAAGGAAAGCAAACATAAAAAATAAAAAAGACTGCTGTTAATTTCAATTGATTTATATCTGTTTATGAGCTCTCCAGGTAAAAATTCTCCCAACATATTCACAGATCTTTTATTCTTTATGCAGTTTTAGACTTTATCTGCCATACATAAAGTACTCTGCCAGTGAGATATAAAAACATTTGGTGGATTGGTCCAAAATAATTTGGTGGAGGGGGATTATAGTGTGGGGTTGCTTTTGTGGAAACAGTTTGGGGATGGCCCCTTCCTGTTCCAACATGACTGCGCACCAGTGCACAAAGCAAGGTCCATAAAGACATAGATAAGAGAATTTGGGGTGGAGGATTGGCCTGCACAGAGTCCTGACCTGAACTCGATAGAACACCTTTGGGAAGAATTAGAACGGAGACTGTGAGGCAGGCCTTCTCGTCCAACATCAGTGCCTGACCTCACAAATGCGCTTCTGGAAGAATGGTCAAACATTCCTATAGACACACAAAGGGTGTGCCAACTAGATATTTAACCCTACAGATGAAGACTGGGATGCCATTAAGGTGCATGTGCATGGAAAGGCAGGTGTCCCAATACTTTTGACTATATATATATATATATATATATATATATACAGTTGTGCTTATAAGTTTACATACCCTGGAAGTTGACACAAAGGGGTTTGAATGGCTATTAAAGGTAACCATCCTCACCTGTGATCTGTTTGCATGTAATTAGTGTGTGTGTATAAAAGGTCAATGAGTTTCTGGACTCCTGATAGACCCTTGCATCTTTCATCCAGTGCTGCACTGACGTTTCTGGATTCTGAGTCATGGGGAAAGCAAAAGAATTGTCAAAGTATCTGCGGGAAAAGGTAGTTGAACTGTATAAAACAGGAAAGGGATATAAAAAGATATAGAAGGAATTGAGAATGCCAATCAGCAGTGTTCAAACTCTAATCAAGAAGTGGAAAATGAGGGGTTCTGTTGAAACCAAACCACGGTCAGGTAGACCAACTAAAATTTCAGCCACAACTGCCAGGAAAATTGTTCGGGATGCAAAGAAAAACCCACAAATAACTTCAGGTGAAATACAGGACTCTCTGAAAACATGCGGTATGGCTGTTTCAAGATGCACAATAAGGAGGCACTTGAAGAAAGATGGACTGCATGGTCGAGTCGCCAGAAGGAAGCCGTTACTACGCAAATACCACAAAGTATCCCGCTTACAATACGCCAAACAGCACAGAGACAAGACTCAAACCTCAAAAAAGTCATTTGGAGTTATGAGACCAAAATTTTGCTTTTTGGCCATAACCATAAATGCTTCATTTGGAGAGGAGTCAACAAGGCCTATGATGCCCATGATGTACACCATTCCTACTGTGAAACACAGAGGTGGATCCCTGATGTTTTGGGGATGTGTGAGCTACAAATGCACAGGAAATTTGGTTAAAATTGATGGCAAGATGAATGCAGTATGTTATCAAAAATACTGGAGGAACATTTGCATTCATCAGACAATGATCCAAAACACAAGGTCAAGTCGACCTGTCATTGGCTACAGCAGAATAAAGTGAAGGTTCTGGAGTGGCCATCTCAGTCTCCTGACCTCAATATCATTGAGCCACTCTGACGAGATCTCAAACTTTCAGTTCATGCAAGACATCCCAAGAAAAAAACAAACCTAAAAATGTAAAATAAGCCAAAAATATTTCATACGTTTTTATCTCATTCTCTATAATGTATTGGTGTTTTATTTACTCAGGGACAAATATTGGAATATTGGAATATAAGTTTAATATTGGAATGAAGCAATGATGTTATTGTATGCAGTCCCATTTTTCAAACCTACAAACACAATATTCTTTATGGTATGAACATTTTAGTGATTTTTATAGCTAGGAATGTACTTAAAAAAAAAGGAAAGCATACATAAAAAATAAAAAAGACTGCTGTTAATTTCAATTGATTTCTATCTGTTTATGAGCTCTCCAGGTAAAAATTCTCCCAACATATTCACAGATCTTTTATTCTTTATGCAGTTTTAGACTTTATTTTCCATACATAAAGTACTCTGCCAGTCAGATATAAAAACATTTGGTGGATTGGTCCAAAATAATTTGGTGGAGGGGGATTATGGTGTGGGGTTGCTTTTCAGGGTTTGGGCTTGGCCACTAAATTTCAATGACGGGAACTCTTAGGGCATCGGTATACCAAGACATTTTGGACAATTTTATGCTCCCAACTTTGTGGAAACAGTTTGGGGATGGCCCCTTCCTGTTCCAACATGACTGCGCACCAATGCACAAAGCAATATATTCAGTGATACCTATGACCTTTCTAATTATCTTCTTTCTCCTATTTTATCAGCATCCCAATGTACTTTTACTCATCATGTGCTACCTCAAGAGACAATCTATACTAGAAATCCTACAGGTCAGTACTTTAAAAAATTATCTATTTGTGTTGATTTGCTAAAGTAATTAAAACTGTTAACTTTGGAAAGAGTTTGAACCTATGAAAAAAGGTGAAGATATTGTTGCCTTATGAGGAGTTTATGAGTAATCTCCATTAGAACAGGGAATATCTGTACATAGATGTATATATAATTTAGTATAAGGCAGTGGTTCTCAACTCCAGTCCTCAGGGCCCACCAACAGGCCAGGTTTGCAAGATACCTGAAATGCATCACAGGTGATATAATTTGCTGCTCGGGGATTGCAGTATTCTAGTCTGCATCTCACCAAGGTAATACTTAAAATCTGGCCTGTTAGTGGGTCCTGAGGACAGGAGTTGAGAACCACTGGTATAAGGGATGTGTAGTATGAAATATTGTTGCTGTAAGGGTTAACTTGGATGACATACTGTGCCTTGGAAAATCGAATTACCAGGTCCCTTTTGATATGCATGAATGCTGGGTGACGAGGTGCTGAGGAGACGTTCTGTCTGTATACCTAACTTAGTATTCAAACAAGCCAGGAAGAGATCACCTCTGGACCTGTAGTATATGCGGCACCGCCTTCGTTAGCTAGATAAAGGCATTTGTATTCTCCCATGGTAATGAACCTATATCCATTTAAGGGGTAATTTGCCACAGCTAGTTCCATGTATAGCTAAGTGCCCCATTCAAGGGAAGTTAACGACCTTTGGTTTAATTAATTTATCTTCAAATCTAATTATCACTAAATTTAAGGAGGGAGGAGTGAGCTAACAGTAACCAATCATAATGGCCCTGTTTTAGTCAATGGGAGAGGGACCCATAAAAGAAGAACCACAATCAGTAAGAGAGATGAGATGACCTGGGCCCAGGAGTCATTATTATAGGTAATTATCAGACCATCTCCCAGCACTTACAGTATCCTTGTGTTGTCATATGTTTTTCTGTTTGATAGTTGTAGTGTGATGTACATACTTTGTATTTGAAACTAATATTTACTCCCTTGCTTAAGACTGTAAAGGTTTGCGGTGTATTAGTTAGACTAATAACAATTCTCTAATAAATGCTTATTATATTGAAGCTTTCTCTTCTGGTTAAAATAACTCTTATTTAACCCATATCATATTTTGAGATATTAAATCTTAAATATAAATTTTTAAACTGCAACAATATGTTCACCCAATCATAAATCAACCTTTGAGTCTTTCCAAAAAATTTAACATAGGGAAGTTAGAGTAAATGAGTTAACAGTACTCAGCTGCATTACTTAGTTACTTGATTCACTGGCCAGAGGATCCAAAGTTCTTCACTGCTGGGACCTCTTTCCAGCATTAGTGCATCTCAAGTTCTCTGTGAAATCCTCATAGCCTCACACAGGACCTACATGTGGCATAGGAGTAGCACTAAAGCCCCGTACACACGACCGGTTTTCCTGCTAGGAAAACTCCCATGAGAGCTTTTGGCCAGGAAAACCATACGTGTGTATGCTCCCTAGCACTTTTTCTGACAGGAAAATTGACAGATTTACTACTACTTTCCTATGGGAAACCCTGCGAGGCAGTGCCAATGGAGCATAAACATGGCCAGGATTCCCGGCCAAAGCTCTCATGGCAGTTTTCCTGTCGGCAAACCCAGGCGCGTGTAGGGGGAAAATGTTACCGAGCAGGTTCTCGATTTTCCCCTCGGTTTTCCCGGCGGGAAAACCCGTACGTGTGTACGGGGTTTAAGGCTTGCTACAAGTCCAGGCAATAGAGCTTACTAGGATATTCAAAAAGTAATTCACATGCAAAGGGCCATACATACATCTCCCAACCCTTGATTGGTTTGTCAGCAACATCAAGGTACTAAAACTAAATTTAGGCAAGCAATATCTTGATATGCCCTATATTGATTTGAAAGATGAAACTGCAGAAAAAAGAATAGACAGGAAAAAATTTAACTAGAGAAGGAGTAATTCAACCCTTGCATCCATAAATGTAAAGCTTAATAAAACAATAAAGTATGTCATCAATTAATGGGGGTTAGGTGCTGAAATATTACAAATAAGAGTATTTGTAATGAAAGTGCATATCATAACATATATCAATTCAAAATCCAAACAGCCATACAAAAAAGCATATTATTTAAAGATTTTAGAAATATCTTTTTCATCATTACACAATAGTAACCAAACACTTTCTTTGCAAATTATATTACTGTGTGAAGAAAGTTTGTTGTAAATATAAAGATTTATGAAATTTAAGCTACATAAATAAATGTTTGGACATTTAAAGGCCCGACAAGTCTGCTCATACAACTCTTATTTACATATTTTAACTCAGTCAAGGTTATTCTCTGTTTAATTAATTTTAAAACAAAATGTGTCTATCTGAAAGTATTAAAATGTCTTACCTGTTGGGTTCCTGCTTCTGCAGTACTGTTTGCTACTATTGAATCACCTGTGTCTATGAGATTGTCTATGGGGACATTCTGGGCTGGTTTGAGATATGCAATTTCATTCTGCTTTGAGTCAAGAGTCACACACACATCATATGTGAATGGAAAAGGTAAACTTGTGTCACTGATCTCTGAAGGACATCCCAAGGTGAACTGAGGGTACACATTCCTACCTACTGTTCCAAAGGTTGTGGAAATATTTGTTTTTCTACACTTAAAAATGACCATAATTATCACTGTTACAATAAACAAAAGTGAAATCATAGCTATGGAAACAACAAGATAAAATGTCATATTAGATGAATCAGAATAACTTGGCTGGCGTTTCATCTCTGGTGCAATTTGCTGAAAATGATCAGCAACAACTATATTCAAGGTGACAGTAGATGACAGGGATGGAACTCCATTGTCCTTTACCATAACCACAATTTTTTGTCTAATAGAATCTGTATCTGGAAGGCTTCTTCCTACTTTGATTTCACCATTGTGTTGACCAATTATGAATAAGGTTGGATCAGGAATTTGCAGTAAGTGATAATAAAGCCATGCATTATGTCCAGAGTCAGCATCCACTGCTATTACTTTAGTCACTAGATAACCTTTCTCAGCAGAGTGAGGTATAAATTCAAATAATGCTGATTCCTCAGTGTCTGGTGATGGGTACAGAATTTTGGGAGAATTATCATTCTTATCAATGATACATATCCTTACTGTGACATTGCTGCTTTGTGGTGGTGATCCGCTGTCTTTAGCCATTGCCTGGAACTGAAACTCACGTAACTGTTCATAGTCAAATGATCTCTGAGCATAAATAATCCCAGTTACTGAATTTATGGAAACATATGATGATACTGGAATACCTTCTATGTTATCGCTAATAATTGAGTAACTAATTTTAGCATTTTCATTGATGTCATAGTCTGATGCATGAAGACTATGTATTGAGGTACCTTGTAGATTATTTTCTTGGATACATACTAAATAACTTGCCTTCCCAAAAATTGGTGGGTTATCATTCACATCTAACACAGTCAAATTAATAGTTTTGTTGGTTGAAAGTTGAGGAGAACCATTATCAAACGCTCTAATCAAAATATAGTATTCTGATGTTCTTTCTCTGTCCAGATTTATTGAAGTTAAAAGTTTATAGTAACTGGAAGATGATAATATTAGCTTAAAGAACAAGTTGTCAGAAATTTCGCATGTGACCTCACCATTCTCCCCACTATCCAAATCTTGAACACGAATTAATGCTATAACTGTATCGGGTTGAGAGTCTTCTGGAATTGTGGATGAAAGAGATGTGATCAACATTTCAGGAGCATTATCATTGATATCAGTAATCAGTATTGTTACTTTGCAATGAGCGGCAAGGCCTCCACCATCTTTGGCTTCCACTGTGATCTCGTAACTTTCAGTAACTTCGTAGTCCAGATTCCCAATCAAGGTGATATCTCCATTTACAGAATCTATAGTAAAGATCTGACGTGCATTTTCAGGAATATCACGAAATGAGTATGTAATTTGTGCATTTGAACCTTCATCTTCATCAACAGCATTTAACTGTAAAACAGGAAATCCAGCTGGAGCATTTTCTTTGATGCTTTTTTGATAGGTGTTCTTCGCAAACTTTGGAAAGTTATCATTTACATCATGAACAATAATCTTAATAAGAGCATTCCCTGTCTTTGGAGGTTTTCCACCATCCCAAGCAGTCAAAATCAGTTCATAAAGACCTTGTTTTTCTCTGTCCAGGGATTTTTCTAAAATAAGCTCCAGATCTGAAGCCACTCTTTCTTCTAGTGCAAAATAGTCATTGCTACTTATTGTATATCTTTGCACAGAATTATCTCCAAGGTCAGGATCCTGTGCACGGCCCAAACTAAGACGCACTCCAGGTAATGCAGATTCACTAATCACTATGTCAATTTTTTTTTTTGAAAAACTAGGAGGATTGTCATTCACATCCTGTATTTCCACCTTAATTGTGTACAGATGTAAAGGATTTTCGATTACGGCTTCAAAGCTTATTATACAGGTCAGTTTTATCCCACATAGCATTTCTCTGTCTATTTTTTCTGCAATATATAACTCCCCATTGTCCAGATTAACACTAAAATATTGTATTTTACCTTGTGTGATCACATGAAAATGTCTCTGTGATAATTCCTTTGCATGCAATCCCAAATCTTTTGCAATGTTTCCTATAGGAGATCCTTGTTTCAGTTCTTCAGGTATGAAATAGTGAAGCTGAGCATAAATATGTTTAAATATAAAGAAATAGAGTATAAATACTACCTGCAATGGCGGTGTCATTTTATCTCTTTTAGCAGTCTTCTTTATCAGGATTCAGAAATTTTACTGAAGCCAATAAAAGGACCTGATCCAACATTAATTCATTAGCAGTGGTAAGATTTGTAAGTAATATCCATCCTAATACCCATGCACAAACGAAAAGTCCAGGTAAAGAGCAGAGTGAAAATTCTTCTGTGTCTACTCTTGCAGATCTGCACTGACACTGTATTTTAAATCAGGTGTCTTTTAAAAACTGTACACTGAAGTACAATCTTAGTCCAACAGTGCCACTTAGAGTAAGAACTTGGAACTGCACCAATATTCCTAATACATTACATTTCTTTAATTGCAATACCTCAATAACCACAGCTATATTATATACCATTTTCATTTTATTATGTTTCCAAAGCAAATCAGATAATGTGTCCTTAAGTAAATTTAAATAACATTGCAGCTGAAAATTTTAACTAAATTAACCTGAACCATTATGTAGAAAATAAAGTTGCTTCTTTCTACTAATGTATTTGTATCTACTAATGTATTTTTATAACATCTATAAAAAAAAGTACTCATAAACTTATGAAGTAAGCCTAAATATTGCTGTACATGACTAGCAAACAACAACCCTGCTATACCCTCACTGTTAATTTGATAGAATATTTTGTAGATACAAACAGAACAAAATCATTTCATACATGAAGGTTTTTATAGTTACAGAATTCAAATTATTTAAAAAATGTACAGTGGGTATATAAAATTTCACACTGGCACGTACATTTTTTTTTTGGACCCCAATGTCTATAACAATAAGAATCACATACAGTTTGTACGTCTAAGTCTTTTCCGAGGTATCCTGCCGCTGTATGTTTATGATTCACCGTTAAACATAACAGCTCTGAAATCATGGTATTCATAGGACTTCTTTAAAGAGGAATATATAATTTATGCCTCATAGCCTTTATGTAACTCTACAAATCTGCATCATTAAATTTCTGATGTATCACACTATATAGTAAATAAATATATATAGATATATATATCTATATATATAGATATATAGCTATATAGATATATATAATTTATGTATTTATTTTTATTTAAAGTATCACTAAATGGCTCTTTTTGCACTCTGTTCTGCATTTTAGTCAAATGCACAATATCTCTTGATCTCCCTGAGAAAAATCACACTTGGATGAATGAAATCATCAGTGTGCTGCATGCAGAAGGAACGCAGTTCCTTGGTCTCTCCTCCTCCATTCATCATTCACTAAGACTATTGTAGCTTTGTAACTTACTAGCAGCTCACAAGCTGACAAGCAGGAAAAGAAAGATGGACTGTGGGAGACGTGTACATTACAGTCTACAACATGGATATGCAATTAGCGGTCCTCCAGCTGTTGTAAAACTACAAGTCCCATCATGCCTCTGCCCCTGGGTGTCATGCTTGCTGCTGTCAGAGTCTCGCTATGCCTCATGGGACTGGTAGTTTGGCGACAGCTGGAGGTCCGCTAATTGCATATCCCTGGTCTACAACATAAAGATTACTGCACAGGCAACAGGACTTACATTTGGTTTTTTATGACTATAAGTAGATGCTGGCCCTAGACTTGCAACACACGAAGAAAAAGGAATCCTAAGAAGTCCTCTAAGTGTTAGTAGTACAATGTCAGAAGTACAAAAAACATTATTTACTAGTATGCATGTCAACAATATTGTGGTTAGCTTTAACGTACATATATACAATATATAGACCGACTGTCTATTTTATAGTTGTGACAGCAAAAAACCATATCAGAAGTTAGCCGATGTGTAAGATTTTTTTTCACTTTTTCTGTATTCCTTTGCTATTCCATTGGTGGCTAATTTAGTCTATGTTAAAGTGTATGGTAACCCTAACAATGAACTTCATGTATTTTCTCACTTTAATCCTTTTAAATACTGTATTTATTGGCGTATAACACTCACTTTTTTACCCTGTGGAAAGTTTTTTTCCTGAAACTTCCCTCTTAAATTTAGGGTGCGTGTTATATGCCTGTGCGTGTTATACACCGATAAATACGGTATACCATTGAAAGAATTGTGTTATATCTGTAACTGAAAACCACCGGTACTCCCTGCCTCTTCTGAACGTTGTTAATTATTTTTCCAGATATCTCTATGGACTACAGGCAACTCATTCCTGTTTTATAGAGAAGAGGAGAGAAACTGTGTTTTCTAGTGCTTTCATTCCTACATAGCTTCCATTCATTGAGAGAGCCTTTTTACCCATAGAACAGAAAGTTTGTAACTAGCAGGATCAACAGGTGAAAATGGAAAAAAAGAAAACTAATGAAGCTTCCACATCTAAGGACTAGTAAGTTGTAATAGATTAAATTTTTGTTCTCATGATTAGAAATACATTAAAGAATCCTATAGTGTAGAATTAACTGTTGTACAAGAAAGTACTTCACCCTAATTTGAAATGTGTAAGGCCCCTTTCACATGGGCTTGTCCGTTTTGATGGACTCTGCTTGCTCACTGGAGATCAATCTGTTGACCTCCGCTGAGCAAGTGGATGACAGGTCAGACAGAACTGTCAGAGCCCCACTCTCCTCTATGGGGAGATCCTCTATGTCCGTTTTCATCCAATCCCATCCGATCTGATCCGCCAGATGGATGGAAAATAGGATCTGCATCCATCTGGATTTGGCAGACAGGATCGGATCGGATAGTGACGGATGTCAGCGGGCATGTCATCGCTGACATCCGTCTCTCCATAGAGGTAAATGAAGCGTCCAATCGGGTCCATCTGAAAAATGGACAGGTGGACCTGATTTGACAGCATGTGTGAAAGGGGCCTAATGCACACTTTGGAACTTTAGGATGACAACTAATAGCATATGAATGATGCATTTACCTTTGGAATTTTCAAAATAAAATGTGCTGTTATTGAATTACAGAAACCAAAAAAAAACTTCCACCACATAATGATTAGGGTCTACAATGTATTAATTTATTTTACTTGCTAATGTTTTAGTTTAAGGATATATTTACTGTTGTCCTGCGCATGTTCTAATGGAAACTATAATTAGTTTGCGGTTAATAACATATTCAGGGAAAGTTTACAGGTTCATAAACTGATGTTTCATATTGTTTTCTTAATTCTTTTATAGAAAAATTATATTTTACAAAAAGACAGTAGCTACAGTGTGTTTGCATGATACTATGTCTATAGAGGATTCTGTTCTTTCTAATAAGAAGATGAGCACAACTTTTTTGTCTCTGGCAAGCTGAGTTATTTCACTAGGAAATATTACAAAATGAGCGGGAAGGTGTGTGCACATACTCTTATTAAGTCAGGTCTCTGCTTAACACAACAGCTGCTCAGCATATCTACATGATGTAAATGTTATCAATGTGTGTTAGTATTTTATATATAAAAATTATGTATCTGCTTACTACATGCAGAGGCTCTGCTTTCTGCTTTGCAGTGCAGTTTTGTTAAGAAAGAAGGCCGAAATTCATAAGTGAGAGCTCCAAAGAATGTACAGTGCCTTGAAAAAGTATGCATACCCCTTGAAATTTTCTACATTTTGTCAAGTTACAACCAAAAACGTAAATGTATTTTGTAAGAATTTTATGTGATAGACCAACACAAAGTGGCGCATAATTGTGAAGTGGAAAGAAAATAATAAATAGATTTAAAAAAATTTTTTACAAAAAAATATCTGAAAAGTGTGGCATGCATTTGTATTCAGCCCCCTCTACTCTGATACCCCTAACTAAAATCTAGTGGAACCAACTGCCTTCAGAAGTCACCTAATTAGTAAATAGAATCCACCTGTGTGTAATTTATCTCAGTATAAATACAGCTGTTCTGTGAAGCCCTCAGAGGTTTGTTTCAAACCACTATATATATACAGTACTGAAGATACTTCAATAATATTTCAAAATACATGCTAACCGAAAATATACTACACATTGAGGTGTTAATGGTCTTTGTATGCTATAAAGAGATGTGGAGTTTGTTGCCAATCTGTTGAGAATGAAAATAAATATATAACATTTTAGTTACTGTATCCCCACACCCCACACACTAGCAAAACATTTATGAAATAATTATGAAAATCTGCACAACATGGGTCAGTAATAAAAAAAATTCACATTATGCATGACCAGTGCATCTTTCTGAAAAATAAAAATGTTCAGTCTCTCCAAGACCACAGCCTAAAAATTCTGTTGGCCCAAATCTTTGTACAATATTGATATAACGATTGTATGTTGAAAGGTATGATTCATTTATGTGCAGTTAAAGATTAGTAATGTAATTGTTTTATGTGATGTCCAATGAAATTCATTTATATAAGTATAATCCTTAAAATAGGTCACCAAATGCAATGGAGGGCATAGCAATAAGCCCTAGTTTAGTTTATTTTAAAATGTAATATACCTTTAGTTACCTTTATAAACTTGACCCTCTCACTTCAAATTAGTAAAACCTGTACTCAACAAAGGTTAGTAGTAATTCCTATATTTATCAATTTTTCACAGATGTATGCCCAATGCAACACATTACCCTTGCTTTCTCACTCTCTATCTCTGGTTCTCTGCTTTTTCCAACTCTCCCTCCACACATTCTCTTTCTTCAGGGTCACCTAAATCAATATCACATGGGCAGGGATGGACTGGCCATAGGGACTACCGGGAGTTTGCCGGTGGGCCGATGGCTCAGTGGGCCGTTTAAAAAAAAAAATATATTTTTTTTTTGTGGCCCGTTTTTTATGCAGTTTGGCAGCAGCGGGAGCGTGGCAGCAAACAGCAGCGGGGATTCGGGGAAGGTGGCCAGCGAGGAGGGCAGTTGGATGTAAAATTCAGAGGAGGGAGAAGAGCTCCACCCCCTCCCTGACCACCGAAGAGGCGAACAGTAGCGAGCGCAGCCACCCCGGCGCTCCCAGAACCTTGATTCCTCCACCTCCTCTCTGCTCCAGGAACCATGCGGCCTGGGCCGGAGGGCAGGCTGACTGGGAGCCCGGAGGAAGAGAACATGCGCCACTGTAAGGAGCAGAGCAGCGAGAGCACCCCCGGATCAAGAGGGAGACTCGGCGCTGCCGCTGCTGGCCATCAGGTACCTGGCATCCTACACAAACATGCCAGAACACTGAGACAGCGGGGAGGTGAGCAGAGGAGGGACTGCAGAAAGGGACAGTGCTATGTGGTCTGTCTCAGCCCTCCCCTCTGTCTTTCTGCCCCCTCTGTCTCTCAGTCCCCCCCTCTGTTGCTCAGTCCCCCCTCTTTCAGCCCCCTCCTCTGTCTCTCAGCCCCTTCTGTCTCTCAGACCCCCCCTCTGTCTCTCATACCCCCCCTCTGTCTCTCAGGCCCCCCTCTGTCTCTCAGATCCCCCTCTGTCTCTCAGTCCCCCCCTCTGTCTCTCAGACCCCCCTCTGTCTCTCAGTCCCTGTGTCTCTCAGTCTCCCCTCTTTTAGCCCCCTCCTCTGTCTCTCAGCCCCCTCTGTCTCTCAGACCCCTCTCTGTCTCTCAGACACCCTTCTGTCTATCAGACCCCTCATCTGTCTCTCAGACCCCTACTCTGTCTCTCAGACCCCTCCTCTGTCTCTCAGCTCTCCTCCTCTATCTCTCAGATCTCCTCCTCTATCTCTCAGCTCTCCCACTGTCTCTCAGCTCCCCCTCTGTCTCTCAGCTCCCCCTCTGTCTTTCAGCTCCCCCTCTGTCTCTCAGCTCCCCTTCTGCCTCTCAGACCCCTCCTCTGTCTCTCAGACCGCTCCTCTGTCTCTCAGACCCCCACTGTCTCTCAGCCCCCTCCTTTATCTCTCAGCTCTCCCCCTCTGTCTCTCAGCTCCCTCTCTCTGTCTCTCAACCCCCCTCTGTCTCTCAGACCCCCCTCTGTCTCTCAGTCCCCCCTCTGTCTCTCAGTTCCCGTGTCTCTCAGTCCCCCCTCTTTTAGCCCCTCCTCTGTCTCTCAGCTCCCCTCTATCTCTCAGACCCCCTCTGTCTCTCAGACCCCCCCTCTGTCTCTCAGACCCCCCCCCCTCTGTCTCTCAGCTCTCCTCCTCTGTCTCTCAGCTCTCCTCCTCTATCTCTCAGACCCCCTCTGTCTCTCAGTCCTCCCCTCTGTCTCTCAGTTTCTGTGTCTCTCAATCCCCCCTCTTTTCGCCCCTCCTCTGTCTCTCAGCTCCCCTCTATCTCTCAGACCCCCCTCTGTCTCTCAGACCCCCCCTCTGTCTCTCAGACCCCACCTCTGTCTCTCAGCCCTCCTCCTCTGTCTCTCAGCTCTCCTCCTCTGTCTCTCAGCTCTCCCCCTCTGTCTCTCAGCTCTCCTCCTCTATCTCTCAGCTCCCCCTCTGTCTCTCAGCTCCCCCTCTGTCTCTCAGCCCCCTCTGTCTCTCAGCCCCCTGTCTCTCAGCCCCCCTCTGTCTTTCAGACCCCTCCTCTGTCTCTCAGACCCCTCCACTGTCTCTCAGCCCCTCCTCTATCTCTCAGATCCCCCCTCTGTCTCTCAGCTCCCCCCTCTGTCTCTCAGCTCCCCCCTCTGTCACTCAGCCCCCCTCTGTCTCTCAGCTCCCCCTGCCTCTCAGCTCCCCCCTGTCTCTCAGCTCCCCCCTCTGTCTCTCAGCTCCCCCGGTCTCTCAGCCCCCCCTCTGTCTCTCAGCTCCCCCTCTGTCTCTCAGCTCCCCCTCTGTCTCTTAGACCCCCCTCTGTCTCTCAGACCCCCCCTCTGTCTCTCAGCCCTCCTCCTCTGTCTCTCAGCTCTCCTCCTCTGTCTCTCAGCTCTCCTTCTCTATCTCTCAGCTCTCCCCTCTGTCTCTCAGCTCCCCCTCTGTCTCTCAGCCCCCCTCTGTCTCTCAGCTCCCCCTGTCTCTCAGCTCCCCCTGTCTCTCAGCTCCCCCCCCCTCTGTCTCTCAGCTCCCCCGGTCTCTCAGCCCCCCCTCTGTCTCTCAGCTCCCCCTCTGTCTCTTAGATCCCCCTCTGTCTCTCAGACCCCCCTCTGTCTCTCAGTCCCCCCCTCTGTCTCTCAGTTCCCGTGTCTCTCAGCCCCCCCTATTTTAGCCCCTCCTCTGTCTCTCAGCTCCCCTCTATCTCTCAGACCCCCCTCTGTCTCTCAGCCCCCTCCTCTGTCTCTCAGTCCCCTCCTCTGTCTGTCAGCCCCCTCCTCTGTCTCTCAGCTCTCCTCCTCTATCTCTCAGCTCCCCCTCTATCTCTCAGCTCTCCTCCTCTATCTCTCAGCTCCCCCCTCTGTCTCTCAGCTCCCCCCTCTGTCTCTCTGCCCTTTCCTCTGTCTCATTCACTCCCTGACTCTTAGGCTGCTTTCACACTGGGGCGGGCATTGACGGTAAAACGCTGCTAGTTTTAGCAGCACTTTACTGTCGTTTTAGCTGCACTATTCAGCTTCTAGCAGGTGCTTTTAACCCCGGCTAGCAGCCAAATGAAAGGTTAAATGCGCCTGTGTAGCTGCTGCCGAAGCACTTTGCAGGCGCTTCAGCAGAGGTGGCCATTCATTTGCTGCTTGGAGGACTTTTTTTAACGCCCTGGCAGCACCCCAGTGTGAAAGCACTTGGACTTTCACGTTGGGCCTGCTGCGGGGTAGGCGTTTTTCAGGTGCTTTACAGGCGCTATTTTAAGCTCAAAAGCGCCTGAAAAACGCCTCAGTGTGAAAGGGGTCCTACACTCACCCCCTCTCTTTTACACTCACTCCCTCTCTCTTACACTCACCCCCTCTCTCACCCACCCCCTCTCACTCCCTTTCCCTCAACCCTCTCTCTCTCTCTCTCTCTCATTCCCCTCTCGCTCACCCTCTCATGATATACAATAATGGATGAAGGGGCCTTTTGGTGGGCGTAATTTTTATGGGGGGTTGGGGGGCAGCATTTTATTGAATTAAAGTGGACCGGTCTGGATGAAGTCCAGGGCCAATTTTTTGTCCCAGTCCAGCCCTGCACATGGGTATCCATGGTTCATCCAATAATATTTTTCATGGATGATATATTTGGCTTCTTGTTCTCACTTCCCATTTAAACCAAGGAATCCTACAATGGCATATGCCAATCTTGTTGTAAGATGCCCTGCCCCTTCTATATCATCTCACTGGTAATTATATAACTTGCCTGGATTTTGTATCTATTGTTCTTATGTAGAAAGCTGTGCCTATTCTGTTCTCATGAAAAAAAATTTATATTTATAACATTACAAGAAAAACTTGGACTGACATGCAAGAAACAAAAGGACAGAGATATAAATAGTGTAATTATATGCTACTGCTATTAGACTATGACTTAAATTACAGTATGCAGAGTGTGGAAACTATGGCTTGACTTTGCCTTCACTAATGCCGCTCAGGAATACATGGTTTATCTGATACACGTTAACTACTCCTTCCGTGCTAACACCTGCTAAGACCCTCCTGGCGCCCCTATAGTTGACCCTTAGTATTCTAAGCCTAGTCTCAGAGTTCCCTATTGGGAAACCTTACCTCTATCGAAGATGAGTAGCACATTCTCCTTTCATAATTTCTCCAAATGGAGTGGCTGAGCAGTGATGTTTTATGGTTTGTACCTTGTTTTTGTTCTTTGTTTTTGGTTTGTTTTTATTGTAGCTAACAGTACTGTTTAGGCTGATAACCTGTTAGGTACCGATTTACGTGGTACTTTTTTGAGCCAGGGAATGCCCCAAGGTTCTGTTTTTGTAAATGTATTAAAAGTCAATAAAGAGAATTAAAAGAAAGAAAAAAAACAGTATTCAGACATGATAGCTCATTACAGACAACATCCCATATCTCACTCACTGGCAGTGAAGATAATTGAAGGAGCTGCTAAAAAAATCACACCACTCAAGCTTGGGATATGTTTGTCTACATGAGGTAGTTAACAGGGAGAAGAAGCCCTGCTAGATTTGCCACGCTATATCGCACGATAATCACATGAGTCGGCGGGGGCAATAGTGTGGACATGTCAGTCTAGGTACTGGAGTCACTTTTAAAGCTGATGAAAAGTGTCACATGGGGTGCATGCAGAAAATAGAAGAAAGTGAACAGCTTCCTCTGAGTACACTAGCAGAGCATGCACAATGGCAATGCTACAACCAGAGAATTGACTGCTATTGGGTTGCCACCAACAGCTAGTTGGTGAAGTGAAGAGAAATGGCAGGATCAAACAGTAATTAAAAAATGTAGGGAGATGTGCAAATTAAAGCTGCTGCTATAAGGTACAATATCTATTTTTATATTTAAATATACAAAGATTTTTTTTAGTTTAATGACCCTCTTTAAATCTTTTGAAAGGCAAGAATTAATAGATGTTCAGTCTCATAACATGAAACATAGCATAATTTAAAAACCATTACATTAAATGCACAATAATGAAGTGTACAATTATCAGTTAGTAGTAAATATTTTTTACCTGGATGACAGAAGCTGCAGTAAGACTGTCCTTTGGGGGTTCATTCTTAACTGATAAATCATCAGTATCAATGAGGTTGTCTGTAGGAACGTTCTGTGCTGGCTTCAGATAAGCAATTTCATTCTGCTTTGAGTCAAGAGTCACACACACATCGTATGAGAAAGGGAAGGGTAAACTTGCATCACTGATCTCAGAGGGACATCCCAGTGTGAACTGAGGATACACATTTCTATTGAAAGTTTGAAAAGATGTTGGAGTGCTAGATTTTTTGCACTTAAAAATGACTGTTAGAATCACTGTAACCATAAATAGAAAGGAGATAGTACCTATTGAGACTATTAAGTAGAAAGTTGTATTTGAAGATGTTTCAGTACTACTAGGGTGTCTTCTTATTTCGGGTACAACTTGTTGAAAATTTTCTGCAACCACCAAGCTCAGTGTAACTGTGGATGACAATGAAGGTTGCCCATTGTCCTTTACTAAAACCACAATCTTTTGGCTTAAAGAATCCATGTCTTTAAGGTCTCTTCCTATTTTTATTTCCCCTGTCCGTTGACTTATTATAAATAAGGATGGATCAGCTGCTTGTAAAAAATGATAAGATAGCCAGGCATTGTGTCCAGAGTCATTATCAACTGCAATCACTTTGGTCACTAGATACCCTTTCTCGGCAGAATGAGGAATAAACTCAAACAATGATTCTTCAGTGTCTTGTGATGGGTAGAGAATCTTGGGAGCATTATCATTTTTATCAATAATACAAATCTTCACAGCAGCATTACTGCTAAGAGAAGGAGACCCGTTATCTTTAGCCATTACTTGAAACTCAAACTCCCGTAACTGTTCATAGTCAAAAGATCTCTGGGCATAAAGAATCCCAGTCACTGAGTTAATTGATATGTAGGAAGATACTGGAATGCCATCTATGTTACTAATGAGAATGGAATAACTAATTTTAGAATTTTCATTAATATCATGATCTGAAGCATGAATTCTATATATTGAAGTTCCTTGCGGGTTATTTTCCTGAACATAAACAATATAATTTGTTTGATCAAATATGGGCATATTATCATTCACGTCAGACACACCTAGCTGAAAGGTTATGTTGGTGGATAACTGAGGAGATCCATTATCCAGAGCTTTAATCGTTATGTTATAGTGAGATGTTCTCTCTCTGTCAATGTTTTCTGTTGTCACCAATTTATAGTAACTAGCAGATGATAATATTAATTTAAAGGGTAACGTGTCAGATATTTCACAAACAACTTCTCCATTCTCACTAGTGTCCAAATCGTGAACATTAATGAATGCTATAATTGTATCTGATGGAGAGTTCTCTGGAACTGTAGCTGAGACAGATGTGATAGTTATTTCAGGAGCGTTGTCATTGGTATCTGTAATTTGAATTGATATTTTGCATTGAGTGGCAAGTCCACCACCATCTTTAGCTTCTACAATCATCTTATATTCTTCTGTGACCTCAAAGTCAATATCTCGTATTACTTTTATGCTTCCGTTTTTTGAATCTATTGTAAAAGTGTTGTGAGCATTTTCAGGAACATTGCTGAAGGAATATGTAATTTCTGCATAGGATCCTTCATCTTTATCAGTTGCATTTAGCTGCAGAACAACAAAACCTATTGGGACATTTTCATTCAAATTAATTTCATAGGTGTCCTTAGCAAATTTTGGAAAGTTATCATTTACATCAAGGACTTTGACATTAATGTAAGCAGTGCCCGTTTTAGAAGGCTGACCTCCATCGGAAGCAATTAAAGTTAATCTATAAATACTTTGTTTTTCTCTATCCAAAGACTTTTCCAAAATGAGCTCTGGATATTTCATTCCATCAGAAGCAGTCATTTCTCCAAGTGAAAAGTATATGTTTTCATCAATTGTATATCTCTGCACAGAATTAGAACCAATATCAGGATCCTGCGCAGGTCCCAAAGAAAGGCGTACTCCAGGTAGAGCAGATTCACTGATTGCTATGTCAAAAACATCCTTTGAGAAACTTGGTGCATTGTCATTTACATCTTGAATTTCCACTTTCACTGTATACAAGTGTAAAGGATTTTCAATCACAGCTTCAAAGCTTATGAAACAGTTTAGTTTTGTTCCACATAGCACTTCTCTGTCAATTCTATCCATAACATACAAGTCTCCATTTTCTGAATTAACAAAAAAATGTTGTGTTTTGCCTCTTAAGACAATGTGAAAATTCCGTAGTGACAATTCCTTTGCATTTAACCCTAGATCCTTTGCTATATTTCCTATAGTAGATCCCTTCTTCAATTCTTCAGGTACTGAATAATGGAGCTGAGCAAAAATATTCTTAAATGCAAAATAAATAAAACAATATAGTACCTGCCTTGTCATTGTCTTTCTTCCTCCATAGTACTGCATGGTTGGCTATTTTCTTAAAATCTCCTTCATGCATCCAAATGGAAATGTTAGTCTAAACTGTTTTTCATCTTCATTTTCAGCTGAATTATCCAATATACAAGAGAACCCACGGAAATATAATATGTTATGGTACACTGCAGTCTTGATCAGTGAAACTCCACTAAGAATCCAAGACTATTGAAATTTTAGATGGAATAAAAATCTTTGCAGTGCAACAGTGGCGCTCAGAGTCTCTACTTGGAACTGCAGGTTTGAAACTAAATACAGAACCACCAAAATACTTACTAAGTAATGGGAAATATAAATAAATACATATGCTTTCATTTAAAAAAACATATTCAGAAACTATCAAAATATTATTTAACTTTTACAATAAATTACAAATTAAAGTAGTTGCACAACAATGCAAAACCCATACAACAAATCCTGTTAATAAACAATGGGAAGTTTCAAAGTTTATCTGAGAGGTTAGATGAGGTTAGATGACCTATAACTCATTTATATAAACAGGAGTTTTGTACTATGAAAATATGATTTTAAATAAACAAGCATATATCATCAATATGAAGAATTTGTGCCTAAATGCTGATGTGTATGTTAGCAAAAGTCATATGTATAATAAGTGTTCTCAATATTATGTATAACATTTATATTAAAAATCTATTTAAAAAAATGCATTACTCTAACTGCCCATTCACACAGGGGCAGCACGACTTGTGCCGCGACTGTGCTGGGCGATCTCAAGACGACTTCAAAGCAGACTTACAAAATGACTTCTGTATTGAAGTCAATGGAAGTCGCCTTGAAATCGTCTTGAAGTAGTACAGGAACCTTTTTCTAAGTCGGAGCGACTTCAGTCGCTCCGCTTAGAACGGTTCCATTGTACAGAATGGGACGCGACTCGTCAGGCGGCTGAGACGCCTGACGAGTCGCCCCTGTGTGAATGGGGTCTAAAGTTAAATTATTCATAATATTATGATAATTGTGTATATACTTTGAAGAATGTTAGTGAATTGTGTTATGATCTGTGTATTTCTATTTTCAAATATTTTAATTGTTAGTAATTGATGATAAATGCTTAAAAACAAAGCAAGCACTTTACAAAATTCTAAACTGTTTAATTTATTTTCATTTATAGCCTTTTGCCAGGACTCAAATATAACTATTCATCCTAATGCCGCGTACACACGATCGGAATTCCGCTCAAGCTTGGCTTGCATACACACGGTCAAACAAAAGTTCTCTTAACTTTCGACCGTCAAGAATGCGGTCATGTACAACACTACGATGAGCCGAGAGAATAAAGTTTAATGCTTCCGAGCATGCGTCAAATTGTTTCCGAGCATGTGTTGGAATTTTGCGTGTCGGAATTGCTACAGACGATCGGATTTTCCGATACAAATTTTTTCCGTCTGAAAATTTGAGAACCAGCTCTCAATCTTTTGCTGGCAAAAATTCCGAAAGCAAAAGTCCGATGGAGCATACACACGGTCGGAATTTCCGACCAAAAGCTCACATCGGACTTTTGCTGGCGGAATTTCATATTTCATATTTTAATTCTTTAAATCTATTACTGATTTGATGAAGTGTAAGCCTGTAAAGGCTCTCTTATCTTCCTAAACTCAGTGCTGATACTCAAGTCATCACAAAATCCTGCTGCAGGATTACATGAGAGAACCCTAAAAACCTTATCAATTGATATATGTATTCGTTAACCCAGATATTTGAAGTAGAAATGATAACAACAATATATCATGAAATAATTGTTAATGCTCCTGCACATAATTACTCTATAATCCTAAAACTTGTTAAAACAATGGCTTATTCTTTCAGAACTACAATGCTCAGATGTAGTATCGATTTTTAGCTACGTGGACATGCTGGGATTCTTTTTACAGCCAGAGGAACACTGCATTGGGCATTCAGGGTTTACTTCAGAGTGAGGGCAATAAATTTACATTTATAAGACAGCTAAGCAGTGTAGGGCTAATAGAAAGCAGGAGGGAATTGAGAAATAATCCTAAATACTAATTTTAGGCTGTTGAATTCACAGAAGCTTTAGCCCTGGTTCACACTGGTGCATTTTGACATGCAATTTGGCATGTCAAATCGCATGTCAAAGAGGCGGTATTTGACGCAAATTACCGGCAATGGCACCGTCCTAATCTGCAGCGCTGCACCGATTTCAAAAAGTAGTTTCTGTACTACTTTTTGCGATTTTGGCCCGCGATTTACATTGACATCTGTGCAGAAACCTGCATAGATGTCTCTGTAATCGCGGCCGAAATCTGGACTGACCAGCGGGAGTGAAATCGTGCGAGTTCAGCTGAACTCGCACGACTTCACTCTCGCAGCCCAGTGTGAACCTGGGCTTACGGTAGATTTACTAAAACTGCTGCACTCAGAATCGGGTGCAGCTGTGCATGGTGGCCAATCAGCTTCTAACCTCAGATTGTTCAATTAAGCTTTGGCAATAAAACCTGGAAGCTGATTTCTATGCAGAAGTGAGCCTAAATTTGCACTCTCCAGCTTTAGTATATAAACCCCTTAGAGTCTGCATCAACATCAACCTCTCTGTAGTCACCTTATTACAATTTTCTATGCTACCTGTTCTGTTAACTTACAACTGAATAATTTTATTCTGCAAACCTGATACCTTCACCTGGTATGTGGCAGAATTCATTTTGTATCATTTCACACAGACTGTCTCTCTACCACCAGAGGACAATTGATTTTTAGAGAATCTCCAAATGGCTACTACAATTCATTTGTAAGGGAGAGCTACTGAAGAAAGAGACACATTTGTCGGCCTGCACAGTAAATTACATCAGAGAGAGGAACATTCTCTCTGAGAGTTCACCTTCCAGCAGGACAACGACCCTAAACATACAGCCAGAGCTACAATGGAATGGTTTAGATCAAAGAATAGTCATGTGTTAGAATGGTCCAGTCAAAGTCCAGACCTAAATCCAATTGAGAATATGTGGCAAGACTTGAAAATTGCTGTTCACAGATGCTCTCCATCCAATCTGACAGAACTTGAGCTTTTCTGCAAATAAGAATGGTCAAAAATGTCACTCTCTAGATGTGCAAAGCTGGTAGAGACATACCCAAAAAGACTTGCAGCTGTAATTGCAGTGAAAAATGGTTCTACAAAGTATCAAATATCGGAAAGTTATTATTTACATCAAGAATGTTAACATTAATGCGGGCAGTGTTTGTTTTAGAAGGCTGGCCTCCATCTAAAGCAGTGTTACGTTAATATTTAGACATTTTGTAAATGTCCATCAGAATTACCCAATATAGAAAAGAACAGTAGTAATCCAATTCCAGAGCCTATAAAAAGTATTCACCCCTTGGATGTTTTCATGTCTTATGCTTTAATGTCAATGTTAAAAGAGATTATTCATGTGGAGTCAAGGGGTTTCAGGTGATTGCAGTATGAAAACACATGTATATGGAAGGTCTAAGTTCAGGTGAGTCAGTATCATGGCATAACGTACAATACTGCAATTTTAACAATGTCCATTCCATACTAATTATCCGTATTTTAATTCTAATTACTTGTCATTACATTTCCCCATGTAAACCGTCAGTAGCAGTTGCAGACTTGAAAAAAAAAACATACTTTAATTCTCTATCATATTGTCCTAGCATGGTTTTACTGTTACAGTACATCCTCAGAAAGATTTGTGTTCATATCCTACAGCATAGACCAATTGTTTCAATTAAGTGTTCTGGATAAACAAAACAAACAGATACTCGCACTTTACATATGTCCTCTGGAGGCTATTCTATCTGATGCACTGAAGTAGTAGCAGCTAAGTAAACCTAGATGCAGTTGTTAACTCTAACCTATAACTAAAAACGACACTTTCCTTCACCAGTCATTCTTCCAGCTTAAAAAGAACCTGTCATTACCAACAGGATGTAAGACACAGATCAAACTTGGGCAAAAGTTGAAGGCACGAATGTAGCCTGAGAATCCAGGGGCCCCTTTTTCTTCAGTTATGAGGCAAATTCATGGTCATATGTTTGTTACGTTTTGTGAGGTATTTTCTATGATATTAATTTATTTGCTAAAATAAGGATACTTGGGAAATATAATGAGGCCCTGGATTGCATTTTGCATTATAGCCCAGAAGCATTTTGGTACCCTTGGGTATGTAAAAATGTTGCACTGCCATTTCTAACAGATAGATAGTAAAAATAAGTCAATGATTCCACATAGATTGATCAATCTACCCGGGATGGAGGTATATATAGCCATTGACTCATTTAAAGTCCCAACCTTAGCCTAGCCTTAGTTGCTTTTCAATGATTCCACATAAACCAGAACCTTTCTTTCAGAATGTGATGATGGATGTTTATTATCCATCCAATTATTTTAATAAAACTATAGAACATAGTACCCACAACCCTCACAAGGCATGTGTACTTCTGCTCTGCTCTCCTGTGTAGTACAGGACAAAAGTTGGCAGAAGAAGACTATTTTGGGTGCATTTGCTAATTTTGCCTTCCAAGCTTCAGAGCTGAAGCAAATTGTGCACATAATATATGGAAAGTAAACTATTCTAATTCAAATTCATAAAATTTGAATCTATTTGAATATGAATAAACAAAATGAATTCCGAAAACAAATTAAACGGATTAAACAAATTTAACTAAATAAATGTATGTAAATAACGAATCAAAATGAAATTAAACAAAACAATTTTTTTTTGTTCTGCACATGTCTACCAGCCATTTGATGGTTTGATTGGTTGAGGACACAATCAAATGTGACAGTTTGTATTTCCAACATTCCAGGAATGTAACTGTCTAGCTTTATGATTTACTGCTGAAGCTTTGGGCTTTAGCAAAATGGCAGCCTCCAGAAAGAAGAAACAGGAGCAATGCTGGAGGCAATTTACAGCACACACTAATTTTGATGCCATAATTATTGTGGAATGTATGTTCCTTGCTAAAGAACATCATTTTTTTATCAAGTTGTTATGGGTAAAGTTCCGCTTTTGAAGCAGAATCAAACTCATCAATTTAACAGTTTTTAAAAATGGTTAAATGTGTCGGGAATGTGCTGTCAACCAAACTGTCAAACCATCAAATGGCTGGTGTCATAACTGATCACATGTGGAGCATCCTGGCAGTTGAAGACCAAACAGAGGCCAAGATGGCAGCTTCCTTGTCTGAAAACACCAGGAGGGTTTAGTTCTGCTTTAAGTTTAAAAAAAAATTGAGCCACACATATTATTTATTACTATGCATACAATAGTGAGAGTAATTATTCTAGGGCCAATATTCGTGGTTAACTCTAAATTGATGACCTGTAAGGACTTTTAAAATATCACTGACAGACAACATTGGATTCTCTAGTTTCTTCAACATTTGGTATCTATTTATTCAATAGAACTATTTTATATTTTACAAAATCTGGGGATGATATTATGTTTGTGTGCTCACATTATTTGAGTGTATTTTTACTGAAAACATGATTTAATAAACAGTAGTGCAAATATAGGACAGGCCAGGAGCTCAGGCGCAGCAGAAGCGTAGGGCCTACATGATGGGGTTTGTCCGGAGAGGCTATGGGCACTTAGGGGTTAATGTAAGGTTTGGTTTAACAGGAGGGTAATTAGGCTTATTTGATTGGAGGAGGTTAGGATGGGGCAGGGTGGGGTCTTAGGGGTTCCTTGGTGGGAGGCGACCCTCCCATATTCAGTTGGCCCAGGGGACAGTACAGAAAAGGTTTTGATTTTCCTGTGTGGATTTACTGCCCCAGTGATGGAGGACTTAGAGAGCATGCTGGCCAACATTCGCTTGGCTGCTGTTGCAAATGGGCCGCAGTGGCTACGGGATCAGCTTTCTGGTTTGCTGTCGGGGTCGGGGTCAGGGCAGGTGACTGCTGCACCTGCCCCAGAACTTCCACGCGCTAGGAGGTTGAGGCCTCCTTTGCGCTTTAGCCCTGATTTGACCCAGAGGGGTCGTCGCCGCGCTGGGAGCCCAATCTTGGACCCTTCAGCATCCACCGCCAAGAGAACGCCTGCTCGGTCAGCTGGTGGGGCTGGGAGGAATCCCCTTCACAGGTGTGCCCCGGGGGAGAGCGCATGTCTTCCGCTCGCTCCCGACCCCTCTACTGATGAACAGGACCATATGGCCGCCACGGCAGGTGCCCTGCCTGCCGTGGGATCGGCCTAGCGCGGGAGGGCGAGATCTACCAGTGCCTGGGGTGGCCGGGACTGCCAGTGGGGGAAGCAGAGGTACCGCTAGAAGGAATGCCAGCATGTCTGGACCAGTGCACCGCTTCTGATAGGCCTTCCAGGCAGAGGGCGCAGCGGAGGACTGCAGTGACGTCATCGCTGAGTGCCGGGTTCCGGAGCAGCGAGCCAGAGGCCGCGGGCTGCCTGGGGAGGAGGACCAATCGGAAGGGGAGCTGACCGCCTCGGAGGACGGCAAGGTGGATGCCTGGGGTCACCCCCTGCACGTTGCTGGAGCAGAGCTGCTGGGATCCGGAGCCGCGGCTGGGCTGACGGACGTTGCTGGGCTGCCTGGTAAGTCTTCTCTGTGTACCCATGGGAACTGCTTGTCTCCTGTCATGTCTCCTGTCATGTCTCCTGTCCTGTCTCCTGTCTTGTCTCCTGTTGCATCTACTGTTGTGTCCCCCGATGGGTGTGTGGGGGGTGTTGGCAGTGTGGGTGGTAGCTTGGGTCAGGCTTAAGGAGGGGCTCCGGGTGTGGGGGTCTCTCAGCAGGTGATGACCTCCATATTGCAGGCATTCATGGCGGAGTTTTGTGAGGTACTGGCCCGTTGTGATCCGAGCGGGGGTTCGTCGGGAGTGTCTTCCCTGGTGTCTGCATGGATGGCTGCAAGGGCCACCGCAACGCTGACGGGGGTGGCGGCCGGCCTGGGGTCACCCTTGGGTGCTACAAGCCAGGGTGTCGGGGCTCAGTCGTCGTCTTCTGCTCCATCAGGGGATGGGCTGCAAGGGGAGGCATCGACTTCTACTGTGGTGCCACCGCCTTCTCAGGATAAGGCAGCGGGGGAGGGCAAGAAGGCAACGGGGACGTGGATGGAGTGCATTTGGCAGACTCAGCAAAGTGTGAAGTCTATGTGTGCTTCGAGGGACCGCTGGGTGCTCATCTGAAGCAGGAAGTGAGAGATCAAAGAGAACAAGGGGGTTTGAGTATGGAAGTATTTTCCTATATATATATTTAGGGAGGGGCGGTTATAAGATCACATAGATTAGCACTCCCCTTATAACCCAAATAATAAATAGCTTTTTTCTTTGGGGGGGGTTTTTCTTTTAATTGAAGAATCCCCGGAGGTGGTTTAGAGTTCGTGATAAGAAATGAAAAAGATGCAGCTATAGTCAAAGCATCCAGGGATTCTTCAATTAAAAGAAAAAACCCCCCCAAAGAAAAAAGCTCCAAAACTCTGGCATATATTTTTTCTCCCCCATCTCTATGGACTTAAATCAATCATCATAGAGTTAAAACAGCTGCACGGCTCTAGGAGACACTGAATAGACACTGCCTTGTATTTCTCTGGAGAGGAAACTGGGAAGATTCCCTGAACTGTGTCCAACACGGCTGAATAACCTAGATCCATTGGGATTTGAACATATTGAAAACCTCAGTTTCCCTTATCTCCTCTGTCGGCAAAAAAGAAAACAAGATACCAGTGTTAAAATAGATCTACCGCACCTGAAGGAGTTCCACACGAACCAACTGCGGCAAGGACCGACAATCCTTTCCAGATCCATGAGCAAACACTCTCTGTGAAAGATAGGTCCCTGTGTTACCATACACAGACCGACCACATTAATAAATCGAGGGGACATCGTACAAGACTTGTGCACACAACGGAATACACTGAACAATTCCTGGCTCCATGTATTCCTACATACAGGCCGGGGTAAGCAAAGGAATTTACATCTTACAGTTTTATTTTCTGATTTGTGTCCCATTACTTGATCTATTATACAGCTCGGTCATCTATGACTATCTCAGTGCAGCGAACACTACCCTTTTTCCATAGGGGAGACAATATACATCTCTTGACCTAATTAAACGGAATCAGAGACAGATACTATTTAGATCCTCAAAGGATAACAAATTAGGTCTATCTCTACCGGACTGAGCCAACATCCTCATTCACATAAGATCTACTACAGTAGCAGGACTCTCACTAACCTCCAATTTTCTTCTTAAATCCCTTTGGTGATATAAGTGACCAAGGGGGGATAATTTTTGAATTTTTACATCTCTGAAGAAAATATTTTCAATTTCTAAGGACTATTTATGAGATATCATGCAATAATAGTGTAGTTATATCTGTATGAATGTTAATTGGAATATTTATAGGTGGTTTTTAGTTTGTGACATTGATAACGTTATCATTCTATATATGTTTATGGTGAAGGTATCATTTTGTAAATTTTAAAATTATACAGTGGATTATTTAAAATACAATAATAAATTAACTCTTTATAACCCATTGTTTCTCTTTGAAGAATCCTCTTTTGGGGGGGGGAATTCTGTCCTCCCCTCTCCCCTTCTTGAGGAAGTGAGAGATCGCATCTGGAAGGGTGAGTATGTGGAGATATTCTCCCTTTTGCCCCTGGAAATTTTTTATCTATATAAGGTCAAGCCGGATGAGAGTGAGAAAGAGGAGGAGGAGCGGCGTCGTTATCGGTTAATTCCCAGGACGTTTGGTAATTGGCTCCAGGCGTTTAATATCCTGGCTAGTGTTATTGGCGAAAAGTCCCCCGAGCAGTGCTCTGCTCTTTTTTGCTATTTGGTTTCGATTAGCGAGGCCCAACGGGTGTACGGGGGGTGGTCTGGTTAAGATACGATGAGCAGTTCAGGCAGCGGAAGGCGCTCAGGCCCGCTTTGCGGTGGGACCATAAAGATCATAAAGTCTATGGATGAAGCTCATGACTCAATCGCGGGCCCCTAACGCTCCCTTTCAGGGTGGGGCTGGTGGTGATTCAACTGCCTCGTCGCCATTGGCCGGAAACCGAAAAGGATTCTGTTGGCAATTCAACGAGGGGACCTGCAGCTACGGGGATCCTGTCGGTTTCGTCATGAATGCTCCAGCTGCTGAGGTTCCCATCCGCTCGCAAAGTGCTTCAAGCAGGGAAGAGGTAAGTCCGGTGAGGCTGGCAAGAGGGAGGACTCCGGTGAGGCTGGGAAGGCTGGCTCCCTTCTTAAGTAGGTATCCCGACCGGGCGGCGGCCCGTCTTCTTTTCGCAGGTTTTTCTTGATACCTTGCACGTTGTCCGGCATTCCTCTAGTTCCCACTAACTTGCAATCGGCTAGGCTCCACCCTTCAATGGTGTCGGCAAAACTCGCTAAGGAAGTGGCCTTGTGTAGGATGGCGGGTACTTTCGTGGTTCCTCCCCTGGAAGATCTGGTCGTCTCTCTGCTGGGAGTAGTTCCTAAGAAGGAACCCAACTCCTTTTGGCGGATTCATCACCTTTCTCATCCTAAGGGTGATTCGGTGAATGATGCCATCGATCGCGAGTTTTGTGCCGTCTCTTATACATCTTTCGACCAGGCGGTGGCATGGTGCGGAAGTTTGGGAAAGAGGCTCTGTTGGTGAAAACTGACATTGAGTCAACTTTCCGCCTTCTTACGGTCCATCCTCTCAGTGTCCGCCTGTTGGGCTGCGTCTGGGAGGGTCAATATTTTGTGGATCTCTGCTTTCCTATGGGGTGTTTGGTTTCCTGTTCCTTGTTTGAGACTTTTAGCTCATTCCTGGACATGACAGGCTTGCAGTCCATTCTCCACTACCTGGATGACTTTTTGGTGATCGGCCCTGCGGGTAGCAGGGCGTGCCATACTCTGTTGGCCACCTTGCAACATGTGTTTGAGCTTTTCGGGTGCCATTGGCGGCTGAGAAAACGGAAGGGCCGGTCACCGAGTTGACATTTTTGGGTATTGTGATTGACACGGACATGATGGAGTGCCGGCTGCCGATGGAGAAGGTGGAGGACCTCTGGTCGGTTGTGGCGGTGGCCCTCGGCAGCAAAAAGATTTGGCTGCGCTCCCTGCAATCGTTGCTGGGTAAGCTGAATATTGCGTGTCGAATCATGCCTATGGGACGGATTTTTTGCAGGAGGTTGGCCTTGGCCACGTCTGGTATCCGGTCGCTGCATCATTATGTTCGTTGCCACAAATCGGCAATGGGCCGATTTGCGGGTGTTGCAGCTGTACCTGGAGCAGTATAATGGGCGGTCTTTGTGGATGGAGGCGCTGGTTTCAGACTGAGATTTGGAGCTGTTTATAGATGCGTCCGGTGCGGAGGGATACAGGGCATTTTTTGGGGGTCAGTGGAGTGCGGGCAGATGGCCTGATTTGTGGCGGGAGGCAGATTTGCTGGGCAACCTGGTGCTATTGGAATTGTTTCCAATTGTGCTGGCAGTGGAGATTTGGAGACTGGAATTTAGGAACATGAGGGTTTGCTTTCATTGTGACAACATAGGGGTGGTGCAGGCCATTTACAAGGTTTCCGCTTCTTCCCCACCGGTGGTGCGTTTCCTTAGACACCTGGTGTTGCAATGTTTATGTCTGAATTGTTATGTCTGTGCGGTCCATGTGCTGGGTGTGAATAATAATGTGGCTGATGCGTTGTCTCTCCTGCAGTGGGACAAACAGTAGCTGGGCTACTTCGGAATTCAGTGTGCCAGGCTATTTGGAGTGCATACGAAAAGGTTTGGGGCGAATGGCAGGGCCTGGCGAATGAGGAAGGCGGTTGTTGTGGCGATGACGATCGTTTGTGCTTGTTGCTGTATTTCATTGGCAGGAACGTGAAGGAGGGGATGTTGGTTTCGAAGTTAGTTCAAAAAATGGCCGGCTTAGCATGTTGGTTTCAGTTGTCGGGGGTTGGGGACGTGACGAAGCATGTGTTGGTGAAGAGGGCTTTGCGGGGCTACCGCAGGGGTAAGGTAGTTTCGGATTCCCGTCGTCCGGTTTCATTCGAGATGCTGGTGGCCATCTTGGAACGGTTGGGGGTTGTTTGCTCTTCGGCTTATGAAGCAGCACTTTTTAGGACGGCCTTTGTCTTGCCCTTTTTTTGGGCATTCAGGGTTAGCGAGCTAGTGTGCAGGTCGAAACGGGGAGGTGGGGGCTTGGACATGGCTGATGTGGTCCAGCACGATGCTGGGGTTTCCATCTTTTTTGGTAGGTCTAAAACGGACCAGCGCAGTAGAGGGACATGGGTGGACTTGGGGGTGTCCTCGGCTCTTTGGCATGCACGGCGCGGGCTGTCCGGGAGTGGGTAGCATTAAGGGTCGGGGCCTGGGCCTTTCCTCATGCACTTGGATAGATCCGCTTTGTCCAAGTTCCAATTTGGGTCTGTTTTTAAACGGAGTCTCCTGGCTGCGGGATTCCCCTAGCAAGACTACTCCTCTCATTTGTTTCGTATAGGTGCGGCCACTAAAGCCGCGCGATGGGGCTTGGAGGACAGGTTGGTGAGGAAGATTGGGCGATGGGAGTCGCAGCGCTTTAGGTTTTATGTGCTGCCCCATCTGTTGCAGTAATGGTCGGGTCTTTCTTTGGGGGGCTGCCGGCCTGTGCACGGCTCTGGGTGGAGTTTTTTGACGTGTTGGCTTGTCTGTGTTTTTGTGTGTGCCCTGTGTGTGTGGTGATAGTCTGCAATGGCATCCCTAGGGAGGGGCCAGAGGGGGCCCTGACCCCCCAACATTATGCTGTGCCCCACCAAGTGCCCCCCAAAAAAAAATATTATTTTGTTTTTGTATTTTGCTCGGGCCGCCGCTGGAGTAACACAGTCTCTCCTGAGAGGGAGAGCGTCCCCAGTCAGCTCCTGTGGGGGAATTATCCCCCCTCCCTCTGCTCGATGACACTGCATAATGCGAGCGCTCACACAACCACAGCCGTCCGATCTGCTCCTTCCCCTGCATCCTCATTGGCACGGAGAAGAGCGATTTGCAGGAAGGACTCCACGAGCACTGTAGGGGGGGGGGGGGCAAGCCTTCATCTCAGTTACTGAAAAAAACTGACAGATTTCTCCCGTCCTTAGGACAGGAGAACCAGCCTGTAAATTTCGAGAGTGGTGACTGCAAGCTGAGCCAAGTGTCAGTCTATGACACTCTTTCACAGCCCAGCGAGTCCAGCCACCCCCCCTCACTCTCCTCACATACGAGCAGTGAGGAATACAGCTCCTCCTCCTCCTTCCAGTCCCGCCCACACATGCAGAACATGTGAAAGGGCCTGTTGTGGGATCGTAGTAAAGGGCCCCAGGATATATATATATATATATATATATATATATATATATATATAGTTGCATTTTATAGTTGGCCCCCCTACTTTTATCCCTGTCCCCCCATGTGCCCCCCCTAAATATGAAAGCTGGAGACGCCACTGTATTCAGGTCCTTCCCCAAATACTTGCTAACTATCTCCCCTCTGCTCTTTGGATTACTGTATTAAAATAACAAGCAAAATTGATAACTATGTGTGTATTATTTATTTATTTTATATATAACTTTAGCTCTGTTACACAGGCTTATAGTGAACATTCCATGAAGAAATTAAGTGTTTTTGAATGGCATAGGCAGTTTAAGGAGGGGCAGGGAGATGTCCATGTTGATATGAAGAAGTGGGCAGCCAAAAATGCAAAGGACAGATGCAAATTTGGACAGAGTGTGAACCGTTGTAGGCTCATGCTGGTGTGTTCATAGAACATGGCCCAATGGTCAACCAACATTGTTACTTGGAAAGTCTGAAAAAGATACAGGAATCTGTTTGGAGGAAAAGACCAGAACTTTGGCCTAGTAAAGTGGATTCTCCACCACAAAAATGCTCCTGCACAAACATATTTTATTTTTACAGTCCATTCCCGGGAATTAAGTTGTTACACCTGATATATACAGTAAATGTAAATGGATCTATCCACTACAGCTATCAAATAGTAAATCTGTATTATATAACTACTGGAAGCGAGCAAAGGAATAGGAAACACAAATAAGTTGTCATATTGCAACCTTGGCCTATTGTCCAGCACATATACACTAGTCTAGCCTTTAAGTACTACAAACAAAAATTAAAAAAAGTGTAGACTGCCTTTGCTGACCTCTGCTACTACAGTATAAATACTATTTGCCTGGTTTAAATGCTGCTCCAATTACGCGTTCCATGCTAATTACCTTTACATTGCCTTGCAATGCCTCTTCTGCGTCCATAGCTTAAATTATCGAAGTTCGGAAAAGCAGGGTAACCAGTAATTAAGAAATAGGTCAGCAATGGCAGCCTATAAGTTTCTCTCACAAGTGGTGTACTTTAAATGCATTTAACAGCAGTCTCTTTGGAATATGAATGTTGACAAGGTCTGTTTTTAGGATTGACAGTGCATATGACCTCAGTTTTTTTTTTTTTTACAGTCATCCAAAAAGTGCTAACTGCTCATATAAAAAATGGTAACTTCTAAACAAATCCTTACCTGAATAAGACTAAATGACTGAGGATGTTCTTTCAGAACTTCAGTTGTGGTAGTTGAATCACCAGTGTCAATGAGATTGTCTGTGGGGACATTCTGTACTGGTTTTAGATAGGCAATTTCATTTTGCTTTGAGTCAAGAGTTACGCATACATCATAGGAGAATGGAAAAGGTAAACTTGCATCACTGAACTCAGAAGGACATCCCAGGGTAAACTGAGGATACACATTTCCATTACATGTTCCAAATGTTGCTGATGTAATTGGTTTTCTGCACTTAGAAATCACTATAATTATCACAGTTACAATAAATAAAAATGAAATAAAGGCTACTGAAACTACCAGATAGAATGTCACATTAGATGAAACATCAGAATTACTAGGTTGGTGTTTGATTTCTGGGGAAACTTGCTGGAAGTTTTCTGCAATTACTAAGTTTAAAGTGACTGTAGAAGAAAGGGATGGAGTTCCATTATCTTTTACTAGAACTACAATTTTTTGTCTTAGGGATTCCAAATCTGGAAGGTCTCTTCCAACACTGATTTCACCAGTTTGTTGGCCTATAATAAATAATGATGGATCAGGAACTTGTAATAAATGATAAGACAGCCAGGCATTGTGTCCAGAGTCAGCATCTACTGCAATCACTTTGGTCACTAGATAACCTTTTTCAGCAGAGTGAGGAATAAATTCAAATAATGCTGGTTCTTCTGTGTCTGGAGATGGATAGAGAATCCTTGGGGCATTATCATTCTTGTCAATGATACATATTCTCACTGTGACATTGCTGCTTAATGGAGGAGATCCACCATCTTTAGCCATCACCTGAAATTGAAAGTCCCGTAACTGTTCATAGTCAAAGGATCTTTGGGCATAAAGAACACCGGAAACTGAATTTATGGAAACGTATGATGACACTGGTATATTTTCAATATTGCTACTCAGAATATTGTATGTGATTTTCCCATTCTCATTAAGGTCAGGGTCTGAAGACAATAATTTAAATACAGATAATCCTGGCTGGTTGTTTTCTGAGATATAGATAATATAACTTTTTTTCTCAAAAACAGGAGGATTGTCATTAACATCTGAGATCAACAGTTGGATGGTTTTGTTAGAAGACAGTTGAGGTGTCCCTTTATCAACCGCACTAATGGTGATGTTATATTTTGAAATTTGCTCCCTGTCCAGGTTGGTTGTGGTTTCTATTTTATAGTAGTTAGGGGTGGAGGATGTCAGTTGAAATGGCAGATTTTCAGATATATGACAAAAGACTTCACCGTTTTCTCCAGTATCCAAATCATTTACATTTATAAGTGCTACAGCTGTACCAGGTGGAGAATTCTCTAGGATTGTAGATGAGAAAGATGAAACCTTTATTTCAGGTGGATTGTCATTGACATCAATAATTTGTATTGAGACCTTACAATGAGCTACAAGCCCACCACCATCTTTTGCTTCTACTGTCAACTTGTACTCCTCTGCTACTTCATAATCTAAGTTTCCTCTCACAGTAATATTTCCACTTACAGAGTCCACTGCAAACATTTGTTTTACACTTTCAGGAACATTTCCAAATGAATATGTTATTTTTGCATTGGATCCTTCATCTTCATCAACAGCATCCAAATGGAGAACCAGGAAGCCGACTGGTGCATCTTCATTTAAACTTATGTGGTATTTGTCCTTTTTGAACTTTGGAAAGTTGTCGTTAGCATCATGAACTGAAATTTTAATGAATGCAGTACCTGTTTTAGGTGGTTGCCCACCATCCAATGCCAATAAAATTATTTCATGACTCTTTTGTTTTTCTCTGTCCAGTGCTTTTTCTAAAATAAGCTCTGGATATTTAATGTCATCTATTACTTTTTCTCCTAATGTAAAGAACTCATTATCACTAAGCATGTAACTCTGAACAGAATTGATACCAAGATCTGGATCCTGAGCATGCTCCAAAGCAAGATGGACTCCAGGCAATGCTGACTCACTAATCACAATGTCAAATGTGTCTTTTAAAAAATTAGGGGAATTGTCATTAATATCACAAATTTCTGCTTTTATTGTATATAAATTCAAAGGATTTTCAATCACAGCCTCAAAACTAATTAAACATGTCTCTTTTTCTCCACATAGTGTCTCTCTATCTATTCTTTCTATGGTGTACAAATTCCCATTTTCTAAATCTACATTAAAGTATTGAACATTGCCTCTTGAGATAACATGGAAATTTCTGAATAATAATTCCTTTGCACTGAATCCAAGATCTTTAGCTATGTTTCCTATTGGAGATCCTTGCTTCAGCTCCTCAAGTATTGAATAATGAAATTGAGCAGAAATATGTACAATTTTAAAAGAAATGACAAACAGCAGTACTTGCCACATCATTGTCTTGCCAGTATATTCAGTCCACAATATATGTGTGGGAATGGAAATTTTAAATCCAAGTCTTCTTTGGAGAATACAGAAAGAAGCAATTTACAGTACTATGTTTCTTGTCCAGTCGACTAAGAAATGCAGTAGAGTGAGGAAAAATCCTGTGTTGTGTGTTCCTATGCAGCTTTGTGCTGTGACACTATAGTGAATTGAAATCTCTATATACTTAACTGCAAAACCTTTTCTGATGCAACAGCGGCACTTACTGGTATTACATGGAAATGCAAACACTATTTTATCTACCACACATTCAAAGACGTGCCTAAATGTTTTATAGTGTATTTTATTTTAATAAATGTGCATAAGAAGCATATATTAAAAATGTAAATTAAAACTGAAGATTTATTAGAAAGCTTTAGCTCTCAGAACATGTAAGTTAATTGCTAAAGTTGTGTATCAAGTTTTACTAAATAGATATTCAATTTACATTTACTGATTGACTCTAAGTAGGTAGGAGTTGTAAAAGTTTCAGAATTGTTAAACTAAATCTAAAACACATTTTTAATTGCCAAAATGTTTTAATAGGTTATTGTTAACCAGATAGCAGGGCTTGCTGCAGGGTGTATGAACAACACAAATAGACTGCTTTTATTTTACTATTCTAAAATACAATTAAAAAGTAAGTAAAATTGATTTCCTATATTTAATATACCACTTCAATGGAAATGCTTATTTAACTTACTATTAACAATGGTGTTATCAATTAGTAACACCGTTATTTCATGTTATCTACTAGAACTCACTATCAAAAATTATTATGTGTCTATGGTTTTATTCTTAGTGATGCATTTGGCCCTACACGTAACATATTGTATAATATTGCAGGTATAACATTGCAAAAAAATAAACACAAGATGGGTTCTTGAAGGCCGCATCCTTAATTTGTTCAATGATTTGTTAGGTTACAAGCCAGATAGCGTGATGTCAGGACTAACATCACATAGGGCAAATTAAAGTAACTACACCACCTTTCACCAGACATCCTATTCTCCACACTCCAAAGACATGCTGGTAGGTAAATTGGTCCTAGTACGTGCTTGTGTGCATGTGAAAGATTGCAAGTTCCTTGAGGGACCGATGTGAATGTACAATATACTGTATGTAAAGCTCTACATAAATTGTCTGCATTATATAAATACCTGTAATATATAAATAAATAAACAAACAATTATAGCAGCACACAGAAACAAGTAAACTAACTAAAATACCTTTAGATGAAGGTGACCGCTCAGAAAGGTTGTGTTGTTTTTTTTGCTATATAAATAAATGGGTAATGCCCACATGAATGCAGTCAAGCTGCAAAACTCAGAATACTGATTATACCAACTAATAAGTGTAGCACCCTTGTCTTAAATAGGGGCTACCAGTAAATGTATCTGTGCTAGGTTGTAGTTAACCTGGCTGATTTGTAGTCTTTGTGATCATTTGGGTTTTCTCTTAAGCCTGGTGCAGCTGTGGTTCCTCCCTTCTGTCAGTAGGGGACTGTTACCTTTGGCATTAGTATGATGAGCTACAGTAAAGCTAGGTTATAAATATGCATACTTCTCTCAGCCAATCAGTATGAGTTTCCTTCGCCCTGAGCATGCTGGGAGAGGGTATACATATTTGGGGAGGTCAAGGTCTGGTGTGGATGTGTGAGGAACAGCTGCGTTGGGTGAGTTAAGTTGAGTTGAGTTGAGAGGTATCTTAATATAGCGCGGTCTTACCCCGAAGGGTCCCGACGCGCATAGCAGAGTTTCTGGGAAAAGAGGACCCCGGAACCAGAAGCAGCACAGAGTGGCAGAATGGGTGGAAGAGAGAGGCTACGCAGGGAAGGCTTGCGTGAAAAGCCAAGTCTTCAGTAACCTGCGGAAGACCGGAATAGTAGGGGCCTCCTGGAGCTCGACAGGGAGGCTATTCCACAAAACGGCACCCTGGTGGGAGAAGGCCCGACCACCACGCCGGATCTTCTTGGGCACCAAGATATGGAGGAGATCTTTGCCGGTAGATCTGAGTAATCTAACAAAAGCTTGTTTATGAAAATGAGAGCAGAGATAGCTTGGGGCCAGGCCTCTCATTATCTTAAACATAATACATCTGGCCTTAAATAAGGTGCGATAGTGGACTGGCAGCCAGTGCAAGGCACAGAGGACAGGGGTGATATGATCCCTCAGCGGGACATCCATGAGTAACCTAGCCGCAGCATTTTGAATAAGTTGAAGTTTCTGCACTAACATCTTTGGCAATCCCAGATAAAGAGAGTTGCAGTAGTCTAGGCAGCTACCTATCGTGGCGCAGATGACAGTTTTTCTGTCAGAGATATCCAAATATTTAAACAGCCCCCTCAGGAGTTTTAGCTGCCAGTGACATGCACTGACGACCCTCTTTACCTGAGGAGCCAAAGTTAAACCTGAATCTAGGACAAATCCCAGATCACGGACCTGGGGGGCCACCTCCGGAGCAGGACCAAATGAGGGAGGCCAAGGTGGGATATCTGGAGGGGTGGCCAGATCGCTGAAGATGATCATCTCAGTTTTTTCCCCATTAATTTTCAGGAAGTTGGCAGACATCCATGTGTTGATGGCCTCCAAGCAGCTGGCAAGGGTGGCATCAGCCGTCTGGTTCCTAGGAATCTTTAAGTAAACCTGGGTGTCGTCCGCATAAACATGGTAATGGACGGTGTGGGACTTTAGCAGGTCAGCAAGGGGCCTCATATAGATATTAAACAGTAGGGGAGACAAGGCAGAGCCCTGTGGCACTCCGCAATCCAGGGCAGTGGACTTAGAGTAAAAGGGGCCAGCCTTGACTCCCTGAACTCTGCCCTCTAAGAAAGAGGCCACCCATGCCAAAGCCGACCCACTCATACCCAAAACTGACTTCATCCGCTCCAGTAAGATTCCATGATTAATGGTATCAAATGCGGCCGACAGATCCAAAAGAACCAGAGCTACTGAGTCACCCCTGTCCAAGCTGTGAAGGACATCATCATAGACACAGATGAGGCTCGTCTCTGTTCCATGTCCAGGTCGAAATCCGGACTGGAATTCGTCCAAGAGATGGAAAGACTCAAGGTAAGCCTGTAGCTGGATAACCATCAGGCGCTCCATCACCTTTGCCACAAAAGGCAAGATGGAAATCGGCCTGTAGTTGCCCAGTATGTCTGGGTCCAAGGTCAGTTTCTTCAGCAGGGCCAAGACCACGGCCCGCTTCAGAGCGCCTGGGACAGTACCTGTCCTGAAGCAGCAGTTGATTATCTCCCCAATAAAGGGGGCCAAAAGGGCAGCAGATTTTTTTACCATCCCGGCAGGACATACATCTAATGGAGAGGAAGATGGTTTCAAAGAGGCAATTACCTCAACCCCCTGTATAACCGTAACTGGTTGGAAACTGGGCAATCCAGGGGCCAACACTGTGTGGCCGATGTCCTCTTGCACAGTCTCTAGCCTGGGAATGTTGTCTCTAATGGTCTTAACCTTAGAGACAAAGAAGTCAGCGAGCTCCTGGCACCAGTCCTGTGACTCTTTGGGAGCAGAGTTGGTAGCTTCGGGATGGGTTAACTCTGAGGAGATCTTGAAAAGTTTGGCCGTGCTGTTGGCTGCCTTCCTGATTCGCTCTCGGAAGTAGATCTTTTTAGCCTCTCTAATAGCCCTCTTATAAAGATAGAGGACCACCAGATGCAGCTTTTTGTCAGCTTCAAGAAGGAACTTCCGCCAGCGTCTTTCCCTGGACCGAACCCGCTTTTTGAGGAGCCTAAGCTCCTCGGTAAACCATTGCGGGCTCTTGCCCAGGGGACGGGGATTAGATCTCAACCTATGGGGTGCTAACACATCAAGAGACACTTCAACCGACTCCTGAAAAATACTCAGTTTCTCTACCGGGTCGCCCAGCTCAAAAAAGTTTGGCTGGTTAATACTCGTAGCCACAAGGTTTCCAAATCTGTCTGGGCAGACTTTTGAAAAGTTTCTTGAGAAAACCTTGGGGCCAGAGCGATCTGGGATATGTGGAGGTTTCCCTTCCGGTAGGACCAGGCTAAAGGAAATAAACCTGTGATCTGACCAGGTCAACTCCCTAGGCAGCGCACAGGTTGCCGACAATCCACTGAACAGGAGCCAATCCAACACATGACCAGCAGTGTGGGTTGCCGCTGTCACATGTTGCCTATACCCCAAAAGCAACAGTTCTTGGATAAGGGATTGGGTGGGGGAATCACTTAGATCCTCCGCCCAAAAATTTAAATCACCCAAGATGCAGGAGCTTTGGAACACAATGGACATCTGTGAGGCTAGACTGAGAAATTCAAAAACAAAATCAAGTTTTAACGCAGGGGGGCGATAAATCAAAGCAAACCCGTAAGTGAGCTTGCTAGCTACTTGAAAAGAAAAAATTTAATTTTCAAAAGATTTGTAAATAGTGTTAAAATTCTCTGAAACTGATACTAAAAAATGTTTTTTTAAAAATCACGGCTACCCCCCCCCCCCCCCCCGCCAGTTCGTCCAAGATAGGGGCTTTAAAATCTTGAAGCCAAGTCTCGGTGAGACAAAGAAAATCCAGATCCTCATCCATAATAAGGGCTGCGATATTAGCTGCATTAGCCACTGCCGACCTGCAATTTAGAAGACCCCCTGTTAAGGACGATGCAGGAAGGTTTCTTAGTGGATGAGGAAGTGTATTAGAAGCATTGACCCGTGAGAACGATCTATGAGAAGACGAAGTGTGTGAATTAAAACAATTGTCCTCAAACTGAGGAGTCACATTAGTATGCGAGATACACTTGGTGTCCCCTGATAATAAAAATAATGAGGACTGCGGGTCCTTAAAAACGGGGACTGAGTGTGAAATGGTCTTAGCAGGAGGGCCAAGTCCACACTGAGCCATGTTGGCTATTGTTATATCTAAAAGAGGGCAATCAACACTACGCTAGCAGGAAGTCTCGCAACTCCAATGGGAAAAGCACCAAAGCCTATAGTTAAAACTAAAACAGAAAGCTTCGCATAAAACTACACCAAAAACTAAACCAACCCAGGAGTGCTCATAAGCATGATAGGAGTGAACCCAGTCCCTTCAGATAGTAACAATACTAGAGAAACGGGGGCCTAATACATAATAAACAGTGTAGAGAGTCCATAAAGCTAAATCAAACAGTTTAAAATGTGTGGCAACCTATAAATAAAATCCATAAGGGTGCAAACTCAAACCTTAAGCAAAAATTTAAACCAGAGAGAAATTCAAAGAAGAAATAAATAAATAAATAATATAGTCTCGAAGAGCAGTTGCAATCCTTATCAGCCACCTGGTGACCTCCTTAACGATGACCTCACAGCCGTCAGGGGGCCCCATGGTCTCCCATGTCACCCGCGAATGTCCGTAAACGGCCTTGTCTCTGCCGCGTCTCCGATGCGGCTGCGACGCGGCCGCTTTGCAGCAGCGGCCGACAGATGAAGGGCTAAATCATGTGCTGAAGCCAGCAGATGACAGGTGCAGCTACTCACAAAACAGAAGCATGGTGACTGAGCAGGCTTTAAGCTGTGCGACCAGCAGGGGGTGCAAAAAAGTAACTAGTGCCAGTCCAGGTGAGTGGAACTTGATTCCAGGTGAGTGGAGCTTGATTCCAGGTGAGTGAAGCTTGATTCCAGGTGAGTGAAGCTTGATGGTGGGATGGGATGGGATGGTGGAGGCAGTGATCGAGGCTCACTGGCGCATGCTCTACCCTGTGAGGGGAGACTTCCTTGCTGCTACACTGCGCAGCGGCGGCCGACAGATGAAGGGCTAAATCATGTGCTGAAGCCGGCAGATGACAGGTGCAGCTACTCACAAAACAGAAGCGTGCAGACTGAGCAGGCTTTAAGCTGTGCGACCAGCAGGGGGTGCAAAAAAGTAACTAGTGCCAGTCCAGGTGAGTGGAACTTGATTCCAGGTGAGTGGAGCTTGATTCCAGATGAGTGAAGCTTGATTCCAGGTGAGTGAAGCTTGATGGTGGGATGGGATGGTGGAGGCAGTGATCGGGGCTCACTGGCGCATGCTCTACCCTGTGAGTGGAGACTTCCTTGCTGCCACACTGCGCAGCGGCGGCCGACAAATGAAGGGCTAAATCATGTGCTGAAGCCGGCATTTGGCAGGTGCAGCTACTCACAAAACAGAAGCGTGCAGACTGAGCAGGCTTAAGGCCCCTTTCACACGGAGGGTCCGTTCAGGTCTGCCTGTCAGTTTTTTAGGCGGACCTGCACGGATGTAGCCCTATGGAGGCACGGATGTCAGCGGTGACATGTCCGCTGACATCCGATCCGCCAAAGTGTGACGGAGGAAAACCCTCTATGGTCCGTCGTCATCCGATCCCCCCCATAGGGGAGAGCGGCGCTCTGACAGGGCGGTCCCTGCACAGTGTGCGGGGACCGCCCAGTCATCCGCCGGCTCAGCGGGGATCAACTGCGCGATTCCCGCTGAGCAAGCGGAGCTTCACGGGGCGGATCATGACTGATCCGCCCCGTGTGAAAGAGCCCTTAAGCTGTGCGACCAGCAGGGGGTGCAAAAAAGTAACTAGTGCCAGTCCAGGTGAGTGGAACTTGATTCCAGGTGAGTGGAGCTTGATTCCAGGTGAGTGAAGCTTGATTCCAGGTGAGTGAAGCTTGATGGTGGGATGGGATGGGATGGTGGAGGCAGTGATCGGGGCTCACTGGCGCATGCTCTACCCTGTGAGGATGAAGGGCTAAATCATGTGAGCCCTGAAGCCTAGGGCCTAGCCATGTGCTTGAGGCTCTGACAGAAAGAGCCTGTTTGTTGCCTGGAGGCATGAGGAAAGGGATGGATTTCTGAGATGAACTACCAGAGGTTTATGTTCCATGAGTAAAGGACTGTGGAGAGCTTGGGAAAGCATCAAGGCAGACTCATCCAGGGAAACCCTGCATTGTGCTGTGAGTTTTTGGTTACTATAGGAGACAAATGTTGCTACATAGATACAGAACTTGGGATGCAGGTCTAAGGCCCTTGCTGTGTATTGCTGTCTTACCAGGCTATTTTGTCTTTGGAGTCTACGGGTCTGTTTGCCTACTGTCCTAGGGTGTCCTGTGCTCTAACCCTCTCTTCCTCATTTTGCTGTTGTGAGCAATAAACTCACTTTTGTTCAGCCTAAAAGGACTGGCGCCCATTTTTTCTGCAGCCATCCATGCAGCCATGCCTAAGAACCAGCATCCTGAGGTGAAATGTCAGTCCTCCCTAATGCGGGGGGGTCAGGGGGGCACTAAAACAATAATCTCCTTAATAAACAGGCTACAATAATTTCAAATCTGATTGCATAACACTGTTTATTGCACTTGCCTGTCCTTACAGCTCCTTGCAATGCCTCAAAATAAGTTGAAATTATATAAATGCATAGTAGTATATGTAGTTTGTAAGTAGCTTATATGCTGTGCATACTGTTGTTTAGCACTACTAAACTGCAATAGATTTCTAAACTTATTTTTTCTTTAAATAGAAACTCCAAGCAGCAGCTACTGTAAACACACAGTTAACATTCATATATGTTTGCTGTTTTATCTGGATTTGGAATGTGGCCATTGTTGTAATATACACAACTACTATATTTATTTATTTGAGCCAATTTTTTCATACTACTCATTTATCTTCCCTCAAATATTTTACAATCTAAGGTCTATAGCTTACATACTGTAAACACATACTAGGGCCACATTTGCATGCAGATACAGTGCCTTGCAAAAGTATTCACCCTCCTTGGCATTTTTCGTGTTTTGTTGCCTCACAACCTGGAATTAACATGGATTGTTTGAGGATTTGCGTCATTTAATTTACAGAACATGTCCACAACTTTGAAGATGCTTTTTTTTTATTGTGAAGCAAACAACAAATAGGACAAAGTAACAGAAAAGTCAATGTGCATAACTATTCACCCTCCCTAAAGTCAATACTTTGTAGAGCCACCCTTTGAGGCTATCACAGCTCCAAGTCGCTTTGTATAAGTCTCTATGAGCTTGCCACATCTTACCACTGGGATTTTTGCCCATTCCTCCTTTTAAAACTGCTCCAGCTCCTTCAAGTTGGATGGTTTGCGCTTTTGAACAGCAATCTTTAAGTCTGACCACAGATTTTTTTTTGGATTGAGGTCTGGGCTTTGACTAGGCCATTCTAACACATTTACATGTTTCCCCTTAAACCACTCAAGTGTTGCTTTAGCAGTGTGTTTGGGGTCATTGTCCCGCTGGAAGGTGAACCTCCATCCTAGCCTCAAATCAAACACAGAGTGGTACAGGTTTTGCTCAAGAATATCCCTGTATTTAGCACCATCCATCTTTCCCTCAACTCTGACCAGTTTCCCAGTCCCGACTGCTGAAAAACATCCTCACAGTATGATGCTGCCACCACCATGTTTCACTGTGGGGATGGTGTTCTTTGGGTGATGTGAAATGTTGGCTTTGCGCCAGACATAGCGTTTTCTTTGATGGCCAAAAAGCTCAATTTTAGTGTCATCAGACCAGATTACCTTCCTCCATCCAATTTGGGAGTCTCCCACATGCCTTTTCGCAAACTCAAAACGTGCCATTTTGTTTTTTGCTGAAAGAAATGGCTTTCTTCTGGCCACTCTGCCATAAAGCCCAACTCTATGGAGTGTACGGCTTATTGTCGTTCTATGTACAGATACTCCAGTCTCTGCTGTGGAACTCTGAAGCTCCTCCAGGGTTACCTTAGGTCTCTGTGCTGCCTCTCTGATTAATGCCCTACTTGCCCGGTCCGTGAGTTTTGGTGTGCGGCCGTCTCTTGGCAGGTTTGCTGTTGTGCCATGTTCTTTCCATTTGGTTATGATAGATTTGATGGTGCTCCTAAAGATCATCAGAGATTTGGATATGTTTTCATAACCTAACCCTGACTTGTACTTCTCAACAACATTGTCCCTTACTTGTTTGGAGAGTTCCTTGGTCTTCATGGCAGTGTTTGGTTAGTGGTGCCTCTTGCTTAGGTGTTGCAGCCGCTGGGGCCTTTAAAAAGGTGTGTATATGTAATAACAGATCATGTGACACTTAGATTGCACACAGGTGGACATCATTTCACTAATTATGTGACTTCTGAAGGTAATTGGTTGCACCAGAGCTTTTTATGGGCTTCATAAAAAAGGGGTGAATACATACGCACATGCCAATTATATTTTTTTTATTTCTGAAAAATAGTTTTATGTATATATTTTTCAAATTTTACTTCACCAACTTAGTATATTCATCAGATATAATTCATCAGATATAATTCAGATTAAAATTGAACTAAAGGCTGTAATGTAACAAAATAGGTAAAAAGCCAAGGGGGGTGAATACTTTTGCAAGGCACTGTAGTGTCTGAGTCGGGATTGAAACGGAGGCCTCTAATAAACAATTAACATAATTATTTCAACTATATATTTAGCTAGAGTTTTACTTTAAAATCCATAAGGGGATAACGCACTCATAATAATAATTATTTGACTCAAAAAAATTAAATGACATGCATCCCAATATTGCTGTGATATTATACTCATACAAGTTACACAGTGACATGCTTAATATTTTATTGTAACAGCCTCCCTTTAAGCAACAAATCAACGTGCATGCTTGTGATTTTATAAAACGGTAGTTTACTTGCAAATGTGATGTGCTTAAAGTGGTATTAAAACAAAAAATTTGACTTTACCCTACAGTTAAGACTGTAAAACGTCTTACCTTTAGATGCCTTTCAAACGGCTTTAACTTACAGTTAAAGTTACAGTTAAAGCACTGTTTCGTATATAGTGGCATCAGCCTAAGCCGATGATGTAACTGGCCCATGCCCAGTATACTCTCGGCATGCACAGAACACTGAGTATGCCATGGATACAGAGAGTGCCGAGCCACTATGCCAAGTCCCATGTGTGAGTACAGAAGTGACATCACTGCGGCCTGAGAGCATTAACCTGGAAGGAAGACCAGGCGAAGATGGAAGCACCTGCAGAGGTGACAGAATGCCACTGAAGGGCTCCATTTGTAGGGTAACGAAATTATTTAGATAACAGATGTTCTCTAAAAACACAAAATATTTCTTTCAATATTATTTTCAATTCTAATGTCAAAGTGGACTTTTCCAATAAAAAAGCGTAGAGAGGACAGGGTTTCTTCCAATGCAGAGCAACGGCTTTTCTTGCATAGAATAATATTGTATTAATAAATATTCGCTCAGTCACTGTAGCGATAATAGCCTCTGCCAACCCCAACAGACAGACAGACATGGAAACCGGCAAAGGAGCAGAGGTGATAGAATTTAATAAGTCTAACACCTCTACCCAAAAATTAACTATACATGGGCAAGTCCAAAAGATGTGTGTGAAATCCCCCCAAGATGCTCCACACCTCCAACACTCAGAAGAGCAACTAGGTTTATCTTTTGAAGTCTATGAGGCGTAATATATGCTCTTTGTACCAGTTTAAATTGGATCTTATGGTCCCTCAAGGAAACCAGAGATCTCAAAGGGAAATCCCACACACCACTACAATCCTCCATATCCAGATATGGTATATCTTGCATCCACCTAGCTCGAAGACCGTCTAATGGGAGAATAGAAATTAAAATAAGATGAGAGTACAGTCTCAAGGTAGGCTTATTCAGACACTCAGACCTAAGTACTAATTCCAGAGTGGGTTGTATCATCATTAAACTATCCTGTGGAAACTGTGCATGAAAAGTATGGAAAAGCTGAAAGTATCTAAATAGATGGGAACTAGGTAAATTAAAAGTTGGGGTAAGTGTAGAAAAAGTCGATAATTTCTGATCAGTAACCACTTGGGAAAATATCTTAATATTGTATTTAGTCCATGCAATAGGCTCTGGTGTTTTAAAAAATTGAGAAAGAGTAGGGTTAAACCATAAAGGGGCATTTGGAGAAATCGCACCCTAAGGATAGCACTCGCATCTAAGACCCGCCTCTATGGACCCTAAATAAAAGTAACTTATGAGCTTCTGTGGAACCTACCACTGCTGTTTCCAGCCGAGTGGAGGAATTATATAAATCTGGACTTAGCGACCATACTGCCGTAACCAGCTAAGTGGCCCAAAAATATTTATATAAATCCAGGAAAACGAATCCTCCATGTTCAAAAGGGCGCATCAGAGCGCTCAATTTATACCTGGGATTTTTTGACCCCCGTAGAAAAGATGAAAACAGCTGATTTAATCTTGTAAAAAAAGATACAGGGAGCCATTGTGGACAATGTCTAAATAGATAGATACATTTTGGTATAATTTTCATTTTTAAAAGATTAATGCGTTCCAATAAGGACAATGGTAGAGACTTCCATGCTTTAAATTTTGACCCAATGTCTCCCAGAATCAGAGTCAAATTCAAATTCAGAGGCTTGATGGGAAATTACAACTCCTAAAAGTTTGAAATTGTCTACCCACTGCAGTGGAATATTCTTCAAAGCTGTGCTACAGGCCTCCGTATCTATTGGAAACAACAATGACTTCGTCCAATTTACCTTCAGCCCTGTAACCGCTGAAAATTAATCCAATATCTCTAGGGCCCCTTGTAGCGAGGGGCCAGCATCGTTTAAAAACAATAGAAGATTGTCTGCATACAAAGCTACCCTCTCCTCCAACCAACCGATCCGCAATCCCTTAATATTGGGTGAAGTGCGTAAAGCCTCCGCCTCTGGACCCATAGCAATTGCAAAAAGTGTTGGATAGAGAGGGCAACCCTGTTGAGTACACCTAAATAATGAAAAGGGAGATGACAACCCACCTCCCATTTTTACTGCGGCTGTGGGACTCCTATATATATTTTATAAATACCATTGGAAAACCCATCCTGCGGAGTACTTCCCACAGGAAAGGCCACTCCAAGGTATCAAAAGCCTTTTTGATATCCAGGGAGGCAATGACTCTAGATCATATATTAAGATGTGAAGTATAAATGTTAGTATATAATCTCCTCAAATTCACATCAGTAGCCCTGCCGGGCATAAACCCTGTCTGATCTGGGTCAATAATATTAAACATCAAGGGTTGTAGTGGTCAGGATGTTATCTTAAAATCTACATTCAAAAGAGCAATCGGCCTATATGAAGCACAGGAGGATGGGTCTTTTGGATGCTTGTAGATTAACACTATATGAGCATGACTCATTGAGTCTGGCAAAGCTCCATCCTTCAGACAATCAGAATAAAGAGAGGCCAATCAGGAGCCAAAAGCCCACAATGAGCCTTTTAGGATTCAATGGGAAGGCCATCCGTCCCCAGTGACTTCCCCAATGTAAAGGAACCTATGACAGAAAGGACTTCCTCCGATGTTATAGGACGTACTAGCATCTCCCTCTCATTATCTGTTAACCAGGCCAATGCGCCTGAATCCAGCCTACCCACCAATTCAGTCAGCTGGAAATCAGAAGGCAACTGAGATGTATATAATGTCTGATAAAATTGCAGAAAAGCCCGCAAAATTTTGGGCTGTGTGCTGGCCATATCTCCAGAGGAGGTACGAATTTCGGAATTCGGAATACAAGATTCTTCATGTTTGGCCATCATGGCCAAAAAATGATCATTACGGTCTCCCTGCTCAAAAGATTTCTGTTTATTTTTATATAATTCCATCCTTGTGGCCTCAGCCATATGCAAATGTAAGGCCCTTTTGCTATGGAGTAGAGCATTGAAATTAGATTCTGAAGGATCAGCAACATATTGGGCTGTTTTTTCATCTACTATAAACTTCAAAGCATCATTCTTTACTCGTTGAGACTTATTGACTGCTTTAATAATGGATATATATTGTCCTCTTGCATAGGCCTTAAAAGCATCCCATAGTATTGCTGAAGTAGATGACCCTGTATTAAACTCCCAATACTCTACCAGGAGGGGCGGAATTTTATCAACTATATTTGAATGTGAAATCCAATGAGTGCCCAATCTTCACTGTGCTGCATCATAAAAAGTGATGCAGATGAAGTGTAAGCATGAGCGGACCATGGTCAGACAACCCGCTCGGTAAGTAATTAATTATATCCCTGATATTTTAGTAGAGGCTAAGAAATGTTTTTTAACTCAATGATGATTTTCAAAAAAAAAAGTATGGAGCATCATTATAATCCTGAGCCTTAAATTCATAAAGAAGTAAGATTTTACAAGATAGCATCAAGAAAAGCATGATATTACTTGAGACAACCCTAAATTCTATGTCAAGTATCCACAATGTTATGCAAAGACATCAAGTAATGAAATGTACCAGAAAACATTATACATTATTGGAAAGGCAATACCATGGTGGTATCCCAAGTATATACATTAAACCAAAAATAGGTTTTCAACTTGAATTTTCACTATATTGCTAATTAGTAACAGTAATTACTAGTTTATCAAAATTATGCAATATTGTGTGAACATAGTATTTTCTATCAATATAGATTTATATTTTAATGGTTATGTCCATTTCTCTTACCTTTGGAGCCTGATCACTACCAATCCCTGAATCACCGGTGTCAATAAGATTGTCTGTGGGGACATTCTGGACTGATTTCAGATAAGCAATTTCATTCTGCTTTGAGTCTAGGGTCACACACACATCATATGAGAATGGAAAAGGTAAACTTGTGTCACTGATCTCAGAAGGGCATCCCAGGGTGAACTGAGGGGCGAACTGAGGATAAACATCTCTACCTAGAGTTCTAGTGGATGTTGGGTTATTAATTTTTCTGCATTTAAAAATTACTATGATCAATACAGTTCCAATAAATAAAAATGAAATTAATGCTATGGATACTACTAGATAGAATTTTGCATTAGTTGAAGTTTCTTTATTACTTGGTTGATGTTTTATCTCTGGAGAAACCTGCTGAAAATTTTCTGCAACAACCAAGTTCAAAGTGACTGTAGATGATAGGGATGGGACTCCATTGTCCTTTACCATAACTACAACTTTTTGCCTTAAAGAGTCCATGTTTGGCAAGTCTTTTCCAAGTCTGATTTCCCCAGTGTGTTGACCAATGGAGAACAAAGATGGATCAGGAATTTGCAGCAAGTGATAAGAGAGCCAGGCATTGTGTCCTGAGTCAGCATCAACAGCAATCACTTTGGTCACCAGATAATCTTTCTCAGCAGAGTGAGGAATAAATTCAAACAAAGATGATCCCTCATTCTCTGGTGACGGATAGAGAATTTTAGGTGTATTATCATTCTTATCAATGATACATATCCTCACAGTGGCATTGCTACTCAAAGGAGACTTTCCACTATCTTTAGCCATAACGTGAAAATTAAATTCCCTTAACTGTTCAAAGTCAAATGATCTCTGTGCATAAATAACTCCTGTCATTGAGTTCATGGAAACATATGAAGATACTGGAATTTCTTCTATGTTGCTACTTAAAATGCTGTAAGATACTTTTCCATTCTCGTCACAATCAAGGTCTATGGCATGTACATGATGCACAGATGTCCCTGGTTGATTATTCTCTAGTATGTAGACAACATATGTGTTTTTTTCAAAAATAGGTGAATTATCATTTACATCTGAAACGGTCAATGGAATGGTTTTATTGCTGGATAATGGGGGAGATCCGTTATCCACACAGGAAACTGTAATGTCATACACAGAGTTTTTTTCCCTATCCATGCTCACTGCAGTAACAAGTTTATAGTAACTAGTTGATGATGGTATTAATTGAAATGGTAACGTATTAGAGATCTGACATGCAACCTCCCCATTAATTCCAGAATCTAAATCATGAACATTAACTAATGCTATGACAGTACCAGGAGGTGCATCTTCTTGAACTGTTGCAGAGAGGGATGTTACAATTATTTCTGGGACATTATCATTGACGTCAATTACTTGGATTGATATCTTGCAACGAGCAACATGTCCACCACCATCTTTAGCTTCTACGGTAATCTCATAAGAATCTGCAGCCTCATAGTCCAAATTTCCTATTATTTTAATATCACCAGTTAAGGGATCCACACTAAAAAGCTGATGTGCATTTTTTGAAATATGACTAAACGCATAGGTTATAAAAGCATTAGAACCTTCATCTTTATCCGTTGCATTCAAATGGACAACCAGAAATCCAATAGGTACATCCTCCATTATACTTATTTGATATGTATCTTTTGTAAAAACTGGAAAGTTGTCATTAACATCTTGTACTGTAATTTTAATATGTGCAGTGCCCGTTTTAGGTGGGTTGCCTCCATCTGAGGCTATTAAAACTAATTCATAGTAACTTTGTTTTTCTCTGTCCAAAGATTTTTCTAGGGTAAGTTCAGGGTACCAGATTCCATCTCTCATAGTTTTTTCTCCCAAGCAGTAATAGCTAGTATCACTGAGTGCATAGTGGTCTACTGTATTTGTTCCTAGATCTGGATCATTTGCATTTCCTAATGCAAAGCGGGCTCCAGGTAATGTAAGTTCACTTATTTCTATATCAAAATGACTGGTTGGAAAGGTAGGTGAATTGTCATTCACATCTTGTATTTCAACAGTTATTGTGTAAAAATTCAGAGGGTTTTCGATAACAGCCTCAAGGTTTAAAAAACAGCTCTGTTTAGCCCCGCATAATGTTTCTCTATCAATTCTATCTGAGATAACCAAATTTCCATCTTGTAAATTAACAGTGATATACTGTTTTTTTCCATGCGATACAATCTGGAATTTTCTTAGTGCTACTTCTTTTACATTTAATCCAAGATCCTTTGCCACATTCCCAACCACAGAGCCTTGCTTTAATTCTTCAGGTATAGAGTACTGCAGCTGACAAAACACATGTTCAAAGAAAATCAAAATCAAATACAATAATTCCTGCCATTTAAGCATCCAATATTTATACCTGCATCTTGTAAAATCTTTCATGTTTATGAGAAAGTATATCCTTCTTCAATAAATCCAGGAGAATAAAGATTCAAATTTGTAATATCCAAGATGTATCTTGTTGATAGAATCCAGGTAAAAGATATAGCAGTATGTGCAGAGAAAGTGCAACGTTTACTACATATAGCCTTATACCATGAGACTGTATTCATTCTCCACTCTTTGCTAGAATTCTCAAATCTGTGGTACAATGGCGGCACTCAGAGTTCAAAGTGAGGTACTACAGCTTACCAACTTAAATTCTCAATGTATACTGTATGATTTAGCAGTAACTACATATATTATTAACCTCCCTAGCGGTAATCCCGAGCGTGACTCGGGGTTGTTTTTTTATGCTAGGATCGGTAACCCCGAGTCACGCTCGGGGTAGACATTGCAGAGCTTGCAGCGGAGTTTCCTTACCTTCTCCTGGCGATCCAGCGATGATGTCCTCTGCTGTGATCGCCAGCGAGATCTCCGGCGAGTGTCGGCACTTTCCGACCCCATCTGACTTCCTAGTTCCGTTCCCTGCGAGCCGCAGCGGCGCAAGGGAGCGGAACTGGGCGGCAAATTCAAAAAGGTAAACACATAGTATACATACAGTATACTGTAATCTTACAGATTACAGTACTGTATGTAATAATTACACACCCCCTTGGTCCCTAGTGGTCTGTCCAGTGTCCTGCATGCACTTTTATATAATAAAAATCGTTCTTTCTGCCTGTAAACTGGGGATTGTCCATAGCAACTAAAAAGTGTCCCTTTATGTCAAAAGTGGTTTTAGACCAGCTAGAAAGCAGCAATAATAAATTAGAATCACTCGCAGAATTGAGCGATAGCGATTTGTGGGGAAATTCGTCAACAAACACTAAATCTAATGACAGCGACAATTCTGCAACTGAGCAAATTTCAGTGTTTTTGATTTGATTACATTATTGAATAATTTTTATTATAATTAGATTACTATTTTTTATAATTATTTATAGTTATTTATTATATTATAATTTATAATTTTGTGTTTCATATTTATCATACCCGGGATGTCTACTAGACTCTTGTTTGGTCAGGTTTAAGTAAGTAATTACTAAGAATCGCAGGCCTATAATACATATCACCAAATTTTCATGCAAAATAATTGTACCGCTTTTGGTACATAATTCCAGAAAGAATCATACCGCCAGGGAGGTTAATTCAGGATCACTTTTCAAGCTTGTTATCAAATTAAAAAAACTGGTCCGGTCCTAATCTTTGTGGTTTTATGTAGCTTTACTTTCCCAGCCTACTGAAAATTATTTGTATCTTATAAACAAATTAATCTACATACAGCAACAACACACAAAGTTATCTGTCCACAAATATTTCAACATTTGTAGCTGTATTTTTTTATGTACGATATTTAAAAAAAAAAAAAACCCAAACACATTACATTTGCCTTGCTTAAATCCTGCATTTGGTTATTTTTTTATCAGCACAAGCACAAGGGAGAATACTTACATTCAACAAGTGTCCCTTGTGCTGGTGACAGCTGTGCTAGATTAAATATAACATCCTCTAATCCCCAATACCTCTGCAGTGGAAATCAGCTTCTAGACCTGTCAAGTGTACGGACTATGCTCAGCCATTCTGTCCCCCTTCTCCATTCATAGAAGCTGTGCTATAGCTTCCATCAATCAAAAGTATGCCCTACATAATTGTTCAAGGTCAGTGGTTTCAAAAGGAGTTCAATAATTACAGCTTTCAAGCCATTACTGAACTCCTTTCATGAAGCTTCAGCCAGTGGTCCAGACTGGACACCCAATGGTCCATGGGGTCCTGTATTCTGATAGTGTCTGTATAAGCCCTGTACCCAATCTATTCAGGAATCAGCCTGGAAATACAGAATTTTTGGCTTCCTCTGGTATAATGGTAGCAAATCAGCAGTTCTAACTTTTGTTTCAGAGAACTAATATGATGGACACCCAATAGTGGTCTCTCGCTTTGATTACCTGGAACTTTGGGAAATTTGAGCATAAAATACCCCAAATTAACCACAAAGTGCCTGCAGCAGAGGAGCCTGAGTCCTTGGTGTTGCCGGGGACAATACTGTCCTCAACAATTACACCCAACCTATGTAATATTGCTGGGATAAATGAGGGGGGAAACATGCACCTAAAAGTCTGCCACATTTTCTCTTCCTGCCCATTGCCAGCACCCTAACTCCTCTCACAGTATATTCCATATATTCTTCTTCTGCATGCAGCTGTCTCTGCTTCAGATGGATGGAGTAGGCAAAAGATCCAGTTGGCCCTGAGACAACAGTAAGGCCCTGTACACACGATCAGATTTCCTATGGATTTTAAACCAATGGATTTTTCCAATCGGAAATCCGATGAAGCTGACTTCCATCAGTCTTGCCTACACACCATCAGTCAAAAAACCGATCGTCCCAAACGCTGTGACGTGAAACACTCCGACGAGCCAAGAAAAATGAAGTTCTATGCTTCTGAGCATGCGTCGACTTGATTCTGAGCATGCGTGGGTTTTTTATCCGATGGAGTTCCCCACAGAAGATAGTAGTTTGCTATCGTTTTTTTTTCCATCGGATAAATTTAAAACATGTTCTATTTTTTAACACCGATGGAAAAAAGACCGATGGGGCCCATACACGATTGGTTTGTCCGATGAAAAAAGTCCATCGGACTGTTTTCATCGGTAAAACCGATTGTGTGTACAGGGCTTTAGTCCTTCATTTACTCCTGCTACTGTGCCTTCAGTGCTTGGTCTATCAGTCCATGGAGTGTGTGTTCCAGAAGGAACATGAGAGAGATGATATCACTAATTTCCACCTTATCATCAGTTACCATTTTGGTTGCCAAATGTGCTGCATGCATCTTGAATGATAAGCCATTGATGTGGTAAAAAAAAAACACACAGGTACTCATTTAGCACACTTCTGTAGAATGGGCAAAGTTGAGTTCCTTCATGTAAGGGTGTCACAGATGAGGCAGTTGATATTGGTGCCACATTTCTACCAGGCCAACACTAACCACCTAAAGTGGCCCTAAACCCTTCTGGCCAAATGAAAGACCACCTGGAAGCAACACATCACCATATTGAGTACATATGCAAGGCAAGTTATATGTGTCATGTTTCCTAGGTGAACAGCAGCAAGCATGCTAGTGCCATTGTCACACATGACCTTGCCAGGCTAAAGACGAGGTGTGATCAGTCACTTTTCAGTCTGGGCCTAGAAAGCTGGCATGTCCCACAGGCATACAGGCTGCAAAATACATTGCCAGAAATTAACCTGGGATGTTGTATATGCTCTGGGACACTTGGGGGTGGATCGTACAAGACATGAGGTGGCACCACTAGTTCCAGTGGCGTTCCCTGCATCCTTCTGAGTTGGCAGAAGATTGACATAGTGTGTCATGAAGGATATGTAGCATTCCTGCCCAAGATTACTTGACCATTTGTTATATGTACCCTGTCCCAAACAATGTGGTCCAGCAACACCAACAAATTACACTCCACTTGTAGGTGGAAGGCAGAGAGGGCAAAAAAGCTGTGTACCTACCACTGTGCCATAGCACAGGTTGAGCAGCTACAAAGTCAAATGTTTTGCCAAGCATTAAGATGCTGGGCATGGTAGTGATTTGAAGATATTATTTCTTCTTCTCCAGTAGCTGTGGAAGAGACACCTGCCCTGGCAAGGATGCTGCTAAAGGATGGTGGGGGGGTGCATGAGAATTTGCTTGACCCTCCTTACCATGGCCCCATGACCCACTTTCCCAACATGGCATATCCTCAGACTCTGAAATCACTGTTTTGACTTCCTTCACTGTCACTTGAGGTGCCAGATGTTGTGGTGGATGCGGCAGGAAAACACTGTGGAACACAGGGGATGTGGAAAGTAATGAGTGAAGGGAGGGAGGGCAAGCCTTTTGTTTCCAAATAGTTTGCCGGTATGCCAGTAGCAGAGGCTGCAGACCTTAACAGTGCTGTCAACAGCAGATGCATTAAAAAAGGACAACACTTCAGAGCTATGTGAGCCAGCCCTAGGAATGGCCTGTACCTGTGGGGTACCACAGACAGTTGAATTTTATGCAAGCTGCCACTGTCCCTGCCCCTGAACAAAATCTTGCCGTGTTGCTGTTCTCCCTCAAACTTTCCTCCTCTGCAATCGGTGATACCCGTGGATAATCTGCCACCTTATCATCCACCTTATCTGCCACCTTATCATCTCATTGATGGTGCCTATTTTCTGCAATATGCTGCAGTTGCTGGAATATCACTGCCTCTTGTTACTCCCTTCTTGGTGTCCCCTCTCACTATGGTCATAGTGCTATCTTCATCATACTCAATATCTGAAAGGAGTAATGCATGCTTATGGCCAAGATAATTCTCATGCAGCAAGTCAGTGATCTTGTGATCTGCCTTTGAAGAAGGAGAGTATTCTTTCAGCCACTCAAATTCCTCATGTGCCACTTTTTACTGAGGTAGAAATGGCAAATGTGACCTGACTCTAGATGGTGCAACCCAACCACAGCTTTTTTCTGCAAAACCAGCATTTCCCCTTATTTCTGCCTATCAATTTAGACCTGTGTCAGGGCTCTAGGACCCAGCATCTCTCAGGACACCAACAGTAGGAGAAGGGCTCTAGGACCCAGCATCTTACTGGCACTTAACATGGGCCTATATAAACAAGCCTGCCAGTGATTTCAGTTGCTGGTCGATCTTCGGCTCCTCCCGTGCGTTATCTCTGTGATATTCCTGTTCCTGTGTGTATCCTGTTAGCGATGCGGCTTTTCCATGACCTGTCACCTGCTTACGTCCTGTGTTAGACCTCGGCTATCCATCTGACCACGTATGCGCTGATACCCACCTGGCTCCTGACCTCGGCTATCCATCTGACCACATCTGCTCTGATACCCACCTGGCTCCTGACCTAGGCTTCCTTCTGACTATGCTCGAGTGGCTGCATTATCAGAGTCCTGAAACCCTACATGGGCGCCACCTGTCTGCTAATTCTATGCCCATACACCAGCTGTACTCTGGAACCTCCTGCACACAGTCCAGCACTACTACTTTGGGCCTGTACACGTACTACTTCGGGCCTGACCTTTCCTGTTTTCACCCTCAGGGGGATCTGGAACTTAGCCGCAAGGGAAGCCCTCTCTCTCCATTGGCCTCCAGCACCAGGTATGTTATTGTCTAATGGACATTTTCAATAAAGAGAATTGCCTTAATTTAATTGCAATTATTGCACAAGGTCAAATAAATGTGACTTGAACGTGAAATAAATACAAAAAAAAAACACAACAAAAAGAATGCTTGCAGGGGGGGGCAATAGAAGTATATTATTAATAGTACTACAGTAATAGTTTCTGAACTGCAAATGCAGGGGGCGGAGTAACAAATATATGTAGCCCACCACTATGCAATTGAACACAATATAGCACAGTATAGCACCATATACCAACTATCTCTCCAAACACAGACTGTAGACAGCTCTCCCTATACTACTCCAACACACACTTACAAATTACTTCTCAGAACCTACTCTTTTATAGTAAGGGCACATAAAAAAGACCCTAATTGCTGACTCTTTTAAAGCAGATAACCTAAGTTTAAAAAAACAGGCATTGCATTATGGCTACAAAGAATGATGCACTGTTATTAATACTCAGACTCAATTCAAAATAAAATCAATTCAATTATTTATAAACTTTGTCCATTCAAAACACTAAAAAATTATTATGAAATATACAAATTCACTGCGCTCCAGAATAGTGTCAAACTATGTATTACACACGTGTAATGCTGCTACTTTATAAACATACTGTAAATAGCCCAAACAAGGTGAAATGTCATCAGTACTAATCCAATAATTATCTACAGTAGCGCACAAAATAAACCCAACAAAAAATAATAAATTAATAAATAAGTAAATAAGTGCTGTAAAAAACGTCCATAAAAGTGCTATAACAAACGTCCATAAAAGTGTCAAAAGTAGTAAGTGCTTCAATTCTTCTAACCAAATATCCACCACAAAAGTGAATGTGCAAGTCCCTCTTACTTAAGAATATCACTCACCAGACCTCATTGCCACTCATTTTCATGACTGTGCAATAGCACTTAAATGTTGGTACAGACTCCACCTAGGAAATTCAAATCACCATCTCCCATTCACTACTCTTGCTCTCATTATTATTAGCCACCTTTGTACCTGTTATGGGGCTGATATTCCTCTGTCTGAATGAGTGTCCAATTTTTGTTGGGTTTATTGTGGGGGGTTTATTTTTTATGCTACCGTGGATTATTATTGGCCTAGTACTAATATTTCTCCTAGTAGGGCAATGAAAAATATTGCTGCATCTTCTCCCATTGGTGTGCTAATAGTAAATTCTAAAAATGTTATTGTACTATTTATATAAACAATTTTCTATGGTACATTAGTTTTAATAACACAAATTATCAATAAAGCTGTTCCTATTTACTGTCTGCAATTTTTTGAGCTAAAAGACCACAATGTATTACAAATATATTAACATTTTATTAAAAAAATTACAATTTTTAAATCAAAATGGTCTAACCCATCCTTTACTTCTGCATAATTGTATGATGTCCTAAAAGGATAAAGGTATCATCTGAAGTGTCACACAAAAAAAAATGGGAATGTATAAATTATTTTGCTGCAAACCGGTTTTTAAAAACCCCTAATATATATAAATATATAATCTGTCAAAATACTGCCAAGCAGTTATTTTACAAGGAGTCACCCTTTACTGAATTTCTAGGTGTACTTAGTAACAGATATTTTTATGATAACTCGATTTTTTTAATTTCATATTTAAACACATTTATTCTATTCATTTGATCAATTACATGAAATTCAGTCACTGCTTCTATAAATGAATAGAGAAAAGCTTCTGTAACTAGAATGCATATTCACAGTTTAAATGACATTGTAACAATACCCAGCTATAGATTCAAAGTAGCAATATCTACTGTATGTGTAGGCGAATATATTGTATTACCGCAGATTAGTGTGTCATTTAGTGTTTGCGATCTTCTGCCCCTGACATGGTAACATATATGCTTTTCATCGACAATTCATTATAGCCGCGAGTGAGTTTTAAATGACTTTTTTTCCTTCAGAAATTACACTTTGTGCAGGGACAGTTCTAAGCATGGGAAACAAGCGCGACTTTACAGGCATACTATAAACTCACCCTAGGTACGAAATTTAAAGGAATATTTCACTTTTATTGTTTCACTTTAAGCATTATTAAAATCACTGCTCCCGAAAAAACGTCAGTATTTAAAACTTTTTTTTGCATTGATACATGTCCCCTGGGGCAGGACTCGGGTTCCCAAACACTTTTTATGACAATAACTTGCATATAAGCCTTTAAAATTAGCACTTTAGATTTCTCCCATAGACTTTTCGAATTTGCCGCGAACACCCCAATTTGTTCGCTGTTCGGCGAACGGGCGAACAGGCAATGTTCGAGTCGAACATGAGTTCGACTTGAACTCGAAGCTCATCCCTATGCACAAGTTTTAATAAATCTGTAAGAGGCAGCCCTGCTCCACCTACAGTATGTGGCCTGATTCACACCTTTGCAGTAAAATTTTGAGAAAATCCCATTATATGTTTGTTATGTGTTTCCATTCAAACAGTATACCTAAAAAATATACATATATTCTTACATTTTAGATGTATCTAAGGGGAAAGGTATTATAGCCACTAGCAGTAATCACTGTGTTCTCCTGTCAGCTCCGTGTGTCTGTGTCTCTGCCTCCCCTCCTGCCACTATTAGTAGTCAAAAAAAGGTTAAAAACTGTAGCTGCCAGCCCCTCTATTTTATCTATGCATAACACACTCTGTAGGTGTTTTTGTTTTTTTAAAACAAAGCCTCTAAATGCCTTTTTTCAGAGATCTTCAGGCAGAGCACGTGACTCCCAGCCGCTCTCCTACTCCGATCCAGGGCTACAATGGGAGGGGCTGAGCGGCCACGTGACCTCCTCAGCTGACGTCAGAGGGAGATCTCAGCCCCTCCCACTGTAGGCCTGGATCAGAGTAGGAAAGCGTCCGGGAGTCATGTGACCGGCCTGAATATATATGAAAAAAATGTAGAGGCTTTGTTTTAAAAAAACAAGTGTGCTAGAGTGTGTTATGCATGGATAAAATAGGGGGCTGCCAGTAAATTTCATTTGAAAAGTAACAACCACTTTCAGTTATGCTATGTTAATAGGAACAAATATAAAGTTGGTGTTATCCCAATTTGGCTACAAAAGTGGAAATACTCTTTAATAGTAAACATTGTGGATTAAAGCAGTATTTGTTTTTTTACTGCTCAAAAGCGCCACTGTCCAAAACTGCTGATAACAGCCTATGTGTGCATGGAGACATAGGATAATATGGTGGAGAGTTTAGTGACTGTAGAAAAAAACGTCTACAGCCAAAAACAGCTGCTGTAAAAACATCAAAAAAAGTCAAGTGTGCATGAGACCTTAACCACCTTGCGCCCGCCGTACGACTATATACGGCCGCGAGGTGGTTGTTACATGCCGGGAGGCCGTTATTATACGGCCTCCGCTAATTTGGCCACTGGGGGGGGCGTGCGCACGTACCCGGCGCGTCACTGCAATGCCGATGCGCGTGCCTGGTGGCCGCGATGTCCGCCAGGCACCCGAGATCGGCGGTTACACAGACAAGGACATGGATCTGTGTGTGTAAACACACAGATCCATGTCCTGTCAGGGAGAGGGGACCAATGCTGTGTCCCTTGTACATAGGGACACAGATCGGTCACCTCCCCCATTCAGTCCCCTCCCCCACAGTAGTAATCACACATTAGGGAACATATTAACCCCTTCCTCGCCTCCTAGTGTTAACCCCTTCCCTGCCAGTCACATTTATACAGTAATCAGTGCATTTTTATAGCACTAATCGCTGTATAAATGTGAATGGTCCCAAAATGGTGTCAAAAGTGTCCGATGTGTCCGCCATAATGTCGCAGTCACGTAAAAAATCACTGATCGCCGCCATTACTAGTAAAAAAAAAAAATTATAAAAATGCCATAAAACTACCCCTATTTTGTAAACGCTATAACTTTTGCGCAAACCAATCAATAAACGCCGCTTGCAATTTTTTTTACCAAAAATATGTAGAAGAATACGTATCGGCCTAAACTGAGGAAAAAATTAAAAATTTCCCAAAAAATTGGGATATTTATTATAGCAAAAATCAAAAAAATATTGCTTTTTTTTCAAAATTGTCGCTCTATCTTTGTTTATAGCGCAAAAAATAAAAACTGCCGAGGTGATCAAATACCACCAAAAGAAAGCTCTATTTGTGCGAAAAAAAGGACGTCAATTTTGTTTGGGAGCCACGTCGCACGACCGCGCAATTGTCATTCAAAGCGTGACAGTGCTGAAAGCTGAAATTTCGCCTGGGCAGGAAGGGGGTATATGTGCCCAGTAAGGAAGTGGTTAAGGTGTATTTAAACTGAAAAATAGAAATCTAATATATTGCAGCAAACTTGTCCTTGGATGGGGTAGCTGCATTTGTTTGTTTTTTTGTTTTTTTTCAGGTTTGTTATGTTATTTGTTTACTGGTACTTTTGCACATAGTCTTGTGGTGGCTATACTCATCAATTTACTCCACCATACTGTATGTTGGGAACCATTAATATATCCCACACTGAAATGGATAAGAGCATGGTTTTGCTTGCAGTTTATCTCACAGGAAGTGACATTTGCATTGCATTTCTCACATTATAAAAAGCAATTTTCCAAACTTGCTGAAAATGTTTTTAGCTTGAAAAATAAACACTAAAGCAGCTAACACACCTAAGGTTTGTTAAGCTGCAATATTAAATTTTTGTTCTTGGGTTCAGATATTCCTTAAAGTGAAACTTTACCCATAACAACTTGATAAAAAATAATGTTCTTTAACAAGGAACATACATTGCACATTAATAATAATGCTATCAAAATTAGTGTATGTGGTCAATTTGCCCCATCACTTCCCCAATATGTTCTTACTGGAAGCTGCCAATTTGCTAAAGCTCAGAGCCCCTGGGCAGTAGTAAATCTATATGCTGTCAGCAGATAGGCACAGTGCTGAAAAACAGAGAGCATCTGAGCATGTGCAGAGCAGGTTGAGACAGTGTATTACTGGATTGTAAACAGTAGAGGTACTTATTTTTTTATGTTTTACATAGCTATTCCTGCAAAAGGGGCCAGCCTGAAGTGATCTATCAGGACTTAATTTTCTGACTAAAGTTCCACTTAAATTACCCATTCATATAATTAAATACAATATTTCTTCCACATACCTGTCCAATATTGGCAAAAGAGATGTTGTTCTGTGTAGAAATATTTGTTGTGTCATCAGTATCAATGAGATTGTCTGTGGGAACATTGTGGACTGGCTTGAGATACGCAATTTCATTCTGCTTTGAGTCAAGAGTCACACAGACATCATATGAGAATGGAAAAGGTAAACTTGCATCACTGATCTCTGAAGGACATCCCAATGTGAACTGGGGGTACACATTTGTGTTATATGTTCCAAAGGTTGTTGAAGTATTGTTTGTTCTGCATTTATAAACCATTGTGACCACCACAATTATGATGAATAAAAGAGAAATTAGTGCTATAGCTATAATTAGGTACAATGTCACATTAGATGATGTTTCCAAATCCTTTGGCTGCTTTCTTATCTCTGGAATAACTTGCTGAAAATTGTCTGCCACAACCAAATGTAAAGTAACAGTAGCTGAAAGAGAAGGAACTCCATTGTCCTTAACCAAAATCACAATTTTCTGCTTCAAAGTTTCCATGTCTTGAAAGTCCCTCCCAATCCTAATTTCACCAGATTGTTGGCCTATACTAAGTAATGATGGTTCAGGAATCTGAAGTAAATGATACGAGAGCCAAGCATTGTGTCCAGAGTCAGCATCTACTGCGATTACTTTGGTTACTAGATATCCTTTTTCAGCAGAGTGGGGAATAAATTCAAAAACTGTTGATGCCTCTGTGTCTGATAATGGGTAGAGAATCTTAGGATAATTGTCATTCTTGTCAACAATACATATCTTCACTGTTATAGTACTATTTAAAGGTGGGGAACCATTGTCTTTGGCCATCACCTGGAACCAAAGCTCTTGCAATTGTTCATAGTCAAATGATCTCTGAGCATAAATAACACCACTTACGGAGTTTATGGAAACATATGATGTTACTGGAATATCTTCTATATTGCTATTTAAAATATTGTAGGTGATTTTTCCATTCTCACCTCGATCCAGGTCTGATGCATGAACTTTGTGTACTGATGTCCCTGGTTGATTATTTTCTGCAATGTAGACAACATAGTTCAACTTTTCAAAAACTGGAGAATTATCGTTCACATCAGAAACATTTACCTTAATAGTTTTATTGTTACTCAGGGGTGGTGATCCATTATCTGCGCAGAAAATTGTAATATCATACAAAGAGTTTTTTTCTTGGTCCATGTTGGCTGCTGTTACAAGCTTATAGTAACTGCTTGATGATGGTATCAGTTGAAAAGGCAATATGTTGGAAATTTGACAAGCAACCTCACCATTCAACCCATAATCCAAATCTCGAACATTTACTAAAGCTATTACTGCACCAGGTGGTGAGTCTTCTGGAATTGTTGTTGCAAGAGATGTGACTGCTATTTCTGGAACATTATCATTCACATCAACCACCTGAACTGACAACTTGCAATGTGTGACATGGCCTCCACCATCTTTTGCAGCTACAGTCATTTCATAATTATCCAATGTTTCATAGTCCAATTGTTCTTTGATCCTAATATCACCCTTTAAGGAATCTATGGTAAATATTTGTTGTGCTTGTTTAGAAATATGACTTAAAGAATATGTTATTAAAGCATTAGAGCCGTCATCTTCATCAGTTGCATTTAAGTGGATTACTAAAAAACCAAGAGGTACATTCTCAAGTAATTGTATGTGATATGTTTCTTGAGTAAACACAGGAAAGTTATCATTAAAATCTTGAATTTCAATTTTGATTATGGCAGTGCCAGATTTAGAAGGGTTTCCCCCATCGAAAGCAGTTAAAATTAACTCATAGGTACTTTGCTTTTCTCTATCCAGTGACTTCTCCAAAACTATTTCTGGGTGTTTCCTTCCATTAGTACTCATTTTTTCCCCAAGACTAAAATATTCAACACTGCTAAGTGTATAGCTTTGAACAGAATTATTACCTAGGTCTGGGTCCTGTGCATAACCCAGTGCAAAGTGTTCCCCGGGTAAGGTTACTTCACTCATTTCCAGATCAAAATATTTCTCAGAAAAAGCTGGTGCATTATCATTCACATCTTGGATTTCTATAGTGATTGTGTAAAAATTCAGAGGATTTTCAATTACAGCTTCAAGGTTTAAAAAGCAGCTCTGCTTAGCTCCACATAATGCTTCTCTGTCAATTCTGTCTATCACAAGCAAGTAACAATTTTCCAAATTAATAATAAAATACTGCTTATTTGCTTGAGAAATAAACTGAAATTTTCTCAGTGCTAAATGTTCACAGTTTAATCCAAGATCTTTTGCTATATTTCCAACTACAGATCCTTTCTTCATTTCTTCAGCTATGGAATATTGTAATTGGCCAGAAATAAACCTGATTAAACAATAAATTAAGTAGAATACTTGCCATATCATTTTCCTTGGTAGTCTTCTGTATCCAGCAATACTGTAGGATTCTTTAGTAAAACCAAATATATATATATGTAAGTCCTTTTTATAAAAATAAAAATCAAAGAAAATCTTCCAGGTCTAAGCTGTTTTATAAAATTATCCAATTACTGGTAGCTCCAAATTGCAGAATGCACAAGTCACTTCTTGCAGTATTTCCCTCAGATCAGATTTGTAGGACTGTAGCAAAATTCATTTTGGTTCACATCCACAACACAACCTTTTATAGTGCAATGGTTCCACTTAGAGTTCAAAATAAGGTACTGCAGCTTTACAACTTAAAGTACTAGATATATTAACATCAATACAAAAGTGTGAACTATAGATAGACAGAAAGACTGACAGAATTGATAAACAGACAGATAGATAGATAGATAGATAGATAGATAGATAGATAGATAGATAGATAGATAGATAGATAGATAGATAGATAGATAGATAGATAGATAGATATATGGGTAGATAGATATATAGATAGATAGACATAATAAACAATAGCTAAAATAATATAATAGATTTAGAAGAGAATAAACATATTAGAATATTTTTTTTTTCCGAATGCAGCAAAATTAGCTTATTAAAAGTCGGAATATGCTAAATGAATGTGAAAATCAGACGTTTTTAAAAAAAAAAATCTTAGATGTGTGTATTTGTTTTGTAATCTGTTTAATGAAATGACTATGCCATCTATATATGTATGAAATTGTTTATGTATGAATTTGCTTATGTCTGTATAATAATTTTCAATAAATTTAGATTGAACTAAAACGCAAAAAAGCAAAAAAAATTACTGCAATGTAAATAAAATGTTTTAATTTAAACATTGTGTTTCGCTCACAGTATAACATTGTGTGAATATCATTAAAAACAAAATAAGAAATTAATAATGAAGATGACACTACTTAACCACTTAAGCCCCGGACCATTTGGTAGCTAAAGGACCAGAGGTGAATTCAGAATTTTGCACTGCGCTGCTTTAACTGTAAATTGTGCGGACATGCAATGTTGTACCCAAACGAAATTTGCGTCCTTTTCTTCCCACAAATAGAGCTTTCTTTTAATGGTACTTGATTGCCTCTGCGATTTTTATTTTTTGCGATATAAATGGAAAAAGACCGAAAATGTTGAAAAAAAATGATATTTTCTACTTTTTGTTATAAGAAAAATCGAATAAACTCAATTTTAGTCATACATTTAGGCCAAAATGTATTCAGCCACATGTCTTTAGTAAAAAAAATGTCAATAAGCGTATATTTATTGGTTTGCGCAAAAGTTATAGCGTTTACAAACTAGGGTACATTTTCTGGAATTTACACAGCTTTTAGTTTATGACTGCCTATCTCATTTCTTGAGGTGCTAAAATGACAGGGCAGTACAAAACCCCCCCAAATGACCCCATTTTAGAAAGTAGACACCCCAAGGAAATTGCTGAGAGGCATGTTGAGCCCATTGAATATTTTTTTTTTTTGTCCCAAGTGATTGAATAATGACAAAAAATAAAAAATAAAAAAATTACAAAAAGTTGTCACTAAATGATATATTGCTCACACATGCCATGATTATATGTGGAATTGCACCCCAAAATACATTCTGCTGCTTCTCCTGAGTACGGGGATACCACATGTGTGGGACTTTTTAGGAGCCTAGCCACGTACGGAACCCTGGAAACCAAGCACCGCCTTCAGGATTTCTAAGGGCGCAAATTTTTGATTTCACTCCTCACTACCTATCACAGTTTTGAAGGCCATAAAATGCCAAAATAGCGCAAAACCCCCCCAAATGACCCCATTTTAGAAAGTAGACACCCCAAGGAAATTGCTGAGAGGCCTGTTGAGCCCATTGAATATTTTTTTTTTTTGTCCCAAGTGATTGAATAATGACAAAAAAAAAAAAATACAAAAAGTTGTCACTAAATGATATATTGCTCACACATGCCATGGTTATATGTGAAATTGCACCCCAAAATACATTCTGCTGCTTCTCTTGAGTACGGGGATACCACATGTGTGGGACTTTTTAGGAGCCTAGCCACGTACGGGACCCCGAAAACCAAGCACCGCCTCCAGGATTTCTAAGGGCGCAAATTTTTGATTTCACTCCTCACTACCTATCACAGTTTTGAAGGCCATAAAATGCCAAAATAGCACAAAACCCCCCCAAATGACCCCATTTTGGAAAGTAGACACCCCAAGCTGTTTGCTGAGAGGCATGGTGAGTATTTTACAGCTCTCATTTGTTTTTGAAAATGAAGAAAGAACATATTTTTTTTTTCTTTTTTTTTTCAATTTTCAAAACTTTGTGACAAAAAGCGAGATCTGCAAAATACTCACAATACCTCTCAGCAAATAGCTTGGGGTGTCTACTTTCCAAAATGGGGTCATTTGGGGGGGTTTTGTGCCATCTGGGCATTCCATGGCCTCCGGAACTGTGATAGGCAGTGAGAAGTGAAATCAAAAATTGACACCCTTAGAAAGCCTGAAGGCAGTGATTGGTTTTTGGGGTCCCGTACGCGGCTAGGCTCCCAAAAAGTCTCACACATGTGGTATCCCCGTACTCAGGAGAAGCAACAGAATGTATTTTGGGGTGTAATTCCACATATTCCCATGGCATGTTTGAGCAATATATCATTTAGTGACAACTTTGTGCAAAAAAAAAAAAAAAATTATTTTTCCGCAACTTGTGTCAACATATAAAATATTCCATGGACTCGACATGCCTCTCAGTATATAGCTTGGGGTGTCTACTTTCCAAAATGGTGTCATTTGGGGGGGTTTTGAACTGTTCTGGCATTTTATACACAACATTAGGAAGCTTACATCCACTCTTCTAACCACTTGAAGACAAAGCCCTTTTTGACACTTTTTGTTTACATGAAAACATATTTTTTTTTGCAAGAAAATTATGTTGAACCCCCAAACATTATATATATTTTTAAAGCAAAGGCCCTACAGAATAAAATGGTGGGTGTTGCATTTTTTTTTCTACACAGTATTTGCGCAGCGATTTTTCAAACGCATTTTTTGGGGAAAAAATACACTTTTTTTAATTTTAATGCACTAAAACACACTATATTGCCCAAATGTTTGATGAAATAAAAAAGATGATCTTAGGCCAAGTACATAGATACCAAACACGACATGCTTTAAAATTTCGCACAAACGCGCATTGGCGACAAACTACATACATTTTTAAAAGCCTTTAAAAGCCTTTACAGGTTACCCCGTTAGATTTACAGAGGAGGTCTACTGCTAAAATGACTGCCCTCGATCTGACCTTCGCGGTGATACCTCACATGCATGGTGCAATTGCTGTTTACATATGACGCCAGACCGACGCTTGCGTTCGCCATTGGGCAAGAGCAGGGCAGGACAGGGGTGCTTTTTTTTTTTTTTTTTTTTATTATTAATTTTGCTTTTTTATTTGATTTTTAAACTGTTGCTTCCATATTTATTTATTTTTATCACTTTTATTGTTATCTCAGGGAATGTAAATATCACCTATGATAGCAATAGGTAATGACAGGTACTCTTTTTTGAAAAAACTGGGGTCTATTGGACCCTAGATCTTTCCTCTGCCCTCAAAGCATCTGACCACACCAAGATCGGTGTGATAAAATGCTTTCCCAATTTCCCAATGGCGCTTTTTATATCCGGGGGGGCATTCCCTCCCACTGCTTGTAAAAGCAGTCCAGAGGCTAATTAGCCGCTAGGATTGCTTTTACATGAAAGCCGGCCGCTGGCTGAAAAGAATGATACCAAGATGATACCTAAACCCGCAGGCATCATTCTGGTATAAACATTCAAAGTCCAGCAACATACCAGTACGTTGCTGGTCCTTGTTGGACATGTATTGTAATCTTTTTTTTCATGCAGCCTGTTGGCTGAACGAAAAAAAAAGATTGATCGGTGGGTATGCCCACCATTAGAATACCGCCCTTCATCCACCCACTTCTAATGATGGGCATACATGCACCATTTATATATGCCGAAGCATGGGGGCATCTTCTCGCAAAAGTTATGCCGCGTACACATGGTCAGACTTTTCCACGGGCAAGCCTCCGTCGGAATTTCGACCGTATGTACGCGGCATTAGGAGCAAAATCGCTCCTCCGCTCCTGCTGCCCCAATGCTTCGGCATATATGCTTTTTTTTTTAACTGTGGTGGTGAAATCACCTCCTACAGCACTGGAGTCGCAGGGATCAGGCCTGTCTCTGCGAACGCTGCAGTTATGTGTGTTGGGTTTTGTAAGTGACAGTGATCGATCAATACTGCACTTGGGTGGCCTGGGCTGGACAGAGGGGCAAAACGCAGGTGCTAGCAGGTATCTGGGCTGATCCCGCTAACACTGCGTTTTTGGGAACCCTAAACTGCTGTGGACGCTAGTATAGATCTGATCAGATCAGATATTGAGCTGATCAGATACTATACCACTAAGGGGGGTGTATGCTTCACGCGTGGGTGTTAGCACTACTGGCACTAACCTGACGCTGCCTGGGGTGTGACGCAGACCCTCTCTGATGCTAAAACCTAATTGATATCACCCGCCGGGCGATCAGGGGGTTAAACCTTTATTTGGTTATATACGGCGGGTGCCCTGACACTATAAAAAGCAAACTAACTAACCAGCGTCACCCGTAACACTTATATGATGATCACTGGTGAGAGGGTTAACTAGGGGCAATTAGGGGGTTAAAACCTTTATTAGGTAATATATGGGGGTACCTGACGCTATATAAAAACCTGACGGCGAACCTAAAAAAAAATTACTGGCTACCTATCGGCATCACCGACACTAAGACAACGATCATAAAAACGATCGCTTAGCGACAGTGGTGATAGGGGGTGAAAGGGTTACCTGGGGGGCGATCAGGGGGTTAAACCTTTATTAGATAATATATGGGGGTACCTGACGCTATAAAAACCTGCGGCGAACCTAAAAAAAATTACTGGCTACCGATCAGCATCACCGACGCTAAGACATCGATCAGAAAAATGATCGCATAGCGACGGCGGTGCTAGGGGGTGAAAGGGTTACCTGGGGGGTGATCAAGGGGGTTAAACCTTTATTAGGTAATATATGGGGGTACCCGACGCTATAAAAACCTGCGGCGAACCTAAAAAAAATTACTGGCTACCGATCAGCATCGCCGACGCTAAGACATCGATCAGAAAAATTATCGCTTAGTGACAGTGGTGATAGGGGGTGAAAGGGTTACCTGGGGGGCGATCAAGGGGGTTAAACCTTTATTAGGTAATATATGGGGGTACCCGACGCTATAAAAACCTGCGGCGAACCTAAAAAAAATTACTGGCTACCGATCAGCATCACCGACGCTAAGACATCGATCAGAAAAATGATCGCATAGCGACGGCGGTGCTAGGGGGTGAAAGGGTTACCTGGGGGGTGATCAAGGGGGTTAAACCTTTATTAGGTAATATATGGGGGTACCCGACGCTATAAAAACCTGCGGCGAACCTAAAAAAAATTACTGGCTACCGATCAGCATCGCCGACGCTAAGACATCGATCAGAAAAATTATCGCTTAGTGACAGTGGTGATAGGGGGTGAAAGGGTTACCTGGGGGGCAATCAAGGGGGTTAAACCTTTATTAGGTAATATATGGGGGTACCCGACGCTATAAAAACCTGCGGCGAACCTAAAAAAAATTACTGGCTACCGATCAGCATCACCGACGCTAAGACATCGATCAGAAAAGATGATTGCTTAGCGACGGCGGTGCTAGGGGGTGAAAGGGTTATCTGGGGGGTGATCAGGGGGTTAAACCTTTATTAGGGGGGGTTAGGGGGCTACACTGGACCTAAAACTAAATGTAGTGACACTTTTACAGTCACAAATGTCACTGATTGCAGTGATCACTAAATAAATGGTCACTGCAATCAGTGACACTGTGACTGGGGGCTGGGGGGGGCTGGGGGGTGATCTGGGGGTGTCTGGGGGGGCCTGGGGGGGCGATTTATGTGCCTATGTGTCCTGGTGTCAGTGTGCTGTTTTGTGTACTAACCTGCATCTTCTCCTGTACGGCGCTCGGTATATGTGAGCGCCGCAGGAGAGATGACATCACTTCCTCCTGCCTGGCAGGCAGAGGAAGCTCTCTCATTCGCCGGGAGCGATCGAGAGGGGGTGGCCGAAATCGAACGGCCGTCCCCTCATGCCGGATCGCTCCCGAAGGTAAAACGACCACCCACTGTAAAGAAGGGGGGTCCGATCGGACCCCCCAACTATACAAAGGCAATCACGTACATATACGTGATTCTGCCTGTCGGTGCCATTCTGACGACGTATATTTACAGTGGCCGGTCGTTAAGTGGTTAACTGTTCCTTATAAGAACTAAATTTCTTAGTATGACACAGCAATGGCAATTATATAAAGCGATATGGTACCAGGCAAAATCCAATGATTATTTTGCATTTAAATAGAAAAAAAATAATAAATGTTAAAAAAAAAAGAATGAAAGAAACCAGCCTATAAACAAGTCCACTCTGCATGGAGAAAGAAGGCAGTTTATTTAACCACTTAACCTCCAGAAGATATGCCCCCTTTCATGACCAGGCCATTTTTTTTGCAATACGGCACTGCATTAATTTAACTGACAATTGTACAGTCGTACTACACTACACCCAAATAAAATGTATTACATTTTTTCCCACGAATAGAGCTTTTTTTTGGTGGAATTTGATCACCACTTTGGTTTAAATTGTTTGCGCTATAAACAAAAAAAGTGACAATTTAAAAAAAAAAAACAACAGTTTTTACTTTCTGCTATAAAACACATGCAATAAAAAATTTAAAAATTCAAATGTCTTCATAAATTTAGGCCAATATGCACTCTTCTACATGCTTTTGGTACAAAAAAAAATACCAATAAGTGTATATGGATTGGTTTACGCGAACATTATAACACCTACAAACTATGGGATATATTTATGGAATTTGTATTTTTTGATTTTTTTATACTAGTAATGGCGGTGATCAAAGACTTATAGCGGGACTGCGATATTGCGGTGGACTATTGGACACTAACTGACACTACTGACATTTTGCGGGAACCAGTGACACTAATACAGTGATCAGTGCTAAAAATATGCACTGTCACTGTACTAATGGCACTGTCTGGGAAGGGGTTAAACATCCAGGGTGATCAAAGGGTTAATTGTGTGCCTAATCAATGTTTTTGTTTACACAGCATGCTGCTTTCACTAGGGGAAGATATTGATTCTAGTCCCTGCTTTGCAGAGACACAAGATCAGTCCCTCTCCCCTGGCATAACTGAGATATGCCTTGTTTACATAGGCATATTTCAGTTCTCTGTGTTTTACTGACAATTGGCGGGTGCGGGAGGACATTGAGTCCCCGGGACCCACAGATTGGCTTCTGCTGTGAAAGATCACAGAAAAAGCGCCCCGCCGACAGTGCATGCATGCCCCCTGCAGGCAGAAGTGCAGGACCACGTATATATACATGATCCTGCTCACAGCTGCTGCCCTGTAGCAGTAAAAGTGCTATATGGCAGTCAGCTAATGCTTAAACCTATTATCTGACAGCTCCAGTTCAAAAAGCACAGAAACAGCAAACAGGCTTTGTTTTTTTTTTGTTTTTTTAAGTTGTTTACTTTTTCTTTTTTCTAATATTGGTTGCAATACAACTGTAGGCTCAGCAATGGATGTGTCCAAGGTGTACATGTATCAAACAGAGAAGAGCCAAGATCCTTATGACCACAGCTGATCTCTCAGGTGTGCCAGTTTAGCTGAGATGAGGAGTGGAGAACATGTTCTTCACTTCTCATCACAGACACACCCTTCTGTCATTCACTTTTACACAGATGACCAGTTTATGAAGGTGAGATCTGAAGATTTTACTAGCTAGCTCTGTAAAATATCTCCCTCCCAGTTTTTCCAGTTCAGAGGTGGAGAATATGGGTGAGAAGTTGCTGTGATGTGAGGAAGGAGGCTTCTTTCTTCCTTATATCAGCAACAGCAAGCTTAAAGATTGGTATAAATAATAACTATATATGTTTAAGTGTGTATACAGTATATGTGTTTTATATATATAGTATACTGTATATCTATAGTATATATATGTATCTCACACACATTTTTGTAAATATTTTATTATACCTTTTCATGTGACAACACTGAAGAAATGACACTTTGCTACAAAGTAGTGAGTGTACAGCTTGTATAACAGTGGACATTTGCTGCCCCCTCAAAATAACTGAACACACTATTAATTAATGTCTAAACCAATGGAAACAAAGGTGAGTACACCCCTAAGTGAAAATGTCCAAATTGGGCCCAAAGTGTCAATATTTTGTGTGGCCACCATTATTTTCCAGCACTGCCTTAACCCTCTTGGACATGGAGTCCACCAGAGCTTCACAGGTTGCCACTGGAGTCCCCTTCCACTCCTCTGTGACGACATCACAGGGCTGGTGGATGTTAGAGACCTTGCACTCCTCCATCTTCAGTTTAAGGATGCCCCACAGATGCTCAATAGGGTTTAGGTCTAGAGACATGCTTGGCCAGTCCATCACCTTTACCCTCAGCTTCTTTAGCAAGGTAGTGGTCATCTTGGATGTATGTTTGGGGTCCTTATCATGTTGTAATACTGCCCTGTGGCCTAGTCTCCAAAGGGGTGGGATCATGCTCTGCTTCAGTATGTCACAGTACATGTTGGCATTCATGGTTCCCTCAATGAACTGTAGCTCCCCAGTGCTGGCAGCACTCATGCAGCCCCAGACAATGACATCCCACCACCATGCTTGACTGTAGGCAAGGCACACTTGTTTTTGTACTCCTCACCTGTTTGCCGCCACACACGCTTTACACCATCTGAACCAAATAAGTTTACCCTGGTCTCATCAAACCACAGGACATGGTTCCAGTAATCCATGTCCTTTGTCTGCTTGTCTTCAGCAAACTGTTTGTGGGCTTTCTTGTGCATCATCTTAGAAGAGGCTTCCTTCTGGGACGACAGCCAAGTAGACCAATTTGATGCAGTGTGCGACGTATGGTCTGAGCACTGACAGGCTGACCCCCCACCCCTTCAACCTCTGCAGCAATGCTGGCAGCACTCATACGTCTATTTCCCAAAGACAACCTCTGGATATGACACTGAGCATGTGCACTCAACTTCTTTGGTTGACCATGGCGAGGCCTGATCATCGTACTACAGCTCAGTTTCAGGGTCTTGGCAATCTTCTTATAGCCTATGCCATCTTTATGTAAAGCAACAATTCTTTTTTTCAGTTCTTTGCCATGAGGTGCCATGGTGAACTTCCTGTGACCAGTAAAATAGAGTGAGAGCAATAACACCAAATTGAACACACCTGCTCCCCATTCACACCTGAGACCTTGTAACACTAACGAGTTACATGACACCGGGGAGGGAAAATGGCTAATTTGGCCCAATTTGGACATTTTCACTTAGGGGTGTATTCACTTTTGTTGCCAACGGTTTAGACATTAATGGCTGTGTGTTGAGTTATTTTGAGGGGACAGCAAATTTACACTACTATACAAGCTGTACACTCACTACTTTATATTGTAGCAAAGTGTAATTTCTTCAGTGTTGTCACATGAAAAGATATAATAAAATATTTACAAAAAGGTAAGGGATGTACTCACTTTTGTGAGATACGGTATATGCACATAGTACAAACACACACAGTATAGTTATAATGTGTTTTCTATTAGGACCCATTCACATCTGAGCAATGCAGAATTGTTGCCTGAATTGTACAATTCTTGCCACAATTCCAAATTGCTGTAAAATTGTGTCAAAATGCACTTTTGGTTGACATTCATTGTTAATGGCAACCCAAATGCAGTTAGCAGATATGCATTTTGCCACACATTTTGCCAAAATACACTTGCCAACGTGCCAAAATGTGCATTGAAAAAATGCACAAAGCTCCATGCCCAAAAAAAATTAAATTTGGCTTTTTGGGCCTTTTTTGTGCGCATTTTGATACAGTTTTTGATGCACTTTTTGCTGCTTTTTTTTCAACACACATTTTGGCTTGTTCTTTAAAGTGCATTTTAGCACTTTTATGTGCATTTTGCTGCTTTTTTAACATGTATTTTGGCTCATTTTTTTACCTGCATTCCGGAAACACATGCAAAATGCATTATATGCTTGTGGTGCCATTAATTTTTAATGGCACCCCAAAAGTGGCTAGCATAAAAAGCTAATCAAAATGCATGTTAACAAAGTGTCAAACTACATGCTAAGAGAAGCGCCAAAATGTGCCTTACAAACTATACCAAATGCGTGTTAAAATAACCTGTGCCAAAATGTGCGCTAAAGGGCCAAAATGTGTGTTTAAAAAAGCGCCAGTGCTTATTATTTTTATGTAATTACACAGTCTTTTTAACTTTGGTTTCACTTTTAAAACTTAGCTGCTCTGTAATCATACAGGTATCTCAGGAGATCACAGGCAGTCCTCCTTCATCTACTCAGATCTTAGGTGTTCTCAGAGGAAAAACTTCTCCTCTCTTCTCCTTCTGAGAACAAATGTTCTCCACTTCATAAACAGGGTGCCAGAGGAGAAGATTATTTCTCTGAGAACTACTAAGAACTGAAATGAGATAAATTATCTCTGTTTGATAAACGTAAACCTAAGGCCTCGTACACACGACCGCTTTTCTTGAGAAAACCGTGCGTGTGTACGAGGCTTTCCAGTTTATCGTCGGGAAATTTGCCCAGAATCTCGACGAGAAACATAGAGATCCAACTCTCTATTTTCTCGTTGGGATTCTTGTAGGCCTGTTTCCCGACGAGAAACCCGAGCGTGTGTATACTTACCTGCCTCCATGGAAACCCGCGCTAAGTGTTAACAACTAGGCTGTACAGAACCTGAACAATAAGATTTAAAGGCTTTGCTAAATTCTGTAAATAAAAAGTATCTGAATTGAATGTGCATAAAAAATTGCCTGTGCCATGCAATTTTAGCTTTCATTATATTAGATTACGGTGCAGTTTTTATTATGGAATCATTATTTTTAGCAAAAGTTGGTATAAGTATATTTTCTACTGATAAAAGTTTTACTGTGATATAGAAATACATATTTAAAATATTAATAAAATATTGGCAATTAGGTTTCTCCTTTTTCAATGCAGAACACTGTTTAATAAGGACCAGGCCTATTTTTCAAATGTGTTGTTTACAAGTTAAAATCATTACTTCATTACTTAGAACCCCCAAACATTATATATATTTTTTTCTAACACCCTAGAGTATAAAATAGCGGTCATTTCAATACTTTGTCGCACCGTATTTGCGCAGCGGTCTTACAAACGCACTGTTTTTGGAAGAAATACACTTTTTTGAATTAAAAAATAAGACAGTAGTAAAGTTAGCCAAATGTTTTTTATATTGTGAAAGATGATGTTACGCCGAGTAAATTGATACCCTTAAAAATCTCCATAGGCAACGTTTATAAAATTCTACAGGTTACCAGTTTTGAGTTACAGAGCAGGTCTAGGGCTAGAATGAACGATTGCGGTGATGCCTCACATATGTGATTTGAACACCGGTTTCATATGCGGGCGCTACTCACGTATGCGTTCGCTTCTTCACATGAGCTTGGTGGGATGGGACGCATTGAAAAAATATATATTTTTTCCTTTACTTTTTATTTTTTATTTTTACACTGTTCTTTTAAAAAAAAAATTGTGTCACTTTTATTCCTATTACAAGGAATGTAAACATCCCTTGTAATAGAAAAAAAGCATGACAGGACCTTCTTAACTACTTCAGCTGCTCAATGACCAGGTAATTTTTTGCGACACTGCGTTGCTTTAACTGACAATTGCGCAGTTGTGTGACGCTATTGCCAAACAAAATTTACGTCCTTTTTTTACCACACATAGAGCTTTCATTTGGTTGTATTTGATCACCTCTGCGGTTTTTATTTTTTGCGCTATAAGCAAAAGAAGAGCGACAATTTTGAAAAAAACACAATATCTTTTACTTTTTGCTATAGTAAATATCCTACATTTTTTTTACAAAAAACTATTTTTTCCCTCAGTTTAGGCCGATATGTATTCTTCTACATATTTTTGGTAAAAAAAATTGCAATAAGCGTATATTGATTCCCCTGAAGAAGTCACGAGGTGCGTGACGTAACGCCGTAGGGAGATTGAGAGGTACCACAGACCGGAAGTACCCGGACTAAGAGTAAGACGGTGAATGCGCCGCTCTATATCCAAACGCTAATTATCTTTTTATCTGATGTAAGAGCATTACCATTTAATAAACTTTCGTTACCATTACATACTTCACTATTGGAGATTCCCTTTTCTTTTCTCCTCTGAGCCATTATTGGAGCCGTTTACCACCCACCTTCCCTTCCCCTCCCCTTCCCCTGTGTCTTTCCCATCCCCACAGGATTATAGTGCTAGCGTCGCTAGTGGAGAAGAGAGGGAGAGCGGTTTATACATACACATACACGCTGGAAAGGACAAGCCCGAGGAGAAAGATTATACAGATTCTGTTTATATTCATCTATCTGGAGGTAAGAGTCCAGTGAGACCACAGTCTTGGGAAACACTCCACTAAGGAATTTGAATATTAACAGAACAGTTCACCACATCTCAGCAAGAAAAGACTCACTATTATTACTTTTTTGCATGGAACTTTTTTATTATTTATTAATACCTTTTCACTGGATTACCAATATTTTGGACTCTTTTCTATTTTTTTTGGTATATAATTTGGCACAATATTTATTCACACTCTATTGTATTACCCGCACTCCCCTTTTTTTGCACATTAGCATCTTTGCACATTAGCATCACTGCACAGGCACTTGGTTATGGATTTACTGATGTGCAAGATTTATTGATATGCACTATTGATATTCATTTGCACGTTATTTGATCGAACCTATATATGCACGTTCATTTTTATTTATATTGGTTTGTATTAAACACTATTTGTGTGTTAGCATCTAGCGCAAAAACATATTTTACTTATTCTATTACCGTGTAAGGTGAACACGTCTAGTTTTTGCAGCTGTTTGCACGTAACCTTTTAGCACTTAGCACTTTATATTATTTCACTACTCACTAGAAGCGCGAAAGAACCTTTTTTTCAGCGTATATTGATTGGTTTGCGCAAAAGTTATAGCGTCTACAAAATAGGGGATAGATTTACGGCATTTTCATTATTATTCATTTTTTTATTAGTAATGGCAGTGATCTGCGATTTTTATCAGGACTGCGATTTTGCGCCGGACAGTTTGGACACTTTTGTCACATTTTTGGGATCATTGATAATTACACAGCGATCAGTGCTATAAAAATGCACTGATTACTGCATAAATGTCACTGGCAGGGAAGGGGTTAACACTAGGGGCGATCAAGGGGTTAACTGTGTTCCCTAGGTGTTTTCCAACTGTAGGGGGGATAGGAATGACTAGGGGAAGAGAGAGATTGGTGTTCATACTCAGTATGAACACACGATCTCTCTCCTTTCCCCTGAGAGAACCGGGATTTGTGTGTTTACACACACAGATGCCGGTTCTCGCTCTGTTACGAGTGATCGCGGGTGCCCGGCGGTCATTGCGCCCGCCGTGCACTCGCATCAAGTTCGGATACACTCTGCGGGCATGCGTGCGTGCCCCTAGTGGCCAAAAGGTGAAGGTAATGTTGTTTCGCTCAGCGGTGCCATTCTGCCGCAGTAAAACTGCGGCGGCTGGTCGGCAAGTGGTTAATATCAGATCTGGGGTCAAAAAGACCTCAGATTTCACATTTACACTAAAATGCAATAAAAAAAAATAAAAAAATGACGTTTGAAAAAATTAAAAAAAATTCTCTTTAAGAGCTATGGGCGGAAGTGACGTTTTGATGCCGCTTCCTCCCTGCAATGGTATGGAGCCGGGTGGGTGCCATAGTTTCCTCACTCAGCTCCATGCCAAGCAGGGGACAGGACTCGATCGCCTCCGCCGCTGCCGGCGGCTCTGGTAAGCTGTGGGAGGGGGACCCCTCTCTCGCCACCGATAAATGTGATCTTGCGGCGCCTGCTGAGGAAGTGGATACTGGGGTTATGGCAGCTAGTTGCTGCCATAACAACGATATTCCACTTCAAACAGCCGCCGTATAATGACGGGCGGTCCGTAAGTGGTTAAACTGATTCTACAAAATGCTTACCACTGATACTGTAATAAGAGATTCCATAAATATGAACAGTTCAGTTTTTATTTAACTATATACTGTATCTATATACTTTACATATACACATCTTCATTAACTAGCGCATGCATAGATTGTTATACAGTATATATATTTACAGTATGTTTCCTGGAAGATAAGCATGCTATAAGAAGTAGAGTACCAAACCTATAGTTGTATCCCTATGTAGAAGAGGAAGCCAATTAAAGCATACATCAGGCCACTAACAATGTGAGTATGTACAAATGGACACATGTAGCCTGATGCCACTCTACAAAGCGGAGCAACAGATGTCTCTTTTTTAAACGAAGCACCACTGAACAACTACTGGTAAATAAATATTCACTCATAGCCCAGTTTATATATTAAATCATGCTAGTTAATGGTTAATGTCTTAAATAATTCTTACCTGCTTACAACTAATTGCCTCTGGACATTCTTTTGAAATATCAGCTGTGGGAGGGTCGCCAGTATCAATGAGATTCTCTGTGGGGACATTCTGGACTGGCTTCAGATAAGCAATTTCATTTTGCTTTGAGTCAAGAGTCACACACACATCATAGGAGAATGGAAAAGGTAAACTTGTATCGCTGATCTCAGAAGGACATCCCAGGGTGAACTGAGGGTATACGTTTCTGTTATATACACCTAAATCAGTTTGGGAGTTTGCTTTTCTGCATTTAAAAATAATTGTAGCCATCACTGTCACAATAAATAACATAGAAATCAGAGCTATAGCTATTACCAAGTAAAATGATAGATTTGATGAGGTCTGTGATATATTGGGTTGTCTCCTTATCTCTGGCACAACTTGCTGAAAGTTTTCAGCCATAACTAAATTAAGTGTTACTGTAGATGAAAGGGATGGGATACCATTGTCCTTTACCAGAATCACAATCTTTTGTCTAAAAGATTCTTTGTCTGGAAGGTCTCGTCCTATTCTGATTTCACCTGTCTGCTGACCAATAGCAAATAGAGAAGGTTCAGAAACATGTAATAAATGATAGGAGAGCCAAGCATTGTGCCCAGAGTCAGCATCCACTGCTATCACTTTAGTCACTAGATAACCTTTCTCAGCAGTATGAGGAATAAATTCAAATAACCCTGATTCTTCAGTATCCACAGATGGGTAAAGAATTTTAGGACTGTTATCATTCCTGTCAATGATGCATACTCTTACTGTGACATTGCTGCTTAGAACAGGAGTTCCACTGTCTTTGGCCATCACTTGGAACTGAAATTCTCGTAACTGTTCATAATCAAAAGATCTCTGAGCATAAAGAACTCCAGTCATTGAATTTATGGACATGTATGAAGATACGGGAATTTCTCCTATGTTACTGTTTAGAATGTTGTAAGTGATTTTTCCATTTTCACCACGGTCATGATCTACAGCGTGGACATTGAGTATTGAGGTTCCTGGTTGATTGTTTTCAGGAATATAGAAAATGTATAGCCTTTTCTCAAAGACAGGAGGATTGTCATTTACATCTGAAATAGCCAATGGAATAGTTTTATTGCTTGTCAAAGGAGGAGATCCATTATCCACACAATGGACTGTAATGTTATAAAAGGAATTTAATTCTCGATCCATGCTTGCTGCAGTTACAAGTTTATAATAACTGCTAGATGTTGGTATAAGTTGAAAGGATAGTGTGTTAGAGCTCTGGCAAGAAACCTCGCCATTCATTCCAGAATCCAAATCCTGAACCTTGATTAATGCGATGACTGTATCTGGTGGTGAATCCTCTGGAATTGTTGAGGAGAGGGAAGTGACTGTAATTAAAGGGACATTATCATTGATATCAATTACTTGAATTGATATTTTGCAATGTGTGACATGCCCTCCTCCATCTTTAGCTTCTACAGTCATTTCATAACTTTCTGATGTTTCGTAATCCAAAGTTCCAGATATTTTAATGTCACCGTTCAGAGGATCTATAGAAAAGATTTGCTGGGCTTTTTCGGAAATGTGGCTAAATGCATAGGTAATTTGGGAATTAGAGCCTTCATCGTTATCAGTTGCATTTAAACCAATCACTACAAAATCAAGAGGTGCATTTTCATGTAATAGTATGTTATATTTGTCCTGGGAAAATACTGGATAATTATCATTCACATCTTGAACTTCAATCTTAATTATTGCTGTGCCAGATTTTGGAGGATGTCCACCATCAAAAGCAGTCAAAATTAATTCATAGGAACTTTGTCTTTCTCTGTCAAGTGGCTTTTCAAGTATAATTTCTGGGTACATAATTCCATCATTAGTATGTTTCTCCCCAAGACTGAAGTACTCAGAACTTGTAAGAGTATAGGTTTGAACAGAATTGGTACCTAGGTCTGGATCTTTTGCAATGCCTAGTGCAAAATGCACCCCAGGTAAGTTAAGTTCGCTTATTTCTATATCAAAATATTTCTTTGAAAATATAGGAGAATTGTCATTCACATCCTGAATTTCAATAGTAACTGTGTAAAAATGTAATGGTTTTTCTATGACCGCTTCAAGGTTTAAAATACAGCTCTGTTTAGCCCCACATAATGCTTCTCTGTCAATGATTTCAGACACAAATAAGTCACCGTTTTTCAAATCTACATTAAGATATTGTTTCTCTTGTTGCGCAATCACCTGGAATTTTCTCACTGGGAATTCCTTAACATTTAGTCCAAGATCTTTTGCAACATTCCCAACTACAGATCCTCTCTTTAGCTCCTCAGGTATTGAGTATTGTAATTGTCCATAAATTGTACTGATCAAAAAATAAATAAAAATAAATACTTGCCAAGCCATAGCCCTCTGAGTTCTTCTGTATCCGGTATTATAATCCCTTCTGTACAAGCACATACATCAGTTTGAGCTCCTTTTATAAATTCAGACAGTAAACTAGAACACCCTATATCTTTTTTGGAAATATTTAGAAAAAATTATAATAATATGAAGCTCAGTGGTAATAGTACTGCAGTGTTTCCTTCGAGTCTGTACCATGAGACTGTAGTAAAAATCATTTTCTTTAATCATCAAGCAGTATAAAATGTTTTAACAGTCCAACAGTGACACTTAGAGTTCAGATAAAGGTATTGCATGTTTCAAGACATTCACAGCAACCTCAAGTATGTACTAGTTCAAATTAGTGTTCTGTGAATCACTGCCTGTTTGAACATGTAATACATAAAGTTTATTTATGCTGCAAATAATAAATAATCTATTTCAGATTATTGTATGAACAGCACAACTAAAAATGAACTAAAAACTTTAAAAATGCTGGGTAACATTGTCAGTCTAATTCTAATTAACTACTTCCTATACTGTAGAGTCTACAGTATGGAAAATAGTTAATTAGAATTAGATTGACAATATTTGTCTACAGTGTAGACAAATACTTTAATTAGTATCAGTACTACTGAATATTATATTACAATGAAACCTGTAGTAATTAAACCATATAAAATTATTTATAAAACAAAAAAACACCTAATTTTACACAAGATACAGAATATGCTGCACCACACCATCTGCAAAGATATTAGTTTATGTGTACGACCTTAACCCTTTCCCTCTGAGCGTACGCATATATGCGGCCTCGGCTTTGGGGGGTTATACCGGGATGATGCCCGCAGCTGCAGGCATCATCCCGGTACCGTTGTTTAGAGTCGGCGATTGGCTATCCAGTCATAACAACCAATGAGGCTAAAAGCTGCTTGGTTGTTATACCGGAGGAGCGGGAGGGGACATCCCCCCTCCCACCGCCTCTCGCCGCTCTGACCGGGCCTCCCATCCCACTGGGAGACCCGATCTATGATCCGCCACCTCCAGTGCCTAGCCCCAGACTGGAACGAAGCTGTAAATGGCTTTGATTCAGTCTCCACAATGTAAACACGGAAGCGATGTCATGACGTCACTTCCGGATTATTCGGCTGCCAATGGCGCCGGATTTAAAAAAATACACAGTATTCAGAATCGCAGTTTTCGGCGATCTGAATATTTTGAAGTGCAAAGGAGGGATTGGGGGTCTTTTAGACCCCCGGTCCCTGCATAAAGAGTACCTGTCACCACCACCACCTATTACTGTCACAAGGGATGTTTACATTCCTTGTGACAGCAATAAAAGTGATCAAATTGTATTTTTATTTTATTTTTTTAAAGCGCCCCCCTCCCCGCGAGCTCGCGCAGCAAAGAAAACGCATACGGAAGTCACGCCCGCATATGTAAACGGTGTTCAAATCACACATGTGAGGTATCGCCGCGATCATCAGAGCGAGAGCAATAATTCTAGCACTAGACCTCCTCTATAACTCTAACCTGATAACCGTAAAAAAAAATTAAAGCGCCGCCTATGGAGATTTTTAAGTACCGTAGTTTGACGCCATTCCACGAGTGCGTGCAATTATAAAGAATAACATGTTTGGTATCTATTTACTCGGCGTAACATCATCTTTCACATTATATAAAAAAATTGGACTAAATTTACTTTTTAATTTTTTTTAAATTCATGAAAGTAAATTTTTCCCAAAAGTTGTGTTTAAAACACTGCTGCTAAATACCGTGTGACATAAAATATTGCAACAATCGCCATTTTATTCTCTAGATTCTCTACTAAAAATATATATATATAATGTATGGGGGTTCTAAGTAATTTTCTAGCAAAAAATACACATTTTAACCAAATGTCAGAAATAGGCTTAGTCAATGAAAGGGTCACAGAGAGACATGAAACCAAAGCATGAGGGTTTCAAACTTGTGCAATATGATGTTATTATTGTAACCACATACCGTACCTGCCTGGCTCCTAAACGGAAATATGAAAATGAAAATGAAATATGATCTTTCACAACAGCAAAGGTAACAGGTATTTTCGGTGAATCTTCCTGGTACATGTGCTTTTCATTTTAGAAATGAATTCCCCTGCAGCAAATCACTTTCCACAGCAAAACATTCTGAGGTTGATTTACCAAAGACAAATAGACTGTGCAAGTTGCAAGTGCAGTTGCACTCTGCAAAGGAAATTGCTCCAGGAGCATAGTAAATGAAGTGAAGCTTCGCTTTGCAAAGAATATCTATTTACATTCAAGGAAAAAAAACGGTATTTTTGCTTGCACATGGATGGATGATGAAAGTCAGCAGAACTTCCCCTCTTTTGATAGGCTCTGGAGCAACTGCACTTGCAAAGTGCACCGTCTATTTGCCTTTAGTAAATCAACCCCACTGTATGCTTTTGCCTTTTTAATCCCCAGCATTTGCAGCTGAATGAGGGATTCTGGACACTTGTACCGCCTCCTTGTACTTGCCTATCGTTATTAATGAACTTTCTAAAACATAGATTTGGGTAGCAGAAAAACACTATTTAGAGAAATTTCTAAATTCTTGGTATTTTCTGATTCAGTGAGTCTACAGTATGACAATAATTTAGTATCATACAACTGCACAAAATAACATGTAAAATAATTAAACGTAAATAGTGAGTAATTGAAGCAACTGCAAATTTCACAAGCCCAAATTTTAATAGATCTAAACAATTTATCCAACCAGTGTTGCCAACCAACCAGACTGAAATTTACTGACAAACCACCCAAAATTTACTGGCACCGCCAAGTTTTTACTGACATTTGCAAAAGTAAAAAAATTACCGTTTTAAAGTGGAGTTCCATCCAGATTTTTTTTTTTACAAAAACTACTAAAAAAAATAGAAAAAAATATTTTTTTATACTCACCCGAAATACCTGTTGCTATGCGGAAGTCCGTAATCTGCCTCTTCCGTAACCGCGGTCTGTCTTCTTCCCCATCCTCTTCTAGTGAATGGGGCGCGCTGCTTTCTGGGAACTGAATGTAATCTCAGAGAGCAGCCGCCCATTCACAAGTCGGCGCGAGACTCGCGCATGCGCAGTAGGAAAACGGGCAGTGAAGCCGTAAGGCTTCACTGCCTGTTTCCCTTAGTGTGGATGGCGGCGCGGGACCTGCACCGATTGAGGGATCAGCATCGGGGGGGACCATCAGCGCGGGAGAGTAGGACAGGTAAGTGTCCTTATTAAAAGTCAGCAGCTACAGTGTTAGTAGCTGCTGACTTTAAAAAAATTAAAAATAATTTGCGGGTGGAATCCCGCTTTAAGTGGAAATCTCAGTATTTAGGCTACAAACAAGTACGATATGCAATTAGCAATGTGATTCAAGATACATAATAATGCAAAAAAACATATTTCTTATTTTATTTTCAAATATAGTAAGTAATTAGCTCAGGGACAGGACTCAGGAGGGTAAGAAATTAGATTGGGTCAGGCACACACATATGAAACTGACTCTCACAGTGACAATGATAGCAGTGTACAGCAGCACAGATCACCGACACGACATGTCCTCTCCTGAGTCACAGCAACAGTCACTCTCCACGCCAGGTGATCACTCCAGTCTAAACAGCACTGACAGTCCTGCTCCCGCCCTGCCTTGCTCCCGACCCACACATGAGGCTTGCACCATGACATCACAGGACATGCTCAGGCACCGCCTCCGACAGAGCTGCCCAAACACACTGTAGCAGGCATTCGGATGGTTTTGGCCGGCTCCAGACCTAGCCAGGCGTCACGGCCATATTTTTTACTGGCAACTTTTTCATTTTACTGGCATTTACTGACAGGAGAAAATTGGCAGTTTTTTACTGCCTGCCAGTAAAAATACTGACAGTTGGCAACACTGTATACAACTCTACTAATTTCCCTGGTATTAACGGGTAAAGTAACTTACACAGATACAGTATTTTCTATGAAGAAAATATACAGTAATGCAAACTTTTACAAATCTATACCTTATCAGGATCTACTATACACTAGGCTTTGAACTCTGCATCTCTAAAGGCACAGATAAAAAGGAATAGGCATCACATTGTGGGAGATATATACTACAGATAACAATGTGCAAAAGATTTGTGTGGACCCAAATGTCACAAATCATTGTAGCTTTACATGTGTGCTACTATCTTAGTACCATATGCCTTAAGTTTATGTTTGCTAATAAGTTAGGTGCTACCTAGTCATGACTAAGCACTGTTTGTTAGTGTGAAACGCGTCAGTTCTTCTGTCCATTCTGCTGTGGCATGCATTTTTTATTTCATTTTTGAATAAAAGGCAAAAACTTTTTTGGAGTGCGGCTATCCAGAACTTCTTCCTATTTCATGTAAACGTATCCATCATATAAAAGAAATGGCGTGTTTCTGCCCCAACATTGGGGCCTTAGTCATAAATGGAAGGTAGGCTTAAAGAAGCTGTGGCTTAGGGTAGTTAAAAACCAGGGACGTACAGTCAGGAGAGGCAGGTGAGGCATTGCCGTGAGCATAAAAAAACGAATGATTGACTTCGAGGGTCGTAGCACGGCAACCAGGGATCACAGAGACCCCACATTTTTGGGGTAGGTAGCTGAAGTCCTACTTCACCACGGGTCATATATGGTTCCAGAGATACGGGGTTCTTTGCGTAGCCTGTCAGAAGCTAAATACAGAGACGCCAGTTTAAATGCAAGCTGGCACACTCTGCAGCAGACTGAGAGGATGAGCTCACAGTGCCTCTCCTCACTTCTTGTCAGAGGCACTAATGCTCAATGGACAGCTTGGAGCCTTTGACCAATGGTAAAGTACCATTAGCCCAAGCTGTCCAATGAAAATGCTGCAGTGGAGGCACGCCTCTCACTGCAGTGTCATAGAAGGGGCATGTGCCTAAAAGACAAATACTCCCTTCTAGCCCAGCCCTCTTAACTAGGAGGAAAAAACATGTGTTAATGTGTATACGATTTACCCATAATCCCATGTTTTTCTCACACACTAAGAGGGAGAATGAGAATCTGCTGCTGCTGAAAAGGTACAAGCTAAATCATATATTATTATGCTATATGTTATAAGATAATAATTTATTTACTGTGAAATTACTGGTTTGAAGTTAAACCTTCAAACTTCAGTAATTTGTCCATTAAGCCACCTGCTTGAGTACAGTTTTTGAAAATATAAGAAATTGCCTTAAAAATAATATATAATAATTATTTGTATATTACTTACTTATGGTAATTAACCCCTTGCCACCCAGGCCAATTCTGACACTTCTCACCTTACATGTGAAAATCATTATTTTTTTGCAGGAAAACTACTCAGAACCCTCAAACATTATATATATATATATATATATATATATATATATATATATATTGTTTTAGGGAATAAAATGGCGGTCATTGCAACTTTTTATGTTACACAGTAGTTGTGCAGCAATTTTTTTAATGCATTTTTTTTTAAAGAAACTGTTTTATGAATTAATAAAAAAAAAAAAAAACACTAGAGTTAGCCCGATTTTTTGCATACTATGAAAGATGATGTTACGCCATGTAAATAGATACCTAACATTTCATGCTTTAAAATTGCGCACACTGGTGGAATGTCACCAAACTTCAGTACCTAAAAATCTCTATAGGCGACGCTTTATTTATTTTTTACAGGTTACATATTTAGAATTACAGAGGAGGTCTAGTGCTAGAATTATTGCTCTCGCTCTAACGTTCACGGTGTATGTAACCTGTGTGTATCTGGCTCTGATACTAGCCAGTGCCTCACCAGCCTCTGACCTCACCGCACGTCCCTGGTACACACTGACCACAGGGTTGAATGAAAATAAACCTGACAGATCACTGTACCAACACAAGCGAAGTTGGCTCTATGCTCCCCCCCCCCCCTCCCACCAGAAATGTACAGATCAGCGCTCATAGCCATTGGCTGCAAGTGCTGATCAGATGCTGGTTTTCCAGCATGCCCCTTTGACAAAAAAATGGTTGTCAGCCCGGCTTTTGCCAGAGAGACAGCTGTACACACTGGTTCCTGCTTAACCGGATGATTTTCGGCCAGCGTGTACCCAGCTTATATTTACAGTTACTGAATTTGCCTTTGTTTCCTGCCACATTCCCCTGATTTGCCTCACATGAGACAGTATCCCAAAAAACAAAAAAATAATACTACCAGGGACAAAATGTTGATCAGCGCTAACAGATTATTTCTATGCCAAAGCCTGCAGACTGAAAAAATTTAAATTAATAATGTATCAAATTACGTTAAGAGTAAATTAAATGATGTTGAGGATATATAAAATGATGTTGAGGATATATAAAATGATGTTGAGGATTGTAATAATTATTCATAAAAAACCCTAGTTTACAAACACAAAATTACATGGCAGCTATAAACTATATAAAATATTAGTTTAGCAGAAACATATAATGTATATTACTTATTTGACAAAGCTTATTGCTTATTATTGATATTAGCACTACACATTAATTTAGATTTCAGCCTTCAGTTTGTGTTCCCTGACCAGAAAACCTAATATAAAGTAGAACAAATAAATTGAAATTCTTCTAATTAGTCTTTACCTTCGGATTTGTTGGATAATGAGTTTATGTGAAATCTCCATATATTTAAAACATTGAGTACATTTGAACATTATACCAGTCTTAGCTTCTCAGTTGTTGGTACTGTAAACATGTTTCTACTTCAAAGGTCTGGCCATTCTTTTTTCTTATCACATCGCACATGTGCTGTAAGCAGCTGCCTTCTTTGAATCCTCCAATCGGACTATGCCCAATATACATTTTCTAGGTACAGTGGCCAATTAGGGTGCATTATACTAGCCACAGAATAATGCTTTTTCACCAAGTTGTGCACTCTCTTTGTGTTGGGACCCCCAGAAGTCAGTATAACCAGACCTGAAGTTGAGAGGTAAACTAACTCCATACTTGTACATTGTATTGTAAATACGGTTTTGTGTGTAATTTGTAAATATATTTAAGGCAGGGGACTTATACTGTACATTGTTTTGTAAATACCATTTACTGTGCAATTTGTACATATTATGTAACCCTATCAATAAATGTGTATTGCAGATGGAACTACCTCTTTTGTGTAAAAATTCTCTGATCTAGCTGCATATATGTAAATATTCCTACAATGATTGAAGTGTATGGACATATACATGTAAAATAGTTAACAAATTGCAGTTATTAAACAATGTTATTTTATACATTTCATTACACCTCTTCTTCCTATGGGTGCTTATATATCGAGATATATATTATAAAGATATTCAAAATGATATCAAGCTTTGAGTTTGCTTGGTATTGTCTCCCACACATGATATTTTAAGACCCAGATAACAGTGGCTTAAGAGACGCTTGCCAAACCATGAGTTGTACAATAGCCAGTTTGTTAAAGCAAACAACAGGCCGCAAGCAATGTAGAGATTTACAAATGGACACAGAGTCAGAGTATCTGATGCCACAGATGTTTCTTTTCTAAACAAAGCACCAATGAACAACTACTGCTAAATCATAGCACAGTTTATATTTTGTAAATGTCTTAAATAATTCTTACCTGTTTAAAACTAGTTGCATCTGAACATTCTTTTGAAATATCAGCTGTGGGAGGGTCGCCAGTATCAATGAGATTCTCTGTGGGGACATTCTGGACTGGCTTCAGATAAGCAATTTCATTTTGCTTTGAGTCAAGAGTCACACACACATCATAGGAGAATGGAAAAGGTAGACTTGTATCACTGATCTCAGAAGGACATCCCAGGGTGAACTGAGGGTATACGTTTCTGTTATATACTCCTAAATCAGTTTGGGAGTTTGTTTTTCTGCATTTAAAAATAATTGTAGCCATCACTGTCACAATAAATAACATAGAAATCAGAGCTATAGCTATTACCAAGTAAAATGATAGATTTGATGAGGTCTGTGATATATTGGGTTGTCTCCTTATCTCTGGCACAACTTGCTGAAAGTTTTCAGCCATAACTAAATTAAGTGTTACTGTGGATGAAAGGGATGGGAGACCATTGTCCTTTACCAGAATCACAATCTTTTGTCTAAAAGATTCTTTGTCTGGAAGGTCTCGTCCTATTCTGATTTCACCTGTCTGCTGGCCAATAGCAAATAGAGAAGGTTCAGAAACTTGTAATAAATGATAGGAGAGCCAAGCATTGTGCCCAGAGTCAGCATCCACTGCTATCACTTTAGTCACTAGATAACCTTTCTCAGCAGTATGAGGAATAAATTCAAATAACCCTGATTCTTCAGTATCCACAGATGGGTAAAGAATTTTAGGACTGTTATCATTCCTGTCAATGATGCATACTCTTACTGTGACATTGCTGCTTAGAACAGGAGTTCCACTGTCTTTGGCCATCACTTGGAACTGAAATTCCCGCAATTGTTCATAATCAAAGGATCTCTGAGCATAAAGAACTCCACTTATAGAGTTTATGGACATGTATGAAGATACTGGAATTTCTTCTATATTACTGTTTAGAATGTTGTAAGTGATTTTTCCATTTTCATCACAGTCATAATCTACAGCGTGGACATTGAGTATTGATGTTCCTGGTTGATTGTTTTCTGAAATATAGAAAATATAGCGTATTTGCTCAAACACAGGAGGATTGTCATTTACATCTGAAATAGCCAATGGAATCGTTTTATTGCTTGTCAAAGGAGGAGATCCATTATCCACACAATGGACTGTAATTTTATAAAAGGAATTTAATTCTCGATCCATGTTTGCTGCAGTTACAAGTTTATAATAACTGCTAGATGTTGGTATTAGTTGAAAGGATGGCGTGTTAGAGCTCTGGCAAGAAACCTCACCATTCATTCCAGAATCCAAATCCTGAACCTTGATTAATGCGATGACTGTACCTGGTGGTGAATCCTCTGGAATTGTTGATGTGAGAGATGTTACTGTTATTTCTGGGACATTATCATTGATATCAATCACTTGAATTGATATTTTGCAATGTGTGACATGCCCACCTCCATCTTTAGCTTCGATGGTCATTTCATAGCTGTCTGATGTTTCAAAGTCCAAATTTCCTGATATTTTAATATTTCCATTTAGACGATCCATAGCAAAGATTTGCTGAGCATTTTCAGAAATTTGGCTAAACATATAGGTAATTTGGGAATTAGAGCCTTCATCTTTGTCAGTTGCATTTAAACTAATCACTACAAAATCAAAAGGTGCATTTTCATCTAACCGTATATGATATTTGTCCTGGGAAAATACAGGATAATTATCATTTACATCTTGAACATCAATCTTAACTATCACTGTACCAGATTTTGGAGGATGTCCCCCATCAAAAGCAGTTAAAATTAATTCATAGGAACTTTGTTTTTCTCTGTCAAGTAACTTTTCAAGTATAATTTCTGGGTACATAATTCCATCATTAGTATGTTTCTCCCCAAGACTGAAGTACTCAGAACTTGTAAGTGTATATGTTTGAATAGAATTTGTACCTAGGTCTGGATCTTTTGCAATACCTAGTGCAAAATGCACCCCAGGTGAGGTAAGTTCACTTATTTCAATATCAAAATATTTATTAGAAAATATAGGGGCATTATCATTCACATCCTGAATTTCAATAGTAACTGTATACAAGTTTAAAGGTTTTTCTATGACCGCTTCAAAGTTCAAAATACAGCTCTGTTTAGCCCCACATAATGCTTCTCTGTCAATGATTTCAGACACAAATAAGTCACCATTTTTCAAATCTACATTAATATATTGTTTCTTTTGTTGAGCAATCACCTGAAATTTTCTCATTGCAAGTTCCTTTACATTCACTCCGAGATCCTTTGCAACATTCCCAACTACAGTTCCTTTCTTTAGTTCCTCCGGTATTGAGTATTGTAATTGTCCAGAAATAGCACTGATTATAAAAGAAATGACACTAAATACTTGCCATGCCATAGCCCTCTGTGTTCTTCTGTATCCAGTATTATGATCCATTCTGCTCAGGCAAATACATCAGTTCATCTTCTTTTTATAAATTACGTAAAACTGAAACATCCAATATGTTTTGTGGAAATATTTAGAAAAATTCTAATGCCAACAAAAACAGTGGGAATAGTGCTGCAGTGTTACCTTCTAATCTGTACTGTAAGACTGTAGTACAATTCAAATGGTTTTATCATTCAGGCAGGATAAAATATTTTGCAGTCCTACAGTGGCACTTAGAGTTCAAAATAGGGTATTGCAGGTTTGAAGACTTCACAGCAATATCAAATATGTACTAGTTCTAATAATTTATAAGCATTTCATGTTTTCCATGAAGCATTGATGGTTTAAAAACATAATACATTAGCATACATGTAACAAATAATAAATTACAATATATTTTAAATTATTGCATAAACAGCACTAGTGTGAACTGAAAACCTTAAAAATTATGGCTAACGTTAATCAACGAATTAACAATAAAATACTTCCTATTGTTTCTTTTAGCTTACAATTTTGACAAAGTCAGTTATGTATCACATTACAATGAAGCATGTAATGGTTATAATTTTTTACAACCACAGACCTAACTATATTTACACAATAACAGAATATGCTGCCCCACACTAACTGCAAATTGGGAAGCAAGTTTGTGTGTATGGTCTGAAGTCACAGAGAGGCATAAAACAAAGTCTTAAAGTTTTCCCCTTTAATTACTACAGCGGTAATAATAGGATTTTTATAACAGCTTACCTGTAAAATCCTTTTCTTGGAGTACATCACGGGACACAGAGCGACATAGTCATTACTAATGGGTTATATAGTTACCGTCAGGTGCTGGCACTGGCAACTTCCAAAACCGGAAGTACCCTCCCCTATATAAGCCCCTCCCATCCGGGAGCACCTCAGTTTTGTAGCAAAGCAATAAGTGTCCCCAAAGAGGGGCGGGAGCTCTGTGTCCCGTGATGTACTCCAAGAAAAGGATTTTACAGGTAAGCTGTTATAAAAATCCTATTTTCTTTCTCGTACATCACGGGACACAGAGCGACATAGTCATTACTAATGGGATGTCCTAAAGCAATGCCAAATGAGGGGGGGGATACACCATATATAAGCTGAGCGCTATCAGACATGAGGATCTTTTGCGGCCTGCAACACACTGCGCCCAAAGACGACATCCTCCTGACTTCTAACGTCCACCTGGTAGAACCTAGTAAACGTGTGTACTGAAGACCATGTTGCGGCCTTACAGACTTGAGCCAGGGAGGCCTGGTGATGCACTGCCCATGAAGTTCCAACTGCTCTCGTGGAGTGCGCCCTAACTTTGAACGGAGGCGGTCTACTTCTCAAGCTATAGGCTTGTATTATGACCTGTCGAATCCACTTGGCTAAAGTAGATTTTGACGCTGCCTGACCCTTTCTGGGGCCTTCCGGCAGAATAAACAAAGTATCCGTTCTGCGAATCTGAGCAGTGGCTTTTAGATAAGCTTTAACTGCTCTTACTACATCCAAAGAATGCAATAACTTTTCCTCTACCGAAGTAGGCTTGGGGAAAAAAGAAGGAAGAACCACATCTTGGTTCAAATGAAAACTCGATACCACCTTAGGAAGAAAGGCTGGATGAGGACGTAACACTACTCTGTCCTTATGGATAACCAGATATGGCTCCTTACAGAACATAGCTGCTAATTCCGATACTCTTTTAGCCGAACAAATGGCTACTAGAAAAATCAATTTCCTGGTGAGAAGCACTAAGGAAATATGCTGTAATGGTTCAAATGGTTGTTTCTGTAGAACCGACAGAACCAAGTTTAGATCCCATGGACATATGGGAATATTAACCGGAGGACTAATACGCATCACTCCTTGTATAAAGGCTTTGACTAGTGAATGCGAAGCCAAGGGCCTTTGAAAAAATATTGACAAGGCCGAAATCTGACCTTTGATAGTACTCAAGGCAAGCTTCCTATCTACAGCCCATTGTAGGAAGTCCAGAATTCTACCTATTACATATTTACGTGGATGCCATTTCCTGGCCTCACACCAGGCAATGTACGCTGTGACAGCAGGAAGGTAAAGTCACCTGGTTGCATCCAGGGGGGTGGATATATTTCTCCCAGATTCAGGCTTTATGCCGACTTATACAACTAGGGAGTTGATGAAGCCCAGCTGAGGCTAGTGGGCTCATGAATGACTCATACCTCTAGGGAGAGTGCTGGGCGTCGTGAGGCAGGGAGTTGATGAGACCAGCTGAAGCCTGTCAGTTCGTTTAAGGCCTCTATAAAAACTCCCAGCTTCATTAGATGTTAGCTCATGCCTGGAACCAGACCTGTGTGGACTGTCTAGGGAGAGTGAACCCCTGTGCGGTGAGGCAAAGCCTGTGTGGCTATTTGTTTGGACTTTTACTAAACCAGGGACTTAGGGACTAGGACAGCACCAGGCTGATCCCAGTTGTTAGTTTAGGAAACCTGCATGTTTAGTCAGAGGTCAAACTGACCAGGATTTATTTTGTTTGTTTCTTTTTGGCTTTGCTGTGTTTTTGTCACTGTACATAGAGAAATAAACCGCACCTTTTGATTTTGAAAACCACAACCTCCGTCTGCTGGCCCTGTTTTTGTGTGGGGAGCCCAACCAGGGGGTCACACACACCCGCTACCGAGTTAACCCCCTCACAGTTGGTGGAGAACCAGTGGCAGTTTTTTTTAAGCCAGCATGGAGGAGATACTGAAACAGCTGGCTCTAGCAAATGCCAATCAACAGCAGACAAATGCAGGTTTGCAAAGGAGCCTTGCAGCCCAGCAGCAAGCTCATCAACAAGCCCAGCAGCAATCTGAGGCCCGCTTCATAGACCTGTTACAGAAGCAAGAGCAGAGACTACAACAAATGGAAGCAGTAATGCAGCAACGTCCGCAGACCAGTGAGGAAAGCCGTCCCACTAATACCGCGTCCTTTGGGGTGAGTCGTTTATTGACAAAAATGACTGGAGAGGATGATCCAGAGGTATTTTTGACCACATTTGAAAGGACTGCTGAAAGAGAAAAGTGGCCTGAGGAGCAGTGGGCTGGACTGGTGGCTCCTCTGTTAACTGGTGAATCGCAGAAGGCTTACTATGACCTAGAGCCTGACCAAGCAAAAGACTATGTGATGCTAAAAGCTGAAATATTGGCAAGGCTGGGTGTCACCCTGGCTGTCCGGGCTCAGCGTGTGCATAACTGGACTTTCCAGCTTGGAAAACCCCCCAGGTCTCAAATGTATGATCTCATTCACCTGAGCAGGAAGTGGCTACAGCCAGAGACTTTGTCCGCACCGGAGATTGTGGAACGTGTTGTGATGGATCGTTTCTTGAGAGCTCTTCCTACCGCCATTCAAAAGTGGGTAAGCCATGGAGACCCAGAAACGGCCGGTAAACTTGTGGATCGTGTAGAGAGATACTTGGCTACAGAGAACCTGACGGCCTCTTCCAGAGACTCTCGGACTTTCCACCCTAAGACCAGACCATCCCCAGGGGCGGATAAGAGGATTCCAAGGGGTGAGGGTGGAGAGAGTGAGAGGGTGGGAGCTCTACCCCAAGTTTGGCGAGAACAGCCTGGGAAATCAGCGGCTCAAGAGGCCGCAAGAAGGATCGTTTGCTACCGCTGCCGGCAAGCGGGACATATTGCAGCAAATTGCCCGGTTGTGGAGGAACCCATGCAATGTGACTTTCTGATGGACAGACGTCAGTCGCTGTGTGCGACAGTCGCATGCACTGCCATTCGGGGAACTGAGAAACATTTATGCAAAATGTGTATTAATGGTAGAAATGTTGTGGTATTACTGGATTCAGGTAGCCTTGTGACCCTGATAAAGGCTGAATTAGTTAAAACAGAGGTCTCTGGGAATAGCAAGGTAGCTGTTATTTGTGTGCATGGGGACACCCGAGAGTATCCAGTGACTACAGTGTGTTTCGAGACCCCCAAAGGTACCCTCTCTCATCCAGTGGGGTTAGTATCTCAATTACCGCATGATGCCATTGTGGGAAGGGATTTTCCGAAGTTCTGGGAACTGTGGGATGATCCTGAGCCCCCCACTGGTGCCCCTATGTACCAGGAATGTGATAGCCAGAACTCCTCTGAGAGTGGTGAGGACTCTCCAGAATTTCCCTTGTCAGTATTGGCAGGGGAGACTCAAGAAACTGGAGAGGAGCCCACCTCCTCAGACGAAAACCTACCGTCTGTGGAGTTTTCTGATCTGGAGGTTCACAGGGAAAATTTTGCCACAGAACAGTTAAAAGACCCCGCCCTAATAAAGGCACGGGAAAACGTAGTGGAAATAGATGGCGAGTTAGTGAACCCAGATAATACCTGCACTTACCCATACTTCAGCGTAGAGAAGGACCTACTGTATCGGGTGGCAAAAAGGGCAGAAGAAACCGTTGAGCAGCTGGTGGTGCCCAAACCTTACAGGAAGTTGGTGTTGGAGTTGGCCCATGGGCACATTCTTGGAGGTCATCTGGGGACAGAGAAAACCCGAGAGAGGGTATTACAGAGATTCTATTGGCCTGGGGTGATGAAGGACATAGAAAATTATTGTTCCTCCTGCCCTGTGTGTCAGAGGTCGGCCCCGATGCCACATTTCCGTAGCCCGCTGGTCCCTCTACCCATCATTGAGGTCCCGTTTGAGAGAATCGCAATGGATTTGGTAGGTCCTATAATCAAGTCCGCTAGGGGGCACCAGTACATATTGGTTATAATGGACTATGCCACCCGTTATCCAGAAGCGATCCCTCTCAGAAATACCTCGGCCAAAACCATAGCCAAAGAGCTATCTCTTGTTTTTAGCCGGGTGGGTATTTGTAAAGAACTGCTTACGGACCAAGGTACACCCTTTATGTCCCGGGTTATGAAAGAGCTGTGTAAATTGTTCAAAGTGACGCAATTGCGTACATCTGTGTATCACCCCCAAACCGATGGGCTGGTTGAAAGATTCAACAAAACCCTAAAACAAATGTTGAAGAAAGTGGTGGATAGAGATGGAAAGGATTGGGACTGTCTACTTCCTTATTTGATGTTTGCTATTAGGGAGGTGCCCCAATCCTCTACGGGATTCTCCCCCTTTGAGTTACTGTATGGGAGACACCCAAGAGGGCTGTTGGATATTGCCAAGGAAACTTGGGAAAGTGAGAGTTCTCCCCACAGGAGTGTGATTGAGCATGTCGCCCTGATGCAAGATCGAATTGCACAGGTAATGCCCATCGTGAAGGATCATTTGGCCCAAGCGCAGTTGGCACAGCAGAGAGTGTACAACCGTGGAGCAAAGACCCGTACCTTTTCCCCGGGGGATAGGATATTGGTACTTGTCCCTACGGTTGAAAGTAAATTCCTTGCCAAATGGCAAGGCCCCTACGAGATAATGGAAAAAGTGAGCGAAGTGAATTACAAGGTCAGACAACCAGGAAGGCGAAAGCCCGAACAGATATATCACGTTAATCTGTTGAAAGCCTGGAGGGATAGAGAGTCCCTAGTCGCAGAAACTTGGGCACCAGCTCAAACTGGTTGCGTGATTCCGGAGGTTGGAATAGCAGCCACCTTGTCACAACCCCAACAACAGGAGGTTAAGGAGTTTGTGCTTCGCAACAAGGAGGTGTTCTCTGAGCTGCCGGGACAAACATCTGGGGTAGAGCATGATATTATTACCCCGCCCGGTGAAAGGGTGAAGTTAAAACCCTATCGGATCCCAGAGGCCCGACGGGAGGCAATACGGGAGGAAGTACAGAAAATGCTGAACTTAGGGGTGATAGAGGAGTCCCAAAGTGATTGGTCTAGTCCCATTGTGTTGGTGCCTAAACCGGATGGGAGCTGGCGATTTTGTAACGATTTTCGTCAGTTGAACAAAGTTACAAAATTTGACACCTACCCCATGCCACGTATAGATGAGTTGATCGACCGGCTGGGAACAGCCCGATACATGACGACTCTTGACCTCACAAAAGGGTATTGGCAAATTCCCCTGGCCAAGTCGGCCAAAGAGAAAACCGCATTTGTAACCCCAGACGGGGCGTTCCAATATAAGAGAATGCCGTTCGGGTTACAGAATGCGCCGGCCACATTCCAGCGGAAAATGGACCAGATGCTGAGGCCCCATCGGAAGTATGCTGCGGCTTACCTGGATGACGTAATTGTCCATAGCACAGATTGGGCCTCACATCTGCCAAAAGTGCAAGCAGTCCTGGACTCTGTTCGGGAAGCGGGGTTTACGGCTAACCCCAAGAAGTGTACCATTGGGCAGGAGGAGGCCAAATATCTTGGGTACACCATTGGCAGGGGAGTAATAAAACCCCAACTCAACAAAGTCGAGGCCATCCAGAGTTGGCCACGTCCCAACAGCAAGAAGCAGGTACGAGCCTTTCTGGGAATCGCGGGTTATTATCGGCGCTTCATTCCCCACTTTGCTTCTAAGGCTGTGCCCCTAACCAACCTGACGAAAGGGAAAGGGTCGGTCATGATTAAATGGACCCCCGAGGCTGAGGCAGCATTCCAATTCTTGAAACAAGCCTTATGTAGCCAGCCAGTGTTGTACTCACCCGACTTCTCTAAAGACTTTGTCGTACAAAGTGATGCGTCAGATGTGGGGTTAGGAGCAGTATTGTCCCAGGTCTGGAACGGGGAAGAGCACCCAGTCATTTACCTCAGCAGGAAGTTGAAGTCCCATGAGGTAAATTACGCCACGGTTGAAAAGGAGTGTTTAGCGGTGAAGTGGGCTCTAGATTCCCTTCGGTACTATCTGCTAGGTAGGCACTTTGACATGGTTACGGATCACGCTCCGTTAAAGTGGATGGCTCAAAACAAGGAGACAAATAGAAGAGTGAATAGGTGGTTCCTGGCCCTACAGGAATTCAACTTCACAGTAAAGCATCGCCCTGGCGTTCAAATGGGGAATGTGGATGCTTTGTCTCGAGTACATGAATGCCTGATTGCTGGTGTTCCAACCCCAAGGTTAAAACAAGAGGGGGGGGTATGTGACAGCAGGAAGGTAAAGTCACCTGGTTGCATCCAGGGGGGTAGATATATTTCTCCCAGATTCAGGCTTTATGCCGACTTATACAACTAGGGAGTTGATGAAGCCCAGCTGAGGCTAGTGGGCTCATGAATGACTCATACCTCTAGGGAGAGTGCTGGGCGTCGTGAGGCAGGGAGTTGATGAGACCAGCTGAAGCCTGTCAGTTCGTTTAAGGCCTCTATAAAAACTCCCAGCTTCATTAGATGTTAGCTCATGCCTGGAACCAGACCTGTGTGGACTGTCTAGGGAGAGTGAACCCCTGTGCGGTGAGGCAAAGCCTGTGTGGCTATTTGTTTGGACTTTTACTAAACCAGGGACTTAGGGACTAGGACAGCACCAGGCTGATCCCAGTTGTTAGTTTAGGAAACCTGCATGTTTAGTCAGAGGTCAAACTGACCAGGATTTATTTTGTTTGTTTCTTTTTGGCTTTGCTGTGTTTTTGTCACTGTACATAGAGAAATAAACCGCACCTTTTGATTTTGAAAACCACAACCTCCGTCTGCTGGCCCTGTTTTTGTGTGGGGAGCCCAACCAGGGGGTCACACACACCCGCTACCGAGTTAACCCCCTCACAACGCCTTCCAGATTCTATAGTAGATCTGCCTGGATACCGGTTTCCTGGCATTGATCATGGTAGACACCACAGCATTAGAGAGCCCTCTCCTTTTTAGAATGTGGGCTTCAATAGCCAGGCCGTCAAACCTAGGGCTGGTAAGGAAGGGTGGTATATCGGTCCCTGCGAAAGCAGGTCCGGACGATGTGGGAGGGTCCAAGGACTCCCCACAGACATTTTTACAATCTCCGCGTACCATGCTCTTCGGGGCCACGCTGGAGCCACCAGAATCACTGGTTTCTTTTCTACCCTGATTCTGCGGAGTAATCGAGGTAACAATTGTGGCGGTGGGAATGCATATATCAGCTTGAACTGATCCCAAGGGAACACTAGGGCATCCGAGCCGCACGCTAGGGGATCCCTTGTCCAAGAGACAAACCTGTCCACTTTCGTGTTGAACCTGGATGCTAGCAGATCTACATCCGGTGTTCCCCACCGCTGACATATTGTCCGGAAAACCTCGGGATGAAGGGACCATTCCCCTGGGCATAATTGTTGGCGACTTAGAAAGTCCGCCTTCCAATTCTCCACCCCTGGAATGAATACCGCAGATATGGCTGGGACATATCTTTCTGCCCATCTCAGGATGTAATTTACTTCCCTTTGGGCTGCACGACTCCTGGTGCCCCCCTGACGATTGATATATGCCACTGCTGTGGCATTGTCTGACTGAACTCTGACAGGGGACCCTTGGAGTTTGGATGTCCATGCTACTAGGGCATACCGGGCTGCTCGTATCTCTAAGAGATTGATGGGCAGGGCCTTTTCCGCATCCGACCATCTGCCCTGGAGAGACCATTGCTCCAGTACTGCTCCCCAGCCTAAAAGGCTGGCATCTGTAGTGACCACCTTCCAAGAAATCGGACTGAAGGATTTCCCTCTTTCCAGATTCCGGGGAACCAACCACCAACGGAGGCTTCTGCGAACGGAAGGGGACAAGGACATTGGTACGTCCAGAGCCTGAACTTTTTTGTTCCAGGCTGACAGTATGGCCCTTTGCAACTTCCTTGAATGGAATTGACCGTAGGGTACTGCTTCGAATGATGCCACCATTTTTCCCAGCAGCCTCATGCACAGGCGTATGGATGGCTGTCTTTTTGAACCCACTAAGTGGATCAAATCTCTCAAAGACGACCCCTTTTCTCGAGGCAAGAAAATTTTTCTCTGGTCTGAATCCAGCCTTAGCCCCAAGTATTCCAGACTTTTGACTGGTTTTAGGGCTGACTTGTCTCGGTTGATAATCCAACCGTGATATTCCAGATACTTGATTGTCTCGTGAACAACCACTTCTAGTTTTTCCACTGAGTGGTCTATCAGCAACAAGTCGTCTAGATATGCCATTATCGTTACACCTCGTGTTCTTAGATTGGCCAATAATGGGGCCAGAATTTTTGTGAACACTCTTGGTGCTGTGGCCAGACCGAAGGGTAAGGCTCTGAACTGAAAATGGCGCCCTTCTATCGCAAAGCGTAGAAATTTTTGGTGGGCTGGAAAGATGGGGATGTGCAAATAAGCATCTTTGATGTCGATCGAGGCTAACCATTCCTCCCCTTGTAGGGCAGTGGCCACCGATCGGATCGACTCCATCCGGAAAGTCCTGATATGTAGGAATTTGTTTAGCCCTTTTAGATTTAATATGGGCCTCACGTCCCCGTTTGGCTTCGGAACTGTAAAGAGGTTTGAGTAAAACCCGAACCCCCATTCTTCCAGGGGGACCTCTATAATTACTGCTTGAAGCAATAATTGTTCCAGTGCCAACAGGAGGGATCCTCTCCTCTGGGGATCCCTTGGCACGTTCGACCTTATAAAGCGGGAAGGAGGGGAGTTTTTTAACTCCAATTTGTATCCCAGATTTACTGCGGAGAGCACCCATCTGTCTCGGATCGTGTCCCGCCAGGTTTCTGTGAACAACTGAAGTCTTCCCCCCACCCGATTGGGTGGGGGCAACCCTTCATGCATTTGACTTTGGGGGAGGTTTTGTACCTCTCCTGCTCCAGGGCTTCTTGTTACCCTGCAACTGTCCCTGATTTTTACCTCCGGGATTTGACCGGGGAGGCCGTCGGAACTGTTTCACAGCCGATGTCCTAGGGACTGGAGAAGCCGGCCTCTTAAAAGAGGGACCTCTAACTCTATTTTTGACCGGCAAGAGTGTACTTTTACCGCTGGAAATTCTCTGGATATACTTGTCCAGGTCTTCCCCGAATAAGCGCTCCCCATGGAATGGGAAGCTGACCAGCAATTTTTTACAGGGAGCTTCAGCAGACCAGTTTTTGAGCCATAGAAGCCTGCGCATATGTACTACAGACAGCGTAAGGCGGGAGGCCTGATGGATTGAATCCTTTATAGCGTCCACCGCAAAGCATAAGGCTCTAGGTAGATCAGCTAGAGCAAGAGCCTGCTGATCTGGCACGTCCCTTAAGACCTGTTTCAACTGATCCTTCACTGCTTGGCAGACCCCTATAGCTGCCACTGCTGGTTGTGTCACCAATCCTGCTGTAGAAAAAGCAGATTTCAATAAGGACTCCAATTTTTTATCTATTGGGTCCTTGAACATTTGGACATTTTCCACCGGACATGTCAGTGATTTATTCACACAAGAGATGGCTGCGTCCACTGTAGGGACCTTCCATTTTCTGACGAACTTATCCTCCATAGGATAGACCACCGGAAATCTCTTGGGGGGAGTAAATATTTTGTCAGGATGCTCCCAATCCTGGTAAATGAGCCCCTCCAGTAAAGGATGGATCGGAAAAGAACAAACAGTCTGGGGAGCTTTTAGCGACCCCAACGAGGAGACAGAAGAGGAGGATGGCTCCGCAAGTGGCATTTTAAATGCTGATCGGACCATATTAGTCAGGGACTGCACCCATAACCTCTCAGCATGTGATGCTGAGAACGGCTCCTCCACTGTTGATTCCTCTACAACTGAATCAACCTCATCCTGATCCCCCTCAGGTAGGTCGTTCTCTGTATGGGACTGTTGCTCTGTTAACAGGCACTCTGAGGGAGGAGACGGAGATCGAGCGCTTTTCTCCTGTGACAGGGAAGCAGCAATTAGTGCTGACAATCTCTCTTCCAGCCCTCCCAGAGCTGAGGAAAAAACCTCCTCTGTTACATACACAGGAGCAGGTGAACTGGGGACAGCCACAGTACCAGGTACTCCTGGGGGTGCCCTACGGTCAATAACCTCTGATTCTTCAGGGGAGACTGGTGCAGCCAAAGCATGCCCAAGATCCTCAGAGCCCGATGGAGACCCCCTATTCCTCCTGGAATTTCTAGTCCCGGAGTTTTTAGACGGCATATTCCTAAGCCACAAAGCTGAGGTATTCCAGCCGAAAATACACCAGTTACTGATAATAGTCTAGCATAAATGCTGCTATAATAAACAGTTGGTGTCTACTAATGTGCCTTTCTAGGGGATGCCTGTATCAACCGCTTGCTGTATGCCTTTAAATGTTGCCAGCTCTGTCTCTGTACTTCATAGCCAGCTTACTGCAATAATGTGGCTTTTTTAAAAACCTGCTGGGACGCCCGCACATGCGCAGAAGCGCTGCGGCGCGCACAGAGCGTCATCCCCCAGGCCCCGCCCCTTTTTCCGGCCACCTCTATATATAGAGGCGCGTGCACACGCACGCGCGCGGCCACGTGCGCCTCGGCGCTAATTTTCAAACATGGAAACCAGGGACAGGAGCCAGGGCCCCCTTTGCCGCAGGCCGGGGGATAGACGAACACTGCAACATGGCAGAGGAAACAGTTTCCTGTAGGAGAACTCACCAGCTGCCTGGACTTTGCTCTCTGAGAAGAAACTAGTCCATATGACAAGAAAAACATTCCACAGCGGCCTCTAGTGGACAAACACAGGTACCGCAGTTTAATATACTAAACATATATAAAAAAAACATTCTTTTTTTTTTTTTTTTTTTTTCTTGACCACCATTAAAAATTATTACATTTTTTTAGTAGTTACAGGCATGCACAGATATTAGCGGGAATACCGTTAGGTAACAGACAGAAAGACAAATTAGGCTTGGGGGTCCCCCAATAGAACCAAGTTCCTGGGGGCCCCCACTTACCTGTTCCCCGCCGCAGGACTTTGTTTGGTCCACAAAAGCCCAAACTTCACCTATCACGGCAGGCATTGTAATCAAACCTTCAGGGACCGGGTTCCCAAGGATTCCACTCCCCTGGACCTGTATAGCACCCTGCACAGAAAACATCTTGGTCGTGGGTATGACCAGAGCTCTGGATCCCAGGGTCCAGCTCTCCTAAGAGAAGCATTACAGGCAGAACCTTGCTCTTCTCTGCAAGGCCCGGGTACCGACCGTTTAGCTATGAAGCTTTTTTGGTCGGATCCGGAATAGCTTACTGAGGCCCAAAAGAACCTGTACGCAAGCTCAGTGAAAAACACATGTTTCTTCTTGGCCAACACCTTAGACACTGGCAAAAAACTGAGGTGCTCCCGGATGGGAGGGGCTTATATAGGGGAGGGTACTTCCGGTTTTGGAAGTTGCCAGTGCCAGCACCTGACGGTAACTATATAACCCATTAGTAATGACTATGTCGCTCTGTGTCCCGTGATGTACGAGAAAGAAATATTGTTATTATTATAACACGTGTTAATTGATTCCACCTGTGTGGCTCTTAAAGGCAGCCAAAATATATGAAATACAATATGATCTTTACTACAGTTCCCAGACATAAAAAGTATTCCGGCAAGAATCGAGATTTTTAATTTATCATTAAAATGTTTATTGCCTGTTTATGAAGAAACATATTTTATAGTATATGTGCAATACAACATCTTATTAATTATATGAAGCTATCAAAGTTGATTTACTAAAGGAAATTGGCTGATCCTTTTGCAAGGGAATTTTCCCTTAGCTTAGTAAATGAGGTGAAGCTGTGTTGACTTCATCCTATGTGCAAGCAAAAATAATAAATGTTTTTGTTAGTATTTATTTATTTTCTTAGTATTCTGTGCAAAGTGAATTTTCACCACACTCACTAAGGGCAAATTCCTATGCAAAGTAAAATGACTGAAGTGCGCGCAAGAGGCACTGCACACCACTAGCTCAACAGTCCTGGGCATCATTTACTAGGGCACCTTGAGCAGCACTATAGGTGGTGTTAGGAAAGGCTTGCCAGAAGACAAGATGGTTCCTGCAGGCTAACTTCTGTTTCCCAAACTTGTCTTAGAAAAGGTGCGTTAGCGCGTGCTAACAAGCATTCGCATATGCGCACGTGCTCAAATATGTGCCATCATGCGATTAGCTATGTGCATGCATGCATTAATGTGCGCAGTGCAGATGAGGGTGCCAAATGGGCTATTTAAACTGGGTCGGTACTCAGGATTAGTGCTGTCTTGTCTACAGCATTTCTGTGATTGTCCTGTTCCCTATTTATCTGCATCTGATTTCAGTTACCTACCCGGCTTGCTCTGACTTCTCCTGCTCTCCACCTGCAACGACCGCGGCTTGTACCATTCTCCGGTCTCTGCATCTGTACCTGGTCTGATCGCACTGTTTCTGTTCCAGTCCATACAGAGCTATCTAGCTGCAAGCATCTGTCCATCTGCCATTGGGACCTGCTCTTCCACTGACTACGTCCAAGTACCAGCTTGTTCCAGTCCCCTGGACATCTGCTGTCATCTGGCATACCACTCAACCAGAAGCCCAGCAGCTAGCATGACTACCGGCACTTGTGTGACTCTGCACTCCTCCGCCACCCGTCTGCTCTGTCAGGGGCCCCAAGTCAGAGGTGTAAGAGAGGCCTTCCTCTGCATATCAGGCTTTTCCTACCAGGTACGTGACAGCCTCTATGCTTTTATTAAATCAACCCTATGTTAAATATATATTTATAATTCACTATGCACAGCAGAACATAAGAGTTTGCTTCTTTTTTTTAAAATAGTATTTTCAAACTTAGTACTGTATTGTTGCTCAGTTATTTGATTTCAGAGAATGTTGCATTTCAGATTAAAGTTGCCTGAAAAACAATGCCCACAATAACTTGCCATCAGTAAGTACTCGCTCGAGGTACAGAAAACAGCATTTTCAAGTTTATATTGTGTTTATATATTGCAATCACATTGGGGGTTCTAAACATCTGTACCTCATCTCCATTTGCACTTGCTTACTTTTCTTGATGCAGTTTAAAATATTATACAGAAATATGCATATTAAAAAGTTCTTAGCATTCTTTGACAGGAATTCCCAATAATTAAACTTAACAAAAGGAGATATTTAGCCCTAATGAGTCAGGTATAATCAATGAATGTAACTGCATCCAGTTTCCTATATTTCAAAATGTACTAGATTTAGACTTGACAATTTATCCAACTATAATTATAATTAATAGTTGGTTCTTATTTGTAAAGTTATACTTACAACTTTACAAAAAAGTGCTATGTTCTAAGTTCTAATTGAAATAAATATATGACACTAAACTTTCGCAGGCTAAACCTTGGGAAACTATAATACAGACTAAACTTTAAAATGTGTATCCATGTGCAAATGCACATGGATGCAATCATGTAGCAACCAATCAATCAAGCAATCATGGTAGCAATCAAATGGTGGCAGATAAATTCTACAGAACAAGTACTACAATAATAAAAATATTTAAATATTACAGATATAACAAATCAGTAAGAGCCCATTCACAGAGGGACGACTTTGGATCCGACTTCAAGTCGCCCCAAGTCGCTCCTAGTCACCTCAAGTCACGCTGCATGAGAAAATCAATGTAAGTGAATGGAGCCGTCTTAATGCACACTACTGCAGTCGCTCCGACTTCAGAAAAGGTTCCTGTACTACTTCAATCCGACTTCTAGGTGACTTGTAGGCAGCTTGTACCCATTGATTTCAATGGAAGTCGCCTCAGAAGTCGGATCACTATCTTAACAGAAGCAACTTTACAGGAAGAGAACATACATTTCTCAGGCAAACCCCTCTTTTCCCCCTCCCTCCCACAGAGCTGATTTTTGTTTGATTGGCCACTGGGAAGCCTCCTGTCCTGAAGGCAACTTGAAGTTGCCTTGTAAGTTGCCTCATGTCGCGCTGTGATTCATACTCAAGTCGTGTCCAAGTTGCCTCCCAAAGTTGCGCTGGAAGTCGTGTTTCCCCTGTGTGAATGGAGTCTTAAGCTCCACATGTGTGCTACTGCCACAATATCGACTAGTTTGACTTGATGTTTGTTAAAGCAGAAATAAAACCTATCATTTTAACAGTTACATCCAAGGCATGCTGTGAATGATAACTGTCACAGTTGCTTGTGCTATCAACCAAACTGTCAAGCCATCAAATGACGGATGTGATAATGGATCACATGTGCATCAGTATGGCAACTACAGATCAAACAGAGGTTAAGAGGGCAGATTGCTTGACTGTAAAGGAAAGGATGGTTTAATTCCACTTTAAAGTGGAACTAAACTCTCTCAATCACCATTAACTATTATAATCCTTATGCTGCTACCATTAGTAGATAGAAAGGTATATTATATTTATGTGTTTTAATTTTTATTTATTCTTTTACATTCCTTCAATTACTGCCTGCTTTCTGGCCTAGGTCATAATTATTCTTTCATCTGGAGGAGAGGAGGAGGGGCTTTCTCAATTAAGCACGCCTTCCTGCCTGCATGCTTGAGCTAAGGGCAGATGGATTCCAGGAAGTAAATTATACATGAATCATCTGCCTTTCTTAAATAGTAGTGGTTAGAAATGTTAGGTTGGGGGGGGGTGTTTTCCAACGTTTTCCAGCCATGTCTCCAGCATGGAGACATGGCTGGATGGATATGTTTGCTTTGAAGTGAAATTTATTAAATATAATTTTTAGTTTTCTCAGATACAGTGTAGTTCTGCTTTAATGACTCGTGTCTTCTACAAAAGGTTGTGCCTTAAATTGCAGATACTAATTTTACTTGTTTCCAGCAACATTTCCCCTAATTTACTCCAGATGGAAAAAAACAAAGGCAATACTACCAGTGTTTATGTGCTTGCCAGCACTAACAGATTAATTATATGCCAAAGCCTTCAGATTTAAAAATATTGAAAAAGGCTTTTGAAAATACATTACAATGTTGAAAATGATATTACATTTTAGTGTTTAGATTTACATATACTTTAAAACTGCAACAGCATATTTGGAGGTTGCACAGGTAGTAGGTTTGCCCTTATGGTCAAATCTAAATCACTATTTAGTGGCTTATGAGCTAATTTGCAACTGTCATTTCATGTAATTAAAGCAAAAAGTTCAAAAAAAGTGTCTATACCATTAAATATAACACAGTGCCCACAGCTTATAAAACTTATTTTTACATTAAAATACTGCCACTATATACATTTTTGGATGATCTCTATACCACGGTTACATGATAAACTGCACAGTTTCTTCCGTGCTGTGAGTTCAGGTAGGAGGAGATTTCCACTACAGCCTGTATACACGCCCACATGTGTGATATCAATATCATGTGACCTGCCTAGCGCTGAGAACAATAAGCTGTTCTCTCCAGCATAAAAGACACAACTGAGCATGTGCAGGCCAGCTACCCTGCCTGTGTTAGCTGGCCTTCCCCAGATAGACAGTGCAGGAGGGGGAGAATCTAAGCATACGGGAATAAAGAGTCTTTTTACACAATGCAGAGGATTAACCCCTTAACTTCCACAGTGAGAATAACAAGCATGCTATGCTGCATATACAGACTGTTTTTACTGTTGTGGGTTTAGTAACACTTTAGCCTTAAAATTGAATAAAATATGTGCTGTACATTTTAATAGACAATGTAGTAGTATACATCTAAGTATGTAAATAATTCTAAAAACTATTAGTAAGTACTCTAACTTCTACCAAGGCAAATGCAATTGCCTCTCGGGGGATCACAAATTAATTTTTTCCCCTGCTGTAGCAAATTGAATCATGCTTTGTTGGGGTTTTTCACCTTCCTCTGGATCAACTGTGGGTATAGGATTGCGTATAAGGGATTGTATGATTTATTTTATAAGTGATAGAAGTCTTTTGCGCTAATAGTGAGTAAAAGATAATGTGACCAATGAGTGTAGTGTGTTCTCCAGCAGCAAATCTATCAGTGTTCACTGTACACAAAAAATGAGTAAATAAAGGAAAATGATTTGCGCTTGAAGGAATCCCAAAATAACTAAACACACAATGACATTACATCAAAGAAATGTGAAAATAAATGCAAAAGGTAAGTGCAAACAGTGACAGTAATAACAAAAAGTCATATAATCTCTATATCTGGTGAAAATAATTGTACATTGTGGACTAAGTATCCTAAAAAGTCCTAGTTGAGTGGGTTTCTTCCCCTATGGCCGACTGTTGGCCCTCAATAGGTGGTATTAAGGTGAACTGAGTGTCTCCTCTCTGATTATGTGCGTAACTGCACTGCACTGCTAGGATATCCCTCCTCTCCTTGCCCAGTCTCCCAGAACTCTCACCTTGATACTTGAATAATCCGCATATAATGTAAATCTCTATGGAGATAATGTCCCCCACTTCTCTCTCCTTCCTCTCTGTGGTTGTAAGTGATGGAATAATCCGCCTGTGGTGCTCTCACTGCTTTCCACGCCTCCTAGTTACTTGTCACTAGGGATGAGCCGAACACCCCCGGGTTCGGTTCGCACCAGAACCTTCGAACGGACCGAAAGTTCGCGCGAATTTTCGAACCCTATTCGTTATAATGGACGCGAACGTTCGAAATCAAAATTGCTAATTACAACGGCCAATATGCATGTTAATGTTATAAAACAGGTTTGGGGACCCGGGTCCTGCCCCAGGGGACATATATCAATGCAAAAAGAAATTTTAAAAACTAAAGTTTTTTCGGGAGCAGTCATTTTAATGATGCATAAAGTGAAAAAAAAAAAGTGAAATTTTCCTTTAAATATGGTACCTGGGGGGTGTCTAAAGTATGCCTGTGAAGTGGCATGTGTTTCCCGTGTTTAGAACTGTCCTTGCACAAAATGACATTTGTAAAGGAAAAAAAGAAGCCATTTAAAACCACTTGCGGCTTTAATGTCATGTCTTGTCCTGGCCGCCATATGGCTGAAAATCCTTGAGAAAAATGGCATGGCTACCCCATCACCCCCCCCCCACCCCAGCCCCTTTGGGTCTTGTATGGATACTAAGGGGGACCCCGCACCCAAAATAAAACCCTATACCTACAACCCTATATACTCTGAACAGCAGTATATAGGTGGTGCAAACAAGACATGGACTGTAGGTTTGTTCTTAAGTAGAATCTGAACAGGTACATTATGAAGTGTAGCTACATCCCAAAAAAATCAATTTTTAAGCTTTTTGGAGAACATAGGGAGGGGTTATCACCCCTGTAACATTTGCTGTCTTTGCACATCTGTTCAGAACATGTCACCTCACTTTCCGTCCCAATGACAAATGTTTTTGGAAAAGTGGGGTTTTAATTGAAACAAGGATTGGTGATAAAGCATCAGTAGAGAGGAGATACCTTTTTCCCAAATTAAATCTAACAGGATAGAATTTTCCTTCCTAGGGGTAGATTTCCTCTCACTTCCTGTTTTCTCTTGCCGTTTGCAAGTAGGAGTCGTTTGTAAGTTGGATGTTTGAAAGTAGGGGCCTGCCGTATATACTCTGCAGAAATTTGCCCTATTAGATGTTGGTGTAGCCACAAGACTGGTGGGCACAGGAATGGGCCCTGCTGTGAGTTAATAGATCAAGATTTGTACTTGCATGCACCTGTTGAACCGGGCAGAAAAATTGGGCCTTTGGTGGTGGTGGTGGTGGTGGTGGACGGTGTTGCCACAAGACTGTAAGCCCTCACAGTTACTCTTGGTGGGTGCAGGAATGGGCCCTGCTGTGAGTTATTAGATCAAGATTTGTAATTGCATGCACCTGTTGAACAGGGCAGAAAAATTGGGCCTTTGGTGGTGGTGGTGGTGGTGGACGGTGTTGCCACAAGACTGTAGGCCCTCATAGTTACTCTTGGTGGGCGCAGGAATGGGCCCTGCTGTGAACTATTAGATCAAGATTTGTAATTACACGCCCCTGTTAAACAGGGGCTGAAAAATTGTGCCTTAGGCATTGGTGCTGGTGCCACAACACTGCAACCCCTCACAGATACTGTACTTGGAGCACAGCAGTCACACCTGTTGCGAAGCATCTTTTTAAAAAATTGTAATTACACGCCCCTGTTATACAGGGGCTGAAAAATTGTGCCTTAGGCACTGGTGCTGGTGCCACAACACTGCAACCCCTCACAGATACTGTACTCTGAGCACAGCAATGAGACCTGTTGCAAAGCATTGCCTAAAAATTGTAATTACACGCCCCAACAGGGGCTGAAAAATTGTGCCTTAGGCACTGGTGCTGGTGCCACAACACTGCAACCCCTCACAGATACTGTACTCTGAGCACAGCAGTCACACCTGTTGCGAAGCATCTTTTTAAAAAATTGTAATTACACGCCCCTGTTATACAGGGGCTGAAAAATTGTGCCTTAGGCACTGGTGCTGGTGCCACAACACTGCAACCCCTCACAGATACTGTACTCTGAGCACAGCAATGAGACCTGTTGCAAAGCATTGCCTAAAAATTGTAATTACACGCCCCAACAGGGGCTGAAAAATTGTGCCTTAGGCACTGGTGCTGGTGCCACAACACTGCAACCCCTCACAGATACTGTACTCTGAGCACAGCAGTCACACCTGTTGCGAAGCATCTTTTTAAAAAATTGTAATTACACGCCCCTGTTATACAGGGGCTGAAAAATTGTGCCTTAGGCACTGGTGTGGTGGCATGGATCATTGAGGAGGAGGAAGAGGATAGTCAGTGAACATAACAGGACAGTCACTCAGCATCAGCATAGGCAGTCTTGAAGGGATGTGACATTATAAATTATTCCGTTATATCCGCTTCAGGTGTCTGGTAGCTGGTGGTGATCCAAGACTGATTCATTTTTATGAAGGTCAGTCGATCAACCGAGTCGGTGGACAGGCGCACCCTATGATCGGTGACAAATCCTCCAGCAGCACTGAATGTGCGTTCGGAAAGAACGCTGGATGCAGGACAGGCCAGTAGCTCAATTGCATACTGTGCAAGCTCTGGCCAGTGATCCATCCTCAGGACCCAGTAAGCCAGAGGATTTTCGGTGGGAAAGGTGTCCAAGTCTGACCTTGCCCCTAGGTATTCCTGCACCATGTATATCAGACGCTGGCGATGGTTGCTGGAACCGATCATACCTTGGGGCTGCGGACTAAAAAATTGTCTGAACGCATCGGTCAGACGTCCACCTTCCCCACCGCTCCTTCTGCTACTGACCGAAGCCTCAGCAACTTGTCGTCCAGGACCAGGAGTTTGTAACCTCCCAGTTTCTGGGAACGCGTTGCACAGACCTTTCTGCAAGGCCTCCCTGAGATGTCTCATCCTCTGCTCCCTCTGCGACGGCAAGATAAGGTCCGCAACCTTACCCTTGTACCGTGGATCAAGGAGAGTGGCCAGCCAGTAATGGTCACTCTCCTTGATCCGAAGAACACGAGGATCCTTCCGCAGGCTTTGCAGGATCAGGGAGGCCATGCAGCGTAGGTTAGCTGAGGCATTCGGTCCGGAGTCTTCTGGGTCACTGAGGATGACATGATCGCCAGCCACCTCCTCCCAGCCACGTACAAGTCCACTGGTTTGTTGGGACTGTACATCATCCCTAAAAGACTGCTGATGCTGAGTGCCAGGCTCCACCTCCATGCTCACACAATCCTCCTCCTCCTCCTCCTCCTCTTCCTGTGTGATGGGTGGGACAGAAGGAACATTGTCTGGATAAAGGGGGCCTTGAGAGACAAGGAAGTCCTCCTCTTCCTGCCTCTGTTCTGCCTCAAGTGCCCTGTCCATTATCCCACGCAGCGTATGCTCCAACAGGTGGACAAGAGGTACAGTGTCACTGATGCATGCACTGTCACTGCTCACCATCCTCGTGGCCTCCTCAAATGGTGAGAGGACAGTGCATGCATCCCTGATCATGCTCCACTGGCGTGGGGAAAAAAAGCCAAGCTCCCCTGACCCTGTCCTGGTGCCGTAGTCGCAAAGGTACTCATTGATGGCCCTCTGCTGCGTGTGCAGTCGCTGCAGCATGGCCAACGTTGAGTTCCACCTGGTGGGCATGTCACATATTAGGCGGTTCTTGGGCAGGTTCAGCTCCTTTTGCAGCTCAGTCAGCCGAGCACTGGCATTATAAGATCGGCGGAAATGCACACAGACTTTCCTGGCCTGCCTCAGGACATCCTGTAAGCCTGGGAACCTGCCCAAGAACCGCTGCACCACCAGGTTGAGGACGTGAGCCATACAGGGCACATGGGTGAGCTGCCCCTGTCGCAGGGCGGAGAGGAGGTTGGTGCCATTATCAGAAACGACCATTCCTGGCTTAAGCTGGCGTGGCGTCAACCACCTCTTGGCCTGCCCCTGCAGAGCTGCCAGAACCTCTGGCCCAGTGTGGCTCCTGTCCCCCAAACACACCAGCGCAAGCACGGCATGGCATCTTTTTGCCTGCGTACTCGCGTAGCCCCTTGTACGCCTACGGAGCACCGCTGGTTCCGAGGACAGAGCACTCGAAGAGGACATGGAGGAAGAAGAAGAGGAGGGGGTGGAGGAGAGAGGTGTGTCACAACCAGTAGTAGCATTTTGGAGGCGTGGTGGCGGAACAACCTCCAACACTACTGCACCTTGTCCTGCATCCCTCCCAGCTACCAATAGAGCGACCCAATGGGCCGTGAAAGAAAGATAACGTCCCTGTCCATGCCTGCTGGACCATGAGTCAGCGGTAATATGCACCTTACCGCTGACCGCCCTGTCCAGCGAGGCATGGACATTGCCTTCCACATGCCAGTAGAGAGACGGAATCGCCTTCCGTGAGAAAAAGTGGCGTTTGGGAACCTGCCACTGAGGAACCGCACATTGAACAAACTCACGGAAGGGGGCCGAGTCTATCAACTGAAAAGGCAGCAGTTGAAGTGCTAGCAATTTAGCCAAGCTAGCATTCAACCGCTGGGCATGTGGATGGCTGGGAGTATACTTCTTTCGACGGTCCAGCAGCTGGGGCAGGGAAATTTGCCTGCTACAATCGGACGTCGGTGTACTGCAAGTACTTGGTTGTGACACACCTAATTCTACACCTTCAGTCCTCTCAGAGCAGCTTTCAGAGAGGACTGAAGATATAGTGGGGATGGAGATCCCAGCTGATGAGGAGCAAGGAGAGGTCCGCTTTGTTCTTTGGTGTGGGTCTTTTATGTGTGCTTGCCAACGAGCTGCATGGCAGGTCGACATATGTCTGCTCATGCTTGTGGTGCCCAAGCGGCTGATGTTTTGGCCACGCGAGATACGCTTGAGACAAATATTGCAAATAGCAGTGGTGCGATCTGATGCACTCGTCTCAAAAAAGGCCCACACCAAAGAACTTTTGTGATAACGTGCAGAGGCAGCGCCCTGCACAGGCGGAGCTCTGCGGTGTGGTACAGTTGCTGTGCTGGCCTCTAGCTGGCCTCCAGGGGGCATCCTGCCTCGTTGGACATGTGACGCTGCATCCTCCTCCTCCTCCTCCTCTCTCCCTTCAGGCACCCACGTGGAGTCAGTGACCTCATCATCCCCTCCCTCTTCACCACTAGAGCAAACCTGGCAGTAAGCTGCAGCTGGTGGAACACTACTGCCAGATTGCTGTCCTTCAGCATCCCCTCTCTCTGCGCGCACACTACTGACTTCCTCAAGCTGGGTATCATCATCCGAGCCTTCGAATCGTTGGGCATCCTCCTGGAGCATGTACCCAACACTGTGCTCAAACAGTTCGGGGGACTCCTCAGGAGGACATGGTGGGTCTAGGGAAGGGGTGGCTGATGATGCCATTGAGTACGCGTTGGCAGCTGCTCTGCCAGTACCCTGAGCCTGGGTGAGAGAGGATGAGGAGGATGAGGAGGGCTTGGTCATCCATTCTACCAAGCCTTCGGCATGATGCGGCTCCACATGTCCAGCTGCCGAAAACAAAGACAAGCGTGTCCCATGGCCACGTGCTGATGACGATGCACGACCACGTCCATGGCCAGCACTGTTGTCTCTAGAAACAGAGCCTGCCTGCCCTGTGTTCTTGCCTCGGCACGCTCTGCCTCTCCTTGGCGGTCTTCCAGCCATTGTAGTCGGTAGTGTATATAGTATAAAAAATAGAACTCCTATGTGTGCTCACAACACACTGTAGGTCCTATGGGTGCTGACACTAACACACTATAGGTACTATGTGTGCTGCTGACAAGAAAATATAGGAGCTCTGTTTGCTGCCACTAACACACTAGAAGTCCTATGGGTGCTGCTGAGAAGAAAATATAGGAGCTCTGTTTGCTGCCACTAACACACTAGAAGTCCTATGGGTGCTGCTGAGAAGAAAATATAGGAGCTCTGTTTGCTGCCACTAACACACTAGAAGTCCTATGGGTGCTGCTGAGAAGAAAATATAGGAGCTCTGTTTGCTGCCACTAACACACTAGAAGTCCTATGGGTGCTGCTGAGAAGAAAATATAGGAGCTCTGTTTGCTGCCACTAACACATTAGAAGTCCTATGGGTGCTGCTGAGAAGAAAATATAGGAGCTCTGTGTGATGCCACTAACACACTAGAAGTCCTATGGGTGCTGCTGAGAAGAAAATATAGGAGCTCTGTTTGCTGCCACTAACACACTAGAAGTCCTATGGGTGCTGCTGAGAAGAAAATATAGGAGCTCTGTTTGCTGCCACTAACACACTAGAAGTCCTATGGGTGCTGCTGAGAAGAAAATATAGGAGCTCTGTTTGCTGCCACTAACACACTAGAAGTCCTATGGGTGCTGCTGAGAAGAAAGTATAGGAGCTCTGTGTGATGCCACTAACACACTAGAAGTCCTATGGGTGCTGCTGAGAAGAAAATATAGGAGCTCTGTTTGCTGCCACTAACACACTAGAAGTCCTATGGGTGCTGCTGAGAAGAAAATATAGGAGCTCTGTTTGCTGCCACTAACACACTAGAAGTCCTATGGGTGCTGCTGAGAAGAAAATATAGGAGCTCTGTTTGCTGCCACTAACACACTAGAAGTCCTATGGGTGCTGCTGAGAAGAAAATATAGGAGCTCTGTGTGATGCCACTAACACACTAGAAGTCCTATGGGTGCTGCTGAGAAGAAAATATAGGAGCTCTGTTTGCTGCCACTAACACACTAGAAGTCCTATGGGTGCTGCTGAGAAGAAAATATAGGAGCTCTGTTTGCTGCCACTAACACACTAGAAGTCCTATGGGTGCTGCTGAGAAGAAAATATAGGAGCTCTGTGTGATGCCACTAACACACTAGAAGTCCTATGGGTGCTGCTGAGAAGAAAATATAGGAGCTCTGTTTGCTGCCACTAACACACTAGAAGTCCTATGGGTGCTGCTGAGAAGAAAATATAGGAGCTCTGTTTGCTGCCACTAACACACTAGAAGTCCTATGGGTGCTGCTGAGAAGAAAATATAGGAGCTCTGTTTGCTGCCACTAACACACTAGAAGTCCTATGGGTGCTGCTGAGAAGAAAATATAGGAGCTCTGTGTGATGCCACTAACACACTAGAAGTCCTATGGGTGCTGCTGAGAAGAAAATATAGGAGCTCTGTTTGCTGCCACTAACACACTAGAAGTCCTATGGGTGCTGCTGAGAAGAAAATATAGGAGCTCTGTGTGATGCCACTAACACACTAGAAGTCCTATGGGTGCTGCTGAGAAGAAAATATAGGAGCTCTGTTTGCTGCCACTAACACACTAGAAGTCCTATGGGTGCTGCTGAGAAGAAAATATAGGAGCTCTGTTTGCTGCCACTAACACACTAGAAGTCCTATGGGTGCTGCTGAGAAGAAAATATAGGAGCTCTGTTTGCTGCCACTAACACACTAGAAGTCCTATGGGTGCTGCTGAGAAGAAAATATAGGAGCTCTGTGTGATGCCACTAACACACTAGAAGTCCTATGGGTGCTGCTGAGAAGAAAATATAGGAGCTCTGTTTGCTGCCACTAACACACTAGAAGTCCTATGGGTGCTGCTGAGAAGAAAATATAGGAGCTCTGTTTGCTGCCACTAACACACTAGAAGTCCTATGGGTGCTGCTGAGAAGAAAATATAGGAGCTCTGTTTGCTGCCACTAACACACTAGAAGTCCTATGGGTGCTGCTGAGAAGAAAATATAGGAGCTCTGTTTGCTGCCACTAACACACTAGAAGTCCTATGGGTGCTGCTGAGAAGAAAATATAGGAGCTCTGTTTGCTGCCACTAACACACTAGAAGTCCTATGGGTGCTGCTGAGAAGAAAATATAGGAGCTCTGTGTGATGCCACTAACACACTAGAAGTCCTATGGGTGCTGCTGAGAAGAAAATATAGGAGCTCTGTTTGCTGCCACTAACACACTAGAAGTCCTATGGGTGCTGCTGAGAAGAAAATATAGGAGCTCTGTTTGCTGCCACTAACACACTAGAAGTCCTATGGGTGCTGCTGAGAAGAAAATATAGGAGCTCTGTGTGATGCCACTAACACACTAGAAGTCCTATGGGTGCTGCTGAGATGAAAATATAGGAACTCTGTGTGATGCCACTAACACATTAGAAGTCCTATGGGTGCTGCTGAGAAGAAAATATAGGAGCTCTGTTTGCTGCCACTAACACACTAGAAGTCCTATGGGTGCTGCTGAGAAGAAAATATAGGAGCTCTGTGTGATGCCACTAACACACTAGAAGTCCTATGGGTGCTGCTGAGAAGAAAATATAGGAGCTCTGTTTGCTGCCACTAACACACTAGAAGTCCTATGGGTGCTGCTGAGAAGAAAATATAGGAGCTCTGTTTGCTGCCACTAACACACTAGAAGTCCTATGGGTGCTGCTGAGAAGAAAATATAGGAGCTCTGTTTGCTGCCACTAACACACTAGAAGTCCTATGGGTGCTGCTGAGAAGAAAATATAGGAGCTCTGTTTGCTGCCACTAACACACTAGAAGTCCTATGGGTGCTGCTGAGAAGAAAATATAGGAGCTCTGTTTGCTGCCACTAACACACTAGAAGTCCTATGGGTGCTGCTGAGAAGAAAATATAGGAGCTCTGTGTGATGCCACTAACACACTAGAAGTCCTATGGGTGCTGCTGAGAAGAAAATATAGGAGCTCTGTTTGCTGCCACTAACACACTAGAAGTCCTATGGGTGCTGCTGAGAAGAAAATATAGGAGCTCTGTGTGATGCCACTAACACACTAGAAGTCCTATGGGTGCTGCTGAGAAGAAAATATAGGAGCTCTGTTTGCTGCCACTAACACACTAGAAGTCCTATGGGTGCTGCTGAGAAGAAAATATAGGAGCTCTGTTTGCTGCCACTAACACACTAGAAGTCCTATGGGTGCTGTTGGGGTGCAATGCTGTGCTAACAGCACTGCGGTTGGTACTACTGCAATACTGTACTAACAGTAAGCACGCACCAGACTAATCCCCAGCAGCAGCTAATAACACACTAACTGTGCAATCAGCAGCAATGAACGATCAATGACTTAGGTAGCAATGGTTTAGCAAAGAAATAGCCAATGGTTTAGCAAAGAAGAGCAAATCTTTCAGTATCAAGCAAAGACAGAATCAGCAGACTAATCTCTCCTAAAGCCGGAACTCATGTGACCGGGGCCGATGGCGTGGCGGCCTTTTAAATGGTGGGGCGTGTACTAAAGCCCCTGAGCTGTAATTGGCTACAGCCGTCCTGCCTGTAGCCAATTATTGCTCTCCGAGTTTCGGGCGCTGTGATTGGCCAAGCATGCGGGGTCACAGTGCATGCTTGGCCAATCATCAGCCAGCAATGCACTGCGCCGGCCGCGCCGGCCGCAATGCATTGCGGGGCCGCTCGCATCACACGAATGTGATGCGAACGGCCCAAATAGTTCTGGGCTCGACGAGCGAGCGAACGCCCGATGCTCGATTCGAACATGGGTTCGAATCGAGCACCGGGCCCATCCCTACTTGTCACAGATGCCATGTCAATCAACACAGGGAGGGAAACGGAGAAATAAAAAGGCCTCCAATAGTGAAGTATTGTAAAGTAATGGTAATCTCTAGTTTATTTTAAAAGAGGACTCTTATATAAAACAAGTAAAATCAGAGCATGTGAAACATATACATGAGACGCAGCTGAACAGCCGTCTTACTTCTCCTCCTGTCGCTTCCGATCTGCGTCCGACTCACGTGATTCCTACGCCATTACGTCACGTCTCACGTGACTTCATCAGGGGAACCTGATTGGTTGACGTGGCAGACTATTTATGTCCAAGAACCGGAAGTGCATGTGGCACCATCTTTGTTGTGGTCCGCTTAGTGTAATGTACCGCGGCCATCTTTCTGGTGGGTTATCATCCACCACAGGGCCGTCATTTAATCGGAGGTAAGAACTATTAAGCCATGTGTGTCTGTGGTTGTGTAACAACCACAGATTAAGGAGAAAGAACTGCAGCACCATATTACAAGGTAGTATATGATAAACTGTGTCTTTGTTTTTCCAATGGTGCAATAATAGTGTGGCAACATAAAAAAATTATAAAAAGTTGTAAAAATTGAAATAAAAATAATGCTTTATTATAAAAATAATTATATTACGCTGAGAGGCAGTTTGTTCTCCTTAATCTGTGGTTGTGTAATATGGTGCTGCAGTTCTTTCTCCTTAATCTGTGGTTGTTACACAACCACAGACATACATGGCTTAATAGCTCTTGCCTCCAAATAAATGACGGCCCTGTGGTGGATGATAACCCACCAGAAAGATGGCCGCGGTACATTACACTAAGCGGACCACAACAAAGATGGTGCCACACGTACTTCCGGTTCTTGGACATAAATAGTCTGCCACGTCAACCAATCAGGTTCCCCTGATGAAGTCACGTGAGATGTGACGTAACGGCGTAGGGATCACGTGAGTCGGACGCAGATCGGAAGCGACAGGAGGAGAAGTAAGACGGCTGTTCAGCTGCGTCTCATGTATATGTTTCACATGCTCTGATTTTACTTGTGTAGCGATACCTTCAACTAAGAGGGCCGCAGATTTAGTTTGGGCCCTGAAGACAGCTCCGCCAACCCCCGGCAATGTACTCAACCCCCCTACTGGCACAGTTAGTTATGGCAGCAATATATTTCTTATACTGTATGATTAAACTCAGACACCAAGGCAATAATGAAAGGGGGTATCTAATTTACTTTAGGCTTGTGGTGAAAAGGTTAACAGTGGTAACTGTTTACAGGTAATAAGTTGCAGAGCCCTGCAGCAATAAACATACTATGCATTAAATGAACAGTAAAGGTGCGCCGCGTGGGCGACCGTTAACTAGGCGCCCTGTGGCGCAGTAACTAAATGAACTAACTAGCTGGCCAGGCCTGGCTCAGATATCTAAAACTCAGTCTATAGGGGATGATGGTTTCTTCACCGGCAAGTCTTTAAAGGTGGTGCACATAACAGAATAACATTTGTAATCCAGTGGGAAGATTGTAATGGAATAAACACTTTACTGAAGGACCTCTGAGTTCAGCTCTGATATGGATCTCCAGCGAGAGTATCAGATATAAACTTGTGGGCCACGGCAGTCTATAGGCACATCAGCAACAAACAGTATATGGTCTGAGCATACGCTCGCTCACCCCTCCGGACGCGATCCCAGTCCGGGAACTTCCACCGACTGTGTCCTCACACACAGTGTCTCCAGCGATCGGGTCCCCGATCCAGCCAAAGCTGTAGATAAGCGAAGTCAGATGCCACCCAGGCTCGCAGTGGAGTGGAAGGCTCTTTGGTGCTGCGCAAGGCCTCAGGCTTCAGTCCTTGCACTCCGGCACATCCGCACAGGAGGATCAGTCACTGAAGTCTCGTGTCCCAAAGAGGCCGAGCCCAGCCTCGCCTCCTCCTTTTATAACCCCTCCCATGAGTCTCTGGGGTGGAAACATTGCCGAAAGGGGTTCTGGGTAAGGTAGTCCTGGGAGTCTTAAAGGGGACCCCACTACACTTGTTTTATGTAAGAGTCCTCTTTTAAAATAAACTAGAGATTACCATTACTTTACAATACTTCACTATTAGAGGCCTTTTTCTTTCTCCGTTTCCCTCCCTGTGTTGATTGACATGGCATCTGTGACAAGTAACTAGGAGGCTTGGAAAGCAGTGAGAGCACCACAGGCGGATTATTCCATCACTTACAGCCACAGAGAGGAAGGAGAGAGAAGTGGGGGACATCATCTCCATAGAGATTTACATTATATGCAGATTATTCAAGTATCAATGTGAGAGTTCTGGGAGACTGGGCAAGGAGAGGAGGGATATCCTAGCAGTGCAGTGCAGTTACGCACATAATCAGAGAGGAGACACTCAGTTCACCTTAATACCACCTATTGAGGACCAACAGTCTGCCATAGGGGAAGAAACCCACTCAACTAGGACTTTTTAGGATACTTAGTCCACAATGCACAATTATTTTCACCAGATATAGAGATTATATGACTTTTTGTTATTACTGTCACTGTTTGCATTTACCTTTTGCATTTATTTTCACATTTCTTTGATGTAGCCCACGTTCACACTGGGGCTGCGGGAGTGAAGCCTGCGAGTTCAGCTGAACTTGCACGATTTCACTCCCGCTGGCAGTCCCGATTTCAGCCACGATTTCAAAGACATCTGAAACAGATGTCAATGTAAATCGCGGCTGAAATCGCAAAAAGTAGTACAGAAACTACTTTTTGTAATCGGTGCAGCGCCGCAGATGCGGCGTCGCACCGATTAGGACGGTGCCATTGGCCGCAGTTTGCGGCAAATTTAGCCAATTTGACATGTCAAATCGCATGTCAAATCGCACCAGTGTGAACCAGGGCGTAATGTCATTGTGTGTTTAGTTATTTTGGGATTCCTTCGAGCGCAAATCATTTTCCTTTATTTAATGATTTATTTTATATTTTTATTGGTTGAACTAGATGGACTTGTGTCTTTTTTCAACCTGACTAACCAAGTAATTACTTTCAATATGTTTATTGATGTTTAACGGGAATAATATAACATACAGTAACATCCAAATCGTTGGCCTACAAGGCCTACATTCACAGTTACAAAGCATATGAAAACATCTAGAGTGGTGTAATAGCATTAGCATGCCGTAAAGAGCATAGGTTGAATAACCAAGTAATTATGTAACTCTAACACTGACCTAGATCCAACCTTGATTTAGATAATTTTCTTTTTTTTTTTTTACACATTTTTGCTTGCAAGGAGAGAAAGATACAATTTATCGTGTATATGCAGGAGGACTGATCACTGTGATAGCCAATCAGAGGCTATCACTGCAATCAGGTGATTGGGAACTGGAAGGCCCAGGTCCTGATTGTTGTTGAGAGCCCGATCTCTTTGCTGGGAGCATGCTGTGTGGTGCGCTCCCAGAAAAATGACGAATAGACATATATCCTTATGGATAAAGTCCCACTTCCGTGAGGCAGCATATATGTGTGCAGGTGGCGTCAAGGAGCCTGACACATTTGCTTTATTTACTTTTTTCCTTTATTATTTTTTATCAAACATTCCAGATGTTGGCAGTCCTAAGTGTTAGTGCTTACAGGCATATTATTATTTTATTTCCAGTCTTGTTATATGAAGTATGTTATGTTTCATCCCAATTCATGTGTGTTTACCACATGTACCCTATATTCTCATCTGGTATTTCAAAAACGTTTATAAATAAAACAGTTTCTAAAAAAAGAAACTTGACAAGTAAAAAAAATAATAATAAAATTGTGTTTTCATTTAGCGATTTATTAATCATTAGTGTACCCTGATCAAAGTAAAGACAAAGTAAATTTTTTCGTTTTGTTGTGTTTTTTGTGTATAGATTCAGTAAAATTAAAGAAACAAATTGGTGCCAGAAAATATCACCAAAAGAAAGCCTTGTTTTTTTCTGAAAATTATGCATGTTATCTGTTGTTCTTCTAAGTAATAAAGAGGCCCATAGCAGAAATGTAAAATTGCTCTGGTCTATAAGGGATGTACTCGAAAGTGGTTAAAGCTTTAGTTTATGTTGTGTTTAAGATATTTTAATTATGTATGTTTTCATTCTGTTTTATGATATATGTTTTTGAGTATTTCATAGAATAGAATATCATAGTAAGCCTTCTGAGCAAGAACATTTGAATAGCATAAACTATTCATTTAGCATTTCTACAAATGCCATGTCACTTCTTCATAATAATGGAAAATAAATATTTTCCTTGGATAGCTTGAAAAAACAAAATTTTCTTTTTTTCTGTGTCTGTTTGCTGAATTGTGTAGGAAGGAAGGAAGTTGAGACTATTTTCAATATGCCTTGTTTCCATTTCTTGCACACATGCTTAAAAAATAATTGTAGGCATGAAGGTTGCATAAAACCCCCAAAACATGATATATTTTCTGAAAGAAGACACTCTAGAGAATAAAATAGTGGTAGTTCCATTTTTTATGTCACACGATATTACTGCAAAATTTCAGTAAAAAATACACTAAAGTTAATTTTAAGGCACACAAACACAATAAAAAATTTGTTGGGAGAATATAAAAGATGACGATGCACCGAGTAAATAGATAACCAGCATGTCAAACGTTGCGCCCGTGAAATGACGACAAACTTCAGTACCCTATATTTTCCATAGGTGAAAAGGCTTTAAAAGCCCCTATAGGTCATCAGTTTAGCCTTATGGAGAAGGTCTGGTGCCACAATTATTGCTCCCACTCCACCATGCACAGTGATATGTAAAATGTGTATCGCAATCAGCGTTTTCATGAGTAGGCTCCCCTGACGCATGTGTTTACATTCGTATGTGGGGGCTCAAGAATTTTTGGGGGGATTTTATGTGCATGGGTGTGACTTTACTACTTAAAAAAAAGTATTTCCTTAACTTTTTTTTTTTTTATCACATAGGGGACAAAAAGTTCCCAATGTGATAATTTTTTGGTATAAAAAAAACAAACAATTCACCAGTTCATGCGCTGGTCAAGAAAACTCCCAAGTCCATCTGGTAATCCCGAATCAAACAAAACCTTCTGTCACTAAAGATACTGCAGCTCTCTTTTTTAATCCCCTGGGTAGTGGACATGTATCTATACAGGCAAAGAGAAGGAAAAGAGCGCACAGCCGCCCTAGTGTAATATTATTTATTAAAAGACAAATGATAAAAAAAAATCCATAAATTGCGCTCACATTTGGAAGCACAAAAAGAGGCATGTAGTAATCATGTTCTTCTCTCCTGGATGGCCCCTGTAAAGCGTGCCAATAGACAAGGAACAACCAACTTCCCTAGAGCCGAATGGCAGCTCACAAGCCACCCGACATCACCTCGGGCATGCACTGCGGACCGCGCATGTGCCCAGAAGTTGATATAGCACATATCTCCCCGTTTTTGGTTTCATCATATAAGTGAACCTAAACCTATGGATTTCAATGAAATTGGACTATATAGAGCAGGAATGAAAAAACTCAGATTAAAATTCAGAGGTCAAAATCTTCGAAGGCATTGTATTACGTCTACAGTGGGTTGCCTCATGTCTACAAGCTTACTGTATACAATTTCAGAACTTAACAGCATTATAAAACTTGCAATGTACAATATTTAATCCTAGAGAAAGGGAAAACATCATAAAATGTGCATAATTTGAAGTAAGTGATGTATTGATGTAGTTATAGACAAAGTGTGTTTGTCCATGGCTAGACAAAAGTCTCACCGGTTTCAACGGGTCCCACTTTAGAGATAGTACCCTCTACTTCTTGTGCTCTTTCACTCATGTGAAGAGGTAAACACCCTTTAACCATAGTGACAACAAAAACATTTTTTGTTTTGGATGGAATAAGGGGGGTTAGAATGACTAACACATTCATACTGCTCTCTTTATGTTGGGGAGATTTATTCTCATTTCCTGCACCATTGTTCATGTACCTATGTTGTCACCAAGAAAGTGAGAAGACAATTTTCCAACAAGGATACAGACAGCAATATAAGTTGGTGTATCTTTCCCCTTTGGAGAGATTTTCTCTCATTTATAGTATACATAGAGTGTTGCATGGGAATAGAGATAACAATATAAGCCAAACATAATTTTTAAACCTTCCTCACTTTGACCTAAATCTATATTTTAATACCTAATATTGTGAAAGTGTTGCATTATTAATTTTAATATAATGGAACCGTAATATAAACCGAAGCCGACTGTAGGAAATTCAGTGAAAATATATGGAATTTTGACATAGGAACACTTTATAGCAATATTATGTATGTTTACTTGTGTATTTTAAAAGGCAAAGCACACTTCTTCTAAAATACACAACACAGCTGACAACATTAAATTAGAAATGCAAAGTTTGAATAGTTTTCTTTAGCATACCTGAGCTTCACTAGTAGAAACATCCACAGGAGCTAAAGCACCAGTATCAATGAGGTTGCCTGTAGGGACATTCTGGACTGGTTTCAGAAAAGCAATTTCATTCTGCTTTGAGTCAAGTGTCACACACACATCATAGGAAAAAGGAAAAGGTAAACTTGTATCACTAATCTCAGAAGGGCATCCCAGAGTAAACTGAGGGTACACGTTTCGATTATATATTCCCATGTTTGGTGTGGAACTTGTTTTTCTGCATTTATAGATAATTGTAGTCACCACTGCCACAATAAATAACAGAGAAATTAGAGCTATTGCTATTGATAGGTAGAATGTTACATTAGATGAAACATCTGAAATATTAATTTGTCGTTTGATCTCTGGCACAACTTGCTGAAAGCTGTCAGCAACAACCAAATTTAAAGTGACTGTAGATGACAGGATTGGGACTCCATTGTCTTTCACCAAAACCACAACTTTCTGTCTTAAAGAATCCATGCCTGGTAGGTCACGTACGATTCTGATTTCCCCAGTTTGTTGACCAATTGTAAAAAAAGATGGTTCAGGAGCTTGTAGTAAATGGTAAGACAGCCAGGCATTGTGTCCAGAGTCAGCATCTACTGCAATCACTTTGGTCACTAAAAAACCCTTTTCAGCGGTGCAAGGAATAAATTCAAAAAGTGTTGATCCCTCAGTGTCTGATGACGGGTAAAGAATCTTGGGAGCATTGTCATTTTTGTCAAGTATACATATCCTCACTGTGGCATTACTTGTTAGAGGAGGAGATCCACTGTCTTTAGCCATCACATGGAACTGAATCTCCCGTAACTGTTCATAGTCAAATAATCTTTGAGCATAAAGTACCCCAGTCACTGAATTGATGGACACATATGATGACACAGGTATGTCTTCTATGATGCTAGTTATGATGCTATATGTGATTTTTCCATTCTCACCATAATCTGGATCTGAAGCACGGACACTGAGTATTGAGGTGCCCTGCTGATTATTTTCCACAATGTAGATTACATAGTTAATCTTCTCAAAAACAGGAGGGTTGTCGTTCACATCTGTGATAGCCAACTGAATGGTTTTATTGCTGGAGAGTGGGGGAGATCCATTATCCACACACTGAACTGTTATATTGTACACAATTTTGTTTTCTCGATCCATGCTTGCAGCAGTGATAAGTTTATAATAACTTGTAGATGAGGGTATTAGTTGAAAAGGCAACAAGTTGGAGATCCGACAAACAACTTCACTGTTTATTCCAGAATCTAAGTCACGAACATTAATTAATGCTATGACTGTACCAAGTGGCGCATCCTCTGGAATTGTTGATGAGACAGATGTGATTGTAATTTGTGGGACATTATCATTCACATCGATCACTTGTATTGATATTTTGCAGTGTGTAACAAGGCCCCCACCATCTTTAGCTTCCACAGTCATTTCATAAGTATCTGATGATTCAAAGTCCAAATTTTCTGTTAGTTTTATATTTCCATTATTGGGATCTATAACAAATATTTGTTTTTCATTTTGAGGAATGTGGTTAAGTGAAAATGTTACAATGCCATTAGAACCTTCATCTTCATCAGTTGTATTTAAATGAATTATTACAAAACCAACAGGTACATTTTCAAGTAATTGTATGTGATATGTGTCTTGAGTAAATGCAGGAAAATTGTCATTAAAATCTTGAACAGCAATCTTAACTACAGCAGTACCAGATTTTGGGAAAGTTCCACCATCTGCTGCAGTTAAAATGAGCTCATAGAAACTTTGTTTTTCTCTGTCAAGTGATTTTTCTAGTATAATTTCTGGGTATATAATTCCATCTTTAGTAATTTTCTCCCCCAGGCTAAAATATTCATTGAGAGTAAGAATATATGTTTGTACAGAATTACTTCCCAGGTCTGGATCACTTGCATAACCTAAAGGGAAGCGTGCCCCTGGTAGAGTTACCTCATTTATTTCAATATCAAAATATTTCTTAGAAAATGCAGGTGCATTATCATTCACATCCTGGATTTCAATAGAGATAGTATAAAAATTTAGAGGATTTTCAATTACAGCCTCAAGGTTTAAAAAGCAGCCTGGCTTAGCACCGCATAAAGTTTCCCTGTCAATTCTGTCAGACACAAGTAAGTCTCCATTATCCAAATTAACCCTGAAATACAATTTTTTTGCTTGAGAAATAACTTGAAATTTTCTTACTGCCAATCCTTTCACATCTAATCCGAGGTCTTTTGCCACATTCCCAACCATAGATCCAGTCTTCAATTCTTCAGGAATGGAGTACTGTAACTGACCACATATAATCCTGATCAAAAGCAAAATAAAACAAAATATTTGCCATGCCATTATCCTCTGTGTGCTTCTGTATCTTCTATTATCTTGTGTATGTACTCTTCTTCCACTGGTCCATAAAACAAGAATATAACCTTAATTGTAAGATATACTGTAGTGTAGATAGAAGATATACAAATATCCAGGTGCTTCAGAATGCAGGACTAAATCTTGCTGTATCTTCTCCTGAGCAGCACTGTGAAAATGTAGTGAAATCCATTTGGTTTCAACATCCAGGCAGTGTAAAATGTTTTACAGTCCAACAGTGCCACTTAGAGTCCAAAATGAGGTAGTGAAATTTCTGTGCTCAAAGCATCATTTAAGGTTTTACCAGCATAATACATAAAGCAGTGCACATTTATTAAATTAGCTCTTTTATCATGCCTAATCTTAAAGTTTCAATGACAGTAAATTAAATTACTCACTCACTACATCTTTCAATTCATATTACCTAAAACAGTATCTGTGTTTTACTAATGTTACTCTATAGGAACATACATTTACAAAAGATAAGTAACAACATTTTATTTTAGATCCTTTCCTAACTTCCGCTACTGTTTTTCTAATATATGCATACAATCCTTAAACTCCTTCATGACCAGCTGATTCCATGTTCCAGTTTCCATGCACAGTTCATCTCTATTAGTCATTTAACATATGACAAAATGATATACAGCACTCAGAATCAAATATCCTATTCAAATTACAATGTCATTATTTACATCTGTGCACAATATAAAACAAAAATACAACAAACTTTAAATGTTCCTAAAAAGTTATTAAATATAAACAAACTCCATAAAATGTTGCCTTCAATAACTACTGTGCCAATACTTTACAATACTCCAATACTTTACCGCTATGACTAAGCATCGGTAAAGAGGTGTGAAAAGCGTCAGCTATTTATCTGTGATTCCATAGCGGGATGTACTTTTTTCCATTCAATTAGGAAATCAACTTGGAGTACAGTTATACAGATCTTTTTCATTTACTCATAGGTGAACAATCAAAAGTGCTAAAAGGCGTCTTCTTTACACACCAAAGTGATAGTCCCCTTGATTTACATTGGCCTGTTATGCCATTTTAAGGTCAGATAGCACTCAAATGAACCACATCCATATGCAAATTATGGTGTATTTTTTCTAATGTTAGTTTCCCACACAAGTATTTAATGAAAAAAGAGGCATAGAGAGAAAATACAAAGGGCAAAGCTGAGAAATTAAAAACAAATTAATGACACTCATGGAAAACAGTGCTCAGCCCAGCACTTATTATTGATGCTACTAGGACACTGCACCACTCATGCATCCATCTAAGTGTGTGAGGCCATTCCTGCTGTCACAATGCTTTTCTCCTCCCAACTTGTTTCATTTCTGAAGATTTTATCAGGAACAAGCAACGGAATGGCATGAGTGGTCTATCTCCTAGTCTCAACAATACACTTTGTTCCCAAATGCATTTTATGTAATTCACATAGACATGTGGTCATTATGTCTAATTCCATCCAAAATTTTTTTACATTTTTAGTAAAGTTTAAAAGGGTTAGTCCTTTGTCAGGTTATAATTGCTGTGTATTCCCACTGGGGAACTTTTCATTCACTTATTAACACACATGAAGCTAGGAGAACCTTCCTAAGGGCATAGAGGGGCGGTGCATATTTAACAAATATTCAAAGCAACCCTTAAGCCCTGTACACACGATCGGATTTCCTATGGATTTTAAACCGATGGATTTTTCCATTGGAAATCCGATGAAGCTGACTTCCATCAGTCTTGCCTACACACCATCAGTCAAAAAAACGATCGTCCCAAACGCCGTGACGTAAAACACTCCGACAAGCCAAGAAAAATGAAGTTCTATGCTTCTGAGCATGCGTCGACTTGATTCTGAGCATGCATGGGTTTTTTATCCGATGGAGTTCCCCACAGACGATAGTAATTTGCTATCGTTTTTTTTTTCCATCGGATAAATTTAAAACATGTTCTATTTTTAACGCCGATGGAAAAAAGACCAATGGGGCCCATACACGATCGGTTTGTCCGATGAAAAAAGTCCATCGGACTGTTTTCATCGGTAAAACCGATCGTGTGTACAGGGCTTAACTCTACTAAAGAAAGCATCTTTATTGCTGTCAATTACACCTCTGATGACAACCTGTCACAGAAAGTAAGGAAAATTATCCCCAACAGGGTCATATACAACTACAAATAACAAAGACCTGAATGGGTTATAAACCTTTCTTGCAATATTTTTGATGATGATGGTCTTTAGCCACTTGTGTACTAGCCTGTAATACTCCATCATTATGAAGCCAGTTTTCAGTTTTCTGTGCTGTGATAGTTTAACTGATAATTACTTGGTCACACAACCCAAATAAATTTTACACCCTTTTTATTGCAAAAAGATAAAAGATCAAAAGTTTTCAAAAAAAGACCTGTTTCTCTTACATTCTGTTAAAATTAAAACAAATGAAAATGCCAGGTCAGTAAGAAAACTCCCAAAATTACCCCCTTTTGGAAAGTAGTCACTTATTTTTTTGCCACCATTTTTTTCCAAAATTAAGAAACATGCTGCTATTGAGGGTGTTAAAACATGAAGCTTGGTAATATAGCACATTATTGTACAGGTCATGCACAGACGGAGAAGAAGGTAAAGAGTTTACAGGTCACATACAGTGACAACATGGGGATGAAGGGGTTAATGTGCAGGATAAGCAAGGTGAGGATTTAATAGACAATTAGTTACAGTTCAGATACAGAGACAGAATTTAGATCATATGTACAGTATAAAAGATGACGGTTGGTGAAAGAGTTAAAATATATTGAAGGGTCAGTGAAACTGAATAAATAATCCTGTAGCTGAGCTGCTGTTGCTGATCCACTTATGCTTTCCTCATTCACAAATCTTTCAACTTCCTCTGTTGAAGAGGAATGGGGAGATCGACCACGTAAACAATAGCATGTGATTGCTGTGGGGACCAAACACAGCGATCACATGGTACCAAGCCCCTCGGATTACCTCAGTACAGCGTCTCTGTGTACCGAGTCATCTATAGACGATTCGATACTCAATGATTAGTGAGTGGAATGGCCGCTCGACAGCTATTTTTCCAGCGCCATTTACAATGTATAAATGGCACTGGGTAAATAATAGGATGTCAATCCACTGTAAAAATGTATACTGACAGAAAAGGTGTTAAAGATAGGCAACCAGCTAAATACAGAGCTGAAATACCTGCCAAAAATGTTTTAATTTATGTTCAGCCACTCCTGAAATTTACCCTTGCCAGACAGCATAACCTCATGCCTGACCATTGTAACGCCGAGCGCTCCGGGTGTCCCATCCATCCCGGAGCGCCCGCGGCGTCTGTCCCCCTGCAGCGCTCCGGTCGGCTCCTCTGACTGTGAGCGCTGCTCTGATGCTGGCGGGGATGCGATCCATGCGGCGGCACCTGTCCGCCCGCGGATCGCATCCCATCCTGCTCACCGGCCTCCTCCCCCTGCTCCGTCCCGGCGCGCGCGGTCCCGCTGCTCTCTAGGGCGCGCGCGCGCCGGTCTTCTTAAATTTAAAGGGCCAGTGCACCATTGATTGGTGCCTGGTCCAATTACTGTGTCACACTCCAAAACACTTAAAAACCCACTCCCCCTTCCTGTCCTTGCCGGATCTTGTTGCCTTAGTGCCCTGAGAAAGCGTTTTGTACTTGCCTTTCCAGTGTATCTGACCTTCTGCCGTTGCCCCTGACTACGTACCATTGCCGCCTGCCCTGACCTTCCGCTACGTCTGACTTTGCCTCTGCCTAGTCCCAGTGTACCGTGCCTATCTCAGCTGCCAGAGAAGTCGAGCCACTACTGGGGGACACGACCTGGTTGCTACCGCCGCAGCAAGTCCATCCCGCCTTGCGGCGGGCTCTGGTGAAAACCGGTAGCTGCTTAGAACCGGTCCTCCAGTGCGACCCGTGCCTTCGCCTCTCTGGCACAGAGGATCCACCTCCTGTGTCCTCACTAGCCGCCAGTCCGGGCCCTGACAGTAGATCCGGCCATGAATCCCGCTGAGGTACCGCTGCCAAATCTCGCTGACCTCACTACCGTGGTTGCCCAGCAGTCGCAACAGATCGCCTAACAAGGACAGCAGCTGTTGCAGTTGACCGCCATGGTCCAGCAGCTTCTGCCGCCGCAGCCTCCAGCATCTTCCCCTCTCCGAGCTGCGGCTACTACCTCGAGAATTCGCCTGTCTCTTCCGGAGAAATTTGACGGGGATTCTAGGATGTGCCGGGGATTCTTGTCCCAATGTTCCCTGCATCTTGAGATGATGTCTGACCAGTTTTCCACAGAACGCTCTAAAGTGGCATTCGTGGTCTCTCTGTTGTCTGGAAAGACCTTGGCCTGGGCCACGCCACTCTGGGACCGCAACGACCCTGCTACAGCCACCGTTCAGTCCTTCTTTGCTGAGGTTCGCAGCGTTTTTGAGGAACCAGCCCGAGCCTCATCCGCTGAAACCGCGCCCTGCTTAACCTTGTCCAAGGAAACTCTTCTGTGGGCGAATATGCCATACAGTACACACTGGCCTCAGAGTTAGCTTGGAATAATGAGGCTCTCTGCGCGACCTTCAAGAAGGGTTTATCCGGCCACATCAAGGATTGTCTGGCCGCACGAGAGATACCCTCTTCCTTGACGGAACTCATCCATTTAGCTACCCGCATCGATATGCGTTACGTCGAAAGACGCCAAGAGCTTCGCCAGGAGAAAGATCTTGTTCGCACCAGGCGTTATCCACGCCTGGCTCCTCTCTTTCTGAATGCAATGCATCCTGTTACCGTGCCTCCCACCGAGGAGGCCATGCAAGTGGACCGGTCTCGCCTGACCCTACAAGAGAGGTCTCGCCGTAGGAACGAGAACTTATGCCTTTATTGTGCGAGCTCTGATCACTTCCTAAAAGACTGCCCTATTCGTCCTCCGCGTCAGGGAAACGCCCGCACCTAGTGAACGTGGGAGAGGCGTTACTGGGTGTGAATTCTTCCTCTCCACGTCTGACAATTCCTGTGCGGATTTCCCCTTCTGCTGGCTCCCTCTTCCCTGCGGTGGCCTTCCTGGACTCTGGTTCTGCAGGAAACTTTATTGAAGCCTCTTTCATCAACAGGTTCAACATTCCTGTTACCCGTCTCATCAAACCCTTCTTCATTTCCTCTGTAAATGGAGAGAATTTGGATTGTACCGTGCGTTACCGCACCGAACCCCTGCTCATGTCCGTTGGTGTTCTTCACCAAGAAAAGATTGAATTCTTTGTTTTGCCGAACTGTACTTCTGACATCCTTCTTGGCCTACCCTGGCTCCAGCGTCACACTCCTACCCTCGACTGGACCACTGGGGACATCAAATCCTGGGGTGACTCCTGTCACAAACATTGCCTTAAGTCTGTACCGACCTGTCAAGTCCCCATCACTACTCCTTTGCCTGGCCTTCCAAAGGCCTATCAGGACTTTTCTGATGTCTTTTGCAAAAAAACAGGCGGAGGTCTTACCACCACATAGACCCTACGACTGCCCCATTGACTTGCTCCCAGGTACTACACCACCCCGTGGCAGAATTTACCCTCTCTCCTCTCCTGAAACCAAGGCCATGACTGAATACATTCAGGAGAACCTCAAGAGAGGTTTTATTAGGAAATCATCTTCTCCAGCCAGAGCGGGCTTCTTCTTCGTGGCCAAGAAGGACGGATCTCTACGCCCTTGCATAGACTATCGTGGTCTCAATAAAATCACTATTAAAAACCGCTACCCTCTGCCTCTCATCTCGGAGCTCTTTGACCGTCTGCGCGGAGCAAAAGTTTTTTCTAAATTGGACCTCAGGGGCGCTTATAACCTCATCAGAATCCGTAAAGGAGATGAATGGAAAACCGCATTTAACACCAGAGACGGTCACTTTGAATATCTCGTCATGCCGTTCGGACTTTGCAACGCCCCTGCAGTCTTTCAAGATTTTGTCAACGAAATCTTCCGGGACCTACTGTATACCTGTGTGGTTGTCTATCTTGACGACATCCTAATCTTCTCTGCCAACCTTAAGGAACATCGGCTCCATGTCCGTCAAGTGCTCCAGCGCCTCCGCGTAAATCATCTTTACGCTAAATTTGAAAAATGCCTTTTTGAGCGCAGCAGTCTTCCTTTCCTAGGTTATCTGGTCTCTGGACAAGGTCTTCAAATGAACCCTGACAAACTCTCCGCAGTCTTGGGTTGGCCACGCCCCTCTGGACTTCGGGCTATCCAACGCTACCTTGGTTTCGCCAACTACTATCGTCAGTTCATACCCCACTTCTCCACCATCGTTGCTCCTATAGGGGCACTGACCAAAAAAGACGCGAATCCTAGGTCCTGGCCGCCTCAAGCGGAGGAAGCCTTTACTCGCCTTAAGACCGCCTTCTCCTCTGCACCTGTCCTGTCTCGGCCAGATCCTCTAAAGTCGTTCTTCCTTGAAGTCGACGCCTCCTCAGTAGGAGCCGGAGCTGTGCTTCTTCAAAAAAACGCTAAAGGGAAAAACGTCACTTGTGGTTTTTTCTCTAAAACTTTCTCCCCTCCGGAAAAAAACTATTCCATAGGTGACCGTGAACTGTTGGCCATCAAGTTGGCATTAGAAGAGTGGAGACATCTCCTGGAAGGATCCCTTCACCCTATCTCCATCTACACTGACCATAAAAATTTGTCCTACCTTCAGTCCGCTCAGCGCCTAAATCCTCGCCAGGCCAGGTGGTCATTGTTCTTTGCCCGCTTCAACTTCCAGATCCATTTTTGGCCCGCAGACAAAAATGTCAGGGCTGATGCTTTGTCCCGTTTCTCCGATACCTCTGAAACCGAGACTCCTCCTCGACACATCATACCCCCTGACTGTCTGATTTCCTCTGCTCCCGCTTCTCTCGTGCCAATTCCTCCAGGAAAGACTTTCGTTCCTCCACGCCTTCGGCTTCAGATACTCAAGTGGGGCCATTCCTCCCATCTAGCCGGTCACGCTGGGATCAAAAAATCCATACAATTAATTGCCAGACACTATTGGTGGCCTACCCAGGAGGAAGATGTGACTGACTTTGTACGGGCCTGCACTATCTGTGCACGTGACAAGACGCCTCGCCAGAAGCCTGCAGGTCTTCTCCTTCCCCTACCTGTGCCTGAACAACCATGGTCCCACATCGCCATGGATTTCATCACGGACCTCCCTTTGTCTCGTAGTAACACTGTCATCTGGGTGATCGTTGACCGCTTTTCTAAAATGGCTCATTTTGTCCCGCTCCCTGGTCTGCCTACTGCACCTCAGTTGGCGAAGCATTTTTTTCTTCAAATTTTCCGCCTCCATGGGCTGCCCTCACATATCGTCTCGGATAGAGGTGTTCAATTCATCTCAAAATTTTGGAGAGCTCTCTGTACTCAACTAAAAATTAAGTTGAATTTTTCTTCCGCTTATCACCCGCAGTCCAATGGACAGGTGGAGAGAGTTAACCAGGTCCTTGGCGACTACCTACGACATTTTGTCTCCGCCCGTCAAGACGATTGGGTCGACCTATTGCCCTGGGCAGAATTCTCATACAATTTCAAGAACTCTGAATCTTCCTCCAAGTCGCCTTTCTTTGTGGTCTACGGCCGTCACCCATTGCCCCCCCTCCCCATTCCCACGTCTTCTGGAGTTCCGGCCGTGGATGAATTTACTCAGGACTTTGCCTCTATCTGGAAAGAGACTCAAAAGTCGCTCTCACTGGCCTCTGCCCGCATGAAGAGACATGCAGATAAAAAAAGAAGAATCCCTCCTGTCTATGCCCCTGGTGACAAAGTGTGGCTCTCCTCCAAATATGTTCGGTTTCGGGTACCTAGCTACAAGCTGGGCCCTCGTTACCTCAGGCCATTTAAAATAAAAAACCAAATCAATTCTGTTTCTTACAAGCTCCACCTTCCTCCTTCTCTTCGTATTCCCAACTCTTTTCATGTGTCTCTTCTTAAACCCCTCATTCTTAACCGATTTTCCCCTAAGGTCACTGCTCCTGCTCCTGTCTCTGGTTCTTCTGATGTCTTCTCGGTGAAAGAGATCCTCGCCTCCAAGGTCATCCGAGGTAAAAAAAAATTTTTTAGTGGATTGGGAGAACTGTGGTCCTGAGGAAAGGTCCTGGGAACCTGAGGCCAACATTTTAGATAAAGAGCTCATCCGAAGATTCTTGGGTTCCAAGAAGAGGGGGAGACCTAAGGGGGGGTACTGTAACGCCGAGTGCTCCGGGTGTCCCATCCATCCCGGAGCGCCCGCGGCATCTGTCCCCCTGCAGCGCTCCGGTCGGCTCCTCTGACCGTGAGCGCTGCTCTGATGCTGGCGGGGATGCGATCCATGCGGCGGCACCTGTCCGCCCGCGGATCGCATCCCATCCTGCTCACCGGCCTCCTCCCCCTGCTCCGTCCCGGCGCGCGCGGTCCCGCTGCTCTCTAGGGCACGCGCGCGCCGGTCTTCTTAAATTTAAAGGGCCAGTGCACCATTGATTGGTGCCTGGTCCAATTACTGTGTCACACTCCAAAACACTTAAAAACCCACTCCCCCTTCCTGTCCTTGCCGGATCTTGTTGCCTTAGTGCCCTGAGAAAGCGTTTTGTACTTGCCTTTCCAGTGTATCTGACCTTCTGCCGTTGCCCCTGACTACGTACCATTGCCGCCTGCCCTGACCTTCCGCTACGTCTGACCTTGCCTCTGCCTAGTCCCAGTGTACCGTGCCTATCTCAGCTGTCAGAGAAGTCGAGCCGCTACTGGGGGACACGACCTGGTTGCTACCGCCGCAGCAAGTCCATCCCGCCTTGCGGCGGGCTCTGGTGAAAACCGGTAGCTGCTTAGAACCGGTCCTCCAGTGCGACCCGTGCCTTCGCCTCTCTGGCACAGAGGATCCACCTCCTGTGTCCTCACTAGCCGCCAGTCCGGGCCCTGACAACCATATTTTTCTCCTGTACAGTTAAAGCATCACCGCTTGGTCAAGGACCCACACCAGCCTGCACGTAGCCAGGACAAGGCATTCAGGGGAATTCAACATTACTGAACATTTGATCAGCAGGAAATCAGACACAAAAAAGGTTCAAAAAAGGACATTTATGGGGAAAAATTTTCAAAAATGAACCAGTATGGACCTGCTATAAGCATACAGATGTTTTTCAGAATAGTGAATACTGATCATTCTATCAGTTAATATTTGAAAATGTATGATCTACCCCAGAAACATATGTGAAACATGCCTTCCCACATGAAAAAGTATGAAAAAAAGTATTTTTGTAATCTAATTGTAAGTGGATGAGTGTGGATGAGGATGGATAAGAGCTTCTTAAAGAAGTGGAATGGAAAAACAAAGAAAGGATTATATGCACTGGCGGCCCGTGCATTGTGGGCGCATGGGCACCGCCCCCCCTAACACCTCCACCGCCCTCCCTATCCATGTGCCCGACCCCTTTTAGGACGCCGAACACATGAATTCCTATAGCGGGGATAGACAGGGGTGTCTATTTTGAAGCACGTGATTAGAGCCAGAGGCTCTAATAGGCTTCAAAATAGGATGGGATCGGGGGACACAGAGCACTGCGTCCCGATCCTACCCTGCTGTGTGACGATAGCAAATTCATTTTCGCTCAGGAGGCAGTTCTGTGAGACCTGTTTCACGATTGGCCAAAGAACCAGCCTATCCTATTGGATGCCCAGCACTTTGGAGATTAGAGAGGAGACGTGGGAAGAGCGGACACGGGAGCCACTGCCTGCTGCACCCGATGAGAGTAGGAGAGGAGACCACAGCCCAAGCCCCAGCCCTAGATCGGGTAGGTGCCTTACTGCTGGCTGCCTGATGGGCAGGGGGGGCTTTCTCTGTCCCACACCGTAGACCGGGGGGGCTCTCTCTGGCCCATGCCGCAGGGGGGGTTGTTGTCAGCTGCCACTGTGACTATGTTCTTCTTTACCAGCCAGTGTTGTTTTAATTATGGGCAAACTGCACCTTGTAGGCAGACAAAAAAAAAGCACTCGCACTCTTCCCTGCTAAGCACACATTAAATCCTGATTTTTTTTATTTGATCACTAACATGTAAGTCAATTAAAAACGTTTATTTGACAGGCACAGTGGCAGCATTTGATGGGCACAGTAACTGCATTTTATGGGGCACAGTGGCAGCATTTGATGGGCACAGTGGCAGCGTTTAATGGGCACAGTGGCTGCGTTTGATAGCACAGTGGCTGCAATTTATTGGCACAGTGGCTGCGTTTGATGGCACAGTGGCTGAAATTTATGGGTACAGTGGCTGCGTTTGATGGGCACAGTGGCTGCGTTTGATGGCACAGTGGCTGTGTTTGATGGGCACAGTGGCTGTGTTTGATGGCACAGTGGCTGGAATTTATGGGCAAGGTGGCTGCGTTTGATGGCACAGTGGCTGTGTTTGATGAGCACAGTGGCTGCGTTTGATGGAACAGTGGCTGCGTTTGATGGGCAGAGTGGCTGCAATTAATGTGCACAGTGGCTGCATTTGATGGCACAGTGGCTGCGTTTGATGGGCACATTGGCTGCGTTTGATGGGCACAGTGGCTGCGTTTGATGGGCACAGTGGCTGCGATTGATGGACACAGTGGCTGCGTTTGATGGCACAGTGGCGGCAATTGATGGGCACAGTGGCTGTGTTTGATGGGCACAGTGGTTGTGTTTCATGGGCACAGTCAGTAGCTGTGTTTGATTGCACTGTGGCTGCATTTGACAGGCAAAGTGGCTGTGTTTGACGGGCACAGTGGCTGCGTTTGATGAGCACAGTGGCTGCGTTTGATGGCACTGTGACTGCAATTCATGGGCACAGTGGCTGCATTTGATGGGCACAGTGGCTGCGTTTGATGGGTACAGTGAGGCTGCAATTGATGTGGGGTTTTTTTCAGAATATTTCAGTTTGTTTGCCCCCCCCAAAAATTTTGAGCACCAGCTGCCACTGATTATATGCAAATGTAAAGCTCTATTTGAAAGTACATTTTTACATTGATTACTTTTGAATATGCATCATGATGCATATCTGTGCACATAAACAAAAATGTGGCATGAATGTGTAGACTTTCTTGACTAAATACCAAATAATGTGCCAACATATTTAAACCAGCCATTTCTAAGCATTTTTTCATTTATTATTTTTCGAATATATTAGTACTAATCTTTTAAAGTCAAATGAAAGAAAAATAAATATTGAATTAGATGTTGGTAAAATTATCTTTTAATTCAATATCTAATATTCATGTTCTATACCACAAATAACATTATAAATACATTAGGAAAATAAATAGCTATCTAGGACTGTATTAACATTATTTTATTAAATTATGCATTGCTGCAAATGTATTAGTTTAAAATGTATTGTATTACTCTAAGTCAGGAGTGCATTCTTATGTAAATCTACCTTGTGGCAGAAATATTATGAAACTTGTATTACATTAAAGCCTCTCAAGCCCCGTACACACGATCGGTTTGACTGATGAAAACCGTCCGATGGATGGTTTCCATCAGACCAACCGATCATGTATGGTACCCATCGGTCTTTTTTCCATCGGTTGGAAAAAATAGAACTTGTTTTAAAATTTTCCGATGGATAAAAAACCGATGGTAATTTCCGATCGTCTATGGGCAAGTCCATCGGTTAAAATACCCACGCATGCTCAGACAGAATTAGGAGACGGGAGCGCTCGTTCTGGTAAAACTAGCGTTCCTAATGGAAAGAGCACATTCGTCATTCTGCAAGTTATTGCTTCGTTTAATGCAGTGCATGTTTTGTTGCTTCAGAACGGTCTTTAAAATGTCATTTTGGCAGCAGATCTTTCTCATGAGTTCTGACAAACGTATGTCTTTCTTCTTTCTTGTGATCTTAGGAATAATTAGTTTAATTCTTCAAGGCCGACCTCACAAATTCCACCTTTTATTTTTGTTTTGTCTTTAAATTTGTTGTGCATTTCTTGGTGTGTCAATTTCTCAGAACAATTTTTTTTTTTCATTTCCTCATGGAGGTTGGTGTCCCTTGTTATTAATTACACATTGTATTTCTGAAATGTTATTGCTACTTAAAAAAAAAACACATCAGGCATGTATGTTGGCTGAAATCAAAGTTCCTTTATTTCAGAAAAAAAGCAAACAAAAACCGAAGGGCAACTATTCAGAAATTAGCAGAGAATATCAAGTCCTTAGATCCCAAATGCAGACCTGACTATGATCAATAATATAATCAACAACAGCATGAAATCAGGAGCAGCAGCCAAAGACATACATCATCCCAAGCTGTGGTACTCCATCAACCTTCAACTTCTGTATGAGCAGCTCGAGGCCAGAGAATCACCTCCTGCTCTTCCCTGTAGCCTTCCTTCCACGCCTCTCTGCAGCTTTCTCTCCACGGCCCCGTCCACGCACCCTTGCAGGCTGGGCCACTGTGGGTGGTGATGTGGCAGGAGGAGGAGGAGAAGGAGGAGAGGGATTGGCCTGCTGCGAGATATGGGTGGCCTCAGTCAGCAGCCCCCTCGCCCCCATGTGTACGGCCATATATATGAGGTGCTCACAAAGGGCCCGTTGTCCCGCCTCCATTCTGAGCAACTTATCCGCCAGATAGGTGCTAAACCCCTCATGATGGCAGCAGCCTCCTGAATCATCTTTAGTGACTCCTCCTCCACTTGTGTCATCCGCCGTTGTTTTGGCGGTCTGACGTGGAGGGGAGCCACTTGGGAGACGGTGCTGCCACTAGGCCTGGGGACCTGCTGAGTCCCACTTGGCCCTGCCTCCTCCTGCCTGCCACATTCCTGACCCTCTTCCTCCTGGCTTGCCTCATCCTGTTTATAAAATAAAATGAAAAATTGTATTATTTGGGGAATCTATCACCCACAGTTTGGATATCTTTACTGGTGCATATTTTTTTTGGGGGGGGATGATATAATTTTTGGCTAATCCAAACAGTTCAACACAATATTACTTAGTGGACAATATTTATGATCAAAAATACTATACCTGGCTGAAGATGCGAAGATCTGGCTCTTCTAGCTCGGGAGGCTCCTCCTCCGCCTCTGCAGGGGTGGAGGGAAGGGTGGAAGGAATGCTGGAGGGAAGGGTGGAAGGAAGGGTTGAGGGAAGGCTGGAAATAGATTCCCTGGCCTCGATCTGGTCATCCAGAAATTGAAGATGTCTGTAGTACCACAGCTTGGGCTTTACTACATCGTCGGCTGCTGCTCCTGATCTCTTTGACTGGCGCACTTCCTTGTATTTTTTTTTATACGAATTACGCAGGTTGTTGATTTTATTATTGATCATAGTGTAGTCTGCATCTGGGATCCATGGCTTCATATCCTCTGCTAATTTGGTAATAGTTGCCCGAAGTACATCACTCTTGTGGTATGCAGGGTGTTTCAGTTCCCACAGGTTGCGCTGTTCCTTATATTTTTCAATAAAAGTCAGCATCACCTCCGACTCACGTAGTTTATGCATATTTTTGGGTCAGCAAGTAAAAAAAATATAAACAAAAAAAAAGGATCAGATTTGATTCTCCTCAACTTATCACAATATTGCCCTTTACAATCATGAACCATTATAGGCCACTGCAGGCCCGAGTTCCCTTCTTACCTTAGTTCACTTCGTTGGTTCACTTCCGGTCGTCCTTACTCCGCGCATCCCTAATAACTTCTTTCCCCTTTTTATACCCTGCGCATGCGTGTAACTCCGCCCTCGTCGCCCGCCCATGACGGACTTTTTCTGCATTTCCCCGCCCCTTAACGATCGGCGCACAGTGTGAGATGGCGACATGTCGCAGACACAGGTGGCTTCTTTAGTTGAAATTACCGAAGAGGAAAGCCCGGAGGTGGAAACGTCCCGATCCTGTAAAAAAAGTTACAAGGCGACTAATATGTCTTTTTCTGAGATGGCGGAGATGGTGGACATTCTGCGGAGGAAGGATTACGACGGCAAGCATGGGCCATACGACACCCCTAATCTCCGGAAGTCACAAATTATGGACAAAGTGGCGAAGAGTCTCTATAAAAAATATGGGGTCAGGAGATCCAAGGAACAACTCCGTAAAAGGTGGTCAGACCTGAAGCTCAGGGAGCCGGAGCAGTATAGGAAGCTTATAAAAAGCATATTCTTCCATGTTTTGCAACATGTGCTTGGCTTGACTGATTTCACATTTTAAAATGTCAACTTTTATGTTAAGTGGAGAGTCCACTTATTTTGTAAATGTGTGTTAAAAAAAACTTGCTGCTCTTCCCCCAAACATGTTTGGCACATATCCACGTAAACTACATGTGGGCATGCCTCATTTTACTTCAACAATGTTTATCTACACATTGTTGGCTAGATGATGTGTTGTAAGTAAAACTAGAATGTGAAGGAAAGGCTAAACTGTATTCTGGGTAAAGGAGATGACACTCCAGCAGTTCTGTCCGAAAAAGTCTGTGTGCTAAAGGATACATTATTTGTTAAATTCCCATAGGGGAGAGGAGACTGGGAGCACACCATGCTCAGGAGACGAGGAACCCAACACCACAGAAACTCCCCGAAGATCCCAAAGCAGACCAAGATCAGCAGGTTCAGGAACCGGAGGGGGAGAAAGCGGAGGTGGAGGAAGGGGAGGTGGAGGAAGGAGAGGTGGAGCTTATCAGCACATCAGGTCAGTGTCTGTCACCACAACTTCAAGGTAAATACAGATGTAGGCCTGCATAGTTTAAAAAAATTTCTTTCTTTTTAGGGACTGAACGTGGGGGTGTGTCAGGAAGTCCAAATCCTCCATTCTCGAGTGCCAGAGCAAAAATTATCATTCAGGAAATCATGGAATGCAGTAGCGAAATGGACATTATGAGAAAGAGAATAATTGTGATTGAGCAAACATATAAAAACATGATAGATATTTTGGGGAGAATAGTGTGAACCCCCCCTTTTTGTGTGTTTTGTTATGCGTCAGAAATTTCCGATGGGATTGCCACCAGCCCAAATGTGAAGATGCACACACTGACTCAACATGTGCTATCTGCCGTCACAGGATATCTATGTCCCTGTTTTGGGGGTGCAACCTCTTCATCCCTCCTCAAGTAGGTGAGAGGAAGGGTTTTCACCCCCAAAGCATGTCCATTGATCCCCCATGATGGCAGATAGCACATGTTTACCTTAGCCATGGGATCATGTTGAAGATACCCATTTGAGCCCCAAAAAGAAAGTGTTGTTCTTAACATTTGGGATGGATCAGGGGTAACATCACCCCATCTCCTGTTTGTATTTTTCACTGTGTTATTTTATTACTTTTTTAAAAAAAAAATTGGCTTTTGACCCATGCATGTTTCTGCAAAAAAAGCCGCACAAAAAAACAAAAGGCTAGTATTTCGAAAACCAACCAAAAATGTGGTGCAATCAATAAAAACATTTGGAAAGTCAAAAAAAGGTGTGCCTTGTCCTTTCTATGCTCAAGAGCAGTTCTGAAGATGCTAAAACAGTGTTTTCACCTCAGTGATTTGAGGCTATTTACTAAGAACAAATACACTTGGCACTACTAGAACCTGGGAGACACATAAACCACAAATACAAGAATGACAACACAAGTTTGTAGTAATTCCATTTTTTTATTTTATTTTAAAAAGGTACAATCAAAGGTCAGATGTGGTCTGGCATTGCGATGGCCCCCCTACCCGTATTTCTGACGTACTTCACGGGCACTTTGGGGGGCCAAGCCAGTACGGGCAGTGCTGAGGCCGGTCAGATTTATCAGTTCAGATGGACCGGCCTCAGGCCCAACTGATGACACATAATTTGTCGAAAATTTGCGCAGAAAATTGTGCAACAAACAGCAGCAGTAGACAATGTTGTTCAGTTTATAATCCGCCAAATTGATAGCTGTCTGGAACAGGCGGAACCGGCTGGCCATTATCCCGAAGGCATTCTCCACAACTCTCTGGGCTCTGGCCAGCCGGTAATTAAAAACCCTCCTCTCCGGGGTGAGGGTGCGTTGGGGAAACGGCCGCATGAGGTGTGGTCCTAGTCCAAAAGCTTCATCCGCGATGAAAACGAACGGTAGCCCTTCCACGTTCTCTGTATCTGGAGGCAGTGCAAGACCCCCAGCCTGCAGACAGTGAGCGAACTCCGTCTCTGCGAATGCTCCGCCATCGGACATCCGGCCGTTCTTCCCCACGTCCACATACAGGAACTCGTACCGTGCCGACTCCACCGCCATTAACACAATACTATTGAAACCTTTATAGTTAAAATAGTATGACCCCGAACCGGGTGGCGGCACTATGTGGACGTGCTTCCCATCAATTGCCCCTCTGCAGTTGGGGAAATCCCACCGCTGGGCAAATTGGGAGGCCACAGTCAGCCATTCCTGTGGTGTGCTAGGGAACTGTGGAGTCAAACAAAATACATTAGTACGGTTTATGTTTACAGTGCAAGCAGATTACACACAAAAACATTGTTGAACCACATCATTCTAACATTATTATTTAAGGGAGTTTTTCCTACCAATAAACAAAGGCCCACTTAGCAGATGCATCACCCCCGCTGAGTGAACATTCTAAAATAATGTAAGGGGGGGGGCCTAAGGTGATTGTGGGGGATCCAAAAAAAGGCTCTACCACTCTGCTGAGCTTGATTGAGAACTTACATTTTTTTTACATCTTTAGGGGGGGGAGGGAGGGTTGTCAAACTACGAGGGCAATGACCACAAAAATAAGAAAAGGAAAATAGAAGGCTAGCTGGATTTGCGCCCACGATAGCATGCTGGAGAGGTTAGTGAAGGAAAATAGGCATGTAGGGCACAAAGAGGGCTTTACAGGTAAAAACATGCATTGGGAAAATGGGGACATTACCAGGATATTACAAACAGGCAAATTTGGGTTAGGAGGGTAAAAAAAGAGAAGATTATAAAACAATAAAAACATATAATGTGAGGTTAAAGGAGCAAAATTACCTTCATATAGTCCGTCTGCAGGACCTGAATGATGGCCGAACACGTCTCAGGGATAATGATCCCGAGAGCCTGGGGGGAGATGCCTGTTGAGAACTTGAGGTCCTGCAAGCTTCTCCCAATCGCCAGGTATCTCAACATGGCAATAAGCCTCTGCTCGGCAGTGATGGCCTGGCGCATCACAGTGTCCTGCCTCGTGATATAGGGGGACAGCAAATCCAAAAGACGGTGAAATACGGGGTCTGTCATCCTGAGATAATTCCTGAAATCATCAGGGTTATTCTCATGGATTTCCCGCAGCAGAGGCATATGAGAGAATTGGTCCCGCTGGAGCAACCAATTCTTAGTCCATGAACTCCTCCTCACCCTGTTCACAGACTGAACTCGGGTTACAGTGTTAACTGCAACACCAAGTCCAAAGCCAGCACGAGCTCGAGAACGAGAATGCACTTCAAACATGGTTTTAAACCGGTCGGCTGGTCAGAACGCACTCAAACAGAACGCACCGTGGAACAGCAAGGCCTGAGAAGAACAACCTGAAAAACAGTAAACGAACGGCCAAAAAGGCACTGCAAGGCAGTAACGACCTGACTGCACGCACTGAATCACAAATACAAACCCACAAGCACAAACTGAACACCAGGAAACGATCTGCAAAGCACGGAGACTGAAAAGCGCGAATCGGCTCTCACCAAACTTTTACTAACACGCGGTAACACGAAATCAGCAAAAGCAGCCCAAGGGGTGGCGCCATTAGATTTATTCGGCCCTTTTATAGCGCGTCGTACGTTTTGTACGTGCCGTCGTTTTCTTGCCGTCGGTTTTTTGACTGATGGTGTGTGGCCAAGACTGATGAAAAACAGTTTCATCGGATTTCCGATGGACAAATCCATCGGACAAAAATCCATAGGTTATCCGATCATGTGTACGGGGCTTCAGGCTAAATAAGACTGGTTGAAAATGTCTGTTTGTTTTACTATCGTGTTTCCCCGAAAGTAAAACCTACCCCGAAAATAAGACCTAGTGTTATTTTCCAGGAGGGCTACAATATAAGCCCTACCCCGAAAATAAGTCCTAGTTTAAAATGCTTGTAAAATCCTATAATCCACTCTATTACAGTAGTATATAATGTACACTGTGTGTGTTTCTGTAATATAATTGCAGGGAAGAGAGCTCCGTCAGGTCACAGAAGCGCAGAGCTGCGCTATAACGAAGGTATTTGGCACAACTATATTATAGAAACACACACATTGTACATTATATACTACTGTAATAGAGTGGATTATAGTATTTTACAAGCATTTTTAATCAGTTCACACTGGGGATTCCTGTCAGGCAAGGAGAGAGTGGGGGAGAGAAGCCAGCACATTACATGGTAAGACCTACCCCGAAAATAAGCCCTAATGTGTCTTTTGTTGCCAAAATTAATATAAGACCCGGGCTTATTTTCGTGGAAACACGGTATATAGTTGATTATTAATATGGTAATGTTTCATTTAAACTTAGAAACCAAAAATGTTCATAAATGAGATTGAAGATTATTTTGCCAAGGCATATGATAAAATAATGTCTGTAAAAATTACCAATTTTTAATAATTAAAGTCAAATAAATGAAGCATATGGTGAAACAAATATAAGCAGAGGTTTAGATATTAAAGCCTAATTTGTTTTCACCAATTTCTACCATAGATACTAGAACTTACAATGTAAGCCACTCAGTGCCAGATTACCAAATAGGCGCCGGCCTATATGCCCCACACCATTTAAGGCTGGGTTCCCACTGCTGCCAGATGCGGCTAGCAGCAGGGGTCCGATGCGTCCCTGTTCTCCATTTCAGGGAGGAATCAGGGCTGAATTTTTGCCTTAATTCGGCCCTGAAACGGAGCCAAATACGCACAGGACTCCGCAGCCGCCATGGAGATACGTGAATCGGCTTCATAGAGAGCTGGTCACAATCTCCTGTCATGCAAATTGGATGCGGGGAAACCCACATCCAATTCACACTAGTGTGAACCCAGCCTAAAGGCCCTGTGATAACAGATCAAAATAATATTGATTTGATCTTGAAAGAAAATTACAATGAAGCTTTCTTAAACTGCTTACAAAAGATAGAAAAATTTATCAACCCAAAGAAACTAAAACTTTACAAAAAAGACTCTATAGAGAAAATACTGTATTATTGTAATGCCACAAATAACAAATGAAAGTACATAAACCATAGACATCCGGTTCACATCACAGTTTGTCTCTTACAAGCTCATTTTCTTTCAGCTGTCAGTTTGTAAAACATTTTTGGTGCTACCTACATACGTGTAATGTACAGTAGTGATGGTAATTTTCATCTAGTGGCTGGTATGCACACTACTGTTATCAATGATATCCCACTAGAGCATGATCACAAGAAACCTTTAGAAACCTCGGGGGGGGGGGGCAGGTTTCAACTGCCTGGGGGCCTCTGCAGATTTTGAACCAGCACTGATGCCACTTGTTCTTTTAAAAGATTGTCCTTTCCTCCAGATTATGCTGATTCTCTGAGAGCTAGCCTGACTTTCTGTTTTCTGGGTGACTTCTTCCCCCTTTAGGGTTATAGCAAGACTACAAGTCCCATTATGGATGCATGCCCCATTTTTTAAATTTATCATTGATATGAGGAAGCTGCCTGTGCCCATATGCGCTGCAAAAGTGACCCTTCGATGTGCGATCTTGGGGAGGACTACAGGGTACATGAGCACAGGCTGTTTTCTCACATCAGCAATAAATTACAGACAGACATGCAAACATGCATGATGGGAGCATGTAGTCCCATTGAATGTAATGTAATGAATGAAACTGATGTTTGATGTGTGTGCACCCCAACAGGAATCAATGCACAGAAATGGTGTAGGATGGATGCATACGGTTAACAAAGTACGTTTTCCTGCACTAAGTGTAATAGAATCGATTTCTGTACTGTGCAAATCGAATCGAATCTTGTATGTTGCTGTACATGAAAAAAGAGGCTTTAGCACTACTTTAAACAAAGTAATCACAGACATAGAAAGAAGCTGAAGTTATATGCAAATTTCAACTTTATTTTTGACTCTGACACCTGCCAACTTTTTTTTTCTGTACAGTGAAGCTGCCAGTCCCATTAAATGACAAAATCAGAGGCTTGGTGGGTGTGTCACTATTTGCATATAATTCGAGCTGCCATGTTTTGTTTAACTCAATGACACCAGAACAAATACAATAAAGTAAGTAAATACTTTAAATGACAGGAAAGTAATACCCAAGACAAACAGTGTAAATGTGTTTATAAAATCTGGTTGCACTGTCCTAAGGTAGAAAAAAAAACAAAAAAAAAATGTGTCACTATATTTTTTGTCTCATCTACTAGTGGAAAGAAGCTACTGCATTTTTCTGTGTATAAGATGATACTTTTGTCTAAAGTCATTAGACTAAAAATTGAGGGTCGTCTTATACACGGAAGTAAGCTGAGGAGAGAACCGTTTGGTTTCAAAACTGCAAACAAATTTCCTCCTATCACTAGCCTCCAATCATGAGCGAAACTGCCAATAGCTTGTCTCTGCAAACAGGCTTCCTCCAATCAAGAGCCTTATGTTACTAATGTCAGCTGATGCTGAACAAACCAATTGGAACACATCCTGTTGGAGGTGGAGAGCGTGTAGGCAGTGCACAGATGCGGATGATGATGATCTCACATATATAGACAGTGACTCAAAAGACAGCAGTGATGCAATAGAAGTTGACGAAACTGATATGTCTGGAACTAATAGTGACAGAGGCTGAATAAAGTGATATGCTCAAAGCTAAGTGTGATGCATAATATCATAGTACTGGTATGTAAATGTTACCTAATTACTAAATTAAAATATATAAATTATTTATGTTTAAAATATTGATTTCCTAATTTTGGTTTTGAAAAGTGGGGGCCGTCTTATACACGGAAACGTCTTATACACGGAAAAATGCGGAATATAATGACATGCAAACTGCTTTATAAAACTCTACTTTTTTTATTACACACAACGTCATAAATTGTCCAGTGACATCACAGGAGACAGTACTGCTATGCTCTGTTAATAAATAGGAGTAGAATCCAAACAGGGTTTAAGAAAATATTGATGAGAAGTGGAGGAGGAGAAGGGAGCCCCCATTTAAGGATGTGGTACAGGCAAAAATTCCAAATAAATTATTTACTAGTTTACTACTGATGGGACGGTAGAGAATTTGTGTCCACAGGAGTGAATCCTAGCTCTCCACTCTATTGAAATGTTCTCATCTCTAGTAGAGGTACAGGCTAAAATAATAATTTACAAGAAATGTATTAATACACCAAATGTAATTCAAAATGTCATTCATATATGCCAGACCTGAATCATAAAAAACACAGAAAAAAATACCACTCCAGGTCCAAGTTGTGCCATGCTAAAAGAATACTACTGGAAAGAAAATATGGTTGAACATACCTGCACACCATTAAAGGCTAAATCTTGCTTTGTGAAACCATTCGCAGCAGATGAGTCCTCAGTGTCAATGAGATTGTCTGTAGGGACATTCTGGGCTGGCTTCAGATAAGCAATTTCATTCTGCTTTGAGTCAAGAGTCACACACACATCGTATGAGAATGGAAAAGGTAAACTTGCATCACTAATCTCAGAAGGACATCCCAGGGTGAACTGAGGATAAATGTTTCTATTATAAGACCCTAACGTTGGGGTACTTGTTTTCCTGCATTTGTAAACTATTGTAGCAATCACTGTTAATATGAATAACAGGGAAATCAGAGCTATAGCTATTACTAAGTAAAAGGTTACATTGTATGAAGATTCTGATGGTTTCGGTTGTCGTCTAATTTCTGGTACAACTTGATGAAAGTTTTCAGCCACAACCAAATTAAATGTGACAGTAGCTGAAAGGGATGGGGATCCATTGTCCTTCACCAAAACCACAATTTTTTGCCTTAAGGATGCAATGTCTTGAAGGTCTCGACCTATCTTGAGTTCACCAGTTTGCTGGTTAAGAATAAATAAAGATGCATCAGAACCTTGTAATATGTGATAGGAAAGCCAGGCATTGTGGCCAGAGTCAGCATCAACTGCAATTATTTTTGTTGCAAGATAACCCTTCTCAGCAGAGTGCGGGATAAATTCAAATAGGGAAGATTCTTCGGCATCTGATGGTGGGTAGAGAATCTTAGGGACATTATCATTCTTATCTATGATACATATCCTTACTGAGACATTACTACTTAGAGGAGGAGATCCACTGTCTTTAGCCATGACCTGGAATTGAATCTCCCGTAACTGTTCATAATCAAATGATCTTTGAGCATAAAGAGTCCCTGTCATGGAGTTCATGGAAACATATGAAGATACTGGAATTTCCTCTATGTTGCTATTTAAAATACTGTATGCAATTTTTCCATTCATATCCTTATCAAGATCTGAAGCATGCACATTGTGTATGGAAGTCCCAGGTTGATTATTTTCTGCAATGTAAACAATGTAGTTGGAAGTTTCAAAAACAGGTGGATGGTCATTCACATCTGAGATTTTCACCTGAATAGTTTTATTACTAGAAAGAGGAAGAGATCCGCTATCCACACAGAGGATTGAAATATTGTACACAGAGTTTCTCTCCCGATCCATGCTTGCCGCAGTTACAAGTTTATAGTAGGTGCTTGATGAGGGTATTAGCTGAAAAGGCAAAGTATTTGAGATCTGACAGACAGCCTCACCATTTATTCCAGAGTCTAAATCAAGAATATTAATTAATGCAATGACTGTACCAGGGGCGGAATCCTCCAGAATAACCGAAGACAAGGAGGTAACTGTTATTTCAGGGGCATTATCATTTACATCAATCACTTGTATTGATAACTTACAGTGGGTGACATGACCACCACCATCCTTCGCTTCTATGGTCATTTCATAAGTCTCCGCAGCTTCATAGTCCAAAGGTCCTATTAGTTTAACATCACCACTTACGGAATTAACATTAAATATTTCACGTGCATTTTTAGGAATGTGATTAAATGAATAGGTTATTAGAGCATTTGAACCGTCATCTTCATCAGTTGCATTTAAAATAATTACTAGAAAACCAAGGGGTGCATTTTCAAGTATTCTTACATGATACGTGTCTTGAGAAAACACAGGAAAATTGTCATTAACATCTTCAACTGCAATCCTGAGTAAGGCAGTTCCAGATTTGGGAGGTAGTCCACCATCTATAGCAGTTAAAATTAATTCGTACAAACTTTGTTTTTCTCTATCTAAAGTTTTTTCTAAAATAATTTCAGGGTATTTGATTCCGTCCTTAGTAATCCTTTCTCCAAGGCTAAAGTATTCAGTAGTAGATAGTGTGTATCTTTGTATAGAGTTGGAACCTACATCTGGATCCTGTGCATTGCCCAGGGCAAAGTGTGCCCCAGGTGAAGTAAGCTCACTAATGCCTATATCAAAATGTTTCTTAGAAAAGGAAGGTGCATTGTCATTAACATCTTGGATTTCAATTGTGACAGTATAAAAACTTAAAGGACGTTCCATTACAGCTTCAAGGTTTAAAAAACAATTTGGTTTAGATCCACATACTGTTTCTCTGTCAATACAGTCATAAACAAGTAGATCTCCATTTTCAAGATTAACACTGAAATACAGTTTTTTGACTTTGGGAATAATCTGAAACTTTCTTAATGTTAATTCTGCAACATCTAGTCCTAGGTCTTTTGCCATATTACCAACCACAGACCCTCTCTTCATTTCTTCAGGTATTGAGTACTGTAACTGACCAAGGGTAGCATCTAAAAGAAATAAAATAAACCAAAGTACTTGCCATGCTGCTATAAGCTGTATATGTCTGTATCTTCTGGAATCCTTCATTATGAGCAGACAGATCTCTATTGTTCAGTAAAAACTCTGTGACATCCAGTGCTTTTGAAAAATTGTCCAGATAAGTCAAGTTAAGTCCAGATTGCAACATGTACAAAGGAAATTCTGCAGTATGTCCTACTGAGGGATCTGCTTTTAAATACTCTGAAACATAATGTGGCTTCCACATGCAGGTGAATAAAAGATTCTACAGTGTAATAGTGACATCTTGTGGTTACAAGGAGGTGTTGAGGCTAAATTAAACAAGCTACTTTTAAAATATACAGTAAGTATTCAGAACATTGAAGTAACATGAGTTTGTTATTTTAACGTTAAACATTAATGGAAATATATACAGTTTACAAAAAAAAACGCAGAAGGCCTTATAACAAATAACCATATGTTGACAATATAGTCTAATGAAATGTAACTTAACCTCGTTTTAAAAATAAACAGTGCTTATTCTGAGATACATAACAATGAGGTTGGTTTACTAAAGGCAAATAGGATGTTCACTTTGCAAGGGAAATTGCACTTTGCTAGGAATTTTTTTATTTTTTTTTGCAGTGAACCTATAGAGAACATTACATATTAAAACTGATAGCAAGATTATTTGTTTAACCATATCTGCATATTTCTATCTTTCAAACCGATTCTAGTATTTGTTATTTAAAAATTAGATATGGGGGGTCATCATTGTACTATTAGTACATTAATATTTTAATTTGGCATTTACAGTAGTTGGACATATACAGTGGCTATATTGAATAATTAACTAAATTGTGAATATATGTTTAATCCGTTTACTACTGCTGCTGTAACTACTGCAGCGGCAGTACTAGCAAGTAAAAATCTGAATTCCCAACCCTGGATTTACATGCAAATCTGCCCTGGGCACCTGTGGGTTTAGAGCTATCAAACTCAGCATATCACGTGCGTTTTTTTGTAACACATTCTAGACAATGCTGGGGAAAACGTTAATGTTATCTCTAAATAAATAGGCTGTGCTTTTAAAGTTTCGGTAATGTAATGTCTTAAGCAACTTTGAGGTTTTTCATATTTTTCTATCTATTTATTAGACACAGCTTTGACTTTTATATTTTACTAAACACTGAGCACTATATTGTGTTTGTATTCATTAATATTATTTGAGTGTATGTTTTATTTAAAATACAAATTTGAAAACGGTGCCGCTAATGTTAACATTGAAGGATGCTAAAACTGTCTTATTGAAGTAAGCAAGTGTCTTGGTGGGGATGGTTTGTGGTTTGGTTTAGGTTAGGGGGCTGGATTGGTTCACATTTTACTAAAAGTGCACTTATATTTAAACTTTATTTTACTTTAAGCCATGAGGTTGCCAATTACAGTGATCGGTCGATAGGAGAGTGGGGGTGCAAGGCTTAAAAAGTGTCAAAGCTTTATCTGTCAGAGAAGCTCAGCATTTGGTCACGACAGGAAGGTTTGGGAGACAAGTGCAATTATCTACAGGGACATACAGGTTCCTCCATTTCATTCCTGCAGCAGTTTGTCACCCTTCTTCCTAATCTTAAAGAATCTCTGCAAAACAAAGTAATTATGGATTTGGATTCTGAAATTTAATTTGAAAATTTAGATCCTATTATTGTTTGTCAAATTGGCATGCCAATGTATTTTGACAATAGCCCCCATTCTAGGTTAAAACCATTTTTCCCACCCACCCATAACCAAACTAGGCATTTTTTTTCCTTTATATTATGAAGCCAGAATTGCTCACTTCCCCTCCAGGTCCCTCGTCACTGCCGTTTCCAGGTGTGAGGACCATGAATCTATGCAGCAACATATCCTGTAAATGGCAAGTGACCCATCATCCCCCTGTGATAGCATTAGTCCTTAATGTGTGCACACTATTATCTGAATACCTGTATACTTAATACATTAAGATATATAGTAAGATAAATAAATAGAAAGATAGATACACACATTGATAGACAATATGGGATCTATTGTACAGTCATATTATATTTTTTCATAAGGCCAGCAACAGTCATATTAAAATTCATAATGCAATTAGCTAATTTGCAAAGTTAAAGAATAAGTCTTATGAGCACATATTTTTAGTTCAAATTACAATGTTTATGTTTATCTTAAAGTAATTTGTAACATAATCACCACTTTTTACACACTAAGTATTTTATATTGCTCTTTCAGCTATATATATATTATCTTTGCAACCATTGTGTGGCAATGCAAAGCACGATACTGAGGCTAGATATACAGTATATTGTGTAAATATGTCTGTTCTTATGTACATATACACATAATAACAAACTATACACAGATTTTTTTTAAACATTACCAACTATATGAATAATTACATCAAACTGATATCATTTTAGATGTATTACTAAAAATATTCACTCCTTGTAAGATGGGTAGAGAAGGGCAGGTGCCATCAGTTTTGGCTACAGATTCACTTTTGCTAACAACCAATTAACACATTTTATAAATATTAATTCATTAACTAATTGTGTAATGGGAATTACATTTAATTTCAAACTTTTAACTAAAATTTTAAACAGCATTTGATGCCTTAATACAATTCCAATCTTCTAAAAGTTAACAGGGTAATGTTATTTTTAAAATTAGGTTTAAAATATTTTGTTAAATCTTATTTTCAAAAACATTGCTATTACTCAAAATTTCTATGACTAATATTTGTTTTTATTAAATTATATGATTGTGGAATGTTTTCAATTTGCTGATACTCTACAGTATTTAGAAATAGAATAGTTACACTTAAATCAATGACAAGCAAGTTTATTTATTTTCTAATGTTATAATTTTTGTCTGGCAAATATGAAATATTGTAAAAAAAAAAAAAAAGCCATGTTTACAAATGCAACAAAGTTGAGTTTGATGGAAACTCTTACTATGTTTACTAAGTTAGTAATATAGAGCTAAAAAAACACAAGCTCAGATTTACAAACATCTGAATGAATCAAATAATTAACTTATTACTGCCCTTATGTCTACTTGCCTTTGGAGTTCCAATTAAAGAGACAGCCTAAAAGTAGTGTATCTTCAATCAACTGCTTATTCATAAAATAAAGATTTAAAAAAAAATCTAAAAAATATAACAAATATTGTTGACAACATATAAATGTAGAATCGAATGGATCCAGAACTCAATAGTTTAGTTTTAACAGTTTTATCATATTTGGAAAATTCAACAAGGGTCAAAATGATCAATACAAAAGTTTTAGATGTACACTTAACATAAATTACAATTACTAAAATGGTTAATATAATAGAGTATAAAAAGTTATGGATAAGTAACTAGTGTTAAATTAAATTAATAAAAAAGAGAAGATATCTGAACCATAACTTTAGACAAAAGAAGAAAGAACCTCAGAAGTGCCCCTGACAAAAAGGAGAAAGATTTGGACTATCTTGGTACCTCAAGGATATAAACAAGAGTATATATTATAAATATATTTAATTGAGGCAATATCCCCTTTTAAAAATGTAACCATAACTTTGTTTTTAGATGCCTGCTGGTCATTAATGCTCTGAAATTTGCTACCTTCTCTAAGTCCTAGGAAATATGGACAGATAAACGTAAGACCTTCCCATGTTTACCTAAGTGATGATGCAGTATAGTAAATAATATTGATTGTGATAGATCCATTACTTATACTCAAGAACTGTAGTAGACTGATATTTAAAACCTGTACTGTACATTCAGTTCAACTTGCTGTACTTTCTGTTTAAATAAAAAAAAAAGAATGATTAAAAAAAAAAAAGATATCTAAAATGAACCAGGTTTAGTAGAGAGCAATATTAAAAAATAGAAAATGGAAATCTCAGAAAAGCTACAATCAGTTATATTGTATCCTCCTGACCAATGGGTCAGCAATCTTAGCAACAAACTAGAGAACAAAATCACTCAAATGTAAAATATCTAATTTACTGTGCAGATGAGGGCACAAACATGCATTCTAAGCCCTTCAGAACCCTTTTAAAACAATGCAACTTCTGTATTGTTTTTCATTTTCACAATATGCATCACTGTGTGATACATAATCAATGACCATTGCATCAAAAACATTGCTCTAGTAATAGAATAATGGTATGCCATATTAGCCCTATGATAAATGTAGAAAATTGAATTTGAAGGATTACAATATACACATTTACATCTCACATACTAGAAATAGAAATTCAAGCTTTTAAATCATTTTGGGTTTCTTTATATGGCATAATATGCACTAGATGCACTAGATATCATGCCTGAATAAAAATGTCTGTATCTATTGTTTCTCAATTAATGCTATCATTCTAAATGTAAACTTTCTACATTCCTGCTTTAACTAGGACTCATAAATGCAATGGCATATTTAGTTTAAATATATATATATATATATATATATATATATATATTGTAATAAAAAATATACAGTAAATCCCTTACATTTTTAATGAAAGAGCATAACCAGACAGGTTACTCTAAACTAGGCTACAATGAGCCAAAAAAAACTTCACTGAATCAGTGTGAATAACAGCAGAGCCATTGTTGGTCCCCCAGACCTACTCTATAGAAGCCATGATTTCTATTCACTGCTCTGATGATGACTATCAAGTCTGAAACAGCTATATGGGTTTGGAATATATAGCTGTTCAATATTAGGCTGCATTTTACGTGTAAACCATTGATTCCACATTCAACGTTGGTAAGGGGTGTAAAAGATGTAATGGCTCTACCTACTAATGTAAAGACAGAATACACCCCTTAGTTTTGGATTTGACAATGACAGTGAGAGATGCAGATGCTTTATGTTTTAAGAAAATTCTGCTTTGCAAAAATTACTGAAAAATTATTGTAGGGTATATGACACTACTGTGCAACATTTCAATTTGGCAAATAGCAATCATATTTTTCAAAATGACATCCTAACCTCACCAATTGCTTCACAATGTATTTATAAAGCTGTTGCTTTATGATAAAGTAATTTTTTAAATCTGCAAACAGTAAAGTTATGCAAAAGCTGAAAACCTAAACAAAACCAGCCCAGTAGAACATAGTAACTGAGCTTTCAAATAAATAGAAGGAAGTTTGTATTACAAGTAAGTATGTGGGCCACTTTTAGAACCATAATCAAAATAGAAAATGTTGGCAAATATAAAACAGAAAACCAGCAAACTAGACTCAAGCACCTTGGCAACTCTCAATTATTTGTCAGAATCAAAATTGTATACATCAAAAGTAAGACCTGTCCCCTGGACCTCTACAGAGCCAATTCCTAATACAACAACCAAAAATTTAATAAAGCTGGAACTTGAATCCCATAAAATATTTGTTCATATATACAAAATAAACATCATATACATAAAAAAACTCTGGATGGTTGAATAACTGGTTACTGAGACATCCTTCATTATCAACCTAATAAAATAACCTGCTGACAGGGCCCACATCTACAATGTATATAAATGATCGATATAAACAAATATTATGGGTCATAGATTGGTGTGGTGCAGAGAAGTCCCCTCTCCAATCTGCATGCTTTCGTATCTTTGATAAAACCTTAATTGAAGAGTATATGATGAAAATATGGCTCACAGACACACCCCCACAAAGTAATGGGAAATAGATCTTATAAAATTGTTCTTTATATGTTGACTAAGTGGTTCATAGTTTCTTCTCAAGGGCTACCTTCTCATAACAGGCTGTATAGAAAAACAAGAGTTCCTGTTCACAGATGGTGGGAGCCCCCATATAAACATAGGTTGACCGATCATAGGTAAATCCACTGTAGCATTCAATGTCCAAAAAAACCCTTGTAAGCACAGTAGTGTTCTTCCACCTTTAGAGCTATTCCTACAGGTAAAGAACATCCACAAACTACAAGAACTGTCTTTGTGAAATTGGGTATTATGTGCCTTCAGCGGTAACTGTTTTTTTTTTTCTCCGAAGATAGCAGCTCCATGGGCTACTCTACCATGATAAACTGTGTAGTAAACTAGCTCCTGTTCATAGAAGTGATGGAAACCCCTTAAACAAACATGAGGCAATTTATGGAGAATGGTAAGTAGGAGCGCTTCTGCTAGAAGGGTCCTCCAGTTTCTATATACATTCAGAATCATCCAAGGTAGCAGGATAGCAAGCTGGCAGGCACTCAAGCAACATTTACAGGAGAGAAGCAGGCTCTGGATAGACAAATATATGCAGAGAAACACGCTTCTAAGCAGGGTTGCCAACTTTCAGTAAATTTACGAACAGTTTTTAAAATCCATAGCTGTTGCATCTGTCCATGAATGTCAGTTACGGACATGCAGCCTACATATCCGTAATGGACATTCAAGGACAGATGCAAAAAGTACAGATTTTACAAACTGTTCGTAAATTTACTGAAAATTGGCAACCCTACTTCTAATGAATATAACAGTGCACAATAAGAAATAAACGCCCCTCTTCTTCCTTTATACACTCCACTGCGCTTCGGGAGCAAGTCTGCTAAACTCAGACTAAAATCACCCTACCAGCTGCTACTTTACAATAAATAGAATGAAAAAACTATTTTGAATAACCAAAAATAGTAGCGCTCTGTGTATCACAACACAACTCTAAATAATCTAAAATATATATATATACCCTGTAAAGAAATATATATATAAAATTACAAATATACACCCTATGAAAAGAAATATGTGCATAAAAGTAAAGTTATAGTTAATAGGTGTCCATAACGTTCAAACAGTGTTTTCAAAACAATTACTGTGAAGTGTTTTTTTTTAAAAAGTCCATAAGTGAAAAAAGGTAGTTCCAAATATAGTGACTTCAAATAAAGAATGAATATAATGTCTTCCTGTGTTCTCTTGAAAAGACCTTCACTACACCAACGTGATTAGTGACTCCACTCCCTAAGGACTTGCACTCACCAATAGGATATGCCTCACACTCTCATGCTCGGCCTTACAGCTTAATTACCCCCCAGGGTATCAAAAGCGGATCCAAACGATGACATTAAGTCAGTCAAGTCTCCCACATGAAAAAAACAAATATCTCCAATAGTGAAGTACATAAAAACTTTTATTAAAATGACAAAGCACAAGTAACCTTCTATGGTTTCACTCACATTTGACAGATCAAGATCAAGCACTTCAGCAAAAATCTCTTCACACGCCAGGCAGGCATACACCGGGTAGCCGCGATGTATTGCGGTCTCGGCGGACCAACCAACTATGTGTGTCTCACCCTCCTTCACGTATGTCCGCCTCTCCACTCAGGAACAAAAACACTGTAGTCCTATGTGACTAAACTAGTCTGGGAGGAGCTACACAGCGTTCACTTGGTGTGTAACGTTCGGATTTTTCGACCGCTCATCTAATTTACAGTCCGGTGTTTGGGCGGGAGTCTATGGTGTTTTCGTTCCTGAGTGGAGAGGTGGACATACGTGAAGGAGGGTGAGACACACATAGTTGGTTGGTCCGCCGAGACCGCAATACATCGCGGCTACCTGGTGTATGCCTGCCTGGCGTGTGAAGAGATTTTTGCTGAAGTGCTTGATTTTGATCTGTCAAATGTGAGTGAAACCATTGAAGGTTACTTGTGCTGTGTCATTTTAATAAAAGTTTTTATGTACTTCACTATTGGAGATATTTGTTTTTTTTCATGTGGGAGACTTGACTGACTTAATGTCATCGTTTGGATCTGCTTTTGATACCCTGGGGGGTAATTAAGCTGTAGGGCCGAGCATGAGAGTGTGAGGCATATCCAATTGGTGAGTGCACGTCCTTAGGGAGTGGAGTCACTAATCACATTGGTGTGGTGAAGGTCTTTTCAAGAGAACACAGGAAGACATTATATTCATTTTTTATTTGAAGTCACTATATTTGGAACTACCTTTTTTCACTTATGGACTTTTTTTTAAAAGACACTTCACAGTAATTGTTTTGAAAACACTGTTTGAACGTTATGGACACCTATTAACTATAATATTACTTTTATGCACATATTTCTTTTCATAGGGTGTATATTTGTAATTTTATATATATATATTTCTTTACAGGGTATATATATTTTAGATTATTTAGAGTTGTGTTGTGATACACAGAGCGCTACTATTTTTAGTTATCTAAAATAGTTTTTTCATTTTAACCCTGCTTCTAAGTGCAGTATGTCAGCAATTTTATTTAAAGACAACAGTTAAAAACACTTACAGGATTACATGGTAAACAGGCTCATCAATGTATGAAGTCCTCCTGAGATGAACTTCCCTGGGAAGGGTCTGGAGGAGCAAGGTGGCTGACACACTTCCTGAACCCACTGTTGAATACAGGGGGTGAAAGTGACGTCACCAAGGGGCTGTGACTAGTTTCGGAGCATGTTCAAAGGCTCCTTCTTCAAAACCTCAAAACCAAGTTTCAGGGTGGTTTCAGGAAGTGCAAAAGCCATCTTGCTCCTCCAAACCTTAGTTCCTGTAGCTTCTGGCCGCCTCAGTGACAGGGAAGATCATCTCAGGAGGACTTTATACATTGATGAGCCTGTTTACTCTGTAATCCTGTAAGTGTTTTTAACCGTTGCCTTTTAATAAAATTGCTGACATACTGAACTTAGAAGCGCCTTTCTCTGCATATGAGGCAATTTATGACCATGCATTCATCTCTATAAACATGCATCCTGGTATGCAGAGGTATCCATATACTGTATAAAAAAGAAATTCACAGAAGTGGTGGGAGTCCCCATATAAACATAGATGAAGCCAGTGTAGCAATTGGCCAAACATCTTCTGTAAGCAGTACAGTGCTCCTTCAACTTCAAAGCAGTTCTGTTTCAATTGTTTTTATTAATTGTTTTGAAAAGAGCAAAGGGAAAAAAATCACTTGGCAGAGTAGCAAACAATCCTTGCATACTCTGCACATACTGTATAACAAATATGATACATAAGAAGGGGGGGAGAACAAAAGAAGACCATATCGTTTGGGTCAGGTCACCCGTAAGGCCCTAAATAAACACATAAACACATACAGAAGGGAAAAACAAGCATCTGGCTATATACTGCATATGAAGAATCAATAACATCGTAATTACTAAGAGGCAGCCATCAATATGACCGCCTAGCGAATCATATTATGGGAAACTTAAGGACTATGAGGTCTAAATATCATTAAAGCGTAACCGCTCAAAGCAGTTCTACAGGTAGTGCACACTCACAAAATGATAAAGAACAATCTTTTGTGAAAGTTGGTATTATGGTGGAAACTCTTCAAACAAGCACAAGGCAATCCAAGGCCATGCATTTACCTGCATAAACATGCCTCCTGTTTTCCAGAGGTATCCATAGGATATATAAAAAGCAGGTTCACGTATGGGCTTTTTGCTCAAAACAATCAGTTTATTACTATCATTTATGCAGTCCAGGTTTAAAAAAAGAAATAAGAATTCTAGATGGTTGTTATAATTAACAGCATTTCTTTTCTGTTAGCAAACTTTTTATATGCACAAGGTCCATAAATCATCAATATACTATATATATATAATATATTTTGTCTTTAAGTTGGTATAAGAAGGTTGAAATACACAATGGCTCCTTTAACTGTTGAAAACTCTGATAATATTTCTACACCCAGGTTCAGAAAAATGAACTCCTGCTGTCGCTTCTACAGATTTGTTTCTCTTCCCTGTTAGATTTACTATATACATGTTTTTTTTCGCATTGTTTTTCCCGTTAGCCTTTTGAATTCTGCATGTATTATTTTTATTACCTACCGTATATACTCGAGTATAAGCCAAGTTTTTCAGCCCTTTTTTTAGGGCTGAAAGTATACCCCTCGGCTTATACTCGAGTCAGTACCTGAAAATCTTGTTATTCCGCGGCCGGCGTCCATTGTTTAAATCTCGCGGCTTTCTTCTGGTCCCTTCAGCGATAGGCGTTTCCAGCAAACACTGTGTTGAGTGTTGCGCCTATCATGGACGTTCTCTTGTCCGACGTCCGTGATTGGCGGAACACTGAACACAGTGCCTGCTGGGAAACAGAGTCCGAGAATAAGAGGATCTCCGTGATAGGCGCAACACTCAACACAGTGTTTGCTGGAAACGCCTATCACGGAAGGGACCAGAAGAAAGCCGCGAGATTTAAACAATGGACGCCGGCCGCGGAATAAGAAGATTTTCAGGTACACTGACTGACTCGGGCACAGTGAGGTGGCAATGGGCACAGTGAGGTGGCACAGTGAGATGGCAATGGGCACAGTAAGGTTGGGAAATTGGCACAGTGAGGTGGCAATGAGCACATTTCCCACCTAGGCTTATACTCAAGTCAATAAGTTTTCCCAGTTTTTTGTGGTAAAAGTAGGTACCTCGGCTTATACTTGGGTCGGCTTATACTCGAGTATATACAGTGATTGGCAGAACACTGAACACAGTGCCTGCTGGGAAACAGAGTCCGAGAATGAGAGGATCTCCGTGATAGGCGCAACACTCAACACAGTGTTTGCTGGAAACGCCTATCACGGAATGGACCAGAAGAAAGCCACGAGATTTAAACAATGGACGCCGGCCGCAGATTAAGAAGATTTTCAGGTACACTGACTGACTCGGGCACAGGGAGGCTGCAATGGACACAGTAAGGTGGCACAGTGAGATGGCAATGGGCACAGTGAGGTGTCAATGGGCACAGTGAGGTGGCACAGTGAGATGGCAACGGGCACAGTAAGGTTGGCCAATTGGCACAGTGAGATGGCAATGGGCACAGTGAGATGGTAATGGGCACAGTGAGATGGCAATGGGCACAGTGAGATGGCAATGGGCACAGTAAGGTTTGGCAATTGGCACAGTGAGGTGGCAATGAGCACATTTCCCCCCTAGGCTTATACTTGAGTCAATACGTTTTCACAGTTTTTTGTGGTAAAAGTAGGTACCTCGGCTTATACTCGGGTCGGCTTATACTCGAGTATATACTGTATTTGTTATTGTACCTTTTATGTATATATACAACATAATCATAAAGAAAGTACCAAGCCTAGCTTAAAGGCATAGTTCACATTTACCAAAGAACTGCCTATGCAGATAAGGGATGTTAGTAAATAAAACAAACTGTGAGCTGTGACCAAAGTTGCATAATGGCCTTGCCATAGGTGTAGGCCATTTACATACCTCATGATGACTGAAAAATTTACATCTCCCCATCCTGCCTTGTTGCTAGGACATTGCTAAGACATGCCCAGTTGTTACTGTTCACCTCTACCATCAGAGAAACAAGCTCTTTCTCTGATTCAAACCCCTCACATGCTCTTTCTCTTCCTTGATGCAGTGGCTCTGAGCTCAGGGTTTTTAGAGCTCACTCCTGTGATGGTGAGTGTGAACATTGACAGCTAGGTATGCTTTAGCAATGTCGTTGCAACAAGGCAGGATGAAGAGATATAATCTCTTGGAGCTTTGAAGTCAGGCCTACACCTATTGCAAGGGCATTATGCAACGTTGGCCAAAGCTGCACTGTTTGTTTTTATCTAAAGACATCCCTTATCTGCATATGCATATCTGGTCAGTGGCATTTTAAACCCCTAGCCCCTATTTGTGGTGTTTAGCAGCACTTTAAACCCCCCCCCCCCCAAACAATCCCAAAACATTGGTGGACACTGACGCTTTAAATTCTCCCTACAAATCCTACATCATTGGTGGTCATCGCCCCCTTAACCTCCCCATATTCAATTGCAGCTTTCTTCCAGTGCAGCTGGAGGATTTAGGGATTGATCTGCTCAATAAATCCTCAGTTTTCCCTTTCCTCTTACAACAGAGTACTCATCAATGTAAACAGTACCACACTGTATATATTGGTGATCACTGTGATTGGTCATCACAGCAATCATATTGCAAACAGCCACTCCAATCAACTCTGTGCCTTTAGCCAAAGCTATCTGCTGCCTAATGACTGGCATTTGGAGCAGCAGCTTAGTGTGTGCACCAGGCATGTGCATACACATAAAAAAGTACATACAGGACATATGGACATCTTCTGGCCATTTAGTTACACCAGACAGATGTAAGGAAGTTAAATGAGTATTCAATTATTAGGTTTATTTGTAAAACAAAGATTGCACAAGCATAGAAAAATAAGAATTAAAAAAAAAAATACTTTAAAACATATCTGAAACATAACTGTCAGAAAAGCCATATACTTGTCACTAAATAAAAATAACTAGGTATGTAAAAGTGACATACGTGCAGCATACCTGAACATCATTGCTGATTTTCAAAGCTTGGCCTGTAGTACCACTGGAAGGAGCTGAGTCATCAGTATCAATGAGATTGTCTGTGGGGACATTCTGGACTGGCTTCAGATAAGCAATTTCATTTTGCTTTGAGTCAAGAGTCACACATACATCGTAGGAGAATGGAAACGGTAAGCTTGCATCACTAATCTCAGAGGGACATCCCAGGGTGAACTGAGGGTAAACATTTCTGTTAAACTCTCCCAAGTTTATTGCTGAACTTGTTTTTTTGCATTTAACAATAATTACAATCAGCACGGTCACAATAAATAAAAGAGAAATTAGAGCTATGGCTATTACCAGGAAGAATGTTACATTAGATGAAGCATCTGAAATATTGGGTTGTCGTTTGATTTCTGGAACAGCTTGCTGAAAATTTTCAGCTACAACCAAATTGAAAGTGACTGTAGAAGACAGTGATGGAACTCCATTGTCCTTCACTAAAACCACAATCTTTTGTCTTGAAGAGTCTATGGCTTGAAGATCTCTTCTTATCCTAATTTCACCAGTTATTTGGCCAATATGAAATAATGATGAGTCAGGTGCTTGTAGGAAGTGGTAAGAGAGCCAGGCATTGTGTCCAGAGTCAGCATCTATAGCAATTACTTTGGTTACTAAATAACCTTTCTCAGCATAATGAGGGATAAATTCAAATATTGCAGATTCCTCGTTGTCCGGTGATGGATAGAGAATCTTTGGAGCATTATCATTCTTATCAACAATACAAATCCTCACTGTGGCATTACTGCTTAGAGGAGGAGATCCACTGTCTTTAGCAATCACCTGGAACTGGAATTCCCGTAACTGTTCAAAGTCAAATGATCTCTGAGCATATAGAACTCCAGTAATTGAGTTCATGGAAATATATGAAGATACTGGAATTTCTTCTACATTGCTGTTTAAAATGCTGTAAGTGATTTTGCCATTGTCATCACGATCCAGATCTTCAGCATGAACCTTGTGCACTGAAGTCCCTGGTTGATTATTTTCTGTAACATAGACAATGTAGTTTGTTTTCTCAAAAACAGGAGGGTTATCATTAACATCTGATATAGTTAATCTAATGGTTTTATTACTTGAAAGCGATGGTGAGCCATTGTCCACACAGTTAATAGTAATATTGTACACAAAAATGATTTCTCGGTCCAAGTTGGTTGCCGTTACAAGCTTGTAATAACTACTTGAAGATGGTATAAGTTGAAAGGGCAAGGTGTTTGAAATCTGACAAACAATCTCAGCATTCATGCTGGAATCTAAATCATGAACATTAATCACTGCTATCACGGTACCAGTTGGTGAATCCTCTGGAATTGTTGCAAAAAGGGATGTTAGTGTAATTTCTGGGATGTTGTCATTCACATCAGTCACTTGAACTGCTACTTTACAATGCGTAAAATGACCACCACCATCTTTAGCTTCTACAGTCATTTCATAATTATCTGAGAGTTCATAGTCCAAATTTCCAATTGTCCTTATATCACCATTTATTGAATCAATGTTAAACAATTGATGAGCATTTTCGGAAATGTGACTAAGAGAATATGACACTTGCGCATTTGAGCCTTCATCCTCATCAGTTGCATTTAAACGAATTACTAGAAAACCAATTGGTACATTTTCAGGCAATCTTATATGATATGTGTCTTGTGCAAACACAGGAAAGTTATCATTAAAATCTTGTACAACAATCTTAACTATGGCTGTACCAGATTTTGCAGGCTTTCCTCCATCTTTAGCAGTCAAAATTAACTCATAGGAACTCTGCTGTTCTCTGTCCAGAGACTTTTCTAGTATAATTTCTGGATATTTAATGCCATCCTTTGTGGTTCTTTCTCCAAGACTAAAATGTTCATTTCCAGCAAGAGTATAGCTTTGTACAGAATTACTGCCAAGATCTGGATCCTGTGCATTGCCTAGAGAAAAGTGTGTCCCTGGTAAAGTAACTTCACTAATTTCTATATCAAAATGTTTTTTAGAAAAGGTAGGTGAATTGTCGTTAACATCCTGAATTTCAATGCTGATTGTGTAAAAGTTTAGAGGACTTTCTATGACGGCTTCAAGGTTTAAAAAACAGCTCTGTTTAGCTCCGCATAATGTTTCTCTGTCAATTCTCTCTGCCACAAATAAGTTACCATTTTCCATATTAATACCAAAGTACTGCTTCTTTGCTTTATGAATAATTTGGAATTTTCTGAGTGTTAATCCCTTAACATCCAACCCAAGGTCTTTTGCCACATTTGCAACAACAGATCCTTTCTTCAGTTCTTCTTGCACAGAGTACTGTAACTGACCAGATGTAATGTTAAAGAAAAATAAAATAAAACCACATACTTGCCATAGCTTTGCACCCTTTGTTCCCTGTCTTCTGGTACTATTCATTGTAAATGGGAAACCATTAGCTGTTGCTCCTCATTAATAAAGGAATCAAGCAAGAATAAACATTAAAATGCAATAGATTTTTGAAGATGTCCAGAAGCATCCAAGCATCAGCACGCACAGTGGAAATATTGCAGTGCTTTCTTTTCTTCTGCACTGTTAGACTGTAGTAAAATTCATAAAGGTATTTCGTCAATCAGATGGATTAGAAATGATACAGTCCTATACTGACACCAAGAGGTCAAATACAAGTATTGCAGTTAAACTGCTTACAGATTATTTACATTATATATAATAGCCTTTCCAGTTAGTGTTTTGTGTGCTTGTTATACACTATGCTTATAAAGGCAAAAAAAAAATGTTTTCTAAAAACGTAAAAAAATAAATAAATTATTTATTGTTATAACAGTGTTCTTTAAGTAAGTTAAATACAAAGAAAATATAGCATGTAGTTTTAAAAATATAGTTAATTGTATTAATCGAAAACTATCAATATTAATGTAGATTAGGAAGTTACAGGGTTAAGAGGTGTAAAGAATGTTAATAATATTAATGGTGCAGTTAAGCTTACTTGAATCTTATTGGTGAAAGAAGTCCATTGCAAACTGCCCTTTTCTCTTTTAAATAACCTAATGTTGCTGCAGCAACAACCGTAGAAAAATGAAGCATATGCTGTCTATAAGTTGAACTTATATCAGCAATATAATTGTAGCAGGTATTTGAATTTAAGGGAAGCATATGGGTGGTAGTGTAACCCAGATGCACTGAATCTGAGACCCTTTTATGGTTCTTGGAAGACTCTGGTGGTATGAGGTTCCCTGCGGCCTGTGGGTGGCATTGTTGCCCTGGGCCGGAGTTGAACCTACACCGCAAGACTGTGCCTTTTTGTCCTCACCTGGTGCTGGTACAGCGGGGCGGGGAACCTGCTGTGACCCAAAGGGAGAGGGGATAAAAGGGGCGGACGCCCTTACCATGGGGTTCAGAGTTCGGAGTCGGAGGACACGGCCGCACCCAGGCACCTTCAGCCTGGGTGCTGGCATTCTGGAGTTCCGGGCCCAGGTGCCCTTGACCTGGCCAGAGCGGGAGATGGAGTCCATCTCAGGCACCTTTAGCCTGGGGTGAGGTACTATGGCGGATGCCTGGGGCTCAGTACCTTCGACTGAGTTCTGCGAGGGTGGAGGAATCCGAGGGGGCCCTAACTCATTGGGTGCCCGTGTCTGAGGCCAAGGAGACTGGTGAGCGGAACTTCTCTGGAGAGTCCGGCGCAGCATTGCTGGTGACAGAGAGGCCTCCGGTGACTCCCTTGGATGGATATCCTTCCCCTGACAGGGGCTGTGCTAGCGAAGGTAATTCATGTTCTACCTCACATAGTCAGTGGCAGTGACTATTCACCACTGGTGACACCACAGTGGTTAGCGATACTTAAAGGATTGTGCCTCGACCTACTCCCATTAATACTGAACTGTTGCAAAGGTCCCAACTTGACTGTGCTGTATATTTATTCGCTGAGAAGAATAAAACTGTGTTGGACCTATTCAGTGTGTGGAACTCTGGTTACTAGGAGCAAAGGAGGAGTTAAGGACGGAGGAAAGCATTTGACTCTAGGACACCTACACAAAACCCGATCTTTCTGGCCTTCACCTCTTCACTATGGAGGACATGGGCAGTGGTGTATCTCATCCCTCCCCCCGGTACTAATACCTCTAGACAAAGACAGACAAGCCAAGAATGAGAAGGGGTGAGAGGGGTGAGGTCGCTACACATGGGGGCATCGTGTCCGGGATGTGTATGGTGTCTGAATTTGAACTTTGCTGCCCGGAGGAGTTCCGAGTAGGTCGGCCATATTTTCCAATGCGCCACGAGGCAAACCATAGCTGCGCAGTTCGTGGGTGGGGAAAAGGAAAAGCCCACGAACAAGTGCAGAGTGTGGGAGGAGTCTGGCCATGTGGACGTACACACGTGGAGATTCCGGCGCGAGTGGGTCAGTGCGCAATGGAGCAGCGAACAGGGAAGGTGACTTCAAGTACTCCGTGGATTTCTGCTTCTTCCTTCACGGACATGACTTCTCTAGCTGCTCCGATTATGGACACAGGAATCAGACTAAGGCCCCGGGGGCGATTGGCTCTGTACACCTGCAGAGACATGGAGGCCCTCGGTGTGATCTGTCCCGGTTATTCGGGACTGGTGGTCCAGTTGAAGCCATTCGGGCGATGTGAGGTCTGCAAGGAGTTTCTTTTCGAGGTGGAGCCATCCACAGAAAGGCCTCGCGCCTTCCACCTGAACTACCTCACAGGTACTGCCACTCCGTAGGGAGAGATCAATGCCATGGCGGGCATTCCTGCACGCACTGAGCAGGGCGAAGTGACTGCCCAAGCGGAGATTAAGAGAGAAAAATCAGAGGATGCTGCCTCGGTCACCAGCAGCTCCCTGCTCAGACCGCCGAAAGGAGAGTCGGCCTGGTACAAGCCTCCTGTGGTCGTGGAAGAGCTTCGCCCCGTCGCTTGCCTGGCCTGGATGGATCCGGAGGGAAGAGCCCTGGACATCCCTGTTCTTCTGAAGGCCTAGGTGAGCCAGGGGTCGGGACTGTGTGTGTGGTTGGAGGTGTCGGCAGCCCACTGTCGGTGGAGGCCGTCAAGGGGGATGATTCCGTGACTGGGAATTATCTGCCCGCTGAGTGTTATGACACCTCCGACCTGGATTCATTGTCTGACAATGGCGATGATGGGGAGATAGATGAGATCTTCCACCGGAAGGGATGGGACAAGATGAAGTTACCCTCGTCCCATGTCATAAGGGACCCACCTATGTCCATTGGGGATAGTACACCCCGGGTGGAGGCCTCGGAGCCTAGGGAGGAATCTGGTCCACTGTCTGCGATCCCTCTTCTGGATTCAACTTCCATTTCACCTGCTCCTGTTGCGGGAGTGCAACGCAAGTCACTGCGGACCCCTATGCCCAAATCTACCGAGGTGGTGAACGCACCTCGCCATCCGGAAGCTATTGTTTTGCCTGGAGAAGGAGACCGTGTTACGATGCCACCTTTATCAAGGCTGCAGCGTCTCTTTGGCCAGAAGGTTGCCCAAGAGTATGGGTGGGAGTACCCATACCTACCTCGAGAATTGCTTTACGAGGTGGAAGTTTTTCGCCAGAGGTGGTACGATACTTTTGTTTGGGACAAACTTAAGGTACCTCAAGCACGCCGATACCTCTCATATTCACCAACGGTCACCAAAAAGTTTCGGGACTGTAAAGCTAAGTGGATGCTGGGAAGGCATATTCATGCGGACAAAGTAGTAATTTGTCGGAAGGATGGAGGGAGCATTGAGTACGATGTGGAGGCTTTTGATCAGCACTTGAAGCCTTTCTGTTTACCAGATCCCAAGTTTTATTTGTAAGAGAAAGAGACTCTTTTCTGTTTATTACTGCTGAGTTTCCTGAAGCGAGTGCTGGAACACAGAGACTGTGCCCTCTATTTTTCTGGGTGTTTGTTCTTGGGAAAATAGGAACTGTTGCCGTTTATTTTCTTTTTCTTTCCTCATCAAGAGAAATCAGTGACTTTGGGGTTTTAGTCAGTGTAGGGCCACAGAGAAAAAAAAATAAAAGAGGAAGAGAGGAAAGTTCATCTGGATTTGATAAGTGTCTTTACCACGGCATTACCACCAGGTGGCGGTGTTACGCAACGATTGTTGTTTGTTTTTGTACATTATGCAACACTCATTGGAGTGAATGGGTTTCTTCTCGGATAGACCCATTCGTTCCAAGCAAACACATATATTATGTTAGGATGTGTGTTTCTTTTTTTTTCTTCCCTCTGCAGGAGACTCGTCTATCAAGGCTGCGGAGAATGGGGTGGTCCTTAGATAGCCAAAGGGGGGGAGAAATGTAAATATGTGAGATGTTTAAAGTATTTTATTACAAAAGTTATGGTTTTATATTACTGTTTTCCCTTTCCTGTTTTAGGTCCTGGCACAATTCCTGAATGAAATTTGTTGAGTTGGATTTATGTGAATGTTGTCTCTGGGTTGAGCTCATGTTACCACTCTTTTGGAGACATGGGTTTGCACCAGACACTAGGGACCAGTGTCAAATCACCAGGGGGAGAATGTAGCGGGTATTTGAATTTAAGGGAGGCATCTGGGTGGTAGTGTGACCCAGATGCACTGATTGCTAGGGAATCTGAGACCCTTTTATGGTTCTTGGAGGACTCTGGTAGTGTGAGGTTCCCTGCGGCCTGTGGGTGGCATTGTTGCCCTGGGCCAGAGTTGAACCTACACCGCAAGACTGTGCATTTTTGTCCTCCCCTGGCGCTGGTACAGCGGGGCGGGGAACCTGCTGTGACGCAAAGGGAGAGGGGATAAAAGGGGCGGACGCCCTTACTACGGGGTTCAGAGTTCGGAGTCGGAGGACACGGCCGCACCCAGGCACCTTCAGCCTGGGTGCTGGCGTTCCGGAGTTCTGGGCCCAGGTGCCCTTGACCTGGCCGGAGCGGGAGATGGAGTCCATCTCAGGCACCTTTAGCCTGGGGTGAGGTACTATGGCGGATGCCTGGGGCTCAGTACCTTCGACTGAGTTCCGCGAGGGTGGAGGAATCCGAGGGGGCCCTAACTCCTTGGGTGCCCGTGTCTGAGGCCGAGGAGACTGGTGAGCGGAACTTCTCTGGAGAGTCCGGCGCAGCATTGCTGGTGACAGAGAGGCCTCCGGTGACTCCCTTGGAAGGATATCCTTCCCCTGACAGGGGCTGTGCTAGCGAAGGTAATTCATGTTCTACCTCACATAGTCAGTGGCAGTGACTATTCGCCACTGGTGACACCACAGTGGTTAGCGATACTTTAAAGGATTGTGCCTCGACCTACTCCCATTAATACTGAACTGTTGCAAAGGTCCCAACTTGACTGTGCTGTATATTTATTTGCTGAGAAGAATAAAACTGTGTTGGACCTATTCAGTGTGTGGAACTCTGGTTACTAGGAGCAAAGGAGGAGTCAAGGACGGAGGAAAGTATTTGACTCTAGGACACCTACACAAAACCCGATCTTTCTGGCCTTCACCTCTTCACTATGGAGGACATGGTCCATAGTGTATCTCATCCCTCCCCCCGGTACTAATACCCCTAGACAAAGACAGACAAGCCGAGAATGAGAAGAGGTGAGAGGGGTGAGGTCGCTACATAATGCTTAACATTTACTGTATGACTAAAAAACGCTACTATGAAAATGCTACATAGTATTCAATTTATGTAATAGAAAGGCTTCAACTATTTATGGTTCAATACATTTTTTATTGAATTTTACAGTAACAATGCATTGGATGTGCAGTAAACGATCTTAAAGTAATCAAGACATTGAAGATATGGTGCTAAAGCACCCATACAAGAAACAACAGTAACACAATAAATCAACAATAAATTGAGTAGAAAAAAAGTGTTAACCAACATCAAAATAAACAACATCAAGTAAAATTTATAGAATCTATGGATATATGTTGGTTCAAAAGGCGAGATTTCAACATAGGTAGCAGTCAGGCGGTGGGTTAACAAAGTAGGGGGGGGGGGGTGGAGTCCGCTTTCAGCTATTTATGATAACTTAGTCTTTTTAGTCTATTTAATTTTTTTCAAGAGAACACGATTTTCAGCTGAACTACCATTGCTTACTGATCCAATAATTTTACAATGTTTCTGAGGCGCTGACCTGCAGCAAGTGTAATTGGCAACTGTCCAGAGACAGCAAGGAAATTGTTATTTTCTGAAGAAAATTAACAATAGCAGCCAAAATGAGGTTAATTTAGTAAAGGCAAATAGGCTGTTTATTCAACAAAAATATCAATGGATGTAATGGTGTTTTGTGGAAAAAGTAAGTACAGCCCTGGCATTAAAAGCTGGTTTTGGCCCCTGTAGCAGAAACTACTTCTTTTAGGAATTTTGTATAACTTCCCTTCACTTTCTGACATTGACTGAATTTTTTTAAGCACTTCTGCATGCAAAATTCATTCAGTTACAGGATGTTTGCGGGTGTCCATAAATAGCCATTTCAAAATCCCCTACAAAATATTTAGGGGAAAAAACAGGGCTTTGTCTAAGGCAATCCATGGCCCTCTATTTTTTATTTTTGTGGCATTCCTTGATGAATTGTTAGTGTTCTTCAGAGCGACATGGTTCAACTTGAACTTTTTACCAGATGGCCTTAAATTCTCATCAAGCACATTTTGACATGATGGCGAATGTATAGTTGACTAAATGACCGTGAGATACCCATACCCTGATGCTGCAAAACAACTTCAAACCATAACATTTCCACTACCATGCTTCAAAGTTATTATACGGTGTAATCCTGAAATGGTGTTCCCGATTTACAGACTTGTCTACTTACACTATTACTATTTTTTTAAATCTACTCAACTCATAGTATATTTTCCTTATAGTGCAATGATTGGATTTCGAACCATTTTGCAATGTTTTTAAATCCCTTGACAAACTCAAAGAAACACAAATTTATTTCTTAGGGACTTAGAGAGCTGTATTGATCTTGGCTTGATGACACAAATGTGTCAATAGCAGAGAGATCACCAGCACCTAGATGTCTAGGGTTTAAATATGACAAGTACCATTTGCATACTTCTTAAGGAGGTTCTAATCAATGCCACCTAAACTTGAACACCAGATTCAAATTTTATGGTTTTGAAGTAGTGGTCAATGTAGTTGTGTGCTCTTTTTTCCACATGAGAAATCTGCAATGTTTGTTAATTTAGACCATGAAAATAAATACACTATGTCAGTTTTATGTGTCATTTGTTCAAGTATATCATCTGTAGGCACTAATTAAACAAAGATGTAATATTTGACTGTTAACCACTTAAGCCCTGGACCATATTGCTGCTTAATGACCAGGCCACTTTTTGCGATTTGGCACTGCGTCACTTTAACTGACAATTGCGCGGTCATGCGACGTGGCTCCAAAACAAAATTGGCGTCCTTTTTTTCCCACAAATGGAGCTTTCTTTTGGTGGTATTTGATCACTTCTGCGGTTTTTATTTGTTACAAAAATAGAGCGACAATTTTGAAAAAAAGGCAATATTTTTTACTTTTTGCGATAATAAATATCCTCCAAAAATATATAAAATATTTTTTTTCCTCAGTTTAGGCCGATACGTATTCTTCTACATATTTTTGGTTAAAAAAAAATCACAATAAGCGTTTATTGATTGGTTTGCGCAAAATGTATAGCTTCAACAAAATAGGTGACTGTTTTATGGCATTTTTATTAATATTTTTTTTTTTACTAGTTATGGCGGCTATCAGCGTTTTTTATCATGACTGCGACATTATTGCGGACACATCGGACACTTATGACACCATTTTGGAACCATTGTCATTTTTACAGAGAACAGTGCTATAAAAATGCACTGATTACTGTAAAAATGACACTGGCAGTGAAGGGGTTAACCACTAGGTGGTGCTGCAGGGGTTAAGTGATTCCTAGGGAGTGATTCTTACTGTGAGGGGGCGTGGCTACACATGACACATCACTGATGACTGTTCTTGATCACGGGGAACGGTCATCAGTGACAGCGTCACTAGGCAGAATAGGGGAATGCCTTGTTTACAAAGGCATTCCCCTGTTCTGCTCTTGCTGACTGCAATCGCGGGCTTCCCGAGACCCGCGGCCGCACTCGCGAGGCACGTGGCGGGCGCGCGCACCCGCTGGGTGGCAGATTTAAAGGGACGTACCTGTACGCCAATCTGCCTGTCCATGCAATTCTGGCGACGCACATCGGCGTGCGCCGGTCGGCAAGTGGTTAAAAAAAGGTAAAAAAAAGTCAAAACATTCTATGGGGTGTATTTACTTTTCATATGACTGTATAAGCCAAATAATGCATCAGATAATGGCTATCATATCAAAACATGTACTAGAGAAATTATGAGAAATAATACATTAACCCCTCCCCGACCAGCCGCCGCAGTTATACTGAGGCAGGTTGGCACTGCTGCGCGAGCCATCGTAGCTGTATGTCGGCTCTTTAAGACACTGTAGCAGGTGCGCGCGCCCACAGCGTGTCCACGGAGTCAATGCGCGTGCTTGGCGGGCGCGATAACTGCCGGGCACCAGAAAACGCTTATGACAGATCGAGAACTGAGATCTGTGTGTGTAAACACACAAATCCAGGTTCTGTCAGGGGAGAGGAAACAGATTGTGTGTTCCTACCAAGGAGGAACAGCGACCTCTCTCCTCCTCTAGTCAGCCACATTCCCCCCACAGTTAGAATACACATAGGGAACACATTTAACCCCTTGATAGCCCCTTAGTGTTAACCCCTTCCCTGCAAGTGACATTTATACAGTAATCAGTGGCTATTTAGAGCACTGATCTCTGAATAAATGGCACTGGTCCCAAAAAAGTGTCAAAAGTGTCAGATTTTTCCGCCGCAATGTCTCAGTCCCGATAATTACTAGTCGCAGATCACCGCCATTACTAGTAAAAAAATAATAATAATTAAAATGCCATAAATCTATCCCCTATTTTGTAGACGCAATAACTTTTGTGCAAACCAATCAATATACGCTTAATGCGATTTTTTTTTACCAAAAATATGTCGAAGAATACATATCGGCCTAAACTTTTTCTTGGATATTTATTATAGCAAAAAGTAAAAAATATTGTGTTTTTTTCAAAATTGTCGCTATTTTTTTGTTTATAGTGCAAAAAATAAAAACTGCAGAGGTGATCAAATACCACCAAAAGAAAGCTCTATTTGTGCCATTGTCAGTTAAAGCGACGCAGTGCCGCATCGCAAAAAATGCTCTGGTCAGGAAGGGGGGCAAATCCTTCTGGGGCTGAAGTGGTTAAAAAACCACCCAATGAAAACAGCGGCCCTTTAAAAAGTTTTTATGTTAGAAAAAAGAGATACGTTAAAATCAATATATAAATAAAATGCCGTACATCTCTGAACCATTAATTCCTTACATTATTTACATTTCCTAATTATATATATATATATATTGACAGTACGGTCCCCTGTCATTGAGTATGTCACCCAGGAGGACTCTAGGATGATGGTTTAATTTGGAGGAGACTGTGTTTTAAGTTTCCTCTGTGGTTTGTAAAATCCAGTTGGGAACTTGGATCCCGTGGAGATTTTGCAGCGATCTGGGTGGGAGGAAATCTCCAATCCTGGGACCAGGTTTTGGGAACAGCCAGGAGGTTGATTGTGTAGGTGGGTCCTGGGCTAATAGTAGAGTCAGGACCAGGGTTCTGGGCTACACCCTCCTGAGGAGTCCAGGCCTGCAAGGGAGAAGCCAGAGAGTGCAGATGTGCACTGTGAAAACCAGAGACCCAAGCCTGTGGTCGTTGCCAGAAGTCAGGAGGGCTCCACGTGGAAGCCAAAGCAGTAAGGGGCTGCATACTGTATTATGCGCACAGAGTGTGTTTTAAAGACTGTCTGTGAGAAACAGACAAAGGGCCTATAGTGGAAGGCCTGAGAGGCATGGCTGAATGTGTAAGCCAGGAGGCTGACCCCCTACCGTTGTTTGGTGTTGATGGTGAAAACCCCCTACGAGGGAAACCCTTTGATTTTGTTTTCTTGAACTGTCATTAATAAAAGTGGGCGAACAAGCCCATAAACGGCACAACTGGTGTGGACTCAGCTCGCTAGTAGGCTCTACACTAAGCTAATTAACCCCCAAATATAACTATATATATATATATATATATATATCTATATCTATAGATATAGATATATATATAGATCTATAGATATATATAAAGTAGGGTTATTCCAAAAGTGTACTTGTAATAAACCATATTTACAGTACCTGTAAACCTTTTCCTCTGAGATCTTCATTGTGTGACACAACTGGTGCCATACAAGTTTTCTAATGAAAACTTCTACATTGTTAACAAATATATATGTTATTTAATGATGTTCAGGAACCTGCAGAGGTTTAAACATTAGTTTCCTCCAATTCAATAGCTAACCCTACCTATTTTTTCATCAGAGCAGATATGCACATATTGTAACTATTACAGTTGGTTGTGCTAAAATCAGGAAACCTAACAATTTGCTATCACTTGAATATTTGTATATGCATCACACAATTCAGGAGTCTAGATAATCGCTATTGTTAAATTGTATGATTCTTTGTAGACTGGACAAATGTAGATGTAGATGTATTTAATCTAGTAAATTATAAAATGTGCAATTTTATGTATTATGAATACATTATTAGTTAAATGTTTTACCAAAATGAATACATTTTTCCAAAGACATATGATAATTTCATTAGACGTATTGACATATAAGAAGATATGATAAAGTTTATTATTAAAGTTTTTTTTAAAACAAAGGCGCATTTGAATGAACAGTACAAATGAACAGCTGGTAAATGGTGGTAAAACCCAAAGCTCAAAGCTAAGTCAAAAATATTTTGAAATATTAGTAGGGCAGATTATAACAAATGCAGTAATATCAAAAATATTTCCAAGTAAACCTGCATGTGTAGAAATGTTATTATCAAGTGATGTACAGTAATATTATAGTTGTACTGTTTAAAAAAATAATATATATATATTTTTTCATTTAATGTGAATTTGTCTTAAGATTCCTCTCTGTTTATATTTATTGCATTTGATATTGTATTTCATTTTAAAGTAAATGCTGTAATTGTAACAAATATATCTTCCAAATAAATGGGTAAGATAAATTAATAGCACAGGAAATGCTAAACTATTTTATGTATCAATACATACCGGTAGTTAAAAGTCTGATAAATTGAAGTGTTCATTATTTTTATTTATTTTTGTATAAATAAAAAATCTTTTTTTTTTTATTAGCTTTTTATTCAACATCCACCACTAAGTTGAAAGTATTTAAAGGTAAATAGCAATAGATTTTTTTTGTAAATTCTTTATTTAGATAAGGCACACAGTGATACAGAGACCTCAGCAACATTGTACATAGTATAGTTCACCTCCACTAGCTAGGCCACGTGTACAAACATCTCAATAAAGCAGGTAATATAAACATATAAACGCAGACTAGACAGTGGGCTTCGGGGTCGAGGAAGTATCCGCATCCCGCACAATTTTTGACGGTTTACACCAAATGATTTAAGATGAAAAGGGCGGTGAATATGACCCTAGGGGCAAACAGCAAGGAAAGGCCAGAGATGGAAAGGATAAAGAAGGGGGGTAATGGGGAAAAAAAGGGGGGAGGGAGGGGGGTAAGAAAGAAGGGGGGAGGAGATCATCCTCCAGTCCCTCCATCAATGTCCGGGGAGCCATCTCATGTGTCTCCACTCCCAAGGGAGTTAGATCATCAGCTCTGCCTGCTCTTCCAAATAAACAAACTCGTGCCAATAAAAACATTTCTTGAGAAACTTCTCTCTGAGGCCCCTATTCGTGGCCACCAAGTCCTCCATTTCATTGATTTTGGCTATTCTTTTCAACCAGACCACCACCGCCAGCAGCTGTGTCCACTTCCAATACAAGGGGATGCAACTTTTCACGGCAGTGATCAGGAGATGTAGGATGGAACTCCTATAGACCTTGCTTGGAATCTCATGGTGGTGTAAGAGGAAGAATGCGGGGGTCCATAGCAACTCCCGATCAGTAAACTTCTTAACAATGTGGTGGACCTCCGTCCAAAAGGGGAGCAGGATACGACAAGACCAGAAGACGTGGAGGAGAGAGCCTGGTTCCTCCCCACATCTCCAGCACAAATCAGAACTCTGAGTGAACATCTTATGGATCCTCACTGGTGTATAGTACCACCGGGTCAACACCTTAAACCCCGCCTCCTGGTGATTAGCACACACAGAGGTTTTACCTGAGAAGAGAAGAAGTTGCTCTACTTGCCGATCAGTGAATTGAAGTCCCAAATCTTGCTCCCACTTGGAAATATAGGGGGGTCTGAACTCCTTGGGAGGCGATACGAGCAGTTGATAATTCAGCGAAACTGCATGGCGCACGGGGGACTGTTCCAGGCATAATTTCTCAAAGGTAGTCAGGCTCCTTTCAAAGGGCACTGGGGGGGGGTGGTTGCGACCCTATGAAGTGAGCTAGCTGGAGTTTATGCCAAAAGGACAGACCCGCCGAGGACGGGTCATCCATGACGTTTTTCCTGGACATCCATTGTCCGTTGAGGATGAAGTGATGGATCTGGGATCTTCTGATCCCTTTTAGGTCCTGGAATCTGGGGTCACTGAGTCCTGGACTGAAGGCCAGATTCCCAACAAGAGGGGTGAGCGGCGAGGGGGTTGGTGTGACTGAATAGTCGCAAAATGCTTTTTGGGTGATCCTCCACGTCTCCCAGGTAATTGATGTAGACACCTGCTCATTTGAAAGGGAAGTCTGACCAGCATGGAGATGTTCAGCGCCTCCGATTTCTGGTAGTTGATCTTGAAAAAGGATAGTGCCCCATATTTCTTCAGTTTCACCAGCAGGTTTGGAATCGATACCAGGGGATTGGTTACAAAGAATAAAAGGTCATCAGCAAAAGCTACAATTTTTGGGGACATCGTATCGTCCAAGCGAAGGCCCAAGATATCTGAGTTGTCCCTAACGGTACGAAGGAAGGGTTCGAGGGTCAGGATAAATATCAGGGGGGACAGGGGACATCCCTGTCTCGTCCCATTTTCTATCCCAAAGGGAGAAGAGAGGTGGCCATTCACTTTTACTTGGGCTGACGGGCGAGGGTAGATGGCTTTTATCCAATTCATCATCTGATGGCCTAGCCCCACATGTCTAAAGGTCTCTATTAGAAAGTGCCAGCGCACCCTATCGAACGCCTTTTCGGCGTCGGTTGAGAGGAGCAACATAGGGGTCCCCCGTGTCCGAGCTGCATGGATCAGGTTAATTGCCTTCGTAGTGTTTTCACGCGCCTCCCCCGAGGATACAAAACCCACCTTGTCCGAGTGGACCAGTTGCGGGATTAACTCCGTTAAGCGCATTGAGACGACTTTGGTGAAGATCTTTAGAACCACGTTGAGGAGGGATATTGGCCGGTAGTTTTGGCAGTGGACAGGGTCTTTGCCCTCTTTAGGGGTCACCATAATGAAAGCCCGCAAAGTGTCCACGGTGCACTCCCTCCCCAGCGTCATTATATGCAGCTAGAAAATGTGGAATCAAAAGATCCCTGAAAGTCTTGTAATATAGGAGGGAGTATCCATCTGGGCCCGGGGCCTTACTCCTTTGCATTCGGGCTATCGCCAAGGTCCCCAGAGAGAGGCGCTTCAAGAGCCATCAACATCTCGTCAGACAGACGGGGCAAACCCGACTTTTGTATGTATTCCCGTATGGCCCCCCATTCTGATGATATTTCCCTCTCAGAGGACTGGCATGGCAGGTTGTACAGGGAGGTGTAGTATTTGCGAAACAAGTCTGCGATCTCCTCTGTAGTATGTACCTTGGTATTACTGTCTCCCAGGAGTTTGGGGATAAATGCTCAAGCTTGTTGTGCTCTAAGAGCCCTCGCTAGTATTCTTCCGCACTTGTTGCTGTGTTCGTAGAACGTTTGCTTGCATTTTGCTATAACGGTCTTGGCCCTGACTAGGTCCAGGGAGCGGCAATAGTTTTTTTTAATAGTATTGGAACAATAATAAATTATTTTATTCTAAATAATTGCAAATGTCTTTGTTTAAATAATATTTTTATAATTGTATCTTACCAAAAAACATCATGTCCACCTCATAAAAATATTCATATTCTGACTTTTTCAGCCATTGAATAATGAAAAAATAAATGACAGGTATTACAGCACTATTTTTTGTATAGTTTGATAACTTAAATAGTTGTAGTTAGTTATATGTAGCTGCTTCATCACCTGGGTTCTTATTCATCTTGGATTTTCTAAAAGATCTCACTGTTATAATTCCTTAATCTGTTTTTTGTTTACTGCAAAGTTTTGGGTGCCCCGGTCCATCTTTGCATGTTCCAGTTCCTCCTGTTGAAATTTCCATTATATAAAACGAATAAAAATAAGGAGAGAGGAAACTCCTCATAATGGCTATAACAAGTGTACCAACCCAGGAACTCAAGCCCAATGATCTCACCAATGGGAGACTTCAAGCAAAACACACTGGGAAATGTATATAAATAAGCTTCTTCAAATTGCAAAATGGTTGTCTTGTAAATGTTGGTTTTTATAACACAGGCCAGAACATAAATGTCCCTACTACCAATTGTTTAACCTCCCTGGCGGTATGATTCTGTCAGATTTTAGGTGCTGAAAGCGGTACCATTATTCTGCATGGAAATTTGGCGTTTTATATTGCAGGCCTGTAATTCTTAGGAATAACTCACTTAAATCTGTCCAAACCAGAGTCTAGTAGACATCCCGGGTATGATAAAGTTCAAAAAACAAAATTATACATTATAATAAAATAAATAACTATTAAATAATTATAACAAATAATAATAATAAAAGTGTTTTTCAGTGTTTGATGAGGAATTTCCCCACAAATCGCTATCGCTTAATTCTGCGGGTGATTCTGATTTATTATCGCTGTTTTTTAGCTGGTCTAAAACCACTTTTGACATAAAGGGACACTTTTTGGTTGCTATGGACAATCTCCAGTTTCCAGGCAGAAAAAAAAAGTTTTTATTATATAAAAGTGCATGCAGGACACTGGACAGACCACTAGGGACAATGGGGGGTGTGTAATTATTACATACAGTACTGTAATCTGTAAGATTACAGTGTACTGTATGTATACTGTGTTTTAACTTTTTTGAATTTGGCGCCGATCTCCGTCCCCGTGCGTCGTAACGTCGCAGGGAACGGAGCTCGGCGGCATTCAGCAGTGTGTGAATCGAGCGAGATGACGGCTCGATCACACAGCGGGGAAGCATCGCAGGATCCAGGGGACAAGGTAAGTAACTCCTGCCTGGATCACTGCGACGCAGCCCGAGTCTGGCTCGGGGTTACCGCTTTTGGTGCTGAAATTTAACCCCGAGCCAGACTTGGGAATACCGCCAGGGAGGTTAAAACAACATATGTCCATTTCTGAAGTGAAATGTGGAAAAGGTCTTAAAAGCCTAAAAGCTCCAGTAAAGGTGTCTTCATAGAGCTTTACATGCTGAGTAGCACTGTCAACCACATCTTGTTGAAGCCCAATATTCTGAATAAATGTCATCATTGCATAAGTGTTCTACTTTAGCAATGGCTTTGTAAAGTTTTAACCACTTAACAACCACCTGCCGACAAATAACGTCGACAAGGTGGTTGCTTAACTCTGGGAGGACGTTATATAACGTCCTCCCAGAATCGCGCTCCCGCGCGCCCCCTGGGGCGCGCACACGGGAAACTCCGTGACCGCCGGGTCCAGAGGACCCGGCGGATCACGAATCGCGGTAAATCGCCGCTGATAGCGGCCGTTTACCACGTGATCGCTCCGTCAAATGACGGAGCAATCACTTGTAAACAGACCGGCGTCATTTGATGACGCCGGTTCCTCCCTCCCCTCTCTGTACCGATCGGTACAGTGTGAGAGGGGAGGGGGATAGAGCGGATGGCAGCAGCAGCACTGTGGGCTGGATCTGTGACAATTGCAGTCACAGATCCATCCATCCATCCATCCCTGCTCAGCCATCCCTGTGCTATACCCTGCCAATACTCTGCAATACACCCTGCCAATACTCTGCAAAATACCCTGCCAATACTCTGCAATACCCTGGTGCAATACTCTGCAATACCCTGGTGCAATACTCTGCAATACCCTGCGAAATACTCTGCAATACCCTGCGAAATACTCTGCAATACCCTGCGAAATACTCTGCAATACCCTGGTGCAATACTCTGCAATACCCTGGTGCAATACTCTGCAATACCCTGGTGCAATACTCTGCAATACCCTGGTGCAATACTCTGCAATACCCTGGTGCAATACTCTGCAATACCCTGCACAATACTCTGCAATACCCTGCACAATACTCTGCAATACCCTGCACAATACTCTGCAATACCCTGCACAATACTCTGCAATACCCTGCACAATACTCTGCAATACCCTGCAAAATACTCTGCAATACCCTGCAAAATACTCTGCAATACCCTGCACAATACTCTGCACAATACTCTGCAATACTCTGCAATACCCTGCACAATACTCTGCAATACCCGCCACAATACTCTGCAATACCCGCCACAATACTCTGCAATACCCGCCACAATACTCTGCAATACCCTCCACAATACTCTGCAATACCCTCCACAATACTCTGCAATACCCTCCACAATACTCTGCAATACCCTCCACAATACTCTGCACAATACTCTGCAATACTCTGCAATACCCTGCACAATACTCTGCAATACCCTGCACAATACTCTGCAATACCCGCCACAATACTCTGCAATACCCGCCACAATACTCTGCAATACCCGCCACAATACTCTGCAATACCCTCCACAATACTCTGCAATACCCTCCACAATACTCTGCAATACCCTCCACAATACTCTGCAATACCCTCCACAATACTCTGCAATACCCTCCACAATACCCTGTGCAATACCCTCCACAATACCCTGTGCAATACCCGTGCAATACCCTGCCATACACCGCAATACCCTGCCATACACCGCAATACCCTGCCATAGTCCGCAATACTCCGCAATGCCCTGCAATACTCCGCAATGCCCGGCAATACTCCGCAATGCCCGGCAATACTCCGCAATGCCCGGCAATACTCCGCAATGCCCAGCAATACTCCGCAATGCCCGGCAATACTCTGCAATAACCACTTCCAGCCCTCCGGCCGTCATATGACGTCCTTGACTTTGTGCGGGGATATCTGAATGATGGGAGCAGCTACAGGCATCATTCAGATATTAGCTTTTTCAGCCGGCGATTCCCTACACCATAAGAACAATCATAGCGGCTGTTCCGCCGCTTGATCATTCTTACGGGAGGCGAGAGGGGATGTCCCCCCCCCGCCGCCCTCCGGTGCTTCTACCGACTCACCGCTACGATCAAAGCCAGGATTGTTGTTTTTTTTTTTTGTATTTTTTTCAGGCTTCCCAGCCTAGAGGTGAGATGTGGGGTCTTATTGACACCCCCCCCCCATATCTCACTGTAAAGAGGACCTGTCATGCCATATTCCTATTACAAGGGATGTTTACGTTCCTTGTAATAGGTATAAAAGTGATCAAAAAAATGTTTAGGGCGGAAAAACATGTCAAACTAAAATAAATAAAGTAAAATGAAGAATAAAATATTTATTTTTTTTAAAGCGCCCCTGTCCCCGGTAGCTCGCATACAGAAGCGAACGCATACGTAAGTCCCGCCCACATATGAAAACGGTTTTCAAACCACACATGTGAGGTATCTCTGCGAACGTTAGAGCGAGAGCAATCATTTTGGCCCTAGAACTCCTCTGTAACTCAAAACATGTAACCAGTAAAAATATTTAAAGCGTTGCCTATGGGGATTTTTTAAGTAGCGAAGTTTGGCGCCATTCCACGAGTGTGTGCAATTTTTAAGGGCGACATGTTAGGTATCTATTTACTCGGCGTAACTTCATCTTTCACATTATGCAAAAACATTGGGCTAACTTTACTGTTTTTTTTTTTTTTTTAAGCACAAAACATTTTTTTTCCGTAAAAAACGCGTTAAAAAAATTGCTGCGCAAATATCGTGCGAGATAAAAAGTTGCAACAACCACCATTATATTCTCTAAGGTCTTTGCTAAAAAAACATATATAATGTTTTGGGGTTCTATGTAATTTTCTAGCAAATAAATGATGATTTTTACATGTAGGAGAGAAATGTCAGAATTGGCCTTGGTGCTCCAGAACGCCTGAAGGTGCTCCCTGCATGTTGGGCCTCTGTATGTGGCCACGCTGTGTAAAAGTCTCACACATGTGGTATCGCCATACTCGGGAGTAATAGCAGAATGTGTTTTGGGGTGTAATTTGTGGAATGCATATGCTGTGTGTGAGAAATAACCTGCTAATATGACAATTTTGTGAAAAAAAAAAAAGAGAAAAAAAAAATCTTGATTTTGAAAAGAATTGTGGGAAAAAATGACAACTTCAAAAAACTCACAATGCCTCTTTCTGAATACCTTGGAATGTCTTCTTTCCAAAAAGGGGTCATTTGGGGGGTATTTGTACTTTTCTGGCATGTTAGGGTCTCAAGAATTGAGATAGGCCGTCAGTACTTCAGGTGTGATCAATTTTCAGATATTGGCACCATAGCTTGTGGACTCTATAACTTTCACAAAGACCAAATAATATCCACCAATTTGTACTTATTTTTACCAAAGATATGTAGCAGTATAAATTTTGGCCAAAATTTATGAAGAAAAAATAGTAATTTGCAAAATTTTATAACAGAAACGAAAAAAAAATCTTTTTTTTACAAAATTTTCAGTCTTTTTTCTCTTATAGCGCAAAAAATAAAAAACCCAACAGTGATTAAATACCACCAAAAGAAAGCTCTATTTGTGTGAACAAAAGGACAAAAATTTCATATGGGTACAGTGTTGTATGACTGAGTAATTGTCATTCAAAATGTGAGAGCACCGAAAGCTGAAAATTGGTCTGGTTATTAAGGGGGTTTAAGTGCCCAGTGGTCAAGTGGTTAACTACCTGTAAAATGAGATTCTCACTTACAGTTTTGCAAGGCAAAAAATGCATCTACATAAGTGTTTTTTTTTTCTACACACATTATAAACTACACATAAACATTTTTTAATTTGTACTACATTTAAGTGACTTAAAGAATAATCGTACCAACCCAAGCTCTGTGGAGTTCCTGTTTTACTTCAGTCACTAAACAATGTTGTTGGAAGTCAAGAGTGGCCAGGATCAGATTACTCTGTAGCACAGAAAGATGAAACCTAACCAGCTACAGTTTGTCAAACCACTAATTCAAGAAAGAAAGTACAAATATGTACAAATAAACGTTTTTTTTTACACATTTTACGCAAAGTGGAACTGTGGATAAAATCAAAATGACATAAATATGATGCAGTCTGACACTAGCATTAAAGCGGTTGTAAACCGCTGGACATTTTTTTTTTTTTCGTACCTGCAAGGTAATGTCATAATGTCTGTATCCGGGTTTTACATTTCCCCTCGCTTCCTGTCTGGTGAAACTGTTGTCAGCAGGACAGGAAGTAAGGACAGAGCTCTGGATAGAAGTAAAATAGAATTGTTGTCAGCAGGACAGAGCCCTGGTTAGAAGGAAAGACCAAGGGTTTTAATCCTTCCGAATTTAATACAAACTAGGAAAAAATTTTTGGCTAGAAATATACTTTAACACAGCAGTTTTTTTCTGGGTTCCTCTTAACATAGTTTTATCACCTGCTGATTCTACCAGCAGATCTTTTATCTTTATACTTTCTTTAAGCAAGAGACAATGGTGTTTGTTCTGCAGTGAAATCACATGGTGGCATTACCACCCAATGGGGTAGTTTTAGATGGACATGTAGTTTTAAATGGACATTAACCGCTTGCCAACCGCAGCATGAACTTACACGTCGACAGAATGGCATGGCTGGGCAAAGGGGCGTATATATACGTCCCTTTTTTTTTTACAAAATAATACACGTCCCCTTAAATTTGCCGTCGTGTGGTCGCGCGCACGGCACCTGACGCGAGCTCCGTGATCGTGCCCGCGGGACCCGCGGACTCGATTGGGTCACAGAGCTGAAGAACGGGGAGATGTCAGTGTAAACACAACATCTCCCCATTCTTCCAAGTGACATGTCACTGATCGTCTGTTCCCTCTCATCGGGAACAGTGATGTGTCACTCGTAGCCATGCCCCCTAACAGTTAGAATCTCTCCCTAGGACACACTTAACCCCTTCAGCGCCCCCTACAGGTTAACCCCTTCACTGCCAGTGTAATTTTTACAGTAATCAGTGCATTTTTATAGCACTGATCGTTGTAAAAATTACAATGGTCCCAAAAATGTGTCAAAAGTGTCCGATGTGTCCGCCATAATGTTGCAGTCACGATAAAAATCGCTGATCACTGCCATTACTAGTAAAAAAAATTTTTTTTGAAAAATGCCATAAAACTATCCCCTATTTTGTAGACGCTATAACTTCTGCGCAAACCAATCAATAAACGCTTATTGCGATTTTTTTACCAAAAATATGTAGAAGAATACGTATTGGCCTAAACTGAGGGAAAAAATAGTTTTTTTTATATATTTTTTGGGGATATTTATTATGCAAAATGTAAAAAATATTGCATTTTTTTCAAAATTTATTTTTGTTTATAGCGCAAAAAATAAAAACCGCAAAGGTGATCAAACACCACCAAAAGAAGGCTCTATTTGTGGGAAAAAAAGGACGTCAATTTTGTTTGGGAGCCACGTCGCATGACAGCGCAATTGTCACTTAAAGCGACGCAGTGCCGAATCGCAAAAAGTGGCCTGGTCTGTGGCCAGCCAAATGGTCCGGGGCTTAAGTGGTTATGTAATTTTCAAACAAAAATAGCCTAACTCTAGCAAACACTTTTCAAGCAGTTACAACAGCATTTTTTTCTTTTAGAATTTTTTTTTAAAACATACGGGTAAAATCTGACTGTTGTAAGCCCCTGTGGTATTGTTATATGGTATGCCCCAAACCTGTAACAGTCACCCTTTAGGACAGCTTGGCCTGCATGAAAATGTATAGAAAAATATAACTAAGGGTGAAATAAAAAAGGAAAGCAAATATTATCATTATGTATTAATCATTATGTATTGTATATTCATCATTATGTATGTATATTATCATTATGTATTAACCACATAAATGTACCAAAATGTTATGCAATAGTGGTCCCTTGTTCTCACTACGTGATATTTCTCACAGTTTTACAATGTATAACAGCTTACCAATATGAAAATTGTGACAAAAATAGGCATCTAGGTACATAAGATCACATACTTGGTGGGGATGGGGTTAAGATGCATGGGATTGTTTTGGGGACTTAAAGTGCTGCTGACCACCAAAGATGGGGGGGGGTGATTAAAAAAACACTGACTACTAATGACTGGAAGTTTGTTTTGGTATTTTTTAAGTACCACCTACTACCAGTAATTGTGGGATTGTTTCGGGGGGGGGGGGGGGGGTTAAAGTGTTTCGGGTTTGTTCATGAAATCTAGCCATACACTGCAATTTCAACCTTTTAACTTTACAACAAGACTTACACATGACTTAAATTGACAAATTTAAAGGGTAAACCATCTTAATTTAATGTTAACCACCTTAAAGCCATTATTATTCCTAATATCCCCAAAAAATATTTCAAACATTTTTATCACTTTGGGGTGTCCACTTTTCAAAAAGGGGTCAGTTTAGAGATGTGTATACTGTCAAATCATTTTATTTGATAAAAGAAACCTATATGTGCTTTCAAAAAATATATACAGATATAAAGTTAATTTGGGTGTGTTGAGTGTTGCATTGCCAAGTAATTGTCAGTCAAACACTCACAGCACTGAAAACTGAAAAATTACCTTGACAGGAGGGTGAATAATATGATGGTCATGAAGTGGTTAATGTCTTTGTTGTAGAGATGAGGAGAGTTGGACAGTTTGATTTGTTTAGCAAAAGACAACAGAGGAGGGCTGACTTGCTCCACAAAAAATGCTTTGTCAGCTCACAACAGGAATTAATTGCTGTGTGCATGGGGGCCTTTAAAGGGATAAAACATGGGGAAATGGGAATGTATTGCAGAGATGCATTTTTTATTTTTTTTGTCCTGACATACACTAAGTCAAAATTTATTGTAAATCCTATATTCACGTACACAGTTAGCGCAGCACTAAAAGGAAGTTATTCCAAAAGTTAAATAAAGCTTCAAGTGAAAGGCAATTCATGATGAGAATTACGCTTACATTTCAAAGCTGTAACTGATTTATATTAATAATAAACAATTAACTTATGAACTTTCATAAATGAAAAATAATTACACACATAAGATTAATTTCAACATACCTCTGCCATACTGTTAGTAGGTAAATCTTGATTTGTGGAACCATTGAAAGCAACTGAGTCATCAGTGTCAATGAGATTGTCTGTGGGCACATTCTGTACTGGTTTCAGGTAAGCAATTTCATTCTGCTTGGAATCAAGTGATACGCAAACATCATATGAGAATGGGAAGGGTAAACTTGTATCACTGATCTCAGATGGACATCCTAGTGTAAACTGAGGATACACATTTCTACTATATGTTTCAAAGGTTGTTGGGGTATTCAATTTTCTGCACTTAAAGATGATTGCAACAATGACCATCATAATGAATGTAAAAGAAATCAGAGCTATAGCAATTATTAAAAAGAATGATGCATTAGAGGAATTTTTTGAATTGTTGGGTTGCTGTTTGAACTCTGGAACAACTTGCTGAAAGGTTTCAGCTACAACCAAGTTCAAAGTGACTGTTGACGACAGTAATGGAATGCCATTGTCCTTCACTAACACCACTATTTTTTGCTTTAAAGAATCCTTGTCTGGAAGATCTCGTCCTATTCTGATTTCACCACTTTGTTGCCCAATGACAAACCATGGTTCTGGTACTTGTAGAAAATGATATGAAAGCCAGGCATTGTGTCCAGAGTCAGCATCAACCGCAATCACCTTTGTCACCAAATAACCTTTCTCAGCTGAGTAAGGAATAAATTCAAACACAGAGCCATCAGTATCTGGTGATGGGTAGAGAATCTTAGGAGCATTATCATTTTTATCTACGATACAAATTCTTACTGTTACATTACTGCATAAAGGTGGAGCTCCATAATCCCTAGCCATCACCTGGAATTGAAATTCTCGTAACTGTTCGTAGTCAAATGATCTCTGTGCATAAAGAACTCCTGTCACTGAATTTATGGAGATGTATGATGGCACTGGAATGTCTTCTACTTTGCTGTTTAGAATACTGTACATAATTTTCCCATTGTCATCCTGATCTAGATCCGATGCATGGACTGTAAAAATTAAAGTCCCTGGCTGATTATTTTCATCAATATAGATAATGTACTCCATATTTTCAAAAACAGGAGAATTGTCATTCACATCCATAATCATCAACTCAATGGTTTTATTACTGGACAAAATAGGTGATCCATTATCCACACAGTGGATTGTTATGTTATATCCAGAATTTCTTTCTCGATCCATGTTTTCTGCAGTTACAAGTTTATAGTAACTACTAGATAATGGTAAAAGTTTGAAAGGCATTGTGTTGTAGAGCTGACATATAACTTCACCATTCTTTCCAGCATCCAAATCCCGAATTTTAATTAAAGCTATGACAGTGCCTGGTGGTGAATCCTCTGGAATAGCTGGAGAGATAGATGTAACTGTAATTTCTGGAATATTGTCATTCATGTCAATCACTTGTATGGATATTTTGCAATGTGTGGCATGTCCACCACCATCTTTAGCTTCAACAGTAATTTCGTAAGAATCAGCCATTTCATAGTCCAAGTTTCCTATTATCCTAATATCACAGTTTTGGGGATTCACAGAAAATATCAGGCGAGCGCTTTCGGGGATATGATTAAATGAATAGGTTATTTGGGCATTAGATCCCTTGTCTTCATCAGTTGCATTTAAGTCAATTACTAGAAAATCCACAGGTGCATTCTCTTGTAATCTTATGTAATATGTGTCTTTAGAGAAAACAGGATAATTATCATTATCATCCTGAACATCTATTTTAACTGTTGCAGTACCAGATTTGGGAGGTTGACCTCCATCATAAGCAGTCAAAATTAACTCGTATAAACTTTGTTTTTCTCTATCCAGTGAGTTTTCCAGAACAATCTCTGGGTATTTAATTCCATCCTTAGTAATCCTTTCTCCAAGACTGAAGTATTTATTGGCAGTAAGAGTATAGCTTTGTACAGAATTAGTACTAAGATCTGGATCTTGAGCATTTCCTAAAGCAAACCGTGCACCTGGTAAGGTAAATTCACTAATTTCTATGCTGAAATTGTTTTTGGAAAAGGTAGGCAGATTATCATTAACATCCTGGATTTCAATAGTGATGGTATAAAATGTTAGTGGATTTTCTATAACAGCTTCAAGGTTTAAAAAGCAGCTCTGTTTAGTTCTGCACAATGTTTCTCTGTCAATCCTCTCTGAAACAAGTAAGTCCCCAGTTTCTATATTCACCCTGAAATACTGTATTTTATCTTCAGCAACAACCTGGAATTTTGCTGCTAACTCTTTAACATTCAGCCCAAGATCTTTTGCCAAATTCCCAACTACAGTTCCTATTTTAAGTTCTTCAGGAATTAAATACTGTAACTGACCAAAAATGACTTTAAATAGAAATAAAATAAAAGTAAACACTTGCTACATCATTTTCCCCTTTGTGCTTGTACCTTGTTATCAATCAAAGTGAGCAGGCAGATGTGTTGTCCTTTAATCACTCCATAAAGAAAGAATTGCATTTGACAGATCCAAGATGTTGTGGAGTATCCTGAATTGCAGGATGCACAATGAAAATATTGCAGTATTTCCTTCTAAGCTGCAGTGTGAAACTAATGAACATTACTTGGGTATATATTCCAAAAGAATGAAATAAAATATTATAGTCCAATAGTGACACCAAGAGGTTAAAGTCAGGTAATGCAGCTAAATATTTTGTATTGAAAAGTATATATGAAGGAGTTTACAATTGTTTATTTGTGTTTGTTTGTCATTTGTTGTGTATTAAGAGCCTTAAAAAATTTTTTAAATAATAATAATACAAGTCAAAGTTCACCTGGTAAAGACTGTTGCTGCATATCCATCGAAAAGGTTGGGATAAAATATCTATTTATGCATGTAATTGATTTTGCCTCTAGATGAACTCTTGTATTTATTTATTATTTATTATTTTTTTAGCCTTTTAAAATGTATTTTTTTCATGTAGAACACATGAAAATATATGTAGAAATATGACATTACAATATGTTTTTCTGAGGTATACATAATATAAAAATACAAAAAAGGAAAAGGATAATCTTTGTTCAAAAATATTTTGGATTGCAATGTGAATTGTGAATGTAAGAAACTCTAATATCTGATGTGGGATTAATAACTATTCTGGACCAGGTTTATCATTTCTGTAATGGCCCCTTTCTCTCCAGCCTCCTGAAAGACAGTGAAGCTGATTTACTAAAGGAATAAAGACTGTTGGGCTAATAAAGGAATAGACTGATTGTTTACTTAGCTTAGTGATAGTGATCAGTCACAAGGAAGAAAAAAAAAAAACAACTTTCTTTATTTCACTTTCCTATGACTATATGCATAGATACATAGATTCACTATAGTTATGGTTATATGAGCATTTGCTTTGCAAAATGAACAGCACATATTTCTTTAAGCGTTCCCATTGTAAGTTAATTACAGATGAAACTCGAAAAATAAAAAAATCGTGCAAAAGTTAATTTATTTCACTAATGCAACTTAAAAGGTGAAACTAATATATGAGATAGACTCTTTACATGCAAAGCAAGATAGTTCAAGCCGTGATTTGTCATAATTGTGATGATTATGGCTTACAGCTCATGAAATCCACAATCTCAGAAAATTAGAATATTGTGAAAAGGTGCAATATTCTAGGCTCAAAGTGTCCCACTCTAATCAGCTAATTAAGCCATAACACCTGCAAAGGGTTCCTGAGCCTTTAAATGGTCTCTCAGTCTGGTTCAGTAGGGATCACAACCATTGGAAAGACTGCTGACCTGACAGATGTGCAGAGAACCATCATTGACACCCTCCATAAGGAGGGAAAGCCTCAAAACGTAATTGCAAAAGAAGTTGGATGTTCCCAAAGTGCTGTATTAAAGCACATTAATAGAAAGTTACGTGGAAGGGAAAAGTGTGGAAGAAAGTGGTTCACAAGCAGCAGGGATGACCGCAGCCTGGAGATGATTGTCAGGAAAAGGCCATTCACAAGTGTTGGGGACTTTCACAAGGAGTGGACTGAGGCTGGAGTCAGTGCATCAAGAGCCACCACACACAGACAGATCCTGGACATGGGCTCCAAATGTCGTATTTGTCTTGTCAAGCCACTCCTGAACAACAAACAACATCAGAAGCGTCTTACCTGGGCTAAAGAAAAACAGACCTGGTCTGTTGCTCAGTGGTCCAAAGTCCTCTTTTCTGATGAGAGCAAATTTTGCATCTCATTTGGAAACCAAGGACCCAGAGTATGGAGGAAGAATGGAGAGGCACACACTGCAAGATGCTTGAAGTCCAGTGTGAAGTTTCCACAGTCTGTGTGGATTTGGGGAGCAATGTCATCTGCTGGTGTTGGCCCACTGTGCTTCATTAAGTCCAGAGTCAACGCAGCCATCTACCAGGAGATTTTGGAGCACTTCATGCTCCCTTCCGCAGACAAGCTCTATGAGGATGCTGACTTCATTTTCCAGCAGGACTTGGCACCTGCCCACACTGCGAAAAGCACCAAAACCTGGTTCAATGACCGTGGAATTACTGTGCTTGATTGGCCAGAAAACTCGCCTGACCTGAACCCCATAGAGAATCTATGGGGTATCGCCAAGAGAAAGATGAGAGACATGAGACCGAACAATGCAGAAGAGCTGAAGGCCGCTATTGAAGCATCCTGATCTTCCATAACAACGCAACAGTGCCACAGGCTGATAGCTTCCATGCCATGCCTCATTGAGGCAGTAATTGCTGCAAAAGGGGCCCAAACCAAGTACTGAGTACATATGCATGCTTATACTTTTCAGACGTCCGATCTTGTTCTATGTACAATCCTTGTTTTATTGATTGCATGTAATATTCACATTTTCTGAGATTGTGGATTTGGGGTTTTCATGAGCTGTAAGCCATAATCATCACAATTATGGCAAATCACGGCTTGAACTATCTTGCTTTGCATGTAATGAGTCTATCTCATATATTAGTTTCACCTTTTAAGTTGCATTAGTGAAATAAATTAACTTTTGCACGATATTCAAATTTTTCGAGTTTCACCTGTAAAGCAAAAATATATGATTGATATGTATATATCTTTTAATGGCATAAGCATGAATATTTGTTCTATATATGTTTTTTTCTTTTTTTTTTCTTTTAATGATAACCTTTTAAGTGTTCGGAATAATTTATAATGACATGGAAAACACATGCACACAGTAAGGAAGGAAAAAACTGGTGATAGATTATAATTCAAAATTTGCAATAAGATGATGCTCAGACAAAATAAATAATCATGTAAACTGTAGAACATTACCATCTTGACTTCCTACTGGGTGTCTCAATAAATTAGGTCAATACAGGTAACCTTTGACTTTGCATATACACTGCAGACTTTAGCCCTGATTAATCAATCTGCAATATCAATTGGAAATGCTAAATAGTACTTAAAGGCATGCTAAAATCATATATACGATAACATTGTTTGAGAGACTATGTAAGCATGCTTCCTGATGACGCAAACAAAACTGCGAAACGCGTAGAGACTGCTGGGGATTTTCGGCATTTCCTGCCATACGAGAACGAGGGGTGAGGCGCACGCCGACAGAGGACACACAGCCGCAAATTAGCCGACATCACCCTCCCTGCATACACGGCTGGATCAGCTTGGTGGCGGCGTAATGGCACCGTGAAATGTGAGTTCAAAATCTGTTGTTTTTAATTTTTTAATAAATAGTGGTAACATACTACACCATGATGGCTATTGATTTTTTATGAGAAATATTAGAGCCAAACATTCTACCATACTGTTGGGAAAGGCTGCTGGCGGATCTATTGCAACAGAGTGGTTATCCTGTAATGAACCAAAGGCGCACACTCACATCCATCTGGTGAGTGGCCATTTTTACTAGGTGGTGGTGGCAAGCTTTTTAAGGGTGGTAGTAGAAACACTGAACCACGAAGTAGGAACAGCGTTGAAATGAGTGTTCACTCACTAAGGAGATTCATTATATTTGTCATTCCATACAAGAAATCCTTTTTTTTTCACATTGCACTTTATGGATTCAATGGATGAAGTTGGAAGATAGCACATACACTTATATTGTTGTTTGTTTTATACCTCTATTATTTGCACTTGCACTTTGCTGTTTAATTACTGGCAAAAGTTGATAACATTGCACAGGTTTTTTGTATCTGCACTTTGTTGAGTCAATAATTATATTTCATTGGGAATAGTGCACATTTGAACCAAAAAGTTTTTGGGGATATATTATTTGTATTGATCTGTTTGGTATACCATGTTGATTGAGAAGTAGGTATTGGGAGCACTAGCCGTAAGGATCCCTCACAAGAAGTAGGATATACCTATTTATATATTTTATTTATGTTCTTGGCACAATAAGATATTATTTGAATTGGCATCGAAGTTAGCGCAATCCACAACTGGTCATAATACAAACATTCCACTCTAAGGTGGCATACATCTGATTGCAGCAAACTAAATCGTTAGAGACATATTTGTGTTTTTGCGCCGGTAGCATTTTCTTCTACAAACCTCACTTTCTGCTGTGTGAAGGAAGTCACCATAAGTACTCATATCATTCTTTCAACTCAATTTATGTAATAGCCTCAAAAAATAAGCAGGCTGCCAGAATTCAAGCTTTCCTCAAAATTCTCTAGTATTGACTATGCAGACCCGATATGTTGTGTACAAAATAACATAAATGGTCCGATCACACACAATTGATACTTCAATTGTTGGTATATGCTACACCCCCTTACATTAGGTGGAGTGTGACACCCCTTAACCTCCCTGGCGGTAATCCCGAGCGTGACTCGGGGTTGTTTTTTTTAGCTGGGATCGGTAACCCCGAGTCTCGCTCGGGGTAACATTGCAGAGCCCGCAGCGGAGGTTTCTTACCTTCTCCTGGCGATCCAGCGATGATGTCCTCTGCTGTGATCGCCAGCGAGACCTCCGCTGAGTGCCGGCGCTTCCTGGTTCCGTTCCCTGCGAGCCGCAGCGTCGCATGGGAGCGGAACTGGGCCGCAAATTTAAAAAGTTCAAAAGTTCACACAACACAAACACAGAAATAAAAGCAGTTATATTGTATCTGATTACACTGTATTACACTGTATCATCTCTGATCACCATACAGTGCCCTGTACAGTGCCCCCTTGCCTGTCATCTGTGCCCATAAAAATATGGCATCAAAAAAGCGCCACTTTACCAAAACGGCGCTTTTGGAGCAGATGAGTGACAGCGGCAGCGACACGGAGTTGCTCGCAGAAGAGAGCGATAGCGAGTCGTGGGGAGATTTGTCGTCTGACACAGACACCGACACGGATCTGGCAAGTGACAACGGCGATGATCCTGCACCTGAACTCAGCGACCTCAGCGATGTGCGCACTTGGTGCCCTATAGACTGCGATACGGACCAGGTAGCGCCCCCAAGATTTCCCTTCACTGGATCACCTGGGATGAAGGTAGATGTGGAGTGTGACAACCCTCTGGCATACCTGCAATTATTTCTCACTGAAGAGGTAATTGAAAAAATTGTCACAGAGACAAATCGTTACCACGATCAGCAATCCGCTACGCTGCATGCCAGATTTTCCCGAAGCAGAAAGTGGGAACCGGTGACGAAAGAGGTCATCTGGCACTTTCTGGGACTCATCATTCCTCAGGGGGTGGTGGGGAAACCGCTCCAGAAATGGTACTGGACCACCAATAAGCTACTGGCCACTCCGTTTTTTAGCACCGTGATGTCTGAATATCGTTTTTCCCTCATCATGAAATATTTCCACTTCACGAATAATGAGGAGTTTGATGAGGCCACGCACCCTGCGCCCAAGCTAAAGAAAATCTGGGAGGTATGCCAAATGATCGTGGCCAATTTCCAGCGGACCTACGTGCCAGACAGGGACGTCAGCGTGGATGAAAGTCTGATGGCCTACAAGGGACGCCTAAGCTGGATACAGTACATTGCATCTAAAAGAGCTCGGTTTGGCATCAAATTCTTTATGCTCTGCGAGTCATCCACCGGGTACATATGGAATTCGGTCATTTACACCGGTAAAGGCACGAAGTTCAACCCCAGGTACAGCGGCTATGGGATGGCCACATCATCTGTCCTTACACTGCTGGAGCCATTGCTGAACCAGGGATATTGTGTGACCACGGACAACTTCTATACATCTCGGGAACTTTTTGAGGTTTTGCTACAAAATAAAACTGATGGGTATGGTACCGTTAGGCCTAACCGACGTGGCATGCCATCTATGTTTGGCAAGAAAAAAATAAAAACAGGAGAAATGGTTGCCTGGCAGAAGGGTAAGATGATGGCAATGCGATGGCGAGACAAGAAGGACGTGTGTCTCATGAGTACTGTGCACAATACCGCCACTGCCATGGTCCACACAAGAGGTGGGAAAGATCTGTTGAAGCTGCAAGTTGTGATGGACTACAATAACACAATGGGAGGTGTCGACAGAGCCGATCAGGCAATGACATTTTACCCGGCTATGCGCAAACAGCAGAAAAAATATTATAAAAAGATTTTCAGGCATCTTTTGGAACAATGCCTTTGGAATGCGTATATCCTATACAAAGCAAAGAGTGGCATGCCTCTTGTTCATTCCGACTTTATCTGGAAGGTGGCTGAGCAGATTTTTGTCAACCACCAGATGCCATCAGTAGCTGTGAACAGACCCGGACGACGTGCTGTTGGCGTTGTCAACCCAGAACGCCTGACTGGACGTCATTTTTTGGACTATATACCGCCAACCGCAAAAAAGGAAGCACCTACCAGGATGTGCGTGGTCTGCTGTTCCAAGAGAGATGGCAATGGAAAAAAAGTCAGAAAAGAAACAAGATACCATTGTCCAGATTGCGACATTGGACATTGTCTAGTTCCATGCTTTAAAATGTATCACACTCAGGATGTGTATTGAATTTTCTTTGTTTGACAAATGTCATTATTTTCTTCTGCATTATTGAATAAAATTATATTACTTATTAGATTATAATTCATGATTTTGTGTTTCAAATTTATCACATCTGGGATGTCTACTAGAGTCTTGTTTGGTCATGTTTAAGTGAGTAATTACTAAGAATTGCAGGCCTACAGTACATAACGCCAAATTTCCATGCAAAATAATTGTACCGCTTTTGGTACATAATTCCAGACAGAATCATAGCGCCAGGGAGGTTAATGGTTTCTTATATATTTCAAGACTCAATTTGTGACAATTCTGCAATTGTGTTTTTAGTCCTGGACACCTACCTACTAAGTAACGTTTACTAGATTCAACCTGTTAGCACAAGAAAACTGAAAGATATGCTGGACACACAAGATAGATACAAGACCTGGCGGTTTTCCCGAGTGTGGATCGGGGTTACATTTCAGTGCCATTAGCGGTAACCCCGAGCCACACTCTGGGTTGCATTGCAGGATCCTGGTGCAGTATACTTACCTTGTCTCCCCGCTGTGTCTGCGGGCTGTGTCCTCCACCCGATGCCTCTGTGTGCCAGGCTCCGTTCCCTGCGAGCGTCGCTATGCTTGGGGGCGGAGCCTGGCAGAAAATTCAAAAAGTACACAAAACATAACACATACAGTACACTGTAATCTTACAGATTACATTACTGTATGAAATCATTTCACATCCTTGGCCCTAGTGCTTTGTCCAGTGCCCTGCATGCAGTTTTATATTATATATACTGTTCTTTCTGCCTGGAAACTTGAGATTGTCCAATCGCATCCAAAAAAGTGTCCCTTTACGTCAAAAGGGGTTTTAGACCAGCTAGAAAACAGCGATAGTAAATTAGAACACTTTCAGAATTGAGTTATAGTGAATCGTGGTGAAATTAATTTTATTATTATTATATTATTATGTTTTATAATTATTTATACTTATTTATTATATTATAATTTATGATTTCGGGTTTCAAACTTTATCATACCCGGGATGTCTACTAGACTCTTGTTTGGACAGATTTAGGTGTGTTATTACTAAGAATTACAGGCCTACAATATAAAATTTCTATGCAAAACAATTGTACCGCTTTGAGTAGAAAAAATATGACATAATCATACCACCGGGGTGGCTACATTAGATACAATAAACCAATAGACCACATAAGAACCTGAAGAAAAAAACAATAAAATCTTAGTGCTTACATAAAAACAACAACACTAAAATGGTACCCTAGTGGAGACCGACAGTAATGCATATCAAGAGAAAGAAATCTGGATGGCTGCACTCCCAGTAGTGAGATCCAAAAAAAAAGCCTTTATTCAATAAATCTGTATAAAGCACACATGTACAACTTCCCCCTGCTTGTACATCTGTGTGCTTTTTATGGGTTTATTGAATAAAGGCTGCAGTTGTGACTGGGCGAGCACCCCAAACTACAGAGATCACGGAGCTGTTGCCAGCTCACCTTTGAGCAGCGTGAGTGTGTGTTTGTGGATCTACCAATGCATATCAGAATTATTAGGCAAGTTACCTTTTTTGGTCTGTGAATGAAAATAACTTATTACACATATAAGATTTAGTTTCACATACCTGAATAACATTGTGTTTAGGCAAATTCTCTTGAGTTAAACTATTCACAGCTGTTGAATCTTCAGTGTCAATGAGATTGTCTGTGGGGACATTCTGGACTGGTCTGAGATAAGCAATTTCATTCTGCTTTGAGTCAAGAGTTACACACACGTCATAGGAGAATGGAAAAGGTAGACTTGTATCACTGATCTCAGAAGGACAACCCACAGTGAACTGAGGATACACATTTCTATTATATGTTCCTAGGTTTGTTCCTGGATAGCTTGCTTTTCTGCATTTGAGAATAATTGTAACCATTACTGTCACAATAAATAGAACAGAAATCATAGCTATAGCTATCACCAGGTAGAATGTTGCATTTGATGAAATGTCTGACAAGTTGGGTTGTTTTTTTATCTCTGGCACAACTTGTTGAAAGCTCTCTGCCACAACCAGATTTAAAGTAGCCGTAGATGACAAGGCTGGGACTCCATTGTCCTTAACAAGAATTACAATCTTTTGCCTTAAGGAGTCCACATCTGGAAGTTCTCGACCTATCCTGATTTCACCGTTTTGGCTTATAACAAATAATGAAGGTTCTGAAACATGCAGTAAATTATAAGAAAGCCAGGCATTGTGTCCAGAGTCAGCATCCACTGCAATTACCTTTGTCACTAGATAACCTTTCTCAGCAGAGTGGGGAATAAATTCAAATAAAGATGATCCTTCTGTTTCTGGTGATGGATACAGAATCTTAGGGGCATTATCATTCTTATCTATGATACATATTCTTATTGTGGCATTACTGCTTAGAGGAGGGGATCCACTGTCCTTAGCCATCACCTGGAACTGAAATTCTCGTAACAGTTCATAGTCAAATGATCTTTGAGCATAAAGAATCCCTGTTATTGAGTTTATGGAAACATAAGATGACACGGGAATAGATTCTATGTTACTACTTATAATGCTGTAAGTGATTTTTCCATTCTCATCACGATCAATGTCTAAAGCATGGACTTTGTTTACTGAGGTCCCCGGCTGATTATTCTCTGCAACATAGATGAGATAATTATTTTTTTCAAAAAGAGGAGGATTGTCATTCACATCAGAGATAATTAACTTCATTTGCTTATTGCTCGACATCGGAGGAGATCCACTGTCAATACATTGAATTGTAATGTTGTACAAAGAATTTCTTTCTTGATCCATATTTGATGCAGTAACAAGTTTATAGTAGCTACTTGATGATGGTATTAGTTGAAAAGGAAGTGTATTAGATATCTGGCATACAACTTCACCATTCGTTCCTGAATCCAAATCACGAACATTAATCAATGATATCACTGTACCAGGTGGGGAATTCTCTGGAATTGTTTCTGAGAGAGATGTGACTGTTATTTCTGGGACGTTATCATTCACATCAATCACCTGTATAGATAACTTGCAATTTGTCACATGACCTCCACCATCTTTCGCTTCTACAGTCATTTCATAAGTGTCTGAACTTTCATAATCCAAATTTCCTATGATTTTAACATCCCCATTTTGAGCACCAATACTAAATATTTGACGCGCAGTTTCAGGAATGTGGCTAAATGAATATGAAATTAGGGCATTAGTTCCTTCATCTTCATCAGTTGCATTCAGATGAGTTACTGTAAAGCCAACAGGCACATTCTCAGGCAGCCTTATGTTATAGGTATCTTGAGTAAACACAGGGAAGTTATCATTGACATCTTGAACAACAATCTTCACTATAGCGGTCCCAGATTTCTGAGGCTTTCCGCCATCAAAAGCAGTTAAAATCAGCTCATAGAAACTTTGCTTTTCTCTGTCCAGAGACTTTTCTAGTATGATTTCTGGATATGTAATTCCATCCTTGGCAGTTCTTTCTCCAAGGCTAAAGTATTCAATACCACTCAGTGCATAGCTAGTTACAGCATTGATACCTAAGTCAGGATCTTGTGCAATACCTAAAGAAAACTTTGTTCCAGGACTTGCTGATTCACTGATGCCTACATCAAAATATTTCTTGGAAAAAGTTGGAGAGTTGTCATTCACATCCTGGATTTCCACAGTAATCGTGTAAAAATTCAAGGGATTTTCAATAACAGCCTCCATATTTATAAAGCATGTTTGTTTTGTTCCGCATAATACCTCTCTGTCAATTCTTTCTGCAACAATCAAGTCTCCATTTTCAAGATTAACTCCAAAATATTGCTTTTTGGCTTGAGAAACTATTTGAAATTTTCTCATTGTTAGGTCTTTAGCACTCAACCCAAGATCCTTAGCTACATTCCCAACCACAGATCCCTTTTTTAATTCTTCAGGTATAGAATATTGCAACTGACCAGAGCTATGTTCAAAGAAAAATGAAGTAAAATAAAATACTTGCCATATAAACATCATCCTGGTACTTCTGTTTCTTTCTGTATTCTGCATTGTGATAAGTAGCTATAGCTTCTGTTCCTTCACAGAATAAAATATCCAAGGTATTGTAAATATGGCATCAGAAAGCAAAATGGAAACAAATTGCAGTTTTCCTTAGTATCTGCATTGAGGCTGGATCCAGTTTGTACATTCTAACAGAGTACAAAACATTGTACAGTCTAGTAGTGACACCAAGAGTTCAAAAATAGGTATTACAATACAACTGGTAAAGACGCTTGAAATACTGAGTCATAAAATTACCTATTTAATGCTGTACTGTAATTCTCTTTTTTTCTTACAAGTGTCTAAAATATGAAAAAAAAAAAATCACATGCAAAATGTGTATATATAGTAATCTTTACAAAAATATTTTTTTAGGAGTTGATTATTACATTTCTCTTTTCTTGATACATCTATTTTGGTAAATTCCAAACAATTATAAAGGTATCTTTAATACATGCCTAAATCCTTTTTGTTCTAAACCTTATATCCTTATAATGTCATATTTCTAAGGTAACATTTAAGGTTGGTTTACTGTTGTTCACAGACAAGTCTATATTTGTTTCAGATAACCAGATTGAGTCTAATATTTACTAAAAAAATTCTCCTTTAACCTGACTATCTGAAGAAAACATACCTTATATACTCGAGTATAAGCCGACCTGAATATAAGCCGAGGCACCTAGTTTTACCACAAAAACTGGGGAAACGTATTGACTCGAGTATAAGCCTAGGGTGTCCATCTGCATGCCTCACTGTGCCTTACTTTGCCTCACTGTGTCCATGTGCATGCCTCACTGTGTCCATGCCTCACTGTACCCATGCCTCACTGTGCCCATGCCTCACTGTGTCCATGCCTCACTGTGTCCATGACTAGACTGACGTTTAACATGGGAGTCTATGGAAGGGGTGCCTGGCTTTGAAAAATCAGTGCTCCTCGGCCGTAGGTCCCCCAGACAACAAACTTTGCACACTTGTAGAAAGAAATGGGGCTACATATGTGCCAAGTTTCGGGTCCAGGAGACCTACGACCAGCCAGTACCAGGTCCCCAAATTCACCAAAGAAATTACCGTTTAACATGGGAGTCTATGGAAGGGGTGCCCAGCTTTGAAAAATTGTTGTTCCCCGGTCGTAGGTCCCCCAGACATCAAACTTTGCACACTTGTAGAGGAAGAGTGGGGCTACATGTGTACTGGTACCAGGTCCCCAAAGTCCGGGAGATAAGGCGCAAAAAGGTGACTCGAGTATAAGCCGAGGGGGGCATTTTCAGCACAAAAAAATGAGCCGAAAAACTCGGCTTATACTCGAGTATATACGGTATGTGTACTGTTGTGTCATACCACTGGACAATCATTTTTAATGTTTTATTTTTAATATATGTAAACCCTTTGGTATTGGTAATGTGGAAGTGGGAAAATGCACACTCTTGTAGGGATATTGAGCTAGGTGCAATCCATGAAAAAGTTTGTAGAATGTGAAACAGGTAGTAGATGCACTCAACAGGACTTGCAACAAAAGGAATTTCCAAAGTGGTTTTAATAATGGCAACATTTTGGCAGGGCACAGCTCACTTATGTCAAGGGAAATTTGTCTTGAGAAAGGTGGGCTGTTCCCCGCTGAAACTTTGACAATAATAAAACCTCCTGTTACAAATCCCGTTGAGTGTACCTGCTACCTGTTTCATATTCTGTTAACCCTTTGTTTATATTTTACATATTTTACACATGATGTTGTATATCTATTTCATTTTTCTATCACTTTATTTACTTACTCTATTATGATGCCAAGTTCAACCAAATTATGTCATACTTAAAAGGTATTTACTTTTTTTAATTTAAATCTTTATGGTTTAGTTTGGGAGACTGTAAAAATTAGTATAGTATAATCAAATCAAATGAATGCTGTAATTAAACAAAAATCATGCATTTGCTGCATTTAGTACGTGTTTATTTGCTAAAGGAGTATGGAATTTTTACTTTGCAATAGGGAAGCTGTGTTCAACTTCAGTATCTGATTATGTGCAAGAAAAATACAACATGATTGCATTTAATGAGCAAATTAAACATTCACTCTGCAAAGTGCACAATTGCTGTTCCTTTTGTAAATTAACCCCAGAGGACTGAGATATATTGTCAAAAAAAAAATACAACGTGCACAATACACAATCATTTTCAAAATAGTTGCAACATATTTTAGACATGATTTTATAACAGCTTCAACATCCTAACATGGGATTTAAAAGAGTTTTCCTATTTAATAATTAAATTAAGTTAAAAAAACAAATTGACTTCAAAAGATCATCACACTTAAAAGAAGAAATAATTGTCAGGCAAAGTAACTCAAGTTGACAATTATAAAATATAAAAAAAAAAAAAAACTTGATTGATGTATGGGTATGTACTATAATATCTGTGCCATTCAATGAAAAAAACAAAATCGTATTTAATATTCCACATGACGCTCAGGGGTATATTTATAAAGTTGTGAATCTGACATCACCAGACATTCAGTGCAGGTGAATCTTTTTGGGTGTTTTAAATAACAGTGATTAACTTCCACTGTATGTTTGGTAAAAGCCATATTCACTGCTTTACAAATATGCCCCAAGGGTTATACTTATAATGCAATGAATGTGATATTCACTAAACATTCACCTGCAGGTGTCTCTTCTTGGTGCAGGTATTTTTAAATACAGTGATTGATTCACCTGCAGTGAATGTTTGTAGAATGTCACATTTAATGCTTCATTAGTGTGCCCCTAAATGCTACCTAACAACTCATAATCCAAAATCGAAATCCCACTTCTACTAATTGTACACTATTATAAAAAATAAATAAATCATAGCCACATAAAATTATAAGAATTTTGACATGCATGTATTTGGGCTAATACTTTTTGATACATAAACTTTTGAAGATTGGCTCTTTAAAAACTCTGTATATATATATATATATATATATATATATATATATACCTCAGAGCACCAGTTAGTATTAATAATGCAATGTGCAAGAATCTCTGGCCTATAGAGAGGTATGCATTGCATGGACACTTTGCGAGAGATCCAGCTTCACAAATGTGTGGCTAATATTTCCATGATAAGGCAATCGGAGTTAAGCAATATGAGTTGTTGCTCAACAATTGCATTAATGTGTATCCAATTTGAAGGCAATAAATGTACATCCGTGTTTGGAATATATTAATCTTGAAGCAATCTTCTTTTTAGATTAGGCATTATGTTGTATGCACTAATACTGAAATAGAGTTGGGCCGAACACAGACCCCCTCCCATTTTGGTTCGCTCAAGGACTCTCGAACATCGCAAAAGTTCAGACCCAAACTTTGAACCCTATTAAAGTCTATAGGACCCTAATGTCAAAAATCAAAAGTGCCCATTTTGAAGGCTTATATGCAAGTTATTTTGCCTTAAAAAGGGTATGGAGGCCCGGGTACTGCCCTGTGGGACATGTATCAATGTAAGGTGGCACTGCGCTACCCCAAATGCCAGAAAGCACCCCCCCATGTTGAGGGCATGTGATCTGGTATGGTTCAGGAGGGGGGCTGCTTGCTCCTTCCCCCTTTCCTGGCCTGCCAGGGTGCATGCTGGGATAAGGGTCTGGTATGGATTTTGAGGGGGGGCACACCATTTAAAAAAAAAATTGGTTTGGGGTTCCTCTTAAAATCCATGCCAGACCCAAAGGGCCTGGTATGGTTTGGGGGGACCCCCACGCTGTTTTCTTTAACATTTTTAAAATGTTATCAATGTTTTTTTTAACCTCCCTGGCGGTATGATTCTTTCTGGAATTATGTACCAAAAGCGGTACAATTATTTTGCATGAAAATTTGGTGTTATGTATTATAGGCCTGCGATTCTTAGTAATTACTTACTTAAACCTGAGCAAACCAGAGTCTAGTAAACATCCCGGGTATGATAAATATGAAACACAAAATTATAAATTATAATATAATGAATAACTATAAAAAATTATAAAAAATAGTAATCTAATTATAATAAAAATTATTCAATAATGTAATCAAATCAAAAACACTGAAATTTGCTCAGTTGCAGAATTGTCGCTGTCATTAGATTTAGTGTTTGATGACGAATTTCCCCACAAATCGCTATCGCTCAATTCTGCGAGTGATTCTAATTTATTATCGCTGCTTTCTAGCTGGTCTAAAACCACTTTTGACATAAAGGGGCACTTTTTAGTTGCTATGGACAATCTTCAGTTTCCAGGCAGAAAGAACGATTTTTATTATATAAAAGTGCATGCAGGACACTGGGCAGACCACTAGGGACAAAGGGGATGTGTAATTATTACATACAGTACTGTAATCTGCAAGATTACAGTATACTGTATGTATACTGTGTGTTTACCTTTTTGAATTTGCCGCCCAGTTCCGCTCCCATGCGCCGCTGCGGCTCGCAGGGAACGGAACTAGGAAGTCAGATGGGGTCGAAAGTGCTGACACTCGCCGGAGGTCTCGCTGGCGATCACAGCAGAGGACATCATCGCTGGATCGCCAGGAGAAGGTAAGGAAACTCCGCTGCGAGCTCTGCAATGTCTACCCCGAGCGTGACTCGGGGTTACCGATCCTAGCATAAAAAAACAACCCCGAGTCACGCTCGGGATTACCGCTAGGGAGGTTAAATTCAGCTGTCCGTTGACAGCCGATGACTCATCCATTGTTAAGGACTACACGGCCGGCTTCCCAGCCTGCTCCTTAACAACCATCTATTCACTTAGAATGCACTGTACAGCGCAAATTCAGGTGTTCGTTGAACGGGTGAACAGGCGATGTTCAGGCCCAACTTTTGCTCGGCTCAAACTGTTCGCCCAACTCTACTTTGAAACACATATTATAAATTATCATAACATGTGTTTATAATGTTAACTATAGAAAACACCGTTGGAAAATCAAAAAATAGGGGTTTAAAGTAAAACTTTACACTTTTTACAAAAAACAAAACAAAACAGTAGCCTCAAAGTTAATTATTTGCAAGGATTAGCCAACCTTATTGCAGACTCTTATCATTTTGGGTTCTGCTTACACAGATATATAGGCCATTATCGTTTTTATCATCATAGTGCTAAATGTCTGCTTTAATAAAATTAACATTCCAGATGTTGGAAATGTAAAAAACTTTAGGGAAAATATGTAACCCATTGCATGAGCATGTGTTGTCAGTGCTCTGTGCACAAATTGGGGTCTATTTATAAGACATTTGATCGACAAATGGCAAACACATTCACACATACTGCACACATTCTGGCTGTAATTTTTCTGTTAGATTATTCCTCAGTATCATTAGCTCATTCTAGTGGTCAAAATGTGGTATATTTCCTTATTGAGGTATTTCAGAAAACAATACTGTACTGTATTTGGCCACTAAGATGAATATTGGGATTACTTTTTTAGGAAAATTATGGGCAGAATTCATGTAGCATGCATGAAAGTGTGTGACGTTCTTCCACAAAAAGTTTTGAAAACATGCCTCATAGTGTTCACAATGCCCTTAGTGTGAATACTTTAGTTGCCAGCTTGCAAATTTTTTTTTATTTTGAAAATTTTAGAAATGAAAATGTAATTTTAACAATAAGTTATATAATTACTTTTGTAGCGATTATATAAATTATATTTAATTGTTTGTGAAAGGGAAGTTTTCCTTTTAGCAAAAATTTGAATAAAAACTAACAAAGCTTTTGTGATTTGTAAATTTCAAAGCATTCTATGATATCATGGCAGCTTTTTTTTGTCTTTCACTAAATAGTATAAGGTAAAAAAATACTCATTTACTCATCTTCAGGTTTTTTTTTTTTGTCAAAACTTAATTGAATAAGCTGATAGGCTAGCATACACATCTGCACCAGATTTTGTGCTCTCCTGTTTTAGTAAATCAACCCAAATATGTATTTCAAAAGTGCATTTTCTCAGCCATTATAAATAACGTTTCAACAAAGTTTGATTATGGATCCACAAATATTTGTTGTCTTCAAGTACTGCACAATAATAAATGGGATAAAAGGGGTAATTTATCATTACATCTTGTGCAAATTTGACGCAAAGATAACATCCAGAGTAGAAAGCAGCCATTATCCAAGAGCTAAAGAAGATGCTAATTCCAGAGCATTTAAAACGATAAATAGCACCTCCAGAGCACAATATAAGCCTCACCTCATGTAATTATAAAAGGCTGTCATAGAGACTATTTTGGTTTTGTTCAACTTTGATTCAACACATAAAAACAAAAAACAAACTTAAACATTGAGGCAATCAATTTTAATATAAATGCATGCATCAGTCTTTATGAAATATTCCTAATTATAATAGAAAAAAAAAACAAGATTTGGACACTAACTTTTATTTTTCAAACTTGTTCTGCTTATTGTATAAATATCAAAAAATATTATTAAAATAAAGGAAAAAAAAGTAATAACAAAATAATCGTAGATGCTCACGTTCACAGTTTTTCTTAATCATTTCACAAGTTTTTCCTAATTCTATTAAATACTTTTTTACTCCTCTCCTTTCCTTTTAGAAAATGTTAGTGAGCAGGCATAATGACACATAATAATGTGTTTGAAAAGTATTTTACTTCTCATCTTGCACAGCTCCTGAGCATCCCCTTAGAAACAGCAACCAAGCAATGAGGGATTCTAATGTTACATACAGTTGACCATTAATCAACACAGCTAGAAGATAATTCCATGTTTAAGGTAAAAAGTACAGTATGTATTTGCAAGGTAATGTTGGAAAAATGTGCAAAATCTGCCTTGAATATGTAAATGTGTTTCTCTGCAGACTGAATAACCACAAAAATTTGTAAATATATGACATATAACTAAAGTAGTCATGGAGCTTGCTTCTGAAATAAATCTCGCAGAGCCTAGCATATAAAGTCTTTAATAACTGTTTTCACCCCAACACTTCTTGTAAAATTTTGGGAAACCATCAGAGGATACTGTTAGTCAAGGCTTACAATAATCACACAATAAAATAGTTGTCCTTAAAATTCAAACAATGCCATGCAGTATTCACTAATATAAACTGCAAATAATATATTAAACAGAAAAAATGCTAATTCAGTGAAAATGTATTGCAATACTATGTTCCTCTTATTAATTTAATCCACACAGTGAATCTTCACTGAATCCTAGTGCCACCGATTCACAATCCACTGTGCAATCCGATCCCCTTCAAACAAAAGCTCTCACTTTGACATAAAGAAATTAGGTCTAATGTGCCTACCACTTTAAATGGGGTCACTACTGCCATGACTGGTCTTTCCAATACAGATTCCTAGCCCTCTCAATCCATATCCATCCAGGCATCTCCGCAGGTAAATAACTACCAGAAGCTCAAAAAATCACATGATCATAGTGCTCTCTGTCTCATTACCAATATTGTTCAACCTAATATGCTAAAAATACACTTACATAATACAATGCATTAAGCTGGTGCACCACAAATTAAACATATGCACTGTCCCCTTAAGGCTCACAGTTCTCTTGGCCACTCTCAAGATGCTGGTCCGCTCATTTCCATCCATGCAGCATGGCATCATTGTTTCCTCCCTATGCATTATGTAACTACATCATGTGACTTCATCAGGGATAGACGTCTGAGAGCATTTGCATCTTATCTTTGTTTATATTCAAATTTTATTATAAAGAAACCAAAAGAATATTGTTTTATCCTGGGAAGTTAACACTTTGGAAATATCTGTTGAGAACAAGAAGATAACACGCACCTATTTCAAGCCAACCGATAGAAATGGCTACATATGTAACAACAGCTACCATCATAGATCTTGGCTGATAAATATAGGGAAAATTGCTAAGATCAAAGAGGAACTGTACAGAAAATTAAGATTTTTTTATTTTTACAGCAGGCATCAAGAACTGGAGATATGTTTAGAATTGGTACCATAGGAGATACATTCAGAAACAAATAAAGCAGATGGAACACGTTAAGAGACATAATTTAATTAGAGATTGTCATGGATATGCATTAATGTCTGTCTGCCATCTTACCTTCCTCCTCATGTGTTCATCTAGAGACCAGACCTCCTTCACCTGGCTTCCTTTATAATCTCCTCCCAGCCTGACTCCACCCCAGGCCCTATCACAGAACACTATATTAACCTGTGCACTGCAAGCCTGCTTTGCTGATCAACGTGTTTGTTAGGCATTGTGTGTTTGGGTTCCTGCCTGCCGTGTGCTACGTCTGTCTCTCTGTTACGTTATTGGCTTGTCCCCGACTATCCCTGTCTGCTCGTGACCCTTGACCTTCGGCTCGTTCTTCGTTATCCTTGTCTGCTTGTGGCCCCTGACCTTCAGCTTGTTATTCGGTTCTCTCTTATCGTGTGCTGCTGCTTCCCCTCTTTTCCCCTTATCCTACGGGGCGTGAGCTAGGAAACTCCAGGGGCCGCGACCTGGTCCCAGCCTGCAGCTAACATCCTCACCACTAGAGGCCCTGGAGAAGACCAGCTGGGTCTTAGACTCCGCGCCCTGGGGAATCTTGGCTCTAGCTTCCGTTTGGATCCCGGTTGTGCTCCTCTGGTCCCGCTTTCCACAACCACCCAGTTTCCTATCCGCAGAAGCCAGCCATAGGGTTCACTACCTCGCGGTGCACTCCTGTCCCCCTACGGTGTGCATCTGTCACCTGGCCACAGGTGACCCTGACAGCTTGATCAGCCATGAACCCGGCTGACATCCCGCTCCCCGCGGATGATCCATTGCAGGGCATAGTTTGCAGACTTGAGACCCAGGAATCAAATCAGACTCAGGTGATGCGATTCCTCCAGGATCTGGCTTCTCGATTCGAGCAGCTTCAGGTCTCCTTGGAAACCCCGAATCCGCAACCCCAAGTACAACCAGCGGCTGTACCTATCGCACCAGTCGCAGCCTCACACTCACTAAGATTGCCAGCTCCGTCCCGTTTCTCTGGGGACTCCAAGGCCTGCAGGGGGTTTCTCAGCCAATGCACAATTCATTTTGAGCTTCAGCCTCAAAGCTTCCTGTCTGACCGGGCTAAGGTAGCCTATATCATTTCCCTCCTCTCCGGTGAAGCTTTGGCCTGGGCTGCCCCCCTGTGGGAGAGGAACGATCCGGTGGTTTCCAGTCTGTCCGATTTCTTGAAGCTCTTCCGTAACATCTTCGAAGAGCCGGCTCGGGCTTCTTCAGCGGCTAGTGCTGTCTTACGTCTTCGCCAAGAATCTAGTTCAGTGGGGCAATATGCTCTTCAGTTCCGTATCCACACAGCTGAATTGAGCTGGAATAATGAGGCCCTGGTCGCTACCTTTTTACATGGCCTCTCTGACCGAGTGAAAGACGAATTAGCGGGAAGAGCCATTCCCGTCGGTCTGGACGATGTAATTTCATTATGCAACCAGATCGACATTCGTTTTCAAGAGAGGTCCTTAGAAAAAAGACGCCAGCACTCTCTGGGTCCTAGCCAGTCTGAGCTCCCCTCCCTTCATTCCGTGGAGCATCCTCTACCTGCTGAAGAACCTATGCAGCTGGGCCGGACCAGACTAACCCCCGAAGAACGTGCTAGGCGCAGAACTCTGGGCTTGTGCCTCTATTGTGGGGGCAAGGGTCATTTTCGTGACTCCTGCTCGCTTCGTCCGGGAAACGCTCGGGTCTAATACATTTGGAAGGTGGAGTATTGGACCCAGAAACATCACCTTCTCGCCTGCTCTTGCCGGTGTTCCTTCATGTAGGCACTTCTCCTCAGTCAACCCTTGCATACCTGGATTCCGGGGCTGCTGGCAATTTTATGGATTGGAGAACTGCTTCTTCTATGAAGCTTACCCTTTCACCTCTCACTACCCCATTGGTAGTCTCGGCAATTGATGGCACTGTTCTCCCAGGGGGCCCTATTCGCTTCCAGACGCTACCCATTAGGATGTCGGTAGGGATTCTCCACCAGGAGTGGATATCCTTTCTTATTCTACCCAAGGCCTCTACCCCAGTTGTATTGGGCCTCCCTTGGCTACAGCTCCACTCTCCACATGTGGACTGGGTCTCTGGGCAGATCCTGGCCTGGGGTTCCTCATGTTTCTCGTCGTGTCTTCTCAAGGTGACCCCCAAGGAGAGTCTTCCGGTTGCTGCCACTTCTGTTTCTTCTGATCTTCCTGCTGCATACAGCGATTACCGGGATGTGTTCTGTAAGAAATCAGCTGAGGTGCTTCCTCCCCACAGGTCTTTTGACTGTGCTATTGATCTTGTCCCCGGAGCAACTCTACCCAGGGGTCGTACCTACCCTCTGTCCATCCCAGAGACCCAGGCCATGTCGGAGTATGTCGCAGAGAATCTGGAGAGAGGTTTCATCCGGAAATCCTCATCGCCTGCAGGGGCAGGGTTCTTTTTTGTTGCCAAAAAGGATGGTACCTTAAGACCCTGCATCGATTATCGGGGTTTAAATGCGGTTACTATTAAAAATCGATACCCCTTACCCTTAATATCTGAGCTATTCGATAGGTTGAAGGGTTCCTCCATTTTCACCAAGTTGGATCTCAGAGGCGCGTACAATCTCATTCGAATACGGGAGGGTGACGAATGGAAGACTGCATTCAACACTAGAGACGGGCATTACGAATATCTGGTGATGCCTTTTGTTCTGTGTAATGCTCCAGCCGTGTTTCAAAACTTTGTCAATGAAATCTTCAGAGATCTGCTGTACCAGTTTGTTGTCATCTATCTGGATGACATTCTGATCTTTTCTGAAAATCTGCTCGTCCACAGAAACCATGTCCGCACTGTACTTCAACGTCTTAGAGAGAACAATCTCTATGCCAAGCTGGAGAAATGTTCCTTTGAATGTTCTGAGGTCCTGTTTTTGGGGTGCTTCGTCTCATGTTCGGGTCTTCGTATGGACCCTGGGAAGGTCTTGGCTATCACCAACTGGCCTCTTCCTGCTAGCCTCAAGGCCACACACCGCTTTCTTGGCTTCACTAATTATTATAGGCAGTTCATAAGGAATTACTCTTCCATTGCCGCGCCTATTATCGCTTTGACCAAGAAGGGTGTGAATGCCAGAGACTGGCCTCCCGAAGCTGTCTCTGCATTTCACAACCTGAAACAGGCCTTTGTTTCTGGCCCCCTCTTGAGGAGACCAAATCCTGGGAATGCATTTTTTATTGAAGTGGACGCTTCCTCAATGGGGGTGGGAGCTGTGCTTCTTCAAATCTTTGAGAAGAGACGCCAACCATGTGCGTTCTTCTCCAAAAACAATTCTCAGGCAGAGAGGAATTATGCCATCGGTGATCGGGAACTTCTCGCAATTAAATTGGCGTTAGAGGAGTGGCGTCATCTCTTGGAGGGTTCCCCTCACTCCATAACGATCTTTACCGATCACAAGAATTTACAGTATCTACAGAATGCTAAACGTCTGAATCCTAGACAGGCCAGGTGGAGTCTCTTCTTTGCCCGTTTTAATTTCACGATTACCTACAAACCTGGTTCCTGCAACGGTCGGGCTGATGCGCTCTCTAGGTCATTTGACACTTTGGACGAGGAGTCCGCCCCTGAACCTGAGCCGACCATTCCCACCTCATGCATTGTTGCCCACTCTACCACCCTGAAGTCAAAAATTCCGCCTGGTAAGACCTTTGTCCCCACTGAGCTAAGAGCTAAGATCCTTCGTTGGGGACATGATTCCAAGGTGGCAGGGCATTCTGGATTCCTCCGATCCTTCCTACTCATCAGTCGTCACTACTGGTGGCCTAATCTCCGCTCAGACGTCAAAGACTACGTTAAAGCTTGTCATGTCTGTGCTCAGTCCAAATCCTCCACACAAGCTCCTGCTGGTCTCCTCATGCCCTTGCCCATTCCTAAGGAACCCTGGGCCCATATTGCCATGGATTTTATCACCGATCTCCCACTGTCTGAGAATAATACTGTCATTTGGGTGGTAATCGATCGATTCTCCAAGATGGCTCATTTTGTTCCTCTTCCTGGTCTTCCTTCTGCCCCTGCCTTGGTTCCCATTTTCATTCGGGAAATTCTCCGCCTACATGGGGTCCCTTCTCATATTGTTTCCGACAGGGGAGTCCAATTCACGTCTCACTTTTGGAGAGCCTTTTGCAAATCCCTCAATATTGTCTTGGATTTTTCTTCTTCTTACCATCCCCAATCCAATGGACAGACTGAGAGGGTTAATCAGGAGTTAGAGGTCTTTCTTCGCACCTTTGTGTCTTCTCACCATGACGATTGGTCCTCTCTACTCCCGTGGGCAGAATTCTCCCATAACAATCATGTGAATACCAGTTCGCAGAAGACACCCTTTTTCACAGTTTATGGAAAACACCCTCAACTTCCTCTTCCCATGATCTGTTCTCCAGACATTCCAGCTTTGGCTTCGGTTCAGGAGTCTCTCAATTCTGTTTGGGGTCACGTTCATGATTCCCTCCGGGCAGCTGCTGAAAAATTCAAAGGCTTTGCCGACCGCCGCAGGCGTAAACCGCCTTCTCTTCAGCCAGGGGACAAAGTCTGGCTCTCTACCAGGAACATCAAGCTCCGAGTTCCTTCTCTGAAGTTTGCTCCACGATTCATCGGTCCATACACGGTAACTGCTAAACTGAATCCGGTTTGTTTCAAACTCCAGATTCCTAAGAGCCTTAAAATCACTAACTCCTTTCATGTTGCTCTTCTAAAGCCTTTAGTCCTCAATAAATTCTCTCGTCCTCTCCCTACCGTGGCGCCTGTCTCTGAGGATAATCAGGAGTACGAGATCAGTCAAATTCTGGACTCCCGACTCTGTAAAGGCGTTCTTCAGTACCTCGTTCATTGGAAAGGGTTTGGTCCTGAGGAGAGGTCTTGGATCACTGCATCTGAGGTCTTTGCACCTCGTCTGTTAAAGGAGTTTCATCTGAAGTTTCCCTCTAAACCTGGGCCCAGGCGGGGAAGGGGGAGGCCTCATAAGAGGGAGGGTACTGTCATGGATATGCATTAATGTCTGTCTGCCATCTTACCTTCCTCCTCATGTGTTCATCTAGAGACCAGACCTCCTTCACCTGGCTTCCTTTATAATCTCCTCCCAGCCTGACTCCACCCCAGGCCCTATCACAGAACACTATATTAACCTGTGCACTGCAAGCCTGCTTTGCTGATCAACGTGTTTGTTAGGCATTGTGTGTTTGGGTTCCTGCCTGCCGTGTGCTACGTCTGTCTCTCTGTTACGTTATTGGCTTGTCCCCGACTATCCCTGTCTGCTCATGACCCTTGACCTTCGGCTCGTTCTTCGTTATCCTTGTCTGCTTGTGGCCCCTGACCTTCAGCTTGTTATTCGGTTTTCTCTTATCGTGTGCTGCTGCTTCCCCTCTTTTCCCCTTATCCTACGGGGCGTGAGCTAGGAAACTCCAGGGGCCGCGACCTGGTCCCAGCCTGCAGCTAACATCCTCACCACTAGAGGCCCTGGAGAAGACCAGCTGGGTCTTAGACTCCGCGCCCTGGGGAATCTTGGCTCTAGCTTCCGTTTGGATCCCGGTTGTGCTCCTCTGGTCCCGCTTTCCACAACCACCCAGTTTCCTATCCGCAGAAGCCAGCCATAGGGTTCACTACCTCGCGGTGCACTCCTGTCCCCCTACGGTGTGCATCTGTCACCTGGCCACAGGTGACCCTGACAGAGATAAAGAAAACGTAAATAAGAATAATGATTGTTTCCTAGAAACTGTATTCGACTATAATAAACAGTATAGAAAGATAAAGAAAATAATAAAGAGGCATTAGCCAACCTTGAAAGCTGATAAATACCTGGTTGATTTTTTACCCATAAAGCTGAAATTTATATTTAACCACTTCAGGCCCGAGCCAATGTAAAAATCATAATTTTTTTGCTAGAAAATTACACAGAACCCCCAAACATTATATATGTTTTTTTTAGCAAAGACCCTAGAGAATACAATGGCGGTCATTGCACCTTTTTATCTTGCACGGTATTTGCACAGCAATTTTTCAAACACGTTTTTTTGGGGAAAAACTGTTTCATGCTTTAAAAAACAAAACAGTAAAGTTAGCCCAATGTGAAAGATGAAGTTACGCCGAGTACATAGATACCTAACATGTCACGCTTCAAATTTGCACACGCTCGTGGAATGGCGCCAAACTTCGGTACTTAAAAATCACCATAGGCGACCCTTTAAAAAAATTTAATGGTTACATTTTTTGAGTTACAGAGGAGGTCTAGGGCTAGAATTATTGCTCTCGCTCTAACGTTCGCGGCGACACCTCACATGTGTGGTTTGAACACCGTTTTCATATGTGGGCGGGACTTACGTATGCGTTTGCTTCTGCATGCGAGCACACGGGGACAGGGGCACTGTAAAAATGTATTTATTTATTTTATTGTTAATTTTACTTTTTTTTTATTTTGACACTTTAAAAAATATATATATATTTTGATCACTTTTATTCCTATTACGAGGAATGTAAACATCCCTTGTAATAGGAATATGACATGACAGGTCCTCTTTACAGTGAGATATGGGGTCAATAAGACCCCACATCTCACCACTAGGCTGGAAAGCCTAAATAAAAAAAAGATCACTGCTTCAAAGCCGAAGCGGCGCAGTTGTTTTGAATGCAGAGGCCGGGCGTGACGTTATAACATCGCGCCCGGCCTCCGACGATCATAGAGACTCCGGCGATCCTGTCACGACTCCCCGATCGCACAGGTGAGTCGGTAGAAGCACCGGAGGGCAGCAGGATGGGGGGGCACGTCCCCTTCCACTGCCCGTAAGAACGTTTAAGCTGCAGAACAGCCACTATGATTGTTCTCATGGTGCAAGGAATCGCCGGCTGAAACCGGCAATATCTGAATGATGCCTGTAGCTGCAGGCATCTTTCAGATATACCCCCACAAAGCTGAGGACGTCATATGACGGCCTGTGGGCCAGAAGTTGTTAAAAAAAAGTACCCAATTTGAGAAATTAATTACTTGAAAATGTGGTTGATCCTCCAAAAAAATTGAGAATTATCCTTTAATGGAAAAAGTTTTTTTTTTTGCATGTGGCCATTGCTCATTGCTATGGATATAAAAGAGTTAAAAATAACCAGAGAAGAAGAAAAACGTTTGTATAAAAGAGCACAGGCAGGAAATATGATATACAGGATTGCATTACCTGCCAGACTGAAGGTGTAGTGTATTGCATGGAATACCCATGCAGATTACAATATATTGGCTGCACAAAAAGAACACTGTCTAAGAGTGTGCAAGGACATGTTTATAACATTTCTATAGGGCTTAGGAAACATAAGCTAAGCATTTTGCACTTTATCACAATAAAGACCCAGCAGAATCTTTTGGGGCATTCAAAAGTTTAGTAAACATTGGGAGCAATAAGGTGAAACACTTAATAAGAAGGAATAAAAATCAAAATGGATATATTACATGCAGATGCTGTGTTGCCATGGATATTTAGGTGATTTTATAACATATGTATTTGTTATATGTTGGATTAAGGACCATGTGTTGTTTGGGGGTCCAAGTTTTCCCTATATATATGCAAATGAACCAATTAGACTAGTGTGCGAGCAGAGGAATTTTTTTGCAGGATATGATGCAACAGGAAGTAGGGGGAATAGATTAGGCTTTGAAACAAGCATGTGGTGAGACAAAGGGATAGTTGGTTTTGGAAGACAAAGAGGCAAGACATGGCTGTCAGAAGCTGGAGAACTTTGGAGACATTTGGAGATTGAGCCATCTCTAAGTTGAGTAACTGTTTAGTTTACTTATTGCATTCATATTGTACATGCTTATTGGTGTGTGCATGTTGTAGGCAAATTTTGTAACTAATTGTGTTTTGTTCGGTTGTATGTGCGTTTTTTTCTGCTTAGTAAAAACATTATTATAACACAGAGGTATACGTTTCCTTGACTTTTACAGCAAGAACCTTTTAAAAAAGAAGCAAGCAAAACATATTCTGGCCCCAAAAGGGTTACATATTGAATTACATAGTTTCATAGTTGGTAAGGTTGAATAAAGACACTAGTCCATTCAGTTCACCTGTGTACTTGGTGTATGTGTGTTTATGTTGATAATCATTTACCATATCCCTGTATATTGTGTTTACTAAGATGCACGTCCAAGAGTCTTTTAAAACTATCAATACTTCCTGCTGCCACCACTGATTGTGGAAGAGAGTTTCATGTCCTTACCGCCCTGACAGTGAAAAACCCCCTATGCAGCTTAAGGTTAAACCGCTTCTCCTCCAATCTCATTGTGTGGCCCCATGTCTTCTTACACTCCCTGAGATGCAATAGTTTTCTACCTACGCTGGGATTCCTCTCAAGCGTCTCTTCTACAGGGAGACTACGTTTAATGCATGTAGTTATTCCTCGTAATTGAGGTCCTCCCGTCCCTTTATTAATTTTGTTTCCCTTCTCTGGACTCTCTCCAGTTCCAGCACATCCTTCCTGAGGATTGGTGACCAGAACTGGACAGTATGTGGTATTCCAGATGTATTCCAGACTTTTATAAAGTGGCAGGATTATCGTTTTATCTGTGGAGTAAATTCCCTTTTTAATGCATGCTAATTAGACTTGTGCACAACGGAAAAATTCGTTCCGTTTCGGTTCGTTTCTTTCCGGTCCTGTTGATTCGTAATCATTCGTAATTTTGCTAGACGGGATTTTTCGTGTTCGGACTCATTCGTATTTTTGCAAGCGACATTTTTCGTTGAATTTTTTGTTGCTTTATAATTCGTACTTTCGGTAGAGTACGTTGTTTTTCGTTGATTCTGGACACAACTCCTACTTTCGTAACTTTTTTTGGGTTCGTTGATTCGTAATTTTCCGTGTCTCTCTCACAACGACGCTGCCTATTATGCCTAATGTGCTTCGAATGGATTTGTACTTTTCTAAATACATAGCGGTTATTTGTAACGATTCGAAATCTCGTATTTTACTTTCGTTTTTTACATGCGGCTATAGGCTCCGCCCCTGTACACCATTTTGAGAGGGTTCAGCACGGTGAGGGAGAAGCAGAGAGCAGAGTGAGTGTTATTGTGCTTCGAATGGATTTGAAATCTCGTATTTTACTTTCGTTTTTTCATGCGGCTATAGCCTCCGCCCCTGTACACCATTTTGAGAGGGAGTTCAGCATGGTGAGGGAGAAGCAGAGAGCAGAGTGAGTGTTATTGTGCTTCGAATGGATTCGTACATTCGTAACTTTTTTCATAACGAATTATGCCGAAGACCTTCGGGCATTCGCTATTTTGCGGTATAATTTATTTCGGATTCGGTTTTATTCGTAATTGCTCTGTTCGGAAATTCGAATGCTTCCGAATGTCCAAAAGTTGCTAAATTCGGACGAATTTTGATTCGTTACGAAACGAATTGCACAAGCCTAATGCTAATAGTTTTCTAGTTTTGCTTACTACAGCTTCACATTGCATGCTGTCTTCAACTAGGATTCCCCCAGAGGTTTTCCCCCCAGTGAGTAACTTGCGTTTATATTTTTAGCCCCCAAGTGCATTCCTTTACATTTTTCAAAATTAAACCTCATTTGCCATGTAGTTGCCCACCCCATTATTTTTTTCAGGTCTTTTTGCAAAGGTTTGATATCCTACTGTGAAGTTTTTTCCCTAATTAATTTTGTGTCATCGGTAAAAACTAAGATTGAGCTATTTATATCAACCTTTATATCAAGTATAAATATATTAAACAGAATTGGTCCTAGGACAGGGCCTTGGGGTACTCCACTTACCACTCCAGACCAGTCTGAGTACACATTATTTATCACTACCCTTTGAAGGCGCCCCTGCAACTAGTTTTCTATCCCTGAGCAAACCCTATGATCCATGCCTACAGATCTCAGTTGGTAAATTAAGTGTCTATGGGGGATTGTATCAAATGATTTTGCAAAATCCAGATACACCACATCCATGTAGTGATATAGTATTGGGATGAGGATTAATTAATTATTATAATTCTAGTTATTCCAGAAGCAACCCAGTTCTTCCAGAGAGATGCATTTATTGAGTCCCAGCACAAAAAAAGTTCACAAGATACTTGCAACAGATGACAAAATCCAACAGAGTAAACATTACAATGAACAGCAGCCTTCAGAGAACCCAGTTTCTCCTGTCACATTTTAGCAAAAAAGAGCCTTCCCTAATATACACCTTTTCCCCCATGGGTGACAAGGACAAGCAATTCTATTGACCAGTTTTATTAGACCTTTGATCTGCTTTTATCCTTCTGGGTGACAGATAATGGCTCTTAGCCATGGACAGCTGCAGTCATAAAAACCTCCGGAAATTTCCTAATGTGCATTCTTTTACTACTAATTAGGTTGGCCCTCAAGGGTCTGAAGTGGTCTTTAATTAAAATTAACATAGCACAGAGTCATTATCTGTCCCTTTGTTGTGTAGAGTATACCTGGTTTGGTAAGTCTCTTCTTTAATCAACAAGTTCTTTGAAATGCCTAATTAGATAAACAATCTATTCCCAAATACAAATGTGGCTTGCACAACAATAACATCCTTTTGATGTGTTAAATAGACTCGTCACTTGCCTGTCCCAGAATGTGAACCCATCACAATACATATACACATCTATATATAAAATAGCTAAAAAAAAACTAAAAGGGAAAACACTGCGCTAGATAATAAATGGTGAACTTCACCGTGATAATGAATACAAAGCCGCCAGTACCAAAAATTTTGCATCAGGTGCTCTGGCCAGTAACACACCTCCTGTATTAGAGAACCAAAAAAGTGAAACAGAGACACCTCTGGACAGCAGAATTGCGAATACAACCAACACATCTAAGAAATGTATTACGCTATGGAGCTTTTTTGCTTTTATCTCTTTGAGACATCAGGGTTGTTACACCTCGGTTACCCAGCCATCTATAGTGGGTCTATAGGGAGACCTTAAACCCCTGTGCCTGGATTGACCACCGTGATAGCAGTCATTGAAATAGGGTAAGGAGACTACATTACCTTTCTTGGGTGCTCCAGCAGTGGATGGAATTCATTTGTCACTAATCCTCCTTTCTTGCACCACTATGGAATGGCCCCATAAGGATTGATCACCTATTTTAGGACTCATCTGTTATCCTTCATCTGCTGCTATTTGGGACTTTTTTTTCCTCACTTATTATCTATTTTTTGTGTCACAGATAAGAACCATTTCATGGGACTGTTTTCATGTTGTTTTTCATTATATGCAATGTGATGGTGTGATACACATATATTTTGCAGTCACTGATCTGTTAAATTTTGAAGGCATTCACATTAGCCTTTTTCACATGTGTTTTTCATTTGTATATGTCTTTCACTTATTCCTTTGTTAGGATCCTACTCAACCACTTAGCGCTGTATCTTTTTTTCACACTATATATATAATATTCTACATAAATCGGCCAACATATAACAACATACTGTATACCCCCACTTGGGTAGGTTCTAACTACTAGAACTGACCCATAAATCAAACAACATATCACAACATATATCAACAATCCACAGGCCTAATTTATCTAGGTGGCAGCTCACGTCCTCATAGAATGTTAGAGAAGGGGGGAAATTGGGAATATGGGGCTTTAAATGAAGCCATAGGCCTGGTAAGGCCAAGTGCTTCCATCCCTGTCATAATGAGAAAATACAAACAAAGCAAAAATGCAGCAAGATAAGCGGCAGAAATGCAATGATGGGGGGAGGTTTGGGACTTTAAATGAAGCTCATGGTGACAAATTTAAAAAAGTGGTGGATAGTAAAACATTTATTAGTACATAGATAATGTTTAAATACATTAATTTCATATACATAGAAATGCACACTCAATGGTGCCAATTCCTAAAACGGTAGTTCCAGGTAGTAACATATTTGCAAACATTGATCACATTGTAAAACAAAGGGGTCCACCAATATTCATGATAGGGTATGCATGATTAGGACATATGGTTTGCACGGTCTGGGGTCTTTCCGATCCCTATAAATTTAATAGGTAGTGGGCACATAACTTGGTAGACGTGTAGTGGATATACATGGCATGTAATAGCTCGATGCGTTTCGCGGCTTTTAGCCGCTCCTCAGGAGCAGGTATATAAGGAATCTGCAATAGGAAAATAAAAGACTAGGTAGACTAACTTGTCTCAGTTAAAGCGAAAAATAAATAGAAAGAAGCATCCATCCCTAAATCGGAACTGTTTAATATATTATTTGCAGCTTTGTATTGGTGAACACTGCGTGGCACTGTTTTTTAAATTTTATTTATAACTGGCTATATGGGGGAATACATAAACTGTGATCAGCAGTATAAATAGTTGTAAAACACAGGGGATAATTTTGGTAATTGCGCTGGAGTTTTTTTTTACTATACAAAATTAGTTGACCGTAGTGATAAAATGTCAGTCGTTTTCTCTTTCTTGACAAATGCCCCGAAAAATTACAATTCCTATATTTTTATTTAACATAATAGAATACAGAACCACAGATATAAATACACTTTCCCATCTGGATGTATTACAAAAGGAAAACATTAATCCAATGGTACCTGATTCCACTGCCAGAGAAATGGGTTAAAGTTAACCTTAAGAGGAAGTAAATCCTGATGGGTTTTACTTCCTCTTTATTCCCCTGCAAAGTAAAAGCATAATGGGCTAGTATGCATCGCATACTAGCCTATTATGTGGCACTTACCTGCAAACAAAGCCTGTGATGTCCGTGATGTCCCCACTGGTGGAAGCATCCATCTTCTGTAACTGGCCGTAGCCACGTGACGTCTCTCCATGCATGCGGGAGCTGCCATTCACGGCACACACTGGGAAAGAAACGGCACGGAGGGCCTTATCTTCACTGCGCATGCACCGATGACATTGTCATCGCCCTACAAGGCAAATATCTCCTAAACGGCGCACGTTTAGAAGATATTTTTAGTACATATAGGTAAGCCTTATTATAGGCTTACCTATATGTAAAAATAGGTATAGGGGGTTTACAACCACTTTAAACCTCCAGTCTGCATGTTTCCACTTCGTGTCGTTCAGAGCACCTCTGTAGTTATTCATTTGCCACATAATTGAATTGAACAGCTTAACAAAGTGATATTGAACAGTTAAAAAAGTTTTTCTTTGTAGCATCACAAATACTGTGAATCGACAAACTATTTCCATTTTGAAGCAAGTCACACAAATAGAAATTATAATACATATTTTTCCTATTTTGGTGAACCTCACCATTATCACCATAATTATATTAGTAGGTCTTACCGGTGTTGCTATTTCCATGATCTTGTTATCTTTTTTCAAATTTTGCCTTACAGCTGTATCTTCTGTGTCAATGAGATTGTCTGTGGGGACATCATGTACTGGTTTCAGATAAGCAATTTCATTCTGCTTTGAGTCAAGTGTCACACATACATCATATGAGAATGGAAAAGGTAAACTTGCATCACTGATCTCAGAAGGACATCCCAGGGTAAATTGAGGATACACATTCCCATTAATCGATCCAAAGGATGGTGGAATATTGGATTTCCTGCATTTGTATGCTACCGCAATTATCAATGTTATAATAAATAACAATGAAATTAAGGTTATTGCGATTACAAGATAGAATGTTGCATTGTATGTGGTATCTAAATTAGTGGATCGATGTCTAATTTCCGGAACAGCTTGCTGAAAATTTTCAGCCACAACCACATTCAAAGTGACTGTAGATGATAGGGACGGGATTCCATTATCCTTTACCATCACCACAATTTTTTGCCTTAAGGTGTCCACATCCCGCAGGTCTCTGGTTATTTTGATTTCGCCAGTCTGTTGGCTAATAGTAAATAAGGTTGGATCAGGAACTTGAAAAAAGTGGTAAGAAAGCCAAGCATTGTGTCCAGAGTCAGAATCCACTGCAATCACCTTAGTCACTAGATAGCCTCTCTCAGCAGAGTGTGGAATAAATTCAAATAATGCTGATTCCCCAGGGTCTTCAGATGGGTAGAGAATCTTAGGAGCATTATCATTCTTATCTATGATACATATTTTCACTGTAACATTAGTGCTAAGAGGAGGGGATCCGCTGTCTTTTGCCATCACCTGGAACTGAAACTCGCGTAACTGTTCATAGTCAAATGATCTCTGAGCATAAAGAACCCCAGTCATTGAATTTATGGAAACATAAGAAGATACTGGGATGTTATCAATATCTGTGTTGATGATAGAGTATATGACCCGAGCATTTTCATTGTAATCGAGATCTGATGCATGAACTCCAAGAACTGAGGCTCCTGCTGGGTTATGCTCTGGAATGTAGGAAATAAAACCTGATTTATCAAAAACAGGTGGATTGTCATTCACATCAGAAATGGTTAAATGAATATCTTTCTTATTTGATAGCTGTGGGATGCCTTGATCTTCAGCTATAACAGTAATGTTATAAAAAGAAAATGTTTCTCTGTCCAGGAGGTGCGCAGTTACAAGTTTAAAGTATGTATTAGTTGAAGGTTCTAATTTAAAAAACATTGTCTCAGATATGTGGCATATTATATCACCATTTTTTCCAGAATCTAAATCCTTGACATTAATTAATGCTACAAGTGTCCCAGGGAGAGCATCCTCTGTAACTGTTGTATAAAGAGATGCAAGAGTTATCTCAGGAACATTGTCATTCATATCAACAATCTCTATTAATATGGTACATCTAGCTACTAAGCCACCCCCATCTTTGGCTTCCGCTGTCAACTCATAGGATTTTGTTGCCTCATAATCAAGTTCTCCTATGGTTGTAATGACTCCAGTCTGAAAACCCACTGCATAAATATGACGTGCTTTTTCAGGAATGTGGCTAAATGAATATGTAATTTCCGCATTGGTCCCATCATCTTTGTCAGTGGCATTTAGCTGAAGTACAAGAGACCCACTTGGTAAACTTTCCTTTAGAGTTATCCTGTATATATCTTGACTAAACAGTGGAAAATTGTCATTAAAATCTTGAACCATAATCTTGATGATAGCTGTTCCTGTTTTCATAGGTTTACCCCCATCAGAAGCAGTTAAAATTAGTGTATAACTCTGTTGTTCTTCACGATCCAGGGGTTCTTCCAGAACAAGTTCTGGGTGTTTTGTGCCCTTGCTGTCAACTTTTTCTCCCAAACTAAAATGTGGATTGGGAATAAGGTTATAACTCTGCAAAGAATTAGTTCCCAAGTCTGGATCACGGGCATTTCCCAGAACAAAATGTGATCCAGGGGAGGCAGATTCACTTATTGCTATGTCAAAAGTGTCCTTAGAAAAACTTGGAGGATTGTCATTGATATCCTGGATTTCAATCTTAACAGGATAAACATTTACAGGATTTTCAGCCAGTATCTCAAGATTTAGAAAGCAGCTCTGCTCCGATGTACATAATTCCTCCCTGTCTATTCTGTGAGTGACATAAAGGTTGCCATTTTCTGAATTGATATTGAAATAATTCCTGTTACTCTGAGAAACAATCCTTAATTTTCTTATATTCAGGTTGTTACTGTTTAATCCCAAATCCTTTCCAACGTTTCCTACAATGGTATTTTGCCTCATCTCTTCTAGAATAGTATAATAAATTAAATTAGAAGCAGATACAAAATAAAAAATTAAAGAGAGATATATTACTTGCCATGCCATAGTCCTATGCACAGTGCTGAAGTCTTAAACAAAAGTGGAATCTGACGTTTTAAATCCTTGACAAAAGTATTTAAATTCACAAAGTATAAGGAAAAAGATGAAAATATGTCTTCCTTCTGTTAAGATCTTCAATGTCTGAGTATTATAATGCTATCCAAACACTAACACTACAAAATCAGTTCTGCACCACGTTAGGCAATAGTGACACCATGAGGCTTGATTGAAGAAATGCAGCAACACATATATTCATGTAAAGCATTACAAAATAAATTGTTTTACAAACCTATTTTGAACATTAAACAGAATAAACAATACAAAAATCATAAAAAATGTGTTCAGTACTTTGCATACTGTATGTTTAGATTTAAAACATTATAAATGTATACTGTTTGTGACAGCAGATTATATAACTAACATTTGAATTTCAAGCATGTATATTTGCAACATTTCACTTTGGCTTGGACATTTTAATTATTTCTGTATTTATTTCTTTGTTTTGGTAAATTAAATGCGAGCATGCAATGTGCTCTTTACTAGACTATTTGTAAATAATCATTGATAGTCATCTTTGTGAATGAATTACACAGACAAATATACAAATATACTTATTTTGTTATTATTACTGACATGCTGGGAAAATTTGCTAAATTTTTTTATTTTTTTACTGAAGTGAAGTGAACCCATTTGGAAAATAGAAATTTCCTTTGCATACGATTGGATGACTACAATAAGCTACATTGCAATTTTCCCACTTTAGAAGTGTATTCTTCTGTACAAATATGAAACAAAATTATATACTTTTGACAGCACACAATAAGAAATGACATCTCCTAGAAAAATTTTACAACACAAAAATTATATTTCCAAACAGGAAGTTGTTAGAAAACAGTGTTAAACATGTAAGAAGCTTGTGAGCAAATATAGAGTCGATTTTTTTTTTTTTTTATATATAAACAACACATTGATTTAAATTAGACCAGGTTACTGTTGATTAAACCTCAGTCAAAGTTTCAGTTTCACATTAACATCCACATTAAGCATATTAACAGTCCTCAAAGTAAAAACTCCACAACACATGTAAAAACTGGAAGCTTACAATTTAATTTTTTTGCACCCATAGATTCAAATTTTTAATTGATAATAGAATGTTGTTGAGAATGTTTCTTCAGTTATAACATGTTCCTAGAAGTAGATGTAAAGGCCCTTTAGCAGTGCACTTGTTCCACCCTAATTAACTATTTCTTATTAGATTACAATAGTGAAGTTATATTGTCCGTACAATCAAATTGTGGAGATACAAAACCTCTGCTCCATTTTTTAAAGTACATAAATTCTCCAAAAAACCCACTTAGTGCCAAAATCCTTTACACTGATAAGCTCTTCCCCTGATGCACTCTGGAAGAGGTGTGCAATGAAACACTGCAAGTGTATGATAGAGACAGAAAGCTTAGATCAGTGGTTCTTCTCAACCCCGTCCTCGAGTACCCCCAACAGGTCATGTTTGCAGGTTTTTCTTTATCTTGCACAGGTGCTTTAAATCAATGGCTTGGTATTTTGGACACCTATTTTATCTAAGAGAAATTCCCAAAACATGGCCTGTTGGGGGTACTTGAGGACAGGGTTAAGAATCACTTAGACCTTGATATATATGTTCAAAAATGTAACTTATTGTACTCACATAAAAGTGAATAAAAGTACACTGCATGGTATTTCCCAACACATCTTTTGCATTTCATGCTTCCTCAGAGGACATTTATGTTAAAGAGTTTTTACTTTGGAGTTATACTGACTGTTTGTATGCTGCAAACTCGAAAAGTTCCCATTAAAACTGTGACCCTGACACCCAGTCTGCAGCATTTTGCCTTCAGCTTCTCCACAACAACAATGATTGGGGACTGAGGGGAAACTGTTATGTTGGTACCAATATGTTTTTCTATAGTTCTTTTCTTCAGTCAATTAATACTTCATTCAAAGTGCAAAGTAAAGAAGGGTTTGCAATATTAGGGTTTGCAAACTAAAGAAGGGTTTGCAACATTTTCAAATGATTTAACACATTAGATCTAATATTTCTAACATGAATACTATTTTATAGAAAGATGCCTAAAAATGAATGGTCAATAATAAATATTTATCTGTAATAGTACAAGGGGTGATTATTGTTTCCTCTAGCACAGTGGTTCTCAACTCCTATCCTCAGGACCCACTAACAGGCCAGATTTTAAGTATTACCTTGGGTAGATGCAGACTAGAATACTGCAATCCCTGAGCAGCAAATTAAATCACCTGTGATGCATTTCAGTTATCTTGCAAACCTGGCCTGTTAGTGGGTCCTGAGGACTGGAGTTGAGAACCACTGCTCTAGTACATCCAGCAACAAGTTGTCATAGTTTATTAGACTGTCTTTTGACACATTCTGAACTGAGAAATTCTGCTTTGAGTCAAAGGCCACACAAGCACCAAGAAGAATAGAAAGGAAAGTCTTTGATTGATTGATATCTCATTTGGGCATTCCAGTGTTAATTAATGCTATCCATTTCCTTTTAAAGTTTTAAAAGATGGTGAAATATTAGATTTTTTGACTCTTACTAAGGCTTTTACAATTAATAAAATAGAAATCCGAGCTAAAGCTACTATCAAGTAGAAAATTACATTAGCTGAAGTTTCAGAACATCTCTCCTGCCCAGTTGTCAATCAGCCATAGATAACAGAGGGTGCTACTTTGTTTTTTTGTTTTTTTTATCAGAACTACAATCTTTTGCTTTATGGAATTTGTTTCTTGAATATCTCAATAGTTTGTAGACCAATGGTAAACAAAGTTGGATCAGGAACTGGTAGTGGGTTAATAAGAGAATTGCATTGTGACAGGAGTCAGCACTCATGGAAATTAGTTTAGTTTAGTTACAAGATAACTTTTTTTAGCAAAGCAAAGAAAACAAATTGAATAATAATTGCTTCCTTAGTGTCTGCAGATGGCTGGACAACCCTTGGAACATTATCATTCCTATCACCTTTTTCCACACCATGAAAGTAATTCCTAAATGAGGGCATCCACTGTCTTCAGCCTTACCTGTATCTGAAATTCCTGTAACTGCTCATAGTCAAATGATCTTTCAATATATATATATATATATATATATATATACCCCATCATTGGGTTTGATATACTAAAGGCAAATAGACCATTCGCTTTGCAAAGGGCAAAGGGAATTTTCCCCAGAGTTTAGTAAATGAGGTGAAGCTCTGCTTACGTCCATCATTCAATCACATACCATAAAAAAATGGATATTCTTTGCAAGTAAAATTTTACCACATTTACTAAGCGCTACGATAAATTCCCTTGCAAAGTAAATTTGTCTAAAAAAAACAAAACATTTGCCATTATAAATCAACCCCATCAAGTTCATGGAAACATATGATATGACCAGCACATCCTCTATTTCCATAGTCACAATACAGTATGTTATCTGAACATCTGACTCCTACTGTATTAAATTGTATTTTAATTGTTCTGTCTGCCCTTATGTTGTAAAGCTCTGCATAAACTGCTGATGCTATATAAATCCTGTATAATAATATATATATTAGCATAATAATAATAATAATATTTTTTTCTATCATCCAGGTCTTATGCATGAACCCTATATATTCTTTTTCCTACTGGATTGCACTCATAAATGTAGTATAAATGACTAGGTTTATTTATTACTGGTGGTTTGCCATTAATATCAGAAACAATTACAAAAATATTTTAGTTAACAATGATGTTACATTTTTTTAGCTAGCATTGAAGGTGTTCCTTCACCTTCAGAAATAATTCTGAGATTTGAAATGGCTTTACATGATTTTTCTAGCCAGACAAGCTTGTAATAATTATGCAAATTCCCATGTGACTGACAATTCACAATTTACCTCACTAATTCCTTCAGAGTTTCAGCCCTCCTTCACACTGAATGTGTGTTTTAAACGCATTTCAGTGCGAGTTTGGGGGCTATTGGAAAGACATCTGTGCCGGTTCATGCACAGGTGTCTATTAAAATCACCCCCGAAGTCGCCAAAAGCAGTGCGTCGCACCAATTGGCACAGTGCCGTTGCCGGCAATAGGCTGCGATTTGGTATGTAAAATCACATGTCAAATCGCACTGATGTGAACGGGGGCTAAACATTTACATTAATTATTTACACAAGTGTTCCAGGTAAAGAATGCTCTGGAACTGGTGTATTATGTCATGTTAGCTTTATTTCTGAAGCACTGTCGCTGACATTGATCATCTGTATTAATAAGATTTGTTGTGCTCCATCACCTCTTTTAGCCTTCACATACATCTCAAAACTATATAAAAAGCTAGCTCTTCCATTATTAAAATAAACATAGTTTCAGAAAGTAAATAGTAGTTCATTTTCAGGAATCTGACTGAATGGATATTTAATTTCTGCATTGGAAATTTAACCTTTATCACTAACATTTAATGGACACTTAGAGAACCAATTGGTAAGTTTTTATTTAAATGTGTCCTGTACAGGATTTGAAGGAAAACTGTAATTATGCTGTTGGCACACTTTAACTAGTAAAAGTAGTATGCATTTAACTTTAAAGCTGGACACTTTGTTGTTCACTTACCTACTAAATATATTTTAAACTAGACAAGCTGTGTTTGCTTTTTTGAACTTTTATAATATTATCACAGCAAGTATCAACTAGCAACTTATCTCTAATTTACTTTTGCATTGTTAACTATTCTTTTTCCTTAACTTTCATTACTTCTTTGCCTTGATTTAAACGGTTCGTGTGTAGTATAGCTGTGTGACTATACAAAGACAAGTGAATGGATTAAACAAATGGTATAGTAGTATAAAGCAGTGTTCTTGATTTATTATTAAACTTTGCAATGAACATTTAAAAATTACATTGCAAATATACAATGCAGTTAACTTAAATTGTAACTACACAAAATACTTGATTTAATATTAAAATAGGTATCTTAGTTTATACCTATGACCTGCACATTAGCTTTTTTATTATCTATAAAATGTTAAAATGTAATGAATAGGGTTAAGAGCTGTTTAAACGCTGAGCAGATTAAATTTAACATACCCATAAATCAGCATGTTGGTTGTAAATTGGGAATTTTTGCTTCCACCAGATGAAATCCTTAAAGCAACATTTATGAAGTGCTACATTTATCAACATTATTATTGCAGGAAAATAATAAAATAAGCAGAAAATATGAAGCTTCACTGCTGTTAGCAACCAATTTATTTCATACTTTTCATTACTTTTAATAGATGTATATGTAGCGGCCTCCACTCTCTCACTCTTGTATATCGGTTATTCTGGCTCTTGTCTAGGGGTACCTTGGAGGAGAGAGTGCGGGGTTGCTACGCCAAGCTTTCACCACAGATGTGTGTGTGGTGTTGTCAAAGTCTCTTTTCCTTCGGGTCGGTGTTCTGCGTTTGGAGCCTCCGTCTCTTCTGTGGAACAGTGTCTGCCAGTAAATGAGCCCCACACCAGTAAAAGTCCAACACTCCTTTATTTTCCAATGTCAGGATGAAACACAATCAGTTGGACTCCCTCAACAAACAGACAGGGGGTGTGGATACGAGTAGGCCCAGGCACAATGAACTCTCCTATTCCTTTGATAGCGAATAGGCTTGGCGCACGGTCTCTGCCACAGACCGTGAGTTTTGGTCGCTGCCACCGACCGGGTGAACTGTTGAGACCTCTGCCACAGGCCTGTTAGCAGGCCCCTGCCACTGACCTGAGTTGAATAGTTGGACCGCTGCCACCGGTCATTGAACGTGAATCACCTTCCTATAAGGATTTGGCTCCTGTTCGAGAAAGATATCCCTCCGGGCGGTCACCAGAGGTACACCTGGCACTGGCAGTCTGCTGCACCAGGTCTTCGGGTGAATCCCTCCTCCGGTCCCTTACGCCACTGGATTTGGGTGCCTCACTCCCTTAGGAAGTCCTTCCCTCGTGGGACCCAGTGGAAGACACTGGGCCCCAGGCCTCCGACCGAGCACCTCACCCCAGACTGAAGGTGTCTGGGGTGGAACATGAACTCCACGTGTCCAGGCCCAGGGCGCCTGGAAACCGACCACGGACCGCAGCCCTCAGGCTGAAGGTGCCTGGGACTCGAACCCCGTGATGAAGATGTCCGGCCCCTTTATACCCTCTCCCAACATGCCCAGCGGGTTCCCCGCCCCGCTGTGCAGGTGCTGCGAGAGGCCACAAAGGGTACGGCACTGCAGTGATGGTTCAACCCTGGCCCAAGGTGACAGCGCCACCTGCTGGGCCGCAGGGAACTATGCATCACTGATATCTTCACCAGTTTCAAAACCTGATAGAAAAGTATATACCCGCTACACTCTCCCCCCGCTTGTTTGACACTGGTCCCCAGTGTCTGGAATAAACTATGCCCTCAAGGGCTGACACAGTCCAGTCCAGAAACCAACTAAAAAATTTCAAAAATCCACAAAAATTTTAAAAAAAACTAACTAACTAGAGCAGTTGTGCCTGAGCCTGACATGTAAGAGAAGGGAAGGAAACATATAAACACTTAACAATAAAACATCTCAAAAGTCACATCATTGACATTTTTCCCCCACCCACACCACTGACTAAGACCCGCCCCACTCTCAGTGGTCTTGATGGGATTTTCTCCTGCAGAGGGGAAAATACATATTAACACACATAAAACCCTGACACATATGTTCGTGTGGGAACGAAAGAACCTCTCCGTAAAGAAATCCTTTCCTTCTTAAAGTGTATGTGTGAAAAGTGAATGCCGATGCACGACACTGCCACCTGGTGACAGCGTCGCGGTAACTGCACTTGTGGAAACCTCTTCGTCTTTGGCCCTATCTACCCCAGAATCCATGATCACTTGTTGGAGAATGAAGAACAACAACAGGAACAGTCCTTCAATTCCTCCGAAAAGCACAAACACCCATTAGCTCGGGCACAGTCACTGAGTTCTCCAGGGAAACAAACAGCAAAGCCTGGAGAGTTCAGCAACAGTAAATAACAAGAACAGAGTCTTTTATCTCCTACAGATAGAAACGAGGGTGCGGCAGGACAAGTGGCTTCAAATGCTGGTCCATGGTTTCTAGATGGTATTCGACATCCTCCCCTTCCTTGCGTCGAATCAGCACCTTGTCCACGTGGATATGCTGCCCCAGCATCCATTCTGCCTTGCAGTCTTTGAAACGGTGAGATGCCTTGGGAGAACACGCGAGGTACCTGCAGGCGTGTGGGACCTGAAGGTGGGTCCATATAAAGTCATTGTACCAGCGCTCCCGGCAAACTTCCACTTCACCAGGCAAGACTACGGCATCCGGGTAATGAGGTGCTCTGGTCACCCCCGTTCTGGGCATAGGTACCCGCAGCGACAGTCTCTTTTTCCCGGCATTAGGTGCAGGTGGCACCAGGGATGTGAGGGTAGGCTGGGACTGGGATCCCTCCTCAGGCGCTGGTGCCTCCACCCGGGGTGTACTATCCCCTTTAGACATGGGTGGATCCCTAGTTCTGTGGGACGAGGAGAGAGGCATCTTATCCCAACCCTTGCTGGTAAAAAGTTCATCTATGGCAACATCGTCTCCCAGATCGGAGAGCGACTCCAGGTTCGGAGGTGTCACACTCCTCCGCGGGCAGGTAGCCTGTAGTGGAGACTGAACTGCCACCTCCCACGGACACACAGGGCCGTGACTCCCCGACACCTCCGCCCACACACCAAGTCCCTCCGCCTGGCTTACCTCGGCCTTTACTTGAGACGGGATGTCCGGGACTCTTCCTACCGGATCCATCCGGGCCGGGCGTAGGCGGGCAGGATGATCCACTGCGACCGCTGGATGGGGCTACCATGCCGGTCTTCCTCTTGGAGGAGAGAGTGCGAGGTTGCTATGCCAAGCTTTCACCGCAGATGTGTGTGTGATGTTGGCAAAGTCTCTTTACCTTCGGGTCGGTGTTCTGCGCTTGGAGCCTCCGCATCTTCTGTGGAACAGTGTCTGCCAGTAAATGAGCCCCACACCAGTAAAAGTCCAACACTCCTTTATTTTCCAATGTCAGGATGAAACACAATCAGTTGGACTCCCTCAACGAATAGACAGGGGGTGTGGATACGAGTAGGCCCAGGCACAATGAACTCTCCTATTCCTCTGATAGCAAATAGGCTTGGCACACGGTCTCTGCCACAGACCGTGAGTTTTGGTCGCTGCCACCGACCGGGTGAACTGTTGAGACCTCTGCCACAGGCCTGTTAGCAGGCCCCTGCCACTGACCTGAGTTGAATAGTTGGACCGCTGCCACCGGTCATTGAACGTGAATCACCTTCCTATAAGGATTTGGCCCCTGTTCGAGAAAGATATCCCTCCGGGCGGTCACCAGAGGTACACCCGGCACTGGCAGTTTGCTGCACCAGGTCTTCGGGTGAATCCCTCCTCCGGTCCCTTACACCACTGGATTCGGGTGCCTCACTCCCAAGGACCCCTAGGAAGTCCTTCCCTCGCAGGACCCAGCGGAAGACACTGGGCCCCAGGCCTCCGACCGAGCACCTCACCCCAGACTGAAGGGGTGGAACACGAACTCCACGTGTCCAGGCCCAGGGCGCCTGGACACCGACCGCGGACCGCAGCCCTCAGGCTGAAGGTGCCTGGGACTCGAACCCCGTGACGAAGATGTCCGGCCCCTTTATACCCTCTCCCAACATGCCCAGCGGGTTCCCCGCCCCACTGTACAGGTGCTGCAAGAGGCCACAAAGGGTACAGCACTGCAGTGATGGTTCAACCCCGGCCCAAGGTGACAGCGCCACCTGCTGGGCCGCAGGGAACTATGCATCACTGATATCTTCACCAGTTTCAAAACCTGATAGAAAAGTATATACCCGCTACATATAGAATAGAAGACGCGCAATGCTACACTTTTCTATGTATCAATTAATGAAAATGTAATTAAAGGACATCTCATAAGTACATAGCTGCTCTCAACCATTAGGCTCTCCCAATTGGAGTTTGCTTCCAAGGCTGGGACTAGCTCCACCTAAATGTAAGAGCCCAGATTAAAGGTAATAGCAGGTATGGTCAGTGTGAATGGCTATAAGGTCAGAAACATTAGAGAAATTTTAAACCCCCAAATTCTGCACAAATAGGTATCTCACTAGTGATGAGCCGAACACCCCCGGGTTCGGTTCGCACCAGAACCCGCGAACGGACCGAAAGTTCGTACGAACATTAGAACCCTATTAAATACAATGGATGCGAACGTTCAAATTCTAAAGTGCTAATTATAACAACTATTATGCATGTTATTGTCCTAAAAAGGGTTTGGGAACCCGGGTTGTGCACCAGGGGACATGTATCAATGCAAAAAGAAGTTTTAAAAACTGTCGTTTTTCGGGAGCAGTCATTTTAATGATGCATAAAGTGAAAAAAAAAAGTCAAATATTCCTTTAAATATCGTACCTGGGGGGTGTCTAAAGTATGCCTGTGAAGTGCCACGTGTTTCCCGTGTTTAGAACTGTCCCTGCACAAAATGACACTTCTAAAGGAAAAAAAAGCCATTTAAAACTGCTTGCGGCTTTAATGTAATGTCTGGTCCCGGTAATATGGATGAAAATCTTTAAGAAAAATGGCATAGCTACCCCATGACCCCCCCCCCCCTACCCCAGCCCATTACCAGCCCCTTTGGGTCTTGTATGGATATTAAGGGGAACCCCGCACATAAAATAAAAAAGGCCCTATATACTCTGAACAGCCGTATACAGGCGGTGCATACAAGACAGGGACTGTAGGTTTGTTCTTATGTAGAATCTGTTTGTAATTTTGAACAGGTACATTGTTTAAGTGTAGCTCCAGCCCAAAAATCTATTTTTAAACTTTTTGGAAAACATAGGTAAGGGTTATCACCCCTGTAACATTTGTTTTGCTGTCTGTGCCCCTGTTCAGAACATTTCACCTCACTTTCCGTCCCAATGACAACTGTTTTTGAAATGTGGTGTTTTTCTTGAAACAAGGATTGCTGATAAAGCATCAGTACAGAGGAGACACCTTTCTCCCATATTAATTCTTACAGGAGAGAATTTTCCTTCCAAGGGGTAGATTTCCTCTCACTTCCTGTTGTCTTCTTGCGTTTGCAAGTAGGAGTCGTTTGTAAGTTGGATGTTTGAAAGTAGGGACCTGCCGTATATACTCTGCAGAAATAGGCCCCTTAGTTGTTGGTGTTGGCACAACACTGTAAGCACTCACAGTTACTCTTGGTTGGTGCTGGAACGCCCTGCTGTCAACTATTATATCAGGAATTTTAATTACATATAATTGTTGAACAGTGGTAGTAAAAATTGGGCCTTTGATGGTGGTGCTGGTGCCACAAGACTGTAAGCCCTGACAGTTACTCTTGGTGGGTGCAGCAATGGGCCCTGCTGTGAATTATTAGATCAAGAATTGTAATTGCATGCCCCTGTTGAACAGGGGCTGAAAAATTGGGCCTTTCGTGGTGGTGGTGGTGGTGGTGGTGTTGCCACAACACTGTAAGCCCTCAGAGTTACTCTTGGTGGGTGCAGGAATGGGCCCTGCTGTGAATTATTAGATCAAGAATTGTAATTACATGCCCCTTTTGAACAGGGGCTGAAAAATTGGGCCTTTCGTGGTGGTGGTGGTGGTGGCGTTGCCACAACACTGTAAGCCCTCAGAGTTACTCTTGGTGGGTGCAGGAATGGGCCCTGCTGTGAATTATTAGATCAAGAATTGTAATTACATGCCCCTTTTGAACAGGGGCTGAAAAATTGGGCCTTTCGTGGTGGTGGTGGTGGTGGCGTTGCCACAACACTGTAAGCCCTCAGAGTTACTCTTGGTGGGTGCAGCAATGGGCCCTGCTGTGAATTATTAGATCAAGAATTGTAATTACATGCCCCTTTTGAACAGGGGCTGAAAAATTGGGCCTTTCGTGGTGGTGGTGGTGGTGGCGTTGCCACAACACTGTAAGCCCTCAGAGTTACTCTTGGTGGGTGCAGGAATGGGCCCTGCTGTGAATTATTAGATCAAGAATTGTAATTACATGCCCCTGTTGAACAGGGGCTGAAAAATTGGGCCTTAGGCACTGGTGGCACAACACTACAACCCCTCACAGATTTTGTACTTGGAGCACAGCAATGAGCCCTGTTGCAAAGTATTGCTTCAAAAATTGTAATGACACGCCCCTGTTAAACAGGGGCTTGAAAAATTGGGCCTTAGGCACTGGTGCCACAACACTCCAACCCCTCACAGATACTGTACTTGGAGCACAGCAATGAGCCCTATGGCAAATTATTGCTAAAAAAATTGTAATTACACGCCCCTGTAAAACAGGGGCTGAAAAATTGGGCGTTAGGCACTGGTGGCGGCACCCATAAACAAAAATGATCTTCCAAGCTATCATCATCAATCGTATCATTGAGGACTCGGAGGAGGAGGATAGCCAGTCAACATAACAGCACAGGCACTCAGCATCAGCATCAGTCTTGAAGGGATGTGACATGTTAAAATCAATTAGTCTGTTATATCAGCATCAGGTGTGTGGTAGCTGGTGGTGATCCAAGACTGGTTCATCTTGATGAAAGTCAGTCGATCAACCGAGTCGGTGGACAGGCGCACCCTGTGATCCGTGACAAATCCTCCAGCAGCACTGAATGTGCGTTCCGAAAGAACGCTGGATGCAGGACAGGCCAGTAGCTCAATTGCATACTGTGCAAGCTCTGGCCAGTGATCCATCCTCAAGACCCAGTAAGCCAGAGGATTTTCGGTGGGGAAGGTGTCCAAGTCTGACCTTGCCCCTAGATATTCCTGCACCATGTTTATCAGACGCTGGCGATGGTTGCTGGAACCGATCATACTTTGGGGCTGCGGACTAAAGAATTGTCTGAACGCATCGGTCAGACGGCCACCTTCCCCACCGCTCCTTCTTTGACTGGCCGAAGCCTCAGCAACTCGTTGTCCAGGACCAGGAGTTTGTAACCTCCCAGTCTCTGGGAACGCGTTGCACAGACCTTTCTGCAAGGCCTCCCGGAGTTGTCTCATCCTCTGCTCCCTCTGCGACGGTAACATAAGGTCCGCAACCTTACCCTTGTACCGTGGATCAAGGAGAGTGGCCAGCCAGTAATGGTCCCTCTCCTTGATCCGAAGAATACGAGGATCCTTCCGCAGACTTTGCAGGATCAGGGAGGCCATGCAGCGTAGGTTTGCTGAGGCATTCGCTCCGGAGTCCTCTGGGTCACTAAGGACGACATGATCCGCAGCCACCTCCTCCCAGCCACGTACAAGTCCACTGGTTTCTTGGGACTGTAAATCATCCCTAAAAGACTGCTGCTGATGATGCTGAGTGCCAGCCTCCACCTCCATGCTGACACAATCCTCCTCCTCCTCCTCCTCCTCGTCCTCTTCCTGTGCGATGGGTGGGACAGAAGGAACACTGTCTGGGTAAAGGGGGCCTTGAGAGGCAAGGAAGTCCTCCTCTTCCTGCCTCTGTTCTGCCTCAAGTGCCCTGTCCATTATTCCACGCAGCGTGTGCTCCAACAGGTGGACAAGAGGTACAGTGTCACTGATGCATGCACTGTCACTGCTCACCATCCTCGTGGCCTCCTCAAATGGTGCCAGGACAGTGCATGCATCCCTGATCATGCCCCACTGGCGTGGAGAAAAAAAACCAAGCTCCCCTGACCCTGTCCTGGTGCCGTAGTCACACAGGTACTCATTGATGGCCCTCTGCTGCGTGTGCAGCCGCTGCAGCATGGCCAACGTTGAGTTCCACCTGGTGGGCATGTCACATATAAGGCGGTTCTTGGGCAGGTTCAACTCCTTTTGCAGCTCAGCCAGGCGAGCACTGGCATTATAAGATCTGCGGAAATGCACACAGACTTTCCTGGCCTGCCTCAGGACATCCTGTAAGCCCGGGTACCTGCCCAAGAACCGCTGCACCACCAGGTTAAGGACGTGAGCCACACAGGGCACATGGGTCAGTTGTCCCTGTCGGAGGGCGGAGAGGAGGTTGGTGCCATTGTCGCAAACCACCATTCCTGGCTTAAGCTGGCGTGGCGTCAACCACCTCTCGGCCTGGCCCTGCAGAGCAGACAGGACCTCTGCCCCAGTGTGGCTTCTGTCCCCCAAACACACCAGCGCAAGCACGGCATGGCATCTTTTTGCCTGCGTACTTGCGTAGCCCCTTGAACGGCTACGGAGCACCGCTGGTTCATAGGACAAACCACAGGAAGAGGCCATGGAGGAAGAAGAAGAGGAGGGGGTGGAGGAGAGAGGTGTGTCACAACCAGTAGTAGCATTTTGGAGGCGTGGCGGTGGAACAACCTCCAACACTACTGCACCTTGTCCTGCATCCTTCCCAGCTGCCAAAAGAGTGACCCAATGGGCCGTGAAAGAAAGGTAACGTCCCTGTCCATGCCTGCTGGACCATGAGTCAGCGGTAATATGCACCTTACCGCTGACCGCCCTGTCCAGCGAGGCCAAGACATTGCCTTCCACATGCCGGTAGAGAGCCGGAATAGCCTTCCGTGAGAAAAAGTGGCGTTTGGGAACCTGCCACTGAGGAACCGCACATTGCACAAACTCACGGAAGGGGGCCGAGTCTACCAACTGAAAAGGCAGCAGTTGAAGCGCTAGCAATTTAGCCAAGCTAGCATTCAACCGCTGGGCATGTGGATGGCTGGGAGTGAACTTCTTTCGACGGTCCAGCAGCTGGGGCAGGGAAATTTGCCTGCTAGAATCGGACGTCGGTGTACTGCTAGCAGAGTGGCCGCAAGTACTTGGCTGTGACACACCTAATTCTACACCTTCATTCCTCTCAGTGCATGTTTCAGAGAGGACTGAAGTTATAGTGGGGTTGGAGATCCCAGCTGATGCGGTGCAAGGAGAGGTCCGCTTTGTTCTTTGGTGTGGGTCTTTGAGGTAGGCTTGCCAACGAGCTGCATGGCAGGTCAACATATGTCTGGTCAGGCATGTGGTACCCAAGCGGCTGATGTTTTGACCACGCGATATACGCTTGAGACATATGTTGCAAACAGCAGCTGTGCGATCTGATGCACTAGCCTCAAAAAAGGCCCACACCAAAGAACTTTTTGAATGACGGGCAGAGGCAGCGCCCTGCACAGGCGGAGCTCTGCGGTGTGATTCCGTCGGTGTACTGCCCTTACGCTGGCCACCAAAGGGCATCCTGCCTCGTTGGAGATGTGCCTCCTCCTCATCCTCCTCCTCCTCCTCTCTCCTATTAGGCACCCACGTGGAGTCAGTGACCTCATCATCCCCTCCCTCCTCATCACTGGAGCCAATCTGGCAGTATGCTGCAGCTGCTGGAACATGACTGCCAGATTGGTGTCCTTCTTGAGCATCCCCTCTGTCTGCTCTCACGCTACTGCCTTCCTGTAGCTGGGTTTCATCATCAGACCCTTCGAAACGCTGGGCATCCTCCTGGAGCATGTACCCAACACTGTGCTCAAACAGTTCGGGGGACTCCTCAGGAGGAGGACATGGTGGGTCTAGGGAAGGAGTGAATGATGATGAGTCTGACATTGATACCAGGGAAGAGGACGCTTTGGCAGCTGCTTTGCCAGTACCCTGAGCCTGGGTAAGAGAGGAGGAGGAGGAGGGCTTGGTCATCCACTCTACCAAGTCTTCGGCATGATGTGGCTCAACATGTCCAGCTGCCGAAAAGAAGGACAAGCGTGTCCCATGGCCATGTGCTGATGACAATGCACCGCGTCCACGACCAGCACTGTTGCCCCCAGACACAGAGCCTGCTTGCCCTCTTTTATTGCCTCCTGACTGTCTGCCTCTCCTTGTTTGCCTTCCAGACATTCTAATAGATGGCCTGCAGGGAGATGGGAAAAAAGCAATAAGGGCTACCTTCAGGTGTCCTTCTCTGTCCCTTTACTTAAGGATTTCTAAATATGGTTGAAGATGATTGCTTTTGCACAGAATAGCACAACGACAATTTCCCTGACTGTCCAAAAAACAAGGATTTCAAAGATGGTTGATGAGGAATGCTTTAGCACACTATAGCACAAGGAGAATTTCCCTCACTGTCCTTCCCTGTCCCTAGAAACAAGGATTATCACAGTGAAAGAAACTGACACTCTTCCTACCTATAGTTTTCTGTCCTTAGAAAAAATGTTTTTTTAAAGCACACTATAGCACAAGGAGAATTTCCCTCACTGTCCTTCCCTGTCCCTAGAAACAAGGATTATCACAGTGAAAGAAACTGACACTCTTCCTACCTATAGTTTTCTGTCCCTAGAAAAAATGTTTTTTTAAAGCACACTATAGCACAAGGAGAATTTCCCTCACTGTCCTTCCCTGTCCCTAGAAACAAGGATTATCACAGTGAAAGAAACTGACACTCTTCCTACCTATAGTTTTCTGTCCCTAGAAAAAATGTTTTTTTAAAGCACACTATAGCACAAGGAGAATTTCCCTCACTGTCCTTCCCTGTCCCTAGAAACAAGGATTATCACAGTGAAAGAAACTGACACTCTTCCTACCTATAGTTTTCTGTCCCTAGAAAAAATGTTTTTTTAAAGCACACTATAGCACAAGGAGAATTTCCCTCACTGTCCTTCCCTGTCCCTAGAAACAAGGATTATCACAGTGAAAGAAACTGACACTCTTCCTACCTATAGTTTTCTGTCCCTAGAAAAAATGTTTTTTTAAAGCACACTATAGCACAAGGAGAATTTCCCTCACTGTCCTTCCCTGTCCCTAGAAACAAGGATTATCACAGTGAAAGAAACTGACACTCTTCCTACCTATAGTTTTCTGTCCCTAGAAAAAATGTTTTTTTAAAGCACACTATAGCACAAGGAGAATTTCCCTCACTGTCCTTCCCTGTCCCTAGAAACAAGGATTATCACAGTGAAAGAAACTGACATTCTTCCTACCTATAGTTTTCTGTCCCTAGAAAAAATGTTTTTTTAAAGCACACTATAGCACAAGGAGAATTTCCCTCACTGTCCTTCCCTGTCCCTAGAAACAAGGATTATCACAGTGAAAGAAACTGACACTCTTCCTACCTATAGTTTTCTGTCCCTAGAAAAAATGTTTTTTTAAAGCACACTATAGCACAAGGAGAATTTCCCTCACTGTCCTTCCCTGTCCCTAGAAACAAGGATTATCACAGTGAAAGAAACTGACACTCTTCCTACTGTGAGGGGGTTAGCTCGGCAGCGGGTGTGTGTGACCCCCGGGATGGGCTCCCCACACAAAAACAGGCCCAGCAAACGGAGGTTGTGGTTTTCAAAATCAAAAAAAAGGTGCGGTTTATTTTCTATTTACAGTGACAAAACACAGCAAAGCCAAAAGAAACATATAAACAAAATAAATCCTGGTCAACTTGACCTCTGACTAAACATACAGGTTTCCTAACTAACAACTGGGATCAGCCTAGTGCTGTCCTAGTCCCTAAGTCCCTGGTTTTAAATGTCCAAGCAAATAGCCACACAGGCTTTTTCTCACCGCACAGGGGTTCACTCTCCCTAGACAGTCCACACAGGTCTGGTTCCAGGCATGAGCTAACATCTAATGAATCTGGGAGTTCTTATAGAGGCCTAAATGAGCTGACAAGCTTCAGCTGGCCTCATCAACTCCCTGTCTGTACGACGCCCCACACTCTCCCTAGAGGTATGAGTCATCCATGAGCCTACTAGCCTCAGCTGGGCTTATACAACTCTCCACCCTAGTTGTATAAGTCAGCATAAAGCCTGAATCTGGGAGAAATATATCTACCCCCCTGGATGCAACCAGGTGACTTTACCTTCCTGCTGTCACATACCCCCCCCTCTTGTTTTAACCTCGGGGTTGGAACACCAGCAATCAGGCATTCATGTACTCGAGACAAAGCATCCACATTCCCCATTTGAACGCCAGGGCGATGCTTTACTGTGAAGTTGAATTCCTGGAGGGCCAGGAACCACCTATTCACTCTTCTATTTGTTTCCTTGTTTTGAGCCATCCACTTTAACGGAGCGTGATCCGTAACCATGTCAAAGTGCCTACCTAGCAGGTAGTACCGAAGGGAATCTAGAGCCCACTTCACCGCTAAACACTCCTTTTCAACGGTGGCGTAATTTACCTCATGGGACTTCAACTTCCTGCTGAGGTAAATGACTGGGTGCTCTTCCCCGTTCCAGACCTGGGACAATACTGCTCCTAACCCCACATCTGACGCATCACTTTGTACGACAAAGTCTTTAGAGAAGTCGGGTGAGTACAACACTGGCTGGCTACATAAGGCTTGTTTCAAGAATTGGAATGCTGCCTCAGCCTCGGGGGTCCATTTAATCATGACCGACCCTTTCCCCTTCGTTAGGTTGGTTAGGGGCACAGCCTTAGAGGCAAAGTGGGGAATGAATCGCCGATAATACCCAGCGATTCCCAGAAAGGCTCGTACCTGCTTCTTGCTGTTGGGACGTGGCCAACTCTGGATGGCCTCGACTTTGTTGAGTTGGGGTTTTATTACTCCCCTCCCAATGGTGTACCCAAGATATTTGGCCTCCTCCTGCCCAATGGTACACTTCTTGGGGTTAGCCGTAAACCCCGCTTCCCGAACAGAGTCCAGGACTGCTTGCACTTTTGGCAGATGTGAGGCCCAATCTGTGCTATGGACAATTACGTCATCCAGGTAAGCCGCAGCATACTTCCGATGGGGCCTCAGCATCTGGTCCATTTTCCGCTGGAACGTGGCCGGCGCATTCTGTAACCCGAACGGCATTCTTTTATATTGGAACGCCCCGTCTGGGGTTACAAATGCGGTTTTCTCTTTGGCCAATTTGGCCAGGGGGATTTGCCAATACCCTTTTGTGAGGTCAAGAGTCGTCATGTATCGGGCTGTTCCCAGCCGGTCGATCAACTCATCTATACGTGGCATGGGGTAGGTGTCAAATTTTGTAACTTTGTTCAACTGACGAAAATCGTTACAAAATCGCCAGCTCCCATCCGGTTTAGGCACCAACACAATGGGACTAGACCAATCACTTTGGGACTCCTCTATCACCCCTAAGTTCAGCATTTTCTGTACTTCCTCCCGTATTGCCTCCCGTCGGGCCTCTGGGATCCGATAGGGTTTTAACTTCACCCTTTCACCGGGCGGGGTAATGATGTCATGCTCTACCCCAGATGTTTGTCCCGGCAGCTCAGAGAATACCTCCTTTTTGCGAAGCACAAACTCCTTAACCTCCTGTTGTTGGGGTTGTGACAAGGTGGCTGCTATTCCAACCTCAGGAATCACGCAACCAGTTTGAGCTGGTGACCAAGTGTCTGCGACTAGGGACTCTCTATCCCTCCAGGCTTTCAACAGATTAACGTGATAGATCTGTTCGGGCTTTCGCCTTCCTGGTTGTCTGACCTTGTAATTCACTTCACTCACTTTTTCCATTATCTCGTAGGGGCCTTGCCATTTGGCAAGGAATTTACTTTCAACCGTAGGGACAAGTACCAGTATCCTATCCCCCGGGGAAAAGGTACGGGTCTTGGCTCCACGGTTGTACACTCTCTGCTGTGCTAACTGCGCTTGGGCCAAATGTTCCTTCACGATGGGCATTACCTGTGCAATTCGGTCTTGCATCAGGGCGACATGCTCAATCACACTCCTGTGGGGAGAACTCTCACTTTCCCAAGTTTCCTTGGCAATATCCAACAGCCCTCTTGGGTGTCTCCCATACAGTAACTCAAAGGGGGAGAATCCCGTAGAGGATTGGGGCACCTCCCTAATAGCAAACATCAGATAAGGAAGTAGACAGTCCCAATCCTTTCCATCTCTATCCACCACTTTCTTCAACATTTGCTTTAGGGTTTTGTTGAATCTTTCAACCAGCCCATCGGTTTGGGGGTGATACACAGATGTACGTAATTGCGTCACTTTGAACAATTTACACAGCTCCTTCATAACCCGGGACATAAAGGGTGTACCTTGGTCCGTAAGCAGTTCTCTACAAATACCCACCCGGCTAAACACAAGAGATAGCTCTTTGGCTATGGTTTTGGCCGAGGTATTTCGGAGAGGGATCGCTTCTGGATAACGGGTGGCATAGTCCATTATAACTAATATGTACTGGTGCCCCCTAGCGGACTTGATTATAGGACCTACCAAATCCATGGCGATCCTCTCAAACGGGACCTCAATGATGGGTAGAGGGACCAGCGGGCTACGGAAATGTGGCATCGGGGCCGACCTCTGACACACAGGGCAGGAGGAACAATAATTTTCTATGTCCTTTATCACCCCCGGCCAATAGAATCTCTGTAATACCCTCTCTCGGGTTTTCTCTGTCCCCAGATGACCTCCAAGAATGTGCCCATGGGCCAACTCCAACACCAACTTCCTGTAAGGTTTGGGCACCACAAGCTGCTCAACGGTTTCTTCTGCCCTTTTTGCCACCCGATACAGTAGGTCCTTCTCTACGCTGAAGTATGGGTAAGTGCAGGTATTATCTGGGTTCACTAACTCGCCATCTATTTTCACTACGTTTTCGCGTGCCTTTATTAGGGCGGGGTCTTTCAACTGTTCTGTGGCAAAGTTTTCCCTGTGAACCTCAAGATCAGAAAACTCCACAGACGGTAGGTTTTCGTCTGAGGAGGTGGGTTCCTCTCCAGTTTCTTGAGTCTCCCCTGCCAATACTGATAAGGGAAATTCCGGAGAGTCCTCACCACTCTCAGGGGAGTTCTGGCTATCACATTCCTGGTACATAGGGGCACCAGTGGGGGGCTCAGGATCATCCCACAGTTCCCAGAACTTCGGAAAATCCCTTCCCACAATGGCGTCATACGGTAACTGAGATACTAAGCCCACTGGATGAGAGAGGGTACCTTTGGGGGTCTCGAAACACACTGTAGTCACTGGATACTCTCGGGTGTCCCCATGCACACAAATAACAGCTACCTTGCTATTCCCAGAGACCTCTGTTTTAACTAACTCAGCCTTTATCAGGGTCACAAGGCTACCTGAATCCAGCAATACCACAACATTTCTACCATTAACACACATTTTGCATAAATGTTTCTCAATTCCTCGAATGGCAGTGCATGCGACTGTCGCACACAGCGACTGACGTCTGCCCGTCAGAAAGTCACACTGCATGGGTTCCTCCACAACCGGGCAATTGGCTGCAATATGTCCCGCTTGCCGGCAGCGGTAGCAAACGATCCTTCTTGCCGCCTCTTGAGCCGCTGATTTCCCAGGCTGTTCTCGCCAAACTTGGGGTAGAGCTCCCACCCTCTCACTCTCTCCACCCTCACCCCTTGGAATCCTCTTATCCGCCCCTGGGGATGGTCTGGTCTTAGGGTGGAAAGTCCGAGTGTCTCTGGAAGAGGCCGTCAGGTTCTCTGTAGCCAAGTATTTCTCCACACGATCCACAAGACCATTGGCCGTCTCTGGGTCTCCATGGCTTACCCAGTTTTGGATGGCAGTAGGAAGAGCTCTCAAAAACCGATCCATTACAACACGTTCCACAATCTTTGGTGCGGACAAAGTCTCTGGCTGTAGCCACTTTCTGCTCAGGTGAATGAGATCATACATTTGAGACCTGGGGGTTTTCCAAGCTGGAAAGTCCAGTTATGCACACGCTGAGCCCGGACAGCCTGGGTGACACCCAGCCTTGCCAATATCTCAGCTTTTAGCATCACATAGTCTTTTGCTTGGTCAGGCTCTAGGTCATAGTAAGCCTTCTGCGATTCACCAGTTAACAGAGGAGCCACCAGTCCAGCCCACTGCTCCTCAGGCCACTTTTCTCTTTCAGCAGTCCTTTCAAATGTGGTCAAAAATACCTCTGGATCATCCTCTCCAGTCATTTTTGTTAATAAACGACTCACTCCAAAGGACGCGGTATTAGTGGGACGGCTTTCCTCACTGGTCTGCGGACGTTGCTGCATTACTGCTTCCATTTGTTGTAGTCTCTGCTCTTGCTTCTGTAACAGGTCTATGAAGCGGGCCTCAGATTGCTGCTGGGCTTGTTGCTGAGCTTCCAGACTCTGTTGGTGAGCTTGCTGCAGGGCTGCAAAGTTCTGTTGTTGAGCTGCAAGGCTCTTTTGCAAACCTGCATTTGTCTGCTGTTGATTGGCATTTGCTAGAGCCAGCTGCTTCAGTATCTCCTCCATGCTGGCTTAAAAAAAACTGCCACTGGTTCTCCACCAACTGTGAGGGGGTTAGCTCGGCAGCGGGTGTGTGTGACCCCCGGGATGGGCTCCCCACACAAAAACAGGCCCAGCAAACGGAGGTTGTGGTTTTCAAAATCAAAAAAAAGGTGCGGTTTATTTTCTATTTACAGTGACAAAACACAGCAAAGCCAAAAGAAACATATAAACAAAATAAATCCTGGTCAACTTGACCTCTGACTAAACATACAGGTTTCCTAACTAACAACTGGGATCAGCCTAGTGCTGTCCTAGTCCCTAAGTCCCTGGTTTTAAATGTCCAAGCAAATAGCCACACAGGCTTTTTCTCACCGCACAGGGGTTCACTCTCCCTAGACAGTCCACACAGGTCTGGTTCCAGGCATGAGCTAACATCTAATGAATCTGGGAGTTCTTATAGAGGCCTAAATGAGCTGACAAGCTTCAGCTGGCCTCATCAACTCCCTGTCTGTACGACGCCCCACACTCTCCCTAGAGGTATGAGTCATCCATGAGCCTACTAGCCTCAGCTGGGCTTATACAACTCTCCACCCTAGTTGTATAAGTCAGCATAAAGCCTGAATCTGGGAGAAATATATCTACCCCCCTGGATGCAACCAGGTGACTTTACCTTCCTGCTGTCACACTACCTATAGTTTTCTGTCCCTAGAAAAAATGTTTTTTTAAAGCACACTATAGCACAAGGAGAATTTCCCTCACTGTCCTTCCCTGTCCCTGGAAACAAGGATTATCACAGTGAAAGAAACTGACACTCTTCCTACCTATAGTTTTCTGTCCCTAGAAAAAATGTTTTTTTAAAGCACACTATAGCACAAGGAGAATTTCCCTCACTGTCCTTCCCTGTCCCTAGAAACAAGGATTATCACAGTGAAAGAAACTGACACTCTTCCTACTGTGAGGGGGTTAACTCGGTAGCGGGTGTGTGTGACCCCCTGGTTGGGCTCCCCACACAAAAACAGGGCCAGCAGACGGAGGTTGTGGTTTTCAAAATCAAAAGGTGCGGTTTATTTCTCTATGTACAGTGACAAAACACAGCAAAGCCAAAAAGAAACAAACAAAATAAATCCTGGTCAGTTTGACCTCTGACTAAACATGCAGGTTTCCTAAACTAACAACTGGGATCAGCCTGGTGCTGTCCTAGTCCCTAAGTCCCTGGTTTAGTAAAAGTCCAAACAAATAGCCACACAGGCTTTGCCTCACCGCACAGGGGTTCACTCTCCCTAGACAGTCCACACAGGTCTGGTTCCAGGCATGAGCAAACACCTAATGAATCTGGGAGTTTTTATAGAGGCCTTAAACGAACTGACAGGCTTCAGCTGGTCTCATCAACTCCCTGCCTCACGACGCCCAGCACTCTCCCTAGAGGTATGAGTCATTCATGAGCCCACTAGCCTCAGCTGGGCTTCATCAACTCCCTAGTTGTATAAGTCGGCATAAAGCCTGAATCTGGGAGAAATATATCTACCCCCCTGGATGCAACCAGGTGACTTTACCTTCCTGCTGTCACACTACCTATAGTTTTCTGTCCCTAGAAAAAATGTTTTTTTAAAGCACACTATAGCACAAGGAGAATTTCCCTCACTGTCCTTCCCTGTCCCTAGAAACAAGGATTATCACAGTGAAAGAAACTGACACTCTTCCTACCTATAGTTTTCTGTCCCTAGAAAAAATTTTTTTTTAAAGCACACTATAGCACAAGGAGAATTTCCCTCACTGTCCTTCCCTGTCCCTAGAAACAAGGATTATCACAGTGAAAGAAACTGACACTCTTCCTACCTATAGTTTTCTGTCCCTAGAAAAAATGTTTTTTTAAAGCACACTATAGCACAAGGAGAATTTCCCTCACTGTCCTTCCCTGTCCCTAGAAACAAGGATTATCACAGTGAAAGAAACTGACACTCTTCCTACCTATAGTTTTCTGTCCCTAGAAAAAATGTTTTTTTAAAGCACACTATAGCACAAGGAGAATTTCCCTCACTGTCCTTCCCTGTCCCTAGAAACAAGGATTATCACAGTGAAAGAAACTGACACTCTTCCTACCTATAGTTTTCTGTCCCTAGAAAAAAATAGGATTTTTATAACAGCTTACCTGTAAAATCCTTTTCTTGGAGTACATCACGGGACACAGAGCGACATAGTCATTACTAATGGGTTATATAGTTACCGTCAGGTGCTGGCACTGGCAACTTCCAAAACCGGAAGTACCCTCCCCTATATAAGCCCCTCCCATCCGGGAGCACCTCAGTTTTGTAGCAAAGCAATAAGTGTCCCCAAAGAGGGGCGGGAGCTCTGTGTCCCGTGATGTACTCCAAGAAAAGGATTTTACAGGTAAGCTGTTATAAAAATCCTATTTTCTTTCTCGTACATCACGGGACACAGAGCGACATAGTCATTACTAATGGGATGTCCTAAAGCAATGCCAAATGAGGGGGGGGATACACCATATATAAGCTGAGCGCTATCAGACATGAGGATCTTTTGCGGCCTGCAACACACTGCGCCCAAAGGCGACATCCTCCTGACTTCTAACGTCCACCTGGTAGAACCTAGTAAACGTGTGTACTGAAGACCATGTTGCGGCCTTACAGACTTGAGCCAGGGAGGCCTGGTGATGCACTGCCCATGAAGTTCCAACTGCTCTCGTGGAGTGCGCCCTAACTTTGAACGGAGGCGGTCTACTTCTCAAGCTATAGGCTTGTATTATGACCTGTCGAATCCACTTGGCTAAAGTAGATTTTGACGCTGCCTGACCCTTTCTGGGGCCTTCCGGCAGAATAAACAAAGTATCCGTTCTGCGAATCTGAGCAGTGGCTTTTAGATAAGCTTTAACTGCTCTTACTACATCCAAAGAATGCAATAACTTTTCCTCTACCGAAGTAGGTTTGGGGAAAAAAGAAGGAAGAACCACATCTTGGTTCAAATGAAAACTCGATACCACCTTAGGAAGAAAGGCTGGATGAGGACGTAACACTACTCTGTCCTTATGGATAACCAGATATGGCTCCTTACAGGACATAGCTGCTAATTCCGATACTCTTTTAGCCGAACAAATGGCTACTAGAAAAATCAATTTCCTGGTGAGAAGCACCAAGGAAATATGCTGTAATGGTTCAAATGGTTGTTTCTGTAGAACCGACAGAACCAAGTTTAGATCCCATGGACATATGGGAATATTAACCGGAGGACTAATACGCATCACTCCTTGTATAAAGGCTTTGACTAGTGAATGCGAAGCCAAGGGCCTTTGAAAAAATATTGACAAGGCCGAAATCTGACCCTTGATAGTACTCAAGGCAAGCTTCCTATCTACAGCCCACTGTAGGAAGTCCAGAATCCTACCTATTACGTACTTATGTGGATGCCATTTCTTGGCCTCACACCACGCGATGTACGCCTTCCAGATTCTATAGTAGATCTGCCTGGATACCGGCTTCCTGGCATTGATCATGGTAGATACCACAGCATTAGAGAGCCCTCTCTTTTTTAGAATGTGGGCTTCAATAGCCAGGCCGTCAAACCTAGGGCTGGTAAGGAAGGGTGGTATATCGGTCCTTGCGAAAGCCGGACGACGTGGGAGAGTCCAAGGACTCCCCACTGAAATTTTACAATCTCCGCGTACCACGCTCTTCGGGGCCACGCTGGAGCCACCGGAATCACCGGTTTCTTTTCTACCCTGATTCTGCGAAGTAATCGAGGTAACCATTGTGGCGGTGTGAATGCATATATCAGCTTGAACTGATCCCAAGGGAACACTAGGGCATCCGAGCTGCAAGCTAGGGGATCCCTTGTCCGAGAGACAAACCTGTCCCCCTTTGCGTTGAATCTGGATGCTAGAAGATCTACATCCGATGTTCCCCACCGCTGACATATTGTCCAGAAAACCTCGGGGTGAAGGGACCCTTCCTCTGGGCCTAATTGCTGGCGACTTAGAAAGTCCGCCTTCCAATTCTCCACTCCTGGAATGAATACCGCAGATATGGCTGGGACATATTTTTCTGCCCATTTCAGGATGTAATTTACTTCCCTCTGGGCTGCACGACTCCTGGTGCCCCCCTGATGATTGATATATGCCACTGCTGTGGCATTGTCTGATTGCATTCTGACAGGGGACCCTTGGAGTTTGGATGTCCATGCTACTAGGGCATACCGGGCTGCTCGTATCTCTAAGAGATTGATGGGCAGGGCCTTTTCTGCATCCGACCATCTGCCCTGTAGAGACTATTGCTCCAGTACTGCTCCCCAGCCTATAAGGCTGGCATCTGTAGTGACCACCTTCCAAGAAATCGGACTGAAGGATTTCCTTTTTTCCAGATTCTGGGGAACCAACCACCAACGGAGGCTCTTGCGAACGGAAGGGGACAAGGACATTGTAAGTCTAGGGCCTGAACTTTTTTGTTCCAGGCTGACAGTATGGCCCCTTGCAAATTCCTTGAATGGAATTGACCGTAGGGTACTGCTTCGAATGATGCCACCATTTTTCCCAGCAGCCTCATATACAGGCGTATGGACGGCTGTCTTTTTTGTACCCACTAAGTGGATCAAATCTTTCAAAGACAACACCTTTCCTCGAGGCAAGAATATTTTTCTCTGGCCTGAATCCAACCTTAGCCCCAAGTATTCCAGACTTTTGACTGTTTTTTAGGGCTGACTTGTCTCGGTTGATAATCCAACCGTGAGATTCCAGATACTTGATCGTCTTGTGAACGACCACGTCTAGTTTTTTCACTGAGTGGTCTATCAGCAACAAGTCATCCAGATATGCCATTATCATTACACCTTGTGTTCTTAGATTGGCCAATAAAGGGCCAGAATTTTTGTAAACACTCGTGGTGCTGTGGCCAAACCGAAGGGTAAGGCTCTGAACTGAAAATGGCGCCCTTCTACTGCAAAGTGTAGAAATTTTTGGTGGACTGGAAAGATGGGAATGTGCAAATAAGCATCTTTGATGTCGATCGTGGCTAACCAATCCTCCCCTTGTAGGGCAGTGGCCACCGATCGGATCGACTCCATCGGAAAGTCCTGATATACAGGAATTTGTATAGCCCTTTTAGAATTAATATGGGCCTCCCGTCCGCGTTTGCTTCGGGACTGTAAAGAGGTTTGAGTAAAACCCGAACCCTCATTCTTCCAGGGGAACCTCCATAATTACTCCTTGGAGCAATAGTTGTTCTAGTGCCAACAGGAGGGACTCTCTCTTCCGGGGATCCCTTGGCACGTTTGACCTCAAAAATGGGAAGGAGGAGAGTCTTTTAACTCCAAACTGTATCCCAAACCTACTGCGGAGAGCACCTATCTGTCTTGATCGTGTCCCGCCAGGTCTCTTGCGAACAACTGGAGTCCTCCCCCCACCCGACTGAGTGGGGGCTTCAATGAATTTAACTTTGGGGGAGGTTTTGTACCTCCCCTGACCCAGGGTTTCTCATTACCCTGCTACTGTCCCTGTTTTTTACCCCCGGGATTTGACCGAGGAGGCAGTCGGAACTGTTACACAGCCGATGCCCCAGGGACTGGAGAAGCAGGCCTCTTAAAGAGGGACCTCTAACTCTGCTTTTAACCGGCAAGAGCGTATTTTTACCGCTGGAAATTTTCTGGATATATTTGTCCAGGTTTTCCCTGAATAAGCGTTCACCATGAAATGGGACGCTAACCAGCCATTCTTTACAGGGAGCTTCAGCAGACCAGTTTTTGAGCCATAGGAGCCTACGCATATGTACTATAGACAGCGTAAGGCGGGAGGCCTGATGGACTGAATCCTCTATGGCGTCAACCGCAAAGCCTAAGGCTCTAGGTAGATCAGCTAGGGCAAAGCCTGCTGATCTGTCAAGTCCCTCAAGACCTGTTTCAACTGATCCTTCACTGCTTAGCAGACCCCAATAGCTGCTACTGCTGGTTGTATCACCAAGCAGATTTTCATAAGGACTCCAATCTTTTATCTATTGGGTTCTTGAACATTTGGACATTATCCACTGGACATGTCAGTGATTTATACATACAAGAGATGGCTGCGTCCACTGTAGGGACCTTCCATTTTTTTTTTTTTTTTTTGATGAACTTATCCTCCATGGGATAGACCACCGGAAATCTCTTGGGGGAATAAATATTTTCTCAGGACGTTCCCAATCCTGGTAAATGAGCCCTTTCAGTAAAGGGTGAAGTGGAAAAGAACAAACAGTCTGGGGGCTTCTAGCGACCCCAACGAGGATACAGTAGTGGTTGATGGTTCCGCAAGGTGCATTTTTAAATGCTGATCGGACCATGTTAGTCAGAGACTGAACCCATAATCTTTCAGCTTAAGATGCTGAGAAAAGGTTCCCCCACTGTTGATTCCTCTATAACAGAATCAACCTCATCCTGATCCCCTTCAGGCAGGTCGATCCCTGTATGGGACTGTTGCTCTGCTAACAGGCACTCTGAAGGAGGAGACGGAGATCGGACGTGCTTTCCCTGACAGGGAGGCAGCGATAAATGTTGACAATCTCTCTCTAATCCTCCCAGAGCTGAGGAAAAAACCTCCTCTGTTACATACACAGGAGCAGGTGACTGAGGACAGCCACAGTACCAAGTACCCCTGCGGGGTCTCTACGGTCACTTACCTCTGAACTTCAGGGGAGACTGGTGCAGCAGGAGTATGCCCAAGATCCTCAGAGCCCGATGAGACCCCCTTCGCTTCCTGGAAGATTCAGTTCCGGAGCTACTGGACGGCATATTCCTAAGCCTAAAGCTGAGGTATTCCAGCCGTAATACACCACTTTTACTGAGAATAGTCTAGCACAATTGCTGCTATATCACAGTTGGTGTCTACTAATGTGCCTTTCTAGGGGATGCCTGTATCAACCGCTTGCTGTATGCCTTTAAATGTTGCCAGCTCTGTCTCTGTACTTCATAGCCAGCTTACTGCAATAATGTGGCTTTTTAAAAACCTGCTGGGACGCCCGCACATGCGCAGAAGCGCTGCGGCGCGCACAGAGCGTCATCCCCCAGGCCCCGCCCCTTTTTCCGGCCACCTCTATATATAGAGGCGCGTGCACGCGCACGCGCGCGGCCACGTGCGCCTCGGCGCTAATTTTCAAACATGGAAACCAGGGACAGGAGCCAGGGCCCCCTTTGCCGCAGGCCGGGGGATAGACGAACACTGCAACATGGCAGAGGAAACAGTTTCCTGTAGGAGAACTCACCAGCTGCCTGGACTTTGCTCTCTGAGAAGAAACTAGTCCATATGACAAGAAAAACATTCCACAGCGGCCTCTAGTGGACAAACACAGGTACCGCAGTTTAATATACTAAACATATATAAAAAAACATTCTTTTTTTTTTTTTTCTTGACCACCATTAAAAATCATTACATTTTTTTAGTAGTTACAGGCATGCACAGATATTAGCGGGAATACCGTTAGGTAACAGACAGAAAGACAAATTAGGCTTGGGGGTCCCCCAATAGAACCAAGTTCCTGGGGGCCCCCACTTACCTGTTCCCCGCCGCAGGACTTTGTTTGGTCCACAAAAGCCCAAACTTCACCTATCACGGCAGGCATTGTAATCAAACCTTCAGGGACCGGGTTCCCAAGGATTCCACTCCCCTGGACCTGTATAGCACCCTGCACAGAAAACATCTTGGTCGTGGGTATGACCAGAGCTCTGGATCCCAGGGTCCAGCTCTCCTAAGAGAAGCATTACAGGCAGAACCTTGCTCTTCTCTGCAAGGCCCGGGTACCGACCGTTTAGCTATGAAGCTTTTTTGGTCGGATCCGGAATAGCTTACTGAGGCCCAAAAGAACCTGTACGCAAGCTCAGTGAAAAACACATGTTTCTTCTTGGCCAACACCTTAGACACTGGCAAAAAACTGAGGTGCTCCCGGATGGGAGGGGCTTATATAGGGGAGGGTACTTCCGGTTTTGGAAGTTGCCAGTGCCAGCACCTGACGGTAACTATATAACCCATTAGTAATGACTATGTCGCTCTGTGTCCCGTGATGTACGAGAAAGAAATGTTTTTTTAAAGCACACTATAGCACAAGGAGAATTTCCCTCACTGTCCTTCCCTGTCACTAGAAACAAGGATTATCACAGTGAAAGAAACTGACACTCTTCCTACCTATAGTTTTCTGTCCCTAGAAAAAATGTTTTTTTAAAGCACACTATAGCACAAGGAGAATTTCCCTCACTGTCCTTCCCTGTCCCTAGAAACAAGGATTATCACAGTGAAAGAAACTGACACTCTTCCTACCTATAGTTTTCTGTCCCTAGAAAAAATGTTTTTTTAAAGCACACTATAGCACAAGGAGAATTTCCCTCACTGTCCTGCCCTGTCCCTAGAAACAAGGATTATCACAGTGAAAGAAACTGACACTCTTCCTACCTATAGTTTTCTGTCCCTAGAAAAAATGTTTTTTTAAAGCACACTATAGCACAAGGAGAATTTCCCTCACTGTCCTTCCCTGTCCCTGGAAACAAGGATTATCACAGTGAAAGAAACTGACACTCTTCCTACCTATAGTTTTCTGTCCCTAGAAAAAATGTTTTTTTAAAGCACACTATAGCACAAGGAGAATTTCTCTCACTGTCCTTCCCTGTCCCTAGAAACAAGGATTATCACAGTGAAAGAAACTGACACTCTTCCTACCTATAGTTTTCTGTCCCTAGAAAAAATGTTTTTTTAAAGCACACTATAGCACAAGGAGAATTTCCCTCACTGTCCTTCCCTGTCCCTAGAAACAAGGATTATCACAGTGAAATAAACTGACACTCTTTCTACTGTGAGGGGGTTAGCTCGGCAGCGGGTGTGTGTGACCCCCGGGATGGGCTCCCCACACAAAACAGGCCCAGCAAACGGAGGTTGTGGTTTTCAAAATCAAAAAGGTGCGGTTTATTTTCTGTTTACAGTGACAAAACACAGCAAAGCAAAAGAAACATAAACAAAATAAATCCTGGTCAACTTGACCTCTGACTAAACATACAGGTTTCCTAACTAACAACTGGGATCAGCCTAGTGCTGTCCTAGTCCCTAAGTCCCTGGTTTTAAATGTCCAAGCAAATAGCCACACAGGCTTTGTCTCACCGCACAGGGGTTCACTCTCCCTAGACAGTCCACACAGGTCTGGTTCCAGGCATGAGCTAACATCTAATGAAGCTGGGAGTTCTTATAGAGGCCTAAATGAGCTGACAAGCTTCAGCTGGTCTCATCAACTCCCTGTCTGCACGACGCCCAGCACTCTCCCTAGAGGTATGAGTCATCCATGAGCCCACTAGCCTTAGCTGGGCTTATACAACTCTCCACCTAGTTGTATAAGTCGGCGTAAAGCCTGAATCTGGGCGAAATATATCTACCCCCCTGGATGCAACCAGGTGACTTTACCTTCCTGCTGTCACATACCCCCCCCTCTTGTTTTAACCTCGGGGTTGGAACACCAGCAATCAGGCATTCATGTACTCGAGACAAAGCATCCACATTCCCCATTTGAACGCCAGGGCGATGCTTTACTGTGAAGTTGAATTCCTGGAGGGCCAGGAACCACCTATTCACTCTTCTATTTGTTTCCTTGTTTTGAGCCATCCACTTTAACGGAGCGTGATCCGTAACCATGTCAAAGTGCCTACCTAGCAGGTAGTACCGAAGGGAATCTAGAGCCCACTTCACCGCTAAACACTCCTTTTCAACGGTGGCGTAATTTACCTCATGGGACTTCAACTTCCTGCTGAGGTAAATGACTGGGTGCTCTTCCCCGTTCCAGACCTGGGACAATACTGCTCCTAACCCCACATCTGACGCATCACTTTGTACGACAAAGTCTTTAGAGAAGTCGGGTGAGTACAACACTGGCTGGCTACATAAGGCTTGTTTCAAGAATTGGAATGCTGCCTCAGCCTCGGGGGTCCATTTAATCATGACCGACCCTTTCCCCTTCGTCAGGTTGGTTAGGGGCACAGCCTTAGAAGCAAAGTGGGGAATGAATCGCCGATAATACCCAGCGATTCCCAGAAAGGCTCGTACCTGCTTCTTGCTGTTGGGACGTGGCCAACTCTGGATGGCCTCGACTTTGTTGAGTTGGGGTTTTATTACTCCCCTCCCAATGGTGTACCCAAGATATTTGGCCTCCTCCTGCCCAATGGTACACTTCTTGGGGTTAGCCGTAAACCCCGCTTCCCGAACAGAGTCCAGGACTGCTTGCACTTTTGGCAGATGTGAGGCCCAATCTGTGCTATGGACAATTACGTCATCCAGGTAAGCCGCAGCATACTTCCGATGGGGCCTCAGCATCTGGTCCATTTTCCGCTGGAATGTGGCCGGCGCATTCTGTAACCCGAACGGCATTCTTTTATATTGGAACGCCCCGTCTGGGGTTACAAATGCGGTTTTCTCTTTGGCCGACTTGGCCAGGGGGATTTGCCAATACCCTTTTGTGAGGTCAAGAGTCGTCATGTATCGGGCTGTTCCCAGCCGGTCGATCAACTCATCTATACGTGGCATGGGGTAGGTGTCAAATTTTGTAACTTTGTTCAACTGACGAAAATCGTTACAAAATCGCCAGCTCCCATCCGGTTTAGGCACCAACACAATGGGACTAGACCAATCACTTTGGGACTCCTCTATCACCCCTAAGTTCAGCATTTTCTGTACTTCCTCCCGTATTGCCTCCCGTCGGGCCTCTGGGCTCCGATAGGGTTTTAACTTCACCCTTTCACCGGGCGGGGTAATGATGTCATGCTCTACCCCAGATGTTTGTCCCGGCAGCTCAGAGAATACCTCCTTGTTGCGAAGCACAAACTCCTTAACCTCCTGTTGTTGGGGTTGTGACAAGGTGGCTGCTATTCCAACCTCAGGAATCACGCAACCAGTTTGAGCTGGTGACCAAGTGTCTGCGACTAGGGACTCTCTATCCCTCCAGGCTTTCAACAGATTAACGTGATAGATCTGTTCGGGCTTTCGCCTTCCTGGTTGTCTGACCTTGTAATTCACTTCGCTCACTTTTTCCATTATCTCATAGGGGCCTTGCCATTTGGCAAGGAATTTACTTTCAACCGTAGGGACAAGTACCAGTATCCTATCCCCCGGGGAAAAGGTACGGGTCTTGGCTCCACGGTTGTACACTCTCTGCTGTGCTAACTGCGCTTGGGCCAAATGTTCCTTCACGATGGGCATTACCTGTGCAATTCGGTCTTGCATCAGGGCGACATGCTCAATCACACTCCTGTGGGGAGAACTCTCACTTTCCCAAGTTTCCTTGGCAATATCCAACAGCCCTCTTGGGTGTCTCCCATACAGTAACTCAAAGGGGGAGAATCCCGTAGAGGATTGGGGCACCTCCCTAATAGCAAACATCAGATAAGGAAGTAGACAGTCCCAATCCTTTCCATCTCTAGCCACCACTTTCTTCAACATTTGTTTTAGGGTTTTGTTGAATCTTTCAACCAGCCCATCGGTTTGGGGGTGATACACAGATGTACGTAATTGCGTCACTTTGAACAATTTACACAGCTCCTTCATAACCCGGGACATAAAGGGTGTACCTTGGTCCGTAAGCAGTTCTTTACAAATACCCACCCGGCTAAACACAAGAGATAGCTCTTTGGCTATGGTTTTGGCCGAGGTATTTCGGAGAGGGATCGCTTCTGGATAACGGGTGGCATAGTCCATTATAACTAATATGTACTGGTGCCCCCTAGCGGACTTGATTATAGGCCCTACCAAATCCATGGCGATCCTCTCAAACGGGACCTCAATGATGGGTAGAGGGACCAGCGGGCTACGGAAATGTGGCATCGGGGCCGACCTCTGACACACAGGGCAGGAGGAACAATAATTTTCTATGTCCTTCATCACCCCCGGCCAATAGAATCTCTGTAATACCCTCTCTCGGGTTTTCTCTGTCCCCAGATGACCTCCAAGAATGTGCCCATGGGCCAACTCCAACACCAACTTCCTGTAAGGTTTGGGCACCACAAGCTGCTCAACGGTTTCTTCTGCCCTTTTTGCCACCCGATACAGTAGGTCCTTCTCTACGCTGAAGTATGGGTAAGTGCAGGTATTATCTGGGTTCACTAACTCGCCATCTATTTTCACTACGTTTTCGCGTGCCTTTATTAGGGCGGGGTCTTTCAACTGTTCTGTGGCAAAGTTTTCCCTGTGAACCTCAAGATCAGAAAACTCCACAGACGGTAGGTTTTCGTCTGAGGAGGTGGGCTCCTCTCCAGTTTCTTGAGTCTCCCCTGCCAATACTGATAAGGGAAATTCCGGAGAGTCCTCACCACTCTCAGGGGAGTTCTGGCTATCACATTCCTGGTACATAGGGGCACCAGTGGGGGGCTCAGGATCATCCCACAGTTCCCAGAACTTCGGAAAATCCCTTCCCACAATGGCGTCATGCGGTAACTGAGATACTAAGCCCACTGGATAAGAGAGGGTACCTTTGGGGGTCTCGAAACACACTGTAGTCACTGGATACTCTCGGGTGTCCCCATGCACACAAATAACAGCTACCTTGCTATTCCCAAAGACCTCTGTTTTAACTAACTCAGCCTTTATCAGGGTCACAAGGCTACCTGAATCCAGCAATACCACAACATTTCTACCATTAACACACATTTTGCATAAATGTTTCTCAGTTCCTCGAATGGCAGTGCATGCGACTGTCGCACACAGCGACTGACGTCTGCCCGTCAGAAAGTCACACTGCATGGGTTCCTCCACAACCGGGCAATTGGCTGCAATATGTCCCGCTTGCCGGCAGCGGTAGCAAACGATCCTTCTTGCCGCCTCTTGAGCCGCTGATTTCCCAGGCTGTTCTCGCCAAACTTGGGGTAGAGCTCCCACCCTCTCACTCTCTCCACCCTCACCCCTTGGAATCCTCTTATCCGCCCCTGGGGATGGTCTGGTCTTAGGGTGGAAAGTCCGAGTGTCTCTGGAAGAGGCCGTCAGGTTCTCTGTAGCCAAGTATTTCTCCACACGATCCACAAGACCATCGGCCGTCTCTGGGTCTCCATGGCTTACCCACTTTTGGATGGCAGTAGGAAGAGCTCTCAAAAACCGATCCATTACAACACGTTCCACAATCTTTGGTGCGGACAAAGTCTCTGGCTGTAGCCACTTTCTGCTCAGGTGAATGAGATCATACATTTGAGACCTGGGGGGTTTTCCAAGCTGGAAAGTCCAGTTATGCACACGCTGAGCCCGGACAGCCTGGGTGACACCCAGCCTTGCCAAAATTTCAGCTTTTAGCATCACATAGTCTTTTGCTTGGTTAGGCTCTAGGTCATAGTAAGCTTTCTGCGATTCACCAGTTAACAGAGGAGCCACCAGTCCAGCCCACTGCTCCTCAGGCCACTTTTCTCTTTCAGCGGTCCTTTCAAATGTGGTCAAAAATACCTCTGGATCATCCTCTCCAGTCATTTTTGTCAATAAACGACTCACCCCAAAGGACGCGGTATTAGTGGGACGGCTTTCCTCACTGGTCTGCGGACGTTGCTGCATTACTGCTTCCATTTGTTGTAGTCTCTGCTCTTGCTTCTGTAACAGGTCTATGAAGCGGGCCTCAGATTGCTGCTGGGCTTGTTGCTGAGCTGCAAGGCTCCTTTGCAAACCTGCATTTGTCTGCTGTTGATTGGCATTTGCTAGAGCCAGCTGTTTCAGTATCTCCTCCATGCTGGCTTAAAAAAAACTGCCACTGGTTCTCCACCAACTGTGAGGGGGTTAGCTCGGCAGCGGGTGTGTGTGACACCCGGGATGGGCTCCCCACACAAAACAGGCCCAGCAAACGGAGGTTGTGGTTTTCAAAATCAAAAAGGTGCGGTTTATTTTCTGTTTACAGTGACAAAACACAGCAAAGCAAAAGAAACATAAACAAAATAAATCCTGGTCAACTTGACCTCTGACTAAACATACAGGTTTCCTAACTAACAACTGGGATCAGCCTAGTGCTGTCCTAGTCCCTAAGTCCCTGGTTTTAAATGTCCAAGCAAATAGCCACACAGGCTTTGTCTCACCGCACAGGGGTTCACTCTCCCTAGACAGTCCACACAGGTCTGGTTCCAGGCATGAGCTAACATCTAATGAAGCTGGGAGTTCTTATAGAGGCCTAAATGAGCTGACAAGCTTCAGCTGGTCTCATCAACTCCCTGTCTGCACAACGCCCAGCACTCTCCCTAGAGGTATGAGTCATCCATGAGCCCACTAGCCTTAGCTGGGCTTATACAACTCTCCACCTAGTTGTATAAGTCGGCGTAAAGCCTGAATCTGGGCGAAATATATCTACCCCCCTGGATGCAACCAGGTGACTTTACCTTCCTGCTGTCACACTACCTATAGTTTTCTGTCCCTAGAAAAAATGTTTTTTTAAAGCACACTATAGCACAAGGAGAATTTCCCTCACTGTCCTTCCCTGTCCCTAGAAACAAGGATTATCACAGTGAAAGAAACTGACACTCTTCCTACCTATAGTTTTCTGTCCCTAGAAAAAATGTTTTTTTAAAGCACACTATAGCACAAGGAGAATTTCCCTCACTGTCCTTCCCTGTCCCTGGAAACAAGGATTATCTCAGTGAAAGAAACTGACACTCTTCCTACCTATAGTTTTCTGTGCCTAGAAAAAATGTTTTTTTAAAGCACACTATAGCACAAGGAGAATTTCCCTCACTGTCCTTCCCTGTCCCTAGAAACAAGGATTATCACAGTGAAAGAAACTGACACTCTTCCTACTGTGACAGCAGGAAGGTAAAGTCACCTGGTTGCATCCAGGGGGGTAGATATATTTCGCCCAGATTCAGGCTTTACGCCGACTTATACAACTAGCTGGAGAGTTGTATAAGGCTAGTGGGCTCATGGATGACTCATACCTCTAGGGAGAGTGTGGGGCGTCGTGCAGACAGAGATGAGGAGACCAGCTGAACCTTGTCAGCTCATTTAGGCCTCTATAAGAACTCCCAGCTTCATTAGATGTTAGCTCATGCCTGGAACCAGACCTGTGTGGACTGTCTAGGGAGAGTGAACCCCTGTGCGGTGAGAAAAAGCCTGTGTGGCTATTTGCTTGGACATTTAAAACCAGGGACTTAGGGACTAGGACAGCACTAGGCTGATCCCAGTTGTTAGTTAGGAAACCTGTATGTTTAGTCAGAGGTCAAGTTGACCAGGATTTATTTTGTTTATATGTTTCTTTTGGCTTTGCTGTGTTTTGTCACTGTAAATAGAAAATAAACCGCACCTTTTTTTTGATTTTGAAAACCACAACCTCCGTTTGCTGGGCCTGTTTTTGTGTGGGGAGCCCATCCCGGGGGTCACACACACCCGCTGCCGAGCTAACCCCCTCACAGTTGGTGGAGAACCAGTGGCAGTTTTTTTTAAGCCAGCATGGAGGAGATACTGAAGCAGCTGGCTCTAGCAAATGCCAATCAACAGCAGACAAATGCAGGTTTGCAAAAGAGCCTTGCAGCTCAACAACAGAACTTCGCAGCCCAGCAGCAAGCTCATCAACAGAGCCTTGCAGCCCTGCAGCAAGCTCACCAACAGAGTCTGGAAGCTCAGCAACAAGCCCAGCAGCAATCTGAGGCCCGCTTCATAGACCTGTTACAGAAGCAAGAGCAGAGACTACAACAAATGGAAGCAGTAATGCAGCAACGTCCGCAGACCAGTGAGGAAAGCCGTCCCACTAATACCGCGTCCTTTGGGGTGAGTCGTTTATTGACAAAAATGACTGGAGAGGATGATCCAGAGGTATTTTTGACCACATTTGAAAGGACTGCTGAAAGAGAAAAGTGGCCTGAGGAGCAGTGGGCTGGACTGGTGGCTCCTCTGTTAACTTATGAATCGCAGAAGGCTTACTATGACCTAGAGCCTGACCAAGCAAAAGACTATGTGATGCTAAAAGCTGAGATATTGGCAAGGCTGGGTGTCACCCAGGCTGTCCGGGCTCAGCGTGTGCATAACTGGACTTTCCAGCTTGGAAAACCCCCCAGGTCTCAAATGTATGATCTCATTCACCTGAGCAGAAAGTGGCTACAGCCAGAGACTTTGTCCGCACCAAAGATTGTGGAACGTGTTGTAATGGATCGGTTTTTGAGAGCTCTTCCTACTGCCATCCAAAACTGGGTAAGCCATGGAGACCCAGAGACGGCCAATGGTCTTGTGGATCGTGTGGAGAAATACTTGGCTACAGAGAACCTGACGGCCTCTTCCAGAGACACTCGGACTTTCCACCCTAAGACCAGACCATCCCCAGGGGCGGATAAGAGGATTCCAAGGGGTAAGGGTGGAGAGAGTGAGAGGGTGGGAGCTCTACCCCAAGTTTGGCGAGAACAGCCTGGGAAATCAGCGGCTCAAGAGGCGGCAAGAAGGATCGTTTGCTACCGCTGCCGGCAAGCGGGACATATTGCAGCCAATTGCCCGGTTGTGGAGGAACCCATGCAGTGTGACTTTCTGACGGGCAGACGTCAGTCGCTGTGTGCGACAGTCGCATGCACTGCCATTCGAGGAATTGAGAAACATTTATGCAAAATGTGTGTTAATGGTAGAAATGTTGTGGTATTGCTGGATTCAGGTAGCCTTGTGACCCTGATAAAGGCTGAGTTAGTTAAAACAGAGGTCTCTGGGAATAGCAAGGTAGCTGTTATTTGTGTGCATGGGGACACCCGAGAGTATCCAGTGACTACAGTGTGTTTCGAGACCCCCAAAGGTACCCTCTCTCATCCAGTGGGCTTAGTATCTCAGTTACCGTATGACGCCATTGTGGGAAGGGATTTTCCGAAGTTCTGGGAACTGTGGGATGATCCTGAGCCCCCCACTGGTGCCCCTATGTACCAGGAATGTGATAGCCAGAACTCCCCTGAGAGTGGTGAGGACTCTCCGGAATTTCCCTTATCAGTATTGGCAGGGGAGACTCAAGAAACTGGAGAGGAGCCCACCTCCTCAGACGAAAACCTACCGTCTGTGGAGTTTTCTGATCTTGAGGTTCACAGGGAAAACTTTGCCACAGAACAGTTGAAAGACCCCGCCCTAATAAAGGCACGCGAAAACGTAGTGAAAATAGATGGCGAGTTAGTGAACCCAGATAATACCTGCACATACCCATACTTCAGCGTAGAGAAGGACCTACTGTATCGGGTGGCAAAAAGGGCAGAAGAAACCGTTGAGCAGCTTGTGGTGCCCAAACCTTACAGGAAGTTGGTGTTGGAGTTGGCCCATGGGCACATTCTTGGAGGTCATCTGGGGACAGAGAAAACCCGAGAGAGGGTATTACAGAGATTCTATTGGCCGGGGGTGATGAAGGACATAGAAAATTATTGTTCCTCCTGCCCTGTGTGTCAGAGGTCGGCCCCGATGCCACATTTCCGTAGCCCGCTGGTCCCTCTACCCATCATTGAGGTCCCGTTTGAGAGGATCGCCATGGATTTGGTAGGTCCTATAATCAAGTCCGCTAGGGGGCACCAGTACATATTAGTTATAATGGACTATGCCACCCGTTATCCAGAAGCGATCCCTCTCCGAAATACCTCGGCCAAAACCATAGCCAAAGAGCTATCTCTTGTGTTTAGCCGGGTGGGTATTTGTAAAGAACTGCTTACGGACCAAGGTACACCCTTTATGTCCCGGGTTATGAAGGAGCTGTGTAAATTGTTCAAAGTGACGCAATTACGTACATCTGTGTATCACCCCCAAACCGATGGGCTGGTTGAAAGATTCAACAAAACCCTAAAACAAATGTTGAAGAAAGTGGTGGATAGAGATGGAAAGGATTGGGACTGTCTACTTCCTTATCTGATGTTTGCTATTAGGGAGGTGCCCCAATCCTCTACGGGATTCTCCCCCTTTGAGTTACTGTATGGGAGACACCCAAGAGGGCTGTTGGATATTGCCAAGGAAACTTGGGAAAGTGAGAGTTCTCCCCACAGGAGTGTGATTGAGCATGTCGCCCTGATGCAAGATCGAATTGCACAGGTAATGCCCATCGTGAAGGAACATTTGGCCCAAGCGCAGTTGGCACAGCAGAGAGTGTACAACCGTGGAGCCAAGACCCGTACCTTTTCCCCGGGGGATAGGATATTGGTACTTGTCCCTACGGTTGAAAGTAAATTCCTTGCCAAATGGCAAGGCCCCTACGAGATAATGGAAAAAGTGAGTGAAGTGAATTACAAGGTCAGACAACCAGGAAGGCGAAAGCCCGAACAGATCTATCACGTTAATCTGTTGAAAGCCTGGAGGGATAGAGAGTCCCTAGTCGCAGACACTTGGTCACCAGCTCAAACTGGTTGCGTGATTCCTGAGGTTGGAATAGCAGCCACCTTGTCACAACCCCAACAACAGGAGGTTAAGGAGTTTGTGCTTCGCAACAAGGAGGTATTCTCTGAGCTGCCGGGACAAACATTTGGGGTAGAGCATGACATCATTACCCCGCCCGGTGAAAGGGTGAAGTTAAAACCCTATCGGATCCCAGAGGCCCGACGGGAGGCAATACGGGAGGAAGTACAGAAAATGCTGAACTTAGGGGTGATAGAGGAGTCCCAAAGTGATTGGTCTAGTCCCATTGTGTTGGTGCCTAAACCGGATGGGAGCTGGCGATTTTGTAACGATTTTCGTCAGTTGAACAAAGTTACAAAATTTGACACCTACCCCATGCCACGTATAGATGAGTTGATCGACCGGCTGGGAACAGCCCGATACATGACGACTCTTGACCTCACAAAAGGGTATTGGCAAATCCCCCTGGCCAAGTCGGCCAAAGAGAAAACCGCATTTGTAACCCCAGACGGGGCGTTCCAATATAAAAGAATGCCGTTCGGGTTACAGAATGCGCCGGCCACATTCCAGCGGAAAATGGACCAGATGCTGAGGCCCCATCGGAAGTATGCTGCGGCTTACCTGGATGACGTAATTGTCCATAGCACAGATTGGGCCTCACATCTGCCAAAAGTGCAAGCAGTCCTGGACTCTGTTCGGGAAGCGGGGTTTACGGCTAACCCCAAGAAGTGTACCATTGGGCAGGAGGAGGCCAAATATCTTGGGTACACCATTGGGAGGGGAGTAATAAAACCCCAACTCAACAAAGTCGAGGCCATCCAGAGTTGGCCACGTCCCAACAGCAAGAAGCAGGTACGAGCCTTTCTGGGAATCGCTGGGTATTATCGGCGATTCATTCCCCACTTTGCTTCTAAGGCTGTGCCCCTAACCAACCTAATGAAGGGGAAAGGGTCGGTCATGATTAAATGGACCCCCGAGGCTGAGGCAGCATTCCAATTCTTGAAACAAGCCTTATGTAGCCAGCCAGTGTTGTACTCACCCGACTTCTCTAAAGACTTTGTCGTACAAAGTGATGCGTCAGATGTGGGGTTAGGAGCAGTATTGTCCCAGGTCTGGAACGGGGAAGAGCACCCAGTCATTTACCTCAGCAGGAAGTTGAAGTCCCATGAGGTAAATTACGCCACCGTTGAAAAGGAGTGTTTAGCGGTGAAGTGGGCTCTAGATTCCCTTCGGTACTACCTGCTAGGTAGGCACTTTGACATGGTTACGGATCACGCTCCGTTAAAGTGGATGGCTCAAAACAAGGAAACAAATAGAAGAGTGAATAGGTGGTTCCTGGCCCTCCAGGAATTCAACTTCACAGTAAAGCATCGCCCTGGCGTTCAAATGGGGAATGTGGATGCTTTGTCTCGAGTACATGAATGCCTGATTGCTGGTGTTCCAACCCCGAGGTTAAAACAAGAGGGGGGGGTATGTGACAGCAGGAAGGTAAAGTCACCTGGTTGCATCCAGGGGGGTAGATATATTTCGCCCAGATTCAGGCTTTACGCCGACTTATACAACTAGCTGGAGAGTTGTATAAGGCTAGTGGGCTCATGGATGACTCATACCTCTAGGGAGAGTGTGGGGCGTCGTGCAGACAGAGATGAGGAGACCAGCTGAACCTTGTCAGCTCATTTAGGCCTCTATAAGAACTCCCAGCTTCATTAGATGTTAGCTCATGCCTGGAACCAGACCTGTGTGGACTGTCTAGGGAGAGTGAACCCCTGTGCGGTGAGAAAAAGCCTGTGTGGCTATTTGCTTGGACATTTAAAACCAGGGACTTAGGGACTAGGACAGCACTAGGCTGATCCCAGTTGTTAGTTTGGAAACCTGTATGTTTAGTCAGAGGTCAAGTTGACCAGGATTTATTTTGTTTATATGTTTCTTTTGGCTTTGCTGTGTTTTGTCACTGTAAATAGAAAATAAACCGCACCTTTTTTTTGATTTTGAAAACCACAACCTCCGTTTGCTGGGCCTGTTTTTGTGTGGGGAGCCCATCCCGGGGGTCACACACACCCGCTGCCGAGCTAACCCCCTCACACTACCTATAGTTTTCTGTCCCTAGAAAAAATGTTTTTTTAAAGCACACTATAGCACAAGGAGAATTTCCCTCACTGTCCTTCCCTGTCCCTAGAAACAAGGATTATCACAGTGAAAGAAACTGACACTCTTCCTACCTATAGTTTTCTGTCCCTAGAAAAAATGTTTTTTTAAAGCACACTATAGCACAAGGAGAATTTCCCTCACTGTCCTTCCCTGTCCCTAGAAACAAGGATTATCACAGTGAAAGAAACTGACACTCTTCCTACCTATAGTTTTCTGTCCCTAGAAAAAATGTTTTTTTAAAGCACACTATAGCACAAGGAGAATTTCCCTCACTGTCCTTCCCTGTCCCTGGAAACAAGGATTATCACAGTGAAAGAAACTGACACTCTTCCTACCTATAGTTTTCTGTCCCTAGAAAAAATGTTTTTTTAAAGCACACTATAGCACAAGGAGAATTTCTCTCACTGTCCTTCCCTGTCCCTAGAAACAAGGATTATCACAGTGAAAGAAACTGACACTCTTCCTACCTATAGTTTTCTGTCCCTAGAAAAAATGTTTTTTTAAAGCACACTATAGCACAAGGAGAATTTCCCTCACTGTCCTTCCCTGTCCCTAGAAACAAGGATTATCACAGTGAAAGAAACTGACATTCTTTCTACCTATAGTTTTCTGTCCCTAGAAAAAATGTTTTTTTAAAGCACACTATAGCACAAGGAGAATTTCCCTCACTGTCCTTCCCTGTCCCTAGAAACAAGGATTATCACAGTGAAAGAAACTGACACTCTTCCTACCTATAGTTTTCTGTCCCTAGAAAAAATGTTTTTTTAAAGCACACTATAGCACAAGGAGAATTTCCCTCACTGTCCTTCCCTGTCCCTGGAAACAAGGATTATCACAGTGAAAGAAACTGACACTCTTCCTACCTATAGTTTTCTGTCCCTAGAAAAAATGTTTTTTTAAAGCACACTATAGCACAAGGAGAATTTCCCTCACTGTCCTTCCCTGTCCCTAGAAACAAGGATTATCACAGTGAAAGAAACTGACACTCTTCCTACCTATAGTTTTCTGTCCCTAGAAAAAATGTTTTTTTAAAGCACACTATAGCACAAGGAGAATTTCCCTCACTGTCCTTCCCTGTCCCTAGAAACAAGGATTATCACAGTGAAAGAAACTGACACTCTTCCTACCTATAGTTTTCTGTCCCTAGAAAAAATGTTTTTTTAAAGCACACTATAGCACAAGGAGAATTTCCCTCACTGTCCTTCCCTGTCCCTAGAAACAAGGATTATCACAGTGAAAGAAACTGACACTCTTCCTACCTATAGTTTTCTGTCCCTAGAAAAAATGTTTTTTTAAAGCACACTATAGCACAAGGAGAATTTCCCTCACTGTCCTTCCCTGTCCCTGGAAACAAGGATTATCACAGTGAAAGAAACTGACACTCTTCCTACCAATAGTTTTCTGTCCCTAGAAAAAATGTTTTTTTAAAGCACACTATAGTACAAGGAGAATTTCCCTCACTGTCCTTCCCTGTCCCTAGAAACAAGGATTATCACAGTGAAAGAAACTGACACTCTTCCTACCTATAGTTTTCTGTCCCTAGAAAAAATGTTTTTTTAAAGCACACTATAGCACAATGAGAATTTCCCTCACTGTCCTTCCCTGTCCCTAGAAACAAGGATTATCACAGTGAAAGAAACTGACACTCTTCCTACCTATAGTTTTCTGTCCCTAGAAAAAATGTTTTTTTAAAGCACACTATAGCACAAGGAGAATTTCCCTCACTGTCCTTCCCTGTCCCTAGAAACAAGGATTATCACAGTGAAAGAAACTGACACTCTTCCTACCTATAGTTTTCTGTCCCTAGAAAAAATGTTTTTTTAAAGCACACTATAGCACAAGGAGAATTTCCCTCACTGTCCTTCCCTGTCCCTAGAAACAAGGATTATCACAGTGAAAGAAACTGACACTCTTCCTACCTATAGTTTTCTGTCCCTAGAAAAAATGTTTTTTTTAAAGCACACTATAGCACAAGGAGAATTTCCCTCACTTTCCTTCCCTGTCCCTAGAAACAAGGATTATCACAGTGAAAGAAACTGACACTCTTCCTACCTATAGTTTTCTGTCCCTAGAAAAAATGTTTTTTTAAAGCACACTATAGCACAAGGAGAATTTCCCTCACTGTCCTTCCCTGTCCCTAGAAACAAGGATTATCACAGTGAAAGAAACTGACACTCTTCCTACCTATAGTTTTCTGTCCCTAGAAAAAATGTTTTTTTAAAGCACACTATAGCACAAGGAGAATTTCCCTCACTGTCCTTCCCTGTCCCTAGAAACAAGGATTATCACAGTGAAAGAAACTGACACTCTTCCTACCTATAGTTTTCTGTCCCTAGAAAAAATGTTTTTTTAAAGCACACTATAGCACAAGGAGAATTTCCCTCACTGTCCTTCCCTGTCCCTAGAAACAAGGATTCGCACAGTAAAACACACTGACACTCTCCCTACCTATAGTTTTCTGTCCCTAGAAAAAATGTTTTTTTTAAAGCACACTATAGCACAAGGAGAATTTCCCTCACTGTCCTTCCCTGTCCCTAGAAACAAGGATTATCACAGTGAAAGAAACTGACACTCTTCCTACCTATAGTTTTCTGTCCCTAGAAAAATTTTTTTTTTTAAAGCACACTATAGCACAAGGAGAATTTCCCTCACTGTCCTTCCCTGTCCCTAGAAACAAGGATTATCACAGTGAAAGAAACTGACACTCTTCCTACCTATAGTTTTCTGTCCCTAGAAAAAATGTTTTTTTTAAAGCACACTATAGCACAAGGAGAATTTCCCTCACTGTCCTTCCCTGTCCCTAGAAACAAGGATTATCACAGTGAAAGAAACTGACACTCTTCCTACCTATAGTTTTCTGTCCCTAGAAAAAATGTTTTTTTAAAGCACACTATAGCGCAAGGAGAATTTCCCTCACTTTCCTTCCCTGTCCCTAGAAACAAGGATTATCACAGTGAAAGAAACTGACACTCTTCCTACCTATAGTTTTCTGTCCCTAGAAAAAATGTTTTTTTAAAGCACACTATAGCACAAGGAGAATTTCCCTCACTGTCCTTCCCTGTCCCTAGAAACAAGGATTATCACAGTGAAAGAAACTGACACTCTTCCTACCTATAGTTTTCTGTCCCTAGAAAAAATGTTTTTTTAAAGCACACTATAGCACAAGGAGAATTTCCCTCACTGTCCTTCCCTGTCCCTGGAAACAAGGATTATCACAGTGAAAGAAACTGACACTCTTCCTACCTATAGTTTTCTGTCCCTAGAAAAAATGTTTTTTTAAAGCACACTATAGCACAAGGAGAATTTCCCTCACTGTCCTTCCCTGTCCCTAGAAACAAGGATTATCACAGTGAAAGAAACTGACACTCTTCCTACCTATAGTTTTCTGTCCCTAGAAAAAATGTTTTTTTAAAGCACACTATAGCACAAGGAGAATTTCCCTCACTGTCCTTCCCTGTCCCTAGAAACAAGGATTATCACAGTGAAAGAAACTGACACTCTTCCTACCTATAGTTTTCTGTCCCTAGAAAAAATGTTTTTTTAAAGCACACTATAGCACAAGGAGAATTTCCCTCACTGTCCTTCCCTGTCCCTAGAAACAAGGATTATCACAGTGAAAGAAACTGACACTCTTCCTACCTATAGTTTTCTGTCCCTAGAAAAAATGTTTTTTTAAAGCACACTATAGCACAAGGAGAATTTCCCTCACTGTCCTTCCCTGTCCCTGGAAACAAGGATTATCACAGTGAAAGAAACTGACACTCTTCCTACCAATAGTTTTCTGTCCCTAGAAAAAATGTTTTTTTAAAGCACACTATAGTACAAGGAGAATTTCCCTCACTGTCCTTCCCTGTCCCTAGAAACAAGGATTATCACAGTGAAAGAAACTGACACTCTTCCTACCTATAGTTTTCTGTCCCTAGAAAAAATGTTTTTTTAAAGCACACTATAGCACAATGAGAATTTCCCTCACTGTCCTTCCCTGTCCCTAGAAACAAGGATTATCACAGTGAAAGAAACTGACACTCTTCCTACCTATAGTTTTCTGTCCCTAGAAAAAATGTTTTTTTAAAGCACACTATAGCACAAGGAGAATTTCCCTCACTGTCCTTCCCTGTCCCTAGAAACAAGGATTATCACAGTGAAAGAAACTGACACTCTTCCTACCTATAGTTTTCTGTCCCTAGAAAAAATGTTTTTTTAAAGCACACTATAGCACAAGGAGAATTTCCCTCACTGTCCTTCCCTGTCCCTAGAAACAAGGATTATCACAGTGAAAGAAACTGACACTCTTCCTACCTATAGTTTTCTGTCCCTAGAAAAAATGTTTTTTTTAAAGCACACTATAGCACAAGGAGAATTTCCCTCACTTTCCTTCCCTGTCCCTAGAAACAAGGATTATCACAGTGAAAGAAACTGACACTCTTCCTACCTATAGTTTTCTGTCCCTAGAAAAAATGTTTTTTTAAAGCACACTATAGCACAAGGAGAATTTCCCTCACTGTCCTTCCCTGTCCCTAGAAACAAGGATTATCACAGTGAAAGAAACTGACACTCTTCCTACCTATAGTTTTCTGTCCCTAGAAAAAATGTTTTTTTAAAGCACACTATAGCACAAGGAGAATTTCCCTCACTGTCCTTCCCTGTCCCTAGAAACAAGGATTATCACAGTGAAAGAAACTGACACTCTTCCTACCTATAGTTTTCTGTCCCTAGAAAAAATGTTTTTTTAAAGCACACTATAGCACAAGGAGAATTTCCCTCACTGTCCTTCCCTGTCCCTAGAAACAAGGATTCGCACAGTAAAACACACTGACACTCTCCCTACCTATAGTTTTCTGTCCCTAGAAAAAATGTTTTTTTTAAAGCACACTATAGCACAAGGAGAATTTTCCTCACTGTCCTTCCCTGTCCCTAGAAACAAGGATTATCACAGTGAAAGAAACTGACACTCTTCCTACCTATAGTTTTCTGTCCCTAGAAAATTTTTTTTTTTTAAAGCACACTATAGCACAAGGAGAATTTCCCTCACTGTCCTTCCCTGTCCCTAGAAACAAGGATTATCACAGTGAAAGAAACTGACACTCTTCCTACCTATAGTTTTCTGTCCCTAGAAAAAATGTTTTTTTTAAAGCACACTATAGCACAAGGAGAATTTCCCTCACTGTCCTTCCCTGTCCCTAGAAACAAGGATTATCACAGTGAAAGAAACTGACACTCTTCCTACCTATAGTTTTCTGTCCCTAGAAAAAATGTTTTTTTAAAGCACACTATAGCACAAGGAGAATTTCCCTCACTTTCCTTCCCTGTCCCTAGAAACAAGGATTATCACAGTGAAAGAAACTGACACTCTTCCTACCTATAGTTTTCTGTCCCTAGAAAAAATGTTTTTTTAAAGCACACTATAGCACAAGGAGAATTTCCCTCACTGTCCTTCCCTGTCCCTAGAAACAAGGATTATCACAGTGAAATAAACTGACACTCTTCCTACCTATAGTTTTCTGTCCCTAGAAAAAATGTTTTTTTAAAGCACACTATAGCACAAGGAGAATTTCCCTCACTGTCCTTCCCTGTCCCTAGAAACAAGGATTATCACAGTGAAAGAAACTGACACTCTTCCTACCTATAGTTTTCTGTCCCTAGAAAAAATGTTTTTTTAAAGCACACTATAGCACAAGGAGAATTTCCCTCACTGTCCTTCCCTGTCCCTAGAAACAAGGATTCGCACAGTAAAACACACTGACACTCTCCCTACCTATAGTTTTCTGTCCCTAGAAAAAATGTTTTTTTAAAGCACACTATAGCACAAGGAGAATTTCCCTCACTGTCCTTCCCTGTCCCTAGAAACAAGGATTTGCACAGTAAAACACACTGACACTCTCCCTACCTATAGTTTTCTGTCCCTAGAAAAAATGTTTTTTTAAAGCACACTATAGCACAAGGAGAATTTCCCTCACTGTCCTTCCCTGTCCCTAGAAACAAGGATTCGCACAGTAAAACACACTGACACTCTCCCTACCTATAGTTTTCTGTCCCTAGAAAAAATGTTTTTTTAAAGCACACTATAGCACAAGGAGAATTTCCCTCACTGTCCTTCCCTGTCCCTAGAAACAAGGATTCGCACAGTAAAACACACTGACACTCTCCCTACCTATAGTTTTCTGTCCCTAGAAAAAATGTTTTTTTAAAGCACACTATAGCACAAGGAGAATTCCCTCACTGTCCTTCCCTGTCCCTAGAAACAAGGATTCGCACAGTAAAACACACTGACACTCTCCCTACCTATCCTTCTCTTTCCCTAAACTAAAGGAATCCAGGTTAAGCAAGAAAAAATAAATGTCACTGTCCCTGCCTATGCTTCTCTTTCCCTGCTCCGGAACACACTACACTAGGCCGCCGTGCTGGCGGCCTTTTATAGTGTGGGGCGTGTACTAAACACCCTCAGCAATAATTGGCCACAGGCATCCTGCCTGTGGCCAATCATTGCTCTCCTCGCTGCCGGCGCTGTGATTGGCCAAGCATGCGGGGTCACAGTGCATGCTTGGCCAATCACAGCGCCTGGATGACACTGCGATGGCGTAGTGCATTGTGGGCCGTTCGCGTCACTCGAATTTGGCGCGAACGGCCCAAATCGTTCGATCTTCGTCGAACGATCGAACAGCCGATGTTCGAGTCGAACGTATGTTCGACTCGAACACGAAGCTCATCCCTATATCTCACAACCATTTTTGTTTTTAGTATTACCCCATACTAACTGTGTTAGTGTATGACACTAATCACTCTCTGATGTACACACATTGCGACATTCTTTCCTGGAATTGTCCAACTTGCTTCATTTTACCTTAAAGGAGAAGTCCAGCCAGGCCTTCTAAGGGTCACAGGAGTGCAATGCCTTTTGCACTCCTGTGACCCGTTTCCAGCAGAGAGCGTTCTGAAGTCCGCTCTCTGCTGGCATCACTAGAATCAGTCCAGGCACCACGTCATCACGACAATAAAGTCTGGATCCACCAGGTGCCTGGACTGATGCCTGTCTCAGCCTCTCAGCGAGCTGTTGAGAGACTGAAACGGCAGCTCCCCACCTCTCCACAGTTCAGCAATCCAGTGAGCGCGGGGGGGGGGGTGGAGTGGAGAGCTGCTGACTGACAGGCAGCAGCTCTCTGCTTGGGGAGCTGAGAGAACCGAGCCATCGGTGATGTTTGGTGTCTCGGTTCTCAGTGCAGATGTAGCGGGGATAGATGCAGCATCAGTCCGATGCTGCATCCACCCAAGTAAGTATAATGGGTTAAGAAAAAACAAAACATACTTCTCTTTTAAGTGCATTTGTGAAGGTGCTATCTCTTTATGTAAGCATGTTTTTAAAACCGAAACACGCCATGTCAAACTTTAGAACAGCAATGGAAACATGCCCAGTATGTTTGTCTGTTTACTCACTGCAGTGATAAGTTAGGAGCAATTAGGAGCCACTAATCAATTCTTTCACAGAATTTTGCTGTAAATAAATAAATTCCACAACAGATTCTAGATAAATTTATTCCAGCAGTATCTACAAAAAAGCTGGTTCAGATCTTACCAAAAATTATCCGAATCACATAACATCCTTTCTAACAAAATGCCAGAGTTCAAGTTAAATCTCACTGAGCTATTCAAAATGCCACTATATTATGGTATCTACAACTCCCACCATAAAAGCTTCATGGGAATACTGCACTTTTTTGCAAAGACATTCAGTATGTATATTTTGGGATGTAGAAAATTATTTGAGAAATATTATTTTATGAACATGAACATGTACTGTGTTTTGAATAATTCAAATCATTAAACATGTGTCTACTTCAGGTACATAATAAATATGTATATCTAAGCGTAGTCCAAATGGTTTTAGGATCTTAAAAACAAGGTGATTGGTGAAAGTACAGTGGATGGCACTTCCGTATGAATCAGGCATCAAAAATATGTTTATCAGTACATCTAGTAGCTTGTGAAGAAAAGCCTTAAAGCCAATAAGTGGAAAAAGTGAGCATTAAAGTTGCTATTTGTGAGCCACTGGGAGTGCTGGTAAACATATTTTTGGTGTCTACATCTGGTCAACTTACCAGCAGCAGAAACATTATACAGGGTTTCCATACATCATTCCCTTAATAAACTTTTTTTGGTCACTGGAGATTTGTCACAAGCAACTAGTCTGCAAGAATGGCCCTTGCTGTATAAAATCTTCAATAAGAAACTATAATGGCATAAATTCAATTTCATTACACATTTCTTTTGAAAGTTTGCAATTTTAAAAATAAAGGTTTTCTTTTCTTATTTATGTAAAATATATATTTTTTAAATAAAATTTAATGGAGGGTGCCTCCATAACCTGCTGGACTTTTTAAGAACAGCGCCTGGCACTGACATTTGTTGGCACCCTATACAGTATATAGCAAGCTTCCTCTGTAAACTTACCATATAACATATACTGGTTTACTTGGCTAAATCTGCAATACTATTCTCTATCACAGTGTTAACCATGATCTCTTTAAAGCTTCTACCTGAATTATGCATGCCATCACCAACCAGTAAAATACCATAAATCATAAGAATCTCTGATCCTGGCCATTGAAATATGATTACATTTATAGGACTGACTATTTTAGGGCAGCAGCCATGATACAATCAATCATGCAAGGGCTTCATTAGAGCCATGTATAAGACCAAATAGTAGAAAAAAGTATGGGACTTTGAAGAGGTGCTAGCATTATAGAGAAAAAAAGTAAAAATTAAAGGTAAAAAAAATCCAAATTGTTGTACATTTTTAACAACACATTACAGCACATATCACATTACAATATAACATTATGCAAAACCCTGTACATGGCCCTTACCACCATGCATATACTGTACATATATAATATTGCAACACCACATAATTAGAAAGGAGATAGGAATTTTTGGAGCAAGGCTATTGAAAAATCATTAAACAGCACTAGAGTTGAGCGGACACCTGGATGTTTGGGTTCGACGGGTTCGGCCGAACTTCGGAAAAAAGTTCGGGTTCGGGACTGAACTTTAACCCGAACCCGAACCCGAACCCCATTGAAGTCAATTGGGACCCGGACTTCTAAGGACTAAAAAGGCTCTAAAAAAGTAATGGAAAGGGCTAGAGGGCTGCAAATGGCAGCAAAATGTTGTTAAGAGCATGGCAAGTGCTCTGCAAACAAATGTGGATAGGGAAATAACTTAAAATAACATAAAAATAAATAAAAAAATTAAAAAATATGCTGGAGGCCCCCTTTTCAGCAGAAGAAGTACAGGAAGTCATTAAGAACCTCAGAAACTCAATGGCACGATGCCACACATATGGTGGGAATGCCCCAGAATACGCCCTTTCTGGAATAAATTATTCAATTTAATGGATAAGCTAGTGGGAAAATAAAATACTTTGAAATAAAAATGTAGTGGGGTGCTAAATTTAAGGGAAGAGTTTGAGTGGTAAATAGGCTCAAACACCCTAATTCTGTAGGATTCATGGACCATTTTGTCCTCGGGGGACAGTATTGGTGTGCAGTTCCCTGCGGCCTACAGGTGGCGCTGCCATGGTAGGCTAGGGTTGAACCACCGATACAGTGCTGTGCCTTTTGTGTCCCCTCTTGGCAGTAGTACAGCGGGGCGGGGAACCTGCTGTGCATGCCGGGACAGCATATAAAAGGGGCAGACCTTTGGCCTGGGGGCTGATGTCCAGTGGGGTCCACGCACAGGTGCCTTCGGCCTGGGTGCATGTGTTCCTGTTCCATCTCGGGTACCTTTAGCCCGGGGTGAGGTACTATCCTGGAGTTCCTGCTGCCCTGGGTATGGAGGCCTAGGTGCGGGAGTAAAGCCTGGAGTCCAGAGCCTTCGTCTGGAGTCCGCTAAGGGTCGAGGAGTCTTAGGGTGCCGCCTCGTGTAGGGGACCATGTTCCAGGGAAGGGAGGATCATTCTGATGGACCGATGCGGGAGTCATGGTGAAGGAAGGGTCTGTTGACTCCCTGGAGAGATGTCTTCCCCTTGATATGGGCTAGGTTCGTAGAAGGAGAAGCTCAAGGTCATCTTGACTGTATCAGAGGCCTTATTCACCCGGCCCGTGGCAGGGGCCTTATACACCCTGGTCTGTGGCAGAGACCAAAGTTCTCCAGGTCCGTGGCAGGGGCCTTGTACACCCTGTCTGTGGCAGTGACCAACCTCAAGGTCTGTGGCAGAGACCGTGCACCTAAAACTGTTTGAGAAACCTAAGCAGTGAAGTGAATGTGCTACGTTTGTGCCTGGACCTCCTCCACACCTTAAGCTGTCCTGTTTCTTTGCTCTAACCTTTTCTATCCGAGTAGAGTTTATTTTGCCATGAGAGAATAAGAGTTGTAATTTCAGCTGGTGTGGACATTGACTTTACTGGGAATTAAAGGACTTGCCTCTACCTACAGTAGAGGTGAGAATCATCCTCTGGAGGAGTTTTGACTCCGGCTGTGGACACGGCCTGTCAAGTACACCGCTCAACCTCTTTATATAGGAGGGTATGGGCTGGTAGTGCGGTGTGCCTTTCTCCCTCCTGCGAGGAGCCAACAACATAAAGGCAGGTAAGGGGGAAAGGATCTGTGCGCTACAAAAAAATAAAATAAAAATTATAATCTTGACCTAGGAGGACGAGGTCCATATGGAGTAGGAGGTTGAGGTGGCGGTGGATGTGGCTGTGTAGGTAGAAGCGGCGGTGGAGGAGGACGAGGTAGCCAACACTGGTTCAAAAATACAACAATGGCTGGGTAAGGCCACAACACACCCACAGTACGTAACCGCTGAATCGCACAGCTACAGAACTCCAGAAAATGCTATTCAAAAAAATTTTTTTTTTTAGTGTAGCACAGTAGAAGAAAACTATATATAAATTGTTTATTTCACACACCTCCACATATGTATAACACACTGCAAAATATTTTTTGTGGCCCTAAATGGCATTTTTTGGAAGACCACAACACACCCACAGTACGTAACCGCTGAATCGCACAGCTACAGAACTGCAGAAAATGCTATTCAAAAAAATTTTTTTTTTTTTAGTATAGCACAGTAGAAGAAAACTATTTAGAAATTGTTTATTTCACACACCTCCACATGTGTATAACACACTGCAAAATATTTTTTGTGGCCCTAAATGGTGTTTTTTGGAAGACCACAACACACCCACAGTACGTAACCGCTGAATCGCACAGCTACAGAACTGCAGAAAATGCTATTAAAAAAAAATGTTTTTTTTTAGTATAGCACAGTAGAAGAAAACTATTTAGAAATTGTTTATTTCACACACCTCCACATATGTATAACACACTGCAAAATATTTTTTGTGGCCCTAAATGGCGTTTTTTGGAAGACCACAACACACCCACAGTACGTAACCGCTGAATCGCACAGCTACAGAACTGCAGAAAATGCTATTCAAAAAAAAAGTTTTTTTTTAGTATAGCACAGTAGAAGACAAATATATAGAAATGGTTTATTTCACACGCCTCCACATATGTATAACACACTGCAAAATATTTTTTGTGGCCCTAAATGGGTCTTTTTGCAAGCGTACATTAAAGTGCAAATTTTTTTTTTATTTTTTTTGCCCTAAACGGGTCTTTTTTTGCACGAGCAAAATAAAATGGAAATTTTTTATTTTTTTTGCCCTTAATGGGTCTTTTGGAAAAGAGCACAATAAAGTGCCTTTTTTTTTTGTCCTAAATGGATCTTTTTCCAAGAGCAGAATACACCCACAGTATGGAAACGGTGTATCTCTCAACATAATATATGCAGTGCTGGTGCACTGAGCTTGCAGATAAAAGGTAGATTTTCTCTGACACTGGGCTCATAGCAGTGTAAAAAGACTGCACTGCAACACAAACAGGTAAACCTATGCAGATCGCTGAGTTATATCTCTGAATCTGGACTCCTATTCCTATATAATATATCTCTCTCCCTAAAAGCAAAAAACAGGAACCTGGCCCTACACTACACTGTCTCTCTATCTTTTCCCTCAGATTCCAGAATCAGGACTAACTCATGTATTTTTCTATCTCTCCCTAAAAGCAGCAGCAGCAGACAAGATCCTCTCCCTATCTATTCTGAAGCAGAGTGACGTGTGTGCTGTGTGCCTCTAGCTTATATAGAAGCTGGGTCACATGTTGCACTGACCAATCACAGCCATGCCATTAGTAGGCATGGCTATGATGGCTTCTAAGGGCACACCAGCTAATCAAAAGGTGATTGGCTGGCCCCTGAAGCATTTCTAACTGCGTAATTAGATTGCCGAACCCGAACCCGAACCCGGACTTTTGCGCAAAGTCCGGGTTCGGGTTCGGGAAAAAGCTAAAGTTCGGTACGGACCCGAACTTTACAGTTAGGGTTCGCTCAACACTAAACAGCACCACATCCCTTTAATAGATAGGTAATAAGGAAAAGAGATTTGTGGGACTTTAAAGGTGCACAGAAAACCAAAATGTAGAAAAATAGAAATTGAATACGTTTAATAAAAAAAAAATGTATGATTGAATACATAAAACATTCATATATTGGATCATTGAAATATACAAACAGATGTGCACATCTGATTAATCTCTACATGTTTCGCCATTTGGTGGCTTCTTCAGGAGATCTTTAACAGCAGGCACAGTATATAAGATGATCACTAAAATAAACATACATATTTGAAAAATTAAATACAAAAATGAAAAACATAAAAGTTATATGAAGTTCCAGTTTGGACAGAATACAACACAGCTAATTCACTAGCCTGGACACTGACCTGTGTATTCAATAGATGGACAGAAACCATAGTATGGGTAATATATTGGATCAATTGGGAGTACCATAGATAGGGATAATGAGTACTCGGAGGATATATCATAGGTCCATCTGATGAATAGATAAAGATATATATATATCTAAAAAAAATAGTACCTCCAAATTCAAGTGCATGGGATGGAAACTTTGACTCAAGTGAATTGCATACCTTGATTTCCCAACAATGAATACATAAGCTAGAGCATAGATTACAATCTTGTCAGAGAAAACAACAGCCAGGAAAGAAGATAATCCCTAAGGACCTTCACAATCGTATCCCAGGTTTTCCCTAAATCAGACAAACATGGTTTCAAAACTATATATATTCAAATCAAATCAAGGTATAAACACGGATGTAGAGATCCATCGTTCAGTATTCTATTTACCTATTCCTCAGAGAAGCGCACCTCCAAAGCTCTCTCCTTGAAATGGACCGGACACTGACTGAGTGAAAATAATCCTCCTTTTATCCCCATCCATACTATGGTTTCTGTCCATCTATTGAATACACAGGTCAGTGTCCAAGATAGTGCATTAGCTGTGTTGTATTCTGTCCAAACTGGAACTTCATATAACTTTTGTGTATTTAATTTTTGTATTTAATTTTTCAAATAAGTATTTTTTATTTTAGTGATCATCTAATATACTGTGCCTGCTGTTAAAGGTCTCCCGAAGAAGCCACCAAATGGCAAAACATGTCGAGATTAATCAGATGTGCACCTCTGTTTGTATATTTCAATGGTCCAATATATGAATGTTTTTAATGTATTCAATCATAAAAAAATTAAACGTATTAAATTTCTATTTTTCTACATTTTGGTTTTCTGTGCGCCTTTAAAGTCCCACAAATCTCTTTTCCTTATTACATATCAGACATGTGATTCTTTCATGAACCACAATCTCCCCACAGGCTGGCATCTTACTTACAGCCATAGCAAACTATGGATACTGGAGGCAGGATAGTCCCGATCCGTCTCTGAAAAGGGGTTCTAGAGAAGATGATTACTTACGAAATTCATTAATTTTCCCTTCTCTGGCTCAGAGGTTGAGCAACATGGGCTACTTTTCTGAGCATTGATAAACAGAGATTTTTAAGGATTAAATAGATTATCTAACTTTCTAACTTTCACTTGCAATCGGCGGTCAGACCCATTCATATTCACTGTCTTTAAAGAGTTCAATTACAGTGACTTTGAGTGTTAAAGTGTATTTGAAGGCAAAACCTTTTTTCTAGCTCTGTATAAAATAATGGGAATGTACAATGTATATGTAAATTGCTTCATAAATTGTAAGCACTATATAAATACCTGTAATAAAATAATAATAAATAAATAAAGATTTAGGCCCACCCTTGGTCTAGGTACTGCCTGTGTCCCCATTGGGGAAATTCCCTCTCTATTTGTCCTGGGGACCACTGTTGTTGAGAAATAAAGTGAGGGGTAATTCAAAGTTGTCCCCACAAGAAAAGGTAAAGAGAGTCTAAGAGGAGAATTACTATTATTTCCTGTTTAGTCTCTAGGAATGGAGGGGAAATGTCCCCAATGGTACACAGACAGCAAAAATAAACTGTCAAGGGTTTTAACCCTTTATTACTCTATCGAAATCCAATTTTTTTTTTGGGCTATGTATACACTTTTAAAAGCCTTCTAGAGGTGCATTATAGGCCACCCACTTTTGGCCATCATTGTTAAATGCAGGATAAATCAAGATTAATAGATTGGTCTAATGGTATTTCCACTTTATGTGGAATAAATCTTACCTGTGTAGTGTTCTCAGAAGGTAAATCGTCGGTGTCAATAAGATTATCTGTAGGAACATTCTGAACTGGCTTCAGATAAGCAATTTCATTCTGCTTTGAGTCAAGAGTCACACACACATCATATGAGAATGGAAAAGGTAAACTTGTATCGCTGATTTCAGAAGGACATCCTAGGGTGAACTGAGGATACACATTTCCCCTATAAGTTCCAAGAGTTGTTGTAGTATTGGATTTTTTGCACTTGAAAATTGCTACAATCATCACCGACACAATAAATAAGACAGAAATCAAAACTATTGCTATTATTAGATAGAATGTTGCATTTGATGAAATATCAATGTTACTGGGTGTATGTTTTATTTCCGGTACAACTTCCTGGAAGTTTTCAGCCACAACTAAGCTCAAGGTGACTGTAGAGGACAAAGAGGGTTGTCCACTGTCTTTCACAAGGACCACAATCTTTTGTCTCAATGAATCTGTATACTGAATGTCTCGACCTATCCTGATTTCACCAGTGTGTTGACCAATGTTAATTAAGGTTGGATCAGGAACTTGTATAAGATGATAGGAAAGCCAAGCATTATGTCCAGAGTCAGCATCCACTGCAATCACTTTAGTCACTAGATAACCTTTCTCAGCATTGTTAGGAATAAATTCAAATATTGAAGAATCCTCACTGTCCGGTGATGGATAGAGAATCTTTGGAGCATTATCATTCTTATCTATGATACATATCCTTACTGTGACATTAGTGCTTAGTGGAGGAGATCCACTGTCTTTAGCCATTAGCTGGAACTGCAATTCCTGTAACTGTTCATAATCAAATGATCTCTGAGCATAAATAACCCCAGTCATCGAGTTCATGGAAATGTATGAAGATACTGGAATGTTTTCAATAATTGTGTTAATGATTGAATATGTGATACAAGCATTTTCACGCTCATCCAAATCTGATGCATAAACATTAAGTATTGAGGTTCCAGCTGGTGCATGTTCTGGAATGTACGATACATATATTGGTTTACTAAAGATAGGTGGGTTGTCATTCACATCTAAAACTGTTACATTAAATGTTTTCACAGTTAACATTGGAGGTGTTCCTTCATCTTCAGCTCTAACAGTAATGTTATAGAAGGGGTTTTCTTCTCTATCCAGAAGACTTGCAGTTATAAGTTTGTAATAATTATTAGATGATGCCATCAGTTTGAATGCTCGGGTATCTCTTATTTGGCATACCACCGCTCCATTTTTTCCAGCATCTAAATCTTTGACATTAATTAATGCCACAAGTGTCCCAGGTGGAGAATCCTCTGGAACTGGTGTATAAAGGGATGCAAGAGTTATCTCAGGTGCATTGTCATTAATGTCCACAATCTGTATGAATACAGTACATTGTGCAGCTAAACCTCCACCATCTTTAGCTTCAACAGTGGCTTCATAACTTCTTGCTGACTCATAATCCAATTCCTGAATAGTTTTAATGACTCCAGTTTGGGAATCTAATGAAAATACCTGACGTGCATTATCACGAATGTGACTAAATGAGTACGTGATATGTGCATTTGAACCTTCATCTTCATCAGTAGCATTTAAATTAATAACAAGTGAGCCAGTTGCAGAATTTTCATTTAAATTGATTCGATATATTTTTTGACTGAAAATAGGATAATTGTCATTCACATCCTGTACCTCAATCTGGATAATAGCAGTTCCAGTTTTTACAGGCTTTGCTCCATCAGAAGCTGTTAAAATTAAACTATATCTTTGTTGTTTTTCACGATCTAGCTGCTGCTTTAAAATAAGTTCTAGGTATTTATCCTCCCCACTGAGTGTTTTTTCAGCTAATTCAAAATCTGTGTTTGGACTAAGTTCATAGCTCTGCAAAGAATTTGAGCCTGAATCCTGGTCAAGAGCATTTCCCAGGACAAAACGGGCTCCTGGGGAAGTAGACTCACTTATTCCAATGTAAAATATGTCCTTTGAGAAACTTGGGGGATTGTCATTTACGTCTTGAATCTCAATCCTAACAGGATAAACATTTACTGGATTTTCGGCCAGAATCTCAAGATCCAGAAAGCAATTCATCTCTGACCCACATAACTCTTCCCTATCGATTCTGCTAATGACATATATATTACCATTTTCTGAACTAATATTGAAATAATTCATATTTTTGTTAGAAACAATCCTCATTTTTTTCATTTTGAGCTCATTGCTAGTTAATCTCAAATCTTTTGCAACATTCCCCACTACAGAATTTTGCTTTATCTCTTCTAGAACAGAATAATGAAGGAAATCAGAAGCAGCCACAAAACAGAAGGAGAAATATAAAAATATTACTTGCCGTGCCATGTTCTCCATAAATGTATACCTTCAAGCCTTATAATCTGCTTTTCAATGACAATCAGAAAAAGCTAATATTTGATCAACATTGTGAGCATTAAAATTATCCAAAGAGAGGAGTGGTAAATACGTACCGGTATCTTCTTTGTAGAGATTTGCACTATCTTTACTGTAGCATAAGCAGGATAAGTTCCTTCTAAGTATTTAACATGCCTGCCTTGTTAGGCAACAGTGACACCATGAGGCCAAATTTAAGAAATGCAAGCACACTATTATTCCCAATATGCATACAGCGATAATTTTCTTAATAATAAACATCCAATTATATGCAAACAAATACTATAATCTCTGCATGTCATCTTTGATGCAAACAAACATATTTTTAAATAAAATCTAACTACTAATATTCTTATCGATTAAAAAGATACCCAATAAATCTAAGCCCATATGCCCTTTATTTTAGCACAAAAAGTTCTAATTAAATATGACAAAAGGAATCACTGCCTGCACAATTACACACCTATGGTATATTCATTTTAGATTTCAATTGTTAAACTTGTTTTCTATGTCCCCTTTGTGCATGCAAGGGAAACCAGATTAACCGCTTCAATACTGGGCACTTTCACCCCCTTCCCGCCCAGGCCAATGTTCAGCTTTCAGTGCTGTTGCACTTTGAATGACAATTGCGCTGTCATGCAACACTGTACCCATACAATTTTTTTTATTTTTTTTGAGACGGATAGAGCTTTTTTTGGTGGCATTTTTTGAATATTTTTTTCTTAACTTCTGTTTTAAATTTTGAAAATAAGTAATTTTTCTTCTTTACTGATGTGCGCTGATGAGGCTGCACTGATAGGCTGCACTAATGGGCACTGATAGGCTGAGGCTGCACCGATGGGCACTGATGAGGCCGTATTTATGGGCACTGATGAGGCTGTATTGATGAGTACTGATGAGGCTGCACTGATGGGCACTAATGAAGCTGCACTGATGGGCTTTGATGAGGCTGCACTGATGAGGTGGCACTGGTGGGCACTGATGATGTGGCACTGATGGGCACTGATAGGCAGCTCTGGTGGGCACAGATAAGCTGCACTGATAAGCTGCACTGATTGTCACAGATCTGGCTGCACTGATAAACAGGGCCCTGAATAGCAGTGTAAACAATGTGCTGACAGCCTTGCCCTTATTGGCTCCCCTTCCCTCAAACAGACACAGTGCATGAGGAAAGGACTGCCGCTAAACCGCCTAAAGTCTGTTTACATGTGATCAGCTGTGATTGGACACAATAGCTGATCACATGTTAAAGGGCTGCTGTCATTGGCCCTTTACCCCGAGCTGTGATCAGCTGTGTCTGAAGGAGGGGGCACACAGGGGGCGCGCAAGGGGTGGTGTTCTGGAAAGACATCTATGGACACCCTTTCAGAACTATGGTACCATGCTATAGCTGTCTTTTGGCTATAGTGCGGTACTAAAGTGGTTACTAAAACAATGACAGTGATGATGATAATAACATTTATTATCAATGGAATACATATATTTTTTTCCATAAGAAAAGAACTTCCTCTGCAGTCCAAAGCATAAAACAGGTGCAGGTGTTCTGACAAGCTCATCCTGGCTAGCAGAAGCAAATCAGAAGACACAAGGGAGGAAGGCCACACACCGAAGCCCAGGCACTATACAGACAGATGAAGATACAAATTTAGCTTTCAGCTCCTCCTGACTAAACTCCTCTGACATGTTTTGCCCCACCCATGGGCTTAATCTCTATGGTTAAGCCCCATGGGTGGGGTGAAACATGTTAGAGGAGTGCAGTCAGCAGGAGCTTAGGCTGAAGCCATATCTTCACCTGTCTGTATAGTGCCTGGGCTCCAGTTTGTGGCGTTTACACCTTCTGTCTTCTGCTCATAATTTTTTTGAAGAGGGACAGATGAGGGCCCATGAACTTGAGTAAATTAAGAAACCCACTGAATGCAAAGGATACAAAATTATGTTGCAGAAATACAATAAACGTTTAGTGTGTTTATGCAATATTTAATATTTTACCCAAAGGCCAAAATTCTAGTTTGATTGCACAAGCTACTGTTTCAAAATGTAAAATATCTGCTGCAAATATTTAGGAGGAAACCAGAAAGCTTTTTTGTTTAACTTAAAAGAAAAATTATTTTAACAAGCTTTTTACAGTTAGTCATCATCATCTTAAATTATAGTATTATGAGGTTTATCGGTTCTCTGAAAGATGTATAGTTGAGTGCTACAAAATGACAAAAGCATCATATAATCCAAAAATAAAGGAGTTGTATGCAAAAACATGCCTGAAAACACATTTTGTAAGGCCTTAATAAAAAGTAGGTAATTTCCAGGAACACATTCTATATAGTAAGCCTTTATTAATTGTAGTAAAATTAAAAATTAGTAGGTAATTTACCTTTAAAATATCACATTTAATTCAGTAAAGGTACATTCAACTAGTACAGTAACCATTAAAAACTTGACCAACAAATTTAGCATAATAAAGTAGTTCAGAGCTTTTTAAAATTTCTAAAATGATTGTTATAACAAAGGTAGCCTTAATGACAGTTTGCTGAAACTTGTCATTTAGCAGAAGCAGACGAGTAACAGATTAAATATTTTAACAATACAATAGTATTTTGGACGTTTAAAGATACGATTTAATTACATGGACACTTCAAAGAATAAAGTATGTGAATGAAAAAATTATACATTTTAGCTTACCTGTGCAATGTTCTCAGAATGTGAGTCATCTGTGTCAATGAGATTTTCTGTGGGGACATTCTGGACAGGTTTGAGGAAAGCAATTTCATTCTGCTTTGAGTCAAGAGTCACACAGACATCATATGAGAATGGAAAGGGTAAACTTGTATCACTGATCTCAGAGGGACATCCCAGGGTGAACTGAGGATACATATTTCTTCCAAAAGTTCCAAGAGAAGTAGGGGAGTTGTTCTTTCTACACTTGAAAATTACTACAGCCAATACTATCACAATGAATAAAATTGATATAAAAGTTATAGCGATAACAAGGTAGAATGTTACATTAGATGATGTGTCTGAATTAGCTGGCTGTTGCTTTATCTCTGGTACCACTTGTTGAAAGTTTTTGCCCACAAGTAAATTCAAAGTGGCAGTAGCTGATAAGGACGGGACCCCATTATCCTTCACCAGAACCACAATCTTTTGTCTTAAAGAGTCAATAACCTGAAGGTCCTTTCCGATCTTAATTTCACCGGTATGTAGGCCAATGGTAAATAATGAGGGTTCAGGAACTTGTAGTAAATGGTAAGAGAGCCAGGCATTGTGTCCAGAGTCAGCATCTACTGCAATCACTTTGGTCACTAAATAACCTTTCTCAGCAGTGTGAGGAATAAATTCAAATAATGCTGATTCATCAGTATCTGATGGGTATAAAATTTTAGGAATATTATCATTCTTATCTATTATACAAATCTTTACTGTAACATTACTGCTTAGAGAAGGCGTCCCATTGTCCTTAGCCATGACTTGAAACTGGAATTCTCGTAACTGTTCATAATCAAATGATCTCTGGGCATAAATAACTCCAGTCATTGAGTTTATGGAAACATATGAAGATACTGGAATGTTATCAATATTTGTGTTAATAATAGAATAAATGACCCGTGCATTCTCAATATTATCTAGATCTGAAGCATGAACATTAAGAACTGAAGTTCCAGCAGGGGTTTGTTCTGGAATGTAGGAAATATACACTGGTTTATTGAAGACTGGCATATTATCATTCACATCTAAAATATGTATGTAGATACTTGATTGGGTTACCATTGGAGGAGAACCTTCATCTTCCGCTAAAAGTGTTATATTGTAACTTGAATTTTTCTCTCTGTCCAAGTATTCTGTAGTGACAAGTTTGTAATAATTATTAGATGATTGTATTAACTTTAAAGGAGCATTTTCTGTTAGATGGCAAGAGACCTCGCCATTTTTTCCTGAGTCCAAATCTTTTACATTAATTAAAGCCACCAGTGTCCCCGGAAAAGAATCCTCTGGAATTGGTGTAGATAGTGATGCTATCACAATTTCAGGTGCATTGTCATTGACATCCACGATCCGAATTACTATATTACATTTTGCAACTAAACCACCACCATCTTTGGCTTCCACACTCATTTTGTAGTTTGGTGTACTTTCATAATCTAAATCTGCTTTTGTTTTTATGATTCCAGTTTTAGAATCCAAAGTGAAAATCTGATGTGCATTTTCTGGAATGTAACTAAAGGAATAAGTGATATCTGCATTGGAACCATCATCTTCATCACTGGCATTTAGATGAAAAACGACAGAACCAATTGGCATATCTTCTTTTAAGCTGATTCGGTAAGTGTCCTGGCTGAATACTGGATAGTTATCATTCACATCCTGTACCTCAATTTTAATAACAGCAGTTCCAGTTTTCTTAGGTTTTCCCCCATCAGATGCGGTTAGGATCAAGGTAAATTCATCAAGTTTTTCACGATCTAAAGGTTGTTCCAGAATGAGTTCTGGATGTTTTGTTCCTTCACTGTCAATTTTTTCTCCCAATGTAAAGTGTGGATTAGGGTTAAGGGTATAACTTTGTAATGAATTGACACCTAGGTCTGGATCAATTGCATTTCCTAGAACAAAATGTGCTCCTGCAGAAGCTGATTCACTTATTTCTATCTCAAAAATAGCCTTAGAAAATGCTGGGGCATTATCATTTATATCTAGAACTTCCACAGTAACTGGAAATATATTCACTGGATTTTCAATAATAATCTCAAGATCCAGTAAACAGACTTGCTCTGATCCACAAATGTCTTCCCTATCTATTCTATCAATAACATAAATATTACCATCTAAACTAGCACTGAAAAAGTTGTGCTTTTTATTATGAGAGACAATCCTTAGTTTTCTCACCTCCAGATCTTGAATATCCAGGCCCAGATCCTTTGCAATGTTGCCTAATACAGTGTTGTGTCTTATTTCTTCTAACACAGAATAGCGCAGTTGACTAGCAAAAACCAATGAATAAAAAGTAAATAGGATAATTATTACTTGCCCTGCCATGGTGGCAATGTTTTCAGAGAGTCTTCCTTCCTCTAGCATCCACAGTTTGTAATATCAACAATCAAGCATTTGCTCTTAAAAAAAATCCAGACATCAGAGAGATTTTCAGGTCCCTTTCCCATTAGAACTACAGTGATTGTTGTGAGCACTTCTGCTTTCACTCCTTGTAAAATGTTCAGTTCTGTACAGTAGTGCAACAGTGACACCTTGAGGCTGATCTCATTAACTGTAGCAAGAGTGTTTCATAATAGTCAATTTATAGTTTTTATTTTGACAATCATATAATAAAAACACTAACACCTAATGCATTATCAAATAGGAACTTTCATATTTTACATTTTAGAAATCTTAAGTAAAAAATGATAAACGTGGTTTAAACGACTTTTAGCCTTTACTGTAAAGTAATACTTCTACTTTACTGTAAGGTATTTACTTTCTGTTATAAATAATAAAAGCCCACATCATTGTAACAATTAAAAAATGCTGTAAATTCCTTTTTTTACAGTTGTGGGAACTATTGTCTGGGTGCGCATCCAATACGGAAGGACAAAAAGTAAAATAAATGAATCTTAAAAATATCAGAGGTGATTATGAGACATTTCTTACAACTAAAGGAAATAACTCTCAGTTTAGAAAAAGAATATCAAAGCCTTTATTTTCTGTACCTGTATTTGAACAAATTTATAATTTTCCTTTCACATTTACAATTGCTTCACAACCCAGTTATTCAGTTTATTCAGATTTATAGTTTTACCTGCTTCATATGAAAAAGAACATTAAATTAGAATTTCAGAAGCAACATTTCCTATTGGACACTATACTACAAAATACTCCCACAAATGCGGGCCATTAATTGAAACCAAGATTTAATAATTTGCACACACAAAAAAATATTTTTCCTAACAAATTCATTCAAGACCATGTTGCAAAAATGAATACACCCCAATAAAAGTCTTAGCTAAATTTTAGACAAAAAAATCCTAGTTAACAAGAATTTAAGTACAGGTGAGTCCAATTATTAATTAAACATGTATCCCGCAGACAGTTGATTATAATAGGGCATTACTTAACAAAGAAAACCCCTTCCAATTTCATGCTGTCAGCAATGGCACCACATGGAAGAGAAATGTCACAAGGCCTGAGAAAGAAAATAATTTCTTTACACAAGAAAGGTGAACGCTACAAAAAGATCAGGAAAGCTTAACCACTTCAGCCCCGGACCATTTGGCTGGCCAAAGACCAGGCCACTTTTTGCGATTCGGCATTGCGTTGCTTTAACTGACAATTGCGCGGTCGTGCGACGTGGCTTCCAAACAAAATTGACGTAATTTTTTCCCACAAATTGAGCTTTCTTTTGGTTGTATTTGATCACCTCTGCGGTTTTTATTTTTTGCACTATAAACAAACATTTTAGGCCGATACGTATTCTTCTACATATTTTTGGTAAAAGAAAACGCAATAAGCGTTTATTGATTGGTTTGAGCAAAAGTTATAGCGTCAACAAAATAGGGGATAGTTTTATGGCATTTTTATTAATATTTTTTTTTTTTTACTAGTAATGGCAGCGATCAGCGATTTTTATCATGACTGCGACATTATGGCGGACACATCGGACACTTTTGACACCATTTTGGGACCATTGTCATTTTTACAACGATCAGTGCAAAATGACACTGGCAGTGAAGGGGTTAACCTGTAGGCGGTGCTGAAGGGGTTAAGTGTGTCCTAGGGAGGGATTCTAACTGTTAGGGGGCGTGGCTACGAGTGACACGTCACTGATCGCTGTTCCCGATGAGAGGGAACAGACGAGCAGTGACATATCACTAGGAAGAACGGGGAGATGTTGTGTTTACACTGACATCTCCCCGTTCTTCAGCTCTGTGACACGATCGCGGGACACCGAAGGACATCGAGTCCCTGGGTCCCGCGGGCATGGTCACGGAGCTCGCGGCAGAGTCGCCCATTTGCCCAGCCATGCCATTCTGTCGACATAAATAGTCATGCGGCGGTGGGCAAGCGGTTAACTTATCAGACAGAATACTGTAGCAAAAGTGATACAAAAATTTAACAAAGATGGAACTGCAACCATCTCACAGATGACCAGGCTGTCCACGAAGTTACTAAAATAGTGTATAAAAAGAAATCAACTGCCCTCTTCTTCCCTTATACACTCCACTGCGCTTCGGGAGCAGGTCTGCTAAATGCAGACCAAAAAAACCTTACTAGCTGCTACTTTACAAAAAACATATAATAATAAAAGTATTTTGAATAAACAAAAATAGTAGCGCTTCTGTGTATCACACCACAAATCTAAATACTATAGAAAATATATATATGTCCCGTGAAGAAATACATATATGTGAAAAACTGCAAAATATATACTCTAAAAATATATATGTGCACATACAATAAATTAATAAGTGTCCGTAACGTTCAAATATTGTTTTCAAACCAGTTGTGAAAAAAACATTTAAAGAAAGTCCATCAGTGAGATAAGTGTTCCAATAATAGTGACTTCAACTAAAATTTGCATAAAAATCTTCCTGTGTCCTCTTGAATAAACCTTCACCACACCAGCGTGATTAGTGACTCCACTCCCTAAGGACTTGCACTCACCACTAGGATTTGCCTTGCACTCTCATGCTCGGCTTCACAGCTTAAACACCCCTCAGGGTATAAAAGATAGATCCAAACGACGTTGCTAGGTCAGTCAAGTTTTCCCACATGAAAAAGCAAAAAAGTCTCCAATAGTGAAGTACGTAAAAACGTTTATTAAACACAGCACAGGTAACCTTCAATAGTTTCACTCACATCTAGCAAATCAAAATTAGGCACTTCAGCAAAATCACTTCAAAACGCCAGACAGGCATACGACAGGTAGCCGCTATGTATTGCGGTCTAGGCGGACCAATCAATCATTTGTGTCTCCCCCTCCTTCATATATGCCCGTCTCTCCACTCCAATCGAAAACACAGTGAACTTCCGTCCAAACACCGGACTGTAGATTCGATGAATGGTCGAAAAAACCAAACACCATACACTATAAAAGAGCGCCGTGTAGCTTCTCCCAGACTAGTTTCGTCACCCCCTTTATACTCCCGTCCGTGATAGGTCGCGGAGAGATTCATGCTGCGCAAATGTGCGCTAGCTGTCCCCAGGACTACAATACATCGGGCATGACCCCATCTGCGGCTAGCGCAACAACATTGCAAGATGATAATATCAGATAAAATCTGCATATAATCTAAACTGCAGGTACTTAAAAAGATAGGAAACCTAAATGCCGTATAATTAGCATAACCTAATATGCATATCAACATAAAATTATCTGGTAATTATCAACAAGAGGCATTATATACAAAAATGACAAGTGAGGACAATAAATCACAGACATTAAGATTAGATAAAATCAAATCACCATAATTAAATCACCATAATTAAACATGCGTAAAATATGTAAATGAGCAATAGATCATAAAGGGTCAAATGTATATAGTACAGATCTATTATAATATAAATTTTCTAGAGAGAACTGGCCTTAAAAATATAAATAGTCTCTCAAACCTATAAAAACCTCCATCCACATATTCAAAAGGAGAAAAAAATGTATAATGTGTATGCATGCACCCAAATTGAGCATTCACGCATGCGCATACATCCTAATCTATTAGTTTGGAAGAAATATATTAAAATTGAAAGAAATATATTAAAACCCTTTAAAAATTACTAATAAAACAATTCAAATCGAGTTCAATATTTAACCCTCTCGGGTGGAGACTCTTAAGGAGAAAGAAGTTAACACCTCAACAGGAGCGTCTCCTGAGGAGAAGGGTTGAAGAAAATGGCCATGCAAGTTCACTGCAGTTAGCTAAATAAGTAGAAAGCCAAACTGGGGTGATTGATTCCCATGAGACAATATGGGGTAAACACTGCAGAGGAATAGTATGCATGGGTGTCGACCATGAAGGAAGCCTCTCCTAAAGCCCATGCACAAAAAAGCCAGCCTAGAATTTTCCAGGGCCCATGCTGAAAAAGAAGATGACTACTGGGACTCTGTACTCTGGAGTGATGAGACCAAGATAAATGTTTTTGGAACTAATGGCTTCAAAACTGTATGGCGTCGTAAAAGTAAGGAGTACAAAGAAAAATACATGGTGCCTACAGTGAATGGTGGTGGCAGTGTCCTTCTGTGGGGCTGCATGAGTGTTGGTGTCGGGAACTGCATTTCATTGATGGTATCATGAATTTATCAATGCACTGCTCTATATTGAAAAGACAAGATGCTACCATCACTCCATCCACTTGGTCGTCGTGCACTTTTCCAACATGACAATGATCCAAAACACATATCAAAGGCCACTGTTGCATTTCTGAAGAAGAACAGGGTGAAAGCGATTAAGTGGCCAAGTATGTCTCCTGATCTGAACCCAATCGAAAACCTATGGGGAATTCTGAAGTACATGTTGGCATTCATGGTTCCCTCAATGAACTGTAGCTTCCCAGTGCCGACAGCACTCTTGCAGCCCCAGACAATCCCACCTGGTTGCCGCTTGTCTTTGTACTCCCCACCTGGTTGCCGCCACACACGCTTGACACCATCTGAACCAAATAAGTTTATCTTGGTTTCATCAGACCACATGACATGGTTCTAGTAATCCATGTCCTTAGTCTGTTAGTCTTCAGCAAACTGTTTGCAGGCTTTCTTGTGCATCATCTTTAGAAGAGGCTTCCTTCTGAAATGACAGTCATGCAGACCAATTTGATGCAGTATGGTCTGAGCACTGACAGGCTGACCCCCCACCCCTTCAACCTCTGCAGAAATGCTGGCAGCATTCATACATCTATGTCCCAAAGACAACCTCTGGATATGATTCTAAGCACGTGCACTCAACTTCTTTGGTCAACCATGGCAGGGCCTGTGATGAGTGGAACCTATCCTGTTAAACCGCTGCATGGTCTAGGCCACCGTGCTGCAGCTTAGTTTCAGGATCTTGGCAATCTTTTTATAGCCTAGGCCATCTTTATGTAGAGCAACAATTCTTTTTTTCAGATCCTCAGAGAGTTCTTTGCCATGAGGTGCCATGTTGAACTTCCAGTGACCAGTATGAGAAAGTAAGAGCGATTACACCAAATTTAACACACCTGCTCCCCATTCACACCTGAGACCATGTAACACTAACGAGTCACATGACATCGGGGAGGGAAAATTGTTAATTGGGCCCAATTTGAACATTTTCACTTAGGGGTGCACTCAATTTTGTTGCCAGCGGTTTAAACATTATTGGCTAAGTAGTGTGGTCTTAACGTACATGTCATCCTTTAATCATAAAACCACATTCCAAGAGGTTTACTTAAAGTGGTAGTAAACCCTCTGATGCTAACATGATACTTACCATTTTCATAAAGACAAGGTATTTATAAATCGATTGATCGCTTTATATATATCTAAATTATTTTTCTTACTGTATATAATCTTGATATTGTAAAGCGTTATTCATCATATAAGCCCGCGCCATCTCCACTGTGGTCTTCTGCGTCTGAATCTATTTTTATTTCCACCCACAGTTCCTCCTTGTCTCCGTAATCTCACGCGTGCGCACTACGATCAAAATTTTCAAGCCTCTTCTTAAGTCACATGTTAACCATGATGTTCTTAGGGAGGAATCTTGACGAAGCATCGCGGGATGTCGGGGCTGACGTCTACAAATTAACGAGGAATTAACGAGGATACGGCGCATTCGCGTTACACATCTCCACTCTTCAAAATATCGCTAACTAGAACAGGAAACAGGTATAGTAAAAATGACTACTGGCAATCGCTTTGTAATAATAATATGAAAAAAGACATACAAAGTGAAAATTTTGAGTATTCCACCGCTTTAAGTATAATGCATGAAAAATCAAATATTAAAACAGAAAGAAGTTTTAGTTTAAAATGATCTGCAAACAATGCACCAAAAGATGTTTTCATTTGAAAATGATAAGTGAAAAAAATTTACCTATAAGAACACTATATTAGTTTTACATTTTTTATCTATGTGTGAATGTGGTCAGCTTAAAGTGAAACAACCATTTTTGGGCAGTCAATGGGTTTTTAAAGTGATTGTTCAATACTTATGTAGCGCCCTCCCCCAATATTTGGGGGCGCTATATGGAAATTTAGGGGTAGTCTGAGACGGTAGTCTGGCTCAGACCAATCAATGATTCAATATTTCTCTGCTCTGGGTGTGATACTGCCTGGCAGTAGTGTTCTCCGTTGCCTGTAGGTGGCACTGTCACCGCCGGCATAAGTTAAACTACGGGGTGTATCACTACACCTTAGGTGTCCCCTCTTGGCAGCTGTGCACGGGGCGTGGTCAACCCGCTGTGCATGCTGGGAGAGGGTACATAAGTGGCAGATGCCATTAGGCGTGAGGTGATTCCAGGGGGTCCCCAAGGCACACAGGGGGACCTCTGGTCCAGTGAGTGTGCCTCGTGGCCTACATGGCACGAGGTGCGCAAGTGTGTTTAGGCCTCAGGCACCTTCAGCCCGAGGCCCTGTGGCTGCATCGTGGGCAGGATCAGCCCAGGAGATTAGCGACAGTACTGCTGTCTTGGGGAGAGGCCTGGAAACTCGCCTAAAGAGGGATTCACCATCTCTGATATCCGTGCTCCATCCCGGCTGTTAGGACCACTCTCATAGGGACTATCCGGGTGAGCAATACCCACTCAGGCTTGAGTGGCGACGAATATAGACACTGAACCCTAAGTGTTGCGTGCCTGAACCTTCCCCTACTTCTTTCAACTTCCTACTCTCTCTCTCTTCAAGTTGATTTAAAAGAAAAAGAATAAAGCCTTGCTGATTAGGTTTTACTCCTGTGTGGACATTGGCCTTATTACAAGAGATCTTTTTTTGCCTGGACAACGGAGCTAAGGGATCCACTCTAGAGAGGTAATTGCTGCAGACCCAAAACAAAAGCAGCCGGTCCCTTAAATGGGGGTAAGTGCTACACGTGGGGGCTCGAGTCCGGGATTTGTGGCTGCCTCTCGCACGAGTGGATTGAAATCTATGTGATTGGAAAGTCGGCCATTGGAGGAGTTGAACTGTGTTACTGAACTTTGAGAGAGAAAAAAAAAGGGGTTAAGGGGCACAGAACTGTGTTTTTTCCAACTGCGTAGTTCGTGGGTGTGTCCATTAAAAGAAAAGCCCGCGAGCTACGTGCAGGAAGAAGAAAAGGGGTGCAGTTCCTGCCACCCGTGAGTCACATGCGGGTGTATTGGTGCCAAGAGACAGAGAGAGTTGGATCGAGTGAGAGTGAGCAACATGTCTGCATTCCCATGTACCTCAGCTTTATCGGAACCCTGGATGTTCTCGATGCCTTCTACTATGGACATTGCCCCACTCACAGCCCCGCTCACGGATACGAGGATCCGGCTCAAAGCCCGGGGCCGCTTCGCTTTATATACCTGCCGAGATGCGGAGGCCCTGGGCATGCTCTGTCCCAAATGCCATGGACTGGCCGTGCAACTGCGCCCGCTTGAAAGGTGTTCAGCTTGTGGAGAGTTCCTCTTCGAAGTGGACCAGCCCACTGAATCGCCCCGGGCCTACCAGGTGAATTGTGTCACGGGCGTTGTAACTTTGGAGGAGGACGCCTACGCTCCTACAGCCGAGCCCACGCGCATCACCTCTCCTACTGCAAGTGTCTCAAGGAAGGATGCCCCTGGGACTGCAGAGTTATCGGCGGAAACCGCAGAGGACACTGCCTCTGCCACCACCGAAGTTTATATCCCGCCAGCGAAGCGGAAGGTGGGATATGTCAAGGCTTCCTGTGGCCGCGACCGCGGTCGAAGCCTGCCCCAGTGCCTACCAGAACCGGACATCGAGAGTGGGAGGATGCCCGAGAAGTTCACTAAAGGTGACGGTAAGGAGGCTGGGAAAAATGTGTCTACCCGAAATTACTTGCCTGCTGAGGAGTATGACACCTCAGACCTGGACTCATCGTCCGATGTGGAGGATAATGCTGAAATAAATGAGATCTTTCTCAAGAAGGGATAGGACAATGTAAAGACTGTTGCCCCGGCCCGCAGCTTTAAAGAGGGATCATCTATGAGTTCAGGGAGCACTACACCCCATGTGGAGGTCCCGGCCTTAAAGGATAAAGCTGTATCTGCCCCAAGTGGAAAACCCTTACCAGGGTCTGATACGGCTACAGTCCAGAGGTCGCTAGATTCTATTGTGTTGTCCGGAAGAGTAGATCTTGCAACTCTCCCCAATCTTGCTCACTTACAGCGGATTCTGAATAAGAGAGTGGCAAGTGAGTATGGTTTGGAGTACCCCTACGTACCCAAAGAACTGCTGTTCCAAATAGAGGCCTATCGTGAAAGGTGGTACGCGGAAGCCATATGGAACTACCTCGATGTGCCCAAGCCATACAGGTACTTTGCCCGCTCAGCTGCCATGACCTAGCGCTTCAAGTGTTGCCGTCGAGACTGGAACTATGGTCGGCATATTCACGCTGATCGTGTTGTGATCTGTAGTCCAGGAAAAGAGGATGCCATTTATTTCATAGAGACTCTGGACAAGCAATGGAAGCCAATTACCCTTCTGGATCCAAGCTTTTACCTCTGAAACTTTCAGACAGGAACTTGTTTTGCCTTTATATCCTGTCTCTGCATGGATACACCGTGCCCTGGATCAGAATGACTTTGTCCCTGCTGAAAAGGGAATGTCTACTCATAAAGAGGAAAAAAATGGAGAGCTTGTTGTTTTTTTTTCTCTCTCTCTTCAAAGGACAGTTTCCGCTAACTGAACTTGGGGTTAGTCAGTGTGTCATGGTGTGGAGACGCCGTGGTCAAGATGTGGGATGTTTGGCATGTTATGTTACAGTCCCATGCATGCGTAACTACTACGAATGTTGAGGCTCTGCCAACACTAGGTGGCAGTGGTTTGAAAAAAACAAAAGAGAAAAGACTGCTCTCCAGGACTTAGACTGGGAGGGAATATTGGCATCAATGGGCACAGAACGGAAATGGGAATTCTTCAAAAAGACTGTTTAAAAAAAAAACCTATGTGGCTCACTGCCAAAGTTAAAAAAGCTATAAACTATAAGAAAAGAGCTTTTAAAAAATATAAAAATGAGGGAACACTAGTGTAATTTAAATGTTACAAAGAATATAACAGGATATGTAAAAAGGAAATCAAGGATGCAAAAATTCAAAATGAACGGCAGATTGCAAAAGATAGCAGGACAAACCCCAAAAAATTCTTCAAATATATTAATAGTAAAAAGGTCAAGTCTGAGCATGTAAGCCCTTTACAAAATAATCTAGAGTGGGTGACTGGGGACAAAGAGAAGGCTAATTTATTAAATAATTTCTTCAGCTCTATGTATACAATGGAGCATGGAGGAGCTCATGTCCAAAATGGGGGTGGTAGTGACACAGCCCCAAATCCACAATGGCTCAAAGGTGATATGGTCCAGAAATATTTAGACAGAATAAAGGTGGATAAAGCACCTGGACCAGATGGCATACACCCACGGATCCTAAAAGAATTGAGCTCTGTAATTTCAAAGCCATTTTATTTAATTTTTACGGACTCATTAATGACAGGAATAGTACCACTGGATTGGCGCAGGGCCAATGTGGTGCCTATATTTAAAAAAGGAACTAAGTGTTTACCAAGTAACTATAGACCTGTTAGTTTAACTTCTATAGTTGGGAAGATACTAGAGAGATTAATAAAAGACCACATAGATGAGTTCTTGCTGGAAAAAAATATTTTAAGCAACAGACAGCATGGATTCATGAAAGAAAGAAGTTATCAGACAAACCTGATTTCTTTTTATGTAGAAGTAAGTAAAACCTTGGACAGAGGGGTGGCTGTGGATGTGGTATACTTGGATTTTGCAAAAGCGTTTGATACAGTTCCCCACACATGGCTCATGTGCAAGGTAAAGTCTACAGGATTGGAAATATCAGTTTGTAAATGGATAGAAAACTGGCTAAAATACAGAATTCAGAGAGTAGTGGTTAATGATTCTTACTCTGAATGGTCTAAGGTTATCAGTGGTGTACCCCAAGGTTCAGTGCTGGGACCCTTACTTTTTAATATCTTTATAAATGATATTGGGTCTGAGATCAAAAGAAACATTTCTGTCTTTGCAGATGACACTAAGCTATGCAGTGGAATAACGTCCTTACAGGATGTCGCCAATTTACAAGCCAACCTCAATGCTCTGTCTAATTGGGCGACTATGTGGCAGATGAGGTTTAATGTTGATAAATGTAAAATTATGCACTTGGAGGCTAAGAATATGAATGCATCATACATACTAGGGGGCGTACAACTGCAGGGATCCTTAGTGGAGAAGGATCTTGGGGTTTTGGTAGATCATAAGCTCAATAATGGCATGCAATGCCAAGCTGCGGTTTCCAAAGTGAGCAAAGTCCTTTCTTGTATTAAGAGAGGTATGGACTCCAGAGAGAGAGATATCATTTTGCCCCTGTACAAATCATTAGTAAGACCTCATCTGGAATATGCAGTTCAGTTTTGGGCCCCAGTTCTCAAAAAGGATATTGGGGAACTGGAGAAAGTGCAGAGAAGGGCAACCAAACTGATAAGAGGCATGGAGGAGCTCAGCTATGAGGAAAGATTAGAGGAACTGAATGTATTCACTCTTGAGAAGAGGAGATTAAGGGGGGATATGATCAACATGTACAAATATATAAGGGGTCCATATTGTGAACTTGGTGTTGAGTTATTCACTTTACGGTCAACACAAAGGACAAGGGGGCACTCTTTGCGTCTAGAGGAAAAGAGATTTCACCTCCAAATACGGAAAGGCTGTGCTGTGAAAATGTGGAATAGACTCCCTGCAAATGTGGTTCTGGCCAGCTCAGTAGATTGCTTTGGATTTTTTCTTAAATGTACATAATATAACTGGGTACTGACATTTATAGGTAAAGTTGATCCGGGGAATATCCGATTGCCTCTCGGGGGATCAGGAAGGAATTTTTTCCCCTGCTGTAGCAAATTGGATCATGCTTTGCTGGGGTTTTTTGCCTTCCTCTGGATCAACTGTGGGTATAGAATTGGGTATATGGGATTGTACGATATTTTTTTTTTATTATTATTTTTTTTTTTTTTTTTTATGTTTGAACTGGATGGACTTGTGTCTTTTTTCAACCTGACTAACTATGTAACTATGTAACTGCATTACTCAGGATTAAAAGGTTATTTTCTTTATTTTATGCTAGGCTTAGCATAACAAAACTTTAGAGAAGTAAATTGCTTCCTCTAGGGGAGGCAGTTTACTTCTAAATTTGTGTAGAATATTAGTGATAGGATGTTTATTTTATATGCATGTTTGTGATTTCTTGCAGGTATTGGAGCAATGGGGTGGGATAGAAAGTTAGTAATGGGTGGAATGTATATTTTTAGGAAATGTCGGTATCTGTGTGTTTCTTTTTCCTTTTCTTTCTCCCTTCCCAAAAAATTTGGTTCAGGCATCTGTTCAAAAAAAAATTTTGTAGTATTATTGAGTGAATCAACAAGCCTTCAGGACTGAAGGGTTTTTGATTTCCCTAGCCACTGGGGACAGTGTCTCTTCTAGGAGGGGGTGTGTGTAGCGCCCCCCTCCCCAATATTTGGGGGCGCTTTATGGAAATTTAGGAGTAGTCTGAGCCGGTAGTTGGGCTCAGACCAATCAATGATTCAATATTGCTCTGCTCTGGGTGTGATACTGCCTGGCAGTAGTGTTCTCCGTTGCCTGTAGGTGGCACTGTCACCGCCGGCATAGGTAAAACTACTGGGGTATCACTACACGTTAAGTGTCCCCTCTCGGCAGCTTGCAGGGGGCGTGGTCAACCCGCTGTGCATGCTGGGAGAGGGTACATAAGGGGCAGACCCCATTAGGCGTGAGGCGATTCCAGGGGACCCCAAGGCACACAGGGGGGACCTCTGGTCCAGTGAGTGTGCCTTGTGGCCCGCATGGTACGAGGTGCGCGAGTGTGTTTAGGCCTCGGGCACCTTCAGCCGGAGGCCCTGTTGCTGCATCGTGGGCCCAGCTCCGCTGGCAAGGGCATACGCTTCAGAGAAGGATCCCAGGCTGCCCGCTTGTAGGGGGCCCAGAAAGGAGTCCAGGGGAGGATCAGCCCAGGAGATTAGCAACGGTACTGCTGTCTCGGGGAGAGGCCTGGAAAATAGCCTAAAGAGGGATTCATCGTCTCTGATATCCGTGCTCCATCCCGGCTGTTAGGATAGCTCTCATAGGGACTATCCGGGTGAGCAATACCCACTCAGGCTTGAGTATAGACACGGAACCTTAATTGTTGCGTGCCTGAACCTTCCCCTACTTCTTTCAACTTCCTACTCTCTCTCTCTTCAAGTTGATTCAAAGAAAAAGAATAAAGCCTTGCTGATTAGGTTTTACTCCTGTGTGGACATTGGCCTTATTACAAGAGATCTTTTTTTGCTTAAAGTGAAACAACCATTTTTGGGCAGTCAATGGGTTTTTAAAGTGATTGTTCAATACTTATGTAGCGCCCTCCCCCAATATTTGGGGGCGCTATATGGAAATTTAGGGGTAGTCTGAGCCAGTAGTCTGGCTCAGACCAATCAATGATTCAATATTTCTCTGCTCTGGGTGTGATACTGCCTGGCAGTAGTGTTCTCCGTTGCCTGTAGGTGGCACTGTCACCGCCCGCATCAGTTAAACTATGGGGGGTATCACTACACCTTAGGTGTCCCCTCTTGGCAGCTGTGCACGGGGCGTGGTCAACCCGCTGTGCATGCTGGGAGAGGGTACATAAGGGGCAGATGCCATTAGGCGTGAGGTGATTCCAGGGGGTCCCCAAGGCGCACAGGGGGACCTCTGGTCCAGTGAGTGTGCCTCGTGGCCCGCATGGCACGAGGTGCGCAAGTGTGTTTAGGCCTCAGGCACCTTCAGCCCGAGGCCCTGTGGCTGCATCGTGGGCAGGATCAGCCCAGGAGATTAGCGACAGTACTGCTGTCTTGGGGAGAGGCCTGGAAACTCGCCTAAAGAGGGATTCACCATCTCTGATATCCGTGCTCCATCCCGGCTGTTAGGACCACTCTCATAGGGACTATCCGGGTGAGCAATACCCACTCAGGCTTGAGTGGCGACGAATATAGACACTGAACCCTAAGTGTTGCGTGCCTGAACCTTCCCCTACTTCTTTCAACTTCCTACTCTCTCTCTCTTCAAGTTGATTTAAAAGAAAAAGAATAAAGCCTTGCTGATTAGGTTTTACTCCTGTGTGGACATTGGCTTTAATACAAGAGATCTTTTTTTGCCTGGACAACGGAGCTAAGGGATCCACTCTAGAGAAGTAATTTCTGCAGACCCAAACCAAAACCAGCCGGTCCCTTAAATGGGGGTAAGTGCTACACTTATATAAAATTAGGGTTTAGAAATTAATATTTAATTACAGGTTTTATAAAAGAAAATCCCAATAAATATTTAATACTACCTCTATATGAATTTCGGTAGAGGCCATCTGAGCTGAAGAGGGAGGGATGTGTATCTCTTCTCACTTAGCTGTGTGTGTATTCTGAACACAAGCCTGTTTATAGCATAGTAAAATGACTGACAGTAAAGTAACAGAGAAATTTCTTACATCCACCCCACCTTCCCCAAGGTGGCAACAATGAGATACCAACATATTTACCTGACTAAAACGATATTTAAAAAAAATGTGTTGATATTTAATAAAAACAGCTTGATGACTTGTGCCTGCAGGTAAGCGTAAAATAAAGCTTACCTTTTGGTAAAAGGAATATCTCCTAAACATACACCATTTAGGAGACTATGTCAGTGAGTATGCCATCCCTTCAGAGCACTGTGCCACAATCGTGGCTCTCATGCCCATGCATGGGAATGACATCATCGAGGTTTGGCCATTCAAACAGGTGGAGCTTGTGAGCCCGGAAAGCAGAATGGGTGAAGATGGAAGACCTTTTTTTTAGACTGCAACTTTAATATCAGTGTTTCTTAAACTATGAGTTGGGACCCAAACTGGGTCATGGATGTGCTTGTGAAAGTCTTTTTGACTGCAAATCCTGGTTTGTTCAAAAACAAAACCAGTGAACCGGTGGTAGGTAACATGGCCCACTGACTATAATTCACAGCATACAGACATTTTGGGAACTAACATTACAGGTAGGAAGTGCAGGGAGTTACACAAACAAGGTCTCTGCTGTGTTATACAAAGCAGGAGACTGACACCAAGTTAAATTTAGATACTTACATAACTTGAACAAAAGTATGCCTAGTATGCAGTATTGTGTCTGAATAATATTTGCTGTTCCACCCAAATGATTCAATGTGTTTATTATATCCAAGCTATAAGAAACATAAGATAGTATTTTGGGCCAAAAGATTCATTAATATTGATCTCAAATATTTGGCTAAAGTTGTAGTAACTGCCTTCACTCCTCATTTTGTGAACCTGAGAAAGATTAATGCAGATGTTCCTAAAAAATGTTTTCTCCTATTTCAAGATTCAGCTTCTTTTTTTTGGTTTCGTCCAATTTTGAATAAATAGAGAAATTGTTAAAGGTCCGCTTATTAGGGTGTCTTTCCCCTCCCCTTTCTAAAACACTGCATTGACCCTTTCGCTGCCAGAGCCATGTTTGAATTTTTTTTGCACACATGCAAATCATTTTAGGCCTAAAGATTGCATAAAAACCCCCAAAACATTATATATTTTCTGAAAGCAGACACCCTAGAGAATAAAATATAGTGGTAGTTTTAATGTTTTAGGTCACACGACATTACCGCAAAGGTCTAGGAAATGCAAAATCTAGGTAAAGGAATACACTATGTTGATTTTAGGGCACACAAATGCAATAAATTAACCAATTTTTTGGTAAAATATAAAATATGAGGTTGCACCAAGTAAACAGATACCCAACATGTCAAAACTTAAATTTGCGTGCGTCTGCGCAATGGCAAGAAACTTTGGTACCCTATATTTTCTATAGGCAATGCTTTAAATGGCCCCTAGAGGTCACCAGTTTAGTGCTACGGCCAAGGTCTAGTGCTATAAATATTGTTCTCACTCCGGCGTGTGAAATGATTTGTAACATATGTATCGTCAAAGTTTTCAAGTGTAGGTGCCCCCAATGTGTGCATTTATGTTCGTACATGCGAAAATGTGGGGGTAAGGGACCTCAAAAACTTTTTGGGGGGTTTTATGTGTATCACATATGATGATTTTTTGGCAACAGGTTCTCTTTAATGAGACGTACAGGGTCTTGAATGTATTGCAATGCAGATTGCATTGCATTACATTCTTTCCCAGCCATGCTGGCCGATGAAACTGACAGGTGGAAGGCTCTAGCAGAAATGCATCAGTTTTTTTTTATTTTCACTCTTATGTAGTCAATAAATACTTATACGGATTACAGTGTTGCTGGCTCCATCTTTTTTCAGTGACGTCAAAGATGTCGCTTCTGAGTCAGCAACAAGAAGGGGAGGAAAACATACGTGTGGTGTGTCCACTCAGTTCCCTCCACCCTACCTGGCGGCATCCGCTATGCCAATCCTAGGCCCGCAGATTGGCAAGCGTTGCCCAGGATACATGGAGGGGGTGCTCGCGGAGGAGTGCACCATTCCTGGGAGGGGTAAAAGCAATATGCAGTTTGTGTAAAAACCCCCGCTGCTCATTGTAGTCAAGTGAAATCTTTAACCACTTCAGCCCCTTTCCAACCAAGCCATTTTTTGCAATATGGGACTGTGTCGCTTTAACTGACAATTGATGTCCTTTTTTTTCCACAAATAGAGCTTTCTTTGGTGGTATTTGATCAACTCTGCGATTATTAATTTTTGCTCTATAAACAAAAGAAGAGCGACAATTTTGAAAAAAACACATTATTTTTTACTTTTTGCTATAATAAATATCCCAATTTAAAAATAAATACATTTCTTCATCAGTTTAGGCCGATATATATTCTTCTACATATTTTTGGCGAAAAAAAAAGTGCAAAAAGCGCATATTGATTGGTTTGCGCAAAAGTTATAGCGTCTACAAAATAGGGGATAGATTTATGGCATTTTTATTATTTTCTTTTTTTAATAGTAATGGCAGCGATCTGCGATTTTTATCGGGACTGTGACATTGCGGCGGACAGATTGGACACTTTTGACACATTTTTGGGATTATTGACATTTATACAGCCATCAGTGCTAGAAAAATGCACTGATTACTGTATAAATGTCACTGGCAGAGAAGGGGTTAACACTAGGGGCAATCAAGGGGTTAAATGTGTTCCCTCACTGTGTGTTTTAACTATGGGGGGATGGGACTGACTAGGGGAGTAGACCGATCGGTGTTCCTATATACTAGGAACACACGATCTGTCCCCTGACAGGAGGTGGATTTGCGTGTTTACACACACAAATCACCATCCTCGCTCTGTCAGGAGCGTCCGCAGGTGCCTGGCGGAGATCTGGTCGCCTGACACGAGCATCCCCTATACTCCTTAAAGCACCCGCCGTACAACTATGGCAATTTGCGCAGAAGTGCCATTCTGCCGGCGGGCAATTGGCAAGTGGCTAAAATCAGTTCTGACCATTTTCAAGGCCCATTAGCAAAATATTGTCAAACAAATTACTTGGGGAGCTGGGCAGTACCCTGAGGAACATGCACTAATGCAAAGAAAATTAAAAAATTATTTGGAGAGAGCAGAAATTTTAATAATTCTTATAAGAACATTAAACATGTCTAATTCCTTTAAACAAAATGCATCTGGAAAAGCCTAAACCTGCCTGTGAAGTGGCACACATGTACATTGTATACAGGACCTTCTGGCAAAGCACCTTCCCCACAACCCTGACCCATTCAGTTTGGGAATCTGTGTGGCTTATCAGAATGTGGAAGCCCCATTTAAAAATGTCGACACCCCCTCCTATATGTAAAGGATACATAGTACCCTTCAGAAAAAAGTAAACAGTAAATAAACACCTTTATTAAAAACAAAAGACATGGAGAGCCATAGTCAATCACAATAATAATCACAATAACAATAATAATAATAATAATAATAATCACAATAATCACAGCAATACAGAGACTTGTCAGTCATGAAGAATGTTGCCCATCTACCCAACAAAAAACAAAAACAAAATTATGCCTATCAGCCAACACATCTGCTCTTGTCGACACTCCTTGCTGAATGATAGATTTGCTGCTGACAGCTGGTTTTAAAACTAAGGGGTGAGGATGGTGGCTGATGTCACTGACCAGTCACCACCACTTGGTTTACATTCTGCTGGTTTCTGCCCTGAGTGAAAGCTTGTTCCATCACTGCTAAGTGTATCACTTCCCACTGCAGCTGGAAGTTTAGCCAATTTACTGTAGTTAGCTTGTTTGCTGAAGAGGAAAAGTTCACACCACATTCTACTTCAGCCTAAACCTGAAGTTTATCCCTAATGTTAGATAAAACAAGCACCTTTCCCCTGGCATCCACAGTGCAGAGAGTGACTTCACCATATGGTGCACAAAATCTCACATATGCTGTTATTCAGAATTATCACGAGAAGACACTGCAGCACTTAAATCCTATAAAATCTATATTTGGCTGGTTTGGGAAACGTGGACTTTCATCATTTTCAATATATCACATATGGACTTTTATATATAATTTTTCTTTGAAGTTTACTTCTTTGTTATGCATAAGTAAATTATATGTTGTGGGGCTGTTATTGCACCATTTAAATGATGCACATTGTTCATTATGGTTCAATATGAGTTAACTTTATTTCTTACACATATATTTTTGTATTGATCACTACAGAGATATTGGTTTTACGCACCTTTTAGATTAATTAATTTTGTAATTCCTTTGTGTCCGGAATATAAATTGCTGCAAAGGTATAGAGCAGGGATTTGCAATTAGCGGACCTCCAGCTGTTGCAAAACTACGAGTCCCATCATGCCTCTGCCTCTGGGTGTCATGCTTGCTGCTGTCAGAGTCTCTGGGACTTGTAGTTTGGCAACAGCTGGAGGTCCGCTAATTACATATCCCTGGTATAGAGGGATACACAACAGATGCACAGTGTTTACAACCCAAGACTGTTATGTTTAATTTTGTCTTGTTTGAAATGTAGGAAAAATTTAATCGTGTTGTTTTTCCATTATACCAGACTAATCCACTATTGAAATAACTAGCAATTCTATAAATCAAAAAAGAGTAATTTTGTGTCTTCACATCTGCAAACTTCTCCAAATTTCATGGGGAATAAAACTTGAGAGAAAGAATGGCTTTGGACAATATTTAGATTATTTTAAATACAGTAGAACCTCGGATTACGAGCATAATCCGTTCCAGGAGAATGCTCGTAATCCAAAGTATTTGCATATCAAAGCGAGTTTCCCCATTGAAGTCAATGGAAACAAAAATAATGTGTTCCGCATTGACTTCTATGGCATGCAATACCGCATGCGGCCAGAAGCAGGGGCACCGGAGAGCCTCTTAAATGTCCGAAAAGGCCAGAGGACACCTCGGCTGACCTCGGCAAACCTCGGAAAGACTTAGTTCCCGAGATTTGCCGCGGTCAGCCGTGCTGTCCTCAGGTCTTTCCGTGCATTTCCGAATGGCTGCGATCTGCGACGTTCGGCTCTGCTCGGCTCCGGCCCCCCACCTCAGGCCAAACGCGGTACTGCACACCGCTTTGGCCTGAATCGTGCTCGTTTTGCGAGACAACACTCGCAAACCGAGTTACGATTTTTAAAAATACAGTGCTCGTATTGTGAAACGCTTGTTAACCGCGTTACTCGCAATCCAAGGTTCCACTGTATTTATATAAAATGTTTATTTAACAAATATATTTTTTTATTTAGATGATTTTATAAGATATTGTTGCACGTTGGGGTGATGGAGTTATATCTGCTCTGTGCTAGTATAGCTTTTGATATGCATTGCACATACATATTGCCTATGTTACTACTGCCGTTGGTTGTGTAAGTGGTTGCAAGAGATTATTTCACTGTTTACTACAATAAACATTTTCCTGTAGGCTGAATGAAAAAAAATCTAACAGATTATTCTCTGCTATTGTATCCCAACACCCAGCTGTCAGAATACCTGAACACCTAGTAAACTGCAGTCACTTTTCTGCTGGTCACCTTCAATTTTCAGATCAAAATTTGGTACACTGGATAGTGCTGATGGAGGCACACATGGATCAAGTTTATGCTAATTCAGCAGGAAATTACCAAAACCTGACATACTGTATGTATAATCAGCTAAAGGGTACATCCATGCCACACAGTTGGCCACTAGTATTTTCATAGCAAATCGTTTTTGATCATGATTTTCAGGAAGGAATACAACAAACAATTATCCACAATTGCATGGGGAAAATTGACAATGAAAATACAATTTGGAATTGAAATTTCCACTAAGCCAATGATTTGTTTATAAGAGCGAACACAAAACCAACTTAGGTGGAATTTAAATCTGTATTCTGAAGTATAGATATTGTGCTTTTGGGTGGAGGGATTAAATAAAGCATTTTTTATGCAAAGACAATTTAATTGGACATCTCACTGAAGAGAAACAAATACAAATGAAACAACTAGGTTACTAACACTTTCATCATTTTTAATAAGTTTACACTACCAGTCAAAAAGTTTTAGAACACCCCCATTTTTTAATTAAAATTTAAACACTTTAATGTCTCAATGTACTCTGAAAATAAAGTGTAGAACAAGTCAACAACTGGACATTAAAAAAAGATATAACTGAATCATTATCTTTAACAAAATGTAATTTTTTAAATGAAATTTTTGACTCAAAGTTGACACCATTTGTAGATATAACAGCCAAATAGACTTGTGACATTTTTCTCCAACAGAAATCAAATATTGTTCTTGCAAACACTGTTGCAGAAGTTCCCACAAATGTGTACTTCTAGGTGGCTTTAACCCTTCTGTCCAATTCATCTCAAACCAGCTTGATGGGGTTTACGTCTGCAGACTGTGCTGACCATGCAATGATTTGAAACCTACTATCTTGTTCTTTTCTTCTAAGGTAGTCCTGACACAGCCTGAAGGCATGTTTTTGATCATTATCTTGCTGTAGGATGAACCCCTGACCAACTAGGCATATTCCAGAGGGTATTGCATGGCGCTACAAAATGCTGTGGTAGTAGTTTGGTTCCGAATGGCACTCACTCTGTGCAAGCCACCAACTCTGGATCCAGCAAATGAGTCCCAGACTATCATGCTTCCTTCTCCATGTTTGATAGCTGGTGTCACACACCAAGGGACCATCCTTTCCCTTACAAGAATTAGAAAACTCCTAAAGCCACATCCGTATTTGAGGATAAATATTAGAAAAAATATTCACATGGATTCACATAAATGTAGATATCCAAAAAAATTATGGTTTGTTGATCACAGGTTATAGTAAATTTGAGGTTATAGTGATTGTTCATTAATTTAGACATAAAGGTTGACAGATCCTGTTTGGAACCTGTCCAGACGACAAAAATGTCGTAAATGAATCGACGCCAAATGAGAACATGGGAAAAGTGATCCCGAAATTCATCAGAAGAAAAAATCTCATGCTCCCACCCCCCAGGTACAGATTGGCGTACGATGGGGCACACTTGGTCCCCATCGCAACACCCTGTACCTGGAGGTAGTGGGAGCAGTCGAATACAAAAATGTTATTCATCAGGATGAATAAAAGTAAATCCAAAATAAATTTGTTGTACTTGGAAGCCCCAGGTCCACGTTCAGATAGGAAGCCCTCCACAACCCTGACCCCCCCACTCATGGGGGATGGAGTTGTAGAGGGCCTCCACATCAATGGCCACTAGCCACGATCCCTGTGGTATACATAGACCATCAATAGACCTTAAAAGGTCTGCTGTGTCTTGTATATATGAACTGAGGGAGCCGACGTGTGGTCTGAGATAGTCATCCACAAGTTTGCTCGCCTGCTCAGTTAGGCAACCATTTCCTGAAACAATTGGGCACCCTGGAGAAGATTCCAAATTCTTGTGTACCTTGGGTAAGGCATACAAGGTAGGGAGTCTGGGATTTTCTACCAGAAGGAATTCACAAGTCTTTTTATCCAATAAATTTGTCCTGGAAGGCACGAGTGATAAGGAGATGAAATTTAGTCTCTGCATATTACACTTGTGTGAATAAGGATGTAGCGCTATATACCAATGAGGCCCAAAAAATTGGGCTTCAAAGAAAAACCAAAGTGATAATTGATATCAATATAATGAGTCCAAACAGTGTCCATAAATAAATCCGTGTGGTGAAGAATAAAACATAAAACACTGGAGGGTCATCACATAACTCTTGTAGAGAGAGAGAGGTAGAATACTCTTACCAGAGCATTAGACCTGTGGTTTAAGCAGGTCAAATAGGCATACGGAATCTCAGTGGCAATCCTCATCTGTTGGTCTGGAAACAAACGGGTCCCCGATGTGAGCTGTCTGGTGGACTCCCCGACTGGGCGGCAGACTCTGGGTTCAACGCTGTTACGGGTGATCCTCAGATGGAACAGGGACCACCATTCAATGAAAGGACTCTTTACCACGATGAGTGTTTGCAAGCAAAAGGAGGCTTTCAACTTAACCAATCACCCATGTAAGGAGAAAAAAGGAAAGAAAAAGCTCCAATGGTGCAGGTCAATGTGGGTTTATTGAAACCGACATGTAAAAGTGATCACATACAATAAAAATGGTTAAAAGGGCAGTGAGTGAGGTAGAGTACCATATTTCACTTGTGCAAATGGAATTGGACGATACCAGTTGCGGTTCAATAAAAGATCCATTACCATCATTCTATAATTTTCCACGTCCATCACGACAATGTTTCCTCCTTTATCGGAGGATTTTATAACAATGTGCTCATTTTGTTTGAGGGAAAATAAGGCCTCGCAATGAGATGGCTTAAGATTGGATCTGCCACTGAACTTTTGCCAACTGGTATTTTGTATTTCCTTGGTAACCTGCCGGGTAAATGCCCAAATGTTGGGATTGCCTTGAAGTGTCGGGAAGGTTCTAGATTTGGGCTTATAGAGAGCCTAAATCTAGAACCTTCCCGACACTTCAACAATCTTTGTTTTTTCTCCGTTTGGATTTCATCTGTTTGGTGGAATAACCAGGTAGTGACTTTCATCAATTTTTAACATCCATTTTTTGAACAACTTTGATTCTGTTGGTGAATTGATTCACCTAAAGTTTTTCTTGTACCAACTTTTTCATTAACCGCTATTTTTAGGTACCTAAATTGGGGACCCAATATCTTGATTTATCAGTGATTCTTCAAAGTGATTAGATTCCAGGTATTTATTGATTGATTCTCTATCACCAATAATATCAATTAAATCGTAGTTTATATACTCAATTTAAGCATTATTCCTCTCCCTTTGATGACCTATCATCATCTTTCAGTGCCTGTCCATGCACATGGATTCATTCCGTGATGTGTATAAAATAGCATCTCCTCTATGGTTCACCAATTTTACTCCTTTTTGAGAGTATACCCAATTCTAATTCAGCTATTTGATTGATTCCTACTTCATCTATAATATACAGGTAATATTGATTTTCCTATGCGGTTGTTTTGGTCCTTGTCTGTGTCATTCCTGTGTTTGAATATTTATGAATACTATTTTGTAAAGAAAGTCATTTGCATATTGTTATTGTATACTTATGTTGTATATCTTACGTTTCAGTAATACTTGACAAAAGACTCATGAAGAAACCAGTTAAATTGGCGAAACGTTGAGAATATTTGTCTGTATACTACTTTGGTTATTAAGTGTAATATAGATGAATTTTATTACATGTTTATACATATTTCTATTTTTTATACTAATAATAATTTAATTTTTGATATATATTTTGTCTCTTTGCACCTTAAAAATACCATTCACTAATATTCTGTGTGCACTGATTGACACAAATTTATCAGTGCCCTAGTTATCAGTGTAAATGTGTGCTGTCACAGGATAGCCAGTCATCGGCTTTCCTTTCCTCACACAGTGACAGTGCTGAGGAAAGGAAATGTTGATAACTGGCATGGGATCAGCTATGATTGGACACAAGGAGAGAGTTACCGCTCAGATGTGACTGGTGACTCATTCACAAGATCCAGAGCCGTGGGTGCAGGCAATGCATATGACAATGCAAAAAATCTGAGGAAAACGCTTGGACAGCCACACTCCAAAAAAGTTTTTTTTATTTAAAACAAAAGCACAAATAACATGCCACAGCAAAAAAAACAGCAAGTATGAGCTGACGTTTCGCACTGCGATTCAGTGCTTAATCATAGCTATGATCACATGTTATCGGGCCACTGTGATTGGCCGTATACCTCGATCCGTGATCAGCTGTGTCCAAAGGACACAATGATCACAAAGCGCGCCCGATGCAAGCCCCAAGGGTTCAAGGTTCTAGGAGGATGTCCATAGACGCCCTCCCAGAACTGGACAACCGTGCTGTTGCCATCTTTTGACTATAGTGTGGTAGGCAAGTGGTTAATATTACAGTTGCGCTTTAAGAGTAACAAGGGGCATTACATAGGCAGGCTTATTTCTTATCAGGACCTGAAAGAATGCAAATACGTAATCAAAACATTATTAGTGCCTTGTGTACAATGAGCGCATTGTGCAATACATAAGCAAACCATCCAAAATAGAATATCGTTATATACTAAATTTACAATATCTTTTACAAACTGAAGTTCTCAAATTTTGATTCATCAGCCCATAAGAACTTCTTCCAGTCTTTAGTATTCTACTGGTGGTGTTTCATGGCCCAGGCAAGCCTCTTTTTCTTATTTTGCCATCTTGGCAATGGCTTTCTTACAGCCACTCAACCTGTCAAACCTGTGGCTCAATGTTTTTCCTTCACATTTGAAACTTAGTTATTCTGTGCTTGAAACTGTTTTCCGGTGACTCTCAGAAACCTCTGATTCTGTTGTGGCTTTGGGTCCGCCAGACCTCCTCCTGTCAGTGTTTCCTCCAGTTTCCAATTGCCTTTTGATAGTGTAGGAAACTGTACTCACTGGCACCTTGACTTTGCTAGTTTGTTAGTTGCCTTTTTCTTACCATTTTTGGAGCAATATACTACTTCCTGCAGTGCAATACTGTCCAAATATTAATAAAAATATAAATAAGCATGTTATGTGCTCAAATTAGTGCATACAATCTCCAGGAGCTACTGCTCACCAAGTGCTGTACCACTTATACAAAAATCTCAAACATTACCACAGCACATACAGTGTATATCACATTCTATGACATACCAAAAAAAACATACATAGAGATATGTGCAGTAAAACAAATTAGTCCAACAAAAAATTGTAATAAAATATTCCAAATTCAAAAGTGATCCATTTTATAAACATGCATCCTTCAATAAAGTGCTCGGTGCTCAAAAGTTCATGATAAAAGTGCTGAAGGGCTCCAGGTAAACATGATGTGAAGTGTGGCACACACCTCTCTTGTACCCCTACTCACCAGAAGAAATGGACCCTCAGCTTTTCAGTCTGGGGGTCAAACTCACTTATATCAGGCGGGGGGTGGGGAGGGTACCACAGATCTTATTTTTTCTTTCTATATTTCCAACTTGCTGGTTCTATATAAAACTCGTATTTTCACCACGCTCAATAAAAGGAGAGAGTTCTTATAGTGTAGTACTTAAGATTTAATAAAATGCAACATATAAAATTATACTTACAGAGTCTCAGACATAATCATGCTTTGCATAGTGAAGGGCTCCTCCGGATTCGCCGTGGCTTGGTGTGCATTCCACAGGTGGCAGTAGTGACATAATTGGTTAGGGAACCAGAAATTGCATCAACACGTTTCCCCCCTCCTACAGGGCATCAACAAAGACATAATTTTAGGTCTCCTGATTGCTCTTATAAACACAGGGGAGACACCTCCCCTCCGTGGGTTGAGATTTCCCTTTGGCGATTACATCACTTCCTATAAGGTGTAAGGGCTTTACTCCAATGTTATTACCTATCACTTCCTCCACCCAAGTTATCTCTCAAATATTACCAGCAATATTAATAGCACTCCAAATACTTATATATAACAATGCGGCTCCAAATATACATGTATATATATATATATGAATCTTAAATACCAAAATATACAGTATATATATATATATATATATTTACACACAGTGCCTTGCAAAGGTATTCACCCCCTTGGCTTTTTGCCTATTTTGTTACAGTACAGCCTTTAGTTCAATGTTTTTTTAATCTGAATTATATGTGATGGATCAGAACATAATAGTCTAAGTTGGTGAAGTAAAATTAGAAGAATATATACATAAAACTATTTTTCAGAAACGAAAAAAATGATAATTGGCATGTGCGTATGTATTCACCCCCTTTGTTATGAAGCCCATAAAAAGCTCTGGTTCAACCAATTACCTTCAGAAGTCACATAATAAGTGAAATGATGTCCACCTGTGTGCAATCTAAGTGTCACATGATCTGTCATTACATATACACACCTTTTTGAAAGGCCCCAGAGGCTGCAACACCTAAGCAAGATGTTGTTAAGAAGTACAAGTCAGGGTTAGGTTATAAAAAAATATCCAAATCTTTGATGATCCCTAGGAGCACCATCAAATCTATCATAACCAAATTAAAAGAACATGGCACAACAGCAAACCTGCCAAGTGATGACCACACACCAAAACGCACGGTCCGAGCAAAGAGGGCATTAATCAGAGAGGCAGCACAGAGACCTAAGATAACCCTGGACAAACTGCAGAGTTCCACAGCAGAGACTGGAATATCTGAACATAGGACGACAATCAGCCGTACGCTCTATAGAGTTGGGCTTTATGGCAGAGTGCCCAGAAGAAAGCTTTCAGCAAAATAAAAATGGCACGTTTTGAGTTTGCGAAAAGGCATGTGGGAGACTCCCAAAATGTATGGAGGAAGGTGCTCTGGTCTGATGAGACTAAAATTTAACTTTTAGGCCATCAAAGAAAACGCAATGTCTGGCGCGAACCCAACACATCACATCACCCAAAGAACACCATCCCCACAGTGAAACATGGTGGTGGCATTACACTTTGCTACAATGTAAAGTAGTGAGTGTACAGCTTGTATAACAGTGTAAATTTGCTTTCCCCTTAGAATACCTCAACACACAGCCAATAATGTCTAAACTGCTGGCAAGAAAAGCGAGTACACCCCAGAGTTTAAATGTACAAAATGGGCTCAAAGTGTCAATATTTTGTGTTGCCACCATTATTTTCCAGCACTGTCTTGGGCATGGATTCACCAGAGCTTCACAGGTTGCCACTGGAGTCCTCTTCTACTCCCCCATGATCAAATTTACACTGTTTTACAAGCTGTACACTCACTACTTTACATTGTAGCAAAGTGTAATTTCTTCAGTGTTGTCACATGAAAAGATATAATAAAATATTTACAAAAATGTGAGGGGTGTACTCACTTTTGTGAGATAATGTATATATAAAATACAAAAATGTAAAAAAAAATTATATATATATATATATATATATATATATATATATATATCTACTTGTCCACCGCCCACCGTCAATTGACGGCGGGTGGAGGACACTCTCGTTCTGACAGGACGTCATATGACATCCTGCCTTTAAAACAAACTAGGGGGCGCGCGTGCGCCGCCGCGTTGCTAGGGAACCAATGCGCGTGCCCAGCGGCCGCGATTGCCGCCGGGCACCCGCTATTGCCCGGGAACCGAGCAGGAAAGTGGATCTGTGTGTGTAAACACACAGATCCACGTCCTGTGAGGGAGAGGAGACCGATGGTGTGTCCCTTGTCAGTCCCCTCCCCCCACAGTTAGAACACATTGAGGGAACATGTTTAACCCCTTCCCGCCCCCCTAGTGGTTAACCTCTTCCCTGCCAGTCACATTTATACAGTAATCAATGCATTTTTATAGCACGGATCGCTGTATAAATGTGAATGGTCCCAAAAATGTGTCAAAAGTGTCCGATGTGTCCGCCGTAATATCGCAGTCACAATAAAAATCGCAGATCGCCGCCATTACTAATAAAAAAAATGCTATAAATCTATCCCCTATTTTGTAGACGCTATAACTTTTGCGCAAACCAATCAATACACGCTTATTGCGAATTTTTTTTACCAAAAATATGTAGAATACGTATCGCCCTAAACTGAGGAAAATTTTAATTGAAAAAAAAAATGGGTATTTATTATAGCAAAAAGTAAAAAATATTGTGTTTTTTTCCAAACTGGACGATCTTCTTTTGTTTATAGCGCAAAAAATAAAAACCGCAGAGGTGATCAAATACCACCAAAAGAAAGCTCTATTTGTGGGAAAAGAAGGACGCAAATTTCGTTTGGGAGCCACGTTGCACGTCCGTGCAATTGTCATTCAAAGCGTGACAGTGCCGAAAGCTGAAAAATGGCTTGGGCAGGAAGGGGGTTTTCGTGCACAGTAGGGAAGTGGATATATATATATATATATATATATATATATATATATAAAAGAAAAATGTAATAAAAGATCAAATCAATAAATCTTTAATGACTAAAAATAGAAAGACATTATTAAAAATTATTAGATTTTTTTTATATATATATATATATATATATATATATATATAAAAATTATATAAATAAAAAAATAAATCTATATACATATATATTATATGCCCCAGTACAAAAATCACCATTTCGACAGGAAACAATTAAAATCTAGTTTTATGTTTAACCCTAGCGGACTCATGGTACCCAACTGGTAGATCCATTGGGTTTTGTTCTGAGAGATGGCCTCCTTTGAATTAGTTCCTCTCCAATGGGCCTCTACCTTATCAATCTCACAAAAGTTCAAAACAGTGGAATCTCTGCTATGAAAGTCTAAAATGATTAGACAAACTGTGGTGTTTGTAGCCTTTGATATTACTCACATGGTCTCTCAACCTCAGCCCTAGCTTCCATGTGGTTCTCCCAATGTATTGGAGCCCACAAGAACAATCCAGAAGATAGGTAACATGTATACTACCACGGTAATACATTTATTTATTTCAAAAGATCCCCCACGTGAGTAAAACTCAAACTGTGTTTTCTTCTTTCTGTGTCTAACCGTCCTGCATATCCCACAACTAAAAAAAAAACACCTGATCCAAAAACTTGGTGGTCTTCTTAGGGGGATTAAAAATGTTCTGTGTTAGTCTGGTATGTAATGTGGGAGGTCACGTGTAAATAAATTGGGGTTTAGTAGGTAGAACTTTCCTTAAAACCTCATCCTTTAAAAGTATAGGCCAAGGTTGACTAATTATTTTTTCAAGTATAAATATATTCAAATATAAGTAAATACCAGCATACTCATTTGAAGAATAATTCAATCTTTAATCCTAAAATAGCCAATAATCATTGCGCAGAAGTTTTTAAAACTATGGTGGAGCATGACTTATAAAATGTGAAGATAAACCCTATTAGGCAGAAGAAGGATACTGAGAAAAGTTTGAAACAATTAGAAAAAAAGAAACAAATAGTTATTCGACTGGTGGACCTTGTTTACATAGGCAGACCGCTGTTCTGTAAACAAGGATGTTTGGTGGGTGCTGGCAGACATAGAGTTTGCAGTACCCGCTGGTCAGCTCCCGCTGTGTATAATCACATCTGTGCACAAGATCATGTAAATATACAAGATCTGGCTCTTATGGATAATGGGCGCGAATGCGCAGCGCCAGAGGCTCACTCCCGCTATCCGGAAGAGCCAGATCACATGTGTAGCGGGGGTCATAAATTTAGGGACTGCTATGCTAAATTTAGGGGTGATTCGAGTGGTAGTTGGCTCGAATCTTTCAATTTGCTGGACTCTGCCTTGCTGCTGTTTTACCTGGTGTGCAGTTCCCCAAAGAAGTATGGGTGGCGCTGTCGCTTGTACTCAGGGTTGAACCACAGGCGATGGAGCAGCGATTTGGTGTCCTTTCTCGGCAGCCGTGCATTGGGGGTGGTCTGCCTGCTGTGCATGCCGGGAGAGGGTACACAAGGGGCGGACGACATTGGAGGGGGAGCAATTCCCGGGGACAATGACCGGAGGGAGATACATACGGTCCAAGTTCAAGTGCATGGCTCACCAGGCTATGGGGCCATGTGCGCTTCAGTCCCAGGCACCTTTAGTCCTGGGACTGCAACTTCAGCCCTGGGCCCAGCACCTTTAGCTGGAGCCCACTTTGGGAGGAGGAATACCAGGGTGCCGCCTTGCGAGGGGACCCATTTCTGGAAGAGGAGGCTGGGGGAGGACCTTTCCGAAGGACTGGTGAGAGATCACAGTGAAGGAAGGGGCCCAGTAACTATCTGGAGGGATGTCATCCATCCGAAAACAGGGATCTAAACAACAGGACCATTAGGAGGTTTGGGACACTATAGATTCTGTGGCAAAGGATCTCCTGAACGCATCCATTAGGGAATCTAATAGACTGTGCGAGTTACACGCCGGCTGCTAGTGCCTTTGGGTGACTATCCGGGTGAGCCATACCCACTCCGGATCGACTGGCAAAGGATCAAGAGTGCCTGAATTGATCTGTCTTTCTAACACCTTTCTCTTCTCCTCAACTTTGTGGATGTTCATGCATAAAGAAAGAAATAAACTCTACGTTGGAGTTGACACTGGTGTGGACCTTGGAGTTACATGGGTATAGAGACTTTGTCCTTACATTCTAGGGACAGAAACCAACTTTGAGGGGAACCCTGCTGCAAGACCCATAAGTGAAAACAAATGTGCTTAACCTCTGCAAACCTTGGGGTACGGGCATGGTGGGGACTGTGTGCCTTTTTCTCCTGTGAGTGAGCCAAAGACAGTGGAGAAAGAGGGCCGGTTGCTACACATATATACACGTGATCCAGCGCACAGCTGCTGCCCTGTAGCAGTAAAACTGCTATAGGGTGGTCAGCAAGTGGTTAAATATGTTTACATTTTGTAATTGCTTTTTTTCTCATTGTGATGTGCAAATGTACATTTTTAAGTTTTAGATTATTTTTCAATTTCAGAGAAAATAAATCAAAGTTATTTTAATGCCATCATATTAATGTCCAAAACAGGGCTAAAAATATTTAGACCTATGAATGCACAGAGCTATCTATCTATCTACAGTATCTATCCATCTATCTTTCCTGGTGCCTTCCATGGCAGCATACTAATGGTTGATGGCTCCGCCCCCAGTCAACCCCCAGGACCACGTAACTCTATAAAAGAAAGAGTTACTCCCCCCTTCAGACATTCTTTTTCCTGTCCTCAATCCCTGCAGGATCACTAATCAGCCTTACCTCACCGTCTCATGGTGCTACCGTTGCAGGTTCATGCTCTCCTGCAGTACGGAGTCCCGCATCTTGGGCTGCTAAATGCGCCATATAAGTGTGGGAGCCCCTTTTTCTGTGGATCTTTTTTGGGCATGAAGGGCACACAGGAGCATATTTTCTCCTCAGCGGCAGTTGCAATCCTCGGGTCACACATTGCTTTACCCGGGTAATGATCTCTATAAGCAGCTTAGCACTGCTGCATTTAAATGTCTGCTTTCTGCAATGCCTATGGCTAGTGTGGACGCTTCGTGCGCCCCACACAGCCTAGCTTTACTCGTCCGGGGGCGGAGTCACGGCATGACGCAATCGCGCATGCGCAATAGCCGGAGGAAGTCGCGCGGCGGCCATCTTGGTACACCCAAGCAAAAAATCCTATTTAAACAGCCTGGGACCACAATCAAATGGCAGATTGTCAGAAAATACACCTTGCTGTGAGTATTAACTATTCTACATGCCAGATGGAACCCAGCCAAGGTAATTACGTGTGTGTTAATGCTAAAATGTTATTTTGCAGCGTAATGATGTTAAACATATAAATGTACATTCGCTGACATTGCACGGTGCTGTATTGACTAGCCAAAAAATTTTACACAGCTGCCCCAGTATTGCCGCACCAAAAAGATCCTCAACATACCACTAGGTAAGGGCTGCAACGTTAGGTAAGTTGTTTCCATTCAAAGAGCACTACTACTTTAGAGGATATATAGAAACACCAGTTGTTTTGTTTCTTTATAGCCCACGCCGTGAAGCAGCCCGCACTTCTTCTCATCGAAGTTCTCGTGACGGACGTTCGGGGGGACATAGAAGCTCGGGTCGCTCACCCTCAACCCATGCTTCCCGTAGTGACCGAAGGTCACCCCGCCACTCCTCAAGTAGACACGACTCCCAGCGCAAGTCTTTGCAACCAGGGAGGAAGGATTGCTGGGTATGCGGCAAGCAAGCCTTACCAGACAAGCTAGCCTGTGGCCAGTGTTTTTTGGAGGCTACGGTCGACAGACAAGGGTCCATAGGCTCAATCAAAGAATTAGTCAAGGACACCATCAGGGAATTGGCCTCATCCCAGGATCAATCCACCCCACTTGTTGAACAAAGGGTAGCGGAGACAGCTAGTCTCCAGCCTGATTCTGAGCTCAATTCGGAAGATGACGGAAATATACCAGAAGAGGGCACATCGACCTTCGACTTTGGGTTAATTGAACCCTTTATTGGCGCAGTTAAGGATGCAATTCAGTGGGAGGAAGATCCTGAACCTCCACATAAAGCAGGAAAATACTTCCCACATTTGACCAGGAAGAAATCAGCCTTTCCCCTAATAGAGGAGATTAAGGGGGTGGTATTGGAGGAGTGGAAGAAGGTAGATAAACGACCCTTTGCCTTCAACCGCTTTTCCAAACTCTACCCACTCACGGAAGGAGATGCTCAGATTTTTGATGCCGTCCCGTCAGTAGATGCATCTGTCATGCGACTGGCTAGGAGTACAACACTACCTTTAGAAGATGCAGTCTCCTTTAGAGACGTCCTAGACCGCAGAATAGACGCTGATCTGAAAAAAGTATACCAAGCATCGGGGGGAGCCTGCAAACCGGCGGTGGCCCTATCCTCAATCTCCAAAGCCACCAGGGTGTGGACAGATAATATTGAAATGGCCCTCAGACGTGGCCTAGATACTGAAGAAATCATTAAAGCTCTAGATGAATTGAAGCTGACCTCTGATTTCATGGCGGAAGCAGCCATAGACGTTCTAAGATGCTCCTCCAGAGCAATGCTTTACTCTATCACAGCCAGGAGAGCGTTATGGCTTAAGCCATGGTCAGCAGACCCGTCGTCAAAACACTCATGGTGTCGCATCCCGTATGATGGGAAGTCCTTATTTGGAGATAAAATGGATACGGCAATTTCCAGAGTCACAGGCGGGAAAAGCGGTCTTATTCCCCAGGATAGGAGCAGAAGGAGGAAGTTTACTCCGCAGGCAAATTTCCAACAGAGATCAAGAGACTCCAGGGCTTATCGCCCGGGTAAACAATACAGAAGGGACTGGAAAGGCTCACAGGCCTCTTTCCTCAAACTAAAATCAAAGGCCCCTACACTGGCGATAGAAAACCAGAAGTCCTTTTGACACGCCCTCCACCCAAGCCGGGCCAGTGGGAGCAAGACTCAGATCCTTTGCCCGGGTTTGGGTGGAAAATTGTACAGACCAGTGGGCGGTATCCACAGTCCTTCAGGGACATTTCTGGAAATTCAGATGCCGCCCTCCATCCTTCTCCTACCAATCAACCAAGATACCAGCCGGAAAACAAAAGAGGGAAACACTTGTCCAATACGTGCAAATACTTCTATCTCAAGGGGAATCCTACCGGTTCCGGAATCGGAAAAGCACTTAGGGTTCTATTCCCCAGTCTTCTTGGTCCCCAAAAAAACGGGGGGCTGGAGACCGGTTTTAGACCTGAAAAGGCTAAACAGGTACCTTTATGTAGAACACTTCAAGATGGAGTCTCTGAACACGGTAATCCTTTCAGTACAGCCAGGGGACTGGATGGTGTCTGTAGACCTCCAGGACGCATATCTTCACATCCCCATCCACTACAACTTTCAACATTTTCTACGGTTTCAAATAGGCAACCTACATCTTCAGTTCCAGTGTCTCCCCTTTGGGATTTCATCAGCACCCAGAACCTTCACCAAAGTTCTGGTAGCCATCTTAGCCCCCCTTCGGGAGAAGGGCATACGAGTCCTACACTATCTGGACGACATATTAATTCTGTCTCAGCACAGAGAAGTTCTACAGTCGCACCTGCAGATGGTCTTGAACACCTTGACACAATTCGGATGGCTAATCAACCACTCGAAGAGTCAGTTTGTACCTACACAAAAGATGATATACCTAGGTGCCTTATTCAACACACCGAGGAAGTCAGTGTCCTTTCCACCAGCCAAAATTCCGGTGTTGGTGCAAAAGGTGAAGCATACATTGGGGAGTCACGCTATGCCAGCGTCAGATTGCCTGAGCCTTCTAGGGTCCCTCTCGGCCTGCATACCGATGGTAAAATGGGCCAGAAGCCACTTACGGGGTTTTCAACAAGGTTTTCTGAAGCAGTGGAGGAGAAAGCGTCTCGGTCAGAGGATAGCTATCACTCCCTCGATGAAGTCCAGCCTCTGGTGGTGGACAAGGTCTCTGAATCTACTAGCTGCTTGTCCTCTCGGCCCAATCTCATGGACCATTATCACATCAGACGCAAGCCAGCTGGGTTGGGGGGCACACCTCCAAGATCAGCTGGTTCAGGGCAGATGGAGTTTCAATGCGGAAGGGATGGTATCCAACATCCTGGAACTAAGGGCAGCATGGATGGCAATCCTGCATTTGGCTCCTCTCCTCAAGGGAAAATCCGTGCTACTACAAATGGACAACAGAGCGGCAGTAGCCTATGTCCAAAATCAAGGGGGAACACACAGCAATACACTAGCCAGCGAAGCAGCCCCAATTATTGCATGGGCCGAGAAGAATTTATTAGATCTCCAGGCTACCTACATTCCAGCCCCCGAGAATCAGCTGGCAGATCATCTCTCGAGATCCTTCACATCCAACAACGAATGGTCGTTGGATCCACAGGTTTTCAGCTGGATATGCCAACAGTTGGGGCATCCCCAGATAGATCTCTTTGCGTCTCCGCACAACGCGAAAGCACCTCTCTTCTTCACGAGGTCACCATCTCCGATGTCGGCAGGGGCGGATGCTCTAGTCCAACCATGGGAATTCCAGATAGGCTACGCCTTCCCTCCGACACCCTTAATCCTCAGGTTTCTCCAGCGACTGACTCTAGAGAGGGTCACCATCCTGGCGGTTGTTCCTTACTGGCCGAGAAGACCGTGGTTTCCGCTCTTAGTAGAGATGGCCCTGGGCAACCCATTACCCCTCCCACCCACGAGCAAGCTGCTATCTCAAGGCGCTTTTCTACACCCGCATCCAGAGATTCTAGACTTGAGGGCCTGGAAGTTGAAAGGAGGAGGTTGGGCGACCTAGGTTGCTCTCGGGACGTTGTACAAACGTTATTACAGGCAAGAAAGGCATCCACTAATGCCACCTACTGCAGAATATGGAAAAAATTCTCTACACTTGCCGAAACGAATCATTTCAACCCTCTGAATCCTGGGGTCCAAGATATCCTACTTTTCCTGCAAAATGGCCTGGACCTAGGCTTAGGTCTCAGCACGCTAAAAGTGCATATTTCAGCCCTGTCAGCCTTTACAGACACACGCTGGGCACTAAACCCCTTGGTGGAACGTTTCTTGAAGGCGGTGTTAAGATTACGTCCTCCCAGGAAAACGCTGTATCCCAAATGGGACCTAACGGTTGTTCTTAACGTCTTAGCAAGCTCTCCCTTTACACCCACAGAGGAGTGCTCCTTGGAAGATATCACCGGCAAAACGGTTTTCCTGATCGCTGTCACCTCGGGTCGAAGAGTATCAGAGATACAAGCCCTAGGGGCAGAGGAGCCCTACGTCACTTTTTTTCCGGACAGGGTAGTCCTACAGCCTATCCATCAATTTGTCCCCAAAGTGCCTTCAGTCTACCATTCCAACCAGGAGTGGGTACTCCCAGCTTTCGGAGAAGATCCATCCTCCTCAAAACTACATGAACTGGACGTGGCCAGATCTCTAAAGCGTTATTTGGAGCTGACACAGCAGTTCAGAAGGGATCAACGACTCTTTGTTATCCCCAAAGGCACCAGAAGAGGCCTGGCAGCTTCTAAAACAACATTAGCCAGTTGGATCGTGAAGATAATTCAAAAGGCATATCGGGCTAGTGGTCTTCCAGTTCCAAACGCGGTGAATGCACATTCAACAAGAGGAATCGCATCATCCTGGGCGGCTATGGCTAGGGTCTCCCCGGAGACAATTTGTAGAGCGGCTAGCTGGTCATCGTTCAATACCTTTATGTCGCATTATAGCTTGGATCCTGCGGTCCTTACCTCCCGAGACTTTGGGAAAAGGACTCTGGAACTATCACTTTCAAAAAGCCATTAAAAAAATTTATTATCGCAGTTCCCTCCCTGTGAGCGAGTTATTTACCATTAGTATGCTGCCATGGAAGGCACCAGGAAAACGGAAAATTTAATACTCACCTTTCCGTAATTTTCCTTTCCTGGTGCCGACCCATGGCAGCATGCACCCTCCCTGCTATAATCCTTAAAGTTCTGAAGTCTAGTTACAAAGAATGTCTGAAGGGGGGAGTAACTCTTTCTTTTATAGAGTTACGTGGTCCTGGGGGTTGACCGGGGGCGGAGCCATCAACCATTAGTATGCTGCCATGGGTCGGCACCAGGAAAGGAAAATTACGGAAAGGTGAGTATTCAATTTTCTGTTATCTATCTATCTATCTATCTATCTATCTATCATATGTAGCGCCCTTCTATTTTTCAAGTAGGCACTATGTGTAAATTTAGGGGTTATCTGAGCTGTAAGTAGCTCAGAGTTGATGTATGTAAATTGTTGGTTCTGTTCCAGCTTTGACTGTCTGTGCGTATTTCCCACTGTTGCCAGTAGGTGTCACTGTTGCCACAGGCCAGTGTGAGAAATACAGCAAGCTGAAGCGTATTGGATATTCTTTCTCCCAGAAAACAGCCCAATCGGGAGCTTCTTTGTAGCTGGGCATGCTGGGGGAAGGATATTTAAGGGGAAGTGCCATGTGCTCCAGGGTTCGTTCTTGCCTCATGGCCCTCCAGGCCGGAGGCTATGCTGCTGTGTTTGCTGCAAGTAGGCCCAGAAGCCTGTCTGGTGCCTACTTAACTGAAGGTGATCCTGTGCTGTCTGTCCTGCGGGAAGAAGCCACTCAAGCGAAGAATATTCCAGGGGAGGACCTTACTTGAGAGGAGAGAGCTGATGGCTGGTATCTCAGGAAGGGCCTGGTGACTCATTTGGAGGATGCACCAAGTAACCTACCTCACAGTATGGCCGGATAGCTTAAAGGTTCAGGTACTGTGCAGTTGACCTAACTAACTGACTACTGGCTAACAATCCTGTGGCAGGGGATTATCCAGGAGTTTCCAATTTTCACTCAAGTCTGTGGCAGAGACATTGTCCGTTATCACTCAAGTCTGTGGCAGAGACTTTGTCCATTATCACTCAAGTCTGTGGCAGAGACTTTGTCCGTTATCACTCAAGTCTGTGGCAGAGACTTTGTCCATTATCACTCAAGTCTGTGGCAGAGACTTTGTCTGTTATCACTCAAGTCTGTGGCAGAGACTTTGTCCGTGCTTCATACCCGCTGCTAGGTCGGTGTGAGAGGCCTATCCGGTAGTCGCAAGAACCAGAGGCAGAGAGCTGTGTCATCTGAACTCAATAATCACACTAGTGATCTGAAAGAAACCAAGGTATCTGAACTTCCCCTAACCCTCCATCCCCTATCTGAATTTGTGTAATAAAGCAATTGAGAAAAAGACTGAAGTGACTGGCAATCACCTTTTTCAAAACTACTAACATAGACTCTTAAGTTCTGGGATGGTGAAGTGTGGGGTAACGGCAGGACCCAAAATTATTTCCAGCAGCTCCTACGGGGGTAGTGCTACATGTGGGGGCTCGTAGTCTGGGATTTCTGTTACCCATAGCAACCTAAGGAAAGTCATTCACCGAGAGTCTATGCTAAAGAGGACTTTGGACTTTGTTACTTTTCCGGGACAACAGGGGTTAAGTTCAGATCAACTTTTCTAACTGCGTAGGCAGGGGCGAAGCCAAGAAAGCCCGAGAAACGACGTGACTAAAAGAACAAGTGGGAGGAGTTCCCACCTGTTGCTCCGTGAGACGCGTGTGTGTGCCTGGCGCTGAAGAGAGAGAGGATCAGAGATCAGCCATGTCAGTGTTTTTGCTGATGCAATCTGCGATGGGGCCTAAAATGCTTCCTACTAGCCCTGCTGCAAGTGCCATGCTGTCTGGAACCCTGCTAACAGATACCGGCATTCGCCTGAAGCCGTATGGGCGGTTTGTGTTGTACACGATCGGAGACCTGGAAGTGCTGGGTATGATATGCCCAAGTGTGAGGGACTGGTCATACATCCCTGTTCATTTGTCCAGGGCTTGCATTGTGGGGAGTACCTATTCGCAGTGGGGCAACCTACCATGTCACCCCGTGCCTACCGAGTAGACTGGGCCATGGGTATTGCCACAGTAGAAGCTGCTACCTTTGCTCCTGTGGCGAAATCTGCACCCACCACATCTGCTACGGTGAGTTTTCCTGAGGGAGATGTTGCTGTTACTGTTACCAAAGAGCTGTCAGTGGACATCACCCCTCTTACTGCCTCCACTGCACCTGTCCCCGATGCACCTGCCCAGAGGAAGGTGGGATATGTGAAGGCAACCCGCGGCCGCGGTAGAGGCCTACCCCATAGACTACCAGAACCGGAGCAAGAGGAAGGCCTTACCCCTGGAAAATCCATGACAGGAACTGGTGAGAGATCTGGGGAAAACATGTCTGGGACTATATGTAAATATTTGCATGCGGAGGAATTAAGGGACTCTTAGTTAGACTCTCTGTCAGATGTTTCTGGAGATGATGATTTATTTGAGACTATGTCACCAGAACTGTTGTGGGCTAATGGGGGAGATGTTGTTTCTGCCTTTACCTTCCCAGAATGGGCAGCCATAGATTCGGGGAAGACAACACCCAGTGTGGAACCGCCCAGTATTATTAGAGAGACTTTGTCGAACCCCAACAGCCCAATTGCACCTGAGAAATCATCTGCCAGATCCATGGTGCAGAAGTCGCCAAATCCATGTGTGCTTCCAGGATTGGGAAACACTAGAGCTTTGCAAAAACTTGCCCGGTTGCAAAGAGTACTCATAAAGAAAGTTGCCACAGAGTATGGTCTGGAGTTTCCTTATGTTCCCAAAGAGCTCATGCAGGAAATCAAGTCCAAACGAGAATAATGGTACAGTGGAACTATGGCAGGCACATCTATGCTGATAAGGTGGTCATTCGCAGACCAGGAAAAGACAATATTGTCTATTTTGTTACCACCGTGGATAGCCAAGAAAAAACAGTGACATTCCCGGATCCCAGGTTCTATTGGTGATCATTTGAAAGAAAAGAGAAATGACTGTTCTAACTATAGTTCTGCAAAGAGACTGGAAAAAAATTCTCTCGCTTAAAATGGACTATGGGATACATAGCTAGATAGTGTCAGGTTGGAGAACTTTGCAGGCAAGATTCCTCCACCTGCTTCAATACTTTGCATTCAAGGACTTTTGTCATATTGATTTCTGCCACTAGGTGGTGGAAGTTTGCTCATAGAGAGGGTTGGACTTTTATTTGTGTGTGCATAATTTAGTTTTTCAGATGACTGGATCTCCTATCAAGCTGCTGGAGAGTGGGTGGTTAGATAGAGAGTGAGGGTTGGTAACATATGTGATGTAATTTTACTGTGTGTGTTCATGTTAATTCTGTAACTGTTTTCTCACTACCTTACCCTTCCCTTCCCCATCCAAGTTTTTGTGGTTCAGATACCGACTCTCAGGATTGAGAGTAATTTTTTTTCCAGACGATGGGGACATCATCTATTGTAGTGGGGGAAGTGTGTAGTGCCCTTCTACTTTTCAAGTAGGCGCTATGTGTAAATTTAGGGGTTAAATGAGCTGTAAGTAGCTCAGAGTTGATGTATGTAAATTGTTGGTTCTGTTCCAGCTTTGACTGTCTGTGCGTATTTCCCACTGTTGCCAGTAGGTGTCACTGTTGCCACAGGCCAGTGTGAGAAATACAGCAAGCAGAAGCGTATTGGATATCCTTTCTCCCAGAAAACAGCCCAATCAGGAGCTTCTTTGTAGCTGGGCATGCTGGGGGAAGGATACTTAAGGGGCAGTTCCATGTGCTCCGGGGTTCGTTCTTGCCTCATGGCCCTCCAGGCCGGAGGCTATGCTGCTGTGTTTGCTGCAAGTAGGCCCAGAAGCCTGTCTGGGGCCTACTTAACTGAAGGTGATCCTGTGCTGTCTGTCCTGCGGGAAGAAGCCACTCAAGCGAAGAATATTCCAGGGGAGGACCTTACTGGAGAGGACCGAGCTGATGGCTGGTATCTCAGGAAGGGCCTGGTGACTCGTTTGGAGGATGCACCCAAGTAACCTACCTCACAGTACTGCCGGATGGCTTAAAGGTTCAGGTACTGTGCAGTTGACCTAACTAACTGACTACTGGCTAACAATCCTGTGGCAGGGGATTATCCAGGAGTTTCCACTTTTCACTCAAGTCTGTGGCAGAGACATTGTCCGTTATCGCTCAAGTCTGTGGCAGAGACTTTGTCCGTTATCACTCAAGTCTGTGGCAGTGACTTTGTCCGTGCTTCATACCAACTGCTAGGTCGGTGTGAGAGGCCTATCCGGTAGTCGCAAGAACCAGAGGCAGAGAGCTGTGTCATCTGGACTCAAGAATCGCACTAGTGATCTGAAAGAAACCAAGGTATCTGAACTTCCCTTAACCCTCCATCCCCTATCTGAATTTGTGTAATAAAGCAATTGAGAAAAAGACTGAAGTGACTGGCAATCACCTTTTTCAAAACTACTAACATAGACTCTTAAGTTCTGGGATGGTGAAGTGTGGGGTAACGGCAGTACCCAAAATTATTTCCAGCAGCTTCTACGGGGGTAGTGCTACACATATTTAATCTATCTATCTATGTATTTTCTATCATACGTCTATGTCTATCATGTGGTGCATACATGTAAACCTGGATACGCCTCACCTCAATCTACCTGTCAACCCTGTCAAAACTCACTTTGTTAGTTCACGCAAAATAACAAAGACTTTGACCTCAAATGTTTAATTCAATATAGGCTATTTAGCAGGAAGAAAACATTTTATAAAATATAATTTCCCTAGCATATACTACAATACCCATTGCAGGCTTTCAGCATACATATTCAGTATAATCATTTTATATGACATTAACTTACAGATGCCTTCCATTTCAAAACAGCAGTCAATATAGGCTGTACTTTGTAAAATTGAAAATGCAACAGAAATAACAATATAAGCACACTCAAACACAACAGAAATACTATCTGAAAGGGCCAATGAGGAAAAAAATTACCATGATTTAATATTTTACACAGTAAACAGAGTTGACCATTGACTAGCACATTAGTTAGTGATAACACTAATATTATTTTTTTTTTGGTGTTCAGTGAATGGAACAGTGTTCTCTTGGTGAGCATGTTTTGAACAGTTATTGTAATGTTTGCCTTAATACCTTAACATTTTACATATACACAGTGTGTATCTGTATTTCACTGCAAACTCCCTACTCAACAACTGCTGAGATGGAGGGTGTGGTTGAGACATTTTATTATGTCTAAAAATGTGTTAAGATTCTAATCTTCCACTCATGTAAAAATTATGTATACATGATTGGGTATTCAAAGTGAGCAGTAATTTGCTTTTCTTTTTTCATAATTTTTTATTTATTTATTTTTCTTCCATATTTGTCAACAACAACAAAGAAAACAAATACATTTACAACAATTTCCATATCCAATAAGTATATATATTGACAAAAAAAACCTTTACCCACCCTATCCCTCCCACCCCCCATTCCCAACCCTCCATAATCTACACCCCCTACCGCCCCCCACCGGCCGCAAAAAAAAAAAAAGGAGGAGGGGGGTGGGGCGCTAACATATCCTTCACCCGTTCCACATGAGACCCACTTCTCTTACCGCTAAGCTCTATATTTCTCATTGAATATTTCTTATCCCTGTGAACTTTCTTCAAATAGTTTCCTTCCCTTTTCTGAGTTTCTAAATATATTCCAACTTGACCATGTTAAATCATATTGTTCTTTCTTATTTTTGGCGGAGAGTACTAGGTCCTCCATGGCTTCTATTTCTCTAATCCGGTTTAGCCATTCTAGAATTGATGGGGGTCTTATATCCCTCCAATGCAGGGGAATCCCAACATTAGCTGCATTGATCATGTGGCATATTACTGATCTTTTATAGGACTGAACCGGAATCTGTGAGCAATGAAGGAGGAATAGTGCGGGGTCGTCTGGTATTTGTAATTCCGTAATTTCCTGAATAATTTTTTGAATCTCCAACCAATATTGCCGTATTTTCTTACAGGACCAAAATATGTGTAGAATTGACCCGCTCTCTTCCCCACATCTCCAGCACCTATCCGAATTCTCCCCTGAAAATTTATTAAGTTGTACCGGAGTATAGTACCACTGCGTCAGAGGTTTATAATTGGCTTCCTGGGTTCGAGTGCAAACTGAAGAATTAAAAGTCAAATAAATGATTTGTTTACGTTGCAGTGGGGAAAAAGTCCTATTTAGGTCTCTTTCCCACTTACTAATGCCAGGCATCACATAATCAACCGGTGGTTTGTTTAATAGTCTATACATCTTAGAAATTCCTTGTAAGAATAGTTCTTTCTCTTTGCAATATGATTCAAAGGTCGTTAGTTGCCGTTGGAAATTTGTAGGTGGTCCTAGAGATCTCAAAAAATGATTAATTTGATAAGCTTGCCACAGATTAATTTCAAAAGGGCCCCCTACTTGGGTCAATATTTTGACAGTTGGCCACGTCTCTGATTTGAGGAAATGTGATGCTTGATATAGCCCCTTATCTTTAAGATTTCTAAATGCTCCAGTTTCCATACCTGGGAGAAAACCTGGGTTCCCCAGGATAGGAAACAAAGGTGATTGTCTTGATGAGAAATTTATATTTTTACAAATCCTTGCTGTAATTCGTAGCGTTGTTCCAATTAAGAGGTGTTTCTTAAAAGAACTTGGCAATACTGTATAACACCAAGGTGCTCTACATAAAGGGACAGGACTCTTCTGTTGTTCCATATTAACCCATCTCTTTAGATCCGTGTGTCTACACCAGTCTACTACTCTCAGTAAATGTACTGCATAATAATACTTTTTTATGTCCGGTACTGCAATCCCCATAAAATCTTTTGGTAATGTCAACAGATCTCGTCTAATCCTTGGTCGCTTTCCTGCCCAAATAAATTTCGTAAAGAGTGTGCGTACTTGCTGCAAAAAGATATTGGGGATCCTAATTGGCAGTGCTTGAAGTAAATATAGGATTTTCGGGAGGATAGTCATTTTAATTATATTAGTACGACCAAACCACGAGTGTAGGCCATGTTGTAATTTATCAAAAAGAGATCTAATTGAGTTATATAGTGGCGGAAAATTTATCTTAAAAGTATCTTTTTATTTTTGCAGGTATATTTGTACCCAGATACTTTAGAGACTTACTCCATTTAAAGCCAAAGTTTGAGTGTATAATATTTCGTAGTGAAGGTGTTATCGCAACGCTCATGGCTTCTGATTTACTGTGATTTATTTTCAAGTTGGATAGACTACCATATTTCTCAATCTCTCCTACTAAGTTGGGGAGAGAGATATGTGGATATGACAAAGAGAACAAAAAGTAATCCGCATACGCAGAGACCTTGTGTGACCTTTCTCCTACCTGTATTCCCCGTCTGGGTTTTGACAGATACTATTTAAAAAAGGCTCTAATGACAGAGCAAAAAGTAAGGGTGACAAAGGACATCCCTGGTGCGTACCATTCAAGATACTGAAAGGTTTCGAAAGAACACCATTAACCCTTACAACCGCCTGAGGGGACGCATAGACGGTCGTGATCCAGCCAACCATACGTTCCCCTAGGCCCATCTGTTTCAGTACCTCGAAAAGGTATCGCCAGTTCACTCTATCAAATGCTTTCTCAGCATCAGTGTCCAGAAACACACAAGGGGTATTCGTCTCGTTAGCCTGATGGACCAAATTCAGTACCTTTGTTGTGTTATCCCTTCCTTCCCTTGTTGGAATAAAGCCCACTTGATCTAAATCAACCAAATGTGAAAGCCACGGTTGAAGTCTAACAGCCAATATTTTAGAAAAAAAATTTAAATCGACATTAAGTAAAGAAATAGGTCTGTAGCTTCCGCACCCTGCCGGGTCTTTCCCCTCCTTCGGAATTACCGTAATCTGTGCTCTAAGTGTATTCCGAGGGAAGGCTGAGGTCAGGCCCACTGCATTAAATTAAAATCTTTTATAATTTGTTCACTAAGTATGTCCGCAAATTCTTTATAGTATATTATACCAAAGCCATCTGGACCTGGTGCCTTTCCATTTTTAATCGTTTTTAATATCATGTTAAGCTCCTCAACCAAAATAGGTTTTTCTAAATTATGGTGGGTTGGGGAAGATAGTCTAGTAAGGCCTGTTGATGAGAGGTACTCTTCTATTAAGGACGTTGAAGTGGGTATTTCTTTCAAATTATACAGGGTAGAATAGTATTCTCCAAAAGTCTGAGCAATATCTTTTGGCATTTGTATTAATTGTCCCTCTCTCCCTTTAATTTGTGATATATATGTTGGTCTATTTTTTTCTTTAATTTTCCCTGCTAGATGTCTACTGCATTTATCCCTCATTTCGTAGTTTACTTTCTTGGCTCATTGCAATACAGCTATAGCTTTAAAACGTAAGATATCCGTTAACTGTCTTCTCAAATATCCAAGCTCCCTTCCTGCTGTAGATAGTTGTGTATTTTTATGTTGAATTTCTAATACCTGAATTTCCTCTAGTAAAGTCCTAATCTGTTTATCTCGTTTTTTATTCAAAATTGATCCGTGTTTGATCAAAATTCCTCTGATCACCGCCTTGTGTGCCTCCCACACCATACATGGGTCGCTCCCTGGAGTATCATTTATTTGAAAATATGCTGACATTTCTTTAACTAAATCTTTTTTCACATCAGAATTCTGAAGTAAACGTTCATTTAATCGCCAGCTCTTCTCCTGAGGGAGAGTCGCATTGGAGAGGGAAAGACACAAGGAGATTGGGGCGTGGTCAGACCAGGTTATATTTCCAATATTAATTTCTGTGACCGAGGATATCAAATAGTGCGGAATCAGGAACATGTCAATACGAGAATAAATTTGATGGGGATTAGAAAAGAAAGTATAGTCTCTCTCTTCTATATGTAAAATCCTCCAAATATCCACTAATTGTAGATCATGTATCTTTCGGAGTATACTTCTTCTAATCCTTTCTGGAATTGATGATGTCCCTGAGGAGGTATCAATTCTAGGGTCTAAAACGATATTAAAATCTCCTCCTAAAATTAACTTGCCCTCGGTAAATTCCTCTAATTCACACAGAGTTTTCTTCAGGAAAGTATCTTGGTGTTTGTTTGGGGCATATAATGTGGCCAACGTCACTTTAATATTACCAATACAACCCTTAAGAAAAATAAATCTCCCATTGGGGTCCACACATTTGTCTACAAGAGTCCATGGGATCCGATTAGAAATTAGTATGGAAACCTCTTTAGATTTTGCCTGTTGATTCGGTGCGTGGTAAACACAGGGAAAGAATCTATTTTGAAGAAATGGCAACCCTTTTTCCCTGAAGTGTGTCTCTTGAACAAATGCGACATCTGTCCCTGAACGCTTCAGGTCATCCAACAACATCCTTCTTTTTTCTGGGACATTAAGTCCTTTAGCGTTCAGGGAGGTAACCTTCACTCCCTCCATCTCTCTTCCCCCTTCCTCCCCCCCCCTCCTCTCTCCCTTCCCTCCCTTCCCCTATGTCCCCTTGCCTCCCCCCTCTCCTATTCCCCTCTCTCCCCCCCCTCTCAAAAAAAAAAGAAGCCCCACTGCCCCTAAGCCCCAATGGGGACACACCTTTAACTGAGCCACTCGATTGGCTTCAGTTGGTGTAACACCTAATTAGGGGCCTGGTCCTAGAGGCTGAGAAACCCCGGCCTACCTTCTTCCACCCCCCGGCAATAATCCCAATTTACAATAGTATGGAAGATCAAATATAACCATATAATCTCTCTTTTTTTTTCCCCTTCTCCCCTTCTCCTTCTCTTTCTTCTTCTTTCTTTTTTTTTTTTTTCTTTCCCCTTCCCTTTCCTTCTCTTATATTCTCTTTTTTTCCCTCCTTTTCTTCCCTTTCCCTTTTCTATCCCCTCCCTCCTTTCTTTTCCTTTTCTCATCAGACTTTCTACATATTTAATTTCATATGTATTATATCCAAGAGCTTAGTTTCCATCTCTTTTACTTACCCTCTTCACCCATCTATCTCCCACCTTCCTTCCCCCCTTACTATGTCCCCCCCTTCTCCCCCCTTCTCCCAACTATATACATATCCTTTAGGCTGCCCCAGAGATACGCATACAATGAGGTCAAAAATAAGTAAAATACAACAATATATAAATAAATTTTCCTCAACTCATTACTTCTAGAGTCATATCACTAAATTATGCATCTCTGAGCTAACCTCTAATCATATCATACATCATTTAATATTCAACATGCATTATTTATAATTTTATAAAAAATATTATAACTCCAAAATAATTCTCCTCTACTCCGTCCTCCTCCCTGCTCAGTCCCTAAGTCTCAACCTGGACTCCAAGACTCAACAGAAAAAAATAAAAATAAAACAATACTGGCATATTAATACATTCTACCAATATCAATGGCAAGTAACTTCTTCCTCTAATATTTCCCCTTCCTTCTGCCAAACCCCTCCTACTGCCCCAAGTTTCCCCTCCTCCTCCGCCCCCTCTCTCCACATATCTAAACTAAATTTGTGTTAATCTTAATCCAGTGTGAGTCGTGTAGTAAAAAAAATTAAAAAAAATTATCTAATATATCTATATGTCTAATGTATCAGAAATTGTGTCTAATCAGCATTCTAGTGTTATTTCAGAAAAATAATGTGCACGGATATATATATATATATATATATATATATATATATATATATATATATATATAAAAACAAAATTTTTGTTATAAGGTCTCATTTTCATTCCTATTATGAGACAAAAAAAAGGAACAGAGGAGAGGGAGAGACAGAGTAAAGGAAGGAGAGAAAAAGAAAAGAAGGGAGGGGAGAGGGAGGAACTCAAAAATTTACAAATAACAATGCAAAGAATAAATAAAGCCCTAAGAGCTCAGTCTGGAAACAAGTTCTTTATTCAAAATACCAAACAATTACTGATCACTTCATTAACCCTTTAAGGGGCTTCCTAATGTTTCTTCTTCTACATTTAGTGGGCCCTTTGCCTCTAATGTATATATTTTTTGCTTTGGTGGTCCTGGGATATGTTGCAGCCAGTCTGGTAATTCCAATGTCTCTATCTCCAGGAACGTAAACAAGTATGGTAAGTCTGATAGTTGTCGTAGAGGGAATAACCACGTATTTTTTTTAACAGTAAGAGAAAAGGGGTATCCCCAACGGTAAGTTGCCCCAGACTTCCTAATTTCCTCTAAAAGAGGGCGCAACATTGTTCTACATTTAGGGTGGCCCATGAAAGATCAGGTAGGATTTTTATCTGGGATCCCTCAAACAAAACTTCTCCCACCTCCCAGGCTTTGCGACTTATCATCTCCTTATGAGCGTATCGATGGAAACAACATATCACATCTCTAGCTCTATTTACATTAGTTGAATGTGGTCCCAGTGATCTATGGATTCTTTCAAACTCAAAAGGAATGTGGGGGGGTATTCATCTGTAGGCAAATCGCTAAAATAGCCTCTCTTAGTTTCTCTTTTTCAATTGACTCTGGGATTCCCCTGAACCTCAAGTTCTTATGACGGCTGTGATCCTCAATCTCCTCCAGCCTTAATTGTACCACATTTGTTTGGGCAGAACAATGTGTTTGCACCTGTTCTAATTGAACGACACGTTTTTCTAAAGAAGCTAATAATGTTTCATCCTGTTTTGATTTATCTGTTATTTGCTGTATGTCTCCCCTCATTACTTCCAAGTCTTTTCGATGTAATTCCTCTACCCGTGCGACTAAAGCTTCCATATCATCTTCCACCCGTGAGACAAACATCTCTAAATCCACACGGGTAGGAAGTACCTGTAGATCTTCACGGGTTGGGAGAGCTTGTATCAGTGTCCTAAGATCTAATTCATGTGTTTCAGAACATGACGGTGGTATATCAGAGCCCACCTGGTTTGCCAGGGATCCCAGAGGTTCCATTGTGATCCCTGTCTCACTCTCCAAAGAAAATACAGAGGCCTCAGTAATAACAGTTTTTGTAGGCAGGATGTTCACTACAGGTTTATACTGCTCGTCTTTCTCTTTACTGAGAAACCTGTCTTTTAACATACAACGTACCTCTATGCCTCTATCAGGTCTCTCAGTCCGGTCTTTCAATACAGTCCCTTAGTCTGGCATACACAGCTCCGACTGCGTCCGCGTCTCTGAGTGTGTTCCCAGCGTGTCTCCAGGCATGCTTCCAAACGTACCTCTGAGCGTGTCTCCAAGTCACGTGGGCCGCTCTCCACTCCGCTCTCTGTCTCCCGGATACGAGCTGCGGCCGCCGCTCGCGTCAGAGGAAAGAATCTCGAGATCTCCGTTTGCGACGCCTGGACTATCGGGTTAACTAGCTTTACAACTTTAACTTTCACTTTCCTTTCTCTTTTCTTCATCCCGGGGGGGGGGGGGGAATCCTTCAGAGGTAATGTCTTTTGCTGATCTTTTGCTGGATATCAATGATATCAAGAGATCTCACAATCTTCCTTTACTGCTTCATATCAGCTGGGTGGGTGGATGTAGGGAGCTCCGAGTAGTATGTTACTCTGCTACTCCGCCATCTTGCGGCCATGCCCCCACTCCCCGTACTAGGAATTTGCTTTTCACATGATTGGATAAATAAAGTAATAATTCACAAGAATTTTTGAAAACATAAAGAGAGGGCATTCAATCAGTAAGACCTAACTAGTAGGCTTGTAGCAAGGCATAAGAACAGCAAGGAGCAAAAATTAGAAATTATAGATAGAAACAGGATTCGAAGAAATATATGTAGAGCACATTGCTAAAATATCTGTTATAAAATTGATATTGGTTGATCACTTTTAAATGCATTTAACAAAAAAATTAAAGATTCTTTTTTGTTTAAATTTTATCTAGCAAATCTACTGTACAGTGAGATGTTACTTTTAAGAGAAACAGTATTTTTTGGTGGTATAAAAAAAATACATCTTTTAAAAAAAAAATTGTCTTTTAAATGAAAATATGCATAAAAAATTAGGTATTACATACCTCTGCATTGCTGGTAATAAGTAGACAATCTTTAGTAGAATCATTGGCAATAAGTGAAGCATCAGTGTCAAAAAGACTGCCTGTGGTGACATTCTGGATGGGTTTCAGATAGGCAATTTCATTTTGCTTTGAGTCCAGTGTGACACATACATCATATGAGAATGGAAAAGGTAAACTTGTGTCACTTATCTCTGAAGGACAACCCAAGGTAAACTGAGGATATACATTTCCACCAATAGCTCCAAAAGAGGGCTGTGTATTTGACTTTCTGCATTTAAAGAATACTGTAACAACCACTGTTGCAATAAAAAAAAGGCAAATCAAACATATGGAAACTATCAGGTAGAATGTGATATTGGAAGATGATTTTGAATCATTATGCTTGTATATTATCTCAGGATGAACTTGCTGAAAGTTTTCAGCAACAACTAGGGTTAAAGAAACTGTGGATGATAAAGAGGGATTTCCATTGTCTTTTACCATGACTACAATTTTTTGCCTTAAAGATTCCACATCTGGAAGTTCCTTTGCAAGCCTAATTTCACCAGTGTATTGATCGATTGTAAATATTGAAGAATCCTGAACTTGTAGTAAGTGATATGAAAGCCAGGCATTGTGTCCAGAGTCAGTATCTACTGCAATAACTTTGGTCACAAGAAAACCTCTCTCTGCTGAGTAAGGAATAAATTCAAATAATGCTGGTCCCTCGTTGTCAGGTGATGGGTAGAGAATCTTAGGGGCATTATCATTCTTGTCAATGATACATATCCTTACAGTTACATTACTGCTTAGAGGAGGAGATCCACTGTCCTTAGCCATCACTTGAAATTGAAACTCACGTAACTGCTCATAGTCAAATGATCTTTGAGCATAAAGTACCCCAGTCATTGAGTTTATGGAAATATAAGTGGATACTGGCAATTCTTCAGTATTATTGGTTAACATAGAATAAATAATTTTTGCATTTTCGTCATGGTCAAGATCAGATGCACAAATCCTGTACACAGAGGTTCCAAGCAAATTGTTTTCTTGAATATAGATAACATAATTTGTTTTCTCAAACATAGGAAGATTGTCATTCACATCTGAGATTGATAGTTTCAGAGTTTTGGTAACTGACAGATGTGGTGATCCTCTATCCATAGCTTTGATGGTTATGTTATAGTCGTTGGCTCTTTCCCGGTCCAAGTTAGCTGAAGTAACAAGTTTGTAATAATTAGTAGACGAAGGAACTAATTGAAAAGGTGACTTATCAATAATCTCACAAAGAACTTCCCCATTTTCTCCTGTGTCCATGTCAAAGATATTAACAAGGGCTATAACTGTTCCAAGTGGTGAATTCTCAGGAACTGATGCCAAAAGAGATGTTATGATTACTTCTGGGACATTATCATTAACATCGGTAACTTGTATAAACACCTTACAATGAGCCGTCAGGCCTCCCCCATCTTTAGCTTCCACTGTAAGCTCATATTTATCTTTCTCTTCATAGTCCAACTTTCCCATTAGAATAACATCTCCTTTTAAGGGGTCAATGGCAAACAGGTTTTGTGCATTTGCAGGAACTTCAATAAGTGTGTAAGTTATTTGTGCATTAATTCCTTCATCCACATCAGTAGCATTTAACTGAAGAATTAGGAAACCACTTTGGGTATTTTCATACAGGCGTACCTGATAACTGTCTTGGCTAAATTGGGGGAAATTATCATTTACATCATGAACCTTCATCTTTATTAAAGCTGTCCCACTTTTCACAGGTTTTCCACCATCAAAGGCTGTTAAGATTAATTCAAAATAGTTTTGCTTCTCGCGATCAATGGGTTTGTCTAGCACAAGTTCAGGATATGTTTTCCCATCAGATGCAATTTTTTCTCCTAGCTTAAAAAAGTCATTATCACTGAGCCTATAACCTTGCAATGAGTTAACACCAAGATCTGGATCTTTTGCTGTCCCAAGAGCAAATCTTGTTCCAGGTAAAACAAGCTCACTCATTTCTAAATCAAATATGTTCTTGGAGAATTGTGGTGAATTATCATTCACATCTTGTATGTAAACTATAACTGTGTAAAAATTCAATGGGCTTTCAATTACTAATTCAACAGTTAATGAGCAAGCCTGCTGGTCCCCACACAATTCCTCCCGGTCTATTCTTTCTATAATGTACAGATCTCCATTCTGTAAATTAATGTTAAAATACTGTTTCCTGGCAGGTGATGCAATCTGTAACTTTCGACTTAATAAGTTCTTAATGTTTAAGTTCAGATCCCTTTCAATATTTCCAACTTTAGATCCTTGTTTTAGTTCCTCCTGTATAGTATACTGAAGCTGAGCATTTACAAAATTACACAGAATAAGGATCAGAGAAAATATAACTTGCCATGCCATTGTACTGTTGACGACTCTGCACCTCTTCTTCACTCTTCTTATTCAGAATAAATTACAAATAATTTGCAATCCTGTGGTTATTGTGGTTATGATAAAATTATTTGTGTGAGATTCTGTATATAGATTGTAATGCTGCTTCAATGTGCAATGCGAGATTGTAGTAGGGTTTAGAATAGCTCTACTATACATTTTGTTTGTACAAATCTACTTATGGTCTACAGTGACATCTAAAGGTTGAAATCAGGAAATGCAAGAAAGGTAGAAGTAGAGAAAATCTAGCTTATGCCAATAAAGTTAGATTTTACTGTACACACACACATATATATATATATATATATATATATATATATATATATATATATATATATATAAATATAAATATATATATACACATACATACAGTGCCTTGAAAAAGTATTCATACCCCTTGAAATTTTACACATTTTGTCATGTTACAACCAAAAACGTAATTGTATTTTATTGGGATTGTATTAATAGACCAACACAAAGTGGCACATAATTGTGAAGTGGAAAGAAAATGATAAATGGTTTTAATTTTTTTTTACAAATAAATATGTGAAAAGTGTGGCGTGCATTTGTATTCAGCCCCCTTTACTCTGATACCCCTAACTAAAATCTAGTGGAACCAATTGAAGTCACCTAATTAGAAAAAAAGCATGGTGTGTTCAGGGTGATGTGCGGTGTTAGGATTTTACCACACATAGCGTTTTGCTTTTAAGCCAAAAAGTTAAATTTTGGTCTCATCTGACCAGAGCACCTTCTTCCACATGTTTTCTGTGTCCCTCACATAGCTTCTCGCAAACTGCAAACGAGACTTCTTACGGCTTTCCTTCAACAATAGCTTTCTTCTTGCCACTCTTCTATAAAGGCCAGATTTGTGGAGTGCACGACTAATAGTTGTCCTGTGGACAGATTCTCCCACCTGAGCTGTGAATCTCTGCAGCTCCTCCAGAGTTACCATGGGCCTCTTGGCTGCTTCTCCCATGAATGCTCTCCTTGTTCGGCCTGTCAGTTTAGGTGGACGGCCATGTCTTGGTAGGTTTGCAGTTGTGCCATACTCTTTCCATTTTCAGATGATGGCTTGAACAGTGCTCTGTGAGATGTTCAAAGCTTGGGATATATTTTTTATAACCTAACCCTGCTTTAAACATCTCCACAACTTTATACCTGACCTGTCTGGTGTGTTCCTTAGCCTTCATGATGCTGTTTATTTACTAAGGTTCTCTAACAAACCTCTGAGGGCTTCACAGAACAGCTGTATTTATACAAATATTAAATTACACACAGGTGGACCCTAATTAGGTTCTAAAAGCAATTAGTTCCACTAGATTTTAGTTAGGGGTATCAGAGTAAAGGGGGCTGAATACAAATGCACGCCACACTTTTTGCATATTTATTTGTAAAAACAACTAAAAACCATTCATCATTTTCCTTTCACTTCACAATTACGTGCCACTTTGTGTTAGTCTATCACATAAAATCCCTATAAAATACATTTACGTTTTTGGTTGTAACATGACAAAATTTGGAAAATTTCAAGGGGTAAGAATACTTTTCAAGGCACTGTATATATTTATTGAATAATAAAGGAACGATTTCTCTGGCACCCACCTAAATTTTGGTTTGGCTTGGAGAAAAAGTTGTATTTTTGACAGACAAAGAGGCCATGTCTTACTTAATATGTATAGTTTAACAATAATAACCACTTCAATACTGTGTACTTTTACCCCCCATCCTGCCCATGCCAATTTTCAGCTTTCAGCGCTGTCACATTTTGAATGACAATTGCGTGGTCATGCAACACTGTACCTAAATTAATTTTTTATAAAAAAAAATCACACAAATAGAGCTTTCTTTTGGTAGTATGTAATCACTGCTGTTTTTTTTCCTTAAAAAAAAATATTTTTTTTTTCTTTTTTTATATTTTTTCGTTTCTGTCAGAATTTTTTTTAAATAAGTAATTTGTTTCCTTCACTGATGTGCGCTAATGAGGCTGCACTGATGGGCACTGATAGGCACTGATGAGCACTGATAAGGTGGCACTGATGAGGCACTATTATCCTGCACTCTTGGGCACTGATAGATGGCACTGATATGTGGCACTAATGGGCACTGATAGGTGCCATTGATGGGCACTGATAGGCAGCACTTACAGTGGGTACGGAAAGTATTCAGACCCCCTTACATTTTTCACTGTTTGTTATATTGCAGCCATTTGCTAAAATCATTTAAGTTCATTTTTTTCCTCATTAATGTACACACAGCACCCCATATTGACAGAAAAACACAGAATTGTTGACATTTTTGCAGATTTATTAAAAAAGAAAAACTGACATATCACATGGTCCTAAGTATTCAGACCCTTTGCTGTGACACTCATATATTTAACTCATGTGCTGTCCATTTCTTCTGATCATCCTTGAGATGGTTCTACACCTTCATTTGAGTCCAGCTGTGTTTGATTATACTGATTGGACTTGATTAGGAAAGCCACACACCTGTCTAAATAAGACCTTACAGCTCATAGTGCATGTCAGAGCAAATGAGAATCATGAGGTTAAATGAACTGCCTGAAGAGCTCAGAGACAGAATTGTGGCAAGGCACAGATCTGGACAAGGTTACAAAAAAACTTCAAAAAACACCTGAAGGACTCCAAGATGGTGAGAAATAAGATTCTCTGGTCTGATGAGACCAAGATAGAACTTTTTGGCCTCAATTCTAAGCGGTATGTGTGGAGAAAACCAGGCACTGCTCATCACCTGTCCAATACAGCCCCAACAGTGAAGCATGGTGGTGGCAGCATCATACTGTGGGGGTGTTTTTCAGCTGCAGGGACAGGATGACTGGTTGCAATCGAGGTAAAGATGAATGCGGCCAAGTACAGGGCTATCCTGGATGAAAACCTTCTCCAGAGTGCTCAGGACCTCAGACTGGGCCGAAGGTTTACCTTCCAACAAGACAATCACCCTAGGAGTGGCTTCACAACAACTCCGTGACTGTTCTTGAATGGCCCAGCCAGAGCCCTGACTTAAACCTAATTGAGCATCTCTGGAGAGACCTAAAAATGGCTGTCCACCAACGTTTACCATCCAACCTGACAGAACAGGAGAGGATCTGCAAGGAGGAATGGCAGAGGATCCCCAAATCCAGGTGTGAAAAACTTGTTGCATCTTTCCCAAAAAGACTCATGGCTGTATTAGATCAAAAGGGTGCTTCTATTAAATACTGAGCAAAGGGTCTGAATACTTAGGACCATGTGATATTTCAGTTTTTCTTTTTTTATAAATCTGCAAAAATGACAACAATTCTGTGTTTTTCTGTCAATATGGGGTGCTGGGTGTACATTAATGCATTAATGAGGGAAAAAAAAGAAACTTAAAAGATTTCAGCAAATGGCTTTAATATAACAAAGAGTGAAAAATGTAAGGGGTCTGAATACTTTCCATACCCACTGTATGTGCAATGATGGGCGGCACTGATGAGCAGGCACTGATGGGCACTGAAAGGCAGCACCGACTTGCATTACTTATGGGCACAGATTAGCATCACTAATGGGCACAAATTGGCATCGCTTCTGGGCACAGATTGGCATCACTTCTGGGCACTGTTAGGGTTGCACTGATAATCAAGGTACTGATGATTAGTGGCCTGATTATCTGTACAGTCTCCCCTATGAGGAGATGCTGCTGATTGGCTCTCCTCCCCTCACACTCTGTCAGTGCGAGGAGAGTCGATTACCAGCACCTTCTTGTTTACATGTGATTAACTGTAATAGGACACAGCTCATCACATGGGTAAAAAGCAGTATCATCGGCTCTTTACCGAGATCGGGGTCGCACTGTGTCCCAGAACCACAGTGCGCCCATGATCGCAGTGCTGCATGCCCCCGCAGGTATGCTAGCACAGTTTCCTGGGCAGTTTCCTGCCCATTCTATACGGCGGGTGGGGGGTAGTTAACCATCACAATTGAACTAATAAATTGTAAGAAAATTATACTGAACAGCCACACAATAGAATAATACTTTTGTACAAGCTTTAACCACTTCCCGCCCAGTCAATAGCATATTGACGTCCGGGAAGTGGTTCAGTTGTCCACACTGGACGTCATATGATGTCCTGCAGGATAACAGCCACCGCGCGCCCGGGGGGGCTCGCATCGCGGCGATTGGTGGAGCGGTGGGTCAGTCTGACCCACCGCTACACTGATCTCGGTAAAAAGCCTCCGGTGGAGGCTTTTTACCACGTGATCAGCCGTGTCCAATCACGGCTGATCACAATGTAAACAGGAAGAGCCGTTGATCGGCTCTTCCTCACTCGCGTCTGACAGACGCGAGTAGAGGAGAGCCGATCGGCGGCTCTCCTGACAGGGGGGGTTTGCGCTGATTGTTTATCAGCGCAGCCCCCCCTCGGATACCCACACTGGACCACCAGGGAAGCCCCCCAGGACCACAGGGAAGCCCCAAGCATGTGGATGGCCCCCATGGCCATCCACATGTAGAAAAATAAAAAAAAATAAAAAAATGCCAATCAGTGCCCACAAATGGGCACTGACTGGCACTATGATGGCACAACCACAATGTGTGGTGGCTGGCATTGCTGGGCATCAGTGTCCATCAGTGCCACCTACTAGTGTCCATCAGCGCCACCTATCAGTGCCCATCCGTGCCCATCTGTGCCCATAAGTGCCCACCTATCAGTGCCCGTCTGTGCCACCTATCAGTGCCGCCTATAAGTGCCCATCAGTGCTGCCTATAAGTGCCAATCAGTGCCGCCTATAAGTGCCAATCAGTGCCGCCTATGAGTGCCAATCAGTGCCGCATACCAGTGCCACATATCAGTGCCCATCAGTGCCGCCTATCAGTGCCCATCATCAGTGCCCATCAGTGCCACCTCATCGGTGCCCATCAGTGTCGCCTTATCAGTGCCCTTCAGTGCCGCCTTATCAGTGCCCGTCATTGAAGTAGAAAAGGTACTTATTTACAAAAAAAATTACAGAAACAAAGAAAAACATATTTTCTTTTTCGTACATCACGGAAACAGAGCGACTTAGTCATTACTAATGGGTTATATAGTTTACCTTCAGGTGTTGGCACTGGCCAATTCCAAACCGGAAGTACCCTCCCCTATATAAGCCCCTCCCACCCGGGAGCACCTCAGTTTTTTGCCAGTGTCTAAGGTGTTGGCCAAAGAGTAACATGTGTTTTCACTGGGCTTGCGTACAGGTTCTTTTGGGCCTTAGTAAGCTGTTCCGGATCCCACCAAAAAAGCTTCATAGCTAAACGGTCGGTACCCGGGCCTTGCAGCAGAAGAGCAAGGTTTTGCCTGTAATGCTTCTCTTAGGAGGGCTGGACCCTGGGATCCAGAGCTCTGGTCATACCCACGACCAAGACGCTGTCTGTGCAGGGTGCTATACAGGTCCAGGGGAGTGGAATCCTTGGGAACCCGGTCCCTGAAGGTTTAATTACAATGCCTGCCGTGATAGGTGAAGTTTGGACTTTTGTGGACCAAACAAAGTCCTGCGGCGGGGATCAGGTAAGTGGGGGCCCTCAGGAACTTGGTTCTATTGGGGGACCCCCAAGCCTAATTTGTCTTTCTGTCTGTTACCTAACGGTATTCCCGCTAAATATCTGTGTTTGCCTATAACTACTGAAAATGTTAAATTTTAATAGTAGTCAAGAAAAAAAAAAAAAAAAACAGGGACCGCGGTACCTGTGTTAAACCACTAGAGGCCGCTGTAGTCCATTTTTCTTGTAATGTGGATCTTTGGTTTTCTCAACTCAAAAGATCCAGGCAGCTGGTAAGTTTCTCTGAGGGAATCCACTTCCTCTGCCCTGTTGCTGCGTTCATCCACCGCACAGGCCCTCCGGCAAAAAGGGCCCTGGCTCCTAGTCCTCTGTTGGTTTTCGAAAAGGGCGCCATTGGCGCACGGGCGCGCGCGCGGGCGCGTGCACGCGCCTCCTATGAAAAAAAAGGGGCGGGGCGGGTGGATGACGCTCGATGCGCGCCGCGGCGCTTCTGCGCATGTGCGGGCGTCCCAGCATGGTTAAAAGACACAGTACAAGTGTCAGCTGCATGCAAACAGAGCTAGCAACAAACAGTGGCACACAGAGGCGGTTGATGCAGGCATCCCCATAGAAAGGCACTTTAGTGGACACCAGCTGGTATATAGCAGCACCTGTGTTAGACTATTACCAGCAAAAATTGGTGTATGACGACGGGAATACCTCAGCTTTGTGCTTAAAGGATATGTCGTCCAGACGCTCCGGAAATAGATCTTCCAGGAAGCCAAAGGGGTCTCCATCGGGCTCTGAGGATATTGGGCATGCTTGCACTGCACCAATCTCCCCTGAGAATGCAGAGGTCAGTAGCCGTAGAAACCCCGCAGGAATGCCTGGTGCTGCGGCTGTCCCCAGTCCACCTGCTCCTGTATATATAACAGAGGAGGTTTTATCCTCAACTCTGGGAGGATTAGAAGAGAGATTAACAGCATTGATCGCTGCTTCCCTATCTCAGGGAAAGCGCGTCCGATCTCCGTCTCCTCCTTCAGAGTGCCTGTTAGTGGAGGAACAGCCCCACACAGAGATCGACCTACCTGAAGGGGATCAGGATGAGGTTGATTCACTTATAGAGGAATCAACAGTGGAAGAACCTTTCTCAGCTTCTCAGGCTGAAAGATTATGGGTTCAGTCTCTGACTAACATGGTCCGATCAGCATTTAAAATGCCTCTGGCGGAACCACCATCCACTACGGTTTCCTCGCTGGGGTCGCTAAAAGCTCCCCAGGCTGTCTGTTCCTTCCCAATCCACCCTTTATTAGAAGGGCTTATTTACCAGGATTGGGAGCATCCTGATAAAATATTTGCTCCCCCCAAGAGATTTCCGGTGATCTATCCCATGGAGGATAAGTTCATAAGAAAATGGAGGGTCCCTATAGTGGACGCAGCCATCTCTTCTGTTAACAAATCACTGACATGTCCAGTAGATAATGTTCCAATGTTCAAAGACCCAATAGATAAAAAATTGGAGTCTTTACTAAAATCTGCTTTCTCTACAGCAAGTATGGTGACACAACCTGCGGTAGCAGCGATTGGAGTCTGCCAAGCAGTGAAAGATCAGTTGAAACAAGTCTTAAGGGACTTACCAGATCAGCAGGCTCATGCCCTAGCTGACCTGCCTAGAGCCTTGTGTTTTGCGGTGGACGCCATAAAGGATACAATCCAACAGGCCTCCCGCTTTACGCTGTCTATAGTACATATGCGTAGGCTTCTGTGGCTCAAAAACTGGTCTGCTGAAGCTCCCTGTAAAAAACTGCTGGTTAGCTTCCCATTTCATGGAGAACGCTTATTTGGAGAAGATCTGGACAAATATATCCAGAAAATTTCTGCCGGTAAAAGTTCACTCTTACCGGTTAAGAACAAGGGTAGAAGTCCTTCTTTTAAGAGGCCTACCTCTCCAGTCCCGGGCACATCGGCTGTGAAGCAGTTCCGACGGCCTCCGCGGTCAAATTCAGGGGGCAGAAATCAGGGACAATCACAGGGTAACAAGAAGCCCTGGATCAAGAGAGGTACAAAACCTCCCCCTAAGGCATGAAGTATTGCCCCCGCTCAATCGGGTGGGGGGAAGACTTCAGTTGTTCACAGAGACCTGGCGGGACACCATCAGAGACAGATGGGTGCTCTCCGCAGTAAGTCTGGGATACAAGCTGGAGTTAAAAGGCACTCCTCCTGCCCAATTTATGAGGTCAAACGTGCCAAGAGATCCCCAAAAGAGAGGATCCCTCCTTCTGGCACTAGAACAACTATTGCTCCAAGGGGTAATCATGAAGGTTCCCCTGGAAGAAAGCGGATTCGGGTTTTACTCGAACCTTTTCACAGTCCCCAAACCAAATGGGGACGTGAGGCCCATATTAAATCTAAAAGGGCTAAACAAGTTCCTAAATATCAGGACTTTTTCGGATGGAGTCGATCCGATCAGTGGCCACCGCCCTACAAGGGCAGGAATGGCTAGCCTCGATCGACATAAGGGATGCTTATCTGCATATTCCCATCTTTCCGGCCCATCAGAAATTTCTACGCTTTGCAGTAGAAGGGCGCCATTTTCAGTTCAGAGCCTTACCTTTCGGTCTGGCCACAGCACCACGAGTGTTCACAAAAATTCTGGCCCCATTATTGGCCAATCTAAGAACACAGGGTGTAACGATAATGGCATATCTAGACGACCTGCTACTAATAGACCACTCAGTGGAAAAGCTGGAAGTAGCTATTCACAAGACAATCGAGTATCTGGAATATCACGGTTGGATTATCAACCGGGACAAGTCAGCCCTAAGACCAGTCAAAAGTCTGGAATACTTAGGGCTAAGGCTGGATTCAAATCAGAGAAAGATTTTCTTACCTCCAGAGAAGGTGTCGTCTTTAAGAAATTTGACCCACTTAGTGGGTACAAAAAGAAAACCATCCATACGTCTCTGCATGAGGCTGCTGGGAAAGATGGTGGCTTCATTCGAAGCGGTACCCTACGGTCAATTCCATTCAAGGAATTTGCAAAGGGCCATACTGTCAGCCTGGAACAAAAAAGTTCAGGCTTTAGACTTACCAATGTCCCTGTCCCCTTCCGTTCGCAAGAGCCTCCATTGGTGGTTGGTGCCCCAGAATCTGGAAAGAGGGAAACCCTTCAGTCCGGTTTCTTGGAAGGTGGTCACTACAGATGCCAGCCTCATCGGCTGGGGGGCAGTGCTGGAGCAATGGTCTCTCCAGGGCAGGTGGTCAGAAGCAGAAAAGGCCCTGCCCATCAATCTCTTAGAGATACGAGCAGCCCGGTATGCCCTAGTAGCATGGACATCCAAACTCCAGGGGTCCCCTGTCAGAATTCAATCAGACAATGCCACGGCAGTGGCATATATCAATCATCAGGGTGGCACCAAAAGTCGTGCAGCCCAGAAGGAAGCAAATTGCATCCTGGAGTGGGCAGAAAGATATGTCCCAGCCATATCCGCGGTTTTCATCCCAGGAGTGGAAAATTGGAGAGCGGACTTTCTAAGTCGCCAACAATTATGCCCGGGGGAATGGTCTCTTCACCCCGAGGTTTTCCAGGCAATATGCCAGCGGTGGGGAACACCGGATGTAGATCTGCTAGCATCCAGATTCAACGCAAAGGTGGACAGGTTTGTGTCTCGCACAAGGGATCCCCTAGCTTGCGGCTCGGATGCCCTAGTGTTCCCTTGGGATCGGTTCAAGCTGATATATGCATTCCCACCGCCACAATTGTTACCGCGATTACTCCGCAGAATCAGGGTAGAAAAGAAACCAGTGATTCTGGTGGCTCCAGCGTGGCCCCGAAGGGCATGGTACGCGGAGATTGTAAAAATGTCAGTGAGGAGTCCTTGGACCCTCCCACATCGTCCGGACCTGCTGTCGCAGGGACCGATATACCACCCTTCCTTACCAGCCCTAGGTTTGACGGCCTGGCTATTGAAGCCCACATTCTGAAAAAGAGAGGGCTCTCTAATTCTGTGGTATCTACCATGATCAATGCCAGGAAACCGGTATCCAGGCAGATCTATTATAGGATCTGGAAAGCGTACATTACGTGGTGTGAGACCAAGAAATGGCATCCACGTAAGTACATGATAGGGAGGATTCTGGACTTCCTACAGTGGGCTGTAGATAGGAAGCTGGCCTTGAGTACTATCAAGGGTCAGATTTCGGCCTTGTCAATATTTTTTCAAAGGCCCTTGGCTTCGCATTCACTAGTCAAAGCCTTTATACAAGGAGTGATGCGTATTAGCCCTCCGGTTAGTATTCCCATATGTCCTTGGGACTTAAACCTGGTTCTGTTGGTTCTACAGAAACAACCGTTTGAACCATTACAACACATTTCCTTGGTTCTTCTCACCAGGAAATTGGTTTTCTTAGTAGCCATTTGTTCGGCTAAAAGAGTGTCGGAATTAGCAGCTATGTCCTGTAAGGAGCCATATCTGGTTGTCCATAAGGACAGAGTAGTATTACGTCCTCATCCAGCCTTTCTTCCTAAGGTGGTATCGAGGTTTCATTTGAACCAAGATGTGGTTCTTCCTTCTTTTTTCCCCAAACCTAGCTCAGTAGAGGAAAAGTTATTACATTCTTTGGATGTGGTAAGAGCAGTTAAAGCTTATCTAAAAGCCACTGCTCAGATTTGCAGAACGGATTCTTTGTTTGTTCTGCCGGAAGGCCCCAGAAGGGGTCAGGCAGCATCAAAATCTACTTTAGCCAAGTGGATTCGACAGGTCATAATACAAGCCTATGGCTTGAGAAAGAGACCGCCTCCGTTCAAAGTTAGGGCGCACTCCACAAGAGCGGTTGGAACTTCATGGGCAGTGCATCACCAGGCCTCCCTGGCTCAAGTATGTAAGGCCGCAACATGGTCTTCGGTACACACGTTTACTAGATTCTATCAGGTAGACGTTAGAAGTCAGGAGGATGTCGCCTTTGGGCGCAGTGTGTTGCAGGCCGCAAAAGATCCTCATGCCTGATGGCGCCCAGCTTATGTACCCCCCCCTCATTTGGCATTGCTTTGGGACGTCCCATTAGTAATGACTAAGTCGCTCTGTGTCCCGTGATGTACGAAAAAGAAAAAGGGATTTTTATAACAGCTTACCTGTAAAATCCTTTTCTTGGAGTACATCACGGGACACAGAGCTCCCACCCCTCTTTTTGGGACACTTATTGCTTGGCTACAAAACTGAGGTGCTCCCGGGTGGGAGGGGCTTATATAGGGGAGGGTACTTCCGGTTTGGAATTGGCCAGTGCCAACACCTGAAGGTAAACTATATAACCCATTAGTAATGACTAAGTCGCTCTGTGTCCCGTGATGTACTCCAAGAAAAGGATTTTACAGGTAAGCTGTTATAAAAATCCCTTTTTTTTTCAACATTTTCGCTCTTTTTTCATTTGTTGTGCAAAAAATAAAAATCGCAGAGGCGATCAAATACCACCGAAAGAAAGCTCTATTTGTGGGAACAAAATGATAAAAAATTTGTTTGGGTACAGTGTAGCATGACCGCGCAATTGTCATTCAAATTGCGACAGCGCTGAAAGCTCAAAATTGGCTTGGGCAGGAAGCTGTATAAGTGCATGGTATTGAAGTGGTTAAAGGCTAGGTGCACCATTGAAAAGAAAATCTAATAAATGCACATGTTTTTGATTAAATAAAAATGTGAATGTATTATTTTTATTTACAGGAGCCTACAAAGCATTGCACCCACAATCAGTGGAGGAAGTATCAACAGACTACAAGTGTGCAGATTAACGCAATGTTACATGTTACATGTTACACCCTAAATACAAGTAACATGATTAAAAAGGTAAACTTAGCCTTTATGAAAACAAAGAAATCTATTTGATGTATTTGCATAATAACTTAGTGATGGTTTCTAGTTGCATTGTTAATGTACACATATAAAATGGAGTCACAATTTTAACAAAAAATGGGAATGTTGTATCTTACCTGTATGTTGCTCGTAGAGCGCAAGCTATTGTTACTAGGAACATCCCCTGTGTCAATCAAACTGCCTGTGGGGACATTCTGGACTGGTTTCAGATAAGCAATTTCATTCTGTTTTGAGTCCAGAGTCACAGACACATCATATGAGAATGGAAAAGGCAAACTTCTATCACTAATTTCAGATGGACACCCCAAGGTGAACTGTGGATATATATTTCCACTAAGCATTCCAGAAGTTGGAGGAATACAAGTTTTTCTGCATTTATATATTGCGGTAATCATTGCTGTGACAATGAATAACAAAGAAATGAGAGCTATTGCTATCACAAGGTACAAAGTGACATTAGATGAAGCTTCAGAATTACTGGAATGACGTTTTATCTCCGGAAGAGCAAGGTTAAAATTTTCAGCTACAACCAAGTTCAAAGTAACTGTTGATGACAGGGATGGGGTTCCATTGTCTTTCACAAGAATCATAATTTTTTGTCTGAAAGAAGCCATATCAGGAATGTCTCGGCCTAGTCTAATTTCACCAGTGTATTGACCAACAGTAAGTAAAGATGGATCAGAAACTTGGAGTAAGTGATACGAAAGCCAGGCATTGTGTCCAGAGTCAGCATCAACTGCAATTACTTTGGTCACTAAATAACTTTTTTCAGCAGAGTGAGGAATAAATTCAAATAATGTTGATCCTTCGTTGTCTGAAGATGGATAGAGAATCTTAGGGGCATTATCATTCTTATCAATGATACATAATCTTACTGTGACATTACTGCTTAGAGGAGGAGATCCACTGTCTTTGGCCATCACTTGGAACTGAAGCTCTCGTAACTGTTCATAGTCAAATGGTCGCTGTGCATACAGGACTCCAGTCATGGAGTTCATGGAAATATATGAGGCTATAGGTATATCCTCAGAACCATTGTTAATTAATGAATACACAACTCTTGCATTCTCTTTGTGGTCAAGATCCGCAGCATGTATTCTGTATAGAGAAGTCCCAGAGAGATTATTTTCCTGGGTGTAGATAACATAATTTGTTTTCTCAAAAATAGGAGAATTGTCATTCACATCAGAGATAGACAGTTTTATGCTTTTGATGACTGACAATGATGGAGATCCTCTATCCACAGCTTTGATGGCGATGTTATATTCGTTGACTCTTTCTCGGTCCAAGTTAGCTGAAGTTACAAGCTTGTAGTAACTGGTAGATGATGGAATCAGCTGAAAGGGTAATTTTCCATCAATATTACAAACAATTTCCCCATTTTCTCCAGTGTCCATATCATAGATATTAACAAGAGCTATAACCATACCAACTGGTGAATCCTCTGGAACTGATTCTGTTAGAGAAGTAATTGTTATATCAGGGACATTATCATTAACATCTACAACTTGTATGAACACTTTACAGTAAGCGCTCAGATCACCTCCATCTTTAGCTTCCACTGTGAGCTCATACTTGTCTTTCATCTCATAGTCCAAGTTTTCTGTTAATATAATATCACCTTTTTTAGAGTCTATTGCAAATAGTTGGCGAGCATTTTCAGGAACATCGCTAAGGGAATATGATATTTGTGCATATGACCCTTCATCATCATCTGTAGCATTCAGCTGAAGAATTAGAAAACCAACAGGAGTATTTTCTGGTAGGAATACTTGATATATATCTTCAGCAAATATTGGGTAATTATCGTTAACATCATGAATTTTGATCTTTATTAAAGCTGTCCCACGCTTTACAGGTTTTCCTCCATCAAAAGCAGTTAATATTAGTTCGAAGTAATTTTGTTTCTCACGATCAAGGGGCTTGTCCAGCAAAAGTTCTGGATGCTTTTTACCGTTGATACTTAATTTTTCACTAAAGATAAAACAATCATTGTCACTGAGTTTATAACCCTGTAAGGAATTGGAACCAAGATCTGGATCTTTCGCAGGATTAAGAGCAAATCGAGTTCCAGGTGAAGTTGATTCACTGATTCCTACATCAAAAATACTCTTAGAAAAGGTTGGTGAATTGTCATTAACATCTAGTATTTCAACATTAATAGTGTAAAATTGTAGGGGGCTTTCCATGACTGCCTCCACATTTATTGAACAAAATTGCTGGCCCCCACATAATCTTTCTCTATCTATTCTATTGGCAACATAGAGATCTCCATTTTGTAAACTAATGTTGAAATACATTTTTTTGGCACGTAAAACAATCTGAAATTTCCGAATAGATAAATCTTTAACATTTAAACTTAGATCCTTTAAAATATTTCCTACTACAGATCCTTGTTTCAGTTCTTCCTTAACTGAGTACTGAAGCTGAGCAGAAATAAGACCACAAGTGTAAAGAGAAAGCAAAAATGTCACTTGCCATTTCATGGTCCTGTGCATTAGTCCATACATCTTCTTTCTGTTTTCACTCTTTAGGTGATGAAATCCTAGGGTATAAATATATATATATATATGATTCAGGCATGAAGGAGACAGTGAAAATAATGCAATGTTGCAAATGTTTGCTTCTGAAATGTTCTGTAAGAAACAGTAGAGCTCAACATTTAGCTAGTTTAGTTTACTTATGGTCAACAGTGCCATCCAGGGGTTAAAATGAGGAACAGCAGCCAGTTTTACGAGCAACCATTTCATGTATGTAAATAAAGCAAAAATAATAATAAAAATCAGAACACAATGTTTTTAGGATGTGCTGGAAATGATTTATTTAAACATAGACTATAAATATTAAATTACATAAATGTGAACAAGCCTTTCAATTCGTTAAAAAATAAGATAATAGAAAGAAGGTAGGAAAGAAAGAACGATAGATAGATAGATTAGAACATATACAGTGGGTATTGAAAATAATCACCCCCCTTTAAAATAATCACATTTTGTTGCTTTGCAGCCTGAAATGAAGACAGACACTGTTTTTGTTTTATCCAGCTGAATTTACTGCAACTTATAATATCCAAGTGAAAGATACCAACATGTCAGAAAAAAATGTAAAAAATCAAAATCAAAAAAAGAATTACTGAGTTGTAAAAAGGATCACCCCCTTATGTCATTATTTTGTAGAACCACCTTTTGCTTTAATTACAGCCTTTAGTTTGTTGGGATATGTCTCTAATTGTGCACATCTAGACTTCGCAATATTTGTCCACTCTTCTTTGCAGAACTGCTCAAGTTCAGCTAAATTTGATAGTGACCATTTGTGGACTGCAGTCTTCAAGTCATTCCACAGATTTTCAATGGAGATTAACCACTTAGGGACAGGAAGGATTTGCCCCCTTAATGACCAGGCCATTTTTTGCAATACGATACTGCGTCGCTTTAACTGACAATTGCACAGTCGTGCGACCTTGTACCCAAACAAAATGTATGTCCTTTTTTTTCCTACAAATAGAGCTTTCTTTTGGTGGTATTTGATCACCTCTGCGGTTTTTATTTCTTGCGCTATAAATAAAAAAAAAGAGTGACAATTTTGAGAAAAAAAACAATAAATATCCCCAAATAAAAAAAAAAACACACATTTCTTAATTTTAGGCCAATATGTATTCTTCTACATATTTTTTGGTAAAAAAATCGCAATAGGCATATATTGATTTGTTTTCGTAAAAGTTTTAGCGTCTACAAAATAGGGGATAGATTTATGTAATTTTTATCATTTATTCATTTTTTACTAGTAATGGTGGCGAACTGTGATTTTTTCAGCGGGACTGCGACATTGCAGCGGACAGATCGGAAACTTTCGACACTTTTTTGGGACCATTGACATTTATACAGCGATTAGAGCTAAAAATAGCCACTGATTACTGTATAAATGTCACTGGCAGGGGGTAGTGTAGTGACTAGAGGAGGAGAGAGATCGCTGTTCCTGATCACTAGGGACAGCAGATCTCTCTCTACTCCCCTGTCAGAATGGGGACCTGTCTGTTTACATTGACAGATCCCCATTCTGGCTCTCTGAGGAGCTATCGTGGGTGGCCGACGGACATCGCGGCCGCAGCCACGCAGATCGGCTCTCACGTAGCGCCGTGGGCACATGTGCGTGCCCCCTATAGCTTTTGAAATTAGCAGGTGTACAATGACAGCGATTCGCGCAACTGTGCCAATCTGCCGCAGTACAACTATGGCGGATGGTCAATGGTCGACAAGTTGTTAATATTGTTGTCACATGCACACAATGACCACTCATTTGTGCTGTACCAAATACCTTCAACTTCTTAATAATAGACTTCACTGTGCTTCTAGGTATTGGTAAAGCCTTTGCAATTGTTTTGTATCCATCTCCTGACTTCTGCCTGTCCACAATTTTATCCCTGAGATCTTTTGACAGAGCATGGTGGATTGGTTGTTTCAGTTGTACTAACAAGGGCTGAAATGCTCCAGGAAAGCTCTTTTCATGCTGAGCTAATTAAAATTATCACAGCTGTTCACAGTTGAAAGTCAAATGTGTCCCATTGAGAAGGTGAGTTTGCAAGTATTGTTTAGGAGGGGGTGATCCTTTTTCCAACTCAGTGATTTTGTTTTTGAATTAGTTTTTTTCTGACATGTTGGTCTTATATCTTTCAATTGGATGTTATAAGTTGCACTAAATAAATACAGCTGGACAAAAACTGTGTTTGCCTTCATTACAAGCTGCAAAGCAACAAAATGTGATTGTTTTAGAGGGTGGTGATTTTTTCAATACCAACTGTCAAGAGAAATGATATGTATACATCATATATTAAATAATTCTGGGGGGGCGTGGTTTAGACATGGCGGAGTGAGGAACTGCTCTTCCCGAGCTCTGATCTCCCTCCAATGAAAGCAGTGACTCAGCGACCTGTCTAACGCGGCATGTGCCCGGCCAAATGCAAGAAGGCCCAGGCACATACTATAAACCCAGCGCGGTCAGCTATCAAAGATTACTTCCCTGGGGTCCAGACGCGCAGTGCTCAGACGAACATGACGAATACATGTGGCGGTAAGATAGAGACCATGGCTCCAGCGGAGCTGACAGAGCTCCCGGCTTCTGCTGATCCTCCTGAACAAAGCACTGAATATTCTGTATCGTCTAAAACTTACAAGCCGGGTCCGGGCTCTCAGCTGGAGCGATCTATTCCTTATCGAGAGGACACGGAGATAAGAGTGATCAGAGAGCTCCTACGGGCACTTCCTACGAGGGCTGATATTGAAGCTATAATCCTCCGTGTGACCAAGGCGAATCATCAGGCCTTACAGGAGGTCTGATCCGACGTTCAGCAGCTTTCTGAACATATCACAGAGGGGGAAACCTCAATGGAGGTGGTGGAAAAAAGTACTACCGCAGTAGAACAGGAGCTGGCACGTCAAATAGAGCACTCAAAGGCCCTGCAACTGCACGTAGAGGAACTCGAGGACCGGAGCCGCTGGAAAAACCTACGGCTCAGTGGCCTCCCAGAAACCTTCGGATCAGAGGACCTGAGGGACACAGTAGTTACTATATTCCAACAAGTTTTGGAATCTAACCCTCTGGAATCACTGGAACTAGAACGGGTAAATAGGGTGCCTGGCCCTAAACCAACCAACCCAAACAGGCCTCGGGATATTATTTGTTGCTTGCATCAATATACCCATAAGGAGGACATTGTGCGCAAGGCCTGGACGATGGAAACAATCGATTTTAATGGAGAAAATATTAAAATCCTACCAGATCTATCTAAGGCGACCTTACAGTGCAGAGCCTTGTTACGACCACTGTTAGACTGGCTACGAGAGCTGGGTCATACATATCGATGGAGATTCCCGTTCGCATTGACCATCAGGAAGGGAACAACTTCAATCACATTACGCCGACCGTCAGACCTTCCGGAGAGGTTCACCTACCTAGAGATCCCACCTTTCCCGATACCGGACTGGCTGCAACTACTACAACCTCACATTCAGCGACTGGATCTCCCGATCCAACAAGGGGATCTACAATCCTGCCCCGGTAGATCGAGGCATAGATTGCAGGACCGGAGACCGATCCCCCTGAGAGAATCACGGTAGGGCACATGCCTATGGAAATCGCTCCAGGATTCATTCCCTCTTTTCTTCTTACTGACCATACTGGGGAAGGAGAGACTACCCGAAGGACGACAAACCATTAAACTCCAGGTACTTTATAATAATACGTCGGGGAGCCATGTATCTTCTTTTTTTTTGGTTTCCTCTATCTTCTTCTGCTCCTCAGTGGACCCTTTGGGGACCCTCCTGGGCAATACGGGAGACTACCAATTGGAAGTCATTTAATCGGAGCCAACGAGCTGATTGGTGCCAATGTTTGTGTATTGCTTCTCGCTCCCTCCTTTGGCCCTACTCCCAAGAACTATACTGTGTTTTCTTTCCTTTTTGGAGTAGAGGATCAGGGATCAAGGTCCCTAGTAGTAGACTCAGTACTCTAAAGGTTTATGTATATATATGATTTTAGTTAGCTCTTGAGCGAACGGTATAAGTATGAATTTTAATTTTTTTTCCCCCCAATCTACATTGGTATTTCTTAACTTATGAATTGTTATAGTAATGCACAGTCACTTTATTGGTGGTATAGGTTTACGGTTCCATATGATTATTATGGGACTGTCTATTTGTATATACTAGCACCAGTATCACATATTGTTTGCTTAGAATCATATTTGTTTCATAACTTTTTATTATAATTTTTATTTTTAGTGTTGCACATATTTTGGTCCTTTTTTGTTGTGTGTGTGTTAAACCATGGTGGGGTACTGTACTAGTAGTCCACTTCACATATTCTTGGAGGGATTAGTAGTAAGTTTTCTTTTTATATATATAAGTTATGGGGTGATTTTTATTTTATTTTTTATTCTTTCCTTTCCTTTGTTTTTTTTGTTTTTTTCAATAAAAACCAATGGAGTTGGGGGTAATTATCAATGAGTCTATATATGGAATATTTACGGTGTGAATAGACGAGGCATTTACACAGTTGCCATAGATGATTCTCGGGTGTCTGGTGTGTGCGTTCCCTGTGATCTTGTGCTCCGGCTGGTGGTCGCGGCGGATGCAAGGGAGAGATCCTCCGCTGTGGCCGCTGGAGGGGGCTGGGAGCTGGGGGCCGTGGGGGGGGCGCACGTGCCAGACACAATGCGTGGAATATGGGCGATAGGTTGTTTTTTTTATAGCAGTTTTCATTTTTAGGAATATTAATGAGATCTGGCTGCTTGAATAAGCTCAGTAGAAAATGTGATGAAACTTTTGCATAAGTTAATGTGAGGAGTTTTATAAAATAACAAACATGTAGCTTTGTTCATATTAAGCTACGGCTGGCACCGTAGGTAATGACTATAGAGAGAATAGGGAGGGGGTATCGGGGAAAAGACAGAGAGACCGTGGGCAGTGGATGTGGGCCAAATACAGGGCGAGGTTTTTTCCCCCCTTTTTTTTGATGTTAAACTGAGCAACCCTTTTTAACACTCTCATTTATATAATTAACCACTTCCATACAGGGCACTTATACACCTTCCTGACCAGACCAATTTTCAGCTTTCTGCGCTGTTGCACTTTGAATGACAATTGCGCGGTCATGCTACACTGTACCCAAACTAAATTTTTATCATTTTGTTCCCAGAAATAGAGCGTTCATTTGGTTAGTTTTTTATAACCTCTGCGATTTTTTTTTCTGCTAATTTTTTTTTAAAAAGACCGAAAATTTTGAAAAAAAAACTTTTTTTTTGTTTCAGTCACAAAACGTTGTAAATAAGTACGTTTTCTCCTTCACTGATGGGCACTGATGGGGCGGCACTGATGGGCACCAATGAGGTGGCACGGATGGGCACCGATAGGCAGCATGGATGGGCACCGATAGGCGGCACGGATGGGCACTGTTAGGCGGCACGGATGGGCACAGATAGGCGGGTATGGATGGGCACAAATAGGCGGCATTGATGGGCACAGATAGGCAGCACGGATGGGAACAGATAGGCGGCATGGATGGGCACGGATAGGCGGCACGGATAGGCTACACGGATGGGCACTGATAGGCGGCATGGATGGGCACTGATAGGTGGTACGGATGGGCATGGATGGGCACTGATAGGTGGCATGGATGGGCACTGATAGATGGCACTGTACTGTAATGTGTTGTACTAATGGATGCCAATCAGTGCCAAACAATAATGCCTGCCAATCAGTGATGCCCATTGTGGGCACTGATTGGCATCCATTGTGGGCACTGATTGGCATCCATTAGGGGCACTGATTAGCATCCATTAGGGGCACTGATTAGCATCCCTGGTGGTCTAGGGTGGCATACCTGGTGGTGGGCATCCCTGGTGGTCTGGTGGCATCCCTGGTGGTCCAGTGTGGGCATCCTCGGGGGGCTGCGCTGATAATCGATCAGCACAAACCCCCCTGTCAGAGGAGCAGCCAATCGGCTCTCCTCTACTCGCGTCTGACAGACGCGAGTGAGGAAAAGCCGATCACCGGCTTTTCCTGTTTTCATCGTGATCAGCCGTGATTGGACACGGCTGATCACGTGGTAAAGAGTCTCCGTCGGAGACTCTTTACCTAGATTGGTGTTGCGGGGTGTCAGACTGACATCCCGCAACAACGATCGCCGCGATGCGCGCCCCCAGGGGCACGCAGCGGCTCAATATCCTGAGGACGTCATATGACGCCCAGTCAGGATATTAAAACCACTTTGCCGCCATCATTGTGCAATAGGGCGGGCGGCAAGTGGTTAATTTGTAAGAATTAGAGCACCATATATATATATTTGTGCACAAACACTTAGATGCATAAGTACCGGGACAGAATGGTACTCTTATACTTTTCACATGGGGAGACTTCCTCTCAAAGTCCCTCTCTTTTTTTTTTTTTCCCTCACACACTATAGATCACCCTCGCCTGGCAGGTGACCCACCCCGACGGTCGTCGGCACTGTATTGGTTTTTTTTTTCTACTTTAAATACATATGTAGAGCCCCCATGCCCTGGTCTTGAGGGGGGGAACACGACGAGAGGGAACCCTTCATATGGGTAAAAAAAATAGTTTAGATAGGACTGCATTACAGGTATATACATTAAACACTGTATCTGGGCAGTCCTGTGTAGCCCTGTTATTACTCCCCCTCTTCTTTCTTTTTTTCTCTTGAGGGGGATACCCAGAGCCCACATTTTTTTGGGTATAGGATACATACCTTATACATGGATCGCTGATTATAAATGGAAGGGAGAGTCATTGGAGGGAGGGGAGCGGTTTATTCCCGCATATTCTTGACCACGTCCCCACTTAGGCTTGCGCTCACTTAAGTGGTAATTTGCATGTGAGTGCTTATACATTTAGTTTTTTCTTTATCCCTCTTTACCTGTAAGAGGGAGAAGCGGAGGATTAGTAAATCCACCGCTAACCCAGCAGGGTTGTTAGAACCCTTTTGTTTTTTTTGTGTTATTTTTTGTTTTTTCCTTATCTCTCTTCTTCCCCCCCCCCTTTTTTTTTAGTTAGCTGGCAGGGGAGATGGAGGTACTAAGGGTTACCTCTTTAAATGCTAAGGGGCTTAACATTCCTGAGAAACGGAAGATGCTCCCTCAAGATTTAAAACGCCCACATTCCGATGTGGCATACATTCAAGAAACTCACTTTAAAGAGGGCAAAGCACCAATCTTAAAGAGTAACCTCTATCCCTTCGCATACCATGCCTTCAATAGGGCACCTAAATCCAGAGGTGTATCCATCTTGGTATCTAGGCGAGTTCCTTGGAGCTTAATAGACACAAGAGCAGATACAGATACAGATACAGAGGGCAGATTTTTGTTTCTTAAGGGCTTGATCGGTGGCATTAAAGTGACCTTGGCCATGATATATGCTCCTAACTGTAATCAAGACCAATTCATCTGCTCTACTATTAATAAGCTTATGAAATTTGTCGAGGGTAAACTCCTCCTGGGTGGAGATTTTAATCTTCCCCTGGATCCTAAGGTGGATACATCTGCAGGAAGCTCCTCGGTCGCCACAGGCCTTCGCAAACGAGATTTACACACCCTTTATAACCATCAACTTACCGATGCATGGAGACTGTGCCACCCTGATGAAAGGGACTATACCTTTTACTCAAAGTTTATTCCCGTATTGACTTGTTTATCATCCCCCACCGTATGTTAACGGCGGTCAAAGCAATAGACATAGGAACTATCACATGGTCGGACCATGCTGCGGTGACATTGACACTGACAATGAATGAATACCCACTTTCAAACACTAGACAGTGGTGACTTAATGAGAGCTTGCTTGAGGATAAGTCAGTAGTGGAGGATGAAATAGGAGAAAAAAGGTGGGACTTTATGTGAGGCAATACCTAAGATTTGCCTCCATCCCCAATACTTGGAAACAGGAGGAAGTTGGGACTTTAAAATGAATCGATCAATATAAGCATTGTTTATTTAGTGCAAAAGGCATATATACATCATGAAATAGTAAAAAGCATTATAATGAATAGAAATAACATAATCATATAGTTAATAATATAATTATTAAATAGTAACAGTATAATGATTATCTCAATATAATGTGCAGAACATTAGACATGAGGCATACAGACCAGGATAGCAACCGTAAGAATATATAAACATATAAACAATGATGGATAGATGCATTATAATGCAGTAGTGGAGGATGTTATCAAAGAACTGCAGTATTATTTTCAATATAATACTACACCAGAGGTGGATGCGGGGATAATTTGGGAAGCGCATAAAACGGTAATCAGGGGAGTTCTTATTAAGCACGGCTCCAGAATTAAAAAGGCCAGGGAAGCTGAATTGTCTAAATTATTGACAGACATACATGCACTAGAGACTCAGCACAAACAGAACCCCGGGATATCGGGGGAGACTGAACTTTTTAATTTGCGTAGACAGGTGACATCCCTACTCCACTACAGAGCCAAGGCAGCACTGCAGTCATGTCGGAAATATTACTATGAATCTGGTGATAAATGTGGCCGTCTATTAGCCAGAGACTTGAAGGAACAGCAGGCCCAATCCTATATTCCTCACCTAGTGGATTCAGAGGGTAGAAAGGTACACCCCCCCACCCAGATCGTATCGACCTTTCCTAAGTTCTACCAATTTTTGGTAAGCAGATGATACGAACATTTAATGCCTTGGGACATGAGACGGTATTTCCCGCAGAAGCGTTGAAAGCACATATTTCTCTTATACCTAAGGAGGACAAGGACCCGTCAGCATGTGGCAGTTATCGCCCTATCTCCCTACTAAATGTGGATCTTAAGTTATTTACAAAAATTAATGCCACACGTATTCAACCACATCTGACAGCATTAATACACCTAGACCAGGTCGGTTTTATACCAACTCGCAAAGCTCTAGATAACACCATCAAAGTTCTGAATCTTATACACCTGGCCGACCACTCCAACACCCCCTCCGTGATTTTGAGCACGAATGCCGAAAAGGCATTTGACCTGGTTAACTGGTCCTTTATGTTCTCGGTCCTACGACATGTGGGCTTGGGGGAGAGGATGATGGGATGGATTTTGAGCGTATACTCGAGACCTATGGCACAAATGAAAGCAAATGGACTATTATCAGAACCCTTTCCGATTTCCAATGGAACCCGTCAAGGGTGCCCCCTATCACCTCTTCCCTATGCCCTCTCATTAGAACCACTTCTCTGTAGGATTAGGCAAAACCCGGACATAACGGGGATACGAACTGGGGAATTACACCATAAGGTATCCGCGTACGCCAATGACCTTTAATTTTCACTCACTAAACCGGCCATATCTCTACCGAATCTCTTAAGAGAGCTAGACCAATATGGCACCCTTTCTTACCTAAAAATAAACAGGTCTAAATCAGAGGTAATGGGGTAGCTATGTCTATTGCCCAAATAAATGTCCTAAAATCGAATTTTAATTTTAGATGGACCCATACGGCCCTTAAATATCTGGGCACACTTATCCCACCTAAATTAAATCAAGTTTACGTGTTGAACTTCCCACCTCTACTTAGTAGAGTACGGATTTTACTCTCCAGGTGGCATCAGGGTCTTTTTTCTTGGTTTGGGAGATGCAATATAATCAAAATGTCAATCTTGCCCAAATTTTCCTATCTCTTTCAAACATTGCCTATCTATATAACCCCAGAATTATTCAAACAGATTAATGCGTTGATAACTAATTTTATTTGGGCCCACAAAAGGCCTAGACTACAACGTCGACTTATGACTATGCCCAAGCACCATGGTGGGTTAGCAGTACCGGATATGCAGAAATACTATCAGGCGGCCCATATGGGGAGATTAATAGATTGGTGTAGACACACAAGCCTTAAATTATGGCCAAAGATCGAGCAATCACAATGTATGGTCCCATTGCGTTGTGCAGTTTGGTGCTTTAGAGATCTCAGTCCTGCTCTTAAAAAGCACCCAACCTTGGGGCCTTCTTTGCGTATATGCTCCCGAATCTGCACTACTACCTTATTATCACCTGCTTACTCCCCTCTTTATCCTATAGTTGGGAATCCTTGTTTTCCCCCTGGATTACAAAATGGACCTTTCAGAAAACCTCTAGACTCGCAATGCTACCAGGCCTCCCATTTTGCATAATCTATGACCTGGCCTTCACTGTCTGTGCTGACCTCCCCAAATGATCGCTTCTGCCTTGACCTCTGGAGTGGAGTACAGTTACGACATTTCTTTAATACTCTACCGCCCCCAGACAGATTTCAACGACCAATGACTCCTTTAGAACAACTATGTGAGGAGACGGGTCCCTGTTCCCATACACTCTCGCAAATGTATGCGTTACTGATCGCCCCCCCCCGATGAGTATATACCCCCGCTCCTAAGGAAGTGGGAAACGACACTAGGCAGGACCTTCACCGAGGCACAACATAGGCATATTATACATACTGCTCTAAAATCATCAATATGCACTCGGGCCCAAGAAACTAACTTTAAACTCTTGACAAGATGGTATCGTACACCTTCACTACTTCACAAATATTCCCCCTCGATCCCTGACAAATGTTGGAGATGTCAGAAAGATAGGGGGACTTTACTTCATATTTTTTGGTTTTGCCCGAAGCTGGAGTACTTCTGGAGGGAGGTACATCGAATTTCTCAGAAATTTACAGGTTACATCCTACCTGAAGACCCGGCTCTATTTCTGCTACATGTCTCGAACATACCTGAAAAAACATATAATAAATTAATCTTACGCCATCTCCTTAATGCTGCTAGATTGTGCATTGCCAGACATTGGAGAGATACGAGGCCCCCCTACAATATCTCTATGGCTTACAAGAATTGAACAGGTAAACAAGATGGAAGACCTGTTACTATCAGCCCAAAATTGATATGAGATTTACTCTCAAACTTGGGCCCACTGGAATATGTTTACATTTTCGGAGGAAGGAAAGGCTTTATTTGCATCCTGAGGTTTATGAAACATAGTGTTAGAGGACTTACTGGGTCCTCCATACCCCCTGCTGGCGACTATACCTGTTCTGGTTCTTTTTTCACCCCTATTTCCCTTTTCCCCTCCTTTCCCTCTTTCTCACTTTTTACGGCAATCCTTTTTTTTTTTTTCTCTCTGCCCTTTTTAGTTTATTTCTCTGATTTTAAAGGTGTTAAAGAAAAATACGTTGTCCGTGCACCCAAGACGGCTATGCTCAATTGAATTTAGAGTATGGACTCTTCCATTAATAGCCCATGTCTTGGAACTTATATGATTATTGGTTGATTTGTATGGCCGCACATATATTTATATTAATCACGATGTATACTCGAGTTTGTATAAATCTGCTTTATGTTCAATTTATTGATGTATTTGATCAAATGGATCCGGTGTTTTGTGAATGCTGGATAATTTAAATAAATAAAGAATTTAAAAAATAAATAATTCTGATACCGTATTTTATTTAGAATGAAGGGGTATAGTGGCACTAGAGGTAAATCATTTCCTTATTAGAAAATCAATTTTCTTCAACTGAATTCAACTGATTTCCAAACCTATTTCCATACAAGAAGGAAAATGGTTTTGAGGTTTATTACTTCAGGATATACAAATAATGGAACTATAGTTAAAAATTATATGAATGTTTGGCAGTGCCAGATTACCAAATAGGCAGAGTAGGCACCAGACTATGGGCCCCACACTGTTTAAGTGACAACAGATCAAAATAATATTGATTTGATCTTGAAAGAAGATTTCAGTGAAGCATTTATTAAATTGTTTACAAAAGATAGATGTAGCACTACCCTCGTGGGAGCTGCTGGTTTTGTTTGGGCCTGCCCTCTGATTCTCAACCCCTTAAAGCGGAGGTCCACCCTGAAAAAAAAAATTACATTAAAAATCCTAAAAAAAAAAGAAAAAAATTTATAGAAAAAAATAAATTTATACTCACCCTAAATGCCTGTTGCTATGCGGAAGTCCCCTAATCTGCCTCTACTGTGCCTCTTCCTTGTCCTCGGATTGAGAACTTCCGTTTCCTCTTCTTGTGAATGGGGCGCGCTGCCTTCTGGGAACTGTGTGTATCCCAGGAGGCAATCCGCCCATTCACAAAGCGCCGTGCGAGTGGCGCATGCGCAGTAGGAAACGGGTAGTGAAGCCGTAAGGCTTCACTGCCTGTTTCCCTTAGTCAGGATGGAGGAGCCCGGGACCTGCCGATCGCCGTGGCGGGACCGACATCGCGGGCGAGTAGAACAGGTAAGTGTCCTTATTAAAAGTCAGCAGCTACACTGTTAGTAGCTGCTGACTTTTTTTTTTTTTTTTAAATGGCTGCACCTCCGCTTTAACTGGCTCGAACCCTCCTTGGCACAACTGGTAGCGGGAAGAATTGTAAAACCCACTGGCTATGGGGAAACACAATTCTGCATGTAAATATACCACCTTAAGTACACATATATATATATATATGAGACCGAGCGTGGCCCCTCCCTTCCTTTATGTAACCTCCCACAGCAGGCTGTGCAGTGGTTGTAATGCATTCTGGGAGTACAGCTGCACTGTGTGTACCATAGTCTATTAGGTATCCATGGCAACAGAGTCTCTCTCTCCCTGTACCATAAGTTCCACACGCATAACTGAACATAAGTAAACAATAGTCTATAAAGTTGTAACTGGAACATAGGAGGAAGTTTGGGGTGTACACACATAACAATAGTCCATAACAGTAGAACCCCGCTACACAGAAAATAAATAAATCATTTCAAATAAAAAAAAACTTTACAATAAATACTCTATAGAGAAAATACTGTATAAATGTAATGCACCCAGTAACAACTTACCAATTAAATACCGGCACTTTCACCCCCTTCCTGCCCTGGCCAATTTTAAGCTTTAATTTTTTTCACACAAATAGAGCTTTCTTTTGGTGGTATTTGATCATCAATGGGTTAAAAAAGACCGAAATGTTTTAAATAAAAGTGTTTTTCTTTGTTTCTGTTTTTAAAATTTTGCCCAAAAATATTCTTTCTTTGGTGAAAATACCGCAAAACAGTATATATTATTTGGTCTTTTGGAAAGTTAAAGAGTTCACAAACTATGGTGTAAATCTAAAGTATATAGTGACAATCAGCGCCAAAAAACTTTCTAAAGTGCAATGTGCATAAAACTACAAAAAACCCACAGCTTCTGTAACACTCACAGTGATTCACCACACCAATTAAACAATTATTTCCTTATAGTGCAGCGCTGTGTAACCTTTAAATCATTTTTGTCTGTAGGCTTGCAATAATTTTTGCTGTAAATTTTTGGTGAAAATTTCATATACAATCCCCTATTACATTTTCTGAAATAATTGATTAATATCACAGTGCAACCAGTCCATATAAAAAATCTTATGTTAAAAAAATTATCTATTGTTGATGAAAAACAGTTACATTTGTGACAGTGTATAAAACAATCCACCGCTGTGCTCATCCGTCCTCACTGGGATCAATAACCTGTGCACACCATCACCAGCCAAATTGCCTGCTCACCTCACAGATGAGTTAAAAAAAACTCAAATAGTGGTCACTCCTTTACTCCTCCATGATCTCTCTCCTCCATGCCATAACAGCAGATACTCCTACGCTCTCCAAGGTGTGTGCTTGTGCTGATAACTTCACATAGATTTAAATCGGGAAACTCCCTCCTTTTCGTACCGCTTACAGCTCAGCTCCGCTTCTCTCAAATCGATTATTGACATGTAATCAGAAACATAGACTCCATAGTGCTCTCTGTTTGTTACTTTATTAAAACAGCCCCAAAAAATAGGCACACGTACATTATCCAAAGTTTAAAACAGCATGTATATATTCGTCCACTCGTTCACCACTGACATAGACTCACGGTGGCTGCGTGACGTGACGGGCTCGGCTCCTCCCCTCTATACGCGTGTTGCCCTCTTATTGGGCTTCATCAGTAGATGGGCCGGCCACCTCCTCTGAACATTTATATATACTGGTGTTGCCTAGGCAACCCTTCAGGCGTCGCCACGGCCGTCAGCTGTGTCTTCAGACACTCCTACTTCCTGTTGACCACGGAACACAGATTCCATGAAACTGAAAAGTTTGTCACCGTATAGGGATACACTCATTAAAACAAATACAAAGTGTCCTCTCGCAGCATTGCTACTGACCTCCGCGGTGACATACCGTTACAATCTAAACAGGAACTAATTGATATATATGCCTTCCATTACTTATTCACAATCTAAAACCCATTCATATTTACAGTGGCGGCTGGTGCTCAAAATTTTTGGGGGGGCGCAAACAAACTGAAAAAAAAAAATCAATTGCCGCCACTGTGCCCATTAAACGCAGCCACTGTGCCCAAACGCCACCAGTTTGCCCCCTCAAATACAGCCAGTTTGTTTCCATATACAGCCAGTGTGCCCCCATATATATATATAACCAGTGTGCCCCCATATATACAGCCAGTGTGCCCCCATATACAGCCAGTGTGCCCCCATATACAGCCAGTGTGCCCCCATATATATATAGCCAGTGTGCCCCCATATGCAGCCAGTTTGTCCCCATATATATAGCCAGTGTGCCCCCATATATGTAGCCAGTGTGCCCCCATATACAGCCAGTTTGTCCCCATATACAGCCAGTTCCCCCCAAATGCAGCCAGTTTGTCCCCCATATACAGCCAGTTCCCCCCAAATGCAGCCAGTTTGTCCCCCATATACAGCCAGTTCCCCCCAAATGCAGCCAGCGTGTCCCCCATATACAGCCAGTTCCCCCCAAATGCAGCCAGTTTGTCCCCCATATACAGCCAGTTCCCCCCAAATGCAGCCAGCGTGTCCCCCATATACAGCCAGTTCCCCCCATATTCAGCCAGTGTGTCCCCCATATACAGCCAGTTCCCCCCATATTCAGCCAGTTTGTCCCCCATATTCAGCCAGTTCCCCCCATATTCAGCCAGTTTGTCCCCCATATTCAGCCAGTTTGTCCCCCATATACAGCCAGTTCCCCCCATATTCAGCCAGTTTGTCCCCCATATTCAGCCAGTTCCCCCCATATTCAGCCAGTTTGTCCCCCATATTCAGCCAGCGTGTCCCCCATATACAGCCAGTTCCCCCCATATTCAGCCAGTTTATCCCCCATATTCAGCCAGTTCCCCCCATATTCAGCCAGTTTGTCCCCCATATTCAGCCAGTTTGTCCCCCATATTCAGCCAGTTCCCCCCATATTCAGCCAGTTTGTCCCCCATATTCAGCCAGTTTGTCCCCCATATTCAGCCAGTTTGTCCCCCATATACAGCCAGTTCCCTCCATATTCAGCCAGTTTGCCCCCCATATTCAGCCAGTTCCCCCCCATATTCAGCCAGTTTGTCCCCCATATTCAGCCAGTTCCCCCCATATTCAGCCAGTTTGTCCCCCATATTCAGCCAGTTTGTCCCCCATATACAGCCAGTTCCCCCCAAATGCAGCCAGTTTGTGCCCCATATTCAGCCAGTTTGTCCCCCATATTCAGCCAGTTTGTCCCCCATATTCAGCCAGTTTGTCCCCCAAATGCAGCCTGTTCCCCCCCCAGCCCTGCACTTACCATCCTCGGTCCGCGCCGTCCTCGATGTCTTCTCCCGCCCTCGATGTCGCTTCAGCCAATCAGATTACCGGTAACCAGATTGGCTGTGTATGAATCTGTGTATTGTCTTTCAGTGGCGGTGCGGGAGCGAGAGGGGGCGGCGCTCCGGCGCCCTCTATGGACGCACCGCCACTGCATATTTATATAGTCATATACTATTCTATATTTTCAACCTAACATCAAATATCCCTGAAGCCCCGTACACACGATCGGATAACCTATGGTTTTTCGTCCGATGGATTTGTCCATCGGAAATCCGATGAAACTGTTTTTCATCAGTCTGGGCCACACACCGTCAGTCAAAAAACCGACGGCAAGAAAACGACGGCACGTACAAAACGTACGTCGCGCTATAAAAGGGCCGAACAAATCTAATGGTGCCACCCCTTGGGCTGCTTTTGCTGATTTTGTGTTACCGCGTGTTAGTAAAAGTTTGGTGAGAGACGATTCGCGCTTTTCAGTCTCCGTGCTTTGCAGATCGTTTCCTGGTGTTCAGTTTGTGCTTGTGGGTTTGTATTTGTGATTCAGTGCGTGCAGTCAGGTCGTTACTGCCTTGCAGTGCCTTCTTGGCAGTTCGTTTACTGTTTTTCAGGTCGTTCTTCTCAGGCCTTGCTGTTCCACGGTGCGTTCTGTTTGAGTGCGTTCTGACCAGCCGACCGGTTTAAAACCATGTTTGAAGTGCGTTCTCGTTCTCGAGCTCGTGCTGGCTTTGGACTTGATGTTGCAGTTAACACTGTAACCCGAGTTCAGTCTGTGAACAGGGTGAGGAGGAGTTCATGGACTAAGAATTGGTTGCTCCAGCGGGACCAATTCTCTCATATGCCTCTGCTGTGGGAAATCCATGAGAATAATCCTGATGATTTCAGGAATTATCTCAGGATGACGGACCCCATATTTCACCGTCTGTTGGATTTGCTGTCCCCCTATATCACGAGGCAGGACACTGTGATGCACCAGGCCATCACTGCCGAGCAGAGGCTTATTGCCACGTTGAGATACCTGGCGACTGGGAGAAGCTTGCAGGACCTCAAGTTCTCAACAGGCATCTCCCCCCAGGCTCTCGGGATCATTATCCCTGAGACGTGTTCGGCCATTATTCAGGTCCTGCAGACGGACTATATGAAGGTAATTTTGCTCCTTTAACCTCACATTATATGTTTTTATTGTTTTAGAATCTTCTCTTTTTTTTTCCTCCTAACACAAATTTGCCTGTTTGTAATATCCTGGTAATGTCCCCATTTTCCCCATGCATGTTTTTACCTGTAAAGGCCTTTTTGGGCCCTACATGCCTATTTCCCTTCACTAACCTCTCCAGCATGCTATCGTGGGCGCAAACCCAGCTAGCCTTCTATTTTCCTTTTCATATTTTTGGGGTCAGTGCCCTCGTAGTTTGACAACCCTCCCTCCCCCCCCCCCCCCGCTAAAGATGTAAAAATATTTTTAGTTCTCAATCAAGCTCAGCAGAGTGGTAGAGCCTTTTTTTGGATCCCCCACAATCACCTTAGGCCCCCCCTTAGATTATTTTAGAATGTCCACTCAGCGGGGGTGAGGCATCTACTAAGTGGGCCTTTGTTTATTGGTAGGAAAAACTCCCTTAAATAATAATGTTAGAATGATGTTGGTCAACAATGTTTTTGCGTGTAATCTGCTTGCACTGTAAACATAAACCATAGTAATGTCTTCTTTTTGTTTGACTCGACAGTTCCCTAGCACACCACAGGAATGGCTGACTGTGGCCTCCCAATTTGCCCAGCGGTGGGATTTCCCCAACTGCGGAGGGGCAATTGATGGGAAGCACGTCCACATAGTGCCGCCACCCCGTTCGGGGTCATACTATTTTAACTATAAAGGTTTCAATAGTATTGTGTTAATGGCGGTGGTGTCGGCACGGTACGAGTTCCTGTATGTGGACGTGGGGAAGAATGGCCGGATGTCCAATGGTGGAGCATTCGCTGAGACGGAGTTAGCTCACCGTCTGCAGGCTGGGGGTCTTGCACTGCCTCCAGATGCAGAGAACGTTGAAGGGCTACCGTTCGTTTTCATCGCGGATGAAGCTTTTGGACTAGGACCACACCTCATGCGGCCGTTTCCCCAACGCACCCTCACCCCGGAGAGGAGGGTTTTTAATTACCGGCTGGCCAGAGCCGGAGAGTTGTGGAGAATGCCTTCGGGATAATGGCCAGCCGGTTCCGCCTGTTTCAGATAGCTATCAATTTGGCGGAATATAAACTGAACAACATTGTCTACTGCTGCTGCTTATTGCACAACTTTTTGCAAAAATTTTCTGCTAATTATGTGTCATCAGTTGGGCCTAAGGCCGGTCCATCTGAACTGACAAATCTGACCGGCCTCAGCACTGCCCGTACTGGCTTGGCCCCCCAAAGTACCCGTGAAGTACGTCAGAAATACGTAGAGTACTTCACGGGTAGGGGGGCCATCGCAATGCCAGACCACATCTGACCTTTTATTATTACCTTTTCAAATAAAATAAAAATTTGATTTACTACAAACTTGTGTTGTCATTCTTGTATTTGTGGTTTATGTGTCTCCCAGGTTCTAGTAGTGCCAAGTGTATTTGTCCTTAGTAAATACCCTCAAATCTCAGAGGTAAAAACACTGTTTTTGCATCTTCAGAACTGCTATTGAGCATAGAAAGAACAAGGCACACCTTTTTTAGACTTCCCGAATGTTTTTATTGATTGCACAACATTTTTGGTTGGTTTGCGAAATTCTAGCCTTTTTTTTGTTTGTGCGGCTTTTTTTGCAGAAACATGCATGGGTCAAAAGCCAATATTTTTTTTCTACAAAAGTAACAAAATAACACAGTGAAAAATACAAACATGAGATGGGGTGATGTTACCCCTGATCCATCCCAAATGTGAAGAACCACACTTTCTTTTTGGGGCTCAAATGGGTATCTTCAACATGATCCCATGGCTAAGGTAAACATGTGCTATCTGCCATCATGGGGGATCAATGGACGTGCTTTAGGGGTGAAAACCCTTTCTCTCACCTACTTGAGGAGGGAGGAAGAGGTTGCACCCCCAAAACAGGGACATAGATATCCTGTGACGGCAGATAGCACATGTTGAGTCAGTGTGTGCATCATCACTTTTGGGCTGGTGGAAATCCCATAGGAAATTTCGGACGCATAACAAAACACAAAAACAGGGGGGGGGGTTCACACTATTCTCCCCAAAATATCTATCATGTTTTTATATTTTTGCTCAATCACAATCATTCTCTTTCTCATAATGTCCATTTCGCTACTGCATTCCATGATTTCCTGAATGATTATTTTGGCGCTGGCACTCGAGAATGGAGGATTTGGACTTCCTGACACACCCCCACGTTCAGTCCCTAAAAACAAAAAAATTTTTTTAACCACTTAAGCCCCGGACCATTTTGTAGCTAAAGGACCAGAGGTGATTTCAGAATTTTGCACTGCGCTGTTTAACTGTAAATTGTGCGGACATGCAATGTTGTACCCAAACGAAATTTGCGTCCTCTTCTTCCCACAAATAGAGATTTATTTTAATGGTATTTGATTGCCTCTGCGATTTTAATTTTTTGCGATATAAACGGAAATAGACCGAAAAATTTGAAAAAAAATGATATTTTCTACTTTTTGTTATAAGAAAAATCGAATAAACTCAATTTTAGTCATACATTTAGGCCAAAATGTATTCAGCCACATGTCTTTAGTAAAAAAAATGTCAATAAGCGTATATTTATTGGTTTGCGCAAAAGTTATAGCGTCTACAAACTAGGGTAAATTTTCTGGAATTTACACAGCTTTTAGTTTATGACTGCCTATCTCATTTCTTGAGGTGCTAAAATGGCAGGGCAGTACAAACCCCCCCCCCAAATGACCCCATTTTGGAAAGTAGACATCCCAAGGAAATTGCTGAGAGGCATGTTGAGCCCATTGAATATTTTTTTTTGTCTCAAGTGATTGAATAATGACTAAAAAAAAATAAAAAATTACAAAAAGTTGTCACTAAATGATATATTGCTCACACATGCCATCGTTATATGTGGAATTGCACCCCAAAATACATTTTGCTGCTTCTCCTGAGTACGGGGATACCACATGTGTGGGACTTTTTGGGAGCCTAGCCGCGTACGGGCCCCCGGAAACCAAGCACCGCCTTCAGGATTTCTAAGGGCGCAAATTTTTGATTTCACTCCTCACTACCTATCACAGTTTTGAAGGCCATAAAATGCCAAAATAGCACAAACCCCCCCAAATAACCCCATTTTAGAAAGTAGACACCCCAAGGAAATTGCTGAGAGGCCTGTTGAGCCCATTGAATATATTTTTTTTTTGTCCCAAGTGATTGAATAATGACAAAAAAAAAAAAAATTACAAAAAGTTGTCACTAAATGATATATTGCTCACACATGCCATGGTTATATGTGGAATTACACCCCAAAATACATTTTGCTGCTTCTCCTGAGTACGGGAATACCACATGTGTGGGACTTTTTAGGAGCCTAGCCGCGTACGGGACCCTGAAAACCAAGCACCGCCTTTAGGATTTCTAGTCACAAATTTTTGATTTCACTCCTCACTACCCATCACAGTTTCGAAGGCCATAAAATGCCAAAATAGCACAAAACCCCCCCAAATGACCCCATTTTGGAATGTAGACACCCCAAGCTATTTGCTGAGAGGCATGGTGAGTATTTTACAGCTCTCATTTGTTTTTGAAAATGAAGAAAGAAAATATATATACATATTTTTTTTTTTCAATTTTCAAAACTTTGTGACAAAAAGCGAGATCTGCAAAATACTCACAATACCTCTCAGCAAATAGCTTGGGGTGTCTACTTTTCAAGATGGGGTCATTTGGGGGGGTTTTGTGCCATCTGGGCATTCCATGGCCTCTGAAACTGTGATAGGCAGTGAGAAGTGAAATCAAAAATTTACACCCTTAGAAAGCCTGAAGGCGGTGCTTGGTTTTTGGGGTCCCGTACGCGGCTAGGCTCCCAAAAAGTCTCACACATGTGGTATCCCCGTACTCAGGAGAAGCAACAGAATGTATTTTGGGGTGTAATTCCACATATGCCCATGGCATGTTTGAGCAATATATCATTAAGTGACAACTTTATGCAAAAAAAAAAAAAATAATTATTTTTTCCGCAACTTGTGTCAACATATAAAATATTCCATGGACTCGACATGCCTCTCAGTATATAGCTTGGGGTGTCTACTTTCCAAAATTGGGTCATTTGGGGGGGGTTTTGAACTGTTCTGGCATTTTATACACAACATTAGGAAGCTTACATCCACTCTTCTAACCACTTGAAGACAAAGCCCTTTTTGACACTTTTTGTTTACATGAAAACATATTTTTTTTTGCAAGAAGATTATGTTGAACCCACAAACATTATATATATTTTTTAAGCAAATGCCCTACAGATTAAAATGGTGGGTGTTGCATTTTTTTTTCCTTCACAGTATTTGCGCAGTGATTTTTCAAACGCATTTTTTGGGGAAAAAATACACTTTTTTTAATTTTAATGCACTAAAACACACTATATTGCCCAAATGTTTGATGAAATAAAAAAGATGATCTTAGGCCAAGTACATAGATACCAAACATGACATGCTTTAAAATTTCACACAAACGCGCATTGGCGACAAACTACATACATTTTTAAAAGCCTTTAAAAGCCTTTACAGGTTACCCCGTTAGATTTACAGAGGAGGTCTACTGCTAAAATTACTACCCTCGATCTGACCTTTGCGGTGATACCTCACATGCATGGTGCAATTGCTGTTTACATATGACACCAGACCCACGCTTGCGTTCGCCATTGGGCAAGAGCAGGGCCTGGACAGGGGTGCTTTTTTTTTTTTATATTTTTTTTTTTTTTTTATTATTAATTTTGCTTTTTGATTTTATTTTTAAATTGTTCCTTCCATATTTTTTTTTTTTTTTATCATTTTTATTGTTATCTCAGGGAATGTAAATATCGCCTATGATAGCAATAGGTAGTGACAGGTACTCTTTTTTTGAAAAAACTGGGGTCTTCTAGACCCTAGATCTTTCCTCTGCCCTCAAAGCATCTGACCACACCAAGATCGGTGTGATAAAATGCTTTCCCAATTTCCCAATGGCGCTTTTTATATCCGGGGGGGGGAACATTCCCTCCCACTGCTTGTAAAAGCAGTCCAGAGGCTAATTAGCCGCTAGGATTGCTTTTACATGAAAGCCGGCCGCTGGCTGAAAAGAATGATACCAAGATGATACCTAAACCCGCAGGCATCATTCTGGTATAAACATTCAAAGTCCAGCAACATACCAGTACGTTGCTGGTCCTTGTTGGACATGTATTGTAATCTTTTTTTTTCATGCAGCCAGTTGGATGAACAAAAAAAGAGATCGATCGGTGGGTATGCCCACCATTAGAATACCGCCCTTCATCCACCCACTTCTAATGATGGGCATACATGCACCATTTATATATGCCGAAGCATGGGGGCATCCTCCCGCAAAAAAGTTATGCCGCACACACATGGTCGGACTTTTCCACGGGCAAGCCTCCGTCGGAATTTCGACCATATGTACGCGGCATTAGGAGCAAAATCGCTCCTCCGCCCCTGCTGCCCCAATGCTTCGGCATATATGCTTTTTTTTTCAACTGTGGTGGTGAAATCACCTCCTACAGCACAGGAGTCGCAGGGATCAGGCCTGTCTCTGCGAACGCTGCAGTTATGTGTGTTGTGTTTTGTAAGTGACAGTGATCGATCGATACTGCACTTGGGTGGCCTGGGCTGGACGGAGGGGCAAAACGCAGGTGCTAGCAGGTATCTGGGCTGATCCCGCTAACACTGCGTTTTTGGGAACCCTAAACTGTTGGGGACGCTAGTATAGATCTGATCAGATCAGATATTGATCTGGTCAGATACTATACCACTAAGGGGGGTGTATGCTTCACGCGTGGGTGTTAGCGTTACTGGCACTAACCTGACGCTGCCTGGGGTGTGACGCAGACCCTCTCTGACGCTAAAACCTAATTGATATCACCCGCCGGGCGATCAGGGGGTTAAACCTTTATTGGGTTATATATACGGCGGGTGCCCTGACACTATAAAAAGCAAACTAACTAACCAGCGTCACCCGTAACACTTATATGGTGATCACTGGTGAAAGGGTTAACTAGGGGCAATTAGGGGGTTAAAACCTTTATTAGATAATATATGGGGGTACCTGACGCTATAAAAACCTGCTGCGAACCTAAAAAAATTACTGGCTACCGATCTGCATCACCAACACTACGACAGCGATCAGAAAAACTATCGCTTAGCGACAGTGGTGATAGGGGGTGAAAGGGTTACCTGGGGGGCAATCAAGGGGGTTAAACCTTTATTAGATCATTTATGGGGGTACCTGACGCTATAAAAACCTGCGGCGAACCTAAAAAAAATGACTGGCTACCGATCTGCATCACCAACACTAAGACAGCGATCAGAAAAACGATCGCTTAGCGACAGTGGTGATAGGGGTGAAAGGGTTACCTGGGGGGCGATCAAGGGGGTTAAACCTTTATTAGATAATTTATGGGGGTACCTGACGCTATAAAAACCTGCGGCAAACCTAAAAAAAATACTGGCAACCGATCTGCATCACCGACACTAAGACAGCGATCAGAAAAATGATCGCTTAGCAACAGTCGTGATAGGGGGTGAAAGGGTTACCTGGGGGCGATCAAGGGGGTTAAACCTTTATTAGATAATTTATGGGGGTACCCGACGCAAAAAAAACCTGCGGCGAACCTAAAAAAAATAACTGGCTACCGATTTGCATCACCGACGCTAAGACAGCGATCAGAAAAATGATCGCTTAGCGACAGTGGTGATAGGGGGTGAAAGGGTTACCTGGGGGGCGATCAAGGGGGTTAAACCTTTATTAGATAATTTATGGGGGTACCCGACGCTATAAAAACCTGCGGCGAACCTAAAAAAAAATACTGGCTACCGATCTGCATCACCAACACTAAGACAGCGATCAGAAAAACTATCGCTTAGCGACAGTGGTGATAGGGGGTGAAAGGGTTACCTGGGGGGCGATCAAGGGGGTTAAACCTTTATTAGATAATTTATGGGGGTACCTGACGCTATAAAAACCTGCGGCGAACCTAAAAAAAATAAAAAAAATAACTGGCTACCGATCTGCATCACCGACGCTAAGACAGCGATCAGAAAAATGATCGCTTAGCGACAGTGGTGGTAGGGGGTGAAAGGGTTACCTGGGGGGTGATCAAGGGGGTTAAACCTTTATTAGATAATTTATGGGGGTACCCGACGCTATAAAAACCTGCGGCGCATCTAAAAATAATTACTGGCTACCGATCTGCATCACCGACGCTAAGACAGCGATCAGAAAAATGATCGCTTAGCAACGGCGGTGCTAGGGGGTGAAAGGGTTATCTGGGGGGTGATCAGGGGGTTAAACCTTTATTAGGGGGGGTTAGGGGGCTACACTGGACCTAAAACTAACTTTAGTGACACTTTTACAGTCACAAATGTCACTGATTGCAGTGATCAGTAAATAAATGGTCACTGCAATCAGTGACACTGTGACTGGGGACTAGGGGGTGATCTGGGGGGGCCTGGGGGGGGCGATTTGTGTGCCTATGTGTCCTGGTGTCAGTGTAGTGTTAGTGCACTGACCTGTGTGTCTTCTCTTGTACGGCGCTCGGTATATGTGAGCGCCGCATGAGAGATGACATCACTTCCTCCTGCTTCCTCTGCCTGTGTTTACATTACACAGCAGAGGGAGCATTTTCATTCGACGGGAGCGATCGCGGGGGGGTGGCCGGAATCGAATGGCCGCCCCCTCATCTCGGATCGCTCCCCAACGCATACCGACCGCTCACTGTATAGGAGGGGGGTCCGATCGGACCCCCCAACTGTACAAAGGCAATCACGTACACTGTACGTGATTGTGCCTGTCGGTGCCATTCTGCCGACGTACATCTACAGTGAGCGGTCGTTAAGTGGTTAAACTATGCAGGCCTACATCTGTATTTACCTTGAAGTTGTGGTGACAGACACTGACCTGTTGTGCTGATAAGCTCCACCTCTCCTTCCTGCACCTCCCCTTCCTCCACCTCCGCTTTCTCCCCCTCCGCTTCCTGAACCTGCTGATCTTGGTCTGCTTTGTGATCTTCGGGGAGTTTCTGTGGTGTTTGGTTCCTCGTCTCCTGAGCATGGTGTCCTCCCAGTCTCCTCTCCCCTATGGGAATTTAAAAAATAATGTATCCTTTAGCACACAGACTTTTTAGGCCTGAAAATGGATTCTCATTGTTTTGAAGTGGGGTACAATTGATATTTGGCCCTGAGTTTCAAGATGAACATATGAGATCTTGCAAACTCAACAAAGCAACATGTTATTTTGGAGGACACTCACAAATACACTTGGATAACCACCAAGGTATCCACTGGACCACCTGTGTGTGACACCGTTAAGAAATTTGGTCATGTGGCCCAGAGTATAGTATCTTGATCAAGAACAAAAAAAAGTACACAACTGCTGGAGTGTCATCTCCTTTACCCAGAATACAGTTTATCCTTTCATTCACATTCTAATTTTCCTTACAACACATCATCTAGCCAACAATGTGTAGATAAACATTGTTGAAGTAAAATGAGGCATGCCACATGTAGTTTACGTGGATATGTGCCAAACATGTTTGGGGGAAAAGCAGCATTTTTTTTTTAACAACACATTTACCAAATAAGTGGATTCTCCACTTAACATAAAAGTTGACATTTTAAAATGTGAAACCAGTCAAGCCAAGCACATGTTGCAAAACATGGAAGAATACATATTACAATGTGAAAGAACACAGTAAAAAAAAATTACTTTTTTCTATGCTTTTTAGAAGCTTCCTATACTGCTCCGGCTCCCTCAGCTTGAGGTCTGACCACCTTTTACGGAGTTGTTCCTCGGATCTCCTGACCCCATATTTTTTATAGAGAGTCTTCGCCACTTTGTCCATAATTTGTGACTTCCGGAGATTAGGGGTGTCGTATGGGCCATGCTTGCCGTCGTAATCCTTCCTCCGCAGAATGTCCACCATCTCTGCCATCTCAGAAAAAGACATATTAGTCGCCTTGTATCTTTTTTTACAGGATCGGGACGTTTCCGCCTCCGGGCTTTCCTCGTCGGTAATTTCTACTAAAGAAGCCACCTGTGTCTGCGACATGTCGCCGTCTCACACTGTGCGCCGATCGTTAAGGGGCGGGGAAATGCAGAAAAAGTCAGTCATGGGCGGGCGACGAGGGCGGAGTTACACGCATGCGCAGGGTATAAAAAGGGGAAAGAAGTTATTAGGGATGCGCGGAGTAAGGACGACCGGAAGTGAACCAACGAACTGAACTAAGGTAAGAAGGGAACTCGGGCCTGCAGTGGCCTATAATGGTTCATGATTGTAAAGGGCAATATTGTGATAAGTTGAGGAGAATCAAATCTGATTTCTTTTTTTTATCCTTGTTTTTTTACTTGCTGATCCAAAAAGATGCATAAACTACGTGAGCCGGAGGTGATGCTGACTTTTATTGAAAAATATAAGGAACAGCGCAACCTGTGGGAACTGAAACACACTGCGTACCACAAGAGTGATGTACGTCGGGCTACTATTTGCAAATTAGCAGAGGATATGAAGCCATGGATCCCAGATGCAGACTACACTATGATCAATAATAAAATCAACAGCCTGCATAATTCCTATACAAAAAAATACAAGGAAGTGCGCCAGTCAAAGAGATCAGGAGCAGCAGCCGACGATGTAGTAAAGCCCAAGCTGTGGTACTATAGACATCTTCAATTTCTGGATGACCAGATCGAGGCCAGGGAATCTATTTCCAGCCTTCCCTCAACCCTTCCTTCCACCCTTCCCTCCAGCGTTCCTTCCACCCTTCCCTCCACCCCTGCAGAGGCGGAGGAGGAGCCTCCTGAACTTGAAGAGCCAGATCTTCACATCTTCAGCCAGGTATAGTATTTTTGATGATAATTATTGTCCACTAAGTAATATTGTGTTGAACTGTTTGGATTACCCATAAATGATATCATCCCCCCCCCCAAAAAAAAAAAAATATGCACCAGTAATGATATCCAAATTGTGGGTGATAGATTCCCCAAATAATACAATTTTTATTTTTATTTTATAAACAGGATGAGGCAAGCCAGGAGGAAGAGGGTCAGGAGTGTGGCAGGCAGGAGGAGGCAGGGCCAAGTGGGACTCAGCAGGTCCCCAGGCCTAGTGGCAGTACCGTCTCCCAAGTGGCTCCCCTCCACGTCAGACCGCCAAAACAACGGCGGATGACACAAGTGGAGGAGGAGTCACTAAAGATGATTCAGGAGGCTGCTGCCATCATGAGGGCCCCCCTCAACCCTACGGAGGGGTTTAGCAGCTATCAGGCGGATAAGTTGCTCCAAATGGAGGCGGGACAACGGGCCCTTTGTGAGCACCTCATATATATGGCCGTACACATAGGGGCGAGGGGGCTGCTGACTGAGGCCACCCATCTGTCACATCAGGCCAATCCCTCTCCTCCTTCTCCTCCTCCTCCTGCCACATCACCACCCACAGTGGCCCAGCCTGCAAGGGTGCGTGGACGGGGCCGTGGAAGGAACACTGCAGGGAAGCGTGGAGGGAAGGCTACAGCGAAGAGCAGGAGGTGATTCCCTGGCCTCGAGCTGCTCATCCAGAAGTTGCAGGTTGATGGAGTACCACAGCTTGGGATGATGTATGTCTTTGGCTGCTGCTCCTGATTTCATGCTGTTGTTGATTTTATTATTCATCATAGTCAAGTCTGCATTTGGGATCTAAGGACTTGATATTCTCTGCTAATTTCTGAATAGTTGCCCTTCGTTTTTTGTTTGCTTTTTTTCCAAAATAAAGGGAAATTTGATTTCAGCCAACATACATGCCTGATGTGGGTTTTTTTTGAAGTAGCAATAACATTTCATAAATACAATGTGTAATTAATAACAAGGGACACCAACCTCCGTGAGGAAACAAAAAAAAAAAAAAAGTTGTTCTGAGAAATTGACACACCAAATAATGCACAACAAATTTAAAGACAAAAAAAAAAAAAAGTGGGAATTTGTGAGCTCGAATATATAATAAGTGTGGCGCTAATGAGAATTTAGGATAAAAGTCCTAAATATGGTAGGGTGTGAAAAATATTCTAATTTAATCAAAAACCCATGCTGGTATATATTTCGAAATTAGTGAAAAATATAGAAATACAGATATAGCATAAATAAGTGTCTGTAATCCTTCTGTGATTACAAGTATTTAACCAACATATTAATATACAACAAAAATTATAGTGCAAATATTATGTTGTGAAACATGAATAGCAATAGAGTGATAATCCTAAACCAGTGAAATAGGAATTATATTTCTATCAGACATCAAAGATGATTATGTGTCCCTGTAGTTGTCTAACAATAGACAAAGTACCATCCAAAAAGACCAAAGTCCAATGTGGGATTGTTATAGAATACGTAGATATGGATGTTCAATGTGGATATACGTGGTAACACCCGGGAGTGCCTTCACCTTGTGTCAATGGGGGAGAGATAAGGTACTCTTACCAGCTGGGATGGATCCAACACACCGTACGGCGGTGGATCTTCAAGACTTTGTCCACTTCGTGGACGGATCAGACAGCCAGGCTTTGTAGAGACGACCAAGATCTATAGAACACCTCCTCCCAGGATCAATGGCAATCCAACCAGGAAAAATCCGGATAGGCGGGTAGCAGCTACCTTATCCATTCATAACCATGGAAAACAAAAAATTGCTCCACATGGTGTAAATCCAAAAAAAGATTTATTAAAAAATTTTATCCATAAAAAGTTCACACAGTATGAACATCCAAAACAAAACTCCAAAGCATAACAAAGAAATCCAAAAAATCCACACTCTAGAATGTAAATGGGCAGCGTGATAGGAACAGCAAGAGCTGGTGTATTTGTCCCGACCGGTTTCGTCTAATAAGACTTCTACTGGGGTATAGATCTTGGTCGTCTCTACAAAGCCTGGCTGTCTGATCCGTCCACGAAGTGGACAAAGTCTTGAAGATCCACTGCCGTACGGTGTGTTGGATCCATCCCAGCTGGTAAGAGTACCTTATCTCTCCCCCATTGACAAAAGGTGAAGGCACTCCCGGGTGTTACCACGTATATCCACATTGAACATCCATATCTACGTATTCTATAACAATCCCACATTGGACTTTGGTCTTTTTGGATGGTACTTTGTCTATTGTTAGACAACTACAGGGACACATACTCATCTTTGATGTCTGATAGACATATAATTCCTATTTCACTGGTTTAGGATTATCACTCTATTGCTATTCATGTTTCACAACATAATATTTGCACTATAATTTTTGTTGTATATTAATATGTTGGTTAAATACTTGTAATCACAGAAGGATTACAGACACTTATTTATGCTATATATGTATTTCTATATTTTTCACTAATTTCGAAATATATACCAGCATGGGTTTTTGATTAAATTAGAATATTTTTCACACCCTACCATATTTAGGACTTTTATCCTAAATTCTCATTAGCGCCACACTTATTATATATTTACACTTAATTAATTTTGTCTGATTTTGGTGTTTGGCTGCTGTTGCTACAATATTCTTGGGTTGGCACAGTATTATATAATTTTAATTTGTGAGCTCGGCCTTGAAGAATTAAACTAATTATTCCTAAGATCACAAGAAAGAAGAAAGACATACGTTTGTCAGAACTCATGAAAAAGATCTGCTGCCAAAATGACATTTTAAACACCGTTCTAAAGCAACAAAACATGCGCTGCATTAAACGAAGCAATAACTTGCAGAATGACGAATGTGCTCTCTCCATTAGGAACGCTAGTTTTACCAGAACGAGCGCTCCCATCTCCTAATTCAGTCTGAGCATGTGTGGGTTTTTTAACCGATGGACTTGCCCATAGACGATCGGAAATTACCATCGGTTTTTTATCCATCGGAAAATTTTAAAACAAGTTCTATTTTTTCCAACCGATGGAAAAAAGACCGATGGGTACCATACACGATCGGTTGGTCTGATGAAAAACATCCATCAGACGGTTTTCATCAGTCAAACCGATCGTGTGTACGGGGCTTAATAGAAATTATAAAAAAAAGTATTTCTTTATTATCACCAAAACGGGCTCCTATTAAAATTAGTAAAACAAAATGTTCTACTAATAAAATATTTTTAAATACATACTGATTACTCACCCTATCTTTTAATGTTACGCTACATATGTACCTATTTTATCCATTGTAAATGAAACAGTGTAGGTCAAAATCTATGTAAGGCCCCCTAGGTGCTAACACCTGAGTCTTATATATTCAGGCTGACTCGCGTTGACTAAGATATCTTAAAAAAGTTGCCTTCCCTCCAATGATGACCAACATTCTCAACCCCCCAGAATTTTAAACCTCTTGGGTTCCTATTGTGGACCTCTCTAAAATACTTAGATACGCTATGTTCCTTCTTCCCTTTTTTTATGTTATTACTATGTTCTCGTACCCTTACCAGCAGAGGTCTGGAGGTCCAACCTACTGTCAAGGTCACCTGTGGCCAGGTGACAGATGCACACCGTAGGGGGACCGGAGTGCACCGCAAGGTAGTGAACCCTATGGCTGACTGCTGCGGATAGGAAACTGGGTGGTTGTGGAAAGCGGGACCAGAGGAGCACAACCGGGATCCTAACGGAAGCTAGAGCCAAGATTCCCCAGGGCGCGGAGTCTAAGACCCAGCAGGTCTTCTCCAGGGCCTCTAGTGGTGAGGATGTTATGCTGCAGGCTGGGACCAGGTCGCGGCCCCTGGAGTTTCCTAGCTCACGCCCCGTAGGATAAGGGGAAAAGAGGGGAAGCAGCAGCACAAGATGAGAGAACCGAATAACAAGCTGAAGGTCAGGGGCCACAAGCAGACAAGGATAACGAAAGAACGAGCCGAAGGTCAAGGGTCACGAGCAGACAGGGATAGTCGGGGACAAGCCAAATATGTAACAGAGAGACAGAGGTAGCACACGGCAGGCAGGAACCCAAACACACAATGCCTAACAAACACGTTGATCAGCCAAGCAGGCTTGCAGTGCACAGGTTAATATAGTGTTCTGTGATAGGGCCTGGGGTGGAGTCAGGCTGGGAGGAGATTATAAAGGAAGCCAGGTGAAAGGGTTCTGGCCTCTAAGATGAACACATGGGAAGGAAGGTAAGCTGACAGACAAACACTACTGCATATCCATGACAGTACCCTCCCTCTTATGGGCCCTCCCCCACCTGGGCCCAGGCTTAAAGGGAAATCTCAGATGAAACCTCCTCAACAGATGAGGTGCAACGACGTCAGATGCAGCGATCCAAGACGCCTCCTCAGGACCAAAACCTCTCCAATGCACAAGGTACTGAAGAATACCTCTGCAGAGCCGAGAATCCAGAACTTGTCTAACCTCGTACTTTAGATTATCCTCAGAGACCAGAACCGAGGTAGGGAGATGACAAGAAGATCTATTGAGGACCAAAGGCTCTCTAGGAATAAGCAAGGGCATGAGAGGATCAACAGAAATCTGAGGAGGGTCCCCTAGACCCTTAAAGATGAACTGGTCATCTAGCACAGGACCATCAAACTGGGCAGATGTCAGTGGAACCCTGAAGTCAGGTTGGTTAGAGGGTGACATGTCACAGGAGTCAAGCTGAATAGCTGAAAGACAAGCAGAATGTCCTGAACAAGAAAAAGTAGGCGGCCCACTGGGCATGGGCTGGACTGGCATAACTAGTACAGAGGCAGAGTGAATAGAGTCAGGTGTAGCGACTACCTGAATCGCATCGCAAGACGTAGTGACTGCAGGACTTGTAGACAAGCTAGCCTCGCTGTGCGTCCAAGGGCGATTAGGGACAGAGAAATGTAAATGGTTATGCGACCTGGAATGAATGACCGGCTCAGGTTCACAGGGGGCAACCTTGGGTAGGCAGGACGAGGAACAGGAGGAACCCCAAGCCAGGATCTGTCCAGTAGTCCAGTCCACATGAGGAGAATGGAGCTGTAACCATGGGAGACCCAAAATTATAGGCGTTGAGGCCTTGGGTAAGATAAGGAAGGATATCCACTCCTGGTGGAGTGTCCCTACCGACATCTTAACAGGGAGGGTCTGGAAGCGGATAGGTCCCCCTGGGAGAACAGTACCATCAATCGCCAAGACCACCAATGGCGTGGTGAGGGGCAAAAGAGTAAGTCTCATGGACAACGCGATTTCCCAGTCCATGAAATTACCAGCGGCTCCGGAATCCAGATATGCTGAGACCGAATGAGAAGAAGCACCAACATGAAGGAACACAGAAAACAGAAGACGAGAAGGGGAAGGTGATATTTCTGGGTCCAATACTCCACTTTCCAGATGAAGTGGACCCAAACGTTTTTCTGGACAAAGAGAGCAAGTGTCACGAAAATTACCTTTGCCCCCACAGTAGAGACACAGGCCTAGAGTTCTGCGCCTAGCACGTTCCTCTGGGGATAGCCTGGTCCTGCCCAGCTGCATGGGTTCCTCAGCTGGCAGGAGATGCTCCAGGGGTCGAGGAGAGGGGAGCTCAGGCTGACTAAGGACCAAGGAGTGCTGGCACCGCTTTTCTAGGGTCCTTTCCTGAAAGCGAATATCGATCTGGTTACACAAGGAGATAACTCCGTCCAGATCAGTGGGGATGGTTCTTCCTGCTAATTCATCCTTCACTCTATCAGACAGGCCATGCAAAAAGGTTGCGACTAAGGCCTCATTGTTCCAGCTTAACTCAGCCGACAGTATGCGGAAATTAAGGGCGTACTGTCCCACTGAAGCAGACTCTTGGCGGAGACGTAGAAGGGCGCTGGCCGCTGAAGAGACACGAGCCGGTTCTTCAAAGATATTCCGAAAAAGTTTCAAGAAGCCAGACAGGCTAGAAACCACTGGATCATTCAGTTCCCACAGAGGGGCTGCCCAGGCTAAAGCTTCACCGGAGAGGAGGGAAATGATATAGGCTACCTTTGCCCTATCAGACAGAAAGTTTTGAGGCTGAGGCCTCGTACACACGGCCGAGATTCTCGTTGAAAAAAACATGTCGTTTTTTTCGACGAGATTCTTGGACAAGAAACTTGTCCCGGCCGAGTGTACACACGCTCGTTTCAAAGAACCCGCGGTTCTTTGAATGGAGCGTACACGGTGACGTCATCGACTACGACGAGCATGCGCTCGTCACATTCGATGCCGTCGCCGCCATCTTGGTATACCCTACGTATGCCTAGGAAGCTACCGCGCATGCGTCGAATTCATTTTGAACATGCGCGGGCTTCCGGGAGGACAGGTAAGTGTACACACACTCACTTTTCTCATCGAGAAACATGCCGAGGAGAATCTCGACGAGAAAATAGAGAGCAGGTTCTCTATTTTCTCGTCAAGGTTTCTTGTCGGTTTTCTCGACGAGAAACCCGATAGCCGCGTACACACGACCGATTTACTCGGCAAGACCTCTCTGCCAGCAAGTTTCTTGCTGGTTCTTGCCGAGAAAATCGGTCGTGTGTACGAGGCCTGAAGCTCAAAATGAATCGTGCATTGGCTAAGGAACCCTCTGCAGGCCTTGGAGTCCCCAGAGAAACGGAGCTGGCAGTGTTAGTGAGTGTGTGGCTGCGACTGGTGCGATAGGTACCACCGCTGGTTGTACTTGAGGTTGCGGATTCGGGGTACCCAAGGAGGCCTGAAGCTGCTCGAATCGAGAAGCCAGATCCTGGAGGAATCGCATCACCTGAGTCTGATTCGATTCCTGGGTTTCAAGTCTGTGGACTATGCCCCGCAATGGATCAAACTGTCAAGGTCACCTGTGGCCAGGTGACAGATGCACACCGTAGGGGGACCGGAGTGCACCGCAAGGTAGTGAACCCTATGGCTGACTGCTGCGGATAGGAAACTGGGTGGTTGTGGAAAGCGGGACCAGAGGAGCACAACCGGGATCCTAACGGAAGCTAGAGCCAAGATTCCCCAGGGCGCGGAGTCTAAGACCCAGCAGGTCTTCTCCAGGGCCTCTAGTGGTGAGGATGTTATGCTGCAGGCTGGGACCAGGTCGCGGCCCCTGGAGTTTCCTAGCTCACGCCCCGTAGGATAAGGGGAAAAGAGGGGAAGCAGCAGCACAAGATGAGAGAACCGAATAACAAGCTGAAGGTCAGGGGCCACAAGCAGACAAGGATAACGAAAGAACGAGCCGAAGGTCAAGGGTCACGAGCAGACAGGGATAGTCGGGGACAAGCCAAATATGTAACAGAGAGACAGACGTAGCACACGGCAGGCAGGAACCCAAACACACAATGCCTAACAAACACGTTGATCAGCCAAGCAGGCTTGCAGTGCACAGGTTAATATAGTGTTCTGTGATAGGGCCTGGGGTGGAGTCAGGCTGGGAGGAGATTATAAAGGAAGCCAGGTGAAAGGGTTCTGGCCTCTAAGATGAACACATGGGAAGGAAGGTAAGCTGACAGACAAACACTACTGCATATCCATGACACCTACATACTGTAATTTGCATGGGCATTCTAACACATACACCACCTCCTCAGATGAACACGTAATTAATTATTTAATTTTATGAACCCTTCGAGCCGGTTCACACAGGGGCGTCTTTGGATCCGACTCCAAATTGCCCCAGGTCGCCCCTAGTCGCCTCAGGTCGCGCTGGCTGAAGAAATGAATGTAAGTTAATGGAGCCGTCCTTATGCACACTACTGCAGTCCCTCCGACTTCAAAAAAGGTCCCTGTACTACTTCAATCCGACTCCTAGGCGACCTGTAACCATTCATTTCAATGGGATTCGCCTCTCACTGTCTTAATAAGAGCAACTCTCCAGGAAGAAAACATACATTTCTCAGGCAAACCTCTCCCTTCCCCCTCCCTCCCACAGAGCTGATTCTTGTTTGATTGGCCACTGGAATGTCTCCTGTCCTGCAGGCAACTTGGAGTTGTCTTGTAAGTAGCTCCAGGTCGCGCTGTGATTCATTCTCAAGTCGTGTCTGAGTTGCCTCATAAAATCGCGCTGGAAGTCGCGTTGCCCCAGTGTGAACCGGCTCTTCCTGTAGCCATAGCTATAAAATCATTCCTCTTTCTGACATTACTTCCTTTGGTGGTCTTACATGCTAAACACCTCCCGCACGCATAAAAGCCTGTTAGGAAATGTGTCAGTGTTCCCATTTTTCTACTAGGGGGGTCCAGAACTCCAGGGGCCAGAATATTTCTTAAGCTTGGTGCTTTTTTATATACAAATGAGGGGAGGGGGGGAGAACACCCCCTAGAACTTTATCCCTCACTAGTATATTCCAATGCTTTTTGATTATATTTTCTACCTTATTCTTTTGGATAGTATATCCTAGCACTATCCTATATTCATCGCCTTCCTTACTTCCCACTTTTTCTTTTGTTACCAGTAAATCTTTCCTTTCCATATTCCTGACTGTCTCCAACTGTTTATTAACAAAAACACTGTTGTCGCCTTTCTGTACAAACTTCTGCTCAAACTGTGCTGCTTGTTCCATATATTCTTCCTTCCTGGTACAATTCCTTCTCAATCTCATAAACTGCCCTCTTGGAAGGTTCAATAGCCAAGGTTTATGATGACACCTCTCGATTGCTATATATCAATTTTTGTCTGTAGGCTTTCAATGATTTTTTATGTAAATCTCCCCTTCATGAACATACATCTCCACATCCAAGAACTCCATACTCTGTTTGTCAAATTTCCATGATAGCATTATTTTTTATCATTTTGGTTTAACCTACCCATGAAGGAGTGGAGACTGGCTTTATCTCCTCTCCATAATGAACAGGTCATCTATGAATCAATGGTAGCTAACTATCCCTTCTGGTCTATGCTCAAAGACCACTTTAGACTCCCAGTGTGGCAAAAATAAATTGGCAACACTAGGAGCAAACCGAGCCCCCATAGCTACACCGGTCTTCTGTAGATAGTATCCCCCATCATACCAAAAATAGTTATGCAGTAACCCAAACTCCAGACACTGCAGGAGGTATATACGTTGTTTCTTATCTATGGGGGAGTTTTTTAATGCCCATTTAATTGCTTTCTTAGCATCTGTATGTTCAATTATGGTATACAGAGAACCTATGTCTGCTGTTGCCAAGAAGAATGGACAGTCATCTATTTATTTATTTTTTATAAATCTTTTTTATTGCATTTTTGAACAAAAAAAACAACCGAGACATAAACAACATATCAGTTAGTGCTTAACAAACATCCGTACGATTAGCATGCAAAATAAACAATTCATGACTTTAGATATGCGTACTCGGGACATAGCATGATACCTAGTATGTCAGACGTCTCCTCAATATTCAGAACCAACTATTCCATGATCAGGCACACAATCCTCCATTTTCCCGTTCAGGCAAAGTGCCTAGAAGCTGACACATAAAAATCTAATCCGTAACTTCTGCACCTTACTATCAAGCCGTAGTAGGTTCCACTAGCCATGTACGCCAGATTTTATCATATTTCAAGGGGCAACCTCCATTTTCATATGTATCTTTATAGAGGGGAAGGCACTGATCAGATCTAGCACCTCAGTCCAATTTTGCTGGGTCTTAGGGCAAGCCCATAAAAAAATGTGTGAAGTCTCCCTGGGAGGACAGTCATCTATTTTTATGTTCTCCCAAATCTGCAATAAGTGTTTGGTGTCCTTTAAGTAAGCAGGGGTCGATATCTCAAAGGTTGTAAGAAAATATCAAGGTATTGGCCAAGTCTAGATGATAGGGAATCTACCCCATTAACTATAGGCCTCCCTGGTGGATTTTGATTATCCTTGTGAATTTTTGGGAGAAAATATATTACTGGGGTACGACATGAGGAAGGATTTAAATATTCTGCTTCTTTTTTACATAACATGTTTTTCTTTACTCCTTTTGCTACAAATTTTGAAATATTTCCTTCATATTGCTTAACTGGATTTGACAACAGTGGTATGTACGTGTCGGTGTCACTTAATAAACCCCTCCATCTCTCCCTTATAATATGATTGGGACATCAAAACTATCCCACCCTTTGTCTACAGGTCTAATGACCACCTCTTTCTTGTCCTCCAAATATTGAATTCCTTTCTTAATTTTCTTAATACATTCTGGATCATATCCCTCCCTGATCTTTAATTGTTCCAAATCATTCGCAACCATATTGGTTCTTGTTGTGATCCGCTATATCCCATTTGGGGTCTATCATAGCCAGTGGCGTATCTAAGGAATGGCAGCCATGGCAAGTGCCATGGGCGCCATGGGAGGAGGGGGCGGCAAAAAAGACGCCCTCCGCATGAAAAAAAACCACCCGTCCTCTCAGACTAATATAGCCGCTGGCGCCGCGGCCAGCCTGCTGGATTGCAGGGCCGGTGTTCTATCAGATAGCCAGCTGTTGGGCTTGGCTTAGGCTGAGGGAGGCATTGTCAGCAGGGAGGGGCGGGGCAGGGAGACTGATACTCTGACCCTGCCTTGCCTGGCCCCATGTACTCTGTATGTGCTCGGAGCGCTGAGATCACCTCTCCTGGACATCTGAGAGCCATGCCCTGGACCAAGAATATTCCCTCCTCCTATCGTCATAAGCCACGCCCCCTACCATGGAAAGCTCTGCCTCTGGACCTCTGAGAGCAGGAGGTGAGCCTGGCTGGCCAGGTAGGTCTTTCTGCCTTTAGACTCACTGTTACTAAACCCTCCCTGACAATGTTGTTTACCCCTGTATAGCTGTGCATTGCTGAAAGTTTAAATTTTAAAACTGGCTACTTGGTCATCTCCTGTAGTATGTCACATCCGTAGTCTGGTCATCTCCTGTAGTATGTCGCATTTGCAGTCTGTTCATCTCCTGTCGTATGTCGTATTCGCAGTCTGGTCATCTCCTGTAGTATGTTGCATTCGCAGTCTGGTCATCTCCTGTAGTATGTCGCATTCGCAGTCTGGTCATCTCCTGTAGTATGTCGCATTCGCAGTCTGGTCATCTCCTGTAGTATGTTGCATTCGCAGTCTGGTCATCTCCTGTAGTATGTCGCATTTGCAGTCTGGTCATCTCCTGTAGTATGTCGCATTCACAATCTGGTCATCTCCTGTAGTATGTCGCATTCGCAGTCTGGTCATCTCCTGTAGTATGTCGCATTCGCAGTCTGGTCATCTCCTGTAGTATGTCGCATTCGCAGTCTGGTCATCTCCTGTAGTATGTCGCATTCGCAGTCTGGTCATCTCCTGTAGTATGTCGCATTCGCAGTCTGGTCATCTCCTGTAGTATGTCGCATTCGCAATCTGGTCATCTCCTGTAGTATGTCGCATTCGCAGTCTGGTCATCTCCTGTAGTATGTCGCATTTGCAATCTGGTCATCTCCTGTAGTATGTCGCATTCGCAGTCTGGTCATCTCCTGTAGCATAGAAAAATACAAATGTAGGACTTTAAATGAAGCATGCATCCCAGGGGATAACACGAAACAATTGAATATGGCAGGTATCTAGTCTGATAGAACCAAAGACATTACATGAGAGCATTGCATGACAACAATTGGCAGTCAGTATTTTAATCGCATAAAGTATATAACAAAAATAGGGCTGTTACTGATTAAAATTTTCGTGTTCGGTTAATATATTTTTTTTTTTAATCGATTAATCGACTAATTTAGATTAATTAAAATGCACATACAGATCCAACTACTTTTAGCAGCCTATGTTGCACCCCACATTGCTCTTTTAATTTCTTTTGTGATCACTTCTTATACTTTTGTCTAATGATTGTAAGACAAATTTTACTCAAATAAATCCTCACCTGGTTTTATTGACCTGCACCATTGGGAGTGTTCTCCTTTTTGTTTTACCCTTCTATCCCTCGTGGACTATCTGGGAGCTCGTGTGTCGGAGGAGTTGCACCCTGCGATCTGTGCATCGAACCATCCTGCCTTAGACGGCCTGAGATACCCACGGCATCCTGCTTCACTGTCGTATGACAGGTGGGTCCACCATTTGTGGTAAGAGTACCCAACCTTATTGTTCGTATCGTTTTTTGTGAGTTTCAACCATCAACATTGTGGTTCTTCCAACAGTCAACATTGTGGTTGTGATTCCTCCATGAGAAGACACCCATTCAATTTTGCACATGTTGTTTGGACTTTTTTTTTTTTATTTGTGTTTTTTTGCACTCACCATTTCTTTAGTCATGTGCAGTTCATATGGGCTACACTCCTATTTTTCTCATGAAGGACAGTCTCATGGTCTTGGCCGTTCATCTGAGATAATTCACTTATGGACTGTTTTTTCGTTTGTTCACACACTAGCACACAGTGGGTGTTTAGCTCAGAAGTTATAATTTTCTGGTAATACTCACTCATAATAATAAATTATTCATGTTCTGCTTTGCTGCTCATCGGCAGCAACATTAATATTTTAGCGCTGCACTATTAATGATCCCAAACACACCGCCCGGGAAACAAAGGAGTGGCTTCGTAAGAAGCATTTCAAGGTCCTGGAGTGGCCTAGCCAGTCTCCAGATCTCAACCCCATAGAAAACCTTTGGAGGGAGTTGAAAGTCCGTGTTGCCCAGTGACAGCCCCAAAACATCACTGCTCTAGAGGAGATCTGCATGGAGGAATGGGCCAACATACCAGCAACAGTGTGTGACAACCTTGTGAAGACTTACAGAAAACGTTTGACCTCTGTCATTGCCAACAAAGGATATATAACAAAGTATTGAGATTAACTTTTGATATTGACCAAATACTTATTTTCCACAATAATTTGCAAAAAAAAATATTTCCAAATCAGACAATGTGATTGTCTGGATTTGTTTCCACATTTTGTCTCTCATAGTTGAGGTATACCTATGATGACAATTACAGGCCTCTCTCATCTTTTTAAGTGGTAGAACTTGCACAATTGGTGGCTGACTAAATACTTTTGTGCCCCACTGTATGAGGTAGAAGTCTATAAATAATAAAGCAATAGGATTTAGGGTAGATTGGTATATTGAATCTATGTATGGGGAAGGAGGGAGAAATAGAGCAATAACAATTCCCAGGGTTACTTACAGGTATGCCTATGACTGTGTCTTTTTCTGTTCAATTATCGGGGATGGAAGTGCTCGGCTAATGCCCTGCGCCTCATACAAAGTCCCAACCTTTTAGTTTTTTATATTCATCTCCTGTAGTATGTCGCATTCGCAGTCTGGTTATCTCCTGTAGTATGTCACATTCGCAGTCTCTGGTTATTTCCTGTAGTCACATCTACAGTCTATTTAAAAGTAGTACCCGCTGTTGCACAAATTATTTTATTACACTTTTATTTCTGATATCTATGGCTATGCATATTTATTTAATTCATATTGAGCACTATACTTGATTGGCTGCTTCTGCTTGGCACAAACGCACAATCAAACAGTGCTCAATATGGATTAAATAAATAGATATCATAAAGTGTAATAAAGTGATTTGTGTAACAAGCTCCTTAAACAGTCCACATTCAGTGAAAGTTCATGTAGTGCAAACTTTGCAGTACATGAACTTTCACTGAATGTAGAATAGTTTAATGACCAGGGGAAAACTGACCCATCGGGCAGTTTATGTAGTGCCAAGCCATAATTTGTTAATTGAAAGATTAAAGAGCTTGACTGGTAGCTGACTTGTAGCTTTTGTTACCTGTTTTTTTTTTTGTTTTGACAGGGGCGCAGTTTCAGTGCTTGCTATAGGTGCCATTTTCTTTCGATACACCTCTGATCATAGCCCTGCTGGGGGTCTATTGGGCCATTGGGGAGAGCTATATACTTGTTGTGCAGGATAATAGGGAGCAGGATTTGTGTATCCCTGTTGCCCTGGTCTAAATGGTTATCTCCCATTAAATCCTCCTCTATTGAATCCTCCTCTATGAAACCCATTATCATAGGAGGGTCTTCTTTGTCCTCTGTAATTATTATAGGGTTGTTTGTGATTATTCTGTCTATAATCCATTCCACTATATGGTCCAAAATTAGGTGGTTTATACTGAGATGGGCCACTTGGTACTGGTCCCTTAGGAGCCTTTTGTTGGGCTCCTTGCGGGACAGGACCTTTTTGAATATTTTTAATAGGCCTTTTCTTATTTATCTCTTCTGATTTCGTAGGTGTAGACTCCCGGGATATTATTTCCTGCTCTTCAAACCTAACCTGCCATCTGAATATTTTATTATCTTTGTAATCACCCGTATCTCTCTGGAACTTTTTCTTCTTTTTATCCCTAACCTCTTTTTCCCATTTCTCTACATTAGATTTGAGTTCTCCTGATAATCTATTAAACTCAGGCTCCTCTTTCTGCGGTTCAACTACATCCTTCAGGATTTTTACCTGAGCGCCTAAACTCCTAAACTTGTTTTTTTTTCCTTTTATAAAAAAATCTGAAAAGCCCCACCCCTTTAATGCTGAAAAATGAAAACCACTCTTTTGTGGATTTATCATTCATCAACCCATCATTGGGTGGAACATCCCATCTGGGACGACGTGGTACCATCTATTTTTCTATATATCTATCAAAAGTGACCATATCCCACCATGCTCTGATGTTTTTTTCAAACAGATTATTCAATTTCCTAAATGAGTGTTTCAAATCACCTGATTGGTTGCCATTCACATTTCCTGAAAAAACTTCATCTACAATTGATGAACAATTGATATATGGACTGGTGGCACTGTGATATTAACCACTTGACCACTGGGCACTTAAACCCCCTTAATAACCAGACCAATTTTCAGCTTTCGGTGCTCTCACAATTTGAATAACAATTACTCAGTTATACAACACTGTACCCATATGAAATTTTTGCCCTTTTTTTCACACAAATAGAGCTTTCTTTTGGTGGTATTTAATCACCGTTGTTTTTTTTTTTTTTTTTGCGCTATAAGAGAAAAAAGACTGAAAATTATGTAAAAAAAATGAATTTTTCTACGTTTCTGTTATACAATTTTGCAAATTAGTAATTTTTCTTCATAAATTTTGCCCAAAATGTATACTGCTACATATCTTTGGTAAAAATAAGTACAAATTGGTGCATATTATTTGGTCTTTGTGAAAGTTATAGAGTCCACAAGCTATGGTGCCAATATCTGAAAATTTATCACATCTGATGTACTGGCAGCCTATCTCATTTCTTGAGACCCTAACATGCCAGAAAAGTACAAATACCCCCCCAAAAAAAAAACTTTTTGGAAAGAAGACATTCCAAGGTATTTAGAAAGAGGCATTGTGAGTTTTTTAAAGTTGTATTTTTTCCCCACAATTCTTTGCAAAATCAAAATTTTTTTTTTCAAAAAATTTTCATATTACCGGGTTATTTCTCACACACAGCATATGCATACCACAAATTACACCCCAAAACACATTCTGATATTACTCCCAAGTATGGCGATACCACATGTGTGAGACTTTTACACAGCGTGGCAACATACAGAGGCCCAACATGCAGGGAGTAGTGATGAGCCTAACACCCCCGGGTTCGGTTCGCACCAGAACCCGCGAACGGACCGAAAGTTCGCACGAACGTTAGAACCCTATTAAATACAATGGATGCGAACGTTCGAAATTTAAAGTGCTAATTATAATGACTATTATGCATGTTATTGTCCTAAAAAGGGTTTGGGAACCCGGGTTCTGCACCAGGGGACATGTATCAATGCAAAAAGAAGTTTTAAAAACGGCAGTTTTTCGGGAGCAGTCATTTTGATGATGCATAAAGTGAAAAAAAAAAGTCAAATATTCCTTTAAATATTGTGTCTAAAGTATGCCTGTGAAGTGCCACGTGTTTCCCGTGTTTAGAACTGTCCCTGCACAAAATTACATTTCTAAAGGAAAAAAAGCCATTTAAAACTGCTTGCGGCTTTAATGTAATGTCTGGTCCCGGTAATATGGATGAAAATCTTTAAGAAAAATGGCATAGCTACCACATCACACCCCCCCCCCCCCCCTCCTACCCCAGCCCATTACCAGCCTCTTTGGGTCTTGTATGGATATTAAGGGGAACCTCGCACACAAAATAAAAAAGGCCCTATATACTCTGAACAGCCGTATACAGGCGGTGCATACAAGACAGGGACTGTAGGTTTGCTCTTATGTAGAATTTGGCCTCGTACACACGACCGATTTTCTAGGCAAGAACCAGCAAAAAACTTGCTGGCAGAGATGTCTTGCCGAGTAAATCGGTCGTGTGTACGCGGCTATCGAGTTTCTCGTTGAGAAAACCGACAAGTAACCTCGACGAGAAAATAGAGAACCTGCTCTCTATTTTCTCGTCGAGATTCTCGTCAGCCTGTTTCTCGACGAGAAAAGTGAGTGTGTGTACACTTACCTGTCCGCCGGGAAGCCCGCGCATGTTCGAAATGAATTTGACGCATGCGCGGTAGCTTCCTAGGCATACGTAGGGTATACCAAGATGGCGGCGACGGCATCGAATGTGACGAGCGCATGCTCGTCGTAGTCGATGACGTCACCGCGTACGCTCCATTCAAAGAACCGCGGGTTCTTTGAAACGAGCGTGTGTACACTCGGCCGGGACAATTTTCTTGTCCAGGAATCTCGTCGAAAAAAACGACATGGTTTTTTCGACGAGAATCTCGGCCGTGTGTACGAGGCCTCTGTTTGTAATTTTGAACAGGTACATTGTTAAAGTGTAGCTCCAGACAAAAAATAAATTTTTAAGCTTTTTGGAAAACATAGGGAAGGGTTATCACCCCTGTAACATTTGTTTTGCTGTCTGTGCAGTGTGCACCTGTTCAGAACAGTTCACCTCACTTTTCGTCCTAATGACAAATGTTTTTTGAAAATTTGGGTTTTTTATTGAAACAAGAATTGGTGATAAAGCATCAGTGGAGAGGAGACACTTTTTTTCCATATTAAGTCTTACAGGAGAGAATTTGCCTTCCTAGGGGAAGATTTCCTCTCACTTCCTGTTGTATCCTTCCGTTTGCAAGGAGGAGTCGTTTGTAAGTTGGATGTTTGAAAGTAGGGGCCTGCCATATATACTCAGCTGAAATTTGCCCCTTACATGTTGGTGTTGCCACAACACTGTGAGCCCTCACAGTTACTCTTGGTGGGCGCATGAATGGGCCCTGCTGTGAATTATTAGATCAAGAATTGTAATTACGTGCCCCTGTTGAACAGGGGCAGAAAAATTGGGCCTTAGGCACTGGTGCCACAACACTGCAACCCCTCACAGATACTGTACTTGGAGCACAGCAATGAGCCCTGTTGCAAAGTATTGCATCAAAAATTGTAATTACACGCCCCTGTTAAACAGGGGCTGAAAAATTGGGCCTTAGGCACTGGTGCTGGTGCCACGACACTGCAACCTCTCCCAGATACTCTAGTTGGAGTGCAGGAATGAGCCCTGCTGCAAAGCATTGCATAAAAAATTGTAATTACATGCCCCTGTTAAACAGGGGCTGAAAAATTGGGCCTTAGGCACTGGTGCTGGTGCCACGACACTGCAACCTCTCCCAGATACTCTAGTTGGAGTGCAGGAATGAGCCCTGCTGCAAAGCATTGTATAAAAAATTGTAATAACACGCCCCTGTTAAACAGGGGCTGAAAAATTGGGCCTTAGCCACTGGTGCTGGTGCCACGACACTGCAACCTCTCCCAGATACTCTAGTTGGAGTGCAGGAATGAGCCCTGCTGCAAAGCATTGCATAAAAAATTGTAATTACATGCCCCTGTTAAACAGGGGCTGAATAATTGGGCCTTAGCCACTGGTGGCGGCACCCAGAAACAAAAATGTTCTTCCAAGCTATCATCATCAATCGGATCATTGAGGAGGAGGAGGATAGTCAGTCAACATAACAGGACAGTCTCTCAGCATCAGCATCAGTTTTGAAGGGATGTGACATTTGAAAATAAATTAGTCTGTTATATCAGCTTCAGGTGTTTGGTAGCTGGTGGTGATCCAAGACTGGTTCATCTTTATGAAGGTCAGTCGATCAACCGAGTCGGTGGACAGGCGCACCCTGTGATCCGTGACAAATCCTCCAGCAGCACTGAATGTGCGTTCTGAAAGAACGCCGGATGCAGGACAGGCCATGTATATCAGACGCTGGCGATGGTTGCTGGAACCGATCATACCTTGGGGCTGCGGACTAAAGAATTGTCTGAACGCATCGGTCAGACGGCCACCTTCCCCACTGCTCCTTCTTTGACTGACCGAAGCCTCAGCAACTCGTTGTCCAGGACCAGGAATTTGTAACCTCCCAGTCTCTGGGAACACGTTGCACAGACCTTTCTGCAAGGCCTCCCGGAGTTGTCTCATCCTCTGCTCCCTCTGCGACGGTAAGATAAGGTCCGCAACCTTACCCTTGTACCGTGGATCAAGGAGAGTGGCCAGCCAGTAATGGTCCCTCTCCTTGATCCGAAGAATACGAGGATCCTTCCGCAGACTTTGCAGGATCAGGGAGGCCATGCAGCGTAGGTTAGCTGAGGCATTCGGTCCGGAGTCCTCTGGGTCACTAAGGACGACATGATCCGCAGCCACCTCCTCCCAGGCACGTACAAGTCCACTGGTTTCTTGGGACTGTAAATCATCCCTAAAAGACTGCTGCTGATGATGCTGAGTGCCAGGCTCCACCTCCATGCTGACACAATCCTCCTCCTCCTCCTCCTCTTCCTGTGCGATGGGTCGGACAGAAGGAACACTGTCTGGGTAAAGGGGGCCTTGAGAGGCAAGGAAGTCTTCCTTTTCCTGCCTCTGTTCTGCCTCAAGTGCCCTGTCCATTATTCCACGCAGCGTATGTTCCAACAGGTGGACAAGAGGTACAGTGTCACTGATGCATGCACTGTCACTGCTCACCATCCTCTTGGCCTCCTCAAATGGTGCCAGGACAGTGCATGCGCCCTTGATCATGCCCCACTGGCGTGGTGAAAAAAACCGAGCTCCCCTGACCCTGTCCTGGTGCCGTAGTCGCACAGGTACTCATTGATGGCCCTCTGCTGCATGTGCAGCCGCTGCAGCATGGCCAACGTTGAGTTCCACCTGGTGGGCATGTCACATATAAGGCGGTTCTTGGGCAGGTTCAACTCCATTTGCAGCTCAGCCAGGCGAGCACTGGCATTATAAGATCTGCGGAAATGCACACAGACTTTCCTGGCCTGCCTCAGGACATCCTGTAAGCCCGGGTACCTGCCCAAGAACCGCTGCACCACCAGGTTAAGGACGTGAGCCACACAGGGCACATGGGTCAGTTGTCCCTGTCGGAGGGCGGAGAGGAGGTTGGTGCCATTGTCGCAAACCACCATTCCTAGCTTAAGCTGGCGTGGCGTCAACCACCTCTCGGCCTGCCCCTGCAGAGCAGACAGAACCTCTGCCCCAGTGTGGCTCCTGTCCCCCAAACACACCAGCGCAAACACGGCATGGCATCTTTTTGCCTGCGTACTTGCATAGCCTCTTGAACGCCTACGGAGCACCGCTGGTTCCGAGGACAAAGCACAGGAAGAGGCCATGGAGGAAGAAGAGGAGGGAGTGGAGGAGAGAGGTGTGTCACAACCAGTAGTAGCATTTTGGAGGCGTGGTGGCGGAACAACCTCCAACACTACTGCACCTTGTCCTGCATCCTTCCCAGATGCCAAAAAAGTGACCCAATGGGCCGTGAAAGAAAGGTAACGTCCCTGTCCATGCCTGCTGGACCATGAGTCAGCGGTAATATGCACCGTACCGCTGACCGCCCTGTCCAGCGAGGCCAAGACATTGCCTTCCACATGCCAGTAGAGAGCCGGAATCGCCTTCCGTGAGAAAAAGTGGTGTTTGGGAACCTGCCACTGAGGAACCGCACATTGCACAAACTCACGGAAGGGGGCCGAGTCTACCAACTGAAAAGGCAGCAGTTGAAGCGCTAGCAATTTAGCCAAGCTAGCATTCAACCGCTGGGCATGTGGATGGCTGGGAGTGAACTTCTTTCGACGGTCCAGCAGCTGGGGCAGGGAAATTTAGAATCGGACGTCGGTGTACTGCTAGCAGAGTGCCCGCAAGTACTTGGCTGTGACACACCTAATTCTACACCTTCATTCTTCTCAGTGCAGGTTTCAGAGAGGACTGAAGGTATAGTGGGGTTGGAGATCCCAGCAGATGCGGTGCAAGGAGAGGTCCGCTTTGTTCTTTGGTGTGGGTCTTTAAGATAGGCTTGCCAACGAGCTGCATGGCAGGTCAACATATGTCTGGTCAAGCATGTGTTCCCCAAGCGGGTGATGTTTTGGCCACGCGATATACGCTTGAGACATATGTTGCAAACAGCAGCTGTGCGATTTGATGCACTCGACTCAAAAAAGGCCCACACCAAAGAACTTTTTGAATAACAGGCAGAGGCAGCACCCTGCACAGGCGGAGCTCTGCGGTGTGATTACGTCGGTGTGCTGCCCTTACGCTGGCCCCCCGAGGGCATCCTGCCTTGTTGGAGATGTGCCTCCTCCTCATCCTCCTCCTCCTCTCTCCTATTAGGCACCCACGTGGAGTCAGTGACCTCATCATCCCCTCCCTCCTCATCACTGGAGCCAATCTGGCAGTATGCTGCAGCTGCTGGAACATGACTGCCAGATTGGTGTCCTTCTTGAGCATCCCCTCTCTCTGCTCTCACGCTACTGCCTTCCTCTAGCTGGGTATCATCATCAGACCCTTCGAAACGCTGGGCATCCTCCTGGAGCATGTACCCAACACTGTGCTCAAACAGTTCGGGGGACTCCTCAGGAGGACATGGTTGGTCTAGGGAAGGAGTGACTGATGATGACATTGATACCAGGGAAGAGGACACTTTGGCAGCTGCTTTGCCAGTACCCTGAGCCTGGGTGAGAGAGGATGAGGAGGATGAGGAGAGGCTTGGTCATCCACTCTACCAAGTCTTCGGCATGATGCGGCTCAACACGTCCAGCTGCCGAAAAGAAGGACAAGCGTGTCCCATGGCCACGTGCTGATGGCGATGCACCGCGTCCACGACCAGCACTGTTGTCTCTAGACACAGAGCCTGCTTGCCCTCTTTTATTGGCTCCTGACTGTCTGCCTCTCCTTGTTTGCCTTCCAGACATTCTAATGGCCTGCAGGGAGATGGGAAAACCAGCAATAAGGCCTAGCTTCAAGAGTATATTTTGCAGGAATCACACTACGCCTGCTGTAAGTGCTGCAAATGCCTGTTGGTGTAACACACCAGGAAAACACAGCAATACGGGCTAACTTCAGGTGTATAATGTGCAGGAGGCACACTCTGCCCGCTGTGAGTGCTGCAAATGCCTGTTGGTGTAACACACCAGGAAAACACAGCAATACGGGCTAACTTCAGGTGTATAATGTGCAGGAGGCACACTCCGCCCGCTGTAAGTGCTGCAAATGCCTGTTGGTGTAACACACCAGGAAAACACAGCAATACGGGCTAACTTCAGGTGTATAATGTGCAGGAGGCACACTCCGCCTGCTGTAAGTGCTGCAAATGCCTGTTGGTGTAACACACCAGGAAAACACAGCAATACGGGCTAACTTCAGGTGTATAATGTGCAGGAGGCACACTCCGCCCGCTGTAAGTGCTGCAAATGCCTGTTGGTGTAACACACCAGGAAAACACAGCAATACGGGCTAACTTCAGGTGTATAATGTGCAGGAGGCACACTCCGCCCGCTGTAAGTGCTGCAAATGCCTGTTGGTGTAACACACCAGGAAAACACAGCAATACGGGCTAACTTCAGGTGTATAATGTGCAGGAGGCACACTCCGCCCGCTGTAAGTGCTGCAAATGCCTGTTGGTGTAACACACCAGGAAAACACAGCAATACGGGCTAACTTCAGGTGTATAATGTGCAGGAGGCACACTCCGCCCGCTGTAAGTGCTGCAAATGCCTGTTGATGTAACACACCAGGAAAACACAGCAATACGGACTAACTTCAGGTGTATAATGTGCAGGAGGCACACTCCGCCTGCTGTAAGTGCTGCAAATGCCTGTTGGTGTAACACACCAGGAAAACACAGCAATACGGGCTAACTTCAGGTGTATAATGTGCAGGAGGCACACTCCGCCCGCTGTAAGTGCTGCAAATGCCTGTTGGTGTAACACACCAGGAAAACACAGCAATACGGGCTAACTTCAGGTGTATAATGTGCAGGAGGCTTAGCAACAATGACACTGACACTGTCCCCTGCCTATCCTTCTCTCTCCCTGCACACAAGGTTTATCAAAGAATATGACACTGACACTCTCCCTGCCTATCCTTCTCTCTCCCTGCACACAAGGTTTAGTAAAGAATATGACACTGACACTGTCCCCTGCCTATCCTTCTCTCTCCCTGCACACAAGGTTTAGCAAAGAATATGACACTGACACTGTCCCCTGCCTATCCTTCTCTCTCCCTGCACACAAGGTTTAGCAAAGAATATGACACTGACACTCTCCCTGCCTATCCTTCTCTCTCCCTGCACACAAGAATAGCACAAAGAATATCAACACTGTCCCTGCCTATCCTTCTCTTTCCCTGCGCCAGAACACACTACACAAGGTCGCCGCGCTGGCGGCCTTTTATAGTGTGGGGCATGTGCTAAACCCCCTGAGCTATAATTGGCCACAGGCAACCTGCCTGTGGCCAATTATGGCTCTCCTAGCTGCCGGCGCTATGATTGGCCAAGCATGCGGGGTCACAGTGCATGCTTGGCCAATCACAGCGCCGGGATTGCACTGCGATGGCGCAGTGTATTGTGGGCCGTTCGCGTCACTCGAATTTGGCGCGAACGGCCCAAATCGTTCGATGTTCGCCGAACGGTCGAACAGCCGATGTTCGAGTCGAACGTATGTTCGACTCGAACACCGAGCTCATCCCTAGCAGGGAGCACCTTCAGGCTGCACGAATGTCGCTACATGAGCTACTGTCTGGAAGGCATCGAATCGGCCTGGTTGTTGGTGAGAGGGTAGTTGACCACCTTTTCAAATCCTTTCTCATGGTTTCACTGGGACACTTTGTACAGACATCTCTACCTCAGGAATACTTTACTGAACCTACTTTGAACACTGTGCAGAGACCCTTTTAGCTCTCCTCATTTTGAGAAAACCATTGCTTGCTACTACACCTTATTGGATAAAAGTTAATGAGCTCCTCCATGCCGGTGAAGACCATCAGATCTGCAACGGGGACATTATTGTCATTGCTGCTATAAGGGCCCTTATACCATTACCTTTAAGTCAGTCCTCCCATTACAGTTAACAGTTAATAGTTTGGTCTGGGGTTCTTATTTAGTATTGGTAATATCTACAAGTATTCAATAATTTTGAAGAAGGTATTTATGGATTATCTGTCACTGACTGTATTGATGCCGTCTATTTGCATATTTGTTTGAGCACTATAAAAATCACTTCAACCAAATCCTGGTCGTTTGTCCGGGATCTGGCTGACCAATACCATTTTGAGTTCTTGCTGCCTAAGTAAATAGAAAGAAAACATTAATACTTGAACTGTGTCAGTGTGTCATTACAGTGGTATTCTATTAATCATATTGCCAGGTGTGTCAGAGGTGTGTCAGAGGGGCTGAGGCCATTCCTGGGGTTGAGAGGCAGAGTAATGAACTGAACCAATTTAAGCAGCTCCTTCGGGGGTATCGCTACACGTGGGGGCTCGTATCTGAAATTTTCCGCTACTCTGCAATCAACTCCCTTAGAATAGGCAGTTAGGATGCTTTCTCCAGACAGGAAGGCGTGGGTGTTTGCTGTCAAAACAGACCATGGGACCTCCCACACCTATGCGCTGTTAGAGTGGAGAAAAGGAGTCCCTGAAAGCTTCAAAGGTGCCAGTGTGCAATTTGTCAACAAGAAGGAGCTTTATATAATCCATCTGAAGGCTCCAGATGAGGGTCCTACCAGCTCCAATCAAGCTGCTTCAACTACGGAAGAAGTTCCCTCCCCGTCGCCTCTGGCCACGATTGGACCAGAATTCTTTGCTGGGAGACTTTGTGTCAAAATATCAGAAAGACCTTTCAACAAACTCTGGAACTGGGTATCAAAAGCTCAGGGCCTTCTCTAGAAGACAACCAGTGCCTACAGGGAAGGACAACTTTAAAGAGTGGCTGGACCGGGCCACACAAGCCTTGGATGAATGGGACCTTCCTGAGGCCCACAAGAAACAGAGAATCACAGAGTTTAAGAGTGCCTGTCTCAGAAGCCATCCGCAATTTGAAGCTCAGCAAGCAAGATTGTGTTGCCCAGGAGTATCCATATCTGATCCGGTCTGTGCGAGAAGAGGAGGCCATGCTGGAAAACAAAAAAGAGTCAGAGGTCAGAATCTGTTGTTGGGGTCAAGGTGGCCAGTGCAGCTGATGGTGAGAGGTCGAGCTTCTTAAGAATCAGGTGTTACAGCTGATAGAGATGATGGCGCTGTTGACTGCCAAGCCCACTGTTCTACCCAGCGATGAAGTTTCAGTATAAAAAATGGGTATATGCAGCGATAGTAACATAAAATTAAAGGTAAGAGTCCATAGTGCTCAAGATAAAGTCCTTGTTCAGGAAAATAAACTGGAGCCACCCACGGTGTAAACAGAGACACAATCAGGTGAGCATGGAATTATCCTCCACCAAACATCAACATACCAGGCCTCTTACCAAAGAAAAAGGACCACTGACTTACAGGTGGTCAAACAAGCATGATATGTCCACAGCACCACAAAACCACTTCATGAATAGCAATTGTTTCCAACCATAAAGATGGCCGCGGTCGGCACGTTACAGGATCGTGACGTCAGAGCTCCACCCTTGGTGGCGTTTCATCCAATGGAACATCGTCAGGGGCGTGGTCAGAGCTCATCTTATCCTCTTTCTATAGAAGGGAGGACATGATAGAAACGCCCCTTCCCTCTGCACTCCAAGCCTCTCTCTCATCCACAGGAAGCGGAACCATGTCATAACTGGATGTTTACATCTCGGCTTAGACATGCATGGCTAAATACAGCTACGGCGGCCATGTTTAGGGAGACCAGATAGAAACCATTATATAGTATACTTATCCAGTTTCTGAGAGAGGGAAGGAGAAAGAACCGGGCCAGTTTGGAAACAAAAATAATGAAAATAGAAGTACTTAAAAGATCCAAAAATAGAAATAAAAGTAATATTAAGATATTAATAATGTCACAATTTAATCAAAAACTGACTATAGAATAGACGTATTGCTACCATCTAGTGGTTGGAAACGGGTAATACAGAAAATCAAAATATTTAAAAACAATATAGAAAAAAAACTAACAAAAAAATACTAATAGAGGGAGAATAGTTTGGGGATTCCACTGTTATTGATAAAGGCATTAACATCCCATTCTATGTTTAAGCCACACGGTCTATAAGATTTTAAACAAAAAATTCACCAAGTCTCCATCTTTGAGATCTCTCTCCTAATATGGCTGCCTCTCCAATGAGGATAAAAGTTATCTATATCTGTACCCTTTAAGATTTTATCATGGCACAAAGCATAGTGTTTTGATAAACTGTGGTTCACAAAGCCTTTACGGATATTCGCCAAGTGCTCCTTGAGTCTAGTTTCTAGTTTATGGATAGTGTGACCCACATAGTATAGGCCGCAAGGGCACATAATCATACAAACCACATTTTTTGTCGAACAAGTGATGAATGATCCCACATCATATGATTGACCAGTAACATTAGAACTGAAAGAGAGGTATTTTCTCTCCCTAAGACAATTATTTTGACAAACTTCGCTTTTTCTACACCGATAGTAGCCCTTAAAATCCCCCCAAAAACTTGGTCTTTCTTGGGGTCTAATTATGTTTGGGGCTATCTGGAGTCTATGGGGGGGGTGCCCCTCTATAGGTGACCCTAGGTAGTTCTGGGAGCAGGGGACCTAGTATTCTATCATTTTTTAAAACACCCCAATGTTTTCTAAAGATCTTTTTAATCAAAGTTTTGATTCGAATAGGTGGTGTAAAATGAAAAATGAGAAGAGAATTCTTCCCCTTCATCTCCTACTTTAGGCTTCAATAGATCCTCTCTTTCTCTCAAGGCGACATCATTTATGACCCGGTCAAGATCATTAACTGCATATCCTTTCTGTAGGAAGGGAGTTTTTAAAAATTTCGCCTCTCTGAGGTAATCGTCTCGTAAGGAGCAATTCCTCCTCAATCTGAGGAATTGGCTTATAGGGACAGATCTGAGCCAAGACTCATGATGGCAGTTATCTGTCCCAATGTAGCCTTTTCTATCTGTATCATTGAAGTATGTAGACGTAATAAGCCTTTCATCCTCTACACTAATTTCCAGGTCTAAGAAGTGTATAACAGAAGTGCTGGTCTCATGGCGGAGAACAATGCCTCGATCGTTGGTGTTAAGCTCACCAATGAAGAGGTCTAAAGAAGCACGATCTCCTTTCCATAGGAGGAGGACGTCAATGTATTGCCCCCAGAAGATCAACTCAATCCTCTGTTGACCATAGATGATGTCCTCCTCCCATTTCGCCATGAAAAGATTGGCCATTCTAGGTGCAAACTTGGCACCCATCGCCACTCCCCGACCTTGCAGATAGTAGGAGCCGTTAAACCAAAAAAAATTATGGCTCATGGCAAAGTCGAGGAGATGGAGAAGGAACCACTGCTGCAACCTGCGAATGCCCAAATCTCTTTCCAAGAAGCACTTCACAGATTCTCTGCCATTGCGATGGGAAATAATGGTATATAGAGAGGCTATGTCAGCAATAGCCATAATATACCCTTCTTTCCAGGTAATTTGCCTCAAAATGTTAATGACCTGTGTACTATCTTTAAGATGAGAAGGAGTTTTAGAAACAAGAGGCTGCAAAAAATTGTCTATGTACCTCCCAATCCTAGAAGTAACGAAATCGATTCCGCTAATTATAGGGCGGTCAGATGGGTTTTGTCAGGGAAATGGCCGTGGAAATTATTTTTGGATGGTTGCCCATACACAGATCTAGGAGAATCTATATTCCTAACCTGGTACATAGAAGGCTTTGAGGGGCCCAGAGTTCCCTGTAGTTGACATGGAGCTCCATTGGCTCCAACAGCTGCCCCCACATTACCAGTGGCACTGACTTTCTCAATGCATTGCCATCTAAAAAACCTTATTGTTCTTATAATCTTCTGTATCACGGACATTTCTTTTTCTTTTTGATTTTCTGTTCCGTGTCTTCCTTTTCTAAATGCTTTCTAAGATTGTCAGATCTTTTTTTTATAGTCCTCTAGGTCTTTAAACGGGACTAATTTCTCCCTAAGTTTAACAATCTCCTCATCAATATTCGTTAATTTTCTCCTTTTACGAGTAATCAAAAAATCAAGGAGTGCTAGTCCAGGCTTGTTGAAATATTGAAACCACTCAGAGGTATCAACATCATCATTATATGGGGTCAATTCCCATCTCAGGCTCCAAGGGACTATTTTTGCTGAAATATATCTCTCCAAGAATGCCACATCCCAGTTAATGTGTAGTTCTGTGGTGAGCAAGTTCTTAAGTCGCATAAAGTTCTTAAGTCACAAAAAACCTGGAAAGAAGGGTATTTTATGGCTACTGCTGACGTAGCCTCTCTATATACCATTATTTCCCATCGCCATGGCAGAGAATCTGTGAAGTGCTTCTTGGAAAGAGATTCCGGCATTCACAGGTTGCAGCAGCGGTTCCTTCTCCATCTCCTCGACTTTGCTATGAGCCATAAAAAATTTTGGTTTAACGGTTCCTACTATCTGCAAGGTTGTGGAGTGATAAAAAGAAATAAATGCGCTACCCAAAAAACACATAAGTAATAACAATTCTATAAAGGGAGGTGAAGCAGCTGTGCTGGAATGTGACAAATTCAAACAAAATGGAAGGTAATAGTACAGCGCTACATATAGGCCAGTAAAGGCTGGACTGTAACTATGGTAAGTGTGACCATAAATGGAAATACAAAAAAAAGGGGAGAAGGGGCAGGCTGAATGCTCTACCCAATATATAAAAAGTGTCCACGATACTGGACAAAGTAATAAGTGTCCAAACAGTGGATAGATGACAAGGAATGGACGTAAAAATTCTTCACGTGGATGATGACATTCATGTGTGCTTACCAGAAACGTTGGACCCGAATGTCATACGACAGCGGATCAATCGAGCTTGAGAGTATCTCCAACGGCTGCTCCACAGGAACATCCCAGGATCTCTGATGGATGCTGAGGTATACCGGCTAGACGATCAGATGTCCTCAATCCTGGATAGAACTGATGGATGCAATACTTCTCGGGTCTCCAATACCCTCAAGGCTGGAGATCTTACCAGAAGATTAGTATTCTGGATCTTGGTATTCAACCGGGCGATACGATCAAACTTGGATAGAAAATACCCCTACAAGGGTATTGTGAAAGGACCAACTGGAGAAAACTGAAAAAACTTTTCCTCACCGGTTTCATGCAAAGAAAAGAAAAAGATAGAGGGCTCCGATGGTGTAGGTCAAAAAAAATTGGGTTTTTAATCAGAAAAACACCAACATACAAAGATAAAAAGTGATCACAGTTCATAAATTAAAAGACAACATGGGAAGCAAAATGCATAGCCTGACGCGTTTCGTTCCTAACAGGACGTCTACAGGGGCATTAACCTGCTCCCCAAAATTGCCATATATATATAATAAAAATTATGGAAGTCATAATCAATGACCCACCAATGGAACAACATTTCATAAAAACGGGCATTGTGATTGGACGAACAACAGTCACATGACCAAACCATGATAGTACTTCCCCGTAGAGGACCAATCCTTACACAGGGAACAAGCCCTTCCTGGTTCAAATAAAAAAAACAGGAAGTGGCAAGTAGTAGCACATGGCAAACATACCATCAGAAAGTCCGCCAAATTGCAACCAATCAGCCGTGCGGTAGTGTCAGTCCAATCAATGCCTCAACGAACACACAATAAAATCTCTAGCAAATGGAAACTAACGTTACATAAAAATGTAAAGGGTCACACGATTGGACTAGAGAGTAAATGAAGATATTACCCAATCATTGTGTCCAGGATGCTGGGAATAACCAGTAACAAAAGCCAGATAAATCTCAAAGCAGGAGACTGTGACTAGCATCCAGGTCATGTGACCGGGAGCACACCGAAAATGCGCCCAATCACAGTCTCCTTCAGACCATCACATGACCCAGAAGGTCATGTGAATTAATGGAGGGATAACATAGGGTGTATACAGGGGCGCGTCGTCAAGGCTAGATGTAAACAGACGACGCGCAACCTGTAATATGTACGATCGCATAATGGGGGCGGCGCCGTCAGCGCGGCGATCATGTGACCCAACGTCACGCCCATCATGTCTGAATGACATGGAAGAAGGCCATGCCGGCGTCGCCCTCCCTGTGATCAGGCCAATGAGAGGAGGGGGAGGAGACAGAAAACCATACCAATACTGCAGTGGGAGTGGCGCAGTGAGCCCAGCGATCATGTGACCGGGCATCACACCCATCATGTCAATATGACATGAAGGAAGGCCGCGCCGGCGTCACTCCCACGGCAGCAAATCTTCCCCTCCGTTCCCAAACGGTCAGGGAGTCGCCCCCAGTCATAAAGGGCTGCGAGGGGACATCCCAAAGGCCGCGGGTATAGGATCCCATTGATCTAATGAATAAACTGGGTCAATGTAAATAGGACTGGGAACCTGAAACACACATCGCCATCTAGCGATGGCAATGTGAATTGCAGTAAAAACCACACATAATCCTCAAAAAGAGGGAATATAAAACACACACATGTTAAATTACAATACTGGACAGTACGTATAATGTATCTTCTAAAAAACACAAAATAAAACCAAAAATAGAATAAATGCAGCAATAAAAGAGAGGAAATATTAGAAAAGCGAATCAAATATTTAGGCTGAATTAATAAACGAGTTAACGTCCCACTCTACGTTCATTCCGAACGGCGTGTAGGTACGCAACTCAAAAATCCAATAGGTCTCCAAACGGGAGACACCCCGTAATCGGGATTCTCCTCTCCAGTGTGGCACGCACTGATCTATAACCAGGAATTGTGTCCCTGCAGGATCACGGTTGTGATATTGCAAATAATGTCTAGGGACACTGTGATTAATTTTTCCATTCTTAATCTTCGCAATATGTTCGTTCACACGAATGGAGAAAGTTCTGATCGTGCGTCCTACGTATTGTTGTTTACAAGGACATGTTAGAAGATACACAATATATTGACTGGCACAAGTGGTGAAACGCTTCATCTGATAGATACGCAAGGTGACAGATGATTGGAAAGTGACACTCTTACGTTTCCCACTGGTTTCGCGTAAACCAGGGCTTAAAATTTCAAGTCTAGACCTACTAGCCAGGCAAAAACCTTACTCTCCACCAGTCGCCCCACCAAATGTTTCCCAGGTCCATCCCCCAACCCCGCCCCACTTAAATCCCCGCCCCTTAAAGCCCCACCCCTTAAATCCCCATCCCCTTAAAGCCCTGCCCCCTTTAAAGCTTATGAAATTACATTTTTTTTAAAGAATAAAGAATCCAAAATATAAAAAAATGCTATTATAACATAGCTTTATTCAATTTAAACACAACAGCAATAGCGTTAATAGCAATAGGATGCATTTGAAATATCAAGTTTTACAGCTTTAAACCTGTAGTAAACATTTTCTATTTTTTTTTGCTTATTTTGATGCCATCAGTGTCCCCGCAGAGCCCTCCTTTACATCAGTGTCCCCAGAGAGCCTCCCCTTACATCAGTGTCCCCAGAGAGCCCTCCTTTACATCAGTGTCCCCAGAGAGCCTCCCCTTACATCAGGGTCCCCAGAGGGACCCCCCTTACATCAGTGTCCCCAGAGAGCCACTCCTTTACATCAGTGTCCCCAGAGAGCCCTCCTTTACATCAGTGTCCCCAGAGAGCCCCTCCTTACATCAGAGTCCCCAGAGAGCCCCCCTTACATCAGTGTCGACAGAGAGCCTCCCCCATACATCAGTGTCCACAGAGAGCCCACCCCCCTTACATCAGTGTCCCCAGAGAGCCTCCCCTTACATCAGGGTCCCCAGAGGGACCCCCTTTACATTAGTGTCCCCAGAGAGCCCTCCTTTACATCGGTGTCTCCAGAGAGCCCCTCCTTACATCAGAGTCCCCAGAGAGCCCCCCTTACATCAGTGTCTCCAGAGCCCCCCCTTACATCAGTGTCCACAGAGAGCCCCCCCCCTTACATCAGTGTCCCCAGAGAGCCTCCCCTTATATCAGGGTCCCGAGACGGACCCCCCTTTACATTAGTGTCCCCAGAGAGCCCTCCTTTACATCAGTGTCCCCAGAGAGCCCCTCCTCACATCAGAGTCCCCAGAAAGCCCCCTTTACATCAGTGTCTCCAGAGCCCCCCTTACATCAGTGTCCACAGAGAGCCCCCCCCTTACATTAGTGTCCCCAGAGAGCCTCCTCTTACATCAGGGTCCCCAGAGGGACCCCCCTTTACATCAGTGTCCCCAGAGAGCCCCCCCTTACATCAGTGTCCCCAGAGAGCCCCCCCTTACATCAGTGTCCCCAGAGAGCACCCCCTTACATCAGTGTCCCCAGAGAGCCCCCCCTTACATCAGTGTCCCCAGAGAGCCCGCGCTTACATCAGTGTCCCCAGAGAGCCCCCCCCTTACATCAGTGTCCCCAGAGGTCCTCCCGCATCTTACATCAGTGTCCCCAGGTCATGTACCTTAAGCAGGTGGGCCTGCTTAAGGTACATGAAATCAAACATGAAAGCAAATGGATCCCCGAGGCCTGGGGATCACATAGCAAGCCACTGCGCTCGCTATACTGCGCTCGCTATACTGCGCTCGCCAAACAGCATGTGATACTCGCATTTGGCGAGTGGGCGAGTGGAAATTTCAAGCCCTGGTGTAAACACACCTTACATTTATGGCAAGGGAAGAAGCCTTTACATTCCGGAAAGAATGAGGGCTTGCTGGGGGGATCCATCACATTAGGAGCTATCTGTCCCTGGATGGATCTCGCTCCTCTGAAAATCACACCCGCCCTTTCAGGAAGGACAGGTCCCAGAAGTCTGTCATTTTGAAGGACACCCCAATGCTTTTTCAAAATCTCTTTTACCTGTCTAGATTGCACCGAGTAGGTAGTAAAGAAAGACCATCTAAACTTGGTGTCCATGATCTTTTTGGGTTTTACTTGTAATAGCGAATCCTGATCAATCCGCAGGATTCGATCGATCTCGCCATCAAGTTCAGTGGGCAGGTATCCCTTTTCCAAAAATCTGCCCTTTCGAATCGAAGACTGTGCAATGAAGTCCTACACTATAGTACAGTTTCTCCGTAAATGGAGAAACTGACTGGGTGGTACAGATTTTAACCATTGGGTATGGTGACAACTATCGACCGGAATGTAACCATTCCGGTCGGTAGGTTTGAAAAAAGTAGAGAACTCCAATCATTGCTTAACCACTTTAATTTCCAAATCCAGAAAGTGTACGGAGGTCAAACTTGCTTCGTAAGTCAAACGTATACCTCTGGTGTTGGAATTAAGTAAGGACATAAAATCCTCCAGGGATCGCTGGTCACCCTTCCAAAGGAGGAGGATGTCATCTATGTAGCGAGCCCAAAGGACCAGTTCAGGTCTCTTATGGGCATAGACGACATCCTCCTCCCACTTGGCCATAAAAAGATTGGCCAAGCTTGGGGCAAACTTAGCCCCCATGGCAACTCCCCTGGTCTGCACATAAAACTGGTTCTGAAACCAGAAATAGTTATGTTGTGCAGCAAACCTGAGGAGGTCCATGATAAAGTTACGTTGGATTAAGGAAAGAGTGGTACTCTGAGATAAGTAATATTCCACTGCCCCAAAGCCCAAATCGTGTGGAATACATGTGTACAGGGCGGCAACATCTGCTGTCACTAGAATCATGCCGTCCTCATACACAATGGACCCCAAAAGTCTAATAGTGTCAACGGTGTCCTTCAAATAAGAAGGCATCTGCCTCACTAGAGGTTGTAGATGGAAGTCTACATATTTTCCAAAGCGCTGTGACCGAGTCAATTCCGCTGACTATGGGCCGGCCGGGGGGATTGACTGGGTCTTTGTGCACCTTCGGAAGATAGTAGATGGCTGGAATGAGAGGTGCTACAGGGATAAGATAACTTTTCTCCTTTTTGTCCAATATGCCCAAAGAGAAGCCCTCATCGACCAACACGGTCAGGGCTCTCTTATATTGCATAGTGGGATCTGACTGGATCCGACTATATGTGCTAGAGTCTCCCAGTATCCTATCCATCTCCTTAATATAAATATCCTTGTCCAGCACGACAATGGCACCCCCTTGTCGGCTGGACGGATGATAAGATTTTTTCTTTCGCAAAGAAGTTTCAAACCTGCTCTAAATTTCGGATTGGTATGGAGTTGTGGAGTGGCAATGGGTGCCAAGTATGCACCTAGTATGGCCAATCTTTTAATGGCAAAATGGGAGGAGGACGTCATCTATGGTCAACAGAGGACTGAGTTGATCTTCTGGGGGTGATACATTGATGATGTCCTCCTCCTATGGAAAGGAGATCGTGCTTCTTTAAACCTTTTCATTGGTGAGCTTAACACGAATGATTGAGGCATAGTTCTCCAACATGAGGCCAGCACTTCTGTTATACCTTTCTTAGACCTGGAAATTAGAGTAGAGGACGACAGGCTTATTACGTCTACATACTTCAAACATACAGATAGAAATGGCTATATAGGGACAGATAGCTGTGAAATGTGCTGAAAAACGCCACTTATATTCGAGTATATACGGTACCTCTCTTTCAGTTCTATTGTTACGGGTCGATCATATGATGTGGGATCATTCATCACTTGTTCAACAAAAAATGTGGTTGATATGATTACGTGCCCTTGCGGTCTACAATATGTGGGTCACACAATCCGTAAGCTAGAAACTAGACTCAAGGAACACTTGGCGAATATCCGTAAAGGGTTTGTGAACCACAGTTTATCAAAACACTATGCTTTGTGCCATGATAAAAGCTTAAAGGGTTCATCATTTATGGCTATAGATAACTTTTATCCTCATTGGAGAGGCAGCCATATTAGGAGGGAGATCTCAAAGATGGAGACTTGGTGGATTTTCTGTTTAAAATCTTATAGACCGTTTGGCTTAAACATAGAATGGGATGTTAATGCCTTTATCAATAACAGTTGAATCCCCAAACTATTCCCCCTCTTTTAGTATTTTTTTGTTAGGTTTTTTAAATTGTTCTTAAATATTTTGATTTTCTGTATTACCCATTTCCAACCACTAGATCGCGGCATTGTGTTTATTCTATAGTCAGTTTTTGATTAAATTGTGACTTTATTAATATCTTAATATTCCTTTTATTTCTTTTTTTGGACTTCTATTTTCATTTATTTTTTCCAATCTTGCCCGGTTCTTTTTCCTTTCCTCTCTCAGAAACTGGATAAGTATACTACATAATGGTTTCTATCTGGTCTCCTTATAAACATCCGGTTATGACATGGTTCCCCTTCCTGTGGATGAGAGAGAGGCTTGGAATGCAGGGGGAAAACGACGAAAGCTCCATTGGCCAAAACGCCATGTAGGGTGGAGCTCTGACGTCACAACGCTGTAAAGTGTCGACTGTGCCATCTTTGTGGTTGGAAACAATTGCTATTCATGACAGACTGCAGCCTTTTGACATGCTTGTTTTTATCTGACAAAACGTGAGTACCCTGGCTGTTTTTTACAAAAAAATGTTATCTGGTTTTAAATACTACACCATGAGGAGTTGCCTTTTTTGAATTTTATGCATGCACCCATGATCTTCCATTTGGTGAGACTACAAGACCCAGCCATCTATGATCCAATTGAAGTGGTTTTGTGGCGCTGTGGACATATCATGCTTGTTTGACCACCTGTAATTCAGTGGTCCTTTTTCTTTGGTAAGAGGCCCGGTATGTTGATGTTCGGTGGAGGATAATTTCATGCTCACCTGATTGTGTCTCTGTTTACACCGTGGGTGGCTTCAGTTTCTTTTCCTGAACAAGAACTTTATCTTAACCACTTAAGCCCCGAACCATTTTGTAGCTAAAGGACCAGAGGTGTTTTCAGAATTTTGCACTGCGCTGCTTTAACTGGAAATTGTGCGGACATGCAATGTTGTACCCAAACGAAATTTGCGTCCTTTTCTTCCCACAAATAGAGCTTTCTTTTAATGGTATTTGATTGCCTCTGTGATTTTTATTTTTTGCGATATAAACGTAAAAAGACCGAAAATTTTGAAAAAAAATGATATTTTCTACTTTTTGTTATAAGAAAAATCTAATAAACTCAATTTTAGTCATACATTTAGGCCAAAATGTATTCAGCCACATGTCTTTAGTAAAAAAAATGTCAATAAGCGTATATTTACTGGTTTGCGCAAAAGTTATAGCGTTTACAAACTAGGGTACATTTTCTGGAATTTACACAGCTTTAAATTTATGACTGCCTATCTCATTTCTTGAGGTGCTAAAATGGCAGGGCAGTACAAAACCCCCCCAAATGACCCCATTTTGGAAAGTAGACACCCCAAGGAAATTGCTGAGAGGCATGTTGAGCCCATTGAATATTTTTTTTTTTTTGTCCCAAGTGATTGAATAATGACAAAAAAAAATAAAAAATTACAAAAACTTGTCACTAAATGATATATTGCTCACACATGCCATAGTTATATGTGGAATTGCACCCCAAAATACATTCTGCTGCTTCTCCTGAGTACGGGGATACCACATGTGTGGGACTTTTTAGGAGCCTAACCACGTACGGGACCCCGGAAACCAAGCACCGCCTTCAGGATTTCTAAGGGCGCAAATTTTGGATTTCACTCCTCACTACCTATCACAGTTTCGAAGGCCATAAAATGCCAAAATAGGACAAAACCCCCCCAAATTACCCCATTTTGTAAAGTAGATACCCCAAGCTATTTACTGAGAGGCATGTTCAGTCCATCTAATATTTTATATTTTGCCACAAGTTGCGGGAATATGACAAACTTTTTTTTTTTGCACAAAGTTGTCACTAAATGATATATTGCTCACACATGCCATGGGACTTTCTGGGAGCCTAGCCGCGTACGGGACCCCAAAAACCAAGCACCGCCTTCAAGATTTCTAAGGGCATAAATTTTTGATTTCACTCCTCACTACCTATCATTACCTATCACAGTTTTGAAGGCCATAAAATGCCCAGATGGCACAAACCCCCCCCCAAATGACCCCATTTTGGAAAGTAGACACCCCAAGCTATTTGCTGAGAGGCATGTTGAGCCCATTGAATATTTTTTTTTGTCCCAAATGATTGAATAATGACAAAAAGAAAAAGAAATGTACAAAAAGTTGTCACTAAATTATATATTGCTCACACATGCCATGGTTATATGTGGAATTGCACTCCAAAATACATTCTGCTGCTTCTCCTGAGTATGGGGATACCACATGTGTGGGACTTTTTGGGAGCCTAGCCGCGTACGGGGCCCCAAAAACCAAGCACCGCCTTCAGGATTTCTAAGGGCGTAAATTTTTTATTTCACTCCTCACTACCTATCATTACCTATCACAGTTTTGTAGGCCATAAAATCCCAAAATAGCACAAAACCCCCCAAATTACCCTATTTTGGAAAGTAGAGGCATGTTGGGTCCATGGAATATTTTATATTTTGCCACAAGTTGCGGGAATATGACAAACTTTTTTTTTTTTGCACAAAGTTGTCACTAAATGATATATTGCTCACACATGCCATGGGCATATGTGAAATTACACCCAAAAATACATTCTGCTGCTTCTCCTGAGTATGGGGATACCACATGTGTGGGACTTTTTAGGAGCCTAGCCACGTACGGGACCCCGGAAACCAAGCACCGCCTTCAGGATTTCTAAGGGGCAAATTTTTGATTTCACTCCTCACTACCTATCACAGTTTCGAAGGCCATAAAATGCCAAAATAGCACAAAACCCCCCCAAATGACCCAATTTTGGAAAGTAGACACCCCAAGCTATTTACTGAGAGGCATGTTCAGTCCATGGAATATTTTATATTTTGCCACAAGTTGCGGGAATATGACAAACTTTTTTTTTTTTGCACAAAGTTGTCACTAAATGATATATTGCTCACACATGCCATGGGCATATGTGAAATTACACCCCAAAATACATTTAGCTGCTTCTCCTGAGTATGGGGATACCCCATGTGTGGGACTTTTTGGGAGCCTAGCCGCGAACGGGACCCCAAAAACCAAGCACCGCCTTCAAGATTTCTAAGGGCATAAATTTTTGATTTCACTCCTCACTACCTATCACTACCTATCACAGTTTTGAAGGCCATAAAATGCCCAGATGGCACAAAACCCCCCCAAATGATACCATTTTGGAAAGTAGACACCCCAAGCTATTTGCTGAGAGGCATGTTGAGCCCATTGAATATTTTTTTGGTCCCAAATGATTGAATAATGACAAAAAGAAAAAAAAAATTACAAAAAGTTGTCACTAAATTATATATTGCTCACACATGCCATGGTTATATGTGGAATTGCACCCCAAAATACATTCTGCTGCTTCTCCTGAGTACGGGGATACCACATGTGTGGGACTTTTTGGGAGCCTAGCCACGTACGGGACCCCAAAAACAAAGCACCGCCTTCAAGGTTTCTAAGGGCATACATTTTTGATTTCACTCCTCACTACCTATCACAGTTTTGAAGGCCATAAAATGCCAAGATAGCACAAAACCCCCCAAAATGACCCCATTTTGGAAAGTAGACACCCCAAGGAAATTGCTGAGAGGCATGTTGAGCCCATTGAATATTTTTTTTTTTTGTCCCAAGTGATTGAATAATGACAAAAAGAAAAAAAATAAAATGTACAAAAAGTTGTCACTAAATGATATATTGCTCAAACATGCCATGGTTATATGTGGAATTACACCCCAAAATACATTTTGCCGCTTCTCCTGAGTACAGGGATACCACATGTGTGGGACCTTTTGAGAGCCTAGTACGGTGCTTGGTTTTCGGGGTCCTGTACGCGGCTAGGCTCCCAAAATGTCTCACACATGTGGTATCCCCGTACTCAGGAGAAGAAACAGAATGTATTTTGGGGTGCAATTCCACATATAACCATGGCATGTTTGAGCAATATATCATTTAGTGACAACTTTTTGTAATTTTTTTATTTTATTTTTATTTTTGTCATTATTCAATCACTTGGGACAAAAAAAAAAAATATTCAATGGGCTCAACATGCCTTTCAGCAAATAGCTTGGGGTGTCTACTTTCCAAAATGGGGTCATTTGGGGGGGGGGTTTGAACTGTCCTGGCATTTTATACACAACATTAGGAAGCTTACATCCACTCTTCTAACCACTTGAAGACAAAGCCCTTTCTGACACTTTTTGTTTACATGAAAACATTTTTTTTTTTTGCAAGAAAATTATGTTGAACCCCCAAACATTATATATTTTTTTAAAGCAAAGGCCCTACAGATTAAAAAAGTGGATGTTGCATTTTTTTTTTCCACACAGTATTTGCGCAGCGATTTTTCGAACGCATTTTTTGGGGAAAAAACACACTTTTTTATTTTTAATGCACTAAAAAACACTATATTGCCCAAATGTTTGATGAAATAAAAAAGATGATCTTAGGCCGAGTACATGGATACCAAACATGACATGCTTTAAAATTGCGCACTAACGCGCAGCGGCGACAAACTACATTCATTTTTAAAAGCATTTAAAAGCCTTTACAGGTTACCATGTTAGATTTACAGAGGAGGTCTACTGCTAAAATTACTGCCCTCGATCTGACCTTCGCGGTGATACCTCACATGCATGATGCAATTGCTGTTTACATATGACGCTAGACCGACGCTTGCGTTCGCCTTTGCGCAAGAGCAGGGGGGGACAGCGGTGCTTTTTTTTTTTTTTTTATTATTATTTATTTTGCTTTTTTATTTTATTTTTAAACTGTTCCTTCCATATGTTATTTTTTTTACAATTTTTATTGTTATCTCAGGGAATGTAAATATCCCCTATGATAGCAATAGGTAGTGATAGGTACTCTTTTTTGGAAAAAAATTGGGGGGTTAGACCCTAGATCTTTCCTCTGCCCTCAAAGCATCTGACCACACCAAGATCGGTGTGATAAAATGCTTTCCCAATTTCCCAATGGCACTGTTTATATCCGGGGGGGGGGCATTCCCTCCCACTGCTTGTAAAAGCAGTCTAGAGGCTAATTATCTGCTAGAATTGCTTTTACATGAAAGCCGGCCACCGGCTGAAAAGAATGATACCAAGATGATACCTAAACCTGCAGGCATCATTCTGGTATAAACATTCAAAGTCCAGCAACATACCAGTACGTTGCTGGTCCTTGTTGGACATGTATTGTAATCTTTTTTTTCATGCAGCCTGGTGGCTGAACAAAAAAAAAGAGATTGATCGGTGGGTATGCCCACCATTAGAATACCTCCCTTCATCCACCCACTTCTAATGATGGGCATACATGCACCATTTATATATGCCGAAGCATGGGGGCATCCTCCCGCAAAAAAGTTATGCCGCGTACACACGGTCAGACTTTTCCACGGGCAAGCCTCCGTCAGGAATTTCGACCGTATGTGCGCAGTATAAAAGGTTATGCTGCATACACACGGTCAGACTTTTCCACGGGCAAGCCTCCGTCGGAATTTCGACTGTATGTACGCGGCATTAGGAGCAAAATCGCTCCTCCGCCCCTGCTGCCCCCATGCTTCGGCATATATGCTCTTTTTTTAACTGTGGTGGTGAAATTACCTCCTACAGCGTTGGAGTCACGGCTTTATGTATCGTGGGAGCAAACACTGTTGCTGTCAAGATAAATAGATCCGCGCTGCAACTGAATGGCGTACCTGCTAAGCAAATGATGGTTAACATTAAAACAAAGTAACATTACAGTACAACAGTAAGACCTTACCATACCATACCTGCAAAGCAAATACCAAAACAAAACCTAGTAAAAAATAAAAAAAATTTTTAACGCAACCTGTGCCTAAAATATATATATGCCGAAGCATGGGGGCATCCTCCCGCAAAAAAGTTATGCCGCGTACACACGGTCTGACTTTTCCACGGGCAAGCCTCCGTCGGAATTTCGACTGTATGTACGCGGCATTAGGAGCAAAATCGCTCCTCCGCCCCTGCTGCCCCCATGCTTCGGCATATATGCTCTTTTTTTTTTTTTAACTGTGGTGGTGAAATCACCTCCTACAGCACTGGAGTCACGGCTTTATGTATCGTGGGAGCAAACGCTGTTGCTGTCAAGATAAATAATTCCGCGCTGCAGTTGAATGGCGCACCTGAAAACAAAAAATTACATACCTGAAAAGCAAGCATGATAAAACATTGCAGAATAGAATACAGTAAAAAAGAGCAGAACAATAGAGAGAAAATAGAGAGAGAGAGAGAGAGAGAGAACAATAAAACGACAACTATTTTTTTTTTTTTTTATTTTATATATTTTTTGTGTTTTGTTTTTTACGTTTTTTTTTTCTTTTTACACTTTTTTTTGTAACTTTAACAACTGTAATGGTTCGGGTCTCTCAAAATGTGATGGCATCTTGGGAGACCCTGTGTAAGTGTGTCCTAGTCTGTGAAATGCTGCACCCTACGCTAAAACTTCACTTTTGAGTGGTAGCGTTCAAAACATTCACCAAGGCAAAGACCAGGTTTGTCAGGACAGAGTGGACAAAAAACACGGGTGTCACGCCTAAATCCGCGCTTGCTACAGACACAACATCTTTTTTGGGGGGTTCGTTGGGTAGGGGTACTCTGGAGGGCATACGGATAATGCCTCTCATGCAGCCGGCTTACTGCATTTGGTAGGGGATGGTGAGGTGCAGAACTGCCTGGATACAGGAGTTCTGTGACTATCTCATTTTGGAATTTTAGAAGAGATAAAGTCCCGCCTGAAGCTCTGTATAGCACATGAGCATTCAGCAAAGCCAATTGGAATAAGGATAGAGACACTATTTTGTACCAGCGTCTCGCCTTACAGTCAATTAGATACAGCGCCAACAACTGGTCGTTGAGGTCCACCCCTCCCATATTTTTGTTCTATTCGTGGACACAGAGGGGTTTCTCCACAACACCAGTCGCCGTACGAATTTGGACTGTCGTGTCTGCATGAAGGGAGGTAAGAAGGAAAACATTCTTATTGTCCCTCCACTTCATAGCGAGCAAGTTATTACACTTCAAGCAGGCTCTCTCCCCCAGCCTAAGACGGGCATCTACAAGCCGCTGGGGAAAGCCCCGGCGATTAGGTCGCACGGTGCCACATGCTCCAATCTGATGATCAAACAAGTGACTAAACAGTGGCACGCTTGTGTAATAATTGTCCACATACAAGTGGTACCCCTTTCCGAATAAGGGTGACACCAAGTTCCACACTATCTTTCCAGCGCTCCCTATGTAATCCGGGCAGTTGACCGGCTTAACCTGACTGTCTTTTCCCTCATAAACCGTAAAGCTCCATACATAGCCTGTTGCCCTGTCACAGAACTTATAGAGCTTGACCCCATATCTGGTACGCTTGCTGGGAAGGTACTGCTTGAAAGACTAGCGGGCAGAAAATTTAATCAGGGACTCATCAACGCAGACAACTTGATCGGGAATAAACAAGGCTGCAAAACGTTCGTTGAAGTGGTTTATGAGGGGCCGAATTTTATAGAGTCGGTCGTATTCAGGGTCTCCACGTGGACGACAAAATTCATTGTCGTTGAAGTGCATGAACCGCAAAATCTGCTCGTATCGTGTCCTGGGCATGGAGGCAGAGAACACGGGCATGTGGTCAATTGGGTGCGTGGACCAATAAGCACGCAATGACGGGAATTTATGTGTGCCCATGTTGAGGGAAAGGCCCAGAAAGGTCTTCAATTCGGAAACCGTAATTGGTTTCCAATCTTTGGCAATGGAAGGCAACTGGGGGTTAGCGGCGATGAATTGACCAGCATATAATTTACTCTGGTCCACAATAGATCTATAGAGATCTTCCGTGAAAAACAGCGAATAAAAATCAATTGGCATAAAATCAGCTGTTTCCACCTGAATACCGGGTTGGGCAGTGAATGGGGGAAGTACGGGTTCTGCAGAAGTGGTTGGGACCCAATCAGGATAGGTAAATTCTGCAGGAAGGGCACTATGGGCACAACAGGCCTGCCTTTGTCTTCTTGGTGGCAGCGGGACACTACTTGTGCTTGCCACCTCGCCAGCTTGAACTGCACTTATGGGACTCGCCACTAGGGATGAGCTTCGTGTTCGAGTCGAACATACGTTCGACTCGAACATTGGCTGTTCGATCGTTCGACGAAGATCGAACGATTTGGGCCGTTCGCGCCAAATTCGAGTGACGCGAACGGCCCACAATGCACTACGCCATCGCAGTGTCATCCAGGCGCTGTGATTGGCCAAGCATGCACTGTGACCCCGCATGCTTGGCCAATCACAGCGCCGGCAGCGAGGAGAGCAATGATTGGCCACAGGCAGGATGCCTGTGGCCAATTATTGCTGAGGGTGTTTAGTACACGCCCCACACTATAAAAGGCCGCCAGCACGGCGGCCTAGTGTAGTGTGTTCCGGAGCAGGGATAGAGTAGCATAGGCAGGGACAGTGACTGTTATTTCTTTCTTGCTTAACCTGGATTCCTTTAGTTTAGGGAAAGAGAAGGATAGGTAGGGAGAGTGTCAGTGTGTTTTGTGCTTCTGCTATAGTGTGCTTAAAAAAAACATTTATTCTAGGGACAGAAAACTCTAGGTAGGGACAGTGTCAGTTTCTTTCACTCTGCAAGTCCTTGTTTCCAGGGACCTGTAAGGACAGTGAGTTAATTGTCCTTGTGCTATATTGTGCTTAAAAAAAACATTTATTCTAGGGACAGAAAACTCTAGGTAGGGACAGTGTCAGTTTCTTTCACTCTGCAAGTCCTTGTTTCCAGGGACCTGTAAGGACAGTGAGTTAATTGTCCTTGTGCTATATTGTGCTTAAAAAAAACATTTATTCTAGGGACAGAAAACTCTAGGTAGGGACAGTGTCAGTTTCTTTCACTCTGCAAGTCCTTGTTTCCAGGGACCTGTAAGGACAGTGAGTTAATTTTCCTTGTGCTATATTGTGATTAAAAAAAACATTTATTCTAGGGACAGAAAACTCTAGGTAGGGACAGTGTCAGTTTCTTTCACTCTGCAAGTCCTTGTTTCCAGGGACCTGTAAGGACAGTGAGTTAATTTTCCTTGTGCTATATTGTGATTAAAAAAAACATTTATTCTAGGGACAGAAAACTCTAGGTAGGGACAGTGTCAGTTTCTTTCACTCTGCAAGTCCTTGTTTCCAGGGACCTGGAGAGACATTGAGTGAATTGTCCTTGTGCTATATTGTGATTAAAAAAAACATTTATTCTAGGGACAGAAAACTCTAGGTAGGGACAGTGTCAGTTTCTTTCACTCTGCAAGTCCTTGTTTCCAGGGACCTGGAGAGACATTGAGTGAATTGTCCTTGTGCTATATTGTGATTAAAAAAAACATTTATTCTAGGGACAGAAAACTCTAGGTAGGGACAGTGTCAGTTTCTTTCACTCTGCAAGTCCTTGTTTCCAGGGACCTGTAAGGACAGTGAGTTAATTTTCCTTGTGCTATATTGTGATTAAAAAAAACATTTTTTCTAGGGACAGAAAACTGTAGGTAGGGAGAGTGTTTTTTTTCTTTCACTCTGCAAGTCCTTGTTTCCAGGGACCTGTAAGGACAGTGAGTTAATTGTCCTTGTGCTATATTGTGCTTAAAAAAAACATTTATTCTAGGGACAGAAAACTCTAGGTAGGGACAGTGTCAGTTTCTTTCACTCTGCAAGTCCTTGTTTCCAGGGACCTGTAAGGACAGTGAGTTAATTGTCCTTGTGCTATATTGTGATTAAAAAAAACATTTATTCTAGGGACAGAAAACTCTAGGTAGGGACAGTGTCAGTTTCTTTCACTCTGCAAGTCCTTGTTTCCAGGGACCTGTAAGGACAGTGAGTTAATTTTCCTTGTGCTATATTGTGATTAAAAAAAACATTTTTTCTAGGGACAGAAAACTGTAGGTAGGGAGAGTGTTTTTTTTCTTTCACTCTGCAAGTCCTTGTTTCCAGGGACCTGTAAGGACAGTGAGTTAATTGTCCTTGTGCTATATTGTGCTTAAAAAAAACATTTATTCTAGGGACAGAAAACTCTAGGTAGGGACAGTGTCAGTTTCTTTCACTCTGCAAGTCCTTGTTTCCAGGGACCTGTAAGGACAGTGAGTTAATTTTCCTTGTGCTATATTGTGATTAAAAAAAACATTTTTTCTAGGGACAGAAAACTGTAGGTAGGGAGAGTGTTTTTTTTCTTTCACTCTGCAAGTCCTTGTTTCCAGGGACCTGTAAGGACAGTGAGTTAATTGTCCTTGTGCTATATTGTGCTTAAAAAAAACATTTATTCTAGGGACAGAAAACTCTAGGTAGGGACAGTGTCAGTTTCTTTCACTCTGCAAGTCCTTGTTTCCAGGGACCTGTAAGGACAGTGAGTTAATTGTCCTTGTGCTATATTGTGATTAAAAAAAACATTTATTCTAGGGACAGAAAACTCTAGGTAGGGACAGTGTCAGTTTCTTTCACTCTGCAAGTCCTTGTTTCCAGGGACCTGTAAGGACAGTGAGTTAATTTTCCTTGTGCTATATTGTGATTAAAAAAAACATTTTTTCTAGGGACAGAAAACTGTAGGTAGGGAGAGTGTTTTTTTTCTTTCACTCTGCAAGTCCTTGTTTCCAGGGACCTGTAAGGACAGTGAGTTAATTGTCCTTGTGCTATATTGTGCTTAAAAAAAACATTTATTCTAGGGACAGAAAACTCTAGGTAGGGACAGTGTCAGTTTCTTTCACTCTGCAAGTCCTTGTTTCCAGGGACCTGTAAGGACAGTGAGTTAATTGTCCTTGTGCTATATTGTGATTAAAAAAAACATTTATTCTAGGGACAGAAAACTCTAGGTAGGGACAGTGTCAGTTTCTTTCACTCTGCAAGTCCTTGTTTCCAGGGACCTGTAAGGACAGTGAGTTAATTTTCCTTGTGCTATATTGTGATTAAAAAAAACATTTTTTCTAGGGACAGAAAACTGTAGGTAGGGAGAGTGTTTTTTTTCTTTCACTCTGCAAGTCCTTGTTTCCAGGGACCTGTAAGGACAGTGAGTTAATTGTCCTTGTGCTATATTGTGCTTAAAAAAAACATTTATTCTAGGGACAGAAAACTCTAGGTAGGGACAGTGTCAGTTTCTTTCACTCTGCAAGTCCTTGTTTCCAGGGACCTGTAAGGACAGTGAGTTAATTGTCCTTGTGCTATATTGTGATTAAAAAAAACATTTATTCTAGGGACAGAAAACTCTAGGTAGGGACAGTGTCAGTTTCTTTCACTCTGCAAGTCCTTGTTTCCAGGGACCTGTAAGGACAGTGAGTTAATTTTCCTTGTGCTATATTGTGATTAAAAAAAACATTTTTTCTAGGGACAGAAAACTGTAGGTAGGGAGAGTGTTTTTTTTCTTTCACTCTGCAAGTCCTTGTTTCCAGGGACCTGTAAGGACAGTGAGTTAATTGTCCTTGTGCTATATTGTGCTTAAAAAAAACATTTATTCTAGGGACAGAAAACTCTAGGTAGGGACAGTGTCAGTTTCTTTCACTCTGCAAGTCCTTGTTTCCAGGGACCTGTAAGGACAGTGAGTTAATTTTCCTTGTGCTATATTGTGATTAAAAAAAACATTTATTCTAGGGACAGAAAACTCTAGGTAGGGACAGTGTCAGTTTCTTTCACTCTGCAAGTCCTTGTTTCCAGGGACCTGTAAGGACAGTGAGTTAATTTTCCTTGTGCTATATTGTGATTAAAAAAAACATTTATTCTAGGGACAGAAAACTCTAGGTAGGGACAGTGTCAGTTTCTTTCACTCTGCAAGTCCTTGTTTCCAGGGACCTGGAGAGACATTGAGTGAATTGTCCTTGTGCTATATTGTGATTAAAAAAAACATTTATTCTAGGGACAGAAAACTCTAGGTAGGGACAGTGTCAGTTTCTTTCACTCTGCAAGTCCTTGTTTCCAGGGACCTGTAAGGACAGTGAGTTAATTTTCCTTGTGCTATATTGTGATTAAAAAAAAACATTTTTTCTAGGGACAGAAAACTGTAGGTAGGGAGAGTGTTTTTTTTCTTTCACTCTGCAAGTCCTTGTTTCCAGGGACCTGTAAGGACAGTGAGTTAATTTTCCTTGTGCTATATTGTGATTAAAAAAAACATTTTTTCTAGGGACAGAAAACTGTAGGTAGGGAGAGTGTTTTTTTTCTTTCACTCTGCAAGTCCTTGTTTCCAGGGACCTGTAAGGACAGTGAGTTAATTGTCCTTGTGCTATATTGTGCTTAAAAAAAACATTTTTTCTAGGGACAGAAAACTGTAGGTAGGGAGAGTGTTTTTTTTTTTTCACTCTGCAAGTCCTTGTTTCCAGGGACCTGTAAGGACAGTGAGTTAATTGTCCTTGTGCTATATTGTGCTTAAAAAAAACATTTATTCTAGGGACAGAAAACTCTAGGTAGGGACAGTGTCAGTTTCTTTCACTCTGCAAGTCCTTGTTTCCAGGGACCTGGAGAGACATTGAGTGAATTGTCCTTGTGCTATATTGTGATTAAAAAAAACATTTATTCTAGGGACAGAAAACTCTAGGTAGGGACAGTGTCAGTTTCTTTCACTGTGAAAGTCCTTGTTTCAAGGGACAGAGAAGGACACCTGAAGGTAGCCCTTATTGCTTTTTTCCCATCTCCCTGCAGGCCATCTATTAGAATGTCTGGAAGGCAAACAAGGAGAGGCAGACAGTCAGGAGGCAATAAAAGAGGGCAAGCAGGCTCTGTGTCTGGGGGCAACAGTGCTGGTCGTGGACGCGGTGCATTGTCATCAGCACATGGCCATGGGACACGCTTGTCCTTCTTTTCGGCAGCTGGACATGTTGAGCCACATCATGCCGAAGACTTGGTAGAGTGGATGACCAAGCCCTCCTCCTCCTCCTCATCCTCTCTCACCCAGGCTCAGGGTACTGGAAAAGCAGCTGCCAAAGCGTCGTCTTCCCTGGTATCAATGTCAGACAAATCATCAGTCACTCCTTCCCTAGACCCACCATGTCCTCCTCCTGAGGAGTCCCCCGAACTGTTTCAGCACAGTGTTGGGTACATGCTCCAGGAGGATGCCCAGCGTTTCGAAGGGTCTGATGATGAAACCCAGCTAGAGGAAGGCAGTAGCGTGAGAGCAGACAGAGGGGATGCTCAAGAAGGACACCAATCTGGCAGTCATGTTCCAGCAGCTGCAGCATACTGCCAGATTGGCTCCAGTGATGAGGAGGGAGGGGATGATGAGGTCAATGACTCCACGTGGGTGCCTAATAGGAGAGAGGAGGAGGAGGAGGATGAGGAGGAGGCACATCTCCAACGAGGCAGGATGCCCTTTGGTGGCCAGCGTAAGGGCAGTACACCGACGGAATCACACCGCAGAGCTCCGCCTGTGCAGGGCGCTGCCTCTGCCCGTCATTCAAAAAGTTCTTTGGTGTGGGCCTTTTTTGAGGCTAGTGCATCAGATCGCACAGCTGCTGTTTGCAACATATGTCTCAAGCGTATATCGCGTGGCCAAAACATCAGCCGCTTGGGTACCACATGCCTGACCAGACATATGTTGACCTGCCATGCAGCTCGTTGGCAAGCCTACCTCAAAGACCCACACCAAAGAACCAAGCGGACCTCTCCTTGCACCGCATCAGCTGGGATCTCCAACCCCACTATAACTTCAGTCCTCTCTGAAACATGCACTGAGAGGAATGAAGGTGTAGAATTAGGTGTGTCACAGCCAAGTACTTGCGCCCACTCTGCTAGCAGTACACCGACGTCCGATTCTAGCAGGCAAATTTCCCTGCCCCAGCTGCTGGACCGTCGAAAGAAGTTCACTCCCAGCCATCCACATGCCCAGCGGTTGAATGCTAGCTTGGCTAAATTGCTAGCGCTTCAACTGCTGCCTTTTCAGTTGGTAGACTCGGCCCCCTTCCGTGAGTTTGTGCAATGTGCGGTTCCTCAGTGGCAGGTTCCCAAACGCCACTTTTTCTCACGGAAGGCTATTCCGGCTCTCTACCGGCATGTGGAAGGCAATGTCTTGGCCTCGCTGGACAGGGCGGTCAGCGGTAAGGTGCATATTACCGCTGACTCATGGTCCAGCAGGCATGGACAGGGACGTTACCTTTCTTTCACGGCCCATTGGGTCACTCTTTTGGCAGCTGGGAAGGATTCAGGACAAGGTGCAGTAGTGTTGGAGGTTGTCCCACCGCCACGCCTCCAAAATGCTACTACTGGTTGTGACACACCTCTCTCCTCCACCCCCTCCTCTTCTTCTTCCTCCATGGCCTCTTCCTGTGGTTTGTCCTATGAACCAGCGGTGCTCCGTAGCCGTTCACGGGGCTACGCAAGTACGCAGGCAAAAAGATGCCATGCCGTGCTTGCGCTGGTGTGTTTGGGGGACAGAAGCCACACTGGGGCAGAGGTCCTGTCTGCTCTGCAGGGCCAGGCCGAGAGGTGGTTGACGCCACGCCAGCTTAAGCCAGGAATGGTGGTTTGCGACAATGGCACCAACCTCCTCTCCGCCCTCCGACAGGGACAACTGACCCATGTGCCCTGTGTGGCTCACGTCCTTAACCTGGTGGTGCAGCGCTTCTTGGGCAGGTACCCGGGCTTACAGGATGTCCTGAGGCAGGCCAGGAAAGTCTGTGTGCATTTCCGCAGATCTTATAATGCCAGTGCTCGCCTGGCTGAGCTGCAAAAGGAGTTGAACCTGCCCAAGAACCGCCTTATATGTGACATGCCCACCAGGTGGAACTCAACGTTGGCCATGCTGCAGCGGCTGCACACGCAGCAGAGGGCCATCAATGAGTACCTGTGCGACTACGGCACCAGGACAGGGTCAGGGGAGCTTGGTTTTTTTTCTCCACGCCAGTGGGGCATGATCAGGGATGCATGCACTGTCCTGGCACCATTTGAGGAGGCCACGAGGATGGTGAGCAGTGACAGTGCATGCATCAGTGACACTGTACCTCTTGTCCACCTGTTGGAGCACACGCTGCGTGGAATAATGGACAGGGCACTTGAGGCAGAACAGAGGCAGGAAGAGGAGGACTTCCTTGCCTCTCAAGGCCCCCTTTACCCAGACAGTGTTCCTTCTGTCCCACCCATCGCACAGGAAGAGGAGGAGGAGGAGGAGGAGGAGGAGGAGGAGGATTGTGTCAGCATGGAGGTGGAGGCTGGCACTCAGCATCATCAGCAGCAGTCTTTTAGGGATGATTTACAGTCCCAAGAAACCAGTGGACTTGTACGTGGCTGGGAGGAGGTGGCTGCGGATCATGTCGTCCTTAGTGACCCAGAGGACTCCGGAGCGAATGCCTCAGCAAACCTACGCTGCATGGCCTCCCTGATCCTGCAAAGTCTGCGGAAGGATCCTCGTATTCTTCGGATCAAGGAGAGGGACCATTACTGGCTGGCCACTCTCCTTGATCCACGGTACAAGGGTAAGGTTGCGGACCTTATGTTACCGTCGCAGAGGGAGCAGAGGATGAGACAACTCCGGGAGGCCTTGCAGAAAGGTCTGTGCAACGCGTTCCCAGAGACTGGGAGGTTGCAAACTCCTGGTCCTGGACAACGAGTTGCTGAGGCTTCGGCCAGTCAAAGAAGGAGCGGTGGGGAAGGTGGCCGTCTGACCGATGCGTTCAGACAATTCTTTAGTCCGCAGCCCCAAAGTATGATCGGTTCCAGCAACCATCGCCAGCGTCTGATAAACATGGTGCAGGAATATCTAGGGGCAAGGTCAGACTTGGACACCTTCCCCACCGAAAATCCTCTGGCTTACTGGGTCTTGAGGATGGATCACTGGCCAGAGCTTGCACAGTATGCAATTGAGCTACTGGCCTGTCCTGCATCCAGCGTTCTTTCGGAACGCACATTCAGTGCTGCTGGAGGATTTGTCACGGATCACAGGGTGCGCCTGTCCACCGACTCGGTTGATCGACTGACTTTCATCAAGATGAACCAGTCTTGGATCACCACCAGCTACCACACACCTGATGCTGATATAACAGACTAATTGATTTTAAAATGTCACATCCCTTCAAGACTGATGCTGATGCTGAGTGCCTGTGCTGTTATGTTGACTGGCTATCCTCCTCCTCCGAGTCCTCAATGATACGATTGATGATGATAGCTTGGAAGATCATTTTTGTTTATGGGTGCCGCCACCAGTGCCTAACGCCCAATTTTTCAGCCCCTGTTTAACAGGGGTGTGTAATTACAATTTTTGAAGCAATACTTTGCAACAGGGCTCATTGCTGTGCTCCAAGTACAGTATCTGTGAGGAGTTGCAGTGTTGTGCCACCAGTGCCTAAGGCCCAATTTTTCAGCCCCTGTTTAACAGGGGCGTGTCATTACAATTTTTGAAGCAATACTTTGCAACAGGGCTCATTGCTGTGCTCCAAGTACAGTATCTGTGAAGGGTTGCAGTGTTGTGCCACCAGTGCCTAAGGCCCAATTTTTCAGCCCCTGTTCAACAGGGGCATGTAATTACAATTCTTGATCTAATAATTCACAGCAGGGCCCATTGCTGCACCCACCAAGAGTAACTGTCAGGGCTTACAGTGTTGTGGCACCAGCACCACCATCAAAGGCCCAATTTTTACTACCACTGTTCAACAATTATATGTAATTAAAATTCCTGATATAATAGTTGACAGCAGGGCGTTCCAGCACCAACCAAGAGTAACTGTGAGTGCTTACAGTGTTGTGCCAACACCAACAACTAAGGGGCCTATTTCTGCAGAGTATATACGGCAGGTCCCTACTTTCAAACATCCAACTTACAAACGACTCCTACTTGCAAACGCAAGAAGACAACAGGAAGTGAGAGGAAATCTACCACTAGGAAGGAAAATTCTCTCCTGTAAGAATAAATATGGGAGAAAGGTGTCTCCTCTGTACTGATGCTTTATCAGCAATCCTTGTTTCAAGAAAAACACCACATTTCAAAAACAGTTGTCATTAGGACGGAAAGTGAGGTGAAATGTTCTGAACAGGGGCACAGACAGCAAAACAAATGTTACAGGGGTGATAACCCTTACCTATGTTTTCCAAAAAGTTTAAAAATAGATTTTTGGTCTGGAGCTACACTTCAACAATGTACCTGTTCAAAATTACAAACAGATTCTACATAAGAACAAACCTACAGTCCCTGTCTTGTATGCACCGCCTGTATACGGCTGTTCTGAGTATATAGGGCCTTTTTTATTTTATGTGCGGGGTTCCCCTTAATATCCATACAAGACCCAAAGGGGCTGGTAATGGGCTGGGGTAGGGGGGGGGTCATGGGGTAGCTATGCCATTTTTCTTAAAGATTTTCATCCATATTACCGGGACCAGACATTACATTAAAGCCGCAAGCAGTTTTAAATGGCTTTTTTTTCCTTTAGAAGTGTCATTTTGTGCAGGGACAGTTCTAAACACGGGAAACACGTGGCACTTCACAGGCATACTTTAGACACCCCCCAGGTACGATATTTAAAGGAATATTTGACTTTTTTTTTTTCACTTTATGCATCATTAAAATGACTGCTCCCGGAAAACGACCGTTTTTAAAACTTATTTTTGCATTGATACATGTCCCCTGGTGCAGAACCCGGGTTCCCAAACCCTTTTTAGGACAATAACATGCATAATAGTTTTTATAATTAGCACTTTAGAATTAGAACGTTCGCATCCATTGTATTTAATAGGGTTCTAATGTTCGTTCGAACTTTCGGTCCGTTCGCGGGTTCTGGTGCGAACCGAACCCGGGGGTGTTCGGCTCATCACTACTCGCCACATCACCACGTGATACTGCAGTGCTGGATGTACGCCCAGGCTGTACTAGGCCACTGGTGCTTGCCAATTCACCAGAAGGAATAGCGGCGCTCAGGGCCGGCCCTACCATGGGACCAGATGGTACCATTGTACCAGGCGGCACTTTTAGGGGGGCGGCAAAGCTGTGAGCAGAAAAATCTATCCACAAAATGTAGCTGTAAAACTTGTATGCCCCTGTTGCCTGCCTAATTTAAGGATTATGCGCTCCTGCTCACTGCTCTGCGGCAGCAGATGCACCCCTTTCTAGGCTCCCTTCTTGAGTTCCTATGAGTCTCCCCCCCACCCCTGGATCGGAGCTGGTACAGTCCCAGCGAAAGTGCATGTGGGCGGAGCAGAAAGAGAACCTCACACTGCAGCATCGATCTTTGGTTCCCGCCCAGCACACAGCAAAGCGCTCCTCCTCCAGAGCAGAGTGAAGGTGTGTAAATCACGGATGACAGGCTGGATTCTCTTCTACTGTGAGTCCCGACTGCTCTGCATTCCATATACTGTGATTATAAACGTGCCCTGCACTTTTCACTGCAGGTTTATTGAAAGTAAAATTCTTAAACAGGTTAGGAATTAGTGTGACATTTCAGGTGCTACATTATATGTAATCCACATACACATTATATCTTCTAAAAAGAATGATTTTTTAATAAGATATAATGTGTATGTGGATTACATCTACAGTATGTAGCACCTGAAATATCACACTAATCCCTAACCTGTTCAAGAATATAACATTACACAGCAAAGGATGTGATTTCTTATCCCAGCCCAACTTCAAGAAAGTCCACTCTTGCAGTGTGGGGGAGGGGGGAGAAGGGGGGCACTGTATAGTCTTTTTTTACTTGATTCTATGCTTCAGCCAGCTCCAGTGCTCTCCTCCTCCTCCCTATCACATATAGAGGAAGATTAACCCTGTATGGTCTAAATTGGAGGCTGGAGTGTGACCACTGTCACTCCTAACTGACACAGGAGCTGCAGGGGACCAGTAACAGAACTGCAGAGAGCCCGCTGAAGCAAAGTACAAGGTAAAACTGAATACACAGCAAAGAATTCATTGGGTTCAGCAGGGGCTGAATTTTTGATCGATGTGTAACCCTCTCTGTTAGACAGAAACCGATTTGTTATATCCACTTCTGCTGGAAATCCTTGTTCGATTAGCTGTTTGCAGCCAAACGGAAGCAGTGCTGATCAGTGTATTTTGATAGGGGAGAGTCCCTGCTGTCAGAATACAATTCCCACATCCATCCAACTTGTGTGGATGGAGGAATCTGTCAGCCACTTGCTTGAGCCCCATCTCGATCCAGCAATGTGCACAAGAGCACTTGCTCTCTAGTGCAGGGGTCTCCAAACTCTCTAAAGGGCCAGTTTACTGTCTTTCAGATTTCAGGGGGGCCGAACTGTGCCCAGTGGGAGTTAACAATGTGCGATCTGGTGTCGTTGGGAGGAATAGTGCCCCTTTTTTTGTCAGTAGAAGGAATTATGCCCCATCATTGGTGTCATTGGCAGGAATAATGCCTCAAGGGCCAGATAAAGGCAAGCAAAGGGCCACATCTGGCCCCAGGGCCGCAGTTTGGAGACCACTGCTCTAGTGGACTGTTTTTTTATAGTGCACTTTAATATTACTTTGCACTGTGTGTTTGATTTGCAGCACTGGGAGTTTGGTAGTAACTCCAAAACCAAATTGTGTACAAATGAACCATAAGAATTTGACTAGAGTTATTTGAATATTTGGGAGTTATTCACATTATATGTTATAGTATTTTACATTTTTTATTTACAGTTCCCTCACAAAATGTTTTTGCAGCACAGGGATTTTGGTCCCACATGTGATATGTAATTGAATATTTATGAGTTGTTCGCATTATATGTTTTGGGATTCGCCCCTTCATAATTTTGTTTGCAGCACTGGTATTTTGGTTCCATATTCATGTGCTATACATTTCACTTGGTCAGATTTGATAATGACACATACACTAAATTTGATATAATTTATAGGGGCTACTGCTATGCACTAGGGTGTATATACTCCTGGTCTCTGTACTCTGCAGTTTACTGCTCTTGACTTCTGCACATTGTATATTACTGTACATACTCTACCTCTGAACACTGTACACACTGCTCCTGATCCTTGTACTTTGTAATCTATCCAATTCTGACCTCTGCACTATATATATATATATATATATATATATATATATATATATATATATAATGTATTTGTGTGTGTGTGTGTGTGTGTGTAAGATAATTGGTCATGGGGGGGCGCAGCTTGGCATGTTCGCCCTGGGTGCTGGTTGACTTTGTCCCGGCACTGCCCCCTGCACTGTGAGGCAAATTGCCCGCTCCACTCCCCGCTGCACTTCAAGCATTTTTATTATTAACTTTTTTACTAGTAATGGCAGTGATCTACGACATTGCGGTGGACAGGTTCGGACACTTTTGACACATATTTGGGATCATTGACATCTATACAGCGATCTGTGCTATAAAACTGCACTGATTACTGTGTAAATGTCACTGTCTGGAAAGGGGTTAAATGGGGAGGTGTTTCTAACTGGGGGGGATGGGACTGACTGGAGGAGGAGAGAGATCTCTGTTCCTAATCACTAGGAACAGCAGATCTGTCTCTCCTCCCCTCTCAGAATGGGGATCTGTCTGTTTACATTGACAGATCCCCGTTCTGGCTCTCTGTGGAGCGATCGTGGGTGGCATCACGGCCGCCGGCCAAGCACAGGTCCTTTTATACTCCAATATACATGTATAGAGCCATGACAGGTCCTCTTTATACTTCTATATACCTGTATAGAGCCATGACAGGTCCTCTTTATACTCCTACATACATGTATAGAGCCATGACAGGTCCTCTTTATACTCCTACATACATGTATAGAGCCATGTAAGGTCATTATTATACTTCTATATACACGTATAATGCCATGACTGGTCCTCTTTATACTCCTACATACATGTATAGAGCCATGACAGGTCCTCTTTATACTCCTACATACATGTATAGAGCCATGACAGGTCCTCTTTATACTCCTACATACATGTATAGAGCCATGTAAGGTCCTTATTATACTTCTATATACACGTATAATGCCATGACTGGTCCTCTTTACACTCCTATACATGTATAGAGCCATAACAGGTCCTCTTTATACTCCTATATACATGTATAGAGCCATGACAGGTCCACTTTATACTCTTATATACATGTATAGAGCCATAACAGGTCCTCTTTACACTCTTATATACATGTATAGAGCCATGACAGGTCCACTTTAGTTATCATAATATAAAATAATGGATGTGGGGGCATTTTGGTGGGCGTGATTTTTTTTGGGGGTGGGGGGGCAGCATTTCATTTTTGGTACCAGGCAGCACAATGTCTTGGGCCGACACTGGCGGCGCTAGTACTACTCTGCTCCATGATACGAGAGACCTGCGGTTCTTGCTCCTCAACAACCTCAGAAGATCGGGATCGGGTACGCCTGACCTTAGCAGGGACCTCACCTTCGTCGTCAGAGCTAACTGACGTGGAGCCGCTGACTTCACTGTCTTCTACGGGAAGATATTCTGAGCCTGAATCTGACAGATGCGTGACCTCCTCTTCACTATCTGTCATGCTCAGAATCTCGTAGGCCTCTTTACTAGTGTACCTTCGTCTTGCCATTTTGGGCTCTAAATTTAGGGGTACACTAGTAAGATTCACAGGTAAAAAAAGCACCTGACTGTCAGCAAATGTATCAAACGCTTCCAAAAAAACCTGTTAGCGATCGCAGGGATCAGGACTGTCTCTGCGAACGCTGCAGTTATGTGTGTTGTGTTTGGTAAATGACAGTGATCGATCGATACTGCACTTGGGTGGGCTGGGCTGGGCTGGGCTGGGCTGGGCGGAGGGGCTAAACGCAGGTGCTAGCAGGTATCTGGGCTGATCCCGCTAACACTGCGTTTTTGGGAACCCTAAACTGCTGGGGACGCTAGTATAGATCTGATCAGATCAGATATTGATCTGTTCAGATACTATACCACTAAGGGAGGTGTATGCTTTGCGCTTGGGTGTTAGCATTACTGGCACTAACCTAACGCTGCCTGGGGCGACGCAGACCCTCTCTGGCGCTAAAACCTAATTGATATCAGCCGCCGGGTGATCAGGGGGTTAAACCTTTATTGGGTTATTATATACGGCGGGTGCCCTGATGCTATAAAAAGCAAACTTACCAACCAGTGTCACCCGTAAAACTTATATGGTGATCACAGGTGAAAGGGTTAACTAGGGGCAATCAGGGGGTTAAAACCTTTATTAGGTTATATATGGGGATACCTGAAGCTATATAAAAACCTGACGGGTAACCTAAATAACTAACTGGCTAACCAGTGTCACCAGTAAAACTTATACGGTGATCACTGGTGAAAGGGTTAACTCTAGGGGCAATCAGGGGGTTAAAATAATATATGGGGGTACCTGACGCTATAAAAATCTGCGGCGAAACTAAAAATAAATAACTGGCTATCTAGGGCACCACCGGCACTAAATACAGCGATCGGAAATATGATCGCTTAGTGACGCTGGCGTTAGGGGGTGAAAGGGTTACCTGGGGGGCGATCAAGGGTGTTAAACCTTTATTAGGGGGGGTTAGGGGGCTACCCTGGACCTAAAGGGGCCTAAACCTAACTGCCCTGCAACTTTTTACTGTCACAAATGACATTGATTGCAGTGATCAGTAAAAAAATTACCACTGCAAACGGTGCACTGTGACTGGGGGTACTGGGGGTGATCTGGGGGGTGATCTGGGGGTGACTGGGGGGTGAAAAGTGTGCCTATGTGTACTGGTGTCAGTGGGCTGTTGGTGCACTTACTGTGAGATGTCTTCTCTTCTCGCGCCGGATCGAAAAGACAGACACGAGGAGAGATGACATCACTTCCTCTGCCTGTGTTTACATTACACAGGCAGAGGAAGGTTTTCATTCACCGGGAGCGATCACGAGGGGGTGGCCGGAATCGAACGGCCGTCCCCTCATCCCGGATCGCTCCCGAACAAATAACCACCGCTCACTGTATAGAAGGGGGGTCCGATTGGACCCCCCAACTATACCAAGGCAGTCACGTACCGATACGTGACTTTGCCTGTCGGTGCCATTCTGCCAACGTATAATTACAGTGGGCGGTCGTTAAGTGGTTAAGCACTATGGACTCTTACCTTTAATTTCAGGTTACTAGCGCTGCATCTACCCATTTTTTATGCTTTTTTATTGTCACCATACAATTTATGCAGGCTGCTTTATTAATACTAGCGCAGTAATTAATCTTGGATTTGATGAAGTTTCAGTGTCCAAGAAGTCCTCAAGCTCTACGGCTGCTCAGGTGGAGAAGCCAGAAAAAAAGAAATCTGCTTCAACTGCGGAGGAGTTGGACATTATCAACAAGTATGCCTAAGCCTAGTGAAGCCTGAAGCACAGCGCCAAAAGTCGGTGGGGAAACTCCAGAGGGCACCGGTGAAGGAGTCAACCGGGTGCCCATCTACATTAGCTAGCTCCAGAAAAACCAACAAAGGAAAGAGACCGCAGCAGAAGTCCAAACCCATACAGAGGACTACCGTTGTTGCCACAAAGCGACCCAGTGTCCCGCTCCATTTGACACATGCTACCGGGTAGGGATGAGCTCGGTGTTCGAGTCGAACATACGTTCGACTCGAACATCGGCTGTTCGATCGTTCGACGAAGATCGAACGATTTGGGCCGTTCGCGCCTAATTCGAGTGACGCGAACGGCCCACAATGCACTACGCCATCGCAGTGTCATCCAGGCGCTGTGATTGGCCAAGCATGCACTGTGACCCCGCATGCTTGGCCAATCACAGCGCCGGCAGCGAGGAGAGCAATGATTGGCCACAGGCAGGATGCCTGTGGCCAATTATTGCTGAGGGTGTTTAGCACACGCCCCACACTATAAAAGGCCGCCAGCACGGCGGCCTAGTGTAGTGTGTTCCGGAGCAGGGAAAGAGAAGCATAGGCAGGGACAGTGACATTTATTTTTTCTTGCTTAACCTGGATTCCTTTAGTTTAGGGAAAGAGAAGGATAGGTAGGGAGAGTGTCAGTGTGTTTTACTGTGCGAATCCTTGTTTCTAGGGACAGGGAAGGACAGTGAGGGAAATTCTCCTTGTGCTATAGTGTGCTTTAAAAAAACATTTTTTCTAGGGACAGAAAACTATAGGTAGGAAGAGTGTCAGTTTCTTTCACTGTGATAATCCTTGTTTCTAGGGACAGGGAAGGACAGTGAGGGAAATTCTCCTTGTGCTATAGTGTGCTTTAAAAAAACATTTTTTCTAGGGACAGAAAACTATAGGTAGGAAGAGTGTCAGTTTCTTTCACTGTGATAATCCTTGTTTCTAGGGACAGGGAAGGACAGTGAGGGAAATTCTCCTTGTGCTATAGTGTGCTTTAAAAAAACATTTTTTCTAGGGACAGAAAACTATAGGTAGGAAGAGTGTCAGTTTCTTTCACTGTGATAATCCTTGTTTCTAGGGACAGGGAAGGACAGTGAGGGAAATTCTCCTTGTGCTATAGTGTGCTTTAAAAAAACATTTTTTCTAGGGACAGAAAACTATAGGTAGGAAGAGTGTCAGTTTCTTTCACTGTGATAATCCTTGTTTCTAGGGACAGGGAAGGACAGTGAGGGAAATTCTCCTTGTGCTATAGTGTGCTTTAAAAAAACATTTTTTCTAGGGACAGAAAACTATAGGTAGGAAGAGTGTCAGTTTCTTTCACTGTGATAATCCTTGTTTCTAGGGACAGGGAAGGACAGTGAGGGAAATTCTCCTTGTGCTATAGTGTGCTTTAAAAAAACATTTTTTCTAGGGACAGAAAACTATAGGTAGGAAGAGTGTCAGTTTCTTTCACTGTGATAATCCTTGTTTCTAGGGACAGGGAAGGACAGTGAGGGAAATTCTCCTTGTGCTATAGTGTGCTTTAAAAAAACATTTTTTCTAGGGACAGAAAACTATAGGTAGGAAGAGTGTCAGTTTCTTTCACTGTGATAATCCTTGTTTCTAGGGACAGGGAAGGACAGTGAGGGAAATTCTGCTTGTGCTATAGTGTGCATTAAAAAAACATTTTTTCTAGGGACAGAAAACTATAGGTAGGAAGAGTGTCAGTTTCTTTCACTGTGATAATCCTTGTTTCTAGGGACAGGGAAGGACAGTGAGGGAAATTCTCCTTGTGCTATAGTGTGCTTTAAAAAAACATTTTTTCTAGGGACAGAAAACTATAGGTAGGAAGAGTGTCAGTTTCTTTCACTGTGATAATCCTTGTTTCTAGGGACAGGGAAGGACAGTGAGGGAAATTCTCCTTGTGCTATAGTGTGCTTTAAAAAAACATTTTTTCTAGGGACAGAAAACTATAGGTAGGAAGAGTGTCAGTTTCTTTCACTGTGATAATCCTTGTTTATAGGGACAGGGAAGGACAGTGAGGGAAATTCTCCTTGTGCTATAGTGTGCTTTAAAAAAACATTTTTTCTAGGGACAGAAAACTATAGGTAGGAAGAGTGTCAGTTTCTTTCACTGTGATAATCCTTGTTTCTAGGGACAGGGAAGGACAGTGAGGGAAATTCTCCTTGTGCTATAGTGTGCTTTAAAAAAAAAAATTTTCTAGGGACAGAAAACTATAGGTAGGAAGAGTGTCAGTTTCTTTCACTGTGATAATCCTTGTTTCTAGGGACAGGGAAGGACAGTGAGGGAAATTCTCCTTGTGCTATAGTGTGCTTTAAAAAAACATTTTTTCTAGGGACAGAAAACTATAGGTAGGAAGAGTGTCAGTTTCTTTCACTGTGATAATCCTTGTTTCTAGGGACAGGGAAGGACAGTGAGGGAAATTCTCCTTGTGCTATAGTGTGCTTTAAAAAAACATTTTTTCTAGGGACAGAAAACTATAGGTAGGAAGAGTGTCAGTTTCTTTCACTGTGATAATCCTTGTTTCTAGGGACAGGGAAGGACAGTGAGGGAAATTCTCCTTGTGCTATAGTGTGCTTTAAAAAAACATTTTTTCTAGGGACAGAAAACTATAGGTAGGAAGAGTGTCAGTTTCTTTCACTGTGATAATCCTTGTTTCTAGGGACAGGGAAGGACAGTGAGGGAAATTCTCCTTGTGCTATAGTGTGCTTTAAAAAAACATTTTTTCTAGGGACAGAAAACTATAGGTAGGAAGAGTGTCAGTTTCTTTCACTGTGATAATCCTTGTTTCTAGGGACAGGGAAGGACAGTGAGGGAAATTCTCCTTGTGCTATAGTGTGCTTTAAAAAAACATTTTTTCTAGGGACAGAAAACTATAGGTAGGAAGAGTGTCAGTTTCTTTCACTGTGATAATCCTTGTTTCTAGGGACAGGGAAGGACAGTGAGGGAAATTCTCCTTGTGCTATAGTGTGCTTTAAAAAAAAAATTTTTCTAGGGACAGAAAACTATAGGTAGGAAGAGTGTCAGTTTCTTTCACTGTGATAATCCTTGTTTCTAGGGACAGGGAAGGACAGTGAGGGAAATTCTCCTTGTGCTATAGTGTGCTTTAAAAAAACATTTTTTCTAGAGACAGAAAACTATAGGTAGGAAGAGTGTCAGTTTCTTTCACTGTGATAATCCTTGTTTCTAGGGACAGGGAAGGACAGTGAGGGAAATTCTCCTTGTGCTATAGTGTGCTTTAAAAAAACATTTTTTCTAGGGACAGAAAACTATAGGTAGGAAGAGTGTCAGTTTCTTTCACTGTGATAATCCTTGTTTCTAGGGACAGGGAAGGACAGTGAGGGAAATTCTCCTTGTGCTATAGTGTGCTAAAGCATTCCTCATCAACCATCTTTGAAATCCTTGTTTTTTGGACAGTCAGGGAAATTGTCGTTGTGCTATTCTGTGCAAAAGCAATCATCCTCAACCATATTTAGAAATCCTTAAGTAAAGGGACAGAGAAGGACACCTGAAGGTAGCCCTTATTGCTTTTTTCCCATCTCCCTGCAGGCCATCTATTAGAATGTCTGGAAGGCAAACAAGGAGAGGCAGACAGTCAGGAGGCAATAAAAGAGGGCAAGCAGGCTCTGTGTCTGGGGGCAACAGTGCTGGTCGTGGACGCGGTGCATTGTCATCAGCACATGGCCATGGGACACGCTTGTCCTTCTTTTCGGCAGCTGGACATGTTGAGCCACATCATGCCGAAGACTTGGTAGAGTGGATGACCAAGCCCTCCTCCTCCTCCTCATCCTCTCTCACCCAGGCTCAGGGTACTGGCAAAGCAGCTGCCAAAGCGTCCTCTTCCCTGGTATCAATGTCAGACTCATCATCAGTCACTCCTTCCCTAGACCCACCATGTCCTCCTCCTGAGGAGTCCCCCGAACTGTTTGAGCACAGTGTTGGGTACATGCTCCAGGAGGATGCCCAGCGTTTCGAAGGGTCTGATGATGAAACCCAGCTACAGGAAGACAGTAGCGTGAGAGCAGACAGAGGGGATGCTCAAGAAGGACACCAATCTGGCAGTCATGTTCCAGCAGCTGCAGCATACTGCCAGATTGGCTCCAGTGATGAGGAGGGAGGGGATGATGAGGTCACTGACTCCACGTGGGTGCCTAATAGGAGAGAGGAGGAGGAGGAGGATGAGGAGGAGGCACATCTCCAACGAGGCAGGATGCCCTTTGGTGGCCAGCGTAAGGGCAGTACACCGACGGAATCACGCCGCAGAGCTCCGCCTGTGCAGGGCGCTGCCTCTGCCCGTCATTCAAAAAGTTCTTTGGTGTGGGCCTTTTTTGAGGCTAGTGCATCAGATCGCACAGCTGCTGTTTGCAACATATGTCTCAAGCGTATATCGCGTGGCCAAAACATCAGCCGCTTGGGTACCACATGCCTGACCAGACATATGTTGACCTGCCATGCAGCTCGTTGGCAAGCCTACCTCAAAGACCCACACCAAAGAACAAAGCGGACCTCTCCTTGCACCGCATCAGCTGGGATCTCCAACCCCACTATAACTTCAGTCCTCTCTGAAACATGCACTGAGAGGAATGAAGGTGTAGAATTAGGTGTGTCACAGCCAAGTACTTGCGGCCACTCTGCTAGCAGTACACCGACGTCCGATTCTAGCAGGCAAATTTCCCTGCCCCAGCTGCTGGACCGTCGAAAGAAGTTCACTCCCAGCCATCCACATGCCCAGCGGTTGAATGCTAGCTTGGCTAAATTGCTAGCGCTTCAACTGCTGCCTTTTCAGTTGGTAGACTCGGCCCCCTTCCGTGAGTTTGTGCAATGTGCGGTTCCTCAGTGGCAGGTTCCCAAACGCCACTTTTTCTCACGGAAGGCTATTCCGGCTCTCTACCGGCATGTGGAAGGCAATGTCTTGGCCTCGCTGGACAGGGCGGTCAGCGGTAAGGTGCATATTACCGCTGACTCATGGTCCAGCAGGCATGGACAGGGACGTTACCTTTCTTTCACGGCCCATTGGGTCACTCTTTTGGCAGCTGGGAAGGATGCAGGACAAGGTGCAGTAGTGTTGGAGGTTGTTCCACCGCCACGCCTCCAAAATGCTACTACTGGTTGTGACACACCTCTCTCCTCCACCCCCTCCTCTTCTTCTTCCTCCATGGCCTCTTCCTGTGGTTTGTCCTATGAACCAACGGTGCTCCGTAGCCGTTCAAGGGGCTACGCAAGTACGCAGGCAAAAAGATGCCATGCCGTGCTTGCGCTGGTGTGTTTGGGGGACAGAAGCCACACTGGGGCAGAGGTCCTGTCTGCTCTGCAGGGCCAGGCCGAGAGGTGGTTGACGCCACGCCAGCTTAAGCCAGGAATGGTGGTTTGCGACAATGGCACCAACCTCCTCTCCGCCCTCCGACAGAGACAACTGACCCATGTGCCCTGTGTGGCTCACGTCCTTAACCTGGTGGTGCAGCGGTTCTTGGGCAGGTACCCGGGCTTACAGGATGTCCTGAGGCAGGCCAGGAAAGTCTGTGTGCATTTCCGCAGATCTTATAATGCCAGTGCTCGCCTGGCTGAGCTGCAAAAGGAGTTGAACCTGCCCAAGAACCGCCTTATATGTGACATGCCCACCAGGTGGAACTCAACGTTGGCCATGCTGCAGCGGCTGCACACGCAGCAGAGGGCCATCAATGAGTACCTGTGCGACTACGGCACCAGGACAGGGTCAGGGGAGCTTGTTTTTTTTTCTCCACGCCAGTGGGGCATGATCAGGGATGCATGCACTGTCCTGGCACCATTTGAGGAGGCCACGAGGATGGTGAGCAGTGACAGTGCATGCATCAGTGACACTGTACCTCTTGTCCACCTGTTGGAGCACACGCTGCGTGGAATAATGGACAGGGCACTTGAGGCAGAACAGAGGCAGGAAGAGGAGGACTTCCTTGCCTCTCAAGGCCCCCTTTACCCAGACAGTGTTCCTTCTGTCCCACCCATCGCACAGGAAGAGGACGAGGAGGAGGAGGAGGAGGATTGTGTCAGCATGGAGGTGGAGGCTGGCACTCAGCATCATCAGCAGCAGTCTTTTAGGGATGATTTACAGTCCCAAGAAACCAGTGGACTTGTACGTGGCTGGGAGGAGGTGGCTGCGGATCATGTCGTCCTTAGTGACCCAGAGGACTCCGGAGCGAATGCCTCAGCAAACCTACGCTGCATGGCCTCCCTGATCCTGCAAAGTCTGCGGAAGGATCCTCGTATTCTTCGGATCAAGGAGAGGGACCATTACTGGCTGGCCACTCTCCTTGATCCACGGTACAAGGGTAAGGTTGCGGACCTTATGTTACCGTCGCAGAGGGAGCAGAGGATGAGACAACTCCGGGAGGCCTTGCAGAAAGGTCTGTGCAACGCGTTCCCAGAGACTGGGAGGTTACAAACTCCTGGTCCTGGACAACGAGTTGCTGAGGCTTCGGCCAGTCAAAGAAGGAGCGGTGGGGAAGGTGGCCGTCTGACCGATGCGTTCAGACAATTCTTTAGTCCGCAGCCCCAAAGTATGATCGGTTCCAGCAACCATCGCCAGCGTCTGATAAACATGGTGCAGGAATATCTAGGGGCAAGGTCAGACTTGGACACCTTCCCCACCGAAAATCCTCTGGCTTACTGGGTCTTGAGGATGGATCACTGGCCAGAGCTTGCACAGTATGCAATTGAGCTACTGGCCTGTCCTGCATCCAGCGTTCTTTCAGAACGCACATTCAGTGCTGCTGGAGGATTTGTCACGGATCACAGGGTGCGCCTGTCCACCGACTCGGTTGATCGACTGACTTTCATCAAGATGAACCAGTCTTGGATCACCACCAGCTACCACACACCTGATGCTGATATAACAGACTAATTGATTTTAACATGTCACATCCCTTCAAGACTGATGCTGATGCTGAGTGCCTGTGCTGTTATGTTGACTGGCTATCCTCCTCCTCCGAGTCCTCAATGATACGATTGATGATGATAGCTTGGAAGATCATTTTTGTTTATGGGTGCCGCCACCAGTGGCTAAGGCCCAATTTTTCAGCCCCTGTTTTACAGGGGCGTGTAATTACAATTTTTTTAGCAATAATTTGCCATAGGGCTCATTGCTGTGCTCCAAGTACAGTATCTGTGAGGGGTTGGAGTGTTGTGGCACCAGTGCCTAAGGCCCAATTTTTCAAGCCCCTGTTTAACAGGGGCGTGTCATTACAATTTTTGAAGCAATACTTTGCAACAGGGCTCATTGCTGTGCTCCAAGTACAGTATCTGTGAGGGGTTGTAGTGTTGTGCCACCAGTGCCTAAGGCCCAATTTTTCAGCCCCTGTTCAACAGGGGCATGTAATTACAATTCTTGATCTAATAATTCACAGCAGGGCCCATTGCTGCACCCACCAAGAGTAACTCTGAGGGCTTACAGTGTTGTGGCAACGCCGCCACCACCACCACCACCACGAAAGGCCCAATTTTTCAGCCCCTGTTCAAAAGGGGCATGTAATTACAATTCTTGATCTAATAATTCACAGCAGGGCCCATTCCTGCACCCACCAAGAGTAACTCTGAGGGCTTACAGTGTTGTGGCAACGCCACCACCACCACCACCACGAAAGGCCCAATTTTTCAGCCCCTGTTCAACAGGGGCATGCAATTACAATTCTTGATCTAATAATTCACAGCAGGGCCCATTGCTGCACCCACCAAGAGTAACTGTCAGGGCTTACAGTGTTGTGGCACCAGCACCACCATCAAAGGCCCAATTTTTACTACCACTGTTCAACAATTATATGTAATTAAAATTCCTGATATAATAGTTGACAGCAGGGCGTTCCAGCACCAACCAACAGTAACTATGAGTGCTTACAGTGTTGTGCCAACACCAACAACTAAGGGGCCTATTTCTGCAGAGTATATACGGCAGGTCCCTACTTTCAAACATCCAACTTACAAACGACTCCTACTTGCAAACGCAAGAAGACAACAGGAAGTGAGAGGAAATCTACCCCTTGGAAGGAAAATTCTCTCCTGTAAGAATTAATATGGGAGAAAGGTGTCTCCTCTGTACTGATGCTTTATCAGCAATCCTTGTTTCAAGAAAAACACCACATTTCAAAAACAGTTGTCATTGGGATGGAAAGTGAGGTGAAATGTTCTGAACAGGGGCACAGACAGCAAAACAAATGTTACAGGGGTGATAACCCTTACCTATGTTTTCCAAAAAGTTTAAAAATAGATTTTTGGGCTGGAGCTACACTTAAACAATGTACCTGTTCAAAATTACAAACAGATTCTACATAAGAACAAACCTACAGTCCCTGTCTTGTATGCACCGCCTGTATACGGCTGTTCAGAGTATATAGGGCCTTTTTTATTTTATGTGCGGGGTTCCCCTTAATATCCATACAAGACCCAAAGGGGCTGGTAATGGGCTGGGGTAGGGGGGGGGGGTCATGGGGTAGCTATGCCATTTTTCTTAAAGATTTTCATCCATATTACCGGGACCAGACATTACATTAAAGCCGCAAGCAGTTTTAAATGGCTTTTTTTTCCTTTAGAAGTGTCATTTTGTGCAGGGACAGTTCTAAACACGGGAAACACGTGGCACTTCACAGGCATACTTTAGACACCCCCCAGGTACGATATTTAAAGGAATATTTGACTTTTTTTTTCACTTTATGCATCATTAAAATGACTGCTCCCGAAAAACGACCGTTTTTAAAACTTCTTTTTGCATTGATACATGTCCCCTGGTGCACAACCCGGGTTCCCAAACCCTTTTTAGGACAATAACATGCATAATAGTTGTTATAATTAGCACTTTAGAATTCGAACGTTCGCATCCATTGTATTTAATAGGGTTCTAATGTTCGTACGAACTTTCGGTCCGTTCGCGGGTTCTGGTGCGAACCGAACCCGGGGGTGTTCGGCTCATCACTACTACCGGGCATCGGAGAGTCAATGCACACTAGACGCCCAGAGCTCAATGGAGACTCAAGCCAGGTCAGAACTTCCAGAAGAAAGAAGTGCGGATACAAGCCACTGAACAGGCCAAGGTTACCACTCCCCACAAATTCCCTGCCAAACTAGTGGGACCTTCTCTGGTTGTCTCCATCCAAGTAGAGGGAATTTACACCAAGGCTCTCCTGGATACCGGAGCCCAAGTGACCCTCCATTACAGAGACTTCTATGACAGGCACCTCAAACACCTGCCATTGCAGAGGTTGGAAGAGCTAGAGATATGGGGGGACTCAGAACTTTCCCTATGATGGCTATCTATCAGTCATGCTGACCTTCGATCCCTTGGTAGCTGGGAAAGCTGAGACCTGAGACCTTTGACACTTTGGCAGTAGTCTGTCCTCGCCCACCAAGGGCCAGTAAGAGTTCTTTCATCATCGGGACTAATACTGATCTTGTCAGAAGACTGTTGACACCTCTTGTCCAAGAGCCGGACACTTCAACTACAAGTGTGCACCCCATGTTGAGACAAGCCTATCAGTTCCTGATACAAGCACAAAAGGCCCAAGCTGAAGCAGTGGGAAAGATCTGGCACTTTGACCAGAGTGAAAAGGTGTTACAGCCTGGTGAAGTGGCCTGTTTGCGGGCATCTGTCAAGCTAAATTAGAAACAACCAGGCCCTTTCATTGTCCTTGAAGCAGACAGACAGAGAGAAGACATGGGAGTGGAGATGATTCCCGAAGTGGTTTCAAACAAAGCATTGCAAAGAAGTCACGGGAGGATCTCGGTCAATGTCCGCAACGTAACAGCCTCGCCAGTGAAGATGCCAGCTCGGATGTTGCTGGGACAAGTGAATCCGGCTACCCCGGTCTCACCGTCTGATTTGGTGGGGGGAGAAAAGGATGGGATCCCTGTTTAGGAGTTCTATCAGAAGAACACTCCTCTCTCACCTGATTGGAAAGAAAGAGCCAAGACTCAGCTCTTGAGATGGCAGGCTGCATTCTCAAAGAGTGAATTCGATGTGGGATGTGCAAAGAGTGCCAGCCACCGGATCCATCTTCGGGAGGATAAGCCGTTTAGAGAAAGAGTCCGGCGGATTCCATTAGGAGACTTGGAAGACTGCATGAACAATTGGCAGAATTGAAGAGAGCAGGTATCATCTGAGAATCCTGAAGTCCATGCGCTTCTCCGAAAGTGGTGGTACGGAAGAAGAATGGGTCACTGAGGCTGTATATTGACTACAGAATGCTGAGCAGAAAGGCATTTCCGAACAGTACATCACCCAATGGATAGAAGACGCCTTACAGAGCCTGTCAGGGGCAAAATGGTTCAGTGTGCTGGACCGGAAGAGCGGGTACTATCAAATCCCCATGAATCCTGAGGATCAGGAGAAGACTGCCTTCATTCTTTGAATTTGACCGTATGCCTCAGGGCTTGTCAGGTGCCCCAGCCACATTCCAAAGGCTCATGGAGAAGACGGTGGGTGACATGAACCTGATAGAAGGTTGGTGTATCTAGACAAGATCATTGTCTACGGGAAGACCTTAGAGGAGCACGAGGAGCGTCTGGAGAAGGTCCTCAAGAGACTCCATGATGAGGGGTTGAAGCTGTCTCTGGGGAAGTGCCAGTTTTATCAACCCTTGGTCAACTACTGAAAGGTGCAATTTCACCTTTAACCACTAGTCCTGACTATTATCTTATTATCTAATTATCGGCCGATTCCGTCGCTTTCACACCCAAATATATCTCTATGCATAGGAAACAGCGTAAATGAATAATTGACACAGCAAAGTTGCTTCGTACACTGTTCACTTTTATTATCCCAGACAGGGTGTTAAATATGGATAAAAGATAGGCGTTACCGACCATCTTCCGCCAATAAGGGGTACATATCAAAATGACACATTTCCTTTTAACATACTTTCAACCAATCACAATCATTTACTCTTTATCATTATAACTCATTATGTCACCTTATATCATGTCACATTATATTATGTCACCCAGACAGATATAATTGCAGACCATCTTATGACACATACGTCACTTCCCTATGTCCGGTTTCGATTTAAACACAAGACACTTCTTATGTCACGTACACACGACCGTTTTTCCTGTCATGCAAAACAACAACGTTTTTCTCGACGTGATTCCTCTGAAGCCTGCCTTGCATGAAAAAGAGAGCATGAAAAAAAACGCTTGACCAAAGCGCGGTGACGTACAACACGTATGACAACATGTACGACGGCACTATAAAGGGGAAGTTCCGTTCGAATGGCGCCACCCTTTGGGCTGCTTTTGCTAATTTCGTGTTACCGCGTGTTAGTAAAAGTTTGGTGAGAGACGATTTGCGCTTTTCAGTCTTCGTGCTTTTAAGATCGTTCTCTGGTGTTCAGTTTGTGCTTGTGGGTTCGTATCTGTCTTTCAGTGCTTGTAGTCAGTTTGTATCTGTTTATTCAGTGCGTTCTTGTCCGCTCGTTACTGTTTATCAGGTCGTTCTTCATAGGCCTTGCTGTTCTTCAGTGCATTCTTTTAGTTCGTTCTGACCAGCCGACCGTTATCTAGCCATGTTGCGGCTACGTACGCGTCTTAGAGTTCGTGCTGAGCTTGGTGTTGGGGTTGTTGCTTTATCCTGACTCCAGTCTATAAACAGGGTGAGGAGGAGTTCATGGACCAGGAATTGGTTGCTCCAGCGGGACCAATTCTGTCACATGCCTTTGTTGCGGGAGATCCAGGAGAATAATCCTGAGGACTACAGGAATTTTCTCCAGAGGGTGGACCCCGTTTTTCAGCATCTGTTGGCTTTGGTGTCCCCCTATATCACCAGGCAGGACACCATTATGCGGGAAGCCATCACTGCTGAGCAGAGGCTAGTCACCACGTTGCGCTACCTGGCGACTGGGATAAGCCTGCAGGACCTCAAGTTCTCAACAGGCATCTCCCCCCAGGCTCTGGGGATCATTATACCAGAGACCTGTTCTGCCATCATTCAAGTTTTGCAGGAGGACTATATTAAGGTAAGTTTTCTCCTTTAACATCACATTCTATGTATTTAATGCTTACTAATGTATTGTATTTCTTTCATCAGTACCTAATTACCATGATTGCAATATGCTGCGAATGTCCCCTTTGTCCCCATGCATGCTGTAAGCTTTTAATGCTCCTTTTTTGGCCTACATGCATATTTCCCCTAATTAACCTCTCCAGCATGCTATCCGGGGCCCAAACACACCTAGCCTAGTCACTTCCCAATGTATTTTGTCTGCTCCATTGTAGTGCTTTACCCTAAACGCCCCCTAAAAATGTTTGCAAATTGTTATCTTTTCATTAAATTCAGACAGAGTGCTAGAGCCTTGATTTGTGAGGTCCCCAACTCATCTACAACCCCCCCCCCATAAAATTATTTAAATGGCCCATCAGAGGGGGTGAGGAATCTGATAAGTGACAGTGATAATCTGATAAGTGAAAAGAGATATTTTTGTCCTAAAAGACTCTTTAATAAAAAAAATATTATACTGATGTTGGCCAAGAATGTTTTTGTATAATCTGCTTGCAATGTTTATGTATGAAAGTATTTTTTTTTTTATTGTTTAACGCCACAGTTCCCTTCTACGCCACAGGAATGGCAGAATGTGTTTGCCCAGCGGTGAAACTTTCCCAACTGTGGAGGGGCCATCGACGGCAAGCACGTCCGGGTCGTGCCACCAACCCCATTCGGAATCTTATTATTTCAATTACAAAGGGTTCCACAGTATAGTCATGATGGCGGTGGTGTCGGCCAACTACGAATTTCTATACGTGAACGTGGGAGAAAATGGGCGGATGTCTGATGGCGGAGTATTTGCACAGACTGAGTTCGCCCAACGGCTACTATCTGATGACCTGGCATTGCCACCTGCGGCAGAGAATGTAGAGGGACTACCTTTCGTTTTCGTTGCGGATGAGGCGTTTGTGCTGGGTCCACATCTTATGAGGCCTTTTCCCCAAAGGACCCTCACCCCTGAAAGGAGGGTGTTTAATTACAGGCTGGCCAGAGCCAGAAGGGTGGTGGAAAATGCCTTTGGCATCATGGCCAGCCGCTTCCGCCTGTTCATGACCTCCATCCACATGGCGGAGTACAAATGGAACCATGTGGTTATGACGTGTTGTGTTCTTCACAATTTCTTAAGGGTACATTCCCCAAATTACCTCTGTTCTGTTGGGCCTGAGGCCACAATACAGGACCCAAATCCTTTGTTGGCCCTGGAAGCTGGCCGTACAGGCTTGGCCCCCCAAAGCGGCCGTGATGTGCGGCAACACTATGTAGACTATTTTATGGGTAGGGGGGCCATTGATATGCCTGATGAACCTTAATATTTTCTTTTAATAAAAAAATATTTTCAACTGAAAACATCTTGATTTTAATTTTGAATTTTATGCTTGTGTTTCTTTTATCTTTCTCCTAGGTTCTCCTAGTGCACTTGTAGTGCCATGTGTATTTTCCTTTAGTAAATACCCATCATTGTCAGTGTAAACACCAACAACATTGATATAAGAAGCCACACATTGTTGAGCACAAAAGCTTTTTAATCGTTGCACATTTTAAATGTGCGTATTTTTTTTTTAATATAAATTTCAAAATTATTTTTATTACATTTTTTTGGGCTAAAACGCATGAACAGGCATGGTTTAAAACATTTTCGAAACCGGAACTTCTAAAGTTTAACATGTACAATTATTAAAATTGTAAAAAATAAAATTAACATTACAAACAAAAGTAAATTAAAACTTAAAAAAAAAAATTAAACCCGCCCAAGCACATCCATGATGTTTTTGAGCCTTTGCTCCACCCGTTTGGTATTTTGCCTGATCTGTAGCAACTCTTTCTTTATTTTTTCCAGGTCACGACAGCAGACCATTAGGTCTTGTATCAGGATCTGGGCACTGTGACTTGTGAAAGTTTTTTGCTCCACAGGCAGAACAGCACCTACAATTAAAAAACGCACCATGTATTATAAATATGCAGGCCTACATCTATTACCTGAATCTGTGGTGTATGACACTGACCTGTTGTGGTGCCAGTTTCAACTTCCTCCACTTCTCCTTCCTCCACATCACGCGGTTGTGGGTCTCTTGTTGGAGGTGTGGGGTTCCTAGGCTCACGTCTAGAACCTGTTTGAAGCCCTATGAGATTGAAAAGAAAGGTATACTTTAGTTAAATTAAATTTGAGGCCTGAAAGAGGAATATGAAACATTCTTTGGAAGTGTGGTACAATTGTCTGTTTTGGCAGAGTTCCAAGCTGAACACATGATTGTATCCCTTACCAATGCAGGAACATATATATATTTTTGTCAAGTTTCACACATGGAAACACCCCAAGTATCCACTGGATAACCTGTGTGTGACACCCTAAAAATGTTGTTCTGTTGGCCCACACTTGTGCTACTGAGTCCAGATGTGTAACCAGCTGCTGAGCATCCTCTCCTTACATTACACTGAATCCAGTTACATTATTTAAATATAGTTACCAACACATCTAGACAACCATGTACAAAAAAATCATCTCACCAAAATAGGTTTGGTGAAATTTAGTTAACCCTGTATCAGCCAAAAACATTGTATTATTAGTGCGCGAACGAAGGATGTTTAATACGACCGATTACTGTGCCCACGATCATGAAAGTTGCTATCTTTAACTGTACAACATTAAAGAAAAGCACATGCAGCAACATGCACGTAATAATAATCAGAAGTTAACACATGAAAATTACTTACTTTTTCCTAGAACTTTCTTTATTCTTTTGTATTGATCGGGCTCCCGTAACTTGAGGTCAGACCACCATTTCCGGAGCCGTTCCTTAGTTCTGCGCACCCCGAATTTTTTGTGAACAGTTTTAATCACTTTTCCCATAATTTTGGCCTTGACAAGATTAAGCTTTTTATACGGTCCATGCTTGGCATCATAAACCTCCCTCCTCAAAATGGCGACCATCTCCACCATCTCATCGAATGTCATGTTGGATGCCTTATATCCCTGGGATCGGGTCGTTGGTTCCTCCTGAATTTCATCCTCTGTTGAGGTAATCTCAGCCATCTGTGTCTCCGCCATGTTGTGTAGCACTATGACGAATGGGAAGGGGAGGGGAAATACTAGAACGAACGTCAGGGGCGGGGAAACCGTGCAGAGTTTCACACATGCGCAGTGTATTTAAAGCTAATACGCATGTTTCGTAACTACGTTCAGTGTGCGGAAAAAGGAGTAAGCAACGAACGTGAGAACGAAGGTACGTAACATTTTTTTTTTATCTTGACTCATCAGTGGATGAGATTGTTGCCTATATATGGTGAGAAAGATTAAAAGAGTCTTGACTGACACTAGTATTTTTGTCTTGTTTTTGACTTGCAGAAATCATGCAGGCTTTCAAAGTTCCTGAATTCATGGGGGAGTTCTCCTGGACAGAGTTTCTCTGGGAAACAAAAAACATAACAAATAAAAATAAAGCAGCCAGGAAGGCAGCACTGGAGACCCTGCTGGAATTTGTGAAGACACAGATCCCCACAGCAACCATCAAAGATGTGAACAACAAAATTGCGACCATTAGGGGCACATATAGGACTCAGCGCAATATGGTCCTGAAATCCCAGAGGTCAGGAGTAGCAGCAGAGGAAGTATATAAACCCAGTCTGTGGTACTATAGCAAGTTGAGCTTTCTTGATGACCATCTGCAAGTCAGAGATTCTCTTTCAACCCTTCCCCCACGACGTCTCTCCAGCCTTCCCTGCAGCCAACCCTCCAGCCTTCCCTGCAGCCAACCCTCCAGCCTTCCCTGCAGCCAACCCTCCAGCCTTCCCTGCAACCCAGCTCAGCCTTCTTCGGAGGAACAACCTGAGGTCCTGGAGGAGCCGGATTTGGACATATGGAGCCCAGTATAGTATTTAGCTAAATATTTCTTGTACTAAAAGTAATGATGTAAAATAGATGTTACTATTGCTAACTATTTAATGCTTGAACAAAAAGTGTTTTACATATCAATAGACAGTAGTGGCCAAAAATGATGGGGACAAGAATGAAAAATGCAGGGGTCAGAATGATTGTCTTTTCTATTTATTAGCATTCAATTTGCAACTGTCATGAGGTGAAAAATGTGTGTGATTGATGAAGCAAAAAATATAACTATGTCCCTTTTTTATACACAGGCAGAGCTGAGCCAGGAGGAGGGTGAAGTTGTGGACCAGGAGGAGGCAGGGCCCAGTGGCACACAGGAGGAGGCAGGGCCCAGTGGCAGACAGGAGGAGGCCAGGGCCAGCACAAGAACCCAGATGCCTCCCCTCCAAATTCCAAGAAGAATGCCCAGGAGGGTTAGGCAGATGGAGGAGGAAACGCGTGCCCTTATTAGAGAGGCTACTGCGGCCCTCAGAGAGCCCCCCTCCGTTAAAGATGGCTATGCCGCAGTACTGGCACACAAATTAGCCAGAATGGACATTAGGACATTTAGTGAAAATCTCATGTTGAAGGTCATCAACAGGGGGTTGATGGGCGAGCTAACCCAATACACAGACCTTGCGGAGGTCGCCCCTCCTCCTCCTCCTCCTCCTGCCACAAGCTCTCCTCCTGAGACACAGCCTCCGAAGAAGCGTTTAATGAAGGCTGCAGAGAAGGCTGTAGAGACAGCTGGAGGGAAGGCTACAAGGAAGAGAAAGAAGTAATGGCCTTGCTTCTGGATGGTCTGACAGAAGGCACAGGCTGTTGTAGTACCACAGACTGGGGACATATATCTCACTCACCTGCTGCTGTTCCTGACCTCTGGGAGTCCAGGACAAGATTGTGCTCCTGATCTATATTGTGGTTTTTCTGATCCCTATTTTGCTGTTCTATTTTTTGATGTTTGCTGTGGGTTCCAAAGGATGCACAAATTCAAGCAGGGTCTCCAGTGCTGCCTTCCCCTTTAATTTGTTATGTGCCAGAATAAATGTTTTTTTGGTTTACAGTAAAAACTTGACCATGTGTTTTTATTAAAAAAGGAGAGTTTGCTAGTGAGTAGGCAGGGACATTTAAAAAATACATTTTAAAATTAACAAGGGATACCAACCTCCTTGAGGGGAAATAATACTAAATTATAATGTTGTTGTGGTAACTTGACAATAAATAAAATAAAAAATCAGTCTAAAATATTATAAAATTAATAACCAAAAATTAAGATCTTCATTAAGATATTAAAAATTAATTACAAATTTATTATGGAGATCTGGCTTTCCAAAACAAAAGATTATTCATGAGATCTCGAGAAATAATAAAGAAACAAGTTTGTCATAATGAATGTGTGAATATCAGCAGCAAAAGAAGTTCATTATTGTAGCATTATAAAGAAGAAAAGATTGCGCTGCATTAAACGATGCAATAATTTACAGCGTGACGAATGTGCTATCTCCATTACAAACGCTAGTTTTACCAGAACGAGCGCTCCCGTCTCATACTTGATTCTGAGCATGCGCATTTTTTTCACCTCGGAAAAGCATACACATGACCGGTTTTCGCAACGAGAAAAAGACCGACGTGAAAAACGACGAGAAAAAATAGAGCAGGATCTAATTTTTTTGCGGCCATTTTTTGCGTTGAGAAAACTGCTACGGAGCATACACACGACCGGTTTTCATGACCAATCTAAAAAATGGCAGTTTTCTCGTCATGAAAAACGGTTGTGTGTACGCGGCATTACACAACAATATATATTTACTTGATCAGCAATATGATAACGTTAAAGGCGCAGTAGTGTAATAGATTGCAAAACACAAGGGGGGCTTTTTACATGACCCTTTCAACTACCTTGCTCACATCGTGTCTGCCGACGGAGTGGCCACTGACCCCCAGAAGCTGGAAGCCGTCCCCTCCTGGCTGAGGCCTACTAATGTGACCGAGATCAGGTCATTTCTGGGATTCTGTTCCTATTACAGAAAATTTTTCGAGGGCTTTGATAAAATAGCTCGCCCGATCAATGAGGTACTGAAAAGCGAAGAGGAAGATGATGACCCAGATCCGACGAAGCCTGTCAGACCAGCAGGAGGGCCCAGAAAACCCAGAGAGTCCATTCAGGAACAGTGGACTAGCCAATGTGAAGAGGCCTTTAGGCAGCTGAAATGGAGACTTACAACTGCTCCAGTCCTGGCCTATGCACATTTAACCAAGCCATATGAACTACACGTTGACGCCAGTCGAGATGGGTTAGGTGGGGTGCTTTATCAGGAGCACGGCGGCCACCTACGGCCTGTTGCCTATGTGAATCGAAGCTTGGCACTAGGGATGAGCTCGGTGTTTGAGTCGAACATACGTTCGACTCGAACATCGGCTGTTCGCTCGTTCGGCGAACAACGAACGATTTGGGCCGTTCACGCCAAATTCGAGTGACGCGAATGGCCCACAATACACTGCGCCATCGCAGTGCAATCCCGGCGCTGTGATTGGCCAAGCATGCACTGTGACCCTGCATGCTTGGCCAATCATAGCACCGGCAGCGAGGAGAGCAATGATTGGCCACAGGCAGGATGCCTGTGGCCAATTATAGCTGAGGGGGTTTAGTACACGCCCCACACTATAAAAGGCTGCCAGTGCGGCGGCCTCGTGTAGTGTGTTCCGGAGCAGGGAAAGAGAAGGATAGGCAGGGACAGTGTCATATCTATTCTTTGCTAAACCTTGTGTGTAGGGACAGAGAAGGATAGGCAGGGAGAGTGTCAAGCCTCGTACACACGGCCGAGATTCTCGTCGAAAAAAACATGTCATTTTTTTCGACAAGATTCTTGGACAAGAAACTTGTCCCGGCCGAGTGTACAGACGCTCGATTCAAAGAACCCGCGGTTCTTTGAATGGAGCGTACGCGGTGACGTCATCGACTACGACGAGCATGCACTCGTCACATTCGATGCCGTCGCCGCCATCTTGGTATACCCTACCTATGCCTAGGAAGCTACCGCGCATGCGTCAAATTCATTTCGAACATGTGCGGGCTTCCGGGAGGACAGGTAAGTGTACACACACTCACTTTTCTCGTCGAGAAACATGCCGACGAGAATCTCGACGAGAAAATAGAGAGCAGGTTCTCTATTTTCTCGTCGAGATTACTTGTCGGTTTTCTTGACGAGAAACCATACACACGAACGAATTTCTCGGCAAGACATCTCTGCCAGCAAGTTTCTTGCTGGTTCTTGCCGAGAAACTCGGTCGTGTGTACGAGGCCTCAGTGTCATATTCTTTGCTAAACCTTGTGTGTAGGGAGAGAGAAGGATAGGCAGGGAGAGTGTCAGTGTCATATTCTTTGCTAAACCTTGTGTGTAGGGAGAGAGAAGGATAGGCAGGGAGAGTGTCAGTGTCATATTCTTTGCTAAACCTTGTGTGTAGGGAGAGAGAAGGATAGGCAGGGAGAGTGTCAGTGTCATATTCTTTGCTAAACCTTGTGTGCAGGGAGAGAGAAGGATAGGCAGGGGACAGTGTCAGTGTCATTGTTGCTAAGCCTCCTGCACATTATACACCTGAAGCTAGCCCGTATTGCTGTGTTTTCCTGGTGTGTTACACTACCAGGCATTTGCAGCACTTACAGCGGACGTAGTGTGCCTCCTGCACATTAAACACCTGAAGCTAGCCCGTATTGCTGTGTTTTCCTGGTGTGTTACACTACCAGGCATTTGCAGCACTTACAGCGGACGTAGTGTGCCTCCTGCACATTATACACCTGAAGCTAGCCCGTATTGCTGTGTTTTCCTGGTGTGTTACACAACCAGGTATTTGCAGCACTTACAGCGGACGTAGTGTGCCTCCTGCACATTATACACCTGAAGCTAGCCCGTATTGCTGTGTTTTCCTGGTGTGTTACTGTCATGCCTTTAGTAAAAAGGCTTGAATTTTTCCTATTTTTCTGGTTTAATAACATTTAATCTATGTTGCCATCTAGTGGCCGTTTGTATAACTGCACTATCTATTTAATAAAGCAATTTAGAAAGTTAGCTAAATTTGTCACACGCAAGCCTCCGTACTTTCAATCCCATCAGGCCTTGCGTCACCTTCTTCAGCCATTTCACTCTTTACCCATGGAAGCATGCACATGGACTGCTAAGATATATGTTCCGGCCTTCAGAAACATCTCTGGTATGTCTACTATTTATGTACTCAGCTAGGCAGATAGATAGGGAGGCACTAATTGTACAATCTTTACTAATTGTATTTGTCTGTATCTGTTACAGTTTTACTCTATCTTGTATTAATAAAAGTTCAAAAGGATTCTACGCCTACCGGAATGCATTGGTATGAGAGGAGTTATCAGTGTGCCCAAATACACCTCAGCCACGTGTAGTGAGGGGCATAACAGTAAAACGGATGCTTCTAAGCACGGCTAGCATACAGAACAGCAGTAAAACAAAGGCTTCTAGGCACGGCTAGCATACAGAACGCCAGTAAGACAGCAGTGTTATCAGCTTCCATACAGCGAGACACCATGTCACAGACAAAGTCAGAGCACTTCGCGACAAGGTCAGAAGTCTACTCCACAAGCTCAAAGAGGTCAGTGAAAAGGGAAACAATCGCCATTGCCCGCGCAAAAGCAGAATCTGCAAAAGTAAAGGCTGCCTTTGCTGAAAAAGAGATGCAAATGAAATTAGAGAAGCTACGCATAGAAACTGAGTTAGAGAAGTTGGCTGTAGAGAAGGAAGCAGCAACAGCAGTCGCTGAGGCAGACATCTTAGAGGAATTTGCAAAGCCCACCAGTGAGCGGCTCAGCAACGTACTTGGAAAAAATTCAGTTCCTGACGACAGTACAGAGCGTACCTCAGAATATGTGCGGCGACACGCTGAACCAGACAACTGCCCGCTTACAGCGCCGTGAAAGTTATAGAGCATGGCATTCGTCCTTCAGAAATGCAACAAGGGATCTTGATTTTAAAGCAAGTGAAGTAGCCGATCTCTTAGTCAATTGGCTGGGGAATGAGTCATCAGAACATGCAAGGAGAATCAGAGACATTAACATTAATTACCCAACCAAAGGGCTGAGCATGATATGGGAGAGGATTGATGAATGTTACGGTTCCCCAGAAGTTATAGAAAACTCTCTTTTTAAAAGAATAGAGGACTTTCCCAAGATTCCTAACAAAGGCTACCAGAAGCTGAGAGACATGAGTGACCTAGTTACAGAACTACAAATAGCCAAAGCAGAAGGAGACTTGCCAGGCCTTGCCTTTCTGGACACAGCCCGTGGCGTTAACTCTATAGTGCAAAAGCTACCTTACAACCTTCAAGAAACCTGGGTTACACGAGGCTCCGACTACAAGCAAAAGCACAACGTCCCCTTCCCACCATTCTCTTATTTTGTGGACTTTATTCGCCAGCAAGCAAAGGTTAAAAATGATCCTAGTTTTGACATCTCATCATCTGACTCTGCCTTCCCTAGGTCAAGTAAGCCTGCTCCAACCCGCAACTTCAAAGACGCACCTGTTGCAGTACGCAAAACAAGTGTATCTCCAGCTCAGAATCCAAGCAGAGAGTGTCCTCTTCACAAGAAGCCTCATTCGTTGTTAAAGTGCAGAGGTTTTAGAGAAAAGACTCTCCAAGATCACAGAACCTTCCTCAAAGAAAACAGAATTTGTTACAGGTGCTGCGCATCAACTTCTCACCTTGGGAGAGACTGCAAGGTGAGCATCAACTGCTCTGAGTGCAACAGCACAGAGCACAACACAGCTCTGCATCCAGGGCCAGCGCCATGGACTCTTACACCCTCACTCCAGGTGGAAGAGCACAGCGGGGAGCACCAAGACACAGTACCTCCTGTAGTTACACCCCAGTGCACCCAAGTCTGTGGAGAAGGTCTGTCTAACAAATCCTGCTCTAAGATTTGTCTTGCTACAGTTTACCCCATGGGTCGCAGAGAAAAAGCAGTGAAGCTATACGTGATCTTGGACGATCAAAGCAACAGATAACTCGCCAGCTCAGCCTTCTTTGACACCTTCAAAATCAAGGAAGCCGGCTCGTCATACTTACTCAAGACTTGTACAGGGGTAAGTGAAGAAACTGGGAGAAGAGCCATTGGTTACCAAATTGAATCCTTTGATGGTCAGACAACCCTGCCTCTGCCAACTCTAATCGAGTGCAATCAGTTCCCAACGGACAGAGAGGAGATCCCTATGCCAGAGGTGGCACTTCATCACGGACATCTGAAGGGCATAGCACATCTCATCCCTGAACTGGATCCCCAGGCTGAGATAGCGCTTCTCCTTGGGAGGGACATCATCAGAGTTCACAAGGTGAGAAAACAAATCAATGGTCCCCACAACTCCCCCTATGCCCAGAAGCTAGATCTAGGATGGGTCATCATAGGCAACGTATGCCTAGGAAGTGTTCACAAACCAACCAGCGTGAACTCTCTCTTTACAAAGACACTAGAAGGCGGACGTCCATCCCTATTTCAGCCTTGCACCAACAGATTCCTCATAAGAGAGAAGCCTGCCAGTGTAATTCATTCAAACCCTTATACCACAAATCTTCTTTGTGATGAAGACAGAGATCATTTAGGGTGCTCAGTTTTCCAAAATACTAAAGAAGATCACAAAATTGGACCATCTATTGAAGATCATATCTTCTTGGAGATAATGAGACAGGGATTCTACAAAACCAATGAAAACAGCTGGGTGGCACCCCTGCCTTTCAGACCGCAGAGACCCTGTCTTGCTAATAACAGAGAACAAGCTTTGAAACGCTTTTCTTCCCTCAGCTCCAATTTCCAAAAGAAACCAGAAATGAAAGGACATTTCTTCTCATTCATGAGTAAGATGTTTGAGAATGACCATGCTGAGATAGCTCCACCTCTAAAAGACGATGAAGAGTGCTGGTACCTGCCAATCTTCGGCGTCTACCACCCCAAGAAGCCAGGTAAAATCCGGGTAGTGTTTGACTCCAGCTCTCGACATCAAGGAATCTCACTAAATGATGTCCTCCTAAAGGGACCAGACCTCAACAACACACTTCTTGGTGTCCTCATCAGATTCCGCAAGGAAGCAGTTGCCATAGTTGCAGACATTCAGCAAAAGTTTCACAGCTTCCAAGTCAAGGAAGAACACAGGAACTTCTTGAGATTCCTATGGTTCAAAGACAATGACCCTACTAAAAACATTACAGAATACCGCATGAAGGTGCACGTTTTTGGTAACAGTCCATCTCCTGCTGTTGCCATCTATGGACTTAAGCTATCTGCCCAAGAAGGTGAGAAAGACGTTACACAGTTTATTGAAAGAGACTTTTATGTAGACGATGGTCTGAAATCACTTTCTTCACCCGAAGCTGCAATAAGTCTACTCAAGAGAACTCAAAGTACACTTGCCTCTTCAAATCTCAGACTGCATAAGATAGCATCTAACAGCAAAGTCATCATGGAGGCCTTCCCTTCCCAAGATTATGCCAGTGACTTCAAAGATCTGGACTTATCAACAGACTCCCTTCCTATGCAACGCAGCCTAGGACTCAACTGGGACCTCAAGTCTGACACCCTTACCTTTCAGGTTGACCAAGAGCCAAAGCCCTTCACACGGCGAGGTGTCTTATCCACCATCAACAGCCTGTATGATCCACTCGGGTTTGCAGCACCGGTTATCATCCATGGTAAGATTGTGCTTAGAGAGCTCACCACAGACACATGTGATTGGGATTCTCCACTACCTCCTGAGAAAGAGACATTATGGGTAACATGGAGAGACTCTTTAAAGACTTTATCCTACCTACACGTACATAGACCATACACCCACTTTCCTCCTGCAAGGGTTCAGTCTAGAAAGTTATGTGTATTCTGCGATGCTTCAGTTAAAGCAATAGGAGCAGTAACCTACCTCAAGTCAGTAGACATCGAGGGCCAAATTCACATTGGGTTTGTTATGGGCAAGGCCAAGCTAGCACCATGTCCTGAAACCACCATTCCAAGATTGGAACTGTGTGCTGCTGTACTAGCAGTAGAACTATCTGAGCTTATTACATCTGAGATGGATCTAGAACTCGAGGACACAGAGTTTTACACAGACAGCAAGGTAGTGTTGGGCTACATTTACAACAAAAGTAGAAGATTCTATGTCTATGTACACAACAGAGTCCTTAGAATCAGGAAGTCGACACAGCCCACCCAGTGGCGTTATGTCTCAACTGATCATAACCCAGCGGATCATGCTACAAGGTCTGTGCCAGCATCACGTCTCAAAGACACTACATGGCTCACAGGACCACCCTTCCTGTACAAGCCAGCACCTACCACTCCAGTAGAGGAGACATATGTACTGTTAGAACCTGAATCTGACTCAAATATCCGTCCTCAGGTTTCCACACTACATACAACAATTTCCAACCAACTGTTGGGATCCAAGCACTTCCACAAATTCTCCACTTGGAAGTCCTTACAAAGAGCTACAGCTTGCTTGGTTCACATAGCCAGATCCTTTAGAGGTACCCCTACAAGTACAAGTTGTTGCAAAGGTTGGAATTACTGCCACAAGCCATACACAGTAGATGAGCTCTCAGAAGCAAAAAATTTAATCATCCGCTGTGTCCAACAAGAGACTTATACAGATGTCAATGGAGAAGAGTACAAGTTTTAGCTGACACATTTTGGAACAAGTGGAAGAAACAATACTTGTCTAATCTACAGACTAGGAACAAATGGCAAGACAGCAAGCCCAACTTAGAGCCTGGTGCCATCGTTCTCATAAAAGACTCTCAATCTAGGAGAAAGGAGTGGCCTTTGGGTCTGATAACCCAAGTGTTTCCCAGTGAAGATGGAAACGTCAGGAAAGTTGAACTTAAGGTCATTAGGCAAGGCCAGCCTAAACTTTTCCTCAGATCTGTTTCTGAACTTATTTTGTTAGTCTCCTCTGAAGTGCCATGATATGTGGTTTCCGTGGGAATCCATGTGGGGAGTGTCATGCCTTTAGTAAAAAGGCTTGAATTTTTCCTATTTTTTCTGGTTTAATAACATTTAATCTATGTTGCCATCTAGTGGCCGTTTGTATAACTGCACTATCTATTTAATAAAGCAATTTAGAAAGTTAGCTAAATTTGTCACACGCAAGCCTCCGTACTTTCAATCCCATCAGGCCTTGCGTCACCTTCTTCAGCCATTTCACTCTTTACCCTGGAAGCATGCACATGGACTGCTAAGATATATGTTCCGGCCTTCAGAAACATCTCCGGTATGTCTACTATTTATGTACTCAGCTAGGCAGATAGATAGGGAGGCACTAATTGTACAATCTTTACTAATTGTATTTGTCTGTATCTGTTACAGTTTTACTCTATCTTGTATTAATAAAAGTTCAAAAGGATTCTACGCCTACCGGAATGCATTGGTATGAGAGGAGTTATCAGTGTGCCCAAATACACCTCAGCCACGTGTAGTGAGGGGCATAACAGTTACACTACCAGGCATTTGCAGCACTTACAGCAGGCGTAGTGTGATTCCTGCAAAATATACTTCTGAAGCTAGGCCGTATTGCTGTGTTTTCCTAGTGTGTTACACCAACAGGCATTTGCAGCACTTACAGCAGGCGTAGTGTGATTCCTGCAAAATATACTCCTGAAGCTAGGCCGTATTGCTGTGTTTTCCTAGTGTGTTACACCAACAGGCATTTGCAGCACTTACAGCAGGCGTAGTGTGATTCCTGCAAAATATACTCCTGAAGCTAGGCCGTATTGCTGTGTTTTCCTAGTGTGTTACACCAACAGGCATTTGCAGCACTTACAGCAGGCGTAGTGTGATTCCTGCAAAATATACTCCTGAAGCTAGGCCTTATTGCTGGTTTTCCCATCTCCCTGCAGGCCATTAGAATGTCTGGAAGGCAAACAAGGAGAGGCAGACAGTCAGGAGCCAAAAAAAGAAGGCAAGCAGGCTCTGTGTCTAGAGACAACAGTGCTGGTCGTGGACGCGGTGCATCGCCATCAGCACGTGGCCATGGGACACGCTTGTCCTTCTTTTCGGCAGCTGGACGTGTTGAGCCACATCATGCCGAAGACTTGGTAGAGTGGATGACCAAGCCCTCCTCATCCCCCTCATCCTCTCTCACCCAGGCTCAGGGTACTGGCAAAGCAGCTGCCAAAGCGTCCTCATCCCTGGTATCAATGTCAACATCAGTCACTCCTTCCCTAGACCCACCATGTCCTCCTAAAGAGTCCCCCGAACTGTTTGAGCACAGTGTTGGGTACATGCTCCAGGAGGATGCCCAGCGTTTCGAAGGGTCTGATGATGATACCCAGCTAGAGGAAGGCAGTAGCATGAGAGCAGAGAGAGGGGATGCTCAAGAAGGACACCAATCTGGCAGTCATGTTCCAGCAGCTGCAGCATACTGCCAGATTGGCTCCAGTGATGAGGAGGGATGGGATGATGAGGTCACTGACTCCACGTGGGTGCCTAATAGGAGAGAGGAGGAGGAGGAGGATGAGGAGGAGGCACATCTCCAACGAGGCAAGATGCCCTTGAGGGGCCAGCGTAAGGGCAGCACACCGACGGAATCACACCGCAGAGCTCCGCCTGTGCAGGGCGCTGCCTCTGCCCGTTATTCAAAAAGTTCTTTGGTGTGGGCCTTTTTTGAGTCGAGTGCATCAGATCGCACAGCTGCTGTTTGCAACATATGTCTCAAGCGTATATCGCGTGGCCAAAACATCAGCCGCTTAGGCACCACATGCTTGACCAGACATATGTTGACCTGCCATGCAGCTCGTTGGCAAGCCTACCTTAAAGACCCACACCAAAGAACAAAGCGGACCTCTCCTTGCACCGCATCAGCTGGGATCTCCAACCCCACTATACCTTCAGTCCTCTCTGAAACCTGCACTGAGAGGAATGAAGGTGTGGAATTAGGTGTGTCACAGCCAAGTACTTGCGGGCACTCTGCTAGCAGTACACCGACGTCCGATTCTAGCAGGCAAATTTCCCTGCCCCAGCTGCTGGACCGTCGAAAGAAGTTCACTCCCAGCCATCCACATGCCCAGCGGTTGAATGCTAGCTTGGCTAAATTGCTAGTGCTTCAACTGCTGACTTTTCAGTTGGTAGACTCGGCCCCCTTCAGTGAGTTTGTGCAATGTGCGGTTCCTCAGTGGCAGGTTCCCAAACGCCACTTTTTCTCACGGAAGGCGATTCCGGCTCTCTACCGGCATGTGGAAGGCAATGTCTTGGCCTCGCTGGACAGGGCGGTCAGCGGTAAGGTGCATATTACCGCTGACTCATGGTCCAGCAGGCATGGACAGGGACGTTACCTTTCTTTCACGGCCCATTGGGTCACTCTTTTGGCAGCTGGGAAGGATGCAGGACAAGGTGCAGTAGTGTTGGAGGTTGTTCCGCCGCCACGCCTCCAAAATGCTACTACTGTTTGTGACACACCTCTCTCCTCCACCCCCTCCTCTTCTTCTTCCTCCACGGTCTGTTCCTGTGCTTTGTCCTCGGAACCAGCGGTGCTCCGTAGGCGTTCAAGGGGCTACGCAAGTACGCAGGCAAAAAGATGCCATGCCGTGCTTGCGCTGGTGTGTTTGGGGGACAGGAGCCACACTGGGGCAGATGTTCTGTCTGCTCTGCAGGGGCAGGCCGAGAGGTGGTTGACGCCACGCCAGCTTAAGCCAGGAATGGTGGTTTGCGACAATGGCACCAACCTCCTCTCCGCCCTCCAACAGGGACAACTGACCCATGTGCCCTGTGTGGCTCATGTCCTTAACCTGGTGGTGCAGCGGTTCTTGGGCAGGTACCCGGGCTTACAGGATGTCCTGAGGCAGGCCAGGAAAGTCTGTGTGCATTTCCGCAGATCTTATAATGCCAGTGTTCGCCTGGCTGAGCTGCAAAAGGAGTTGAACCTGCCCAAGAACCGCCTTATATGTGACATGCCCACGAGGTCGAACTCAACATTGGCCATGTTGCAGCGGCTGCACACGCAGCAGAGGGCCATCAATGAGTACCTGTGCGACTACGGCACCAGGACAGGGTCAGGGGAGCTCGGGTTTTTTTCACCACGCCAGTGAGGCATGATCAGGGATGCATGCACTGTCCTGGCACCATTTGAGGAGGCCACGAGGATGGTGAGCAGTGACAGTGCATGCATCAGTGACACTGTACCTCTTGTCCACCTGTTGGAACATACGCTGCGTGGAATAATGGACAGGGCACTTGAGGCAGAACAGAGGCAGGAAGAGCAGGACTTCCTTGCCTCTCAAGGCCCCCTTTACCCAGACAGTGTTCCTTTTGTCCCACCCATCGCACAGGAAGAGGAGGAGGAGGAGGAGGAGGAGGATTGTGTCAGCATGGAGGTGGAGCCTGGCACTCAGCATCATCAGCAGCAGTCTTTTAGGGATGATTTACAGTCCCAAGAAACCCGTGGACTTGTACAGTACGTGGCTGGGAGGAGGTGGCTGCGGATCATGTCGTCCTTAGTGACCCAGAGGACTCCGGACCGAATGCCTCAGCTAACCTACGCTGCATGGCCTTCCTGATCCTGCAAAGTCTGCGGAAGGATCCTCGTATTCTTCGGATCAAGGAGAGGGACCATTACTGGCTGGCCACTCTCCTTGATCCACGGTACAAGCGTAAGGTTGCGGACCTTATCTTACCATCGCAGAGGATGAGACAACTCCGGGAGGCCTTGCAGAAAGGTCTGTGCAATGCGTTCCCAGAGACTGGGAGGTTACAAACTCCTGGTCCTGGACAACGAGTTGCTGAGGCTTCGGTCAGTCAAAGAAGGAGCGGTGGGGAAGGTGGCCGTCTGACCGATGCGTTCAGACAATTCTTTAGTCCGCAGCCCCAAGGTATGATCGGTTCCAGCAACCATCGCCAGTGTCTGATATACATGGTGCAGGAATACCTAGGGGCAAGGTCAGACTTGGACACCTTCCCCACCGAAAATCCTCTGGCTTACTGGGTCTTGAGGATGGATCACTGGCCAGAGCTTGCACAGTATGCAATTGAGCTACTGGCCTGTCCTGCATCCAGCGTTCTTTCAGAACGCACATTCAGTGCTGCTGGAGGATTTGTCACGGATCACAGGGTGCGCCTGTCCACCGACTCGGTTGATCGACTGGCCTTCATAAAGATGAACCAGTCTTGGATCACCACCAGCTACCAAACACCTGAAGCTGATATAACAGACTAATTTATTTTCAAATGTCACATCCCTTCAAGACTGATGCTGATGCTGAGTGACTGTCCTGTTATGTTGACTGACTATCCTCCTCCTCCTCAATGATCCGATTGATGATGATAGCTTGGAAGAACATTTTTATTTCTGGGTGCCGCCACCAGTGCCTAAGGCCCAATTTTTCAGCCCCTGTTTAACAGGGGTATGTAATTACAATTTTTTATGCAATGCTTTGCAGCAGGGCTCATTCTTGCACTCCAACTAGAGTATCTGGGAGAGGTTGCAGTGTCGTGGCACCAGCACCAGTGCCTAAGGCCCAATTTTTCAGCCCCTGTTTAACAGGGGCATGTAATTAAAAAATTTTACGCAATGCTTTGCAGCAGGGCTCATTCCTGCACTCCAACTAGAGTATCTGGGAGAGGTTGCAGTGTCGTGGCACCAGCACCAGTGCCTAAGGCCCAATTTTTCAGCCCCTGTTTAACAGGGTGTGTAATTAAAATTTTTGATGCAATACTTTGCAACAGGGCTCATTGCTGTGCTCCAAGTACAGTATCTGTGAGGGCTTGCAGTGTTGTGGCACCAGTGCCTAAGGCCCAATTTTTCTGCCCCTGTTTAACAGGGGCATGTAATTACAATTCTTGATCTGATAATTCACAGCTGGACCCATTCCTGCGCCCACCAAGAGTAACTGTGAGGGCTTACAGTGTTGTGTCAACACCACCACCACCAAAGGCCCAATTTTTCAGCCCCTGTTCAACAGGGGCATGCAATTACAATTCTTGATCTAATAATTCACAGCAGGGCCCATTCATGCGCCCACCAAGAGTAACTGTGAGGGCTTACAGTGTTGTGGCAACACCAACATGTAAGGGGCAAATTTCAGCAGAGTATATAGGGCAGGCCCCTACTTTCAAACATCCAACTTACAAACGACTCCTACTTGCAAACGGAAGGAGACAACAGGAAGTGAGAGGAAATCTACCCCTAGGAAGGGAAATTCTCTCCTGTAAGAGTTAATATGGGAAAAAGGTGTCTCCTCTCTACTGATGCTTTATCACCAATCCTTGTTTCAATAAAAACCCCCACTTTTCAAAAACATTTGTCATTGGGACGGAAAGTGAGGTGAAATGTTCTGAACAGGGGCACAGACAGCAAAACAAATGTTACAGGGGTGATAACCCTTCCCTATGTTTTCCAAAAAGCTTAAAAATAGATTTTTTGGCTGGAGCTACACTTAAACAATGTACCTGTTCAAAATTACAAACAGATTCTACATAAGAACAAACCTACAGTCCCTGTCTTGTATGCACTGCCTGTATACGGCTGTTCAGAGTATATAGGGCCTTTTTTATTTTGTGTGCGGGGTTCCCCTTAATATCCATACAAGACCCAAAGGGGCTGGTAATGGGCTGGGGGGGGGGGGGTGATGGGGTAGCTATGCCATTTTTCTCAAAGATTTTCATCCATATTACCGGGACCAGACATGACATTAAAGCCGCAAGCAGTTTTAAATGGCTTTTTTTTCCTTTAGAAATGTAATTTTGTGCAGGGACAGTTCTAAACACGGGAAACACGTGGCACTTCACAGGCATACTTTAGACACCCCCCAGGTACGATATTTAACCACTTCCCGCCCAGTCAATAGCATATTGACGTCCGGGAAGTGGTTGTGTTATCCACACTGGACGTCATATGACGTCCTGCAGGATAACAGCCGCCGCGCGCCCGGGGGGGGCGCGCATCCCGGCGATCGGTGGAGCGGTGTGTCAGTCTGACACACCACTACACTGATCTCGGTAAAGAGCCTCCGGCGGAGGCTTTTTACCACCTGATCAGCCGTGTCCAATCACGGCTGATCAGGATGTAAACAGGAAGAGCCGTTGATCGGCTCTTCCTCACTCGCGTCTGACAGACGCGAGTAGAGGAGAGCCGATCGGCGGCTCTCCTGCCAGGGGGGGTTCGCGCTGCTTGTTTATCAGCACAGCCCCCCCTCGGATACCCACACTGGACCACCAGGGAAGCCCCCCAGGACCACCAGGGAAGCCCCAAGCATAACATAAATATGCCAATCAGTGCCCACAAATGGGCACTGACTGGCACTACCACAATGTGTGGTGGCTGGCATTGCTGGGCATCAGTGTCCATCAGTGCCACCTACTAGTGTCCATCAGTGCCACCTATCAGTGCCCATCCGTGCCCATCTGTGCCCATAAGTGCCCACCTATCAGTGCCCATCCGTGCCACCTATCAGTGCCACCCACAAGTGCCCATCAGTGCCGCCTATAAGTGCCCACCAGTGCCGCCTATGAGTGCCAATCAGTGCCGCCTATGAGTGCCAATCAGTGCCACCTATGAGTGCCCATCAGTGCCGCATACCAGTACCACATATCAGTGCCCATCAGTGCCGCCTATCAGTGCCCATCATCAGTGCCGCCTATCAGTGCCCATCATCAGTGCCACCTCATCAGTGCCACCTCATTGTTGCCACCTCATCGGTGCCCATCAGTGTCGCCTTATCAGTGCCCGTCATTGAAGTAGAAAAGGTACTTATTTACAAAAAAAATTTACAGAAACAAAGAAAAACGTTGTTTTTTTCAAAATTTTCGCTCTTTTTTTATTCGTTGTGCAAAAAATAAAAATCGCAGAGGCGATCAAATACCACCAAAAGAAAGTTCTATTTGTGGGAACAAAATGATAAAAAATTTGTTTGGGTACAGTGTAGCATGACTGCGCAATTGTCATTCAAATTGCGACAGCGCTGAAAGCTCAAAATTGGCTTGGGCAGTGGTTAAAGAAATATTTGACTTTTTTTTTTCACTTTATGCATCATTAAAATGACTGCTCCCAAAAAACGGACGTTTTTAAGACTTCTTTTTGCATTGATACATGTCCCCTGGTGAAGAACCCGGGTTCCCAAACCCTTTTTAGGACAATAACATGCATAATAGTCATTATAATTAGCACTTTAGATTTCGAACGTTCGCATCCATTGCATTTAATAGGGTTCTAAAGTTCGTGCGAACTTTCGGTCCGTTCGCGGGTTCTGGTGCGAACCGAACCCGGGGGTGTTCGGCTCATCCCTACTTGGCACCCACCGAGAAGAACTACCCCACACACAAACTCGAGTTTCTGGCCTTAAAGTGGGCAGTAGTGGATAAACTGAAGGATTATCTGTATGGAGAGAAGTTTGTGATTAAGACTGAAAATAACCCTCTCACCTACATCCTCACATCCTGTAATTTACACAGTGAAGGAAGTTCCCCATCAGGTCCGCTCAGGCCAATGACGTAGGCGCGGTCTGACATACCGAGGGGGCGGACCTGATGGGGAACTTCCTTCACTTTGTAATTCATGAATAGACCCGCCCCTTCTCATGTTCCGCATCAGGTCCTCAGCCTTACACCTAGTCATTGGCTGAGCGGACCTGATGGGGAACTTTAGAAGGGGCAGGTCTATACATTTAATAGACTGCGGAGGAAGTTCCCCATCAGGTCCGCTCAGGCTCAGCCAATGACGGACAGCGCTGGACATCGGATCGCCGTGGGACACTGGAATGTTTTGTTTTTTTTTCCTTTGTTTTTTTTTAATAAAGGACTTTTCCAAGGTGTTGGTGTGGTTTTTTTTACATTTTTTGACACTTTCTTCGTGAAATGGTAGGGGTACAATGTACCCCTTGCCAATTCTCATGGGGGGGCCGGGATCTGGGGGTCCCCTTTGTTAAAGGGGTCTTCCAGATTCCGATAAGCCCCCCGCCCGCAGACCCCCACAACCACTGGGCAAGGGTTGTGGGGATGAGGCCCTTGTCCCCATCAACATGGGGACATCCTCCCCATGTTGAGGGCATGTGGCCTGGTACGGTTCAGGAGGGGGGGCTCTCTTGTCCCCCCTCTTTTCCTGCGGCCTGCCAGGTTGCGTGCTCGGATAAGGGTCTGGTATGGATTTTTGGGGCGACTCCACGCCATTTTTTTTAAAATTTGGGGTGGAGTTCCCCTTACAATCCATGCCAGATCTGAAGGGCCTGGTATGGAAATTTGGGGGAACCGCACGCATTTTTTTTTTAAATTTGCGGCGGGGTTCCCCTTAATATCTATACCAGACCTGAAGGGCCTGGTAGATGAATTCTAGGGGACCCCCACGCTTTTTTTTTTTTTTTATCAATGACTTTTCTATGTATTGCCGGGAGCCGACAATTCATTAATAGCCGCGAGTGAGTTTTAAATGACTTTTTTTCCTTCAAAAATTACATTTTATGCAGGGACAGTTCTAAGCACGGGAAACATGTGCCACTTTACATGCATATCATACACACCCCCCAGGTAAGAAATGTAAATGAATATTTCACTTTTATTGTTTCACTTTAAGCATTATTAAAATCACTGCTCCCAAAAAAACTGCAGTTTTTAAAACTTTTTTTTGCATTAATACATGTCCCCTGGGGCAGGCCCCGGGTCCCCAAACACTTTTTATGACAATAACTTGCATATAAGCCTTTATAATTAGCACTTTAGATTTCTCCCATAGACTGTTCGAATTTGCCGTGAACACCACAATTTGTTCGCTGTTCGGCGAACGGGCGAACAGGCAATGTTCGAGTCGAACATGAGTTTGACTTGAACTCGAAGCTCATCCCTAGTGAGGACGTGCTCTCCCTGAGCTCCGTGAGACCCGCGCTTCTATCAGCCTAAACAGCGGCTTCCCAGGGGGGATAGACACACGAAAAGATGCCACCGAGACGCAACACATCCCCGCAGTCACAGCAGACACCTCGGGCCGGTCCGAATTGCTGGATAACTTTTTTGGGACCAGCAGAGGAATGGCAAGGACAGCCAAGATGGCGCCTGGCACCCATGCTGCCAGGGCTGCCTCCCCCATCAGCTCCCCACACATGCCTTTGCTGCGGCCTGCCAGGTTGCGTGCTCGGATAAGGGTCTGGTATGGATTTTTGGGGGGACTCCACGCCATTTTTAAAAAAAAATTGGGGTGGAGTTCCCCTTAAAATCCATGCCAGATCTGAAGGGCCTGAGGGATATCATACCCACCCTGCAAGGGGTCTTTAAGCAAATACTAGGTCATCAGGCGCCCAAGCACGTTGAAATAGACCGGGCCCACAGAGCCTTGTGGCCCCCCTCTGATGATCCTGATAAGCCCAGAGACATTATCTGCAAGTTACACAAGTACTCGTTTAAAGAACGCATCATGAATCAAGTCAAAGGAGTCAGACATGTGGATTTTGATGGCAGCAAACTAACCTTCTTCCCGGATCTCTCCAGACGCACACTGATGCAACGTCACGCTCTCAAGCCATTGCTGGCGGCTTTACAAGATGCTCAACTGCCCTACAGGTGGGGCTTCCCATTTAGCCTCTCCGCTACTAAGGATGGCAAGCAATCTACCCTGCAAAACAAAGCTGATCTAGCCCACTTCCTGGAGTCCCTTGGACTGCCTCAGGTGGACATTCCAGACTGGAGGGCATCACCAGACATACCTTTCCCCACATGCCCTGAACCGTGGCAACCAGGCCTCCGCAGATGCTGACGCTGATCCAGGAGGCCTGAACAGCTATTTTATCTACCGTTGGCTTCTGAGATGTTTTTCAGTCATTACCTGACCCCCCTAGCTTCCGTATCACCTTTCTGCCCCAAGTTTAGGGGTAGATTATGCACCTCATACTGGCCGCGGGTCCTCAAGCGAACTCGCACCCAGTGCCTTACCACTTCCCCCCAATAGGTCAACTCCCTGAAGTTATGTTCCCTTTTTGGGGAATGCCTCTGCTCGCTGGCCTCCACTGTCTCCTCATCCTGGGGAGGTGGAGGCTCCCGACCAGTGGCGAAGTTGCACTATGTTGTGCCCTTTGGGCCTTTTGTTTTTTTCTGTGTTCTTGCTCTCAGTGTTTTCTATGTTCTATGTCTACACCTGCTTTAATTGTGGTTTGTTTTTTAGGCTTCTGCTCATGCTCAATGTGCTCCTTGCTGCGGGCTTGGACGTGCTGTGGGTCCCTTCTCCCTCCTGCTACCGATCCAGTGGCTCAGCTCTGTGACCTCCTACCATGAAGCCCCGAAATTCGTATCCTATAACGTGCGTGGCCTGGGATCCCCATCAAAACGCAGTAAGTTGTGGCTTGAGATGAAACCCATGGGGGCACACATTTTTTTGCAGGAAATGCAGTTCCGCACTGACTCGGTCCCCCGCCTCCCTAGGCATCTGTACACATCATGGTACCTCAGCAATTCCCCTTGTCCCAAATCAGGGGGGTTGCCATAGCGGTCCATAAATACTGTCTCTTTGTTATGACGAATCAATTGCTTGACCAAGAGGGCCGGTTTGTGTTTGTTAAGGGCACCATCTATAAGCGTAAGTTCACTTTTGCAGCTATGTACGCCCCGAATAGCAATAGTCTGCCTTCCGGGAGGGCCAGCTCATCCTGGGGGGAGACTTCAATGTTAGCCCTGACCCGCACATAGATACGTCCTCGGGCCTCTCAACTCACTCATTTGCCTTTCTGAAACATTTTAGGAAGTCCCTGCAGGCGCACCATTTGGTTTACTGCTGGAGACTACTCCATCCAACGGGCAGGGATTATAGCTATTTTTCAGCCACACACAATGTCTATACCCGTATAGACCTTTTGGTGATGGACCAGTACTCCCTCGATTCCCTAGATGGCGCTTCCATTGGTTCCATTACCATTTCAGATCATGCTCCAGTTTCCATCTCCCTGCGTCCCCTGTCTATGGAGGCACGGACATGGAACTGGCGTTTGAATGATGGCATCTTGGATGATGCGGTCGCTCAAAAACAAGTGTCGGACACCATTTCCCTGTATTTTGCACAGAATAAACCGGGTGAGGTAAGTACGGGCTCCGTATGGGAGGGACATAAAGCAGTGGTTTGAGGGGAGCTGATATCCCAGGGGGCGAGACTGAAGAAAGCCAGGAAAGGAGAACTACAGACCCTCTTGGCCAAAATACGTGCAGGGGAACTTACACAAAAGGAAAACGTCATCCCTGCAATGGCGTCGGAATTACAATCCCTTCGGCAGGAATTAGCTACACTACTGGACACTAAAATCAAGGCACGCATACGCCATTTGGCACACAAATTCTATGAATTTGGTAACAAATGCGGGAGGCTGCTGGCCAGAGCCCTCAAACGCCAACGTGCCTCGGAACATGTACATAAAACTCACTTCCACGACGGGGGTATCAGTTGTCCACTCCTCGAAAATAGCTAATACATTCAGGGAATACTATGCTCAGTTGTACCATCTCCGGGATACCTTGCCCGGCTCCACGGAACCCCAACTGGTCAACCGCATTCTCCAATATCTCACGGAGGCCAAATCCCCACAGTTGGAGGCTTGAGTTGGCAAACAGCTGGACACCTCCATCTCCCTATCGGAGATTCAGGCGGTGGTGAAAGACCTCCCCAATGGGAAAAGCCCCGGTCCAGATGGCTACACAAATGCCTACTATAAGAAATACTCAGAGGTGCTTTCTAGTCCCAAGTGTGCTTACTTCACGGCTTTAGCCTCCAGTACTGCAATGCCCTCTGGGGCGTTGATGGCGCACATCACAGTCCTCCCAAAGGAGGGGAAGGACCATACCTTGCCGGGAAACTATAGGCCTGTATCGCTTTTAAACACTGACATTAAGATTTTGGCCAAAATATTGGCCAACAGACTCAAGCCGATCCTTCCGACGGTTATTCACCCTAACCAGATGGGATTCAACATGGGTAGAGAGGCCAGGGACAATTCTAATAGAGCACTCCAACTGATACACTGGGTTGAATCCCAGGCGACGACACACCCCTGTCTCTTGCTTTCCACTGATGCCGAGAAGGCATTTGACAGGGTGGACTGGACCTACAAGAGAACGGTACTGGCCAGACTTGGATTGGGCCCCAATATGCTAGCCTGGATATCCTCCCTATATAGCTCTCCGACCGCCAAAGTGAAGGTGAATGGGCTACTACCCGACGCCTTCCCGATTAGCAATGCAAGAAAGGGGGGGACTGTGCGTGAGCACAGGTTGGGACTTTGAATGAGGCACATGTTGTGTGCCTCCATCCCTGTTACAAAGGAAAAAGGGGGGAGTTTGGGACTTTAATTGAGGTTCTGGACAGGGTGGGGGTATGTTTAAAAAGGAAGCACATGTTTATTAACATGAGCTAAAATGTGATACAATGTCTGGATGATGGGGCTGTACACAAAAATATACATGTCAAGAAAACTAGAGACACATATTCATATCAACTTGGAAACTCATGACAATATGGCAATACATATAGAGCATGGACATCAAGGATGTAAATTAATATCAACTTATAATACATGACAGCATGGAAATAAAATGAACAGCTCCCAAAAATGCATATATGTATATGGATCCTATTGGTTCTCTGATCACCCGGAATATCACCGCAAGTCACGGCCTGCCAACACCCGGAAGTCGATCAAGAGACACGGCTTACAGTATGGTCCATCGCCCGTTGTGGATCCCCCTCATCCTGCCTGTCCTGTACTAGCAGAAGTGCGGTACTGCCACACACCAGCTCCAAGCAGCGCCATTTGGTCTGCGCCACCGCTTCTCCACAGATAAGACTTTCTGGTTACATGCTCATTTTTATATCATTTTTATATCATGTTTGTGAGTACATATATGCTCCCCCCCATTTTTAATATTAAATTTTATCGATCATACTGCACTTATGCCCCGTACACACGATCATTTTTAATGTCATTTTTTAAACCAACGTTTTTCTCCTCGTTTTTTTTCATGTTTCCTCTCAAGCCTGCCTTGCGTACACACCATCATTAAAAAAAACGATCAAGCAAAGCGCAGTGATGTTCAACACGTACGACGGCACTATAAAGGGGAAGTTCCGTTCGAATGACGCCACCCTTTGGGACGCTTTTGCTAATTCCGTGTTACCGCGTGTTAGTAAAAGTTTGGTGAGAGACGATTCGCGCTTTTCAGTCTTCGTGCTTTGAAGATCGTTTTCAGGAGTTCAGTTTGCGCCTGTGGGTTCGTATCTGTTTAGCACTGCTTGTAGTCAGTTCGTATCTGCTCTGCACGTTCATGTTTTTCAGCTTGTTCTTCATAGGCCTTGCTGTTCTTCCGTGCGTTCTTCTAGTTCGTTCTGTTCAGCCGACCGTTATCTAGCCATGTTGCGGCTACGTACTCGTCGTAGAGTTCGTGCTGTAGTTGGTGCAGGGGTTCATGCTGTATCCCGACTCCATGCCATGAGCAGGGTCAGGAGGAGTTCATGGACCAAGAATTGGTTGCTCCAGCGGCACCAATTCTGTCACATGCCTTTGTTGCGGGAGATCAGGGAGAATAATCCTGATGATTTCAGGAATTTTCTCAGGATGTCTGACCCCGTATTTCAGCAGCTGTTGGCTTTGGTGTCCCCCTATATTACCAGGCAGGACACCGTTATGCGGGAAGCCATCAGTGCTGAGCAGAGGCTCATTGCCACGTTGTGATACCTGGCTACTGGGAGAAGCCTGCAGGACCTTAAGTTCTCCACAGGCATATCCCCCCAGGCTCTGGGGATCATTATACCAGAGACTTGTTCTGCCATCCTTCAAGTTTTGCAGGAGGACTATATTAAGGTAAGTGTTCTTCTTCAAAAATTCACATTGTATGGTTTTTATTTTTGGATATTTTTAATTTGCTTTATTTTCAGTCCCTAATTCACATGATTCTTAGCTGCAGGGAATGTCCCCTTTCTCCCCATGTTTTATTATTTAAAGTTTGGGGTTTGAGGCCTACCTGTAAATTTGGTTTACCTAACCTCTCCAGCATGCTATCCTGGGGCCATACCTACCTTGCCTAGTCATTTCCATGTTTTTTATTCTATGTTCCATCGTAGTGCTTTACCCAAAACGCACCCTAAATTTTGCCTAGGAATGTTTCATTTTTGTTAACTTCAATACAGAGTGCTACAGCCTTCATGTGGGATATTCCCAACTCATCTTCAACCCCCCCCCCATAATTTTTTGGTTTGTTTGTTTTTTGTTGCTTCCAATTTTTTATGTTTTGAACAGTTTCTACCAATGTTGTCCATGAATGTGTGTATGAAATCAGCTTTCAATGTTTCTGGCTCCAAGTATTAATTTATTATTTCTTTAATTCCACAGTTCCCTTCTTCGCCACATGAATGGCAGAATGTGGCTTCCGAGTTTGCCCAGCGATGGAACTTTCCGAACTGTGGAGGAGCCATCGACGGCAAACATGTTCGGGTCGTCCCACCACCCCATTCGGGATCCTTTTATTATATTTATAAGGGGTTCCACAGCGTCGTGATGATGGCAGTGGTGTCGGCCACCTACGAGTTCCTCTATGTGGACGTTGGCAAGAATGGCAGGATGTCTGATGGAGGAGTTTTTGCCCAGACGGAGTTTGGGGAACGGCTCCTTTTGGATCTGCTGGCCTTGCCACCAGCGGAGCAGAATGTGGAGGGACTACCTTTTGTCTTTGTGGCGGATGAGGCGTTTGGCCTGGGACCCCATTTGATGAGGCCATTCCCGAAACGCACCCTCACCCCTGAGAGGAGGGTGTTCAATTATCGGCTGGCCAGAGCCAGAAGGGTGGTGGAAAATGCGTTTGGGATCATGGCCAGCCGATTTCGCCTCTTCCTTACCTCCATCCACCTTGCCCCATACAAATGGAACCATGTGGTTATGACGTGCTGTGTGCTGCATAATTTCCTAAGGGTGCATTCAACGAGTTATATATCTTTGAGTGGGCCTGAGGCCTCTTTAATCAATGCAGAAACTTTGGTGGCCCTGGAACCTGGCCGTCCTGGCTTGGCCCCCCCAACCGGACGTGAGGTTCGTAACCAATATGTGGACTATTTTATGGGTAGGGGGGCCATTGAAATGCCAGACAATCTTTAATAATTTTATACCAAAAAAATAAAACTTTTTCTTGAGTAAAGATTGGTTTGGATTTTTTATTGTATAATGTTTGATGTTTCTGGTAGGTTTACCTAGTGCACTTGTTTTGCCATGTGGATTAAACAATCTTAATTAGCCTTCATTGTCAGTGTAAACACCAAACATTGATTAGTTCACTCAGCACCACATTTACATAATGAAGCCACAATTATTTGTTATGTAAAAATACTGTGAGGGGGTTAGCTCGGCAGCGGGTGTGTGTGACCCCCGGGATGGGCTCCCCACACAAAAACAGGCCCAGCAAACGGAGGTTGTGGTTTTCAAAATCAAAAAAAAGGTGCGGTTTATTTTCTATTTACGGTGACAAAACACAGCAAAGCCAAAAGAAACATATAAACAAAATAAATCCTGGTCAACTTGACCTCTGACTAAACATACAGGTTTCCTAACTAACAACTGGGATCAGCCTAGTGCTGTCCTAGTCCCTAAGTCCCTGGTTTTAAATGTCCAAGCAAATAGCCACACAGGCTTTTTCTCACCGCACAGGGGTTCACTCTCCCTAGACAGTCCACACAGGTCTGGTTCCAGGCATGAGCTAACATCTAATGAAGCTGGGAGTTCTTATAGAGGCCTAAATGAGCTGACAAGCTTCAGCTGGCCTCATCAACTCCCTGTCTGTACGACGCCCAGCCCTCTCCCTAGAGGTATGAGTCATCCATGAGCCCACTAGCCTTATACAACTTTCCACCTAGTTGTATAAGTCGGCGTAAAGCCTGAATCTGGGCGAAATATATCTACCCCCCTGGATGCAACCAGGTGACTTTACCTTCCTGCTGTCACATACCCCCCCCTCTTGTTTTAACCTCGGGGTTGGAACACCAGCAATCAGGCATTCATGTACTCGAGACAAAGCATCCACATTCCCCATTTGAACGCCAGGGCGATGCTTTACTGTGAAGTTGAATTCCTGGAGGGCCAGGAACCACCTATTCACTCTTCTATTTGTTTCCTTGTTTTGAGCCATCCACTTTAACGGAGCGTGATCCGTAACCATGTCAAAGTGCCTACCTAGCAGGTAGTACCGAAGGGAATCTAGAGCCCACTTCACCGCTAAACACTCCTTTTCAACGGTGGCGTAATTTACCTCATGGGACTTCAACTTCCTGCTGAGGTAAATGACTGGGTGCTCTTCCCCGTTCCAGACCTGGGACAATACTGCTCCTAACCCCACATCTGACGCATCACTTTGTACGACAAAGTCTTTAGAGAAGTCGGGTGAGTACAACACTGGCTGGCTACATAAGGCTTGTTTCAAGAATTGGAATGCTGCCTCAGCCTCGGGGGTCCATTTAATCATGACCGACCCTTTCCCCTTCGTTAGGTTGGTTAGGGGCACAGCCTTAGAAGCAAAGTGGGGAATGAATCGCCGATAATACCCAGCGATTCCCAGAAAGGCTCGTACCTGCTTCTTGCTGTTGGGACGTGGCCAACTCTGGATGGCCTCGACTTTGTTGAGTTGGGGTTTTATTACTCCCCTCCCAATGGTGTACCCAAGATATTTGGCCTCCTCCTGCCCAATGGTACACTTCTTGGGGTTAGCCGTAAACCCCGCTTCCCGAACAGAGTCCAGGACTGCTTGTACTTTTGGCAGATGTGAGGCCCAATCTGTGCTATGGACAATTACGTCATCCAGGTAAGCCGCAGCATACTTCCGATGGGGCCTCAGCATCTGGTCCATTTTCCGCTGGAATGTGGCCGGCGCATTCTGTAACCCGAACGGCATTCTTTTATATTGGAACGCCCCGTCTGGGGTTACAAATGCGGTTTTCTCTTTGGCCAATTTGGCCAGGGGGATTTGCCAATACCCTTTTGTGAGGTCAAGAGTCGTCATGTATCGGGCTGTTCCCAGCCGGTCGATCAACTCATCTATACGTGGCATGGGGTAGGTGTCAAATTTTGTAACTTTGTTCAACTGACGAAAATCGTTACAAAATCGCCAGCTCCCATCCGGTTTAGGCACCAACACAATGGGACTAGACCAATCACTTTGGGACTCCTCTATCACCCCTAAGTTCAGCATTTTCTGTACTTCCTCCCGTATTGCCTCCCGTCGGGCCTCTGGGATCCGATAGGGTTTTAACTTCACCCTTTCACCGGGCGGGGTAATGATGTCATGCTCTACCCCAAATGTTTGTCCCGGCAGCTCAGAGAATACCTCCTTGTTGCGAAGCACAAACTCCTTAACCTCCTGTTGTTGGGGTTGTGACAAGGTGGCTGCTATTCCAACCTCAGGAATCACGCAACCAGTTTGAGCTGGTGACCAAGTGTCTGCGACTAGGGACTCTCTATCCCTCCAGGCTTTCAACAGATTAACGTGATAGATCTGTTCGGGCTTTCGCCTTCCTGGTTGTCTGACCTTGTAATTCACTTCACTCACTTTTTCCATTATCTCGTAGGGGCCTTGCCATTTGGCAAGGAATTTACTTTCAACCGTAGGGACAAGTACCAGTATCCTATCCCCCGGGGAAAAGGTACGGGTCTTGGCTCCACGGTTGTACACTCTCTGCTGTGCTAACTGCGCTTGGGCCAAATGTTCCTTCACGATGGGCATTACCTGTGCAATTCGGTCTTGCATCAGGGCGACATGCTCAATCACACTCTTGTGGGGAGAACTCTCACTTTCCCAAGTTTCCTTGGCAATATCCAACAGCCCTCTTGGGTGTCTCCCATACAGTAACTCAAAGGGGGAGAATCCCGTAGAGGATTGGGGCACCTCCCTAATAGCAAACATCAGATAAGGAAGTAGACAGTCCCAATCCTTTCCATCTCTATCCACCACTTTCTTCAACATTTGTTTTAGGGTTTTGTTGAATCTTTCAACCAGCCCATCGGTTTGGGGGTGATACACAGATGTACGTAATTGCGTCACTTTGAACAATTTACACAGCTCCTTCATAACCCGGGACATAAAGGGTGTACCTTGGTCCGTAAGCAGTTCTTTACAAATACCCACCCGGCTAAACACAAGAGATAGCTCTTTGGCTATGGTTTTGGCCGAGGTATTTCGGAGAGGGATCGCTTCTGGATAACGGGTGGCATAGTCCATTATAACTAATATGTACTGGTGCCCCCTAGCGGACTTGATTATAGGACCTACCAAATCCATGGCGATCCTCTCAAACGGGACCTCAATGATGGGTAGAGGGACCAGCGGGCTACGGAAATGTGGCATCGGGGCCGACCTCTGACACACAGGGCAGGAGGAACAATAATTTTCTATGTCCTTCATCACCCCCGGCCAATAGAATCTCTGTAATACCCTCTCTCGGGTTTTCTCTGTCCCCAGATGACCTCCAAGAATGTGCCCATGGGCCAACTCCAACACCAACTTCCTGTAAGGTTTGGGCACCACAAGCTGCTCAACGGTTTCTTCTGCCCTTTTTGCCACCCGATACAGTAGGTCCTTCTCTACGCTGAAGTATGGGTAAGTGCAGGTATTATCTGGGTTCACTAACTCGCCATCTATTTTCACTACGTTTTCGCGTGCCTTTATTAGGGCGGGGTCTTTCAACTGTTCTGTGGCAAAGTTTTCCCTGTGAACCTCAAGATCAGAAAACTCCACAGACGGTAGGTTTTCGTCTGAGGAGGTGGGCTCCTCTCCAGTTTCTTGAGTCTCCCCTGCCAATACTGATAAGGGAAATTCCGGAGAGTCCTCACCACTCTCAGGGGAGTTCTGGCTATCACATTCCTGGTACATAGGGGCACCAGTGGGGGGCTCAGGATCATCCCACAGTTCCCAGAACTTCGGAAAATCCCTTCCCACAATGGCGTCATACGGTAACTGAGATACTAAGCCCACTGGATGAGAGAGGGTACCTTTGGGGGTCTCGAAACACACTGTAGTCACTGGATACTCTCGGGTGTCCCCATGCACACAAATAACAGCTACCTTGCTATTCCCAGAGACCTCTGTTTTAACTAACTCAGCCTTTATCAGGGTCACAAGGCTACCTGAATCCAGCAATACCACAACATTTCTACCATTAACACACATTTTGCATAAATGTTTCTCAATTCCTCGAATGGCAGTGCATGCGACTGTCGCACACAGCGACTGACGTCTGCCCGTCAGAAAGTCACACTGCATGGGTTCCTCCACAACCGGGCAATTGGCTGCAATATGTCCCGCTTGCCGGCAGCGGTAGCAAACGATCCTTCTTGCCGCCTCTTGAGCCGCTGATTTCCCAGGCTGTTCTCGCCAAACTTGGGGTAGAGCTCCCACCCTCTCACTCTCTCCACCCTTACCCCTTGGAATCCTCTTATCCGCCCCTGGGGATGGTCTGGTCTTAGGGTGGAAAGTCCGAGTGTCTCTGGAAGAGGCCGTCAGGTTCTCTGTAGCCAAGTATTTCTCCACGCGATCCACAAGACCATCGGCCGTCTCTGGGTCTCCATGGCTTACCCAGTTTTGGATGGCAGTAGGAAGAGCTCTCAAAAACCGATCCATTACAACACGTTCCACAATCTTTGGTGCGGACAAAGTCTCTGGCTGTAGCCACTTTCTGCTCAGGTGAATGAGATCATACATTTGAGACCTGGGGGGTTTTCCAAGCTGGAAAGTCCAGTTATGCACACGCTGAGCCCGGACAGCCTGGGTGACACCCAGCCTTGCCAATATCTCAGCTTTTAGCATCACATAGTCTTTTGCTTGGTCAGGCTCTAGGTCATAGTAAGCCTTCTGCGATTCACCAGTTAACAGAGGAGCCACCAGTCCAGCCCACTGCTCCTCAGGCCACTTTTCTCTTTCAGCAGTCCTTTCAAATGTGGTCAAAAATACCTCTGGATCATCCTCTCCAGTCATTTTTGTCAATAAACGACTCACCCCAAAGGACGCGGTATTAGTGGGACGGCTTTCCTCACTGGTCTGCGGACGTTGCTGCATTACTGCTTCCATTTGTTGTAGTCTCTGCTCTTGCTTCTGTAACAGGTCTATGAAGCGGGCCTCAGATTGCTGCTGGGCTTGTTGCTGAGCTTCCAGACTCTGTTGGTGAGCTTGCTGCTGGGCTGCAAGGCTCTGTTGATGAGCTGCAAGGCTCTTTTGCAAACCTGCATTTGTCTGCTGTTGATTGGCATTTGCTAGAGCCAGCTGCTTCAGTATCTCCTCCATGCTGGCTTAAAAAAAACTGCCACTGGTTCTCCACCAACTGTGAGGGGGTTAGCTCGGCAGCGGGTGTGTGTGACCCCCGGGATGGGCTCCCCACACAAAAACAGGCCCAGCAAACGGAGGTTGTGGTTTTCAAAATCAAAAAAAAGGTGCGGTTTATTTTCTATTTACGGTGACAAAACACAGCAAAGCCAAAAGAAACATATAAACAAAATAAATCCTGGTCAACTTGACCTCTGACTAAACATACAGGTTTCCTAACTAACAACTGGGATCAGCCTAGTGCTGTCCTAGTCCCTAAGTCCCTGGTTTTAAATGTCCAAGCAAATAGCCACACAGGCTTTTTCTCACCGCACAGGGGTTCACTCTCCCTAGACAGTCCACACAGGTCTGGTTCCAGGCATGAGCTAACATCTAATGAAGCTGGGAGTTCTTATAGAGGCCTAAATGAGCTGACAAGCTTCAGCTGGCCTCATCAACTCCCTGTCTGTACGACGCCCAGCCCTCTCCCTAGAGGTATGAGTCATCCATGAGCCCACTAGCCTTATACAACTTTCCACCTAGTTGTATAAGTCGGCGTAAAGCCTGAATCTGGGCGAAATATATCTACCCCCCTGGATGCAACCAGGTGACTTTACCTTCCTGCTGTCACAATACCTTTATTTCTTTTTTTAGGTGGGAAACTTCCTTAGAAATGTGGATGTTCCCTTAATTTCGGGTGTATTAAAACGCATGACCAGCCATGCATAAACAAACTATATTCGTCTAAATTTTGAAAAAGCTAAACATGTGCTAGTCATTAAAGGGTAAAATAACAAAAATACTTATAAAACTCTGCAAGTAAAACGTTATTTGGTGTAAAAACATTAGACACGCCCAAGCACAGCCATGATATTTTGGAGCCTTTCCTCCACCCGCTTTGTATTTGCCCTGATCTCTAGCAAGTCTCCCTTAATTTTTTCGAGGTCACGACAGCAGACCATCAGGTATTGGATCAGGATCTGGGCACTGTGATGTGTCAACTTATTGGGGTCTTCGGCCAGAACTGCACCTAAATGTAAAAAGAAATATGTAGGATAGAATATGTAGGCCTACATCTATTTAACATGCATGTGTCTGGTTTCTCTCTGACCTGTGGTGGTGCCACTTTCCACTTCCACAACATCACATTCCTCTCCATCCTGGGGTTCTGGGGCTATTGTTGTAGGTGTTGCAATTATCGTCTCATCTGAGGTAGCTTTTCGAATCCCTAGGGAGATTGAAATAAAAGGAATAGTTTCATTAGTAGCGACTCAATTTTGCTAAAATAAGAAACATGAAAAAATACTTTGTAATCATTCTTTTGAAGCATGCTCCATTTTAAATTTTACCCCCTGTGCCAACCGGGACAAATGATTGGATACATAGCCAAAACCAGAGCATATACATTTTGAACACAAATTTGACACATTGTAACACCCCAAAGTATCTACACAGGATCACCTGTGTGTGACACCCTCAAGCTTTTTGGCTTTAGGCCCACACTTGTACTACTGCGTTCAGATGTTTCATCAGCTGCTGAGCATTCACTCCCTTAACATTACCATGCATATCGTTTTTTCTAACGAACAAATGTCCTTTGGATTAGCACCCAAAAAATAAGTGAGGCCCAAATTTACTCCCCCAAATAAACCAAAATACATGGGTGTTCACACTGGATGATCCTAAAACATAATTTGAGGAACTGTATGGAGAAAGAGGTTTAATACATCCGTTTACTGTGCGGACGAACCTGAAAGATGGTATCTTTCAGTGTACTATATGAAAGTTAAAAATACACGACATAATACAAGAAAATAATATGTACCATGGAAACTAAAAAAAAATTACTTACTTTTTAATATAACTTTCTTGATTCTTTTATATTGGTCGGCCTCCCGCAACTTCAGATCTGACCATCGTTTTCTGAGCTGTTCCTTCGTTCTGCACACCCCGAATTTTTTGTGAAGACTTTTGACCACTTTGCCCATAATTCTGGACTTGACCAGATTAGGCCTTTTATACGGACCATGCTTGGCATCATAATCCTCCTTCTTTAAAATGGCGACCATCTCCACCATTTCCTCGAATGACATGTTGGATGCCTTATATCTCCTGGGTCTTGATTTGGGCTCCTCTGGAATTTCATCCTCTGTAGAGGTAATCTCAGCCACCTGTGTCTCCGCCATGTTTTGTTCAGCACTACGAGCGAGAAGGGGCGGGGAAAGTACAATATCGAACGTCAGGGGCGGGGAAAGCGTGCAGAGTTTCACGCATGCGCTGTGTATATCAAGTGAAGATCCATGTCTGGGAAATACGTTCATTTCTCGGGAGAGGGAGTTAGCAACGAACGTCGTGACGAAGGTACCTAACAATTTTACTTTTTGAGGTTCATCAGACGAGGAGATTTGTGTGCTCAAAATATGTAGACAATGCACAGTTGAGGAATGTTGCCTGAAATATATATATTTTTTGGTTTCTCGCTTTTACAGATATCATGAATACTTTTAAAAACCCAGACTTCATGTGGGAGTTCATCGACAAATGGCAAGAGCTCCCTATATTATGGCAAACAAAAAGTGGCGCTAATAAAAATAAAGACGCCAGGAAAGCAGCACTGGAGAGCCTGCTTGCATTTGTGCAAACAAAGATACCCACAACAACTCTCCAAGATGTCAAAAACAAAATTGCGACCATCAGAGGGACATACAGGACCCAGAGGACTATGGTCCTGAGGTCCCAGAGGTCAGGTGCACCAGCAGATAAGGTTTATAAACCCAGTCTGTGGTACTACAGTAAGCTTGCTTTTCTGGATGACCAGCTGGAAGTGCGGGAATCTCTCTCCACCCTTCCCCCCAGAGGTCAATCCAGCCTTCCTTGTACACAACCCTCCAGCATTCCCTGCAGCCAGTCCTCCAGCCTTCCTGTCAACCCTGCTCTGGCTTCCTCTGTTCAAGATCAGGGCCTTGAGGAGGCAGATTTGGAGATATGGAGCCAGGTAAAGTATTGATATCTATATTTATATCTTACAAAATTGTAGAATTTAAATAGATGTTAGTATTGTTAAAGGTATGTACACTTCTACCAATAAAGTTTGTGAAGAGCAAGATACAGTAGTGGCCTAATTTTATGTGCACAAGACAACAAAACCAGGATGCGGAATCAATGAAAATGACATAACTTTTGGCATTGATTTCAACAATGTCTAGAGGTGAACAATGTCTGTGAATGATGATGTGGCAAAATAAATAATGTCCCTTTCTTTTTTTACAGCCAGAGCAGAGCCAGGAAAAGGGTGATGTTGGGGATCAGGAGGAGGCAGGGCCCAGTGGCACCCAGGAGGAGGCTGGGCCCAGTGGCACCCAGGAGGAGGCTTGGCCCAGCACAAGAGCCCAGATGCCTCCCCTGGTAGTTAAACCACGAGGGCCAAGGAGAGGTAGGCAGGTGGAGGAGGAAACCAGGGCCTTCCTCAGAGAGGCAACAGCGGCCCTCAGAGAGGCACCCTCTGTTGATGAGGGATTTGCCACAGTCCTCGCCCACAAACTAGGGCAAATGGAGTTGCAGCAAAAAATTTACAGTGAGACCCTGCTATTGAAAGTCATCAATAAGGGCGTGCTGGGTGAACTCACTAGGTACACGGACATAACGGAGGTTGTCCCTACTCCTCCACCTCCTCCTCCTCCTACTACTCCTCCTGCCACAACCTCTCCTCCTGATCCCCAGCCTCCAAGGAAGAAACCAACCAAGGCTGCAGAGAAGGCTGGAGAGAAGGCTACAAGGAAGAGGAGAAAATAATGCCTGCTGTAGTACCACAGACTGGGGACATATAGGACTTATCTGCTGTGGCTCCTGACCTCTGGGAGCTCAAGACAAGATTGGGCTCCTTTTTTTTGGGGATCTAATCTCTATTTTGGTTTGGACATCTTGGATGGTTGTTGTGGGGTCAAAGGGATGCACAAATGCAAGCAGGCTCTCCAGTGCTGCCTTCCATTTTAATTGGTTAATGTTCTGCAATAAAAAAAAATTTAGTGCCCTTAAAAAACTTGACTATGTGATTTGTATTTCAAAAGAGAGCTTGCTAGGGAGCAGGCAGGGACATCTCAAATTATATTATTGTTATTATCAGGGGACACAAACCTCCCTGAGGCCAAATGAGACACATTTGGAAGGTTGTTGTGGTAACTTTACACAAGAATAATTTAAGCCAAAATAATAAAAAAAGGCCACAAAAAAAACCACAATAGTAAAATATAATTTAAAGAAAAAAGGAGAATTACATTATTTTATTATTATTAGTATTATTTAGGAGGGAGGTGCGGCTTATAAATAATATTTTACAATCATTAGAGCAATTTGGAATTACTTTAGAAACAAGTTTGGCATAACTCTCAATGTCATTATCAAAAGAGGGTAATTTTAAAGCATTATCAAAAGAAGAACGGAATGTGCAGCATTAAAACGATGCTATTAATTCCACCGTGACGAATGTGCCATCTCCATTTCCAACATTAGCTTTACCAAAACGAGCGCTCCCGTCTCATAGTTGCTTCTGAGCATGCGCGTTTTTTTTCACGTCGTGAAAGCATACACACTATCGTTTTTCACGTCGTTAAAAAAAACGACATGAAAAACGACGTGAAAAAAGAGAGCATGTCCGGAATTTTTAATGCCCGTTTTTCACGTCGTTAAAAATGCTCTGGAGCATACACACGATCATTTTTCAGGGCCATTTTTTAAAATGGCAGTTTTAACGGCATGAAAAACGATCGTGTGTACGGGGCATTAGAGTGGCGCTTTTGTGCTTCTCCCTACAGCTCCTTCAGGAATTGCTTCTATTCTTCACTGGGCTGCCTTCTAGGTGCTTTTAGGACTAGTGTTGAGCGAACCCGAACTGTAAAGTTCGGGTCCGTACCGAACTTTAGCTTTTTCCCGAACCCGAACCCGGACTTTGCGCAAAAGTCCGGGTTCGGGTTCGGCAATCTAATTACGCATTTAGAAATGCTTCAGGCGCCAGCCAATCACCTTTTGATTAGCTGGTGTGCCCTTAGAGGCCATCATAGCCATGCCTACTAATGGCATGGCTGTGATTGGTCAGTGCAACATGTGACCCAGCTTCTATATAAGCTAGAGGCACACAGCACACACGTCACTCTGCTTCAGAATAGATAGGGAGAGGATCTTGGCTGCTGCTGTTGCTAATTGGGAGAGATTGTAAAATACATGAGGTAGTCCTGATTCTGCAATCTGAGGGAAAAGATAGAGAGATAGTGTAGTGTAGGGCCAGGTTCCTGTTGGTGCTTTCAGGGAGAGAGAATATTATATAGGAGTCCAGATTCAGAGATTAAAATCAGCGATCTGCATAGGTTTACCTGTTTGTGTTGCAGTGCACAGTCTTTTTACACTGCCATGAGCCCAGTGTCAGAGAAAATCTAACTTTTATGCCGCGTACACACGGCCATTTTTCCCGTCGAAAAAAACCGAAATTTTTCCCATTCGACGAGAAAAACGATAGTCTGTGGGCTTTCTGTCGTTTTTTTCGACGAGAAAAACGGCATTAAAAACGACGAGAAAAATTAGAACATGTTCTAATTTTTCTCGTCGTTTTTTTCGACATGTTTTCCGCGGCAGTGTTTCCCATAGGGAAACACTGGGGCGGAGCCCACACACGGTCGTTTTTTTCGACCAAAAAAAAAATGACATTTAAAACGGCCGTGTGTGAGGGGAACAAGCTGTTCCTCGTTTTTAACGTCGATTTTCTCGACGGTGTTTTCACCGTTGAAAAAATCGATCGTGTGTACGCGGCATTAGGGGGAAAAAAAAGGCACTTTATTGTGCTCTTTTCCAAAAGACCCTTGGGCAAAAAATAAATAAAAAATTTGCATTTTTATTTTGCTCGTACAAAAAAAGACCCGTTTAGGGCAAAAAAAAAAAAAATTTGCACTTTAATGTACGCTTGCAAAAAGAGATATTCAGGGCCACAAAAAATTGTTTGCAGTGTGTTATACATATTTGGAGGTGTGTGAAATAAACAATTTCTATATAGTTTTCTCCTACTGTGCTATACTAAAAAAACAACATTTTTTTGAATAGCATTTTCTGCAGTTCTGTAGCTGTGCGATTCAGCGGTTACGTACTGTGGGTGTGTTCTGCTCTTCCAAAAAACGCCGTTTAGGGACACAAAAAATAGTTTGCAGTGTGTTATACATATTTGGAGGTGTGTGAAATAAACAATTTCTAAATAGTTTTCTCCTACTGTGCTATACTAACAAAACAACATTTTTTTTAATAGCATTTTCTGCAGTTCTGTAGCTGTGCGATTCAGCGGTTACGTACTGTGGGTGTGTTCTGCTCTTCCAAAAAACGCCGTTTAGGGGCACAAAAAATAGTTTGCAGTGTGTTATACATATTTGGAGGTGTGTGAAATAAACAATTTCTAAATAGTTTTCTCCTACTGTGCTATAATAAAAAAACAACATTTTTTTGAATAGCATTTTCTGCAGTTCTGTAGCTGTGCGATTCAGCGGTTACGTACTGTGGGTGTGTTCTGCTCTTCCAAAAAATGCCGTTTAGGGGCACAAAAATAGTTTGCAGTGTGTTATACATATTTGGAGGTGTGTGAAATAAACAATTTCTAAATAGTTTTCTTCTACTGTGCTATACTAAAAAAACTAAATTTTTTTTGAATAGCATTTTCTGCAGTTCTGTAGCTGTGCGATTCAGCGGTTACGTACTGTGGGTGTGTTCTGCTCTTCCAAAAAACGCCGTTTAGGGGCACAAAAATAGGATTTTTTACTCACCGTAAAATCCTTTTCTCTGAGTCCATGGACCGACACAGCTTCTCTATTGACAAAGTGGGTATTATCCGTTAATTAGGAGTGACTAGGCAGAAAAACTTGTAAAAAGTGTTGCATCACACCTTCTAGAGTACCGCCCAGGGGGCGGACCCTCTGGGTGTACCCTCTCAGTCTGCATCTTCGCAGATCAGTTCGTCAAAAAGCAGTACAAACTTAAAAGGAGGGGTGGGTGCTGTGTCGGTCCATGGACTCAGAGAAAAGGATTTTATGGTGAGTAAAAAATCCTATTTACTCTTTCGTCCATGGACCGACACAGCTTCTCTATTGACAAAGTGGGACGTCCCAAAGCAGTGTCAGAGAAAAAACGAGGGGTGGTAACAGCATAAAAATAAACTTCACCCCAAACACAAAACAGCACTCCTCCAACGGAGGAGTTGCAACTCTAAACAGCCGCTTGCAAAACCTTGCGGCCAAAAGAGGCATCCGAAGATGCACCTACATCAATTTTGTAGAATTTTGTGAAAGTGTGTGCGGACGACCAAGTCGCCGCTTTACATAATTGGGAAACAGACGCTTGATGTCGGAAAGCCCAAGAGGCACCTATTGCCCTGGTCGAATGCGCCGTGACAGGAAAGGGGGGCGCCTGACCCTTTAAGGCGTAAGCCTGGATTACTATCTGTCGGATCCACCTAGAGATGGTGGCCGATGAGACTGCTTGGCCCTTCTTGGGACCAGCCACCGAAACAAACAGTGAGTCTGACTTCCGGAACAGGGAAGTAGCAGATAGGTATACTCTCAAAGCTCGGACAACGTCCAAGGAATGCAACGCCGACTCCTTAGGATTCGACGGCTGAGGACACAAGGATGGAAGTACAATGTCTTCGTTGAGATGAAAAGCCAAAACGACTTTCGGAAGAAAGGAAGGCTGCGGCCGCAGCACCACCTTATCCTTGTGGAAAATCAAATAGGGAGCCTTGCAGGACAAGGCTGCCAGCTCAGAGACTCGTCTAACTGACGTAACAGCCACCAAAAAGACCACTTTCTGAGAAAGTGTCAACAGGGGAATATCTCTAATATTCTCAAACGGTGCCTTCTGAAGCACCGAGAGGACCAGGTTCAAGTCCCACGGAGGTAACGGGGGACGGACCGGAGGGGCCACATGTCAGACCCCCTGCACAAATGTACTCACGAGAGAGTGAGTCGCCAGGGGTCGCTGAAAAAAGACAGCCAGGGCAGATATCTGTCCCTTAAATCGTACTTAGGGCAAGCCCTTGGTCCACCCCATGCTGTAAAAACAGCAGGATTCTGGAAACCAAATAGGTACGCGGATGCCATTTCATTTCCTCACACATGGAGATGTAGGCCCTCCAAGTGCGGTGATAGACCTTCCTAGAGGACGGTTTTCGAGCACTTCTCATAGTAGAGATTACTGAGTCTGACAGGCCCCGGTCTCTCAGTACCTGGTTCTCAACAGCCATGCCGGTAAAGCCAATGACTGTAAAGCAGGATGGAATATGGGACCTTGCGATAGCAGGTCCTTCCGTAGTGGTAGGCGCCAGGGGACGTCTGCTACCAGACGTACTAGATCGGCGTACCAAGGACGCTGAGGCCAATCTGGAGCGATTAGGATCAATGGAATTCCCTCTGCCTCCACTCTGCGGAGCGGAGGGAAGGCATAGATTAGCCGATACTGACCCCACGATGCTACCAACGCGTCCGTTGCGTCTGCCCATGGGTCTCTTGACCGGGCCACAAATCTCAATACCTTCCGATGGAGTCGGGAAGCCAGAAGATCTACGTCTGGTGTGCCCCATCTTTGGCAGAGGAGTTGGAACACCTCCGAGTGTAAGGACCCTTCTCCCTGGTCCAGCATCTGGCGGCTCAGGTAGTCCGCCTGCCAGTTTTCCACACCCGGAATGTACACGGCCGACAGTGCCGGTACGCTCCTCTCTGCCCACTTCAGGATGCGAGTGATCTCCGATGCTGCAGCTGAGCTTCTTGTTCCTCCTTAATGATTGACATATGCCACTGCTGTGGCGTTGTCTGACTGGATCCTGACTGGACGCCCTTGCAGCCTCTGAGACCATTTGAAGAGGCACAGCCTGATCGCCCGGATTACCAGGACATTGATCGGCAGGAGGGCTTCCTCTGGGGTCCAGCGACCTTGCGCCGACTGAACACCCCAGACTCCCCCCCAACCTGTAAGGCTGGCGTCCGTTGTGATCACTATCCAGTAAACCGGAAGAAATGACTTCCCGGCCATTAGAGCCGGTGCTGTCAGCCACCATACCAGGGATCTCCTGACTATGTGGCTCACTCGGATTTGATAATCCAGAGATGATGGACATCTGTTCCATCTGGACAGAACTTCCTTCTGTAACACTCGAGTGTGGTATTGAGCATATGGAACCGCCTCGAAGGAGGCTACCCTGAGGCCCAACACTCGCATGCAAAAAACGGAGTGACGACCAATTCCTGGAAGTCAGCTTCCGTACTGCAGCCCGGAGGGTCTGCAACTTCTCCACAGGGAGGAATACCTTTGCCTCTGAAGAATCCAGAATCAACCCCAGGTACCCTAGGCGTTGAGTGGGCACCAATACTGACTTTTGCGTGTTTAGTATCCAACCACAGTCTCGAAGAGTCTGACAGGTAATGGACACGCTTACCTCTAATTCTGAGCTTGAAGGGGCCTTCAGCAGAAGGCCTGTGATAGCGATACCCCGCTGTCTTAGAAGTGCCAGAATCGGAGCGAGCACCTTGGTGAACGTCCTGGGTGCTGAGGCAAGGCCCAACGGGAGGGCCACCAACTGGTAGTGGTCCTTCCCGATAGCAAATCGCAGAAACCTCTGGTGTCTGGAGTATATGGGGACATGCAGGTATGCGTCCTTGATGTCCAAGGAGGCCAGAAAGTCCCCCGGATGGAGAGCCGTGACTACAGATCGAACCGACTCCATCCAAAAACTTTGTACCTTCACAAAGCAATTGAGGGCTCTGAGATCCAAGCTTGGACGAACCCCCTCCTTCTTCGGCACAATGAACAGATTTGAGTAAAAACCCCGTTCCAGTTCTGGAACTGGAATAACTACCCCGCGTTCCAGTAGACCCTGGACCGCCCCATACAAGGCCTCCCGACGGGTCGGTAGTAGCCGTAGATTGGAGGTGTTGAATCTGTCCGGTGGACAAGAGAGAAACTCTATCTTGTAGCCTGAGGAGATTACTTCGCAAACCCACCTGTCGGAGATTAGTGCTGTCCACTGAGTCGCGAATTTGCGAAGACGTCTCCCCACCCGAGAGCTGGGTGGGGGTGGACCTTCATGCGGACGCAAATTTGTCCGCAGGCTTATTGGGTATGCGGGACCAGGGACGCTTTTGTCCTTGGGCAAGCGCTTTATCGGCCTGGGGTCTTTTCCCTGTCGCCCTAGGGGGACGAAAAAAACACTTGTGTGCAGTAAAGGAGGGCCCTTGCCCTTGGCGTGGCCCCTTATCCTTTCTAATTTGGGGAAGCAAAGTGCTTTTACTTCCTGTGGCATCCTTGATGATGTCATCCAGAGAAGCCCCAAAAAGTCTGTCGCCCTTAAAAGGCAGATCCAACAGGGCTTTCTTGGAAGTCTGGTCCACATTTATTGCTACTGCATAAACCAAAGTTTTAGACAGCAGGGGAATAGTATTCATGTCTGACTCGCAGACAAACCTAAGGCCCTGGACCAACAGGTCGGCCAATGTTATCTCATCAGGAGGAGCATCTCGCTCCTTAACCCCTGGAGTAGCAATCTTGCCCATTCAGTAAGTGTGTGAGACACTAGGGCCCCCGCCAATGCCGGGCGTACTGCCGAGCCTACCACTGAGTATAGGTAGCAAGCGAGTGCTTCAGCCTTCTTATCCACAGGGTCCTTGAAAACAGGAGCCCCTTCTACAGGAATTGTGGTGGCTCTAATAAGTCTGGACACCGGAGGGTCCACTATAGGGGGGAGAGGTCCATTTCTTCAGAAAACTCTCCTCAAAAGGGGTACCGTACCGCAAACCTCTTTGGGGCTGTAAAGACCCTCAGTGGGTTCTCCCATTCCTTGTATAAGAGTTTATCAAAAGACACACAAGGGAACACCTTAGCAGTGCGGGCAGGTCTATGAAACCCAAGTGGACCGGAGTCTCTGCTGCTTCTGCAGTATTTTCCAATTTTAGCATATCCCGCACTGCAGTAATAAGGTCAGATACCAAAGCCGTCTCGCGTACTGACCTGGACTTTGAGTCATTCTCACTGTCCGGTCACGGTCTGCAGTCTCTGATGCGTCAGAATCTGGGCCCCGAGCCGTAGCTGGACCTGGTTCTGCACCAGAATTATCCCCAGAAGCTTGCAGGGGATGGGGCGTTTACTACCCCCTGTATTCCCGTGTGCTGCTTCCACCCTGGCAGCAAACGCCTCTAGGATTGCAGTCATAGCGTTCATAGACACCTCAGGGGCACCAGCTGCTAAATCTGGTGTTTCAGGGGAGAAGACATCTGGCTCAGATGCCATGCTGACCACACGCTGACACTCACAGGGCTCCAGGCAAGATATCAATAGGCCACCCTCCTGTGCTGCAGAGAGGCCGGGTCACCCAGAGGACTCACCACCCTGGATAGGTACTGCTATGCTGCGCCTGTGATGCTGTCCCTCTGCTGCTGCTGTGTCAGTCTGCTTCTTTTATCAGCACTTCCTGTGTGAATTTTTGCGCCAGTGTAATGCACCCTAGAGGCCGGAGGCTCTCGAAAAATGGTTGCCAAAAACGTCTGTATGGAAGATAATGTGGGCTCTAAGAAAATGGCCGCCGACAGAAGATAGAGGTCAAGCAGCCATAGCCCACAAAAAGATGGCCGCCGAACGGCAATATCTGCATACAGGGTGGACAAACATGGCCGCCGATCAGCTGATAGGGGCCAGTGGGTGTGGCCGAACCACAGGAAGATGGCCGCCGGGCAGTCACAAGAGGCCAAACTTGGCATGGACCACCTCAAAATGGCCGCCGACAGCATGGAGGAGGAAGGACACAAACACAGGTAAGAAAAAATGACATTTCTTTTAAATGTTAGTTACAGCCAGCCCCGCTCCAGTGGGACCCCCTAGGTGACCCCCAGCACCCAGCAACCTTTAGCTAGAAGCCCAGGGAGGAGGGAAAGGCAGGGAGAGAGGGAAGAAAGGGGCCACAACCACTTACTTGATCTCTCCAGGAATGTCCAGCTAAATCACCCAGCCGAGGCAGGGGAGTTTTACTTACCTATCCTGCATGTATTCTGCTGGAAGACATTCCAAACAGATCATCGTCCGCGCACGGAAGGTGACTGTTGGCCAGGCATGCTGTGATTGGACCCAGAAGGGACGATCATATGTATGCCCTGGAGCATGACGCTCACCGGACAGGCTGCTGCGACTCGGCCGTAAGGTCAGCCGAAGCTGAGCGGTCCGATGCAAGCCTTGGAGCGTAAGCTCACCGGCCAAGCTGCTGCGACTCGGCCGTAAGGTCAGCCGAAGCTGAGCGGTCCGATGCAGGCCCTGGAGCGTAAGCTCACCGGCCACCCGTGGAGCGACGGGCAAGTCGTGGAAAACCCAGCGCGTAGCTAGGGTCGGCACACGCTCGATGGCCGAAACTGGGGAGACTACAAGGATCGAGGATCCAGCCTGTCACCCAGTCGGCAGTTGATCGAAGATCGCAGGAAACAACAAATGTAGCAAAAAAAATAAAAATATATATATATCTTTTTTCCCCGGACCAATGGGCCCGAAGGGAGCCATGTCCTACTCCTTGCTAGACAGAAAAAAACTAATCTGCGAAGATGCAGACTAAATGGGTATACCCAGAGGGTCCGCCCCCTGGGTGGTACTGTTAAAGGTGTGATGCAACACTTTTTACAAGTTTTTCTGCCTAGTCACTCCTAATTAACGGATAATACCCACTTTGTCAATAGAGAAGCTGTGTCGGTCCATGGACAAAAGAGTAAAAAAGTTTGCAGTGTGTTATACATATTTGGAGGTGTGTGAAATAAACAATTTCTATATAGTTTTCTCCTACTGTGCTATACTAAAAAAACAACATTTTTTTTTAATAGCATTTTCTGCAGTTCTGTAGCTGTGCAATTCAGCGGTTACGTACTGTGGGTGTGTTCTGCTCTTCCAAAAAACGCAGTTTAGGGGCACAAAAAATAGTTTGCAGTGTGTTATACATATTTGGAGGTGTGTGAAATAAACAATTTCTAAATAGTTTTCTTCTACTGTGCTATACTAAAAAAACAACATTTTTTTTAATAGCATTTTCTGCAGTTCTGTAGCTGTGCGATTCAGCGGTTACGTACTGTGGGTGTGTTCTGCTCTTCCAAAAAACGCAGTTTAGGGGCACAAAAAATAGTTTGCAGTGTGTTATACATATTTGGAGGTGTGTGAAATAAACAATTTCTATATAGTTTTCTCCTACTGTGCTATACTAAAAAAACAACATTTTTTTTTAATAGCATTTTCTGCAGTTCTGTAGCTGTGCGATTCAGCGGTTACGTACTGTGGGTGTGTTCTGCTCTTCCAAAAAAAGCCCTTTAGGGGCACAAAAAATTGTTTGCAGTGTGTTATACATATTTGGAGGTGTGTGAAATAAACAATTTCTAAATAGTTTTCTTCTACTGTGCTATACTAAAAAAACAACATTTTTTTTGAATAGCATTTTCTGCAGTTCTGTAGCTGTGCGATTCAGCGGTTACGTACTGTGGGTGTGTTCTGCTCTTCCAAAAAACGCTGTTTAGGGGCACAAAAAATAGTTTGCAGTGTGTTATACATATTTGGAGGTGTGTGAAATAAACAATTTCTATATAGTTTTCTCCTACTGTGCTATACTAAAAAAACAAATTTTTTTTTGAATAGCATTTTCTGCAGTTCTGTAGCTGTGCGATTCAGCGGTTACGTACTGTGGGTGTGTTCTGCTCTTCCAAAAAACGCCGTTTAGGGGCACAAAAAATAGTTTGCAGTGTGTTATACATATTTGGAGGTGTGTGAAATAAACAATTTCTAAATAGTTTTCTTCTACTGTGCTATACTAAAAAAAAAACATTTTTTTTAATAGCATTTTCTGCAGTTCTGTAGCTGTGCGATTCAGCGGTTACGTACTGTGGGTGTGTTCTGCTCTTCCAAAAAACGCAGTTTAGGGGCACAAAAAATAGTTTGCAGTGTGTTATACATATTTGGAGGTGTGTGAAATAAACAATTTCTATATAGTTTTCTCCTACTGTGCTATACTAAAAAAACAACATTTTTTTTTAATAGCATTTTCTGCAGTTCTGTAGCTGTGCGATTCAGCGGTTACGTACTGTGGGTGTGTTCTGCTCTTCCAAAAAACGCAGTTTAGGGGCACAAAAAATAGTTTGCAGTGTGTTATACATATTTGGAGGTGTGTGAAATAAACAATTTCTAAATAGTTTTCTTCTACTGTGCTATACTAAAAAAACAAAATTTTTTTTTAATAGCATTTTCTGCAGTTCTGTAGCTGTGCGATTCAGCGGTTACGTACTGTGGGTGTGTTCTGCTCTTCCAAAAAACGCAGTTTAGGGGCACAAAAAATAGTTTGCAGTGTGTTATACATATTTGGAGGTGTGTGAAATAAACAATTTCTAAATAGTTTTCTTCTACTGTGCTATACTAAAAAAACAACATTTTTTTTTAATAGCATTTTCTGCAGTTCTGTAGCTGTGCGATTCAGCGGTTACGTACTGTGGGTGTGTTCTGCTCTTCCAAAAAACGCCGTTTAGGGGCACAAAAAATAGTTTGCAGTGTGTTATACATATTTGGAGGTGTGTGAAATAAACAATTTCTATATAGTTTTCTCCTACTGTGCTATACTAAAAAAACAAAAATTTTTTTTAATAGCATTTTCTGCAGTTCTGTAGCTGTGCGATTCAGCGGTTACGTACTGTGGGTGTGTTCTGCTCTTCCAAAAAACGCCGTTTAGGGGCACAAAGAATAGTTTGCAGTGTGTTATACATATTTGGAGGTGTGTGAAATAAACAATTTCTATATAGTTTTCTCCTACTGTGCTATACTAAAAAAACAACATTTTTTTTTAATAGCATTTTCTGCAGTTCTGTAGCTGTGCGATTCAGCGGTTACGTACTGTGGGTGTGTTCTGCTCTTCCAAAAAACGCCGTTTAGGGGCACAAAAAATAGTTTGCAGTGTGTTATACATATTTGGAGGTGTGTGAAATAAACAATTTCTATATAGTTTTCTCCTACTGTGCTATACTAAAAAAACAACATTTTTTTTTAATAGCATTTTCTGCAGTTCTGTAGCTGTGCGATTCAGCGGTTACGTACTGTGGGTGTGTTCTGCTCTTCCAAAAAACGCCGTTTAGGGGCACAAAAAATAGTTTGCAGTGTGTTATACATATTTGGAGGTGTGTGAAATAAACAATTTCTATATAGTTTTCTCCTACTGTGCTATACTAAAAAAACAACATTTTTTTTTAATAGCATTTTCTGCAGTTCTGTAGCTGTGCGATTCAGCGGTTACGTACTGTGGGTGTGTTCTGCTCTTCCAAAAAACGCCGTTTAGGGGCACAAAGAATAGTTTGCAGTGTGTTATACATATTTGGAGGTGTGTGAAATAAACAATTTCTATATAGTTTTCTCCTACTGTGCTATACTAAAAAAACAACATTTTTTTTTAATAGCATTTTCTGCAGTTCTGTAGCTGTGCGATTCAGCGGTTACGTACTGTGGGTGTGTTCTGCTCTTCCAAAAAACGCCGTTTAGGGGCACAAAAAATAGTTTGCAGTGTGTTATACATATTTGGAGGTGTGTGAAATAAACAATTTCTATATAGTTTTCTCCTACTGTGCTATACTAAAAAAACAACATTTTTTTTAATAGCATTTTCTGCAGTTCTGTAGCTGTGCGATTCAGCGGTTACGTACTGTGGGTGTGTTCTGCTCTTCCAAAAAACGCCGTTTAGGGGCACAAAAAATAGTTTGCAGTGTGTTATACATATTTGGAGGTGTGTGAAATAAACAATTTCTATATAGTTTTCTCCTACTGTGCTATACTAAAAAAACAACATTTTTTTTTAATAGCATTTTCTGCAGTTCTGTAGCTGTGCGATTCAGCGGTTACGTACTGTGGGTGTGTTCTGCTCTTCCAAAAAACGCCGTTTAGGGGCACAAAAAATAGTTTGCAGTGTGTTATACATATTTGGAGGTGTGTGAAATAAACAATTTCTAAATAGTTTTCTTCTACTGTGCTATACTAAAAAAACAACATTTTTTTTAATAGCATTTTCTGCAGTTCTGTAGCTGTGCGATTCAGCGGTTACGTACTGTGGGTGTGTTCTGCTCTTCCAAAAAACGCAGTTTAGGGGCACAAAAAATAGTTTGCAGTGTGTTATACATATTTGGAGGTGTGTGAAATAAACAATTTCTATATAGTTTTCTCCTACTGTGCTATACTAAAAAAACAAATTTTTTTTTTAATAGCATTTTCTGCAGTTCTGTAGCTGTGCGATTCAGCGGTTACGTACTGTGGGTGTGTTCTGCTCTTCCAAAAACATCCATTTAGGGCAACATCCTAAATTTGGAAAATATGAGGAGAAGGTCAAAGGGACATGGTGGCCCCGGTCGTGGTGCTGCTGGTGGAGCTCCTGTTGCAGGGAGAGGACATGGTGGATCTGTGCCAGATACACGCACAAGTGAAACACCTTCCTCAGGTGCGAGTAGGCGACCGAGCCTGCAGCGGTATTTTGTCGCGCCTAATGAGGCTGTACGAATGTTTAGGCCAGGACAAGTACAGGCGATAGTAGATTGGGTTGCTGACAGTGCTTCGGGTTCCTTCACATTGTCTCCCACCCACTCTTCTGATGAAAGATCATAGTTGGCACCTGAAACCCATGTCCATCAGTCTTTCACCTCACCCCCTTGCAAATCAGCCAAGCAGTCTGAGCCCCAAATCATGCAGCAGTCTCTTCTGCTTTTCGATGACTCTGTTAGCAGGGTTTCCCAGGGCCATCCACCTAGCCCTGCCCCAGAAGTGGAAGAGATTGAGTGCACCGATGCCCAACCACTTATGTTTCATGATGAGTACATGGGAGGACCATCGCAGTACGTCTCGGATGATGACGAAACACAGGTGCCAACTGCTGCTGCTTTCGCAATTGTGCAGACAGACAAGGAGGGCAGGGGTGAAGACTGGGTGGAAGATGATGTGGAGGACGATGAGGTCCTCGACCCCACATGGAATCAACATTATGCAGGTGACCAGTGTAGTTTGGAGGAAGAGGCGGTGGTCGCACAGAGCCACCAGCACAGCAGAAGAGGGAGCAGGGTGCAAAAGCGGAGCGTCCGTCCCCTAGACAGTATGTCTGCTACTGCCCAACGCAGCAAGGGACCGAGCACACCAAAGCCAGGTCCAAGGAGTTCCCTAGCGTGGCAGTTCTTCACACAATGTGCTGATGACAAGACACGAGTGGTTTGCAGGCTGTGCAATCAGAGGCTGAAGCGAGGCATAAATGTTCTCAACCTGAGCACAACCTGCATGACCAGGCATCTAAGTGCAAAGCACGAGCTGCAGTGGAGTAGACACCTCAAAAACCAAGAAAGGTCTCTGGCTCCTCCTGCTTCCTCTTCTGCTGCAGTCTCGGCCTCTTCATCCACCTCTGTAGTGACAGTGGCACCTGCCACCCCGCAAACAGAGGATCTGCCAGCAACACTACCACCTGGGTCACCAACCATCTCCACAATGTCCCATGGAAGCGTTCAGCTCTCTATCTCCCAAACATTGGAGCGGAAGAGGAAGTACCCCCCTAGCCACCCGCGATCCCTGGCCCTGAATGCCAGCATTTCAAAACTCCTGGCCTTTGAAATGCTGTCATTCCGTATGGTGGAGACGCAGAGTTTTAAAAGCCTGATGACATTGGCTGTCCCACAGTACGTCGTGCCCAGCCGCCACTATTTTTCCAGGCGAGCCATCCCTTCCCTGCACAACCAAGTGGGGGACAAAATCAGGTGTGCACTGCGCAACGTCATCTGTGGCAAGGTCCACCTAACTACGGATGCGTGGACCAGTAAGCACGGTCAGGGACGTTATATCTCCCTAACAGCACACTGGGTAAATGCAGTGGCGGCTGGGCCTGAGGCAGATAGCAGTTTGGCGCATGTCCTTCCACCACCGAGGATTGCAGGGCGCTTCAGTTTGCCTCCTGTTGCTAACTCCTCCTACTCCGCTTCCTCATCCTCTACCGCCTCCTCATCCGGTCAGCGTAACACCTTCACCACCAACTTCAGCACAGCCAGGGGTAAACGACAGCAGGCAGTTTTAAAACTTTCCTGTTTGGGGGAAAAACCCCACACCGCGCTGGAGTTGTGGAGGGACATGGAACAACAGACTAATGAGTGGTTGCTGTCAGTGAGCCTCAAGCCCGGCCTGGTGGTGTGCGATAATGGGCGAAATCTCGTAGCAGCTCTGGGCCTAGCCGGTTTGACGCACATCCCTTGCCTGGCGCATGTGCTGAACTTGGTGGTCCAGAGGTTCCTTAAAAATTACCCCAATATGCCAGAGCTGCTGCAGAAAGTGCGGGCTGTGTGTGCGCACTTTCGGCGTTCTCACCCTGCTGCTGCTCGCCTGTCAGTGCTGCAGCGTAACTTCGGCCTTCCCGCTCACCGCCTCATATGTGATGTGCCCACAAGGTGGAACTCCACCTTGCACATGCTGGCCAGACTGTGCGAGCAGCAGCAGGCGATAGTGGAGTTTCAGCTGCAGCAATCACGCGTGAGTCGCTCTGCGGAACAGCACCACTTCACATCACCACCAATAACTGGGCCTCCATGCGAGACCTGTGTGCCTTGTTGCGCTGTTTCGAGTACTCCACCAACATGTCCAGTGCCAATGACGCCGTTCTTAGCGTTACTATACCAGTTCTATGCCTCCTTGAAAAAACGCTTCGGGCGATGATGGAAGAGGATGTGGCACAGGAGGATGAGGAGGAGGAGGAAGCGGGATCATTTCAAAGGCTTTCAGGGCAGTCTTTCACAAGTGGCTACGAGGGTGGGTTCCTGCACCAACAAACGCCAGGTACACAATTGTCCGGCAGAAAGGGCACAGTTCTGGAGGATGACGAGGTGGAGGAGGAGATGGAGGAGGAGGAGGAGGAGGAGGAGGAGCCATTTTCACAGCAGGGTGGCACCCAGACCAGCTCGTGGCCATCACTGGTGCGTGGCTGGGGGGATACAGAGGACACAGACGATACACCTCCCACAGAGGACAGCTTTTCTTTGCCTCTGGGCAGCCTGGCACACATGAGCGATTACATGCTGCAGTGTTTCCGCAATGACCGCCGAGTTGCCCACATTTTAACTGGTGCTGATTACTGGGTGGCCACCCTGCTGGATCCCCGTTACAAGGACAACGTACCGTCCTTAATTCCCTCACTGGAGCGGGATCGTAAGATGCGCGAGTACAAGCGCACGCTGGTAGACGCGCTGCTGGTGGCATTCCCACCTGACAGCGGGTGTACGGTGGAAGCACAAGGCGAAGGCAGAGGAGGAGGAAGAGGTCGCCAACGCAGCCGGGGCACCGGCAGCACCTCAGAAGGCAGGGTTAGCATGGCTGAAATGTGGAAAAGCTTTGTCAGCACGCCACAACAACCAGCACCACCAGCTGAGATGGAACGTCTTAGCAGGAGGCAGCATTTCACCAACATGGTTGAGCAGTATGTGTCCACAGGCCTACACGTACTGGATGACGGGTCTGCCCCCTTTAACTTCTGGGTCTCCAAATTGGGCACATGGCCTGAGCTTGCCCTTTATGCCTTGGAGCTGCTGGCCTGCCCTGCAGCCAGTGTATTATCTGAACGTGTATTTAGCACGGCAGGGGGTGTTATCACAGACAAGCGCAGCCGCCTGTCCAGAGCCAATGTGGACAAGCTCACGTTCATTAAAATGAACCAGGCATGGATCCCACAGGACTTGTCCGTACCTTGTGCAGAATAGACATGTATACCGGTGTTGTGACAAAAACTGTCCGGCCATCGGATTGTGTCCGGCCCATACTGCGAAGGCGCAGCGCTTGCGCAGTACAGAGGACAAGGAGATTCACAAAATCTCAGAAGATGAACGGCGCCTGCGCAGTGAGTGCAGGTTCAAGCCCCACCATCCAAGTGGACATACGGTAGCACATAGTAACAGGGCCCCTCACGGGCTCGGTTCGATCGCCACGCTTCGGGCACGGCCTCACTTGGCTCGGCTTGAACCACGGATGGTGTGGCCTTCACCTGAACTCACCACGCAGGCGCCGTTCGTCTTGGGAGATTTTCGAAATCCCCTTGTCCTACATACTGAGCAAGCGCAGTACAGGGTGGACACTATTTGACGGGGGACAGAATTCGACACATCACCGGTCTTACCCAGCCATTGTTGTATTTTTTAACCAGTGTTGGCTACCTCGTCCTCCTCCACCGCCGCTTCCACCTACACAGCCACATCCACCGCCACCTCAACCTCCTACTCCATATGGACCTCGTCCTCCTAGGTCAAGATTATAATTTTTATTTTATTTTTTTGTAGCGCACAGATCCTTTCCCCCTTACCTGCCTTTATGTTGTTGGTTCCTCGCAGGAGGAAGAAAGGCACACCGCAGTACCAGCCCGTACCCTCCTATATAAAGAGGTTGAGCGGTGTACTTGACGGGCCGTGTCCACAGCCGGAGTCAAAACTCCTCCAGAGGATGATTCTCACCTCTACTGTAGGTAGAGGCAAGTCCTTTAATTTCCAGTAAAGTCAATGTCCACACCAGCTGAAATTACAACTCTTATTCTCTCATGGCAAAATAAACTCTACTCGGATAGAAAAGGTTAGAGCAAAGAAACAGGACAGCTTAAGGTGTGGAGGAGGTCCAGGCACAAACGTAGCACATTCACTTCACTGCTTAGGTTTCTCAAACAGTTTTAGGTGCACGGTCTCTGCCACAGACCTTGAGGTTGGTCTCTGCCACAGACCGGGTGTACAAGGCCCCTGCCACGGACCTGGAGAACTTTGGTCTCTGCCACAGACCAGGGTGTATAAGGCCCCTGCCACGGGCCGGGTGAATAAGGCCTCTGATACAGTCAAGATGACCTTGAGCTTCTCTTTCTACGAACCTAGCCCATATCAAGGGGAAGACATCTCTCCAGGGAGTCAACAGACCCTTCCTTCACCGTGACTCCCACATCGGTCCATCAGAATGATCCTCCCTTCCCTGGAACATGGTCCCCTACACGAGGCGGCACCCTAAGACTCCTCGACCCTTAGCGGACTCCAGACGAAGGCTCTGGACTCCAGGCTTTACTCCCACACCTAGGCCTCCATACCCAGGGCAGCAGGAACTCCAGGATAGTACCTCACCCCAGGCTAAAGGTACCCAAGATGGAACAGGAACACATGCACCCAGGCTGAAGGCACCCGGGCGTGTACCCCACTGGACATCAGCCCCCAGGTCAAAGGTCTGCCCCTTTTATATGCTCTCCCGGCATGCACAGCAGGTTCCCCGCCCCGCTGTACTACTGCCAAGAGGGGACACAAAAGGCACAGCACTGTATCGGCGGTTCAACCCTAGCCTACCATGGCAGCGCTACCTGTAGGCCGCAGGGAACTGCACACCAATACTGTCCCCCGAGGACAAAATGGTCCATGAATCCTACAGAATTAGGGTGTTTGAGCCTATTTACCACTCAAACACTTCCCTTAAATTTAGCACCCCGCTACATTTTTATTTCAAAGTATTTTATTTTCCCACTAGCTTATCCATTAAATTGAATAATTTATTCCAGAAAGGGCGTATTCTGGGGCATTCCCACCATATGTGTGGCATCGTGCCGTTGAGTTTCTGAGGTTCTTAATGACTTCCCGTACCTCTTCTGCTGAAAAGGGGGCCTCCAGCATATTTTTTTAATTTTTTTATGTTATTTTAAGTTATTTCCCTATCCACATTTGTTTGCAGAGCACTTGCCATGCTCTTAACAACATTTTGCTGCCATTTGCAGCCCTCTAGCCCTTTCCATTACTTTTTTAGAGCCTTTTTAGTCCTTAGAAGTCCGGGTCCCCATTGACTTCAATGGGGTCCGGGTTCGGGTTAAAGTTCGGTCCCGAACCCGAATTTTTTTCCGAAGTTCGGCCGAACCCGTCGAACCCGAACATCCAGGTGTCCGCTCAACTCTATTTAGGACGAACTGAAAGGACTTTTTATAGTCTTATGTGGTTTGTTGTCATTATTATGTATTGATTGACTCATTTATTATAATTTTTATTTAGTGTCTTTCCCTTATTCCCATTAGTTTTTACATAGTCTTTGATACCAGCGCCAACTTCCTCCTATTTGTATTATATATGTATACACATAAGTCCTTAAAGCGTCACAGTGCAGTAAAATAGCATAGGGTAAAAAATTGTCAACCAAGATTGCTTGTAGACCAGTGAAGAGATCAATTTGCTGATATGGGAGTGTGTTGGCATCCTAGATTGCCCGACGCGTTTCGTATTTGTACACTCATCAGGGGCGGATGTTCCCAACAATCTAAAAAGATTCATTACACTTAGTCTGGATTAACACTAAGCATAACAGGAAAGGACATGTATGCCAGTCCTGAAAAACTTACATGCAAGAAATGGGTGGTGGGGATGGGTAAGGTAATGGGCCAGGGCCAACAATAGGGTGTCCGTCCTGGAAGCTGAGGCGATGGAGCCAGGTGCAAACAGGGGCGCAAGCATAGAGCCAGTCAAGGAGGCAGATAGTCAGCCTTGGTTGGGCGCCAAAACTGTGGTAATGTGATGGAAACGCCATAAGATCTATAAAGGACAAAATAGAGTGTGTATGAGGTATAAATGTCACACTAGAAGGCTTCCAGTGGCATGTTGGAGTGATAAAAAAAATTACCTGTATGTTGAACAGCAAGAGACAAGAGGTCCATAAGCAGTATGGCGTGCTCCCATTGAGACAAAAAGAGACTGTGTGCGGGAGGGCATAATATACTCCCCACACATCTAGCCGCACGTGGGCTCCCGCCAACGTCACGCTGGCTAATCACATGCACGGAGGAGCTACGGTCGGGACGGTGGCCACCGCCCACGACAGGGGCTGACATCCATAGGCTGTAAAAGCCGAGATTGAAATGTCGCGCTTGGCGTCCTTACGTCAGATGCGAGGCACGTTGTGTGGCGTCCATGCGCTGTGGATTCCGCCCAATCCCCAAAAACACCCCACCCAGGGAGGGCAGGGGGAGGGGCAAAAGGACGAGATGCAGGGCACATCGCAGCTTCCGGATAAGACAACAAAAAGAGGCTTAGGTGCCAAAACACAGACAGTCCCCATATTAATGCAAAAACAAAAAACAAAATAGTGCCACACAACTCGTGGACATGATGAACATGTCTCGAGTGAGGCTAGGGACCCAAATGAGGTGCATGGCCACAAAGGGGAACCCAACACCACCCACACAGGCTGCAGGGGAGAACTGCCTCCTGAGTCAAAAACCTCCATCCCTATTGAAGTGCAAGAAAGGGGGGGACTGTGCGTGTGCCTCTTTTTGTTGTCTTATCCGGAAGCTGCGATGCGCACTGCATCTCGTCCTTTTGCCCCTGCCCTCCCTGGGTGGGGTGTTTTTGGGGGATTGGGAGGAATCCACAATGCATCGACGCCACGCAACGTGCCTCGCGTCTGAAGTCACCTCTGACGTAAGGACGCCAAAGGCGACATTTCAATCTCGGCTTTTACAGCCTATGGATGTCAGCCCCTGTCGTGGGCGGTGGCCACCGTCCCGACCGTAGCTCCTCCGTGCATGTGATTAGCCAGCGTGACGTTGACGGGAGCCCACGTGCGGCTAGATGTGTGAACATAAGGAACACTCGCCACATAGGACATCATCTGAACCGAAGGTTTCAAAACGTACGTTTTTTACCCAGCAAGACCAGCACTATGGTCACTCTTGGAGACCACTAAATAGTTTGCTACGCTTTGGAACAACTCCATATGTTTGAGGAAACAAACTACACCTACAACCTAATTCGGATTGGTCGAGTGTATCCTAATTGCTCCTTGCTTACCAGCATAGATTGTTCTATCAAGACTACCAAATATACATATGCGATACCATCTTCCCGACTGGTTATATAGCAATTATATTTCCATTGTCTAGATAGATGTGTTGACCTACACTTGCTGTTTCAATACGTTTTTTTGAAAGTTATATATATATGCTCCTGAGGAAACGTTTATAACAACGCGCAACATGTCGAGCAAGGTCTCCATCTCCTCTGGATCCACTTGCCGGTTATCCAATTTATAATTACACAAATAGATTTTCTTCTTTGTACTCGGTTGAGTTGTTATAAGGAGAATACATTGTACTGTATGTCAATATAATGATAACCCATGTGGACCAGTCATAATGATTGATCAACTCGTTTGATATTTTATGATTGTCTTATATGCCAAACCTTCTTTATACCAATAAATCTTTTGTTTTTTACTTGTATTTACTTTGTGTGCCTATAAAGTCCAATTACTAGATCCTAGTTTAGAAATTTACGAGCAATCTTGGTTGACAATTTTTTACCCTATGCTATTTTACTGCACTGTGCCGCTTTAAGGACTTATGTGTAGACATATATGCATTTTTGGGAGCTGTTCATTTTATTTCCATGCTGTCATGTATTATAAGTTGATATTAATTTGCATCCTTGATGTCCATGCTCTATATGTATTGCCATATTGTCATGAGTTTCCAAGTTGATATGAATATGTGTCTCTAGTTTTCTTGACATGCATGTATATTTTTGTGTACAGCCCCATCATCCAGACATTGTATCACATTTTAGCTCATGTTAATAAACATGTGTTTCCTTTTTAAACATACCCCCACCCTGTCCAGAACCTCATTTAAAGTCCCAAACTCCCCCCATTTTTCCCGATTAGCAATGGGACACGCCAGGGATGCCCACTATCTCCTCTCATCTTTGCTCTAACCCTCGAACCACTGATTAATAGGATCCGCCTCATAAATGATATCAAAGGTTTCACGGTGGGTCCGACGGAACATAAAATATCCGTCTAAGTGGACGATGTCTTATTCTATGTTTCTGATCCCCTGATATCGCTGCCTAACATCATAGCACAGTTGAAAGAATTTAACCTACTGTCCAATTTTAAGATAAATTACAACAAGTCAGAGATCCTGTCACTGAACGTCCCCTCGGGTTTGCGTACACAGCTGCAATCTGCCTTCTCATTTACATGGTGTCCAACCTCCCTGAAATACTTGGGGGTCTATCTGCCCACAAGCTGCTCCCTGCTTTACGAGTGTAACTATGCACCACTACTCTCCACTATCAGAGTGGACTTGAAAAGATGGGACAGGGCTGCATTTTCGTGGATGGGCCGAGTCAGTGTTCTTAAGATGAATGTGCTACCTCGTATTCTGTTTTTCCTGCAGATGGTGGCAATCACTTTGCCTAGGACTTTCTTCTCAACCCTCAATAGCTTGTTTATACAATATATATGGAGTGGGAAATGCCCCCGGCTAGCCCTTTGCACGTTACAGCACCGTAAGACGAGGGGAGGTATGGGGGTCCCAGTGGTCCGCAGATACTATGAGGCTGTAGCTCTACAACGCATTTTGGACTGGTACCATAATGTCCCTTACAAAATCTGGGTGCCCCTTGAAAAATTATTGGCGGGTCGTAACCTGTCACATGCCCCATGGGTTCCCCGTGAAAATAGGGGTCTCTCGGTGCTGGTCTCTCCACTGGCCGCCCATACTTTGGCGACTTGGGACGCCTTGAACAAGAGGGGGAAGCTCGCACTTCCAACTTCCTCTTTGGCACCCCTAGGTGGCTTCCCATGGTTCACTCCAGGGGAACACCCTTTCTTCTTTCGGACCTGGGTGGCTGATGGAGAGTCTAGATGTGGCAGATTTGTCCAAGACCAAGGCCTGTTACCGCTGACCACTCTGAGGGAACGGTACGGCCCCTTTTGAATGGATGAGTGGAGCTATAGACAGCTTCAGCACTTTATTACTAGCCTAGCCCAGGGGGTTCGGTCACCTATCCTGGCCTCTCCCTTTGAACGCTTATGCATGTCGACCTCTGCTATTCCCCACGCCATTTCAGTGTTGTATAATTTATTGCAATCCCTGCATACTGAAGGGAAACCAGGGTTCATTGGGGAGTGGGAGAGGGACCTTCAGCGCGTCTTCACTGAGCCTCAGCTGGACCATCTGTATAGACTTAGACATTCGAGCACAGTAGATACGAAAATGCAGGAGAATAGTTATAAGGTTCTGACCAGGTGGTATAGAGTACCTTCCAAGCTTGCCAAGATATATCCTTTTCTCTCAGACTGTCAGGCTAGGAGCAGATAACAGGTAACAGTGCAGGTGTGCTGATTATGCAAAGAGTTCAAGAACAAGAGCACATACCATGAGCAGGTCTGCTGGGACTTGTAGTTCACCGCTGCAGATGAAGGTGGATGTTACCTGGTGCTTGTAGTTCACCACTGCAGATGGATGTTGGCTGGTGCTTGTAGTTCACCGCTGTAGATGGAGGTTGGCTGGTGCTTGTAGTTCACCGCTGCAGATGAAGGTACTACAGTAGAATCAGGCAAAGCGTAGTCTAGGCAAGCTGGGTCATACACAGGTAGATCAGAGTCCAAACGGTACCGAATCAGAAGCGTGCAAGCAGGGTCAAACGAGCCGGGTCATACACGAAATACACAGAGCAGATATCAGCTGTATCAAGCAGTGGCACGCAAAGGTAACTCTATCACGAGCACTGATGGGATGATGATACAGGTGATTTAAAGGTGAGCTGGCCAATCACTGTTGTTTCCCAGGCAAAGGCTGTTTCAGGTGAGTTGTGCTGGGTCCTAAAGGGATCCTAGTACTGACACAGACGCATGTTGGAGAGAATGTGGCCTCAGAGGCTCATTCCTTCACATCTGGTGGGAGTACCCCAAGCTGCGGCCCTTTTGGCTAGATATCCATGCACAGATATCCAGCTCCCAGATTCCCGTTGGAATCCTTGCTGCACTTCCCCACCACTCCTCTTAGCCAGTACTGCAAATCCATTCTGCCCCATCTGCTCAATGCAGCCCGGCGGCTAATCCCAATCTACTGGAAGAAACCTCAGGTCCCTACCCACACCGAATGGATAGCTTTAGTTAATAATATTATGGCTGCTGAGGTGTGGATGGCACAGTGTAAAGACAGATATGAGAAGTTCAACTCCACGTGGGCTACTTGGATAAACGACGCAAGTCCAGCTGGGCTGTTTGCCCCGGGGCCATCATCGGCTGCAGCCCCCTCTGTTTGATGGGGCGGGTCGGGGGGGGCTTGGGGCACTGAGGGTCAGAAAATGAGGGTGCCGTTGAACTTCAGCAAACCTGCCACAGCTCAAATTAGTTCATTATACTAGCAGGTGTTTTTCCTTTTTCCTTTTTCCCCTTAGTTTATTGTTACTTTATTATTATTACGTTATTTTTTATTATTTTTCTTTAATTTAATTCACTTCCTTTATTTTGTTTCTTTTGTGTTTATGGGCCTGGTACCTGGAGGTGCAGTCTGATCCTTATCTCTGATTGGGGGCCTGCACTCACCTCAGCAATGTACCAGAAGGGGACGATAGGGGTGACCCATAGATGTTTGAATTCATATCATGGTTGTAATATGTTGATAATTGCTCCCCCGGATATGGTCCCCAAAATGTGTGCATCCCTGAGTAACTTCCCTGCCGACTAAATGTACCCGGTGAAGGGCTGTTCATGTAGTGTTGTTTTCTACCTATGTGCTTTGTTCAATGTTTATTTGTTTGTTATCTGAAAATATCTTCAAAATAAAGATTACATTAAAAAAAAAGAAGTCCAGAACCACCCCGTACCATCCTCAAGGGGATCGTCAGCCAGAGAGGTTCAACCGAACCCTCCTAGATATGCTTGGGACTTTGAATTCAGAACAAAAGCCACACTGGAGCAAGCATTTAGCCGCTATCATGCATGCTTATAACAGCACCATAAACAATGCCACAGGATACTCTCCCTATCGTCTGATGTTTGGACGGGAGGCCTGGCTGCCAGTAGACTTGGCCTTTGGCACGTCCTTAGACCATACTTCAACAACCTCCCACAGAGGATATGTAGACCGTCTACAGAAAAGTCTGAAGACCGCCTATGACAGGGCCCAAGCTGCCTCAGATGCCCGAGGACAGAGGAATAAAATAAATTTTGACCTCAGGGTATGAGTGCAGGACTTGCAACCAGGTGACAGAGTACTGCTGAGAAACTTGAGTGTCCCTGTAAAGCACAAGTTGGCTGACCACTGGAATTCGCAGCCTTATGTGGTTTGCAAACAGCTGCCAAGACTCCCAGTGTATCAAATTTGGCCAGAAGGGAGCACAGGCCCGCTGAAGACTTGTCACCGCAATCATCTGTTGCCTCTGTCGGAAGCAGTTTGTGTGCCACCACAGCCAGATTCGCAGTCCACATCCAAAGTCTCTCAGAGATCCAGACCGGTGACTAGGTCTCAGTCGGTGCCTCTTGTTAAAGAGGATGAGAATAGTGAGGATGAAGAGATGGGGATGGATTGGCTGTGGCCCTCCCAAATATCAGGGCAGGCCACCCCCCTTCTTCTCCTCCCAAGGCGACTGACACCGAAATGCTTATGCCAGAAGCTCCTGAATTTGTGCCACGGAGTACACCTCTTGAAGATTTGGAAGACCCCCAGTCTCCTCTGCCAACAGTATATCCCGGAGACTTCCCATCCTTTACTGAGGAGGAAGCTGAATCTGATTTGCAGGAAGGAGAAGATAAAGCTGTTGATGAGAAAGAGACCAGTGTGCTTGCAAACCTAGAGCCTAAAGAACAGCGAGAGTGAAGGGTTATTCACCCACCAAAAAGACTAACATATGACATTTTGGGTGAAAACTCTGAAGAGGTCATTCTCACCTCTCAAAAGATTCTTGAGATGCCTGGTTCTTCCACCACAGATTTGGTGGAGGACAACCTCAACTAACCCCCTGGCACATCTATGCGGGTCACCCCAGTATCGGTGGCTTTTGCACAGAACAATCTCCCTTCCACTGACAATTGGTGGGAGGTGCCTTTGTCAAATTTATGTCAAGACATGAGCTGTTTGAGTTTGAGCTCTTCTTATACAAATGAAAACTGTTTGATTTCTTGTTGACTTAACCTACTTTCTTTGCGTGTCACTGTAAAGCCTGTACCAGGTACAAGACTGTCATTTCCTTTGGAGGACCAAAGGTTCTCTGGTGAGGGGAGTGTGTAGCAGCTATTTGACATCCTTACTGTATTGCCAGGCTAGCCAGGACTTTCAATGAAGAGACACAGACTGTCAGTTCTGTTGGAATGGGTTCCTCCCTCCCTTTTTTTTTTCCTCTCACTGTGAGATGAGTCATAGACTGTGAGATGAGTCACAAGCAAAACGGAGTACTCTGCCGTTTAATATATATGAAAGTTAGTGCAGTTATCACTTTTTCTCTTTTTTCAATTACCCCACTCTAGGGTGGGATATTTATTTTTAACTGCAGCAAACATAATTTGAGATTGACACTATTAAGTTTTGTTAGCACCGGTGACACATATTTCATACATTTTTTTGTTACCATTGGTAACCACTTCACGGGCAGCACAAATGGAAGTTTTTTCATTCCTGGCCAATCGTCGGCTAGACCTGGGGGAATTATTAGAAAATTTTGACAATGTAACAGCAGTAAATCTAGAACAGGGGTTTAATAACCTAAAGAATGCTATGGATAAACAAGTAAGGGTGTGGTGGGATATCATCACATTGGAGAGATATAGGGACTAGGGATGAGCCGAACACCCCCCGGTTCGGTTCGCACCAGAGCCTGCGAACGGACCGAAAGTTCGTGCAAACTTTAGAACCCTATTAAATTCTATGGGACTCGAATGTTCAAAATCAAAACTGCTAGTTATGAAGGCTAATATGTTAGTTATTGTCCTAAAAAGGGTTTGGAGACCCGGGTCCTGCCCCAGGGGACATGTATCAATGCAAAAAGAATTTTTAAAAACGGCCGTCTTTTCGGGAGCAGTGATTTTAATGATGCATAAAGTGAAAGAAAAAAAAAAGTTAAATATTCCTTTAAATATCGTACCTGGGGGGTGTCTATAGTATGCCTGTGAAGTGGCATGTGTTTCCTGTGTTTAGAACTGTCCCTGCACAAAATGACATTTCTAAAGGAAAAAAAGCCATTTAAAACTGCTTGTGGCTTTAATGTAATGTCTGGTCCCGGCAATATGGATGAAAATCATTGAGAAAAAAGGCATGGCTAACCCATCACCAATCCCTCCCCCCACCCCCCCACCCTACCCCAGCCTATTACCAGCCCCTTTGGGTCTTGTATGGATATTAAGGGGAACCCCGCACCAAAAATAAAAAAAGGCCCTTTATACTCTGAACAGCAGTATACAGGTGGTGCAAACAAGACACGGACTGTAGGTTTGTTCTTAAGTAGAATCTTTTTATAATTTGGAACATGTACATTTTTTAAGTGTAGCTCTAGCCAAAAAATCTATTTTTAAAGGGGTTGTAAAGGTTCGTTTTTTATTTTCTAAATAGGTTCCTTTACGCTAGTGCATTGTTGGTTCACTTACCTTTTCCTTTGATTTACCTTCTAAATGTTTTTTTTCTTTTTCTGAATTTCTCACTTCCTGTTTCTCCTCACTAAACTTCACACCATCATCTGAGCCGTGTTGAGTCATCCAGAACAGCTTACTGAACAGCTTACTGAGGAGGAACAGGAAGTGAGAAATTCAGACAAAGAAAACAAAGAAAAAAAACATTTAGAAGGTAAATCAAAGGAAAAGGTAAGTGAACCAACAATGCACTAGCTTAAAGGAACCTATTTAGAAAATAAAAAACAAACCTTTACAACCCCTTTAAGCTTTTTGGAGTACATAGGGAAGGGTTAACACCCCTGTAACATTTGTTTTGCTGTCTGTGCACCTGTTCAGAACATTTCACTAGTGATGAGCCGAACACCCCCGGGTTCGGTTTGCACCAGAACCCGCGAACGGACCGAAAGTTCGTACGAACATTAGAACCCTATTAAATACAATGGATGCGAACGTTCGAATTCTAAAGTGCTAATTATAACAACTATTATGCATGTTATTGTCCTAAAAAGGGTTTGGGAACCCGGGTTCTGCACCAGGGGACATGTATCAATGCAAAAAGAAGTTTTAAAAACGGTCGTTTTTCGGGAGCAGTCATTTTAATGATGCATAAAGTGAAAAAAAAAGTCAAATATTCCTTTAAATATCGTACCTGGGGGGTGTCTAAAGTATGCCTGTGAAGTGCCACGTGTTTCCCGTGTTTAGAACTGTCCCTGCACAAAATGACACTTCTAAAGGAAAAAAAAGCCATTTAAAACTGCTTGCGGCTTTAATGTAATGTCTGGTCCCGGTAATATGGATGAAAATCTTTAAGAAAAATGGCATAGCTACCCCATGACCCCCCCCCCCCTACCCCAGCCCATTACCAGCCCCTTTGGGTCTTGTATGGATATTAAGGGGAACCCCGCACATAAGATAAAAAAGGCCCTATATACTCTGAACAGCCGTATACAGGCGGTGCATACAAGACAGGGACTGTAGGTTTGTTCTTATGTAGAATCTGTTTGTAATTTTGAACAGGTACATTGTTTAAGTGTAGCTCCAGCCCAAAAATCTATTTTTAAACTTTTTGGAAAACATAGGTAAGGGTTATCACCCCTGTAACATTTGTTTTGCTGTCTGTGCCCCTGTTCAGAACATTTCACCTCACTTTCCGTCCCAATGACAACTGTTTTTGAAATGTGGTGTTTTTCTTGAAACAAGGATTGCTGATAAAGCATCAGTACAGAGGAGACACCTTTCTCCCATATTAATTCTTACAGGAGAGAATTTTCCTTCCAAGGGGTAGATTTCCTCTCACTTCCTGTTGTCTTCTTGCGTTTGCAAGTAGGAGTCGTTTGTAAGTTGGATGTTTGAAAGTAGGGACCTGCCGTATATACTCTGCAGAAATAGGCCCCTTAGTTGTTGGTGTTGGCACAACACTGTAAGCACTCACAGTTACTCTTGGTTGGTGCTGGAACGCCCTGCTGTCAACTATTATATCAGGAATTTTAATTACATATAATTGTTGAACAGTGGTAGTAAAAATTGGGCCTTTGATGGTGGTGCTGGTGCCACAACACTGTAAGCCCTGACAGTTACTCTTGGTGGGTGCAGCAATGGGCCCTGCTGTGAATTATTAGATCAAGAATTGTAATTGCATGCCCCTGTTGAACAGGGGCTGAAAAATTGGGCCTTTCGTGGTGGTGGTGGTGGTGGTGGTGGTGGTGTTGCCACAACACTGTAAGCCCTCAGAGTTACTCTTGGTGGGTGCAGGAATGGGCCCTGCTGTGAATTATTAGATCAAGAATTGTAATTGCATGCCCCTGTTGAACAGGGGCTGAAAAATTGGGCCTTTTGTGGTGGTGGTGGTGGTGGTGGTGTTGCCACAACACTGTAAGCCCTCAGAGTTACTCTTGGTGGGTGCAGGAATGGGCCCTGCTGTGAATTATTAGATCAAGAATTGTAATTGCATGCCCCTGTTGAACAGGGGCTGAAAAATTGGGCCTTTTGTGGTGGTGGTGGTGGTGGTGGTGTTGCCACAACACTGTAAGCCCTCAGAGTTACTCTTGGTGGGTGCAGGAATGGGCCCTGCTGTGAATTATTAGATCAAGAATTGTAATTGCATGCCCCTGTTGAACAGGGGCTGAAAAATTGGGCCTTTTGTGGTGGTGGTGGTGGTGGTGGTGTTGCCACAACACTGTAAGCCCTCAGAGTTACTCTTGGTGGGTGCAGGAATGGGCCCTGCTGTGAATTATTAGATCAAGAATTGTAATTGCATGCCCCTGTTGAACAGGGGCTGAAAAATTGGGCCTTTCGTGGTGGTGGTGGTGGTGGTGGTGTTGCCACAACACTGTAAGCCCTCAGAGTTACTCTTGGTGGGTGCAGGAATGGGCCCTGCTGTGAATTATTAGATCAAGAATTGTAATTGCATGCCCCTGTTGAACAGGGGCTGAAAAATTGGGCCTTTCGTGGTGGTGGTGGTGGTGGTGGTGTTGCCACAACACTGTAAGCCCTCAGAGTTACTCTTGGTGGGTGCAGGAATGGGCCCTGCTGTGAATTATTAGATCAAGAATTGTAATTGCATGCCCCTGTTGAACAGGGGCTGAAAAATTGGGCCTTTCGTGGTGGTGGTGGTGGTGTTGCCACAACACTGTAAGCCCTCAGAGTTACTCTTGGTGGGTGCAGGAATGGGCCCTGCTGTGAATTATTAGATCAAGAATTGTAATTACATGCCCCTTTTGAACAGGGGCTGAAAAATTGGGCCTTTTGTGGTGGTGGTGGTGGTGGTGGTGTTGCCACAACACTGTAAGCCCTCAGAGTTACTCTTGGTGGGTGCAGGAATGGGCCTTGCTGTGAATTATTAGATCAAGAATTGTAATTACATGCCCCTTTTGAACAGGGGCTGAAAAATTGGGCCTTTCGTGGTGGTGGTGGTGGTGGCGTTGCCACAACACTGTAAGCCCTCAGAGTTACTCTTGGTGGGTGCAGCAATGGGCCCTGCTGTGAATTATTAGATCAAGAATTGTAATTGCATGCCCCTGTTGAACAGGGGCTGAAAAATTGGGCCTTTCGTGGTGGTGGTGGTGGTGTTGCCACAACACTGTAAGCCCTCAGAGTTACTCTTGGTGGGTGCAGGAATGGGCCCTGCTGTGAATTATTAGATCAAGAATTGTAATTGCATGCCCCTGTTGAACAGGGGCTGAAAAATTGGGCCTTTCGTGGTGGTGGTGGTGGTGGTGGTGTTGCCACAACACTGTAAGCCCTCAGAGTTACTCTTGGTGGGTGCAGGAATGGGCCCTGCTGTGAATTATTAGATCAAGAATTGTAATTACATGCCCCTTTTGAACAGGGGCTGAAAAATTGGGCCTTTCGTGGTGGTGGTGGTGGTGGCGTTGCCACAACACTGTAAGCCCTCAGAGTTACTCTTGGTGGGTGCAGCAATGGGCCCTGCTGTGAATTATTAGATCAAGAATTGTAATTACATGCCCCTGTTGAACAGGGGCTGAAAAATTGGGCCTTAGGCACTGGTGGCACAACACTACAACCCCTCACAGATACTGTACTTGGAGCACAGCAATGAGCCCTATGGCAAATTATTGCTAAAAAAATTGTAATTACACGCCCCTGTAAAACAGGGGCTGAAAAATTGGGCCTTAGCCACTGGTGGCGGCACCCATAAACAAAAATGATCTTCCAAGCTATCATCATCAATCGTATCATTGAGGACTCGGAGGAGGAGGATAGCCAGTCAACATAACAGCACAGGCACTCAGCATCAGCATCAGTCTTGAAGGGATGTGACATGTTAAAATCAATTAGTCTGTTATATCAGCATCAGGTGTGTGGTAGCTGGTGGTGATCCAAGACTGGTTCATCTTGATGAAAGTCAGTCGATCAACCGAGTCGGTGGACAGGCGCACCCTGTGATCCGTGACAAATCCTCCAGCAGCACTGAATGTGCGTTCCGAAAGAACGCTGGATGCAGGACAGGCCAGTAGCTCAATTGCATACTGTGCAAGCTCTGGCCAGTGATCCATCCTCAAGACCCAGTAAGCCAGAGGATTTTCGGTGGGGAAGGTGTCCAAGTCTGACCTTGCCCCTAGATATTCCTGCACCATGTTTATCAGACGCTGGCGATGGTTGCTGGAACCGATCATACTTTGGGGCTGCGGACTAAAGAATTGTCTGAACGCATCGGTCAGACGGCCACCTTCCCCACCGCTCCTTCTTTGACTGGCCGAAGCCTCAGCAACTCGTTGTCCAGGACCAGGAGTTTGTAACCTCCCAGTCTCTGGGAACGCATTGCACAGACCTTTCTGCAAGGCCTCCCGGAGTTGTCTCATCCTCTGCTCCCTCTGCGACGGTAACATAAGGTCCGCAACCTTACCCTTGTACCGTGGATCAAGGAGAGTGGCCAGCCAGTAATGGTCCCTCTACTTGATCCGAAGAATACGAGGATCCTTCCGCAGACTTTGCAGGATCAGGTAGGCCATGCAGCGTAGGTTTGCTGAGGCATTCGCTCCGGAGTCCTCTGGGTCACTAAGGACGACATGATCCGCAGCCACCTCCTCCCAGCCACGTACAAGTCCACTGGTTTCTTGGGACTGTAAATCATCCCTAAAAGACTGCTGCTGATGATGCTGAGTGCCAGCCTCCACCTCCATGCTGACACAATCCTCCTCCTCCTCCTCCTCCTCTTCCTGTGCGATGGGTGGGACAGAAGGAACACTGTCTGGGTAAAGGGGGCCTTGAGAGGCAAGGAAGTCCTCCTCTTCCTGCCTCTGTTCTGCCTCAAGTGCCCTGTCCATTATTCCACGCAGCGTGTGCTCCAACAGGTGGACAAGAGGTACAGTGTCACTGATGCATGCACTGTCACTGCTCACCATCCTCGTGGCCTCCTCAAATGGTGCCAGGACAGTGCATGCATCCCTGATCATGCCCCACTGGCGTGGAGAAAAAAAACCAAGCTCCCCTGACCCTGTCCTGGTGCCGTAGTCGCACAGGTACTCATTGATGGCCCTCTGCTGCGTGTGCAGCCGCTGCAGCATGGCCAACGTTGAGTTCCACCTGGTGGGCATGTCACATATAAGGCGGTTCTTGGGCAGGTTCAACTCCTTTTGCAGCTCAGCCAGGCGAGCACTGGCATTATAAGATCTGCGGAAATGCACACAGACTTTCCTGGCCTGCCTCAGGACATCCTGTAAGCCCGGGTACCTGCCCAAGAACCGCTGCATCACCAGGTTAAGGACGTGAGCCACACAGGGCACATGGGTCAGTTGTCCCTGTCGGAGGGCGGAGAGGAGGTTGGTGCCATTGTCGCAAACCACCATTCCTGGCTTAAGCTGGCGTGGCGTCAACCACCTCTCGTCCTGGCCCTGCAGAGCAGACAGGACCTCTGCCCCAGTGTGGCTTCTGTCCCCCAAACACACCAGCGCAAGCACGGCATGGCATCTTTTTGCCTGCGTACTTGCGTAGCCCCTTGAACGGCTACGGAGCACCGCTGGTTCAGAGGACAAACCACAGGAAGAGGCCATGGAGGAAGAAGAAGAGGAGGGGGTGGAGGAGAGAGGTGTGTCACAACCAGTAGTAGCATTTTGGAGGCGTGGCGGTGGAACAACCTCCAACACTACTGCACCTTGTCCTGCATCCTTCCCAGCTGCCAAAAGAGTGACCCAATGGGCCGTGAAAGAAAGGTAACGTCCCTGTCCATGCCTGCTGGACCATGAGTCAGCGGTAATATGCACCTTACCGCTGACCGCCCTGTCCAGCGAGGCCAAGACATTGCCTTCCACATGCCGGTAGAGAGCCGGAATAGCCTTCCGTGAGAAAAAGTGGTGTTTGGGAACCTGCCACTGAGGAACCGCACATTGCACAAACTCACGGAAGCGGGCCGAGTCTACCAACTGAAAAGGCAGCAGTTGAAGCGCTAGCAATTTAGCCAAGCTAGCATTCAACCGCTGGGCATGTGGATGGCTGGGAGTGAACTTCTTTCGACGGTCCAGCAGCTGGGGCAGGGAAATTTGCCTGCTAGAATCGGACGTCGGTGTACTGCTAGCAGAGTGGCCGCAAGTACTTGGCTGTGACACACCTAATTCTACACCTTCATTCCTCTCAGTGCATGTTTCAGAGAGGACTGAAGTTATAGTGGGGTTGGAGATCCCAGCTGATGCGGTGCAAGGAGAGGTCCGCTTTGTTCTTTGGTGTGGGTCTTTGAGGTAGGCTTGCCAACGAGCTGCATGGCAGGTCAACATATGTCTGGTCAGGCATGTGGTACCCAAGCGGCTGATGTTTTGGCCACGCGATATACGCTTGAGACATATGTTGCAAACAGCAGCTGTGCGATCTGATGCACTAGCCTCAAAAAAGGCCCACACCAAAGAACTTTTTGAATGACGGGCAGAGGCAGCGCCCTGCACAGGCGGAGCTCTGTGGTGTGATTCCGTCGGTGTACTGCCCTTACGCTGGCCACCAAAGGGCATCCTGCCTCGTTGGAGATGTGCCTCCTCCTCATCCTCCTCCTCCTCCTCTCTCCTATTAGGCACCCACGTGGAGTCAGTGACCTCATCATCCCCTCCCTCCTCATCACTGGAGCCAATCTGGCAGTATGCTGCAGCTGCTGGAACATGACTGCCAGATTGGTGTCCTTCTTGAGCATCCCCTCTGTCTGCTCTCACGCTACTGCCTTCCTGTAGCTGGGTTTCATCATCAGACCCTTCGAAACGCTGGGCATCCTCCTGGAGCATGTACCCAACACTGTGCTCAAACAGTTCGGGGGACTCCTCAGGAGGAGGACATGGTGGGTCTAGGGAAGGAGTGACTGATGATGAGTCTGACATTGATACCAGGGAAGAGGACGCTTTGGCAGCTGCTTTGCCAGTACCCTGACCCTGGGTGAGAGAGGATGAGGAGGAGGAGGAGGGCTTGGTCATCCACTCTACCAAGTCTTCGGCATGATGTGGCTCAACATGTCCAGCTGCCGAAAAGAAGGACAAGCGTTTCCCATGGCCATGTGCTGATGACAATGCACCGCGTCCACGACCAGCACTGTTGCCCCCAGACACAGAGCCTGCTTGCCCTCTTTTATTGCCTCCTGACTGTCTGCCTCTCCTTGTTTGCCTTCCAGACATTCTAATAGATGGCCTGCAGGGAGATGGGAAAAAAGCAATAAGGGCTACCTTCAGGTGTCCTTCTCTGTCCCTTTACTTAAGGATTTCTAAATATGGTTGAGGATGATTGCTTTTGCACAGAATAGCACAACAACAATTTCCCTGACTGTCCAAAAAACAAGGATTTCAAAGATGGTTGATGAGGAATGCTTTAGCACACTATAGCACAAGGAGAATTTCCCTCACTGTCCTTCCCTGTCCCTAGAAACAAGGATTATCACAGTGAAAGAAACTGACACTCTTCCTACCTATAGTTTTCTGTCCCTAGAATTTTTTTTTTTTAAAGCTGATTGATGATCAATGCTTTAGCACACTATAGCACAAGTAGAATTTCCCTCACTGTCCTTCCCTGTCCCTAGAAACAAGGATTATCACAGTGAAAGAAACTGACACTCTTCCTACTGTGGGGGGGTTAGCTCGGCAGCGGGTGTGTGTGACCCCCGAGATGGGCTCCCCACACAAAAACAGGCCCAGCAAACGGAGGTTGTGGTTTTCAAAATCAAAAAGGTGCGGTTTATTTTCTATTTACAGTGACAAAACACAGCAAAGCAAAAGAAACATAAACAAAATAAAATCCTGGTCAACTTGACCTCTGACTAAACATACAGGTTTCCTAACTAACAACTGGGATCAGCCTAGTGCTGTCCTAGTCCCTAAGTCCCTGGTTTTAAATGTCCAAGCAAATAGCCACACAGGCTTTGTCTCACCGCACAGGGGTTCACTCTCCCTAGACAGTCCACACAGGTCTGGGTCCAGGCATGAGCTAACATCTAATGAAGCTGGGAGTTCTTATAGAGGCCTAAATGAGCTGACAAGCTTCAGCTGGTCTCATCAACTCCCTGTCTGCACGACGCCCCACACTCTCCCTAGAGGTATGAGTCATCCATGAGCCTACTAGCCTCAGCTGGGCTTATACAACTCTCCACCTAGTTGTATAAGTCGTAGTAAAGCCTGAATCTGGGCGAAATATATCTACCCCCCTGGATGCAACCAGGTGACTTTACCTTCCTGCTGTCACATACCCCCCCTCTTGTTTTAACCTCGGGGTTGGAACACCAGCAATCAGGCATTCATGTACTCGAGACAAAGCATCCACATTCCCCATTTGAACGCCAGGGCGATGCTTTACTGTGAAGTTGAATTCCTGGAGGGCCAGGAACCACCTATTCACTCTTCTATTTGTTTCCTTGTTTTGAGCCATCCACTTTAACGGAGCGTGATCCGTAACCATGTCAAAGTGCCTACCTAGCAGGTAGTACCGAAGGGAATCTAGAGCCCACTTCACCGCTAAACACTCCTTTTCAACGGTGGCGTAATTTACCTCATGGGACTTCAACTTCCTGCTGAGGTAAATGACTGGGTGCTCTTCCCCGTTCCAGACCTGGGACAATACTGCTCCTAACCCCACATCTGACGCATCACTTTGTACGACAAAGTCTTTAGAGAAGTCGGGTGAGTACAACACTGGCTGGCTACATAAGGCTTGTTTCAAGAATTGGAATGCTGCCTCAGCCTCGGGGGTCCATTTAATCATGACCGACCCTTTCCCCTTCGTCAGGTTGGTTAGGGGCACAGCCTTAGAAGCAAAGTGGGGAATGAATCGCCGATAATACCCAGCGATTCCCAGAAAGGCTCGTACCTGCTTCTTGCTGTTGGGACGTGGCCAACTCTGGATGGCCTCGACTTTGTTGAGTTGGGGTTTTATTACTCCCCTCCCAATGGTGTACCCAAGATATTTGGCCTCCTCCTGCCCAATGGTACACTTCTTGGGGTTAGCCGTAAACCCCGCTTCCCGAACAGAGTCCAGGACTGCTTGCACTTTTGGCAGATGTGAGGCCCAATCTGTGCTATGGACAATTATGTCATCCAGGTAAGCCGCAGCATACTTCCGATGGGGCCTCAGCATCTGGTCCATTTTCCGCTGGAATGTGGCCGGCGCATTCTGTAACCCGAACGGCATTCTTTTATATTGGAACGCCCCGTCTGGGGTTACAAATGCGGTTTTCTCTTTGGCCGACTTGGCCAGGGGGATTTGCCAATACCCTTTTGTGAGGTCAAGAGTCGTCATGTATCGGGCTGTTCCCAGCCGGTCGATCAACTCATCTATACGTGGCATGGGGTAGGTGTCAAATTTTGTAACTTTGTTCAACTGACGAAAATCGTTACAAAATCGCCAGCTCCCATCCGGTTTAGGCACCAACACAATGGGACTAGACCAATCACTTTGGGACTCCTCTATCACCCCTAAGTTCAGCATTTTCTGTACTTCCTCCCGTATTGCCTCCCGTCGGGCCTCTGGGATCCGATAGGGTTTTAACTTCACCCTTTCACCGGGCGGGGTAATGATGTCATGCTCTACCCCAGATGTTTGTCCCGGCAGCTCAGAGAATACCTCCTTGTTGCGAAGCACAAACTCCTTAACCTCCTGTTGTTGGGGTTGTGACAAGGTGGCTGCTATTCCAACCTCAGGAATCACGCAACCAGTTTGAGCTGGTGACCAAGTGTCTGCGACTAGGGACTCTCTATCCCTCCAGGCTTTCAACAGATTAACGTGATAGATCTGTTCGGGCTTTCGCCTTCCTGGTTGTCTGACCTTGTAATTCACTTCGCTCACTTTTTCCATTATCTCGTAGGGGCCTTGCCATTTGGCAAGGAATTTACTCTCAACCGTAGGGACAAGTACCAGTATCCTATCCCCCGGGGAAAAGGTACGGGTCTTGGCTCCACGGTTGTACACTCTCTGCTGTGCTAACTGCGCTTGGGCCAAATGTTCCTTCACGATGGGCATTACCTGTGCAATTCGGTCTTGCATCAGGGCGACATGCTCAATCACACTCCTGTGGGGAGAACTCTCACTTTCCCAAGTTTCCTTGGCAATATCCAACAGCCCTCTTGGGTGTCTCCCATACAGTAACTCAAAGGGGGAGAATCCCGTAGAGGATTGGGGCACCTCCCTAATAGCAAACATCAGATAGGGAAGTAGACAGTCCCAATCCTTTCCATCTCTATCCACCACTTTCTTCAACATTTGTTTTAGGGTTTTGTTGAACCTTTCAACCAGCCCATCGGTTTGGGGGTGATACACAGATGTACGTAATTGCGTCACTTTGAACAATTTACACAGCTCCTTCATAACCCGGGACATAAAGGGTGTACCTTGGTCCGTAAGCAGTTCTTTACAAATACCCACCCGGCTAAACACAAGAGATAGCTCTTTGGCTATGGTTTTGGCCGAGGTATTTCGGAGAGGGATCGCTTCTGGATAACGGGTGGCATAGTCCATTATAACTAATATGTACTGGTGCCCCCTAACGGACTTGATTATAGGACCTACCAAATCCATGGCGATCCTCTCAAACGGGACCTCAATGATGGGTAGAGGGACCAGCGGGCTACGGAAATGTGGCATCGGGGCCGACCTCTGACACACAGAGCAGGAGGAACAATAATTTTCTATGTCCTTCATCACCCCCGGCCAATAGAATCTCTGTAATACCCTCTCTCGGGTTTTCTCTGTCCCCAGATGACCTCCAAGAATGTGCCCATGGGCCAACTCCAACACCAACTTCCTGTAAGGTTTGGGCACCACAAGCTGCTCAACGGTTTCTTCTGCCCTTTTTGCCACCCGATACAGTAGGTCCTTCTCTACGCTGAAGTATGGGTAAGTGCAGGTATTATCTGGGTTCACTAACTCGCCATCTATTTTCACTACGTTTTCCCGTGCCTTTATTAGGGCGGGGTCTTTCAACTGTTCTGTGGCAAAGTTTTCCCTGTGAACCTCAAGATCAGAAAACTCCACAGACGGTAGGTTTTCGTCTGAGGAGGTGGGCTCCTCTCCAGTTTCTTGAGTCTCCCCTGCCAATACTGATAAGGGAAATTCCGGAGAGTCCTCACCACTCTCAGGGGAGTTCTGGCTATCACATTCCTGGTACATAGGGGCACCAGTGGGGGGCTCAGGATCATCCCACAGTTCCCAGAACTTCGGAAAATCCCTTCCCACAATGGCGTCATGCGGTAACTGAGATACTAAGCCCACTGGGTGAGAGAGGGTACCTTTGGGGGTCTCGAAACACACTGTAGTCACTGGATACTCTCGGGTGTCCCCATGCACACAAATAACAGCTACCTTGCTATTCCCAGAGACCTCTGTTTTAACTAACTCAGCCTTTATCAGGGTCACAAGGCTACCTGAATCCAGCAATACCACAACATTTCTACCATTAACACACATTTTGCATAAATGTTTCTCAGTTCCTCGAATGGCAGTGCATGCGACTGTCGCACACAGCGACTGACGTCTGCCCGTCAGAAAGTCACACTGCATGGGTTCCTCCACAACCGGGCAATTGGCTGCAATATGTCCCGCTTGCCGGCAGCGGTAGCAAACGATCCTTCTTGCGGCCTCTTGAGCCGCTGATTTCCCAGGCTGTTCTCGCCAAACTTGGGGTAGAGCTCCCACCCTCTCACTCTCTCCACCCTCACCCCTTGGAATCCTCTTATCCGCCCCTGGGGATGGTCTGGTCTTAGGGTGGAAAGTCCGAGTGTCTCTGGAAGAGGCCGTCAGGTTCTCTGTAGCCAAGTATTTCTCCACACGATCCACAAGACCATCGGCCGTCTCTGGGTCTCCATGGCTTACCCACTTTTGGATGGCAGTAGGAAGAGCTCTCAAAAACCGATCCATTACAACACGTTCCACAATCTTTGGTGCGGACAAAGTCTCTGGCTGTAGCCACTTTCTGCTCAGGTGAATGAGATCATACATTTGAGACCTGGGGGGTTTTCCAAGCTGGAAAGTCCAGTTATGCACACGCTGAGCCCGGACAGCCTGGGTGACACCCAGCCTTGCCAATATTTCAGCTTTTAGCATCACATAGTCTTTTGCTTGGTTAGGCTCTAGGTCATAGTAAGCTTTCTGCGATTCACCAGTTAACAGAGGAGCCACCAGTCCAGCCCACTGCTCCTCAGGCCACTTTTCTCTTTCAGCGGTCCTTTCAAATGTGGTCAAAAATACCTCTGGATCATCCTCTCCAGTCATTTTTGTCAATAAACGACTCACCCCAAAGGACGCGGTATTAGTGGGACGGCTTTCCTCACTGGTCTGCAGACGTTGCTGCATTGCTGCTTCCATCTGTTGTTGTAGTCTCTGCTCTTGCTTCTGCAACAGGTCTATGAAGCGGGCCTCAGATTGCTGCTGGGCTTGTTGCTGAGCCTCCAGACTCTGTTGCAAAGTTGCGTTTGTCTGCTGCTGGGCTGCAAGGCTCTGTTGATGAGCTTGGTGCTGGGCTGCGAAGTTCTGTTGTTGAGCTGCAAGGCTCTTTTGCAAACCTGCATTTGTCTGCTGTTGATTGGCATTTGCTAGAGCCAGCTGCTTCAGTATCTCCTCCATGCTGGCTTAAAAAAAAACTGCCACTGGTTCTCCACCAACTGTGGGGGGGTTAGCTCGGCAGCGGGTGTGTGTGACCCCCGAGATGGGCTCCCCACACAAAAACAGGCCCAGCAAACGGAGGTTGTGGTTTTCAAAATCAAAAAGGTGCCGTTTATTTTCTATTTACAGTGACAAAACACAGCAAAGCAAAAGAAACATAAACAAAATAAAATCCTGGTCAACTTGACCTCTGACTAAACATACAGGTTTCCTAACTAACAACTGGGATCAGCCTAGTGCTGTCCTAGTCCCTAAGTCCCTGGTTTTAAATGTCCAAGCAAATAGCCACACAGGCTTTGTCTCACCGCACAGGGGCTCACTCTCCCTAGACAGTCCACACAGGTCTGGGTCCAGGCATGAGCTAACATCTAATGAAGCTGGGAGTTCTTATAGAGGCCTAAATGAGCTGACAAGCTTCAGCTGGTCTCATCAACTCCCTGTCTGCACGACGCCCCACACTCTCCCTAGAGGTATGAGTCATCCATGAGCCTACTAGCCTCAGCTGGGCTTATACAACTCTCCACCTAGTTGTATAAGTCGGCGTAAAGCCTGAATCTGGGCGAAATATATCTACCCCCCTGGATGCAACCAGGTGACTTTACCTTCCTGCTGTCACACTACCTATAGTTTTCTGTCCCTAGAAAAAATGTTTTTTTAAAGCTGATTGATGATCAATGCTTTAGCACACTATAGCACAAGTAGAATTTCCCTCACTGTCCTTCCCTGTCCCTAGAAACAAGGATTATCACAGTGAAAGAAACTGACACTCTTCCTACCTATAGTTTTCTGTCCCTAGAAATTTTTTTTTTTAAAGCTGATTGATGATCAATGCTTTAGCACACTATAGCACAAGGAGAATTTCCCTCACTGTCCTTCCCTGTCCCTAGAAACAAGGATTATCACAGTGAAAGAAACTGACACTCTTCCTACCTATAGTTTTCTGTCCCTAGAAAAAATGTTTTTTTAAAGCTGATTGATGATCAATGCTTTAGCACACTATAGCACAAGTAGAATTTCCCTCACTGTCCTTCCCTGTCCCTAAAAACAAGGATTATCACAGTGAAAGAAACTGACACTCTTCCTACCTATAGTTTTCTGTCCCTAGAAAAAATGTTTTTTTAAAGCTGATTGATGATCAATGCTTTAGCACACTATAGCACAAGTAGAATTTCCCTCACTGTCCTTCCCTGTCCCTAGAAACAAGGATTATCACAGTGAAAGAAACTGACACTCTTCCTACCTATAGTTTTCTGTCCCTAGAAAAAATGTTTTTTTAAAGCTGATTGATGATCAATGCTTTAGCACACTATAGCACAAGGAGAATTTCCCTCACTGTCCTTCCCTGTCCCTAGAAACAAGGATTCGCACAGTAAAACACACTGACACTCTCCCTACCTATCCTTCTCTTTCCCTAAACTAAAGGAATCCAGGTTAAGCAAGAAAAAATAAATGTCACTGTCCCTGCCTATGCTTCTCTTTCCCTGCTCCGGAACACACTACACTAGGCCGCCGTGCTGGCGGCCTTTTATAGTGTGGGGCGTGTACTAAACACCCTCAGCAATAATTGGCCACAGGCATCCTGCCTGTGGCCAATCATTGCTCTTCTCGCTGCCGGCGCTGTGATTGGCCAAGCATGCGGGGTCACAGTGCATGCTTGGCCAATCACAGCGCCTGGATGACACTGCGATGGCGTAGTGCATTGTGGGCCGTTCGCGTCACTCGAATTAGGCGCAAACGGCCCAAATCGTTCGATCTTCGTCGAACGATCGAACAGCCGATGTTCGAGTCGAACGTATGTTCGACTCGAACACCGAGCTCATCCCTACATTTCACCTTTCCGTCCCAATGACAAATGTTTTTGGAAAGTTTGGGGTTTTTATTGAAACAAGGATTGGTGATAAAGCATCAGTAGAGAGGAGACACCTTTTTCCCATATTAACTCTTACAGGAGAGAATTTCCCTTCCTAGGGGTAGATTTCCTCTCACTTCCTGTTGTCTCCTTCCGTTTGCAAGTAGGAGTCGTTTGTAAGTTGGATGTTTGAAAGTAGGGGCCTGCCGTAGATACTCTGCAGAAATTTGCCCCTTAGGTGTTGGTTTTTCCACAACACTGTAAGCCCTCACAGTTACTTTTGGTGGGCGCTGGAACACCCTGCTGTCAACTATTATATCAGGAATTGTAATTACATGCCATTGTTGAACAGTGGTAGGAAAAATTGGGCCTTTGGTGGTGGTGCTGGTGCCACAACACTGTAAGCCCTCACAGTTACTCTTGGTGGGTGCATGAATGGGCCCTGCTGTGAATTATTAGATCAAGAATTGTAATTGCATGCCCCTGTTGAACAGGGGCTGAAAAATTGGGCCTTTGGTGGTGGCGGTGGTGCTGGTGCCACAAGACTGTAAGTCCTCACAATTACTCTTGGTGGGCGCAGGAATGGGCCCAGCTGTGAAATATTAGATCAAGAATTGTTATTACATGCCCCTGTTGAACAGGGGCAGAAAAATTGGGCATTAGGCACTGGTGCTGGTGCCACAACACTGTAACCCCTCACAGATACTGTACTTAGAGCGCAGCAATGAGCCCTGTTGCAAAGTATTAGACCAAGAATTGTAATTACATGCCCCTGTTTAAAAAATTGGGCCATAGGCACTGGTGCCAAAACACTGCAACCCCTCACAGATACTGTACTTGGAGCGCAGCAATGAGCCCTGCTGCAAAGCATTGCATAAAAAATTGTAAATACACGCCCCTGTTAAACAGGGGCTGAAAAATTGGGCCTTAGGCACTGGTGCTGGTGCCACGACACTGCAACCTCTCCCAGATACTCTAGTTGGAGTGCAGTATTGAGCCCTCCTGCAAAGCATTGCATCAAATATTGTAATTACATGCCCCTGTTAAACATGGGCTGAAAAATTGGGCCTTAGCCACTGGTGGCAGCACCCAGAACCAAAAATTTTCTTCCAAGCTATCAGCAGGTACATTGAGGAGGAAGAGGATAGTCAGTCAACATAACAGGACAGTATCTCAGCATCAGCATAGGCAGTCTTGAAGGGATGTGACATTTAAAAAAAAATTATTCGGTTACATCAGCTTCAGGTGCTTGGTAGCTGGTGGTGATCCAAGACTGATTCATCTTTATGAATGTCAGTCGATAAACCGAGTCGGTGGACAGGCGCACCCTGTGATTGGTAACAAAGCCTCCAGCAGCACAGAATGTGCGTTTCAAAAGAACGCTGGATGCAGGACAGGCCAGTAGCTCAATTGCATACTGTGCAAGCTCTGGCCAGTGATCCATCCTCAAGACCCAGTAAGCCAGAGGATTTTCGGTGGGAAAGGTGTCCAAGTCTGACCTTGCCCCTAGGTATTCCTGGACCATGTAAATCAGACGCTGGCGATGGTTGCTGGAACCGATCATACCTTGGAGCTGCGGACTAAAAAATTGTCTGAACGCATCGGTCAGACGGCCAACTTCTCCACCGCTCCTTCTCTGACTGACCGAAGCCTCAGCAACTCGTTGTCCAGGACCAGGAGTTTGTAACCTCCCAGTCTCTGGGAACGCGTTGCACAGACCATTCTGCAAGGCCTCCCGGAGTTGTCTCATCCTCTGCTCGCTCTGCGACGGCAAGATAAGATCCGCAACCTTACCCTTGTACCGTGGATCAAGGAGAGTGGCCAGCCAGTAATGGACCCTCTCCTTGATCCGAAGAATACGAGGATCCTTCCGCATGCTTTGCAGGATCAGGGAGGCCATGCAGCGTAGGTTAGCTGAGGCATTCGGTCCGGAGTCCTCTGGGTCACTAAGGACGACATGATCCGCAGCCACCTTCTCCCAGCCACGTACAAGTCCACAGGTTTCTTGGGACTGTAAATCATCCCTAAAAGACTGCTGCTGCTGATGCTGAGTGCCAGGCTCCACCTCCATGCTGAAACAATCCTCCTCCTCCTCCTTCTCCTCTTCCTGTGTGATGGGTGGGACAGAGGGAACACTGTCTGGATAAAGGGGGCCTTGAGAGGCAAGAAAGTCCTCCTCTTCCTGCCTCTGTTCTGCCTCAAATGCCCTGTCCATTATTCCACGCAGCATATGCTCCAACAGGTGGACAAGAGGTACAGTGTCACTGATGCATGCACTGTCACTGCTCACCATCCTCGTGGCCTCCTCAAATGGTGCCAGGACAGTGCATGCATCCCTGATCATGCCCCACTGGCGTGGTGAAAAAAAAATGAGCTCCCCTGACCCTGTCCTGGTGCTGTAGTCGCACAGGTACTCATTGATGGCCCTCTGCTGCATGTGCAGCCGCTGCAGCATGGCCAACGTTGGGTTCCACCTGGTGGGCATGTCACATATAAGGCGGTTCTTGAGCAGGTTCAACTCCTTTTGCAGCTCAGCCAGCTGAGCACTGGCATTATATGATTGGCGGAAATGCACACAGACTTTCCTGGCCTGCCTCAGGACATCCTGTAAGCCTGAGTACTGTTACGGAGATAGTCCTAACCTCGCTTAAATGCTTACTATAAGTGATTAAACCTTTTGTCTATATAAAATGAAATCAAACGATACCGGTGCAAAAAGAGAAAACAATTACATTTATTTTTACAGAAATGATACCACCTCATAGCAAGATGATACCAATGTTACACAATACAAAATAGGAACATTGCTCTAACCTAAAATTATATCACCTATGACCAATGTTACATGATAATACCAATAGAAATATTGCTATGACAAACATGATACCAATGTTACATGATAATAGGAACAAGAGAGCTAAAGAGAAGTAGGATTAATCTTCTTAAAAATGGGAGAGAGAGAGGGAGAGAGAGGGAGAGAGAGAGGGGGAGAGAGGGAGGCAGAGATTTAGGCAGAGAGAGAGAGAGAGAGAGATATAGGAGGAGAGAGAGGGGGAGAGAGGGGGAGAGAGGGAGGCAGAGATTTAGGCAGAGAGAGAGAGATAGGGAGGCAGAGAGAGAGAGAGAGAGCTTACTACGTCACCATGCTGCTACGTCAGATCTTCATTCGCAAGGGCTGAGCTTTGGGTCTGCATCCAGATATATACACACCCTTGTAAAACCCCACCCCTCCTCACCCCCCCTTTCCATATGCTAAGACCTTGCATTCCCTTGAGGGGTAGGGGGTTGCTAGATTGGGTGAGGGACTCAGTTAAGCCAGGACCCAACCTGTTCCTTTGTCACCTCCCACCTCCTTTGAATTCACCTCAGCATGCCAACAAATGGTCAGATAAGCCTTTTGTCAGATGAAATTCCACAGCTGTGTATGCTACCACTATAGAGTCATTGAAAGATAATTTTAAGTCACCTTAATAATAAAGTATTGTAAAAACATATACAACCATATATACACATAGAATCCTTTTAATTAGAGAGTTCCCTTGAAGCTTCTTGTTATAAATATGGATTTGAAAAATCTCCACCACAGTCCCCCCTGAAGTTCATTCTTGAACTTATGTCCTCCCTCAATGATTTTATACCCACCCACAACGGCCCAGAAGCCCTGACCCTTCCCCCACCACCACTGCGGCCTCTTCCTTTCTTGAACCCGCCGTAACCCATCAAGGTAGACTTGAGACAGTTCTGGTGCCTTTGAGACTTCACATCCGACCCATGAGAGTCTGTACTGCAATGCTTCATCGCCCCTCTGCATTGGAAGAGCGGAATTCAAACATTAATGGTGGGATCCTTTCATATTTAGTCCTATAACTTGGAAATATGGTGTTATGATTGTCACGATTGGATCGGACCGCGAGACAGCACTTTTCAGCATGGTGAAGGAAAGTTTCCGAAGAGTCTTATTCGTGGCACGTTTTTCTTAAGAGATGCGTTGCTTCTTCAGGTGGTGGTTGGGCGGGCCTCCGGACAGTCGTGCATGAATACAAAAAAACAACAAAAAAAGGAGAACGTCAGACCGGAGTTATTGGCGGAATGTCAGACACGAGCAGTGGCGTGGCCATTAAGACTAAATACCTATGAGGGGTACAATGTGTACGAGTAAGGTGGGATCCCCACAGGGTACTGAGACCGAGCCACGGCCAGTATCATCCATTGCCCTTGATGGTAGGGATAGTCAACACTGCCTGCTATTATTAGGTCCCTGGGTTCACCACACCTGCTCACGGGGCTCAGGTTAAAGCAGTGGGCAGATTAGGGGAGGTAAAATT